>OX422216.1:5437500-6776723 GCA_949130495.1 Sambucus nigra | reverse complement strand
TATTTTTCTTTTATTTTGTTTAATTTCGGACTTATCCCCTAATTTCTTTTCTTTTTCTTTTTCTTTTATTCCTTTATTGTAACTTACTATAAATACACGTGGTGTATTTTTGTAGGGAGATTAGTTTTAGTTCATTTTCTCTTAGTTTATGAGCTAGGGTTAGTTTTATTTAAGTATTTTTATGGAGTGTTTCCCCTCTCCTCCATTTTGTTGTGTATCACCAATTTAATGTAAGTTCCTTCTTCTTCCTTGTCTTCTCTCTTTATTTATGCTTTGTATATTATTTCCATGGATTTTATTTATTTCTTGCCTAGGTTAATTTGAGTAGTTAATTTATTTCTTGTTTTAATTATTAATTATTTGTTTTAATTAGATTAACCATGTGTAGTGAGTAATTAAATAGGGTTTGGGTCGTGTGTCCGCCATTGATGGGTGTCGAGCTCCGAAAATTAGGTTTTGTGTAAAATCTCATTTAATTGAAACCTCTTATATTAAAATTGGAATATTATGCATTGAACTTTCTTTATCACGCAACGTTAGTGTTTATAACGATAACCCGCTTTTAATCTGCGTGTGACCATATTGAATTAAATGTTTTATCTCGCAACTTTGAGTTAAATTTCTTCTTGTGTGATGTTTGTAATTAACTAAAAATGCTCGGTTAAATATTTTCAAACTGAAATTCTAATTATTATTTGTTTAGCCCATGGCGGGTACGCGATCCCGACTCTCGTTTAATTAATATTGTTTACAGTTAACTTCTTAATTTTCCCCCTTTTCTTTTAAACCAAACCATCACCTTTTACATTTTTATTCTTGAATTAGTAAATCGATTACCATTTATCAACACTCCCTGTGGATTTCTTATGATACCCGACTTATCGCTATACTTGTGTCATAAGTGTAGTTGTAGTTTAGTTTTTTTTATTGAGTAGGTGAAACGAAAACAACGATTACCATTTTAACGTGACGCTACTTTTCGCTCTCGATCAGCTATTTGCCACCACATTGGCCTACCTCGGGTGATATTGTATTATAAACTCGTAATTCTTATTTAACTCTAACCACCATCGATGTCTCACATTTATGTCCTTCTATATAAATAAATAATAAAGGCTACAGTAATCACTAAAGAGCCTTGACTTATCACCCTATAAATAGTTCCTCTAAACATATAGTGTGGATAATATTATCGTCGTTAACTCCAAACTATGGGAAGGATAGTTAACTTCATGAGTCTTCAACTTCTAAAATGTGTAGGCAATACAACAATAATCTTGCATCAACCCCATATAGTCCTTGTAGGGAATCATCAATATTGAACAAAAACTCAACCCCACTCTTAGGTAGCGCTAGAACTATAATTAAAGTTAACTTATCCTTGATAGTGTCAGTGGCCTACTAACACCTCTCAATCTATATAAATTGAATACCCTTCTAAGTCAACTCGGTAATCGATAGCGTTACCCTTAAAAAATCTCCAATAAACCTCCTCTAGTAACCAACATACCCACAAAAGCTATGAACCTCCATAAGTGGCGTGGGTTATCCCCAATCCCACATGGTTGACAACTTTTTCGTATCCACCGACAATCCCGTCTCTAAGACAAAATAACCTAAGCAATTCACCTCACACTTCCCAAAACTCGCACTTATCAAAGTTAACACACAACTTATTCTCCCGCAACATCAGAAATGAAATCCTAAAATTCTTATCATGCTACTCCTCAGTTCACAAATAAATCAGGATCTCATTGATGAAAATAATAACACATTGATCAAGGTATGGTTGTAACACTTATTTCAACAAATCTATGAACACGATTGGGGCATTAGCCACCCCAAATTGCATGACCTTGTACTCATACGAACCATATTTATTCAAAAAGGAAGTCATTGGTACTTCCTCCTCCAGTATCCTCAATAAATGATATTCTAATCACAAATCTATCTTCGAGAAGAAGGAAGAACCATGTAATTAATAAACCAAATCATCTATCCTCGTCAAAGGGTGTTTGTTCTTTCTCGTCACTTTCTTCAACTCACGACAGGTAACGCACAACTGTAATAAACTGTAACTCTTCTATACAGATATGACTATATCTCCCTATCGCGAAGTGTTATGTCGAGTGAATCCCTTCTCCAATAATTGCTTAATCTTCTCTCGTAACTCTCTTATCTCTAAATAAGTCATTCGATAAGGTTCTTTATCATTTAGATTAGTGTCGGGAGACAAGTCTATCATAAAGTAAATCTCTCGAGTTGGTGACAACCCTAAAACCTCCTCAAATACATCAGTAAGATCTCAGAAAAATGGTATCGATTCTAAGGGAAAAGTTGTCTCCTCTTGAGTATCCTCATATATAAAGTATACGTGAGTCATGACATCTACCTCTGGCCTAGACATAACCACTATATACATCTTCTAACTTGCAATCACAAAAATAATCGATCGACCCTTACAGCCCATGCGAGCCTCTCATTTGACCAACTAATCCATACCCAAGATCATATAATAAGAACTGGTATCTAAAACTAAAAAAATCATCCATAAATTTTAATCTATCGATGTCTATCCCAACATCCTCACATGTATCCAAGATATAAGTTAATACACCCAAATGAGTAACTATGGATAAATCCATATCACAAGGGTGAAGTAACAAACTAGAAGTCTCAACAAAACTCTAGTTAGGGTGCTATAAACATGAAATGTATCATCCACTGTCTGGATCTGCGCTTACCCCTCCTACTAGGGTTATACAATCTGATAAACTCTACCATACTAAATTTGGGGTTGGGGTTGTGCATTAGAGGATGCTATAAGTGTCGCTAACAGATATGACCTTAGATCTAGAAGTTAATGAAACCTTATTAACCCTAATGGTCCTTCCCTAGTTATGGCCCTGATGGCCCTAGTACTACTTATCCTACCTCTTCTTCCCCTACATCCCCCATTTCATAAAACTTGGGATCTATATCCCCTGCCACCATATAAAAAATAAACTCCCATAAATGGGGTCGAAGGTTCCCCTTGCTTCGTCGATTGTTATTGTTTTTGTTACTACCCTTACCCGCCTGAGGGGGTCCCTGCATTTACTAATGGGGTCTCTATTTCCCCGACCTAAAGCTCATCCATTGTCATTACCCCTACTATCCCTGAAATCCTCTTCGGTCTTCCCCGAATCCAACCTCTGCCTTAGGCCCACTAAATTATCCCATCTTCTCTAACTTCTTCTTGTGCTCTTTGTAATCCTAATAATGCATAAGGCGACATCCACCACCTAGGCATAGGTGGAATATGTCGGGTTCCCCATAATCACCTCTTTGATATTCAATGTATAGCCTTGAATGAAACACTCCATTATCTTATCGGTGCTCACTTCCTTCATTATAAACATAAACAATACGATGAAATCTATCTCATACTCAACCATGATATAAGATCCTTACTGTAATAAGAGAAACTCTCTATTTTTCTGGGCCTACGATAAGTAAGAAACATGCTTATCCTCAAGTCTCACCATAAATTGCTCATACGTCAAACCTTTTCTCTCAGTTATAGTCGTCACACTCTCCCACCACTGGATGGCATCCATAATAAGGCAAAAACTCAGTAACATGTACATTTGCACATCAGTGTAATCCAACAACCTCAAATAACACTCAATATCCTTATGACACTATCGTGTCCAAGGAACTAACAAAAACAGGTGGGTTGTTCCTCATGAAAGAAATCCTCACATTCTCCTAAGTTGTCGTTTGAACAAACAGTTGATCAACCAACTCTTAGTTTCTCTTTTGGAGGCTCGATGACAAACTTGCCACCACAAACTAATGGATAAGCTCATCTAACTCATGGGGACCGAAATGATATTACCTATCCCTCATGTGCCCTATCTGGTCATGCTCTCCTATTAAGCGACCTCTAAGATTCAAAATAAAGTCCTATTGGCAATGAGACGTAAATATAATTACAAATAAAGGCACGTATAAAATAATGGTACGCAGATTTTTAAGAAAACCAATAATCTCGAGGCCTAAGACCATGCCCTCATACCAATTGTAATAACCCATATATTTTAACATTAGGATTGATCACTTCCTATTATTAAAATATACTTGTAAAAACAATGTAAATATCATTCTTATCATGTATGGAAAAGAAATGAAATAAGTGAAAAAATAAGAATACGATATATTAAACCTCAAATACTTAACCAATAAAAGTAGCACCAACTAAAATAATATAAAAGATATCTCTAATTTATGCCACTTGACTAACAAGTTATTATATATATATATTTACTAGATATACTCGTGCCCATGACATTACCTTAAAAATATCACTACCTTAAATTCAAGTTCGCTAAAAATTGTCAGTGCCTCAAAGAAAATTTACTCATATTTTACACTAATTACAATCTTTATGGTGAAACGATTTAGTCATCTTAAAAATAAAACATTCAATACAAAATATAAGAAAATTGATTTCGAACATCAATGGGACATATTTTTTAAGACATGGTATATAAGTATATTCATAAACCTCTAAAATTGTGATTCCAAATATTTTCCACACATTCTTTTTTAAATCCCATGCATCAAAGTATAAACGCGTTGGGTATGGATGAACAACTACTCCAATCTAATACGAAATGAAATTACTATTTACTTAATATTGTAAAAATACATATCGGATTAATTGATGGACCTAGTGCCTCATTTTTTTTTATATCTTTATACCCTTAAATCCGGCTTGAGGGGACCATATGATGATCACATCTCTATTAAAAGGAGAACTTCATTTCAAAAACAAAAAAAGAACCTCTACTCATCTTAAAATTTTCCACTTTATTATTTCATACAACCACTAGCACCAAACAAATGCTAAGGTTTTACAAAAACCTTTTAAATATTGAACTAAATAATTACCCTAAATAAAAGTTAATTTACTCAATGCCACATATACTATATCGATTATGGGTATCCATTGACAATTCAAGTCTAATAAATAGCTTACTCTTTATTTATATTACCCATTATCATTGCATGGGAATTGTTATGAGTTATGACACAATCAATTTATCATCTAGTGATTGAACTATTAACTAGTTCAATGGAAACAAAGCACCGTATTATCTCCAAATACCATTGTTAGGCATGCGTGACACTTCATCCACCCTCTTTGTATCACTTTCACTATGCGAGTTTCAAATATAATATATATAACTAATCAATCAAAATGTGTAAAACTCATTAAAATAATTAAAAACAAAAAGGGACAATGTATTCAAGTAGAATATCTCGAATGGATTGGAGCATTTTTGCTCCCTCAAAATGCTCCAGTGCCATTTTCTCCCCCAAATTCATAATTTAGTTAGGGATAAAGTGTGTTTTTATCCCTCTTGTGACATTTGGATTACCACGTGCCATTCTCTCCTGCAGTAATTAAAATGCCGCGGTAACCTCGCCCCCCTCCCCCCTTAATTACTCTAATTACAATTCCTATAGTTTAACGACTAGTTTTTCAAGTTCCCTATCATTAGCAACATCAACTTCACGACAAATTTCTAACTTTCATTTATCAGTTGTGAATTAATTGTACCCTATTTTGATCTACCATGTCATTTTCATCCACTAATTCCATCGATAAGTTTCTTGACGAATCATGAGAAGAGTCCAATTTTGATGGAAAAATGCTCCATTTGATTGGGACTGAAATTCCTCACTTTTTAAAGATTGACCTCACCGCTCCACACCATGCGAAGGGTACTAGGGCTTACCTTGGATAGAAAATGGGACTATAAAAGTGGTCGTCATCGATGATATGGGGTGTGTGAATGTATAGAGATCATATTCTCCAGACTATTTTGCTCAAAGTATGCAAAATAAGTACCCATCTATAGAGAGATAACATAAAATAGTACTCGTGCATGATAAACTAAACAAGATGTGGTCTCATAGACTATGTTATGAAAAGGGAAGGTGTTAAGCACCCATTTCACACTTTTGTTATCTCATGGGAAGTAAGATGAGCAAGCATGGTCATTAGATCGGGATGAACATTGGCTTCTTGATTAGGATTCTCCATGAGGTAACTGTGGTAATATTGTTTTGTTTCTGCTGAAGGGGGTAAAGATGAAGAAATCTCCCAGGTGGTATGATGGAGGACCGTAATCAATAGGGAGCCAAACCAAGATATGGGTTATGCGGTCACACATTATGAAAAATGAATATTTTGGGTATTTTTGAAAAAATAGATAAAAATCCCCTAAGTGTAGATATTTTTATTAGGTTCCATTTGTATTATGTTTTGAGTCTACGAGAAAATAGTGTATGTATTGCATCACACATTTTAACTTAATTCCAGATTCACTGGTAGGGTCCTGTTTTAAAAACGGACAAAATAACATAAAATTTGGGTGGTAAGATGACCCATATTTCCAATTAATTTTTGATTTGGAATCGACAATCAAAGTATGAGTGTCATAGGGCAAGTGTCTATATGAGGGTTATGCATGAGAGGTTAGTATAGTGGTTCCCCCTTTGTCATGAATTCCATGATATATATCTTGCCTATTAGGGTAATCATTCATTTGTATGTGTGGAGAAGCCATTTCATATACCCAAGTGTACATGAATTGCCTTACGATATACCTCATGGTGATAATATGTGCAGGAGCGAATTCGATATACTCAACGTACGTCAATGATTTTTTATTATACACCTCCCATCGTGAGTTTGGTCAAGCCAAATATTGCGTGGGAATCGTTGTATATATTTTGAGGTTGGCCAATTGAAGGTGGGAGCCTAATATTTAAGTTAACTGCACCTCACAAAACTAGCCACCCATCACAATTCAGCTCCTCAATACAGGAGAAATATAAGGTCAATACTCAATGGTCATGGAATGTAGTGTACAAATGCATGAGTTTTAATTAGTAGATTTATATATATTATTATGTATGATCATAGGGATATGTTAAACTAATAAGCATGAAGTAAGAAGGGGGAATATATCCAAGTGGCATGTGATAAAACATGAATATGTACAAGTGGAGAAAACATGAAGATATGTGCGAGTGGACTAAGGCATATGGTATATATAAGTGATAAAGCATGGATACATACAAGTGACATAGAGCAAGTGATATATACAAGTGACATAGAACATGTGATATATACAAATAATACATATCATGTGATGGAAAGAGTGGTATATACATGTGATGGAGAAATAGGTATATGAAACGGAGAGAAATATATGAACATGACATATGGAATAAGTGAGCATTAGAGAGAACTATAGATATGAATATACAAGCGATAAAAACATATACACATCTAGAAGATGATGTAGGATGAAGAAAACAAAACCCATGTAAATAGAGTCTAGTCCTAAAAATGATTGTCCAATGGGTTCGCCACTGTGTCCATCTCGAGCCCTCGCCACTCCCCATCACACAGAGGGTACACAGGATTCAATTAGAGAAAAAGGGAAAATATGAAAGTAACCATTGTCGAGATGTGAGATGTGTGAATGTGTAGAGATCAAATTCGCCAACCTGTTTTGCTCAAAGTAGACAAAATATGTAGCAATCTCTAAATACACAACATAATAGACTACTAGTGAGTGCGAAACTAAACAAGATGTATCTCATAGACTATGCTATAAAATAAAGAGGTTTTAGGTACCCATTCTGCCTGTTTAGTCTCTCATAGAAAACAAGTATTCTCCTCCTTAAATGCATAAACATGTGATATATACAAATGTATTCACCTCCTAATTGGTGGCAGGTGGAGGAGAATACTTGTTTCCCATTTATACATTTGTTCATGCATTGCAAGTGCGGTAAGAGTTCGGTAATTGAAAGTGCGGTCCGATAAGAGTCCGAAGACTACTGCTAGCAACTCCTTCTTTGTAGTGGAGTAATTGAGTTGTGGTCCGATAAGAGTTCGGCTAGCGTAGTAGATGACATGAGCCTGTTTGTCTTTTCTTTGGCCCAAAATAGCCCCTAACGCATAGTCGCTAGCATCACACATAAGTTCGAATGGTAAGGACCAATCCGAAACTTGCATGATGGGAGCGGACACAAGCATGGTTTTCGGTTTTTCAAAAGCGTTATGGCATGCTTTCGTCCACTTAAATGGGGTGTCCTTCATGAGTAGGTTGATTAAGGTCCTAGCGATGACGCTAAAGTCCTTAATGAACCTTCGATTAAACCCCGTGTGGCCCAAGAAGGAGCGCACGTCTTTGAGCGATTTTAGCGGGGGTATATTGGTTATGACACTATCTTAGCTCTATCAACTTCTATCCCCTTGGATGAAACTATGTGGCCAAGAACTATTCCCTCAGTGACCATAAAATGGCATTTCTCCCAATTTAGCACTAAGTTCTTTTCCACACACCGGGCAGGTACCTTTTTCAGTTTTTCTAGACAAAGATCGAAAGAGGTTCCAAAAACGCTAAAATTTTCCATGAACACTTCAAGTCTTCTCTCGACCATGTCGCTAAATAGGCTCAACATGCACCTTTGAAAGGTCGCGGGTGCATTACACATGCCGAATGGCATACGTTTGTAGGCAAACATACCAAAAGGGAAAGTGAAGGTCATTTTATCATGGTCAAGTACATCTACCTCAATTCGGTTATATTTGGAATAACCATCAAGGAAGCAATAGTAAGGGTGGCTCGCTACTCTTTCAAGCATCTGATCAATAAATGGTAAGGAGAAATGGTCTTTCCTAGTTCCCGCATTGGGTTTCTGGTAATCAATGCAAACGCGCCACCCGGTGGCGGTACGTTGGGGAACTAGTTCTCCCTTAGCATTCTCAATCACTATCATGCCGACTTCTTCGGGATAACTTAAATAGGGCTCACCCATTTGCTATCCGAGATTGGGTAGATAATCCCAGCATCCAATAACTTAATGATTTCGGTTCTCACCACTTCTTTCATATTGGGATTTAGCCTTCTTTGCATTTCTCTCGAGGGCTTGACATCCTCTTCGAGATGGATCTTGTGGGTGCAAATTGAAGGACTTATCCCTTTCAAATCAGCAATACACCAGCCGAAAGCACTTTGGTGCTTCCTCAGAATCTTTAACAGTTTCCCCTCTTGCTATTCGTCTAGGCTAGAGTAGACAATAACAGGAAGTGTCTCATCCTTTCCTAGGTATGCATATTTAATATGGGAGGGTAGTTTCTTCAATTCAAGGGTCAAAAATTTGTCACTGGAGGGAGCCATGCGTGTCTCCCTTGGCGGTAACTCCTCGAATCGAGAAACCCAATTCACATCTCTCGCGTCATCATCCGACGCTCTCTTATCAAGTAACTCTCTCAACTCCTCATCCTCCCTCTCGAATTCGGTGTACGTTCCCTCACTTTCGCGGCTCAATACTAAATAGGACCCTAGGGCATCTTCACAATAATTTTCATCAAAATATTCCTCTACGATCTCGTCGATTAGGCTCACCGCGTGAAGATCATCTTCTTCACCCCGTATGTTAGGCTATATGGAAGATGTTAGTCTCTAAGGTCATGTTCCCAAAAGTGAGTTGCATCTGTCCATTCCGAGTGTTGATAATAGCATTAGCCGTAGCTAAGAATGAGCGCCCAAGAATGATGGGAACATGATTGCTCGAAGTGAAGGAGGGCTCCGAGGACTTTCGCATAAGCTGGAATTTGCTTAATGGCATCGAGGAAAGGTAAATTTAATTTTACTTGCTTAAGCACGTCTATCACTTCATCACTGAGGTTTCCTTTATGGGAAGGAACCAAGCTTTGAGTAAATGGTGCCGCGGTGGGTGGTTTCACTACTACCTCGGGCTCACTAGTGTCTTCTTTATCACTCTCATTTAAGGGAACATCTTCGACCTCTTTCGTGTCGGGCGAAATCTCCTTGTCTTTGGCTGTGTCGTGTGGGGGAGATGATAAATCTATGACTCTCCCACTACAAAGAGTGGTCACAACTTGACATTGCTTCTGATGTTCTGTCAAGGTGGAGCTATCACTAGTTTGACCTTGGGGCGGTCTTTGGCCCTGGGCATGAAACTTGCTTTTCTCTTAGATACTCAACGATGATTGTAACTTTAAAATATTCGCATTCTTGTCGTTGATCATGCGCTCATGCATGGCATTAGTTGCATTCTGGGTATTGATAAATTAGTTGATCGTATCTTCGATATTTCTCCGCGGTGGAGTGATATATGCTCCTTGAGGTGGTGGTGCTTGCACATGTCCTTACATGTGTGGAGCTTGTTGAAAGTACGGTGGTGGATGAGGGGCAACATGTGAATTAGGATTCATCGCAGCATGTTGTTTCCCATAGCTAAAACCAGGATAGTTTTTCCATGAAGGTTTGTAAGAATTCCCGTGCGGTGCATTGAAATTACCCTTGAATCCTCTTATACCACTTACTTGTTCTTGAAGCATAACTTTGTAGACGGGTATAGTCGGGCATTCCTCAGTTGAATGACCCACCTCAAAAATTGCATACACCTTCTTGACGAGGTTTGGGATGGATCCAGTTAATCCTCTTCCATATATTTCAAGTAGGTCTCGCATTCCTTTCTCAATTACATCGAGTCGACAGTCCATTATAGAATTCTTTTTTACGTGAAATAGACCGGACGCCGATGGAGTGGTGGTCCTTGGTGATTTCGATTTTGAGCATTAGGGTCAGACGTATCCCAGGATTGGGTAGTCTCGGCGACATACCTCAGGTGAAGCTCAACATCGTTGGCGTCTAAGTCAACAAGTGGACCATCGCACATGGTTTCAATAAGTTACTTGAAATTAATGTTCAGACCATTATGGATAAAGGAAATGATTTGCGTTTTATCAAAACCATGATGGGGACACGAAGTAATTAACTCATTGAAACTCTCGAAGCATCGATTGAACGACTCATTTTCTAATTATCAGGAAGTTTGAATTTGAGCCTTGATGGAGTTCGTTCGATGTGGAGGAAAGAATTTCTTGAGAAATTTTGATTGTAGCTCGTTCGATGATGAAATCGAATTTGGAGGTAAAGACCATAGCCAGGTCTTAGCCTTAGCCTTTACCGAGAAGGGGAAGAGTTTAAGGCTGAGCACATCTTTTGTGCAAGTTTGATCACTGAGAGTCTCGCACGCCTCCTCAAATTCCATGATGTGGGAATATGGATTTTCTGAATCCATCCCATGGTAAGTGGGAAGTATCTGGATCATCCCATTCCTAAAGCAAAATTTCCCTACATTATACGGGAGTAAAATGCATCTCGGAGTGACAGTGCGCTCGGTATATAAGATGTCTCTCAAAGGGTGATACGGAGCCTCTCCCTCACCGGCGGCTTCACTACCGTGTTGTGACATATTTCTCTCACTCAAAGACTCTGTGTCCTCACTTGGTATGCTCGGAGCACACTCTGAAGTGTGTCCTAAGAGGGAGAATGGGGTGTTATTCGCAATTGAGTGTGACAGTGTGGGAGGTGGAACCCAGAATTGTGGAGCGTTAGGAGTGTGAGGGCTATCAGGGTCGTACTCAACTATTGGGTTCTCGTGAATGTGGGTTGGAGTATTATGGGGAGTTAGAGTGAGTTCAGAATTTTCTATTAACGGGCTTATGAGAGATGATGATGAATATTTTTGTGTTTTTTAATTTTTTTATGTTTTTGGATTTTTGGTCAAAGTTTTAGATTGACTTGATCTAATCCTAAGTCTACCTAAATCCTCGGTAACGGAGCCAAGAACTTGACGCGACTAAGAATGTGTCTCAAAAGTGTGCACTCTCTAGACTCAAGTGCAAGTCTGTCGCTCAAGTAATAATTTGATAAGTCGGGTATCGATCCTCAGGGAAATAGGACAACAGGGTTGTGACGACGTTGGACAGATGAAGGAATCCTAACTCTGACTCTAAAGAAAAAGAAAAGATGATTGATTTTGGGAATTGGCTACAACTAAATGCAATTTTGAAATTATGAAAGAAATGCAACTATTCTAAATTAACTAAAATACTAATGATGAATGATTTAAAACTCGAACTATATGATGAAGAAAACAGGACGGGAATACAATCCCTCAACCCTAGTGTATTGCTGGTATAAAATTAATCATAAATTTAAGTGATTAATCAGACTCAGAATTTAGTACTCCCAAGCATTACGTATATGAGGTTCAAGCCCGCACCATACTTAATTAGAGGACGAGTAAATCAGTGTTGCGATAGAGGCATTCAGATTGCATTCTAAAGCATCCCGGTTACCCGAAAGCAAACGAGATCCAAAGATCTACAATGGTTGTGTTGCTACGCAATACGATCGTAATAAATCATTAAATTTAGAGGACTAATTTTATACACATGCAACTACCACATTAGGTTGAGTTCATGTATCCCGACCTTTAAAAACCTAGCCTAACATGATGAAATTAATGAAAACGATTGTTGAATTACAGGAAATCATGATTACACTAAGGGAGAATTGAAAAATGATGTAGAAGGAAGATTAGACAGAAGAAAGTAATCAACTACTTTACCAAAGAACTAAAAGCATCAACTAAAATTACTTGTAATCACAGAAATCTGAACAAACTTCAATCTTAGAATTAAAATTGCAATCAATCTTCAAACTAGGATTTTGATTGAAAAGGGAAAAATTAGATGATTTTTTCTCCCTTTAAAATGATAATAATTCGGGTTTAAATAACCTATAAGACTCAAAGAGTTTTAACTCAACCAGGACTCTCCATTAGAGGAAGAGTGAAAAACCAAAATTGCGACAGTCGGATCGGTCCGGTCCTCCTTCGGTTCGGTTCGGCTTGGATCCAGATCGGTTCTTTTCTTTTTTGACCAAATCGGTTCGATACGGATCGATTCGTTTAATTTTCATCAGCTTTGATCCATCTTCGGTCTGGGGTTCACTGGAACTTTGCATTTTGGATCGGTCTGATTCTTCTTTGACTTTTTCTTCTATCTTTGACTGCTCATAACTTTCACACCGAAACTCCGATTGAGGTAACGTTTCTTCCTACGTACTCGTAAACTCGATATCTTCAACTTTTCTTTAGATGCCTCATCCGAATTCTGAGTAAAAGTTATAACTTTTCCCTTTTAACTTTCCTTCTTTTCTTTCTCTATTCTTTCGGTTTCTTCCTTTCTTTATTGACATCAAATACCTGTAAAATTAGTAGGAAATACCAAAAACTCAAAGTACTCGTTAGAATTAGTTAGTAGCAAGATTATGAGATAAAATCAAATCGATTATGTTGTTCGAGGTGCTAAAAGTAACTAAATTAAAGGGATAAATTTGGAAGAATTTATGCCTAATTAGATACATGCGTCTCTCAACTGATTTATCTCAAAGTCATCGCAGCGCTATCGACCATTTTTTTAGCTCGTAAAGAAAGATAAGGTACTCATCTGGAATGATGACCTCTCAAAATCCCTAGAAAAGATCAAGTCTTACCTCAGCAAACTTCCCCTGCTAGTAATCCCTGATGAAGGGGATCATCTGTACCTCTACCTTGTAGTATCAAGCCACGTAGTTAGCTCGGCTTTAGCGTGCGAGAAAGAGGGAAGACAGTGTCCCATATATTACACTAGCAAGACACTTCTGGACGCAGAGCAATGCTACTTGCCATTAGAGAAGTTAGCTTACACCTTGGTAGTTGCCTTCAGGAAGCTTCAGCATTATTTTGAATCCCACTCAGTCACTGTTATCACTTTCTTCCCCCTTAAATATGTTCTTCGAAAGGACGATATCTCCGAACGACTTTCAAAGTGGTCAATCGAGCTCGGGAGGTTTGATATTCACTATCATCCAAGGAAAACAATTAAGAGGCAGATCTTAGCAGATTTCATCATAGAATTCATGAGAGGGGTGCCTACCGATCAAGAGCCTACAGAATTGTCATCAATCAAGGAAGAATAATTCGAGGACTGGACCCTGTACATTAATGGAGCCTTCAATTCAAAGGGGGCGAGAATGGGGATTATCCTGGTAACCTCAGAAGACATTGTCATCGAGCAAGGAGTCGGGCTAGGATTTGAAACCTCTAATAACGAAGATGAATATGAAGCTCTGATAGTTGGCCTGCATAAAATCCAATTTCTCGAGGAAAAATGGCTCAACATGGTCAGCGATTCCAAGCTGGTATCTAATGAATTGAGCGGAGATTTCAATGCAAAATATGATAAGATGGTAGCCTAACTCACTGTATTTCATGAACTGGTGGCAGAATTTGATGAAGTCAATATCCAACAGTTCCTTAGGGGGAAAAACAGTCATGCTAATGCCTTAGCAGCCCTAAGCTCAATGGTGGATTTAGATCTCAGGAGGATAATTTAAGTAGAGTTCATTACCTATCCCAGTAGTGATAAAACGGTTGTTACTGAGCATATTCTTTCTATAGAAAATAAATTAGCTCACGAGGTGAGGGTAAAGGCTTCTCGAAACTATCTTCATCATGGAGGGAAGCTCAACAAAAGTACCTTTATAGGTCCTTACCTCCAGTGCATCCACCAGCAAGACACCGAGAAGTCCTTCGTGAGCTTCATGACGATATTTATAGGAGTCATATAGGAAGAAGATCCTTAGCATTTCGAGCAATCAAAGAAGGCTACTGGAGGTCACATATGTAGAGGGATGTAAGTACTTACATTCAGAAGTTCGAGAAATACCATAATTTCTCTCCTATGGTTCATCAACCAGCTAATGCTTTTTGTGCAATGGGGTTAGACATCGTGGGACCACTACTTATCGCACCTGGGAATCGTAGGTATCCATTGGTAGGCACAGATTACTTCACCAATTGGGTAGAGACAGAACCACTAGCCAACATTAGAGACGCCGACATGATAAGGTTTATCTAGAAAAGCGACATGACGCACTTTGGGGCGCCTAGAGCCATTATCACCGACAACGGCACACAGTTTGAAAGTGGGTTTTTCCAAAACTTATGTGATGATCATGGCATCAAGAATCACTTTAGCTCAATAGTGTATCCTGAGAGCAATGGCCAGGCATAGGATTCCAATAGAACGATGCTCGACGGCTTGAAGAAGAGTTTGGAAAGGGAAAAGGGCACTTGGGTTGATGAACTTCCCCATGTCCTCTGGTCCTATTGGACTACTCCCAGAAGGACGCTCGGGGAAACACCTTTTGCACTCACATAAGGAAAAAAAATTGTCATCCCATTTGAAGATGGTTTCCCCACCATGAGAACCAACTTGGTCGACCAAGGACTTAACAATGATGCATTGTGTATTGAACTTGACTAAAAGATGAACAAAGAGAACGTACCATGATTAAGCTGGCCTCATAATAGTACGAACTGGTAAAGTAATACAATAAAAAGGTCAATCCGAGGAAGTTCCAGGTAGGAGATTACGTCCTAAGGAAAGTCTTCGGCAATGCAGTATGGCCGTTAGATGGAAAATTGGGACCAACTGGGAGGGACCTTTCAAGGTGATTAGGGATGACCTTCAAGGATCTTATCACTTGGAAACGCAGGAAGGCAGAGAGATATCAAGAGCAATAAATTCGGCCAATCTCAAGAAGTTATATTTTTAGTCTTTTTCCTCTCTATTTTATGCAAATTTTTATTTCAGACTTATATTGCTCCTAAGTTAATATTTAATGAATAGAGACCCATTTTGCTCTCACTTTTTATTATCTCAGTTTTATATGATGTCTTGACTATCTCGATATTATGCACCATTTCCAAGAAACATCTCTAATCTTGGACAATAAGTAGGATTACACCTCAATTAAGAAATTTCCTCGGGCCGAACATAATTCCACTTTATTATAATTAGTTATTTAACTTATTTCAATCTAGGAATCTCCTCGCGCCGAGCAGGATTCAAATTAATTGCAGTAAGCTATTAAGTTTATTTCAATTAATTAAGGGAATCCTCGGGTATTTTTCATATCAAACGCAAAGGAACTCATGAGTTTCTCATGCAATAATAAAAGCCCTACAGGCGATTCTTAGGCGAAAAGCCAACTTAGGTTGGTCGCCAACTACATTGGTCGATAAAATCCTGAATGGGTGGAAGGCCCATTAATCAGGTGCATTCTTTTCATCATCTCTACTAGGCGTAAGGGAGTGTGACGACATAATCTAAAAGGTAAGGGAGATGGAATGATATACATGCTAAATCATATTGGACTGAAAGAATGTTCAAACATATATTACTAACTCATTTAGTCAACAAAGTCCCAAAGTTTTTAATAGTTATTATCAAGTCCTCCCAGTTGAGACATACAAAAGTTATTATTTACTAGATACAGTAGGTAGGTGCCCAAAATACACAATAGTTAATAATTAGACTTTATTCATTTTCTATAGTCATGAGGAAGTATAACATTATACTTGATAATACAACAAAAACATGGTATTAATTACATGGAAGTGTTACAAAAATATATGACGAAGGCATAGACTATTTATGGTCGACTAGCCAGGAATTTTTTTATTTGCCTTCGCCGACCATCATTCGGGTTGGGGACGAACTCATCTTCTCTATCGGGATCCACCTCAAAGTCATTGAGCAGCTGGTGAGGGATAGCATCCAGAGGAACCCACTACTCATCCCTCGCAAAGAGAGGTCAACTATACGCAGGGCAGTCCACCTGGTACATGTAATACAGTTGGGACTTCTTAAGTTCTTTTAGCACCTTGAGGGCATTCAACCACCCATGCTTGTACGCCACATCCAGTGCCTCCTGCATCCCCACAGGGGCATCCTGCTAGCCTTTATCATAACCCGTTGCCAATGCAGCTTGTGGACCCCTCCTAAATAAAAGCTTGAGCCTCTTAATGTCTCTATACTGTCCAAATATAATGACATTGTCCTTTAAATATCCTCCTCCAACTAGAAGATCTTTCTTTTTAAGGCATCGTTCTTGGCCTGAATTAGTTCACCGACCTTGCTACATCCTTGCTCATAGCAAGCTAGGCCCTAAGATCGGTTATCTCCTTTTATACAGAGGAGTCGATATCCTCCATGTCCTGGATGTTATCCTTCAGCTTGGCGATCAGTTCAGATTAGTCATTATACACTGCTGTTATCACCTTCAAAGCTTTACAAACCTTTATAAAGTCCCAACGAGCTTGCTCGCTCACACCTGGGGCTAGTATTTTTTCAAGGTTTGAGGAAGAAGAAGTGTCCTTGATAATAAGCCACAAGCAAGAAGGCAAATAACAAGCATAAAGAATATCAGTAAAAGGAAAAAAATCGTCTTTAATTAATAATAAAAAGGATGCAGAAGCCAGTACAATAGAGAAAAGAGGGAAAATACAACACTTGAACAAATTAAAGAAGAAAAAAGGCTTAATTTATAGGGATTCACTCCTTCACCTGATCAAAGGACCCCCAATCTTTTCCCTGTCAGTAGCCTTGCCTGTCTGGTCAACAGGCGTCTCGACTTCGCCTAATACCCCCCTTAACATAGTTGGCAGGCTGACCAACAGAAGGTTCCTCTTTAGTAATCGAAAATGGGTTCGACATATGTTTCTGTAACATCTCCAACTCCGTGGGGACCCTTGCTACCTTCAAGGCTTGATCCCAGCCCTTTTTGAAAGATATCTTTTGGGTGTAGACGATCTGGATCTCAGTGCTATCGTAGGTCGCATTCCAGCCTTTATTATAGTCGCTATACTATATCCTAAAAATCTCACCCTCCATCTCCTGGACCCTCTCAGCCAGCCTGTCCTTCTCCCTGACCACACTGTCCTTCTCCACATCGATAAGGATATTGGCCGTCTTCATCTCAGCCAAAGATTTTAAGTGTGCCTCCCTTTCTAACTTGGAGGTGTTTGGAGCAGCAGACAAGTCCTCCTAGGACTTCTTCAGGGCTTTAGCCAGCTCCTGGTTCTTCCTGGATTAATCGATGCGACCATCCATCAAATTAGTAAAGTCTATTACAGACTGTAAACAAATACAGAGGAGTCAGTGTGGGAAAGTAAAATATTTAGAGAGAATAAATCGAGAAAAGAGACCACTCACTAGAGCGAGGGCTTCAACAGATTTGAGGGCCACCTGGTCGATCCCAAACTTGATAAATGATCGCAGTCGGTGGAGAGCACTTCCCACTTTAGCAACCCGGGAGCAAAGGTTGGGTTATTGGCCATGCTCTCCCCCTGATCAGCAATAGAGAGAGAGAGAGAGGGAAAACATCATAAAGGCCTCAATATGCTTATTCTTTTTCTTCTCTTCTTCTCTTTTCTTCTCCTCTTCTATCTTCATCTCCTATCCCTTATTCTCTTTAGTTACCGAGATAGAACCACTGCTCTTGGTGGAGTCCCCCTTAAATTTTTTCAAAGCCTTAACCCTATGTGATAACAGACATGATATTCGTCACCGTCATTCACCAGCAATAGTCTCCTCTTTAGGGGACCATTTCTTCTTCTTCTTCTTCTTGGGAGGAGGAACCAATGTCCACTGGCCCTTACAAGCTGGAAGTCTCCTAATTTGGAAGAGTGATCTTAGGCATCTCGTCTATGTTCGACCAATAAAGTTGGAGGTGGTGTTGGTGTATTCAAGGAGATAGGTAGACGACTGGGGATGTTCACTGTCAGGCAGTCTATCCTTGACCTTCTAGGCCTTCACAAGGTTAGTAACCCTTATTTGGCAGAGAGAAGGCTCCTTGTTCTTATCTTGAGCTGCAAAAAGACAAAGCACATATATATTAGCAAAACAGAGCAAATGGCAAAGGAAAAAAATCAATAATTTAAAGGAGAAAGCAGTTAACGACCTATATGATCCTCCTCCCAGTCAGGACAGGAGGGGCCTCTACCCTTCTCGCCCTCGGGTAGGGGAGGAGGATTCCAGTTTTTAGAAATGAAAACCTGATCCTAATATCCCTTATTGGAATCAGGCAGGTTCACGACTAAGATTTTGTTGGCCTTTCGCGCTTTCAAGTACAGAAGACCATTAGAAGTGTGTGACTAGAAGTAGCAGAATCTAATCTCATGGACCCCCAGGTTGGTACCTTATAGTTCATTGATTCTATGAACTTTATTTACTATCCTCCAAGTGTTTGGGGAAACATTGGGTAGGGACGACATTAAAATAATCAAAAAATTCCAAGAATAGGTGATTTTGGGGGGAAGGTTAAACCCCTTGGACCATGACCAGGGTGTGTATCCAGTCCCCCTCATCCAAGTCGTTGGTATTTTTACGCACGGGGTAATATTTGATCTCCATTGAGTTCGGTATAGAGTACTTTTTTCTGAACTCTTCCACAATTCTACCATTAAGACTAGCCATTGAAGAAGGAATCGCAAATAGTAAAAGACTACGAATGAAAATGAGGAAGAAAGGAGGAAGGGTAGATAAACTTACAAGGAAATATGATGCAAAGAAACTATGTAAGTATGTAGAATAAGAAAGAAGACTCAGAGGGAGAGTTTGCACAGAAGAAATGCTTGGAACATGAAGTGACGGTTGCTTGAACCTGAACTATGTTTGAATCTCGTGCAAATGATAAACAGGTCCCAAGGAGGATTACGACGCTTCAAATCTCCGCTCGAACTATATCCCCCCTATAATTTCAAGGATATTATAAGTTTACCTTCAAATTATCTCGAACGAGCGCACCCTTAACAGTTAAGAGGATTTACGCAAATGCCATGCCAATTTTTCAACAGTTCTATAGTATGGGCTTGGAACTTAAATTTTTTTGGCCCATTCTTCTAGTCTAAATTTTTTAGTGGAAATTGTGGGAGATATTTTATGGAATAATCCTAGTCATGAGGTGAACCAGCCCAGCATGCAGAGATGACTAATCGGTCCAATTAAAATATTAAATTATTTACCGTGTATTTAACATGTGCTTAAATAGATTGTGATAGGCTCAAATCGTTTACCAATAATCTCGACCAGATATTCAGGGACACCTACGAGCTATCTACAAGTTTAATGAGTTACTTGTACAATTCAACTGTTTAATTATCACAAAAAATGCCCCAGGGCAAGGGATGTAACTTCGATTATTTGAGAGACACCAATAAGAAATAGTAACCTCTCCATGGATGTAGGCACACGGCTGAACCATGTATATTTGGTGTTGCATGTGTGACTATTTACCCTTTGTATTTGAATTCTTTCGGTGTTTGCTTATTATGATAATTTTATACTCACAGATGGTATTAATTTAAATTAGAGAAAATTTAATAATAATTCGAAACCTTAGTTTACGAAGACAAGATTTATTAAGAAAAATAGAAATGAAGGATGATATTTCCCACCATCAAGTCTCACATTAAAGGAGGATAAAAAGAAAATATTAAAATCCTAGACGATATTAAATCTCAACTATTTCTTCCCCTTTTTTATCTTGTGTGATGTTCATGGAGGTTGTATTTTTTTTTTTTGAAATCTTATAATCTCTTTTTTCGTTAATCTTTTGAACAAGGGACACATACTGAAATTTCTGCTTCCAATGATCTTTGGTTTCCTTATTCAATTTGGCAAGATCTAGCTCAATTTCCTATTTAGCTTTTACTTCAACCTTTTTAATTTCTTCCTCCGCTAAACTTGTGTTAACTTGGTGTTGTGAATGCTTTGTACATAATTACTAACATAATCAATTTATTTTCTAGAATGTAATCATGTTATCGAGTATCAACAATTTTATCTAAAGGAGTTGGATTTTCTCTATTTTCATCCATAAGATCCGCCCATTTATATTTTGACTCCGCTAATTGATGATTTTTTTGGATATGAGAAGTAATGTCTCCCACCGTAATATCCCTATCATTTGGAGTTTGGGCACTCATATTTCCAATCTGGGATTGACGAGTGTTAGTATTCGAACTGATTTAGTTTGTTGGAGTAGTAATTGGTTGAGCCAAAGTAGTCTCTTTTTGCATTTAGGATATCTTATTAAGGAGGCGTATCACCATTATCATTTGACCCTAGCTCATCATTAATGGAAACCTCAAATTGTTTTAAAATCCCTAGTTTCGAGGCAATAAACTTGGATTCTTCTTGGATGGGAATGTATTCTATTATAGGAGAATTTGTATGTTTTAAAGGTCCCGCACTCGTAGGATGGTTGGGTTCTTGACATGCCACGTGCATGTTTTGATTAGGGATAATAATAATTGAATTTGTACAAAATTCAACTTCAGATTTATCCCCTCTAGAACACGTGTTAACCAACTCCACATTATTCATTTGTTGCAATTTAAAAAATAAGGAGTCCATAACATTTTTGGCTTTTTTTTTTTTGTTACGATCCTCATTGGTTAATATCCTTCTTAGGATGGATTCCTTCCGAAATAGCCTCATTAGTCGGAGATTGATCACCCAAATGCTCTGCACCACCTCAATAAAATATATCCCTAGAGTGCCACTCAAAAAGTAAATATGCATCCAATTTAAAAACTTTTCAAAATCATTTAACAATGTCCAACGACTAAATGAAACATTTGCGATGGCATAAAATGAATGAATAAACTCTTTCTCATTAAATCTCAAAATGACCTTTTACAATTGTTTTTATAATAAAATATACAGTGCTATAAAAATGAAGTACAATGTTGTCTACTTATCCTTGTAATCCAAATTCGATCGCCACATCAACACAATAAACCTTTGCTCAAATCAAAACCTATCACGCGTATATAAACTGAAGGGGGGGGGGGTGAGAGAGAGTTTCAGTAGGCTTATATAAATGCTTTAAGTAAACCACACATACTCGTGCATGGATATGCAAGAGTGTATGTATATGAAGACTCAATTATCATCTCAAGATAAAAAATCACATCCTAGGATCTCACCGTATCACTATGTATCCCAAAGTGCCCCATATCAAAATCCCCACTGCACTTCCCTCCATACGATTTGGACTCTCAACCCCCTTTTTCTCAATTATCCTTCCAACACTTCATGGCTCCAAAACCCATACAATCACAATCACAAGGCATAATAAGGTACTCCCCTCATCGCCTTACCATAATGGTAACCCACATTAAAATTGACTTAATAGCCCCAACGGGTCCATGACAAGACACGCGATAAACGATAAGAAATTAGCCTAAAATCACACCTCATCCAGTGGGTGGTTTGGCTAAGGATGTGTAGCGCTCCAATTCCGGGTGTCAATTGTGAAAAACCTTTTTGTACTTTGATTTCATTTAAGAAAATCCTCCTTTAAAATAAAAACTCGCTTTTACATTTGTGTCATAAAATTCATTTAATTTAATTAATGACATGATGTCCATCTTATGAAATTCACAGGAACACTTGAAATAAAAAGTTTCACTGAATAAATAACAACTACGGTAATACCGTCCTGTAACATTACTATCCAAATTTAACGTACTTGCATAAAAGTTCAAATGATAAAAACATTGTTCAAAATTAAAGTACATATATAAAATAAATAGGAACAAAGCTCTATTGTCGTGGACAACTCTCCTTTCCTTTTTCGTTATCCTTGTTGTTTCCTCTACTTGAAGTAGCGCGGGGGGGGGGGGGGGGGGGGGAGGGGAGGGGGCGTTGGAAAATGACGAGGTATATGTGTACAAGTAGTAGGAGAAATACTAGAGTTGAATATATAGTACTATATATATATATATATATATATATATATATATATATATATATATATATATATATATATATATATATATATATATATACACGCAATGTATTTTAGCAATTATGAAATCATCCTTCATTTGATTAAGTGTTATCATGCAAGATGTATCTTAACCATTCAACGTGCACTATGACCATGCAACTCGGGCGATGAGCCCGCTCACACTTAATCTTTCTTTTAATACTACTTGTATCCTGTTAATTTAACCATTAATGTACTTTCACATTTTCCAAGTTATTTCACAAAATTGCCTTTACATCAATGAGGGTCGTGCTTAGAATCATCTTTTCACTTTCTAAATCGGGGTATCAACCCATGAGTATTATATGACCTTTCACCAACTGCCACTATGCCGCAATATAATCCTGATCAGTGGTCTCGGGTCTAAGCATTAAGTCGCACACTTGGGTTCCGCACCCTCCTTAAATTTTCTGGTTACCAATGAGTATCTTTTACTTGTTACTTCGTTATAACTCTTTTTCCTTTCTTTATTTCGTATCCACTCTTACGCCTTTTTCCATTATTTCCTTTTTACTGGCACGATGAGGCCAATTACCCGTGACGAGACTAGTCCCAACACTTAATTTTCAAGTTTCACACAAAAGTCCATTTTCATTTTACCTTTAACATGGTATTTTATCTTTGAAAACAAATATCTTTATCATTTATTGTGAAACTAACCCTTAAGTTCAAATATCCATTTACACAATTTAATTCATTTTTCACTATTCACATACACTTATAAACTTGCCTTTTATACACTTTGCTAACAATGTTTCGTTTCATATTTACTTTACAAAATATGAGTTTTTACCATATTAAATCCAACTCTTTTAACAAGAGTCCTTTAATTTGGAATTTTTTTTCTTAAGTCCAACTTTTACATAAAATGATGCTTTTGTACTAAAAAGTTACTTTTGCCATTTCAAGACTTATATTTTCAACTTATTAACTTTGCACCTTCTATCCTATTTCTTAATATTTATGTGTTCATATTATTCCATTTAAAACCAACTCTTCAAAACAATACTCATGTTTGCATAGATTACTACTTAGTCCAAACTTTTCATAAAATCATACTTTTGGCCCCAAAACTATGCTTTTGATATTTCAAGACATCTTACAAATTGATAACTTTTCATTGTTACCCTTGTTACTTCTTTTACCTTGGGCCTTAATTTTTTAGCATTACACATTTGAACACGTATGCTTTTACACTTAGCACATACTTACTCTATTTTCTTCAAGTTTCTCAAACTCTATTCACATAAATTGTGCCATTTATGTGAGTAATATTATGAAATTATAGAGTTTACCATTTTATCTTCAAAAGCTCATTTTAACACACTTTCAACATACTTAACCTATTTATCCCAACTACATGTGTTTATGTTTGTGAAAGTGAGGTTTTATGCCAATAAAACCCAATAGAATATAACCTTTTATCATTAAATCAACAAGCTTAACATGATTTATGCAAGTAATAATTTTCTTAAACATTCTGAAATTTATCCTTCTTTCAAGATTTTAACTTTTATTCATTTTTATAACCTATTTTCCAACTTAACATCATATGTACTAATACTAGGCATAAATAAGCATGTGAATCATACATGTATACATATATCTAGAATTATTTGATTTAAACTTTAAAGTAGTGTAGAACCCCTACCTCTTAAAGATATTAATTCCTTTGATAAAGAGGTTGAAAGAAAACCCAAAGTTCCTATCTCCTTACAAGCTTTTTCCTCCAAATTAGCACTTTCAACACCCACTTTAACCCTTGATAATGGAAGGGTGGAATGGTGGTCTTGCAATCTTGAAATATAGAGATAATATGAGGACTTTTTGCTACTGAAATGGGGGAGGAAGAAGACTCAAATGGTCTTATTTTGGGGCTGAACTATTCTCAGTATAATTGAGACAATGCATGGCAAAGCCTCTCATTCATCTCCCTTATAATGTTTCAAAATTTATTCTAATGATTCCTCATCACTTAATAGTGTTCCCACTAGGTCTAATGAGGTAGGGAGTCAAATACCATGGCCCAAAAACGTGGGAGGGTCGATGACTTTACACCCCACAAGATGCACATGCTGACAACTCAAAAGAGAAGGCAATCAGCAGGTGCTCGAATTGATTCGGCCCTAGCTCAAATCGATTCGCATCTTCTAGATAAAAATTTTTCTAATATATATATATATTGAATTCCTTATTTGTCTTAATAATAAGATAACTTAAATATAAATATAACAATATAATTTGTCCGGTCTAATTTTCTTTAATTCGATTTAAAACACGTAACTTACTTAACACGCGTAACATGGTACGCGATATTTTTGAATTTTTCTCCTTAACCTTAAAATTCTATCTAAATAAATCTCATTAATTTCTCATGATACGATTTTATTAATTCAATAAAATCTAGGCATTACGAGCTGCCTTAACATCACCCAACAACAATAATATCCATTTGGAAATATAACAACTTCATGAAGTTTTTCACAAATTAGGTAATTATTATTCCACCCAATTTCAACAACTCAACGTATGTGTAAGATCATCTAATTACGATTTTTCTAACTACTCGACATGAAAACAAGATTACAAAAACATGTGTGCAACAAGGATGATATTTAGATACATATATATCATATAAAGAAACACATGGCATAATGTATATGTATACAAATAATGATGAACATGTATATCATACAAAATAACCACGAGAGAAAGAACCTACCTCAATATGCAAAATAATCCAACAAATCTGTAAGAAATTCTAGTCTTGCACATTATTGGGAAAACATTCATGAAAGCTTCGAAAATTACAAAACCAATGCCCACTCGTTTTAGGACCTATAGTTTGCGGGGAAGTCAGACTCATTAATATATCATACCAAAAATAGCCTGAAAGTGATGGATATGTTTCAAAAAATTTCAGTTCCTCTTTTACTCCCTTCATCTTCCCTTTGAACCCTTGAATTTGTAGAAATCTCCTTTCCTTCATATTTCTTTAGTTTTTATCTTTCATCTAATGTTATCTACCCTAATATTGCCTTCTCTCAAACTCTAGGTGTTGTACTATAACATATTAATATTAAAGGATGACTAACTAGGGTTTTAAAAATGTCAATCGCCTTTTGATCACATAGGTCTCTACTAAGGTATTCAAATGGACTCCAAATACATGTATTTATCTACTAGTAACTATCCCAATGGAATTTATAACTCATGAACACCTATTTTCATTATTTTGAGTGTGTTTTTCCCACTAACAAATCCCCATATTAAGTCGCCACCAAAATTATAAATCACAGTAAAATTTTCACTACATAAATTACAATAATTCACATAACTAAATATGTTAATCCATAATATATTTCAAATAACAAAACTCAATTAATATATCTAAAGTCCAATATAAAATCCAAGTAGATATGAATTAAGCCCGCATATATCTTTCAAACTATAAGGGGTATTACCTGTTCTTGGACTGTTTTATGCTTCTTCCTATGGTGATGAACCAAATTGTCTTGTACATAATTATTGGAATTGTCATGAACTTTTCGTTTTATGTTTTGGAGGTTGTAATTGAGTGTAAAATACATCCACAAAAATCACAAAAGGATTGAGACTCTTCAAAAACAGTTTTAATGGGTTCCGTCCCATCAAACTCTATTACAACTACTTTAGGCAGTGAGTATGACAAACCAAAATCAATAAGAACTTTAGAAAACAAACCATATTTTCGATGTAAAGTTGCTTGATCAATCCTGATATGAATACACATCCCTCTAGCAATTTCTAATAGCAATCTTGGGTGCCAAAATTCATCCGGTAGATCCACAAATCGAACCTAAACATGCGCATTAGATGATACAAAATTATTTGGGCTAAAATTTGGACTCCAATTTATAGGTTTAAACAAACCTAATTTTGAGCAAATGGGGCCAAAAGTCCAAACTTTATTCAAGTCATCAGATAGAAACCCTTGCTTTGGGAGTTAATCACCATGGTTCCTTTGTTTTCCAAACATAGTTGAAATAGGTCTTTAACCCTTGAGCAGTTAATGGTTTTTGGCCCTTAGATAAAAACAATCTCCCTAATAGCCTCAACTTGCAAAATCCAAAAATTTATTATTAATTTATGTAAAGGTCTCAACAAAGGGTATATCGTCTTCATAGCGGGGTTCTGGCAGATTAAACATATGAAGAGAGGTGCCTTCCGGATCCTTGTAAACATTTTTTGGTGTTTAATTATAATTATTCTTTTGAACAACTTGCATATAAGATCTAGATGTACCCATAATCATGAAAGATTTATGAATAAAAGTGAAAAGATGCTAAACGCTCATGCAAATCTATAGAGAAGATGATGTCCTTTCGACATCATTAATTTTAGGAGATTTTGCGAAAATGCCCTCATAATGCTCAAAATGTATAAAAATAGGACACTCCATGTAATTTTATAAATTTAGTGTGTCGCTAGCGCAGACCAAAAAAATAAAGGCTATTGTACTACAAAGACTAGATTTATAAACTTGAAAAGCATTGTTCTAAAAATCCAAATATATAAAGGAACATGACATTTACCTTAATTCTCTATTTTTAATGGGTTAATTATATTTGGCCCCCCCTGAACTTTACCCCCCTCGTCATTTTACCACTCGAATTTTCAGTTTATGTACTTAACTCCTGAACTTCCAACACGACTTTCATTTATCTCCTACTGTCTAACTCTGTTAATTTTTTGCGAGAAACATTGGTCATGTGCACTCTACATGATCACTTGTGAAGGTATTTTGGTCAAAATCAAAATAAAACTTTAAATAAATAAAAATTACATAATAATTCATTTAAAAATATTTTAAAATCTGAAACTTAAAGAAAAACATTAAAAAAATATTTTTCGATAAAAAAAAAATATTTCCAATAGAAAAATAAAAAACTGATTTCTGATACACAAAAAAAAAAATTCTAACGACAAAAACATTGTAAGCGCAAATATTTTAGCTTAGGCTTTTTATTTGCACTTTGGCATATTTGGCATTTCCCGTTACAAACCGACTCGTCGAACCGAACTCCAACATCTCCAAGTTCAAGACTTCTCAAGAAGGTATAATTCTTTTAGGAATTTGAAATTTTTCATAAAGTTATTTAGCATGTTATTTTTTGTAAAAAAAAACGAGGCTGGATTTTTTTGTTTTGAAAATAATTTTTTTAGCCTCGCTCAAACGAGATTCGTTTCTCGCTCGAACGACTTTGGTGTGTCATTGGATATTACATGGAGGAACATCCAACGAAGGTTTTCTGTTTGAATTGGTTTGAAGCTCATTAAAAGCTGGATCAAATGAGATTGGAGTCTCGTTCGAAGGAACTATGTTTTCGTTCAAAAGAAATGCCTTTCTCGTTGGAACGAGTTTCATTTTCGTTCGTACGAATTCACCGCCTCAAAATTTATGCCATGTCTATAAATACCTATTTTGACTCCAAATTTTGTACGACTTTCGTGAAAGCGAAAGGACCCACAAATTTAAAATCTTATAATCAAAAAGTAATTTCCTTTTCAAAGATGCGAAAGAGTTATAGATATGCGGAAGCGAGATGGTTCAACACAAACACAAAACAACAAATTTTAATTTATCTTTTCAAATTAAAATTAAACCAAGTGAAATAAGATTAAATCCACACATATTTTAATTTTACTTAAACCAAATTAGTTTAACTCAAATCCTAGAAATTTGCCTAAGTCATATTTTCATTATTACCAAGTTAGACTAAACTAAAATTTTCCAATAAAATTAATGACTTGAATTAAATTAAAATATACCCAAATTATTTTTACACCAAATTAAACAAGTAATGATATAAACCAAATTTTATCTTGAATTACCTAAGCATGCATCTAATGTGAATTATGCGAAAGGTAAAATAAACAATAAGTCACTACGCCGCGATGTACGAGAAAAAACTCACAAACGGGAAACAACCTCGGACGGCCCTAGCCATAAGTCCACTAAGTATGGTATTTTACAAGCACAAGCAAAAAGACTTACAACACTCGACTCGACTCCCTTCAAGCGCCGATGCTCCTTCTTGTATCGACCTCCGCTTAGTTGATAATCCCGAACTCCAACAAAATCTTGGAATCCACCAATGAGGAACTAGGAAGCAACCATCAACTACACATAGTGCCTTTCACCGTGTGAGAATGTCACAGCCAAAAACACGAACTTCTTCTTTATGGGATGTAGAAGGAAAGCTAAACGAACTCTTCAATCGGTAGAGTAAAACCCGGTGCCAAACACTCCAAGCAAGATGTATAAATATATTGAAACTTGGAATAAACTATATGGGTGAAAACAAGAGTGTGTAATGATTTTTTCTTTAAGAAATGAACACTCAAAACTTGAACTTTTTCTTGGAAAAATTGAACTCTCAAAACTCTCTCTAGGAGATGGAATAATATGAAAAAGTTAATCCAAAAATGTTGGTTCCCGCACTAATAAAATCTGACAAAAGGTAGTGGCGTAAACAAGTGGGAAAAATGGGAAAACTGTAAAAAACTGCCCAAATAACTGTTCCCGCCAAATCCCGTTCGAACAAGATTTTCGTTCGCATGAAGTCTCATTATAACGACTCTTCTAACGATGTTCCAGTGTAGAAAATACGAAGTCATTAGTAAACTCGTTGGAATTCTCGTTCGAACAGCCTTTTCGTTCGAACGACATTTCAACAGTGTTCCAGTGGCCAAATAGGGAACTCGTTGGCAAACTCGTTCGAACGACAAACTCGTTCGAACGACAATATCGAACGAAATTCCAGAGAGCTTAATTTTTCAATTTTTAGCCCAGAAACTTTATATACTTTATTTTAAAGTTTTAATAAATTTTTTTTGAAAATAAACAACACTTTAAACAAAACTTACAACCATATAAATATTGTTCCAAGCCCCTATATATATATTTAACATGCATTCATACCTTAGGAGAAATGGAACCATGTTGATGATGTAGAAACGAGGAACGGTACACACGAAATTTGATGAAGCTTTAATATCTTGACCGTTACGTCTTCAACTACCCTGTCATAGGCTTGAATGGATACAATAAAAACTATCCTATGACATAAAATTTTTTGTCCGGAATTGATCCAAAACTACATTAAGAATCTATCGGAGAATTGTGTCCTTACAAATCTCCCCCTTTGGCTATTCTGGGATAAAACCCAACAAAAATCCTAAAGGGCCGTCAAGCTCTACTAGACATAAAACATCCCACCCAATACTTGACTCAATACCCAAGGATCAACCTCTTTGCCAATGATGAAAGTTTCCACTAAGAAGATTTCCTGCACACTTAAGCAAACTATCAAATGCATAGGAAATATCAATATATTAAATGCAATTAAAATAAATAATCCCCCAAAATTAATTCTCCCCTAAACAAGATGATGCATAAGGTGATAAGAACATGAAAGCATATAGGCAACAAAAGCATAACTAATCCAACAAAAATTAACCAATACCAACTAAGATCCAAGAAAATGATACCAATATGATACAAAAAGTATTAAGCATGTGATATCAACAAAGAATGCAACAAGTTAGATACCAATTATGAATTAAAGCAGAGATGGACTAGAAAGCAAGGCAAAGACAGAAAAATATCATATATATACATGGACTAAGTATACCAATAATGATCATGCACGTATATATAGATATAAACACACAAATGACACAAAATAAAACAAGTTTTTCACACTCGTATGGAAAAAAAGTGTCATAATGAAACGGAAGTGTTGGGGCGTGAACTAGTAACAATTAAATTTAGACCCAAACACTTAACACATGTTCACGGAGTTCTCAAGTGATTGCAAACTTCATCACATTTAAATATAACCTCATTTGATAATATAGATTGAACTCAATGAACAAACATACACAATGCATACAAGCCTAGAGTTTTGATGATTCTACAAACCAATAGAGTCATGACAATGAAAGCTCAACTAGGATAAATGGCCATTGTGCAAACCGTTGATATACCATCCAATCTCCCTCAATAAGAAGATATATTTTTGAATGAATATATCAATTAAACATAGGCCTTGACAATTATTTTTCTTTTTAATGCCATATTCTATTTTTAGGCCTTTGGACCATGTATTTCTTTTAGGTCCAAACAAACGGTGGCTTACTATTCGTAAAGGTTAATAAATCCTTTCGGAGCCCTTCCTCGTGCACATTTATACATATTATTTTTTATATCTCACAAATCTCATGTGCAACGGATTTTGACATGCACTAGTCCTCCTAGGTCACAAATATGTAGATGACACGATTGGTAGGAGAACACCTCACAAAGCTCAAATATAACATGTGATGATTAAATTTCAAAAGAGCTCGTGCATGTGTGAATTGAGGCATATAAAAATAGAATCCATTTAAGCAACACAAAATCCAAATACTCTATGTAAGCAGAGTAAAGAACATAATATGGATTGATAATCTAAACTAAAAGTTCTAAGCACATGAGAGCGAAAAAGATGTGATTCAAACACAAGTATATGCCATATAGAGTGTGTCAAACTAAAATGCACACAAAAAAATCTTTTTGAGTTTTTGAAAAATTTTAACCAAAAATTAAAACATGTACTCAAAAGACAAATAAAAATCATTTGTATTTTTCATTAATCTTAAATTACTAAAAAGATAAAACACAAATGATAAACAAAAATCTTTTTGTATTTTTCATTTAATGCAGACTAAAATGAAAGAAGTATAATACGAAAGATAAACAAAAATTATAATTCTAGCATGTGATTAAGCATTGAGTATAGACTAAAAATTGATTAAACAAGCATACATTTAGCATGATAATATAGCATGAAGTACAAAAGCTAAAGTATGCAAACAAAACTAACACATTAAACATTTAGATTTTGCAAGAGAGGAAGCATGTGAAAGTAAATGAGAATAAAAAACCCTATCTTGTAAAGCTACCAAGTCTAATCTCCTAACCCAAACTAATGACGAATGACAATCTCGAGGTGTAGAAATCTTGGCTACCTTGGTTTCCTTACGTTGGGATTTTCTAGGACCTCGTTTAAGATCAAAATAGATTTTTCTAAGATGACCTTTTCGACCACAATGAGCATAAGTAAAAATACGTCGAAATTTGGTACCTAAGGATTAATCTCTAAGGGCTTTCCTAGGTGATTCTCCTAAAACATGGGTTTTGGCTTTATGAGTAGATTCATTACATGTATCGAAGCCTAAACCACAAGTGTCATTTTTTATTTGGACCGTGCCTAAGATTTTATCTAGTTTTTCCGAACGACACTCCAAATCAAATTTGACTTTACTAGAGTCCTTTAATTTATTTTGTAATTCTAGGGTGTTAGACTCTAATAAAACATTTCTCTCTTCAAACTCAAGAAGCTCCTTTTTCAAGGATTCTATTAAACCTCTAAGGTTGTCTCTCTCGCCTTCCATATATTCAAGCTTCTCTCGAAGAGATCTCTCTCATGTCCTAAGGTCTTTCACTAACGCACTCTCATCAACGACCTTCGCAAGCTCGTTTAAATAAGATTCTAACTTCAAATTAGCTCTTTTTAATTTAATAGATTCTTCATATAATTCTTGAAAAGCATTTTGAAGTTCACTCACATTAACCTCATATTCATTTTCACTCTCTCTCTCTTTTTCACTCTCACTACCATAAAAAATAAGGGAATCATAAACTTTGACCTTGGAAGTGTTATGTGTTTGAATATCTTCATGGGAAGATTCATTATCGGTACTCACATGACTAGCCATAAAACCATAAAGTTGAACTTAGTGGGGGGAATCGGGTCCCTCTTCGTTTTCGCTATCACTAATGGTTGCATTAAAAGAAATTGGATTCTTACCCTCTCTCCTTAGTTTTGTGGGGCACTCAAAAGCCCTATGGCCATACCCTTCACAATCAAAACACCTATTTGACTCGTCCTTATTTACATTTTCATTAGAAGTTTTAGGGATCTTTTCGGCTTTGTCATGCTTAGAATTTTTAAATTTCTTAAAATCATTTTTAAATTTATCTTTGTTAAATTTAAGAAATTTTTGAAATTTCCTAGCAAACAAGGCCATATCTTCCGAGTCACTATCACTTTCACACTCTACTACTTGTTTTTTCTCTTTTCGGGCTTTTAAAGCAACGCCCTTTTCTATTTTCTTTTCAGTTTTAGAGGGAAACATGTCCAGTTCATAGGTTTGTAAATCACCTACGAGCTCTTCTAATTTCGTAGAGGCTAAAGTTGGTAAATAATTTAAAACGGTCACTTTTGGAATAAACCTATCGGGTAAGGACCTTAAAATTTTCTTTACTACTCGGTTGTCGGATATTTTCTCTCTCTAATTAAAAGATAAATTAACAATATCGGAAAGTCTAGCATAAAATTCACCAAAAGTTTCTTTTTCGTTCATTTTGATGGTTTCAAATTGAGTGGTGAGGTTTTGGAGTTTCGAAGCCTTAACGACACTAGTTCCTTCATGAGTGAGTTGTAAAACATCCCAAGCTTCTTCAGTGGTTTCACACGTCATAATGCGTCGGAATTCATCCGGTGTGACAGCGCTAAACAAGGCATTTAAACCTCAGAAATTAAAGTTAGCAAGTTTAAATTCGTTCTCACTCCATCTATCGGCGGGTTTTGGGACACGCTCATTAGCTACTAAATGTGTAGGTGGAGACCACCCGTTAACGACAAATAACCAAACTCTCTCATTGATAGATTTTAGTGCCGATTTCATTCGCGCTTTCCAACACGCGTAGTTAGAACCATCGAAAATAGGAAATTTTGAAAATGGGGAAAATTTCATTTTAGCCAAAAATATTTAAAGGATCTTAACGAAGTAATTTATCATTTTTGGCTCTGATAGCAATTTGAAAGTGATAGGACCCCCAATTTTAAAATCTTATAATAAAAAAGTAATTTCCTTTTTAAAGATGCGGAAGCGTTATAGATATGCGGAAGCGAGATGGTTCAACACAAACACAAAACAACAAATTTTAATTTATCTTTTCAAATTAAAATTAAACCAAGTGAAATAAGATTAAATCCACACATATTTTAATTTTACTTAAACCAAATTAGTTTAACTCAAGTCCTAGAAATTTTCTTAAGTCATATTTTCATTATTACCAAGTTAAGCTAAACCAAATTTTATGCAATAAAATTGATGATTTGAATTAAATTAAAATATACTCAAATTAATTTTACACCAAATTAAACAAGTAGTGATATAAACCAAATTTTATCATGAATTACTTAATCATGCATCTAATGGGAATTATGCGAGAGGTAAAATAATCAATAAGTTACTACGCAGCGATGTACGAGGAAAAACCCACAAATGGGATATAACCTCGGACGGCCCTAGCCATAAGTCCACTAAGTATGGTATTTTACAAGTACAAGGAAAAAGACTTACAACACTCGACTCGACTCCCTTCAAGCGCCGATGCTCCTTCTTGTACCGACCTCCGCTTAGTTGACAATCTCGGACTCCACCGGAACCTTGGAATCCACCAATGAGGAACTAGGAAGCAACCGTCAACCACACATAGTGCCTTTCACTATGTGAGAATGCCACAATAAAAAATACAAACTTCTTCTTTATGGGATGTAGAAGGAAACCCAAACAAACTCTTTAATCGGTAGAGTAAAACCCGGTGCCAAACACTCCAAGCAAGATGTATATATATATATTGAAACTTGGAATAAACTATATGGGTGAAAATAAGAGTGTGTAATGATTTTTTCTTTAAGAAATGAACACCAAAACTTGAACTTTTTCTTGGAAAAATTGAACTCTCAAAACTCTCTTTAGGAGATGGAATAATATCAAAAAGTAAATCCAAAAATGTTGGTTCTCGCACTAATAAAATCTGGCAAAAGGTAGTGGGGTAAACAAGTGGGAAAAATGGGAAAACTGTCAAAAACTGCCCAAATAACTATTTTCGCCAAATCTCGTTCGAACGACTCTTCTAACGATGTTCCAGTGTATAAAATACGAAGTTGTTAGTAAACTCGTTGGAACTCTCGTTTGAACAGCCTTTTCGTTTGAACGATAATTTGAACGATAATTCGAACGATGTTCCAGTGGACAAATAGTGAACTCGTTGGCAAACTCGTTCGAACGACAATATCGAACGAACTTCCAGAAAGCTTAATTTTTTTATTTTTAGCCCAGAAAATTTATATACTTTATTTTAAAGTTTTAATAAAATCTTTCTGAAAATAAACAACACTTTAAACAAAACTTACACCCATATAAATATTGTTCCAAGCTCCTATATATATATTTAACATGCATTCATACCTTAGGAGCAATGGAACCATGTTGATAACGTAGGAAGGAGGCACAATACACACGGCATTTGATGAAGCTTTAATATCTTGGCCGCTATGTCTTCAACTACCCCGTCATAGGCTTGAATGGATACAATAAAAACTATCATATGACATAAACGTTTTTGTCCGAAATTGAGCCAAAACTACATTAAGACTCAATCGGAGAATTGTGTCCTTATATTTTGCCAAAACGTTTCCTGCATATCTGTTGCAAAAATTTTCGCTTCTTGTGTTACCAAAACACTTTTGATTCACAACTTTACATCCCCAAATAGTTAAGTTTCGTATCTTGGATACATCTTTGTGAACATGATTCTCTACGGTAGACCTTGTGACCCGAGAGATCACGACAAAAGAAGACTGATGGCTAAATACCGAGGGTGGACTACCACTTATGGACAACTCTAGACTTTCTTTAGAAGTTTTGAAGACATTGTGCATTATACTTGTGGGTGATATCAAGTAGTTTATAAGTCAATAGTCTTGTAAAATTCGCTAAAGTGCTGAAAAATAGGGTTTGCCCTGGAAAGAAAATTTTCCTTATTTGTTGTGTTTGATTGCATGATTTGTTTATTTTATCTGTTATCACCTAGATGCATGTTTACTATAAAAAGGTGAAATTGGGTTTTGGGTTTTAAATTGAAAAATAGAAAAATAGAATTTTTGTTTGTGACCATCCTTGCCGAACACGTTTATTTCCACATTCTCAAAATCAAATTTGCGATTAAAAAAAATATTTCCAATTAAAATTAGGAAAATAATAAAACAATCAACTTAAAAAATATGGAAAATATTTTTTAAAAAGTCTTCAAAAACCTGAATTTAAAGTTTAAAAAATATTGAAAAAAATGATTTCCAGTAACAAAAAAAATTTTGAGTAAAAAAACAAATTTGTAAGAAAAAAAAGACATTCAATAATTTCCTGAAATCAGGAAAATAAATAAAAAACAGAAATAGTAATAAAAATATAGATAATAGAATAAAAAAATTGAAAAATATTCAATAAACTGAAAAATATTTTTAAAAAATCTGCAAAAAACTAAATAAATATTCTATAAAGTTTGAAAAAATATTGCAAAAAAGATATTTCCAATAAAAAATAGTTTCGCAATAAAAAAACAAATTTCTAATAAAAAATATTCAATAATTGCTGAAAATTTGAATTACAAAAAAAATATTTAAAAAAAATCAAGAAAATACATAAAAAAAGTATTCAATAAATAGAAAAAATATTTTTAAAAAATCTTCAAAAAAAAGAATAAATATTCTAGAATTATGAAAAAAATATTGCAAAAAACTGATTTCCAATAACAAAATAGGTTATCTATAAAATAAATCGGCATAAAACTGAATAAATATTTTAAAATGTTTGAAAAATATTACCGAAAAAATAGATTTCCAATAAAAAAATAGATTGCAAATAAAAAACAAATTTCCAATAAAATAAACAAAAAAAATATTTAGTAATTATAGAAGATCTTGAATATACATAAAAAACAGATTTTTTTATAGAAACAACAGAAAATCTAGAAAATACAAAAATATAGAAAAAAATCTACCTTTACAAATCCAAAATCTTAACAAATCTAAGATCCAAATCCGAACAAAATTTTTACAATTCGAATCAAAACTTTTACAAATCTAAGATCCAAACCCAACCACAACCTTTCCAAATCCAGCCAAAACCTTTACAAATCCGTGAGAGGCGGGGGGTTGGGTAGGCAGGGTTAGGACTGGGGTAGCAGGGCGAGGTGGGCGAATGACGGTGCGGGGGTGATGGGGGTAGCAAGATGGGAGGTTGGTGTGACAACCCTCCTAATAAAATACCGGACGATCACTCCTATATCAAATTAAAACATGAGTCTCATATGGTTCATTCTTAGCATCACTGTTGAACATCCATTGAATTACTAATAACCTATTAGGCCGGCGTCAAAATTTTACTTAACTACTCTTTTTATACAATTACGAAATTAAAACATCCACACAGTTTGCGTAAATGAAACTAAAATGAAATAAAATAACCGAATACTCGTGAAAATATACAATTATATCGAATGCCGCACTAAGAGCCAGAAAAGAATAAATGAATGCAATTGGGTCATTAGCCCGAATATTTATACAGTACCTCCTATCTAGAAAACAAGGATAGAAGCGTCTATAGAGAACCTGCATGCATCCACAGCTGCTGCAGCGGACCTCAGACTCGAAAGAAGTGTCATCCAGACGTCTCTGTGTCTGGACACCTATATAATATATATATATATATATATATATATATATATAGCAAGTGAGGAAAAGTAGATAAACGAGTCAGAGCCCGAGTTTTGAAAATATTTAGCAAGTGCGTAAAGGCCTTATCTTTTTAAAGAAAAAGGATTTATATCATATCTAAATTTGGTATCGCACTCCCATCAGATACCTCTCACCTCTCTTCTAACAGTGCACTCCTAGCGCATCCCTTCAAACATCTCAGTCAGACCATACTGACTAACTAAACCATTACCCACCTTCTAACAACCCTAGATAATCCAAGTACTAAGGGCTGAACTTCTCCCCAGTCTCAACACTATGCCATGTTCGTGCGTGGGGTGTCTCGCAAAGAAAAATCCAAAGAAGGACCCCCCGATACACTATTACGCGATAAAGTCGATCGTCGAGATCCATTAGACCCTCAGTACAAAACGTATATATATATATACATACACCATATGAGATATACTAATATTAGAGCACTAAGGGTTAAACTTCGCCCCAGTCTCAACACTAAGCCATGTTCGTGCGTGGGGTGTCTCGCAAAGAGAAATCCAAACAAGGAACCCCCTGATACACTACTACGAAACAAGGTCGATCGTCGAGATCCATTAGACCCTCAGTACTCGATTTATCCATATATATTCATATTTTATATACGTATCATGCTACACTTCCGGATATAACTCCCGGAATGAGAATTCATTTACAAAATTTTTACCAATTCACTTTTCATTTCTTTTATCTCAAAACTATCCATTTCCCTTCTTATATCCAGAAAATGTATTTAAAAGCGAATTTTATTATCATAAAAATACTTTTTCATCTCATACGCTCCCATTTCCCTTCTTCCATCCAGGAAATGTATTTGAAGCCAAATCATTTATCCCATTTCCCTTCTTCCATCCAGATAATGTATTTAAAGCCAATTTATTATCATAAATTGCTTTAAAACCAATAATGTCCCACATTATTGAGAATAGTTATATTACATATCATATAACGTTTCTAAGACCGCCCGTCCGGGTTTTTCCACTGTACATGCCCCTAAATGGCTATCATCTTCCAGGGCCTATCAAATAAGACAACCTGGGATCCTACAATGCAAGACGTCGGGAAACGGCCATATTCCTACGGGAGAATCATAACCACACCCAGAATTACCTCACTAGTCCAGAAAACATACAATAATCGCTCATATGGCCTGTGACTATATTCTCCTGCATTCATTAGCCAAAAGACTTCACCACACGCGCGAACTTCCCTTATGATAGCGATTTAGAGAGGTGTGTATGCATAAATTAGCATTTATGAAAATCATTTCTTTTTCCATTTTGAAAACATTCATTTTTTTTATATTCTCAAAATCATTTATATCATATCATATATATACTTTAATCACATAGTATATATATACCACATATTCCTCCTTGAATATATATAAATGGCCCTAATTGCCAATCACATCTAGCGATGATCAATAATCCCAAAGATTATCTAAAAGAATCATAATCATGCATTCATATACGCATGATACTAAACCCAAAGTATTTCCTTCCTTTGATAAATAATACATACCTTAATCCCATCTAAGGATTTATTGGATATTTCCAATTATAACACTCCACATTGAGTGAATACATATCTATATCCCCAATTTATCCTAATTATCTCATAGGATATACTCAACGGTAATCGTAATAATTATGCTTTCTATACGCATAATTATATAGGCCAAAATTCCCACTGAAATATCCTAGGGATTATCCTTTCCCCGATAATCTTAAATTTAGTGGTTCATGGATTTCATTTCCATGAACCCAATGACTACATCTCGTCCATATAATCCCCTAGAGGTCCCCACCCTAACTTAGGAACCCTAAACCTTCAAATTCTATAATTATTTTATTTTCCTCGAAAATATAATTTAAGGGTTACACATTAAAACCCTTACCTTGTCGTCCTAAATTTCCTCAATTGGAGGACTATATACTCCAAAAAAGTCCCTTATGTTATCCCATAATTAACCTCAAATCAATTAGAATTGGAATTTATCCCATCAAATTAACCCTAGGAAAAATTGTCAAAGTTCCTGTAGGGTCGATCGATCGACCCTTGGTTATCGATCGATCGAGGCTTCGATTGATCGACCTCTGCCAGTCGATCGATCGATCACGCCGGACAGCTTCTTCTCTGAGAAGCTATTTTCAGCCATTAAAGCTTCCCCAAGCTTTTATATCCGTCTCTAACGTCCTACAACCTCAACCAACATCATCAACACATATAATAAGGGTTCTAAACATTCTAGAACCCGAAACCAACAGTTAATTTCGATTAATTCCTAAGTTCCTCGAATTGAAATATTATTGGGGTTTATTTGTTTTAACTCCCGAAAACCCGTTTTATCCATGAAAACCCAACCCAAAATCTTTAGGGTTTATTGTTACCAAACTACGATATGAGATTTATGCTCAAAAGTAAATAAAGCAAGTAAACACTTGCCTGGTGGATAAAATCCGACGACCTCGAGCCGAATCCCGCGGAGTTTGGCCGAAATCTCCCCTTTTCTCCTCTTTTCTCTCCTCATCTCTCTCTTCTCTCTTTTCCTTCTCTTCTCTACCCCTTTCCCTCTTTATATAAGGAGAAAAAGGGTTTTAACCCTTAAAACCCCAAAACGACTCGTTTACTCAATTACGAGCCCTTTTAACTTTAAAATTCCCTGAAACTCAATTTCAACAATTGGACACTCTTTTCCGACTATCTCGGCCATTCCAAGACTCACGGCGCAGTCAAAATTTCCATCTGAGGTACTTGACGGCAAATCACTATTTTAACTCAATATAACATAATGCGAGTTTTCCAAGTAAAATCTTAACTTTTGTCGCTTTACTCAACGGCGACATATAGTTAAAATACTCCAATTCATTTACTTAATCCCAAAAGTAAACATATCACACATCGACAATCTTCTAATCCTCGAAAATCCCAAAAATCACTATTCCTCCAAATTCCAATTTATATCCAATTATGGAATTTAATTATCTCCAAAAAGGACGGGTTGTTACATACTTCCCCGTTACAATGGAATTTCGTCCTCGAAATTCGGATAGAACCTACACCACCAACCTAGGATCACGAATTCCACTACGTCTTAGTACCTCCCCCCCCCCCCCAAAAAAAAAAATATCAAAAGGTGCTAACACGATAGTCCCTTACACAATTGAAATATCGCGTACCTCTCACGACATTCCATCAAACACACTCCTAATCCATTCATGACTGCCTCCCGGCATAAACTCCGACTTTATACACTAAGCCTCTTCTATTTCAGGCAGTATATAATACCAAGTTACTAAGGTGCCCATATACCTTTCTAACCCGTGCACATCTGCACATACATTATGAACGTTCGACACGTAACACACTCTCTAAATAAGGGTCTCCTTTCCTCGGTGTAATACTCACACATGGGTCTTCCCAACCCGCAAAATTCAATTCTCCTTACATCGACGCCACTAACTCTATTGAACTTACATCCTAATAATGCTACGAACTATGCGTTACCCTACCTACGCGAAATAAGTATAATCCTAAGTATATCCTTAGTGCCCAAGGCCTCTCTCAACTTCCGACATTTTCTTGGTTTCAAGTGTGGGACGTCTCGCAAAGCGAAATCCAGACAAGGAACCTTCCCGTTACACTACTCCCTCGTGTTGTCGGTCATCGAGATATGGTGACCTAAGGCACACCACCGGGACGTCCTAAATCCTACCATTCTAACCTACGAACGTATTCCTACTATTTTATCCTCCTATCTATACGAAAAGGAAAGTCTAACTAATCGAAGTGCTAACTCTCTGTAAAAGCACTACGAACATCATACCCAAAACATATCTTCTCAAAATTTGCCTTTTCATTAAGGCCTGGCCATAATCCTCAAATCAATTTCTCTAAGTCCTACTCCACCCACCCACTTGTGGCGAGAGGACCACTTTAGTGCTTTTCCCTAGCGCAACATTTCCATAAACATACCATCATCAGATGGCTCAGAGTCTATAGTGTTTCATCCACACTATATGACTTATCAACAAAATCAACATCCTCGTATCCCATAACATCTCTCCACGCCCGACATCGTTAAGGTTCATGCGCTGAGCGTTTTGCAAAGCGAAATCCAAACAAGGAACCCCTCCAATTACACTACTACTTAACTTTGTCGGTAATGGAGGTCGGTCAATTCCAAACATGCAATCGGGATATTCCCATCCCCTCTTTCAATAAAATATGGTCTGAAATCCTTTCTTCTATCCAGGAGCCATACCACTAAGCGCATTGCACTACACTCAGTCTCTGCACAATCAATAATGAGCTTAAACTCACAGCTTAACAATAATCCGTGCACACCTTAAATCACATCTATAAGGTCGCCACATACTCACATTACGATAATGAAACCTCTGCTCATCGAAGTTCCATCTATGCACATACTAAAGGGGAACTCAACCTATATCCAGTTGACATATTGCAACAACAACCCGTTCCACCCTGGAACTGCGGACACGATAGTCTTGCCTTCATTAGCCTACTATCGCTCCAAACAACCAATAACATTATATACTCATAATATTACCATACTCGTATAACACATATAAAATGAGTTTCACAAGACATATATATATATTTATTTAAAATATCATCACTTGCCTCTATAGAGAATGAAGAAAAATAAAACTCCCCTATCGCGAAAAACACATAGACATACAATATATACTGTTATCGATACCGTCACAAAACTCAAATTACACACACAAGTCTAGGGCTAACGAACACCGCAAATTTATCTAGCCACGCCAATTATACCTCTTCCTTGTGAGGTGAAACTCAAAACAACAATTTTGCCTTACATCATTCCCTCATCTTGGGTCACCCTGACCCTTTCAAGGTTATCAGTATATTGGACTCCATCGACGTGATCCTGACAATCACTTTACCAATTCCCCCTAACTTCTTCTTTGTTAGAAGGAGATTCCACTATCGACCTCAACAACCCCGTTTTAACAAATTCCCCGGGTGGATGTCCACCAATGGGTTCCTCGGACATACACATTCTTCATAATACTCTTTATTCTCTGGCCGATCCTTATGTGAATAATCCAAAACAACATTCTTTTCAATCCTACTAAATCATGGGGACTCATAGTTAAAACTATTCGCAAGATCCCTTTCGAATCCTTAGCAATTTCCACAAGGAGAATGACCTCTACTAAGGTCCTAGTCTCCAGCTTCTACCAGCTGCTCTAGCTAAGACCCACCTCCTGCTGCCATCCAAGCCCCGCACTTGAATCTCAAACGAGCACACAAAAGATTACTATAATCTTATAATATGGCAGGAGAACGAAATCTCACAAGAGAAATCAACAATCCTAATCCTGAGGCTCTATAATAAATTGAGAGCAACGCTGAAAGAGTAGTACGTCCGCACAGATTCCTAAGGACACTAGAACCTTATGCTCTGATACCATCTGTGATACCACGCCTAATAAAATACAGGGCGATCACTCCTATATCAAAGTAAAACAAGAGTCTCATATGGATCATTCTTAGCATCACTGTCGAACATCCATTCAATTACTAATAACCTATTAGGCCGGCATTAAAATTTTACTTAACTACTCTTTTTAGACAATTACGAAATTAAAGCATCCACACAGTTTGCGTAAATGAAACTGAAATGAAATAAAATAACCGAACACTCGGTCAAAATATACAACCATATCGAATACCGCACTAAAGGGCAGGAAAAGAATAAATGAATGCAATGGGGCCATTAGCCCGAATATTTATACGGTACCTCCTATCTAGAATACAAGGATAGAAGCGTTTATGGAGAACCTGCATGCATCCACAGCTGCTGCAGCAGACGTCAGACTCGAAAGAAGTGTCATCCAGGCGATCCTGTGTCTGGACACCTATAATATATATATATATATATATATATATATATATATGTAGCAAGAGAGGAAAAGTAGATAAACGGGTTAGAGCCCGAGTTTTGAAAATATTTAGCAAGTGCATAAAGGCCTTATCTTTTTAAAGAAAAAGGTTTTATCTCATATTTAAATTTGGTATCGCACTCCCATGAGATACCCCTCACCTCTCTTCTAACAGTGCACTCCTAGCGCATCCCTTTAAACATCCTAGTCAGACCATACTGACTAACTAAACCATTACCCACCTTCTAACAACCCTAGGTAATCCAAGTACTAAGGGCTAAACTTCTCCCCAATCTCAACACTATGCCATGTTCGTGCGTGGGGTGTCTCGCAAAGCGAAATCCAAAAAAGGAAGCCCCCCGATACACTACTACGCGACAAGGTCGATGGTCGAGATCCATTAAACCCTCAGTACAAAACGTATATACATATACATACACCATATGAGAAATACTAATATTAGAGCACTAAGGGTTAAACTTCTCCCCAGTCTCAACAATAAGCCATGTTCGTGCGTGGGGTGTCTCGCAAAGCGAAATCCAAACAACGAACCCCCCCGATACACTACTACGCGGCAAGGTTGACCGTCGAGATCCATTAGACCCTCAGTACTTGATTTATCCATATATATTCATATTTTATATACGTATCATACTACACTTCCGGATATATCTCCCGGAATGAGAATTCATTTACAACATTTTTACCATTTCACTTTTCATTTCTTTTATCTCAAAACTTTCCATTTCCCTTCTTATATCCAGGAAATGTATTTAAAAGCCAATTTTATTATCATAAAAATGTTTTTTCATCTCATATGCTCCCATTTCCCTTCTTCCATCCAGGAAATGTATTTAAAGCCAATTTATTATCATAAATTGCTTCAAAATTAATAATGTCCCACATTATTGATAATAGTTATATTACATATCATATAACGTTTCTAAGACCTCCCGTCCGGTTTCACCACTGTACGCGCCCCTAAATGACTATCATCTTCTAGGGCCTATCAGATAAGACAACCTGGGATCCTACAACGCAAGACATCGGGAAGCGGCCATATTCCTATAAGAGAGTCATAACCACACCCAGAATTACCTCACCAGTGCAGAAAACATACAATAATCGCTCATATGGCCTGTGACTATATTCTCCTGCATTCATTAGCCAGGAGACTTCAACACACGCGCGAACTTCCCTTATGATAGCGATTTAGAGAGGTGTGTATACATAAATTAACATTTATGAAAATCATTTTTTTTTCCATTTTGAAAACATTCATTTTTTTATATTCTCAAAATCATTTATCTCATATCATATATACTTTAATCACATAGTATATATATACCACATATTCCTCCTCGAATATATATAAATGGCCCTAATTTCTAATCACATCTAGCAATGATCAATAATCCCAAAGATTCTCTTAAAGAATCATAATCATGCATTCATATACGCATGATACTAAACCCAAAGTATTTCCTTACTTTGATAAATAATACATACCTTAATTCCATCTAAGGATTTATTGGATATTTCCAATTATCACACTCCACACTAAGTGAATATATATCTATATCCCCAATTTATCCTAATTATCTCATAGGATATACTCAACGGTAATCGGTATAATTATGCTTTCTATACGCATAATTATATAGGCCTAAATGCCCATTGAAATATCCTAGTGATTATCCTTTCCCCGATAACCTTAAATTTAGTGGGTCATGGATTTCATTTCCATGAACCTAAGGACTGCATCTCGTCCATATAATCCCCTAGAGGTAACCACCCTAACTTAGGAACCCTAAACCTTCAAATTCTATAATTATTCTATTTTCCTCGAAAATATAATTTAAGGGTTACACATTAAAACCCTTACCTTGCCCTCCTAAATTTCCACAATTGGAGGACTATATACTCCTAAAAGGTCCCTTATGTTATTCCATAATTAACCTCGAATCAATTAGAATTGGAATTTATCCAATCCAATTAACCCTAGGAAAAATTATCAAAGTTCCTGTCGGGTCGATCGATCGACCCTTGGTCATCGATCGATCGACCTCTTCCAGTCGATTGATCGATCACGCCGGACAGCTTCTTCTCCGAGAAGCTGTTTTCGGCCATTAAAGCTTCCCCAAGCTTTTATGTCCATCTCTAACGTCCTACAACCTCAACCAACAACATCTACACATATAATAAGGGTTCTAAACATCCTAGAACCCGAGACCAACAGTTAATTTTCATTAATTCCTAAGTTCCTCGAATTGAAATATTATTAGGGTTTATTTGTTTTAACTCCCGAAAACCCGTTTATCCATGAAAACCCAACCCAAAATCTTTAGGGTTTATTTTTACCAAACTACGATATGAGATTTATGCTCAAAAGTAAATAAAGCAAGTAAACACTTGCCTCGTGGATAAAATCCGACGACCTCGAGCCGAATCACGCGGAGTTTGGCCAGAATCTCCTCTTTTCTCCTCTTTTCGCTCCTCCTCTCTCTCTTCTCTCTTTTCATTCTATTCTCTCCCCCTTTCCCTCTTTATATAGGGAGAAAAAGGGTTTTAACCCTTAAAACCCAAAAACGACTCGTTTACTCAATTACGAGCCCTTTTAACTTGAAAATTCCTTGAAACTCAATTTCGACAATCAGACACTCTTTTCCGACTATCTCGGCCATTTCGAGACTCACGGCGTAGTCAAAATTTCCATCCGAGGTACTTGATCGCAAATTACTATTTTAACCCAATATAACTTAATGCGGTTTTTCCAATTAAAATCTTAACTTTTGTCGCTTTACTCAACGGAAACATATAATTAAAATACTCCAATTCATTTAGTTAATCCCAAAAGTAAACATATCACCCATCGACAATCATCTAATCCAAATTCCAATTTATATCCAATTATGGAATTTAATCATCTCCAAAAAGGACAGGTTGTTACAGTTGACAAAAGGGGGTTGCAGGGGGGCACGTCTGGCTGAGAGAGAGAAGAAAGAGACAAAAAATAAAATTAAGAGAGAGAGAAGAAAGAGAGGGGAAAGAAAAAAGATAGACAAACCAAAATACCCTATAAAATCCATATGCAACACACATGATCAACGTTTTTCATTAAAAAGTAACGTAGTTGAACGGTAGGGGTAACTGAAAGTCATATTGAAAGTTCAATTGTACAGAAATTAAAAGTTCAGGTGGTAAAGTGACGAAGTGGCCAAAGTTCGAGGAGGCCAAGTATAATTAACCCTTTTTTAATCTTGTTGTGTGTGTGTTTGTTTAAGAAATCATTTGATAAAATGCAAACTATTTAAACTCCATACGTTAAGTTATATATATGGTCCAAGCGACTGGAGAATTATAGCGCCATGTTCGAGCAATTATATTACCGCCTCAAAAGCAAAGCATGCTACTAAACTAAAGTGATGAGCCTCCATGAATAGTTGGTTGAAGCCAAGGTCAAGGAGTCATCATTACAAGTTGAAGTACATAGGAGCATAATTTTTTGAGGTTATCTTTTAGAATTTACAAAATTAGTTACTTAAATTTTTATTTGATTTAATGGAAAGATAAATAAAAATTACTAAATTTAATCCTAACATCAACCCTAAAATTAACCCCTACAAACATTAACCCTAAAATTAACCCCAAATTTAGCATCCATATAAATAGAGGGATAAAAATAAAATATATATTTTTACATTTCAATCCCAAAATTTAAACCAACAATACCCCTAAAGGTAGTCATAAAATTAAACCTAAAATTTAAACAAGCAATAACACTAAAATTAATTCTAACAAACATTAGCAATTTAACCCTAAAATTAACCTCAAATTTAGCATCAGGATATATATATATATATATATATATATATAGAGAGAGAGAGAGAGAGAGATCCCAAAATAAATTTAAAATTATTTTTTAACACCTGTGTATTTTTTTTCCAAAAAAGGTGTGGGAGCTTTAGCCCCCACTATGCCTAAGGTAGCTCTGCCTCTCCATAAGAGTCGTACTACTGCATGTAGTATAGTACACTACAGTGCCTAGAGACGTACTTGTTATAACACTTTCATGGATATATATGATGTGAATAATTTTTAAAAATTGTTATAAAGTACTCTATTTTAGTTCATTTTACATTCATTAATTAAAAGTTTATAAACATAAGTTAACAACAGAAGTAATAATGATGCACACAAATGAAAAGCATCACCTGACATTCTCAATATGATTCATCAATAAAAGTAATTACAAGATGGGGGCCAATGACCTTATTTATACTAATACTAGTAGCTAGATATTAATTCTACTACCTAGTATATCTCCTAATATTTAGCTACTATGAGTCTATGAATCGCACCTATTTTTGGAAATCGCTAAGGACTCCCAGCCACACATGTATAGGTAATTTTTATTAAATTTAACAACTTGCCACTCCAACCTTAGGACGGGAGTTAGCTTGTCGCCCAAGTGCTAAGTTTGCAATTGCGCAATTGCCGAACTCACAAAATTCTAAGTAAAATAACCCAACTATTGGGTTGAAAAATGTCAAAAGGAGAAATTCTACATAACTCGCCATTTTAGACCAAATTGAGATAAGTGAATAATCAATAGGTCCAAAAGTAGAATGTGACTCGCATAAGCAGTTTGTTTTAATGCAGTCCCAAATGGGGGACTATGTAGAAGACTATAACTACTAGTGCAAAAAACTTACAATGTAAGATGTCTTGGAAGACCCCGCTAGTTGGGGGCGTGGCTTCACATGAGGTCCATTAAAAACATCACCTAATGTATTGGTGACACATAACCGGGTTTGTTTATTGGGTCTGCTTTTTGGGTATACCTAGTATTACCCTTCTACAAAACGATGTCCCGATCGACTATGCTGAAAGTGAAAACATGTCACATAGTGGCAAACAAAATGGCATGCCGATGAAACTTTAAAATCTAACCATACAGACGTTAGAGAGAGCCTACATGCTTTTAGATCAATCCAACATGGAATGTCATACTATGAAAAACATTTCCTAATAATGCAATAGTACCCATACAAATGGTAAATTATCATGCAAATGTAATGCTAGAAAACAAAGAACGTCATTTTATATTACAAGCTCTTCCAATGCTAGGCGAATTTTCAAGTCATTCGACATAACAAGATTAGCCTGGTGTCTTACAATGAAACCTAAGAGGGAAAATTAACTAGAGACTAAATGCTCCTTGTCAAAGTAAAAATAAACACCAGCTCATCCATGTATACTGAATTAAACTGGAAATTTAAAATCATCTTTTTAGTATGTAAACAATAGACACATGTCACAAAGATAAATGAAAAATAACAACAATCAAATTACTAATAAAATGTCACAGAACAATGTGCTAAACAAACTGTTAAAAACTCACATATCCCAAAATGCTAGCATTAGTCCTAAAATTGTTCCACCTTATAAGCTCCACTAAGGCTCCATTGTAATCAATTTTCAGATTAATTTACCTGTAAATTCAAAGAATTATTAAAATTGTAATAGAATTGAAGCATCATTTGGCATAACTCTTGTACCAGTAACTAAAATGATAACTAACTCATGCCTTAAGTTTGCATATCCTAAATCTGAATACTACTAGTGCCTACTGTTCACAAAAGTTATACCATAGAAGTGGCATTATGTAAAAAGTGACATGGCTTCATATCATTATCTATGCCCATTTGTATGATTCTTCATGAGTTGATGTCTTTGTGTGAAATTCTAGTTTGTCTATTTACACGAGTGTTCAATTTTGTGTTTGTTTTACCCTTTTCTTCTTTCCCCCCTATAACAGTTTTTTCAAGGAAACCTAAAATTAGTCGAGATGCCAAAACTATATATATATAAATTTGCTCTTATGCAAACTTCCTGCACGAGCAAATGCGGGACTAAATTTTTGCTTCAAGTTTGGTTACAGTGAGTCAAGGAAGAAGAGAGGATAAAGGGTAGTTAAATGTGCATTTAAAAGGACACAAATCTCCCCACCCTATGCAGGCCATCCCTATAACATAGCCACATGATCCTAAAATCTAGCTACAATTAACAATTGTTTGCCTCACGATTGTAGCAAAAAATTGAGATTTTGGCATAGTCCGCATCTAGCTCTTGCACGGGAAGACTGTATAGGAGCATTATTTTAATATGTATATACGACGTAACCTACACGTCGATGACCAAAAAAATAAACTAAACCCTAACTTTTAGAGAGAGAATAGAAAGATTTCTTGTATTCAAAACGGAGAGTGTCCTCAAATGAGAAATACAAGGGGACATTTAAAGGGGACGAGTATCTTATGCTTTAAACTAATATTCTAATTAGAAAAATGACCTTAATTGCATTTTGCTACTTCTACCTCTAAATACTACTGTAAAAGAAAATACAATGACATAATAAAATTAAATAAAATAACAAAAGTGAAATAAAATGCAATAAAACCCTAAAAAGGCCATTTCCATCACACTCCTTCTCTCAAGACCAAGCTTGTCCTCAAGCATTCAAAAAAATTGGGGACTCGTGAGAAAACTCCAAAAAAGTGCCAAAAACTTGTGGGGGCTCAAAAATAATTGTCTAAAAGTTGAGTGTACATTCCACAAATTCCTTTGTTCTTTCTTTTCTTCTTCACCCAAACCATCCCTAAAAGCTGCCACGCGGGTCAAAAACCAACATTTTGGAGTATCTAGATGGGTTTGGGTTGAAATGGGACAACCCAAATAGGTTTCGAGCAGAAATAGGGTAGATCTCTAGGGTTTCAGGGCGGTTTTGGGAAGCAGAGGGACGGCTGGGCATGTGAGGTGGGCTTAGGCCTGTGGGGGGTCGAATTTTGGGCTTGGGTGGACTAGGGTTGAGGGTGGTGGCGGTAGGGGGCTGCTACGGAGGACTTTGGGCAACATGTGGGATTTTTTTCTAGTTCGGAAGGGTGGGGGCAGGCAGAGGGAGGGCGGGGGTGTTATAGGTAGCGGGGTGAAGAAAAGGGGGCAGGACAAGGATGGGGGCTGCTCTGTGTGTGTGTGGGGGGGGGGGGTAGGGCAGGGTAGAAGGTGTGGAGGGTACAGTAGGGGCTAGGGTTTAAAGAGGTTTGGAGGTTGGAGAAGAGTTATAAGAGAGTATCCATTTGGTTTTGTTGCCTATCCAATCTTTACATCAATTCTTAATTGACCTCTTTTAATTGTTGTCATGATTTTCTTAGAACCATTTGATGTAGTGCACGATTTGATAAAGACAAACCGATGCACCAAATACCAATGTGGAGCGACATCTCGCTCTTATACCAATTTGAGGTAAACTACATGTCAATGGTCAAGAAAATAAACTAAACCCTAACTTTTAGAATTCGAAATGGAGAGTGCCCTCAAATGAGGAATACAAGTGGATATTTAAAGGGAAGGAGTAGCTTAGGCTCGAAGCTAATATTCTAATTACAAAAATGCCCTTAATTCCTTTTGCCACTTCTACCTATAAATACTAAAGTAAAAGAAAATACAATGACATAATAAAATAAAAGAAAATAACAAAAGTAAAATAAAATGCAATAAAACCCTAAAAAGGGCCCATTTCCATTTCCATCAATATTTATATATATGAACTATAGGGAAGTTTCATCCGCAACTTCAACATCTCACCAATTGGTAGGCATTTTTAAGGCCCTCTTTAGGAATCTATAGGGAAGTTTGGAAATAATTTCTTAGAAGTATAAGAAAGTTTCCAAACATCATAAAATCACATTGAAGTGAATAAAGATCAGAGAGATGCATATACATATTCTTAAGTACATAAAACTAAAAGTAACCAAATACACGAACCTAACTTAAACATAGTACATTAAAACCACAATCAAATTATAAATTTGTAATATCGTAGTAGGAAGAGAGACCTATATTTTTTTTCTATTGAATGCCTCCAATATTTATTTTTGTTGAATGATAAACAATAATAAATTTACATCTAATGTAATGTGGTAAAAAAAAGGAGAATAATCTACATATTTGTGAAATATATGAAATTTTCAGACCAGAATTGATGCAAAAAAAAACAGAGCTTTAAGGATCTCAAGATGTGTTGCAATTTCATTCCAGTTATTTTTTCAGAAATTTGGAATTTAGATTCGAAAATTGAAAATTGTATATAGAATGCCAGATTTGTAAAACGAAATATCAGGTAGGACTAAAATGAACCCTATAAAATTATGGCTGATAAAAAATAGATACAACCCAAAATGGGCATGTATCTAAACAAAGAGAAGGAGAAATATTGTAACAAAAATTCAAACCCTTGAAATATCAAATCAAAGGTGTAAGAGATGTACATCAAAACCAAAATGTCCCCAAATTCAAAACCTAAAAAATTCCACCTCAAACGCTAGCATACCTGCAAATAAACATCCAAGCACAAAAAATTTCAAAATAAAATGAGAGACGTGAAATTAAAAGAGGAGGGGGGTTACCTTGAACAAAAGAATCGTAAACTTGGAACCAAAACCCCCAAATGTTTTAGCCAAAAAATTATAAACACAAATTGTGCGATATATATATATATATATATAGAGAGAGAGAGAGAGAGAGAGAGAGAGAGAGAAAGAGAGAGAGAATACCCAAGAGGTCACCGTCGGATAGAGAGAAGGGGAAAAGCCGTCGTCACCGAACAAAGAGAGGGTGGATTTGAAAATTTTAATGCCCTAAGATGTGGTATTTGGGCGGGATATACCCGATAGGAGAAGAGATTGAGTTGAGGGCTCTATGCGAGGCACACCTGTTCCCTTGTACCTTTTTTTTCATCTCTCATCCTAGCCCTTCATTTGGTGCATTGTTGGATCATTGTGGACCTCTAATTGTGTTATGATTTATGAAATAGTAACCAACATTCCACTCCTTATTATATATATTTAAAAAAGACACATATTTTTAGTTTAATCCATTTAGTTGCTCAAACATCCATTTATTCATTATTCTTTTTATTTTTGAAGGTCAGCGCTAGCGGCACCCAATGACACCCTTACTCACCCCAAACCGTAGATTCGGTGGATCCAAACCCAATTTTTCTAATATTCTCCTATTTTTAAAGGTCCGCGCCAGGGGCAACCCATGCCAGCTCTACCTATCACAATCCGAAAAATGAAATCTATAAACTCATATATATATATATATATATATATATATATATATATATATATATATATATATATATATATATATGTATACATTAATTAACCAACATAATAAATTTTAATGTCTGTATAATATCAACACAATAAATGTTACTGTTTTTTAAAATGGCATGGATATAAAATAATTTTAACGCAGTAAATGTTATTATTTATGAAAATGTCAGAGATATAAGACTATTTCATTTTCTGGTGCATACAGTAAAGTTTACTGTGTTCACATGAAAATGTGACATTTTCACAAGAATTTGAAAAACTGTGAGAGATATAAAATTATTTCATTTTCCGATTTGTGGTGGGTAGAGCTCTCATGTGTTGCCACTGACGCGAACCTATAAAATAAGAGAATATTGGATAAATGGGTGTTTGAGCGATTAAATGGGTTAAAGTAAAAATAGGTGTCTTTTTTCAATATATATATATATATATGTGTGTGTGTGTGTGTGTGTGTGTGTGTGTGTGTGGGTGTGGGTGGGTGGGGGGTTATAGATTATTTGACCCATTTATTTAATTAGTAAATTTTATTTTCTGTGTAATATTAACACAAAAAAAGTCACTGTTTGTGAAAATGTCATAGATATAAAACTATTTTATTTTCTAGTGCATACAGTAAAGTTTACTGTATGTGCAATTTTTTTTCTTTGAAATTTTATAGGCTTCATGGGTCTTGTTTGATAGATCTCGACGAGAAGATTTCAAAAATAGTAATTTTGCGAAAAATGAATTTATCAATCAAAAGTTATGATCATTTAGAAATAAAAAAAAAAAAGTCCAACCACTATGTAACTTCCCCAAGGAAGTTACGGATGGTTGGTTTTAAAAAAAGTATAATTGTGAAAAAAAAAATCCAAAAATTTAGGAGTAGGATCTATATATAGGGAAAAACATGGTGGGACTAAAATGAGAAAAAAAATATCTAATAGGACCTATATGCGAAGCGCCCTATTTTTAATTTGGAAAAAAAATCAATAATTTGAAAAATTCACGATTTAGCTTATGGACACTTCTCACTAACACAACAACATAGCCATCTATTAAAAACTATAAAACGGGACCCTGCAGTTAATTTTTAAGGTCAGCTAACCCATCCAGGTGGCATTACTTTTCTCTAAATCGATTACATCCAAGACCGATGTTTTATTCCTTCCAACCTCTTCATCTCCTCTCTCTCTCTCTCTCTTTGAACATAGAATATGAGAAGTCTAATTCTCCACTATAAATATCTCTATATACGTTTCCCCTCTTATTTCCCATTCATACATTTGAAAGCCTCTCTACATATCACTAAATACAAACATCAGATTTGTTATTCTTAGCACTTCTGAATTATTGTTCCTGACTAGATATAGCAAGGTTGAAAACTTATTTTTTTCACCGATTACACCACCGGGAATCCTTCATAGTTTTTGAGGTCATCGTTGTTGGAGTTGTAAATCAAGGGACAAGTGGATGGGCAAGTCTAATTTTTATCCAACGCTGACTTCCACCCTAAAATTTTAAAGAGCCCCCAAGGCCAACCTATTTGGTCGTAGTGCCTGCACTTCCAAAACTAAATTAATTTGTATTCTATGTCGGTATGGTTGTCCACCGGAGAAAGTATTGCTTTGTTTTTACTGAGATATGTGATTTTCTCTTCCTATGTGTTTGTTTGGTTGATTAATGGGTTTACTATTTTATATTCTTAATGAGTTTTATTGTTTGGGAATATGTAAGCAATATATAATATATAATTTAGCCTAATTATTATGTAACTTCTTAATCTAACTTTTTCTATTTGGGAGTTGAGTGATTATTACTACTTCAACAATATTAAAATTTATATTCCTATTCAAATCCATTTTTTAAGTTGTTATACTTTCATTGACCCTTTTTCTAAGTGAATGTTGGTTGATTATCACTTTTTACGATGAAAATTTGTTTCTCTGTGCAAATACAAATGCGTGTGAGTGTTTAAAAATGTGCATGAAACATATGGCCTCTCTTGAATGTTAATGGTGTATCCACACAAAATAACACTAACAAAGTATCTTATGCCCACTTTAGAAGCTACCCATTTTTTGGTGTTTTAACGTGTATATGTTTATTTAATTGAAATTTAATATATATTTTAGTATAATTGGAAGAGTATTGATAAAAAAAACCCTATATACCCTATAATTTCTCAATTTCTTACATGGCATGTTTTATCTAATTGAATAACGGTATTAAAAATTGTCACCGTTTGAATTCCATGTTGATGTTGAAATCATCTCCTAAATATAATCATTCAATATAATATAATATTATTAACTTGCTAAATGGTAATATATGGTTATAGACAAAATGTGAAGAAAAAAACGTTGAAAATACATTGGTGGTGCAAGTTATTTTCTATAATATGGTTTCAAAGCCACATTGGTATTAGCTCGGACATCGCGTGGGTTGCATGCTAGTATATGATAAGAATTAACTTCCAAGTCCCCAACATGTCTGTAAATTTGAGTTAATATTAGACCGGAGTGCTACAACCTAAAAAATTCCTAACTTTGAAACAAATTTGGCTTTGCTAATAAGGAGTTATTCGTCAATATATATATATATATATATATATATATATATATATATATATATATATTGTGGACAAAGAGGTCTTGATTTTCTGACTTTATAATGACAATCTGTATGATAGTTATGTGGAAACTACACATGCACACAAATCAATATGTAAAAACATGTTGTAAACGATATTTTTGTTTGTAGAGCAATCTTTTTTTTAATTGCGAGAAGAAGGAAATAAGAAAAATCTTAAATACGGAGGATAAAATGAATAATGCACTAGGATTTTACCATTTGTCAATCAAATACTTTTAACGCTTCCTTAAGACGCCATAACCTGCTACGCTCCCCTAGCTCATCTAAATTTTCTTTGATAATTTGTCTGTCTAGGTCTCTAAACTGATCATGCAACCATAAACTATTATCATCTCAAAGTTTTATTAAAGACATACAATCAAGGATATTAATATCAATTTTTGGATAGAATTTACAGTCATCCCACAAGTAAAAAGGATTTTCTTTATTATCTCTAATGAATAGACATGAAATATCAAGGAATATTTATTTATGTTGAACATTCAATGCTTTTTTTAGAGAAGAGGAACAAGGCCCCCCACATATTATTAAAAAATTAATTGGAGAAAAATCCTCTCCAGTGGTGCTTACAATCACTAATGAAAATTTTGATAAAATTAAAATATGGGAATTTATAAACATCCTTAAAATCTCCACTATATAAACCTCACTTGTGACCGTGAATCAATTCTAAATTTTAAAAAACCTAATGTAATGATTACCATTTTTTCTCAAGTTTATAAGCACCTCTAGCCATGATAGGGAGATCATCGTAGCGCTAAAAAAATCTTCAAAGATTTCAGTTTCACAGCTTCTTTACCCAAACAATCTCCAACCATATTTGTTTTCATGTAATTGTGATTTACTGAGTACTGAATAAAATTTAACTCGAGTTTAATTTTTCCAAGGCCTTTTTACATCTTCCATGGAGGCTTTCAATTGTTTTTGATCAAATTACCGACCATGGAAGAGTCAGAAGAAATTTGGATGGGGTTAATATTGTAGTCGCAGCGAACATATAGAATAATTTTCAACCCAAAATGTTCGGCATGGTCATTTGTTGAGTTACAAAGGGGAAAAGTGAAAACCATTACTAAATTACCCAGATGGTCACAACCACTTCTTCAAGGATTCCCGAAAGAAGGACCATGAATATCCAATTTAAACTAGGGTTTATGAGGGAAAATATAGTTTATCACTTGGAATGAACCTTGCCTTGATTGAGAGAGAAGATGAAACAAGTGTATCAATCTATTATCGAAAGAGCTTCCTCGATCTTCAAATTTGACACTATGACTTATATCAATTATGAGGGAGATACTTTGGCTTATGATCACATTATGGTGGAATTTTGAATTCTCATAGAATGTATTATTTATAGCCTTCAATAGTCCCCATTATACCATAATGGGAATCACCTTGCCCATGAATTTCATGTATTCTTTCGTTCTAGTCTACACCACCAGCTCATAAGCATCACATTTATACCACTATGACATAATTGCATGCCCATGACCTTAAAAAAGAATTCCCAAACAATTTTACCTTTATCACACCATAAGAATAGGTGGGCAGTGGATTCAACATGGTGATGGAATAACTTTCATCTAAAAGACAATCTAATATAGTGGTTTGGATATTCCCATCCAACAAAAAATAGTTAGGAATAATTCTCCATATATTGATAAATAATTTTTTGGGAATTTTTTGTCCCAAATAAAGTCCGTAAGTCTGGATGATTGGTGATGGCCTTTAATCACATCAACATATGCTTTAAGGATAATAGTCCTGGATTTGATGGTTTCCAAGTCCACTAGTCTTGAATGATCTCCATGTTACTCATGCAAATGTCTTTCACACTTTGAATTATTTTCTAAGCTATGAATCCCAAGAAAGAATTAGGTGATTTCCTTTTACATTTATTAATTATAAAATTGGCACATAGAGTGTTCTTGGTCCTATACTTTCAAAATTGTCTCATCCTTGATGTTATTGCTATCAAATTCATATCAGACAGGGAAATCCCACTAGCATATTTTGGTTTGCAAAGAAAGCCCCAGTTATGCTATTGATGCGTCCATCCATTTAAATCACTACCTCCCCAGAATAATTTATTAAATGTAGTATCGATGGTCTTTGTCACTCCCTTAGGAGGTTGCAGAGAAGATAAGAGATAGAAATGGATGGATGAAAGAACATGCTATAGAATAATGTCTCTACCTCCACTAAATAAAAGTTTGGAATGCCACTCAACAATTTTCATTCTAATAGAATCAATTATATTAGAGAAGTAGGAAATTTTTCTTCTCCCTTTGAATAGAGGGAAAACCAAGTAATTGAGAGTGATAGGATTGAAACCCAAACTAGTAGCATCTTCTATGAGGTTACTTTTGCAAGAGGGTATCTTGGAATCAACTAAAAAGTTTTCTTTTTAATGTTGACGATTGGCCCAGAGCTAGGAGCATATTGATGCATAAACTCCATAAGATTTTTAAGGCTTCTCTTATTGCCTCTAGTGAAAAGAATATAATCATCGACAAAAATAAAATGCGATATCAAAGTGCTAAAACTAGGGTGATATAAGGCTTAACAAGGCCATTGGTAATTGGATTGTCTAATTCTCTACTTAAACTTTCAACAATAATAATTGAAAGTGTGGGTTATACGGATTAACTCGTATCTTAGGCCACACACACACAAAGATATAATTTTTAGCCAATTTTTTTCTTGACTAAAATTAGGTGAACATGCAAGATAAAGTACAAAGCTAAATATGTCAAACGTAATAAGAAGAAGATTTGAGGAAAAATCCCATTTGGGAAAAACTTATATTCAACATGTTTAAAAATTTAACATATACGAATCAACTAACAAACTACTTAGAGATTCACTAAGCATAACATGGTGTAGATCTTCAAATCTTCAACAGAAAGTGATGTCGTTCAGCACCACCCACATGAAACAGGTCTTACCTCAATATCCACCAAGCAGCCTCAGGATTGCAGAATTCTCTCTTCTTCAGCAATATAGTCACAAGTCCACAAATGTCAGCCGTAGAGAAACCTCTACAAGGGTTTGATGTTTCTGTATGGAACTAGGGTTCTACGAAGTCAAAAATAATTCTAGGGCCGAGTGATTGGAAAAACAAAGTGTTTCTTTAAAGAAATAAAAAAAGAAAGACCTTTGCAATAGGTATCTGAATTCGTTTTCACCAAAAGTGTTGTAAAAAACTGTTCACAAGAGTCCAATTGATTTAAAACACAAATATTGAGGTTGCGAGTTTCATTAAAAAAAGGGACCTTTGTTCGAATGAAAACTATAGTTTCATTCTAATGAGGTCCATTCTCGTTCGATCGAAAGACTTAACTCATTCAATCAAGCTTCTAACAGACATCCAACGAGTGCAACTCAATTTGATAGAGAGACCACATTTGAAGCTCGTTAAAAGTTCGTTCTAACGAATTGTAAAACTTTGTTTTAATGAAAATGAGGCTTCATTTGAACCAAATAATATTCTCGTTCTAATGAGAACAGTGACCTCGTTCTAATGAGGTGCACTTTTCGTTCGAATGAACTCAAAAATAAAAAATATTTTATTTTGAAAATCCTTTTTATCAAAATGCCTTGTTTTAAAAGAGACATCCCAGAATAAATATGGCTAAGGTAATGCAAACACCACTCCAACCATATACCTCCATATAGTATTATGATGGATTTAACGATGAGAACTTCAAAAATATCTAAAATATCTAACGTGGAAGCATATGCAGATGTAGTTTGTTCGGGTTATAACGAGATATGCCAAAATATCTAAACTATTAGAAATTATAACATCTTGCTCTTACAGATCTCCCCCTCTTACTATACCGGTATAAAACAAAAAAACCAAACCAAATTAAAACCCATAAGACAGTGTTCTACTAATGCCCCCCAAACCAAAAACATAATGACATTCGATACTTTGTCTTCAAGTGAAATTATTCAACTTGTGTGGTTCATGATATCATCATCAAAGAGGAAGAGACCTACACACATGAAACAAAAGAATACCGTGATGCATATGATAGTTTAAAATTGAGTAAAAAATACCTCTCAATTTGTTCTCCCCTCTTTTTTTCCGTAATAGACAAAAGGTGAGAAATTAAGCATGAATTATTAGCACCACCCGAATCCAAATGAAATAACATCACAAATATATTCCAATAACACGTGCGATGAAATTTTGAACAAACATACCAACTATTTTTGAAAATTGTCAAAATTTCAAGTATTAAAAGTATACAAAGTATATGACTATAAAAAGTACATAAAGGTACAAATATATCACACCATGGAATAACACTAAAATATCTGAATCATGAAAAAGAAATATAATTGTGTGAATATTTTTCACGAGAAAATCAACATAGGCATCCATAACATAGGCGCACGAAGTCAATGAGACACTTCTAAATAAAGAACTCAATTTCAACATTAGCCGTAAGAATGTTGAACATAAATGAAATTAACCCGACTTATGCAACATGCCGTGAATTTAATTATTTCTCAAAACAATAACGCCAAACTATTTATTATTTTGCAAGAGATTTCATTGTGCAAATCCATTGATCTTTTACTTTATAAAACACTCAAAATCTCACATATTTAAGAATTCACTCTCAAAATTTTGAAGATACCAAAATGCTTATGTATAGCGAAGCATCAATGAAATAAAAAATGGCCTTGTCACTTCTATTGTTATGTGCTGTTAATCTTTTAGGCTTATGAAAATGCAGGGGGCTAATGGATTCACTTATACCTTAGGTCACACACATAAAGATACACTTTTTAACCAGATTTTATCTTGATTAGAATTATGTGTGCATGAAAGATAAAGTTCAAGCTAAATATGCCAAACTAAATAATCAGATCAAACAACTAAACATAAGAATGTTGAAGGAAAAAACCCTTTCGAGAAAAACCTTTAATTCAACACGGGTTAGGATTCAATAGAACACGAGAGACTTACAAACAATTTACAGCTTCACTAAGTTTAATGCAGTAATGTATTTGAAGCTTCAATAGAAAATGATACGGTCCAGTACCGCCCACACGAAGAAGCTCTACCCTCAGTATGCACCGATCAACCTCAGGATTATAGAATCCTTTAATCTTAAGAGGTAGAGTCTCAACTCCACAAATATCATTCGTAGAGAACACTCTACAAGGGTTTGATGTAGTGTATGGAACTTGGACTTGACAGATTGAATAAATCAATCTAAGGATGAAGATTTGGAAAATCAAAAAGTGTTTCTCTTGAAACAAAACTTATGGGGCTTTTGGAATAGGTATGGAAATTTATTTTTGCCAAAATTTCTTAGAAAATTAGTCCACAAAAGTCCAATTTTTATAAAAAACATGTTTTTCAAGGTAGCAAACTTTGTTCGAATGAAAATGGGTTTTCATTTGAACTAAAACAAGCTTTCATTCTAAGGAGGTCCAATCTCGTTCGAGCTAACAATCTAGTTCGTTCCAATAACCATCAAATGTGTGGACCTCCGTCAAATAGAGACACCCCGTTTGAAGTTTGATTGAAGTTCGTTACAACAAAATCAAATAGTCGTTGCAATGAGTTGTGAACTTTGTTTGAACGAGAACAGAGTCACGTTCTAACGAGATGAAAATATCATTCCAACGAACCAAAAAAAATATTTTGAATAATATTTTTATAAAAAAATGCCCCGAGTAAAAATAAAACATCCCAGAATAAATTTGACTTAGTAAAATATAAAACCTCAATTCCATATACCTCGATATTATGTTCTTGACGATTCCAACGGCTTGAACTTTAGAACGTTGCTCGGTCACTAACAAATCTTCAAAGATCGTCGAAGCATATATGGATGTAGTGTTCGATTTGTAATAGTATATGCCAAAATATGTAAACTATGAGCAATTATAAAATCTTGCTCTTACAAATATCCACCTTTGGCTATTTCAGTACAAAATAAAAAATCAAACCAAAATAAACCCCTAAGATAATGTACTACTAATGTCCTCCCAAACCTAAAACAGAATGACATTAGAGACCACTACATCAAAAAGGCCAAAATAGCAGCCTTCATCTAGACAGCCTTGTAAAGATCGTGACAAAAAAACACGCATTTTTATCAAGGTCTTTGATCGTGATAAATTCGTAATAATTGCTTTGTTAAAGACATGTCATGGTCAATGATCGTGACAAACTTATAAATTTTTCACTGTTTTTGATCGTGACACGTATGTGACCTTGACAACGTCCATGACAACATCAAAATAAAAAACCCTCCCCGCTTCCCCTTTTCTTTCCCTCGTTTCCCTTTCCCTCCATCTAACCTCTCTCTCTCTCTCTCTCTCTCTCTCTCTCTCTCTATATATATATATATATATATATATATATATATATATATATATATATATATATATATATATATATTTCCTTTCATGTGTGTGTGCGCGCGTCAATGTGTGTATGTGAGTAATGTGTGTGTGTGTGTGTGTGTATGAGTAGCGTGTGGGCGTATATGTGGGTCTGTATGTGTGTATATGAGCAGTGTGTGTGTGTGTGCACACATTAGTGTGTGTATGTGTGCAACGTCTGTGTGTGTGTGGGGGGGGGGTATTGATTTTTTTTAAATTGTGTATTGAAATTTTTATGTATTGAAATTTTGTGTATTGAAATTGAAATTGAAATTGTGTGTGTGTTTTGGGTATTATAAATTGGAATAAATATTTCAAATCAGAATTGGTATTTCACCACTAATGTACTTGAAATTGGTATTTCAAATGAAAATTGAATTTGAATTTGAAAATTAAAATTGGTGTTATAAATTGAAATTAGTATTATAAATTGAAATTGTAATTGAAATTGTTATTTAGTACTTCGTATTTGTTTTTTTGTATAGTGTTTATTTGATTTTTTGTATTCAACTCTGAAATTGAAATTTGGTTTCTCTCTTTAATTGTAGTAGCGGACGCCATCTCTCTCTCTCTACACTCATTTCGGTATATATATATATATATATATATATATATATATATACATATCTCTCTCTCTCTACACACACACACATAAAGATTGTTGAATTGTTTGGGATTGTTGAATTGTTATTGACTGGTGGATTTGAACATTTAGATGTCCATTGAGTTGGTTGGCCCTAAGAATTTCTAATAAAAGACATTATTATTTGCATTGTTGTTTTGAATTCTTGAATTGTTATTGACCGGTGGATTTGAATACTTAGATGGCCATTGAGTTGGTTGTCCCTAGGCATCCTCTAACATTTAGGGTTATGATGCGAAATGAAACATAACTACATAAAAATCGAATATAAATAAGATATAATTAAATGAAACATACTATAAATTTTATACAAGAAGTAATAAGTAATCATGCATTCACATGAGAATACATGCATGCATGTAACCCACAAAGCAAGTGCTATAAAATAAGTAACGAGGGTAAAAGGTAATAACGGGAACCGCAATAGATAGCCCATGTGTAAATTTACATTAAGTCAACTTCTTATATGCCTGCATGTATTCTCATTTGAATGCATGACATAGCTGTTTTGTAACATTTATAACTAATTTAAATTACATATAGTGTGCATAGATACTAGCCTTCTAGTTCTTATGCGTACGCATTTAGTAGACCTTATACCCGTTCAAGAGTCATTACCCCTGTAAGGAGATCTCTAGAATTGTCCCGTTTGGACAGTTTGGGACTATATAGTTTTTGTACAAGAATATTCTTAGTGTTTTAAACTTGTAACTTGTGGGGCAAGTTCTGTTGCCATATCTTAATGTTCTCTGGGTACATACTAGATGATGCGATGTTAAGTGTTATTTCTATTGATAAATTTAATTAACACTTACACTTGTGAATCTATGTTGTGTACTTGGAGAACTATGGGGATATGCTCCCGAATTTTCCTCAAATTGGAACAATGTTCATGAGCTGTTAAGTATATTACAGAAATATGCAGTCTTGAATAGGATAACACCGAAAGATGAAATGTAAATCTTGTAGTAAATTATTCAATGGGAACTAAAGGTTCACACATTTGTTTATACTAATCCACGAATATACGATTCTTACCCATAATATGTGATTGTTTGTAGTAGCTGTGATGGTATATCCTAAATACAAAGAGTGGGTGGGTGAGATAAGTAGATTAGGGGATGTGTTTTGCAAAGGTGCTAATGAATTTGTGAAATATGCAAAGAGATGTCGTAATGATGAAGAGTTACCGTGTATGTGTGCTAAGTGTAAGAATGGTAAGGGGTTTGAGTGGAAAATAATTGAACTATATTTGTTAAGATGGGGTATGCAAGATAGTTCTCGATTTTAGAATTTTCATGCTGAATTGAAAGTTACTTTTATCCCCGAGAAACCTTCACAACAATCTTCAACAAGTAGGATATATATACAAGGGGAGAGAAATGTAGATCATAATATGCTAGAGGATTTAGTTGATGACACATATGGAGTTCATGAAGTGAAAGAAAATAAGGTCATGAATAATGTACAAGGTTTAGGTGCTCATGAAAATATCGGGATAAACCTTGACGATGACTACGGAAGTTTAAAATTGAAGGTGACCCAACCGTTGTACTCTGGTTATGAGAAAGATCAAACAACTTTACATTCCATGGTTGGTTTTGCATAGTTTGAAGACCTAATATGGTTAGTTTGGCAATAACGTGATAAGAATTTTGAATTAGGTTAAGGGCTTGCTACCCAAGCAGAATACGCTTCCAAATAGTTATCCTACTATTAAGAATAATATGAAAGGTTTGGGAATGAAGTATAAACCAATTCATTCTTGTTTGTATGACTACATAATATACCAAAAGGAGTATGAAAATCTCGATCAATGTGCGGTATGTAATGAACCTAGATATGTCCAATCTACTGGCAGGGAAGGCACAAGCTCAAAAGTGCCTCTAAAAGTGCTGAAATATTTTCTCATTAGTCCTAGATGAAAGCATTTTTTCATAACTCCATGGATTTGACATGCTAGGGTAGAAATAGGGATAATCTCATACATCATCCTATTGATTCTACAACTTGGAAGATGATGAGTTATGAGTATTATGATTTTTCTCGAGAAATGCGTAACATTCGTTTGGCAATATTAATAGATGGTTTCAATCCATTTGGAAATATAAGCGCTAATCAGAGTGTATGGACAAATGTCCTAACCCCACTAAACCTCCCTCCTTCACAACGTGTGAGACCTGAATTTTTGATGTTGTCATTGTTGATAACTGGGCCAAAGGCACCAAGTGACAACAACGATGTCTACCTGGATCCTTGGTAGAAGAATTAAATGAATTATGGGAAGAGGGTGTGTAAGCATTTGAATATTTAAAAAAAATGTTTTACTCTGAAAGCTATATTGATGTGGGCAGTTCATGATTTTTTTGCTTATGGGACATTATGCGATTGTGTAGTACATGGTTATTTAGGGTGTCCTATTTATGGAGAGGAGACTGAATCTCTTCATCTCCCCTCTAGCTCAAAAAATATATACTATTGCCATAGGAGGTTTTTGGCCCCCGCTCATTGTTGATGTAAAAAAATAGATTGTTCTAATTATTTAATCACAGATAAATTTAAATAAGACAAAGAATTTTAAAGTGGTTCAGCCTTATAAGAATGGCCTATGTCCACTGTTTTTGTTATTGCCAAATGTTCAGGAATTCTCGATATGTGGATCTATCAAGAAATTCCGGTCCCCTTGAATGAGGATGATACAATGTATTTATAGCCCTTAGGCTGTACATATGAAAGGGTAAATAATTAATGCCCTTTAAGCGTATACATCTGTATGATAAGCATTCAATGAATAGTCAAACTGTTGATTATCTGGCAATTAATGCTGTGGTCGAGATGTAGCTCGGACCGCCTTAGTTGCTCGTCATTCAAAAGTTCCTCGGAGTAATGGAATTCCTCGGAGCAGTGAAGTTCCTCGGAGTATCTGACTTGTTCGGGGAAGTAGAGTTCCTCGTTGTAGAAATATTTGTATGTGCCATGTAGATCGACACGTGTCTTTCAGTGATTCATCCACATCAGCATATTAATTTTGGTATCAACAGAAGCCCCCAATGTTTCATAGTTCGAAATTTGAGGAGTATGGAACATTCTTTCTCGGAATATGGAAATTTTAAATGATCCTCCTGATTTTTAGGAGCATTTCCTTCGTATTTATTTTTCCTTCCAAATTCGCAGAATCCGCCTTTTTGAATTTTTATAAACGCTTCGAACTTCGCGCATTTTTTGCCGCCGGTAGCGTAATATTTTCTTTTTGTAATCATTTCCTTCACCATTTCCCGAGGCAAAGTATTTAAGCGTTACAGACAATCCCATCGTCTTCTACCTTTTCAAATTTCTATTTTCGAGTTTTCCATTGTCTCTTTCTCTTGTGCGTTCATCTTTTCCTCCGTTCGTTGTCAACAGATCTCCCTTTTTTCTGTAAGATCTTTTTCCTTCTTCTTCATTTCTTTTATTCACTGTGGTTTATCTTATTGAATCTCTTGAGAAATTTCGTTCTGACTTTTCTATCCCCTCTTGAGTAACTCTGGAGGAGCTTTCTGAGCCTTCAGATTATTTTCGTTTGGCCGAGGGACATTGGTTTCCCAACCTCTTTATTGCTGAGTGTGGATTTTCTTTTCCACCAAACCCTTTGTGCTTAGAATTCTGTCAATATTTTGATGTAGTTCCTAAAAAAATAGCCCCCAACACATGGAGAATAGTTAATGGGGTGTATAGGTTAAATCAAACTCATGGAACTCGCTTAGGAATTCCTGAGATTATGTTTTGTTATCGATGGGCAGTTCTGGATAACACTTTTTATTTAAAAACCAGATTTTTGAATAGAGCTTTAGTAGTCAACCTCCCTGATGCCAATAAGGATTATTTTGAACATGGGATTGTTATTAAAAATTGGCAACATGCCCCTTTGGTTAGAGACGAAGTATACCAGGGTCCCAGATGCCCTCCCTATGGCAATGGGATAGGTTATTTTTATTTTAATTCATATCTGAAATTGTGCTTTCATTATGTTTGATAAAATGTGTGACTGATATTTTAATATGTATTTATTTGCAGTTGACAGCAAGAGGAAAGCTCCAAAAGAAACAGAAGTGAATATAAAGCACTTGAAACTTATTTGGGGCTTGCATCAGAAAGTTACAGACGAGCACATTAGGTCTGCTTCATATTTGTTGCAGTATAAGAGCTACACATCCTCTTTTACTGCTCGCCCTGTGATCAGCATTACTGAACCAGAGCCAGCTCCTGACGATTCTTCTCCAGAATCTCACATTCCCCTGAGCCAGAAAATGGGCAAAAGAAGAGTTCCTGCTATCTTTGAGAAAGATGCCTCTGCTGGAGAGGTAAAAAGAAATAAGCCTGATGTCCCAAAGAGGAAAAAGAAAGTAGATGTTGCTCCTTCTGGTGCACCCAAGAAGGCTGCCGAGAAGGCCCCAGTGGCTTCAAGCAAAAGTGATGCTCCCAAGGAAGTAATCACTATATCTCCGACCAAGAGTGCTTCCTTGGTTGGAGCTGCTGATGTACCCCCGAGGAGGCTGAAGAAAAGCTCCTTGGTCAAATTTGACTGAAACCGTCTCCCAGCTCCCAATTAGTGGTGCTGGTGTTCCTACTATTATTCCCCCGAGCTCTGCTATGAGCTCAGTGAAGACTTGGATCATTCCCGAGGTCCAAGGAATTGAATAAAATCTTCCTCGGGATATGCTTACATCTCTAGCTACTCTCCATATTGCTTCAGTAAGTTTCTCTTATTCTGAACTTTCTTTCTTTCCCTTAATACATGTATCTCTGTACTGACTTGTCGTTATTTCCTTTTTTTTCAGTTGGTGAGCTGCTTTAACAAAATTGTAAAGAAGGATGAAGCAATCAAGGCTTCTAGCTCCTCGTCCGGTGTAGAGGAAGCTTTAATAGGCTTGACCCAATCCTTGAAGGATTCTCGTCAAAAATATGACGAGGACAAAGTTGATTGGGAGAAGAAATTGGCTTTGGTTGAGGCAGAGAAGGTGCAGCTTGCCGAGGTCTCCAAGGTGTTGGAGAGTAAAGTGAAGGATTTAGAGGGAGAGAACAAAAAGCTTGACGAGAAGCTCAAGAACTTTGTTGAGCTTGAAAAACAAGCTTAAAATGGCTGAGGAAGAATTAACCCTTCTGCGAGAGGTAAATCGCCAGAAGGAGGAGGTGGAAGTTAAGTTGAAGGCCACCGAGGATCTTCTATCCGAGAATCTCTCCTCAGAGAAAATGAAAAGAAAAATGGCTGTGAAGAAGTCCTTGAGCACTAGCTAGGACAAAGGATGGAATAAGGGGGTTACGGCAATGATGACCCAGGTGGAGTATGGCAGCCTCAAGTACTTCAGAGATGGCTAGGTTGCTGCTCTTCAGGAACTAAAGGTTGATGAGGGTTCTAAGCTGTTTCAACAACACCTTCATGGTCCCCCTCCAATTATTGAAGATGAAGAGGAGGAGGAAGCTGCCTCTGAGGAGTCCTCTATGGTTGTGGGTGATCAAATCCTTGCCCCATAACCTATCTAGTCAGCCAAGGAGGAGCTTCCATCTCTGCCTGTTCCATCTGAACAAATTCCAGCTCCTGCCGACTATCTTTTTGTTCCCGCCGAGCAACCGAGATCCTCGTCCCAGCCTCCCGAAAAAGTCTTGGGAGACAAGGAAAAGGTGTGAAGTTGTTCGGTATTTGTTTTATTTTCTTTTGTCATATTGTACTCTGAACTTTGTAATCTTCTTCTTATAATGTAATAAAATTTTCCTTTTTTGTTCATCCATGTTGTTGACACTTTGTCTACACTCTTATTAACTCTTGCCCTCTCCTCTTTATTAGTTTATGAACAGAATGGAATTGCTGTCTGCTCATGACACAACTCTGCTGAGACAATGCAATGAATATTTTAAAGCTGGCCATACCGATTTGGACAAGTCACAAATTATAGACATCCTTGGCCGAGATGTTTCAGAACAGGCAGTTGAGGCCTATCAATACTTGAAATGTCTTCCTGATCGTGCTGTAGCCAATAATGTGGCTTATTACGAAATGATTGAAGACTTACAAGGTACTCTTGATGAACTTCAGCAGCAATACAAAGAATCTTCAGCTCTTCTGCACGAAGGGTATGGAAAGAAATACCAACAACTCAGTGCTGAGAAAGGCTATGACAAGGTACTTGCTGGTTATGAAGTGAGAGAGAGAACGTTGAAGACAGAGGTTGAAGAGCACAAGCAAATCGCTGAGCTGCTGGAGCAAGAGAACAATAATTTGCAAAAGGAATTAGCTCAGTTGAGATCTGTTGCTTCCTCTTCAACTTCCTTGGTATCTGTAACCGACGAGGGATTCTCCTTTCTAGAATTTGAGAACGCCAAATTGTGAGAAGAATTAGAAACTTTGAGAAGAGCTGGCCCTTCTACTGTTGTTCAGGGATGTGGAAGAGGTTCTCGGGGACGAGCAAGAGTTGCTCTGAATGCTGACGAGTAACAAGGTACTCCACCTGCTCGGGGACGACCAAGAGTTCTTCGTCCTACTATTGAAGAAGCTCGTACTCAAGCAGCATTGGAAAACCAAGCATTCCAGCTGATGGCAAAGAATCAAGCCTTGTCTGAAATGTCCAAGAAAGTCCAGAGCCTGGAGGAGAAACTTGCTACACAGAAGTCTGCCTTGGAGCATAAGGACATTTTTGCCAGAAACCTTCACGAGAAATTAGAGAGACTAACTTTCCAATTCCATAAACAACCTCGTGAATTCTGGATGGCAGGCTACAATGAAGCCCTCTGTCACTTGGATGCTCGTACTGAGAATGCTAATAATGAAGTCTATAAACAGGGATGGCTGAATGCTCTGGGTGTACTTAAACTAGAGCAAGGTCATTATTTATGGAATTGTCATGCCCTTGGGCCGCTCGATCTACCAGTTCCGCCTTTCCAACTTGACATGAGTTGGATCCCTGCTCGGGCCATTCCTCGGTGCTTGATCTCAAAGTACCTTGGTGACTATAACCTTCATTCACATGCAGAATTATCTCGTCCCGAGCATTTACTAGATAGACCTTCTATAATGAACGTCAGAATGCTTCAAGACCCTAACTTCATTAACTCTCCCCTTTGCTTGGAAGATCCTCCTGCTGGCGAGGAGCCTGTTTAAAAAGCACAAGGAAAGAGACCAATAGAATAGGGTTCTTAATGTAATAGTTGTTTATACATTTCATAATCAATGTATTCATTTTTGTACTTCATTTTTGGATTTAATGAAATACATATAATTTTGTTTGCAAATGTTGATTGCCATTATCTTGCAGTCATAAAATATTTTTCATTTCTGTATGTATCTCTGTTAAAACGATAACAACATTTGTATTTTGTCGACCAACTGTAGTTGATTCAAACTTGTTGTCGACTAACTTAAATTTGTAATAATCATTTGGTTGACCCAAAAATAATAATGTTTTGCTTCTCGACTAACTAAAAGTCACAAGTAACAAAATTTTTAACTTGGTAATATTTGTAAAATGTTCCCGACCAACAAGGGTTGGTTTTTAACTTGGTAATATTTGTAAAATGTTCCCGACCAACAAGGGTTGGCATCTTTTGCTTCTCTACCAATATATCTTGGTGAATTTTCCTTCCTGACCAACTTTGGAATTTTTTGGAAAATATATTTTTCTTCCTAACCAACCGGAGTTAGCATTTTTAGGAATATCGATGTCGTTGCCTCCTAACCAAGCCAAGTTGGCATTTTTAGGAGTATGATTTCCTAACCAACCGGAGTTGGCATTTTTAGGAATATTTTTGCCTCATAACCAAAGGAGTATGGATTCCTAACCAACCGGAGTTGGCATTTTTAGGAATATTTTTGCCTTCTAACCAAAGGAGTATGGTTTCCTAACCAACCGGAGCTAGCATTTTTAGGAATGTCTTTCCCTAACCAAAACAAGTTGGCATTTTTAGGGATATTTTTGCCTCCTAACCAAAACGAGTTGGCATTTTTAGGAGTATGGTTTCCTAACCAACCGAGGTTGGCATTTTTAGGAATGTCATTTTTACTGCTGAGCAGTGTAGTGTGTAGCACTAGTATTCCCCGAAAAACTTTCAATAAAAGGAAAGAGGCTGGCAAAATATCATCATTTTATTCATACTGATGGAACTGCTTTACATTTTACATCATTGATAGTACTTGCGTAGGTGTTCAGCATTCCATGCATTCTTAAACTCTTCTCCTTCTAAAGTTGCTATTCGGTAAGTTCCTGGTCGAACAACCTCTTTAACTCGGTATGGTCCATGCCAGTTTGCCTCCAACTTATTGTGCTTCTGAATGACCTTCTTTAACACGTAATCTCCTTCTTTTAGATCGCATTTCTTCACCCTTTTATTATAGAACAGAGTTGTTCGTTGTTGGTAAGCGGCATTCCTAATGGCTGCCTCTTCTCTAACCTCCTCGAGCATGTCCAAATCCAACCTTCTCATTAAGTCGCTGACTGGGGAATTGAAATTCAGCACTCTGTGTGTTGGGAGACCCAACTCAGCAGATATTACAGCCTCACTTCCATATGCCAGCATATATGGTGATTCTCCAGTTGCAGCTCGGGGAGTAGTACGATAAGCCCACAGTACTAATTGTAGCTCGTTAATCCAGTTTGCTTTAGCCTCACTTAGCCTTTTCTTTAAACCATTTAGCAATGTCCTGCTCGTCACTTCAGTCTTTCTATTACTTTGGGGATGATCCGGTGCTGAATGGAGCTTCAAAATGTTGGACTGATGGCAGTAGGCAACAAATTCCTCATTATCAAATTGCGTTCCATGGTCGGTGATGAATGCATGAGGAAGACCATACCTGCAAATGATGTTTTTCCAGACAAATTGATATACCTTCTCATAATTCATGTCGACGAGAGGCTCAACTTCTACCCACTTAGTAAAATAATCCACTGCGATGATGAGGTATTTAAACCTTCCCCTGGTCGTTGGCAATGTCCCTACCAAATCTATCCTCCACATGGCAAATGGCTAAGGGGAAGTAATCGGTGTCAACAAGGCTTGTGGAGTTCGTCGGATAGAAGAAAAACGCTGGCACTTGTCACATTTCTTGGCATAGGCTATACAATCAGCCCTCATTGTTGGCCAGTAATATCCCTGTGTCATTACCCTTTTCAAAAGAGTACGACCTGCTACATGAGCTCCACATGACCTTCATGGATCTCTTCAATCAATTATTTCACCTCGGAGGGATGTACACATCTTTGCAATCCTGCCATGATTCCTCGTCTGTACAAAACACCATTAGTTAGTACATACCGAGCAACTTTAAACTTCAATTTCTTGGCAGCGAGCTTATCCATCGGTAATTCTCCCTCCTCAATATATGCCTTGATGGGATCCATCCAAGATGGTCCTAAGTCAAGGGTGATAAAATTCATCATCAGGTCTTCATCTATGCTCCGACTTTCTAACACTTCAATTGGTATCGTTCTTCGCAACTCGGTACGAGTAGCTGATGTTAGTCGGGCCAAGGCGTCTGCTCTTGCATTCTTCATTCTCGGTATTCTGATCAACTGAATGGCAATAAATTTTGATACCAACTCCATCACCTTTGCATGATACTTGATCATTAATTCTCCTTTGGCTGCATATGTTCCCAACATCTGATTCACAATTAATTGTGAATCACTGAATACAATAACCTGCTGCGCCTCCATAGTTTTTACCAAAGTAAGTCCTGCTATCATGGCCTCATACTCAGCCTCATTATTGGAAGCTTTGAATTAAAATCGCAGTGCATATTCCATGTCGACTTCGTCTGGGCTGTTCAAAACAATCCCTGCTCCTCAGCCTGTAGTACAAGATGAGCCATCTACATACAACTTCCATATAGGCAACTCGTCATCTAATTTCTGATCTGACAGAGTTCCTCGGTGAAATATTTATTGATTTTTTTCACCATTCCCTTAATTTTCTTGTTCTTCGTCGACCATCTCTTCTTGCCCTTTTACCAACCTAAGTTGGTCTGAGCTCGAATTTGATGATCCCGTCACATCCACTTGCCCTTTTACCAAACTAAGTTAGTATGAGCCAGTGATTGTTGATCCTGTAACATCCACTTGCCCTTTTACCAAACTAAGTTGGTCTGATCCAGTGTATGTTGATCCTGTAACATCCACAGGTTGATCGGCGAACTGATTTTGCTCCTCGATGGTATCAGGATAGGTGAATTCTGCTATGAAATCTGCTATTGCTTGCCCTTTAAGCGATGACCTGGGTTCATAAATTATATCATATTCACCGAGCTCTATTGCCCAATACATCAATCTCCCTGATTTTTCTGGCTTATGAAGGGCTTGTCTCAATGGCATGTCGGTGTATACGACTATGGTATGGGCCTGAAAATATGGCCTCATTCTCCTGCTTGCCTCAATTACTGCCAGTGCCAATTTTTCCATCTTTGCATACCTGATCTCTGCACCTCGGAAAGCCTTACTTGTGTAATAAATTGGCTTCTGGATTCCATTCTCCATTCTGATCAATGCCGAGCTAACTGCATTCTCTGAGACTGCCAGGTACAAGTATAATTTTTCTCCCATTACTGGCCTGGACAACAGTGGATGTGCTCCCAAATACTTCTTCAAGTCTTGAAAGGCCTTCTCACATTCATCATTCCACTCAAAAGTTTTTCGAAGTGTTTTGAAGAATGGGAGGCATCTATCAGTTGCTCGGGATACAAATCTGTTGAGCGTTGCAACTCGTCCTGTAAGGCTTTGCACTTCTTTCTTCGTCGTTGGAGATCGCAGCCCTAAAAGAGCTTTGATCTTTTATGGATTTGCTTCAATGCCTCGCTGGTTGATGATGTACCCGAGGAACATTTCTTCTCGTACTCCAAATATGAACTTCGTCGGGTTCAGCTTCATTTGATATTTATCCAATTGATCAAAGGTCTGACCTAAGTCAACTAGATGATCGGCAGCTTTCTTGCTTTTTTTCAGCATGTCATCGACATAGACTTCCATGTTGCAACTGATTTGTTTGGCAAAGACCTTGTTCATCAGCCGCTGGTATGTCGCACCCGCATTTTTCAAACCAAAAGGCATAACATTATAACAATAAGTTCCCCTAGGGGTAATAAAAGAAGTACTTTCCCTGTCTTCAGGTTTCATCTTGATTTGGTTGTAACCAGATTAAGCATCCATGAAGCTAAGTAGCTCGTGTCCCGAGGTAGCATCCACCAGTTGGTCAATTCGGGGCAATGGAAAGTGATCCTTTGGGCATGCCTTGTTGAGATCGGTGAAATCAACACACATTCTCCATTTATTGTTTTTCTTCTTTACCATCACAACATTTGCTAACCAGTCTGGATATTTAACATCTTCAATGAATCGCGCTTTCTGGAATTTCTCGACCTCCTCTTGTATAGCTTGATTCTTCTCGGGACTAAATACTCTTCTTCTCTACTTTACAGGCTTGATCTCCTTATTCACATTAAGCTCATGACATAAGAAGTTTGGATCTATCCCTGGCATGTCTTCATGACTCCATGCAAAAGTTTTCTTTCTACTTCTCAGGAAAGTTATCAATTCCTGTTTTATTGAGGCATCCAACGACGAACCTATTTGAGTTGTTCGTTCAGGGTGCTCATCGTCCAGAATGACATTTTCTGTAGCTTCCACCACCTGTCCTTTTACAAGTTGAGATTCATCTCTAGGATCCAGTGTTTCAATTTCTGTACCTTCATCTACTTGATAGGTAGTAGTCTTTTTCCTTGATTCATCAAGCTCCTCTTGCTCGGCATATGAATAATAGCATTCCCGAGATACTTTTTGATCACCTTTCACAACTCCTACTCCAAAGTTTGTTGGGAATTTTAAGCACTGATATACTGTAGATGGGACCGCTTCAAATTTCTTCAAACCAACCCTTCCCATGATGATATTATAAGCTGATTGAACATTCTTATCCATCACAAAGAAGCGTATTCTTTCTGTTCGACAAGCAGGCCATGTACCAATGAATATATCCAACTTGATCGTCCCAAGTGGAAAAACTTTCTCGCCAGCAAAATGAAGGAGAGGTCTGTGATAAGGTTACAATTGAGATAATTTTAAGTTTAAACTGTCAAAGCACGAGTAGAACATGATGTCTGCTGAGCTACCATTGTCTACAAGAACTCTTGAAATCATTAATTCTTTCATCCTCATTTTGATCACCAAAGGGTCATCGTGAGGGTATAGGACACCTGTAAGGTCATTTTTTGAAAAACCAATGACCAGCTTCTCTTTATTTACCTTTCTCGGGCGATCCTCCTCAGCCAAATTTATGCGTTGAATATATGAACAAGCTTGAGCGTCACAGAGGTAAGCTTTTCTTTATGCAGTAAGATCTCCTCCACCTGCATCTCCACCTGTAATAACATTACAATCAAATGTTCCAAAACGTATTGAAAATACCTCACGTTCCGGTTGCCTTGGCCTTTTGGGAAGATCGGGGTCATCTTCGGTATCATCTTCATGATCTCTTTTCTTGTTCTCCTCTGCCCGACGAGGAGATCTAGACCTTTCTCTTGCTCGGTATTCATTTCCTCTTTCATTTCTACGATCAACATACTTTGACAATGTTCCTCGTCTAATGAGTGTTTCAATCTCATTCTGGAGGGCTATGAAGTTTTTAGTCATATGGCCATGATCTTTGTGAAACTCGCAATATTTTTCCCTATTCCTTCTGTCAGGGTCTGCCTTCATTCTCTTTGGCCATTTTAACTCCTCGCTATTCTTGATTTCTTCTAAGACGTGGTTGATACCCATCTTCAAAGGAGTATAATTATCAAACTTCTTCAAGACTTCCCATGACGATTTATTTTTGGATTGTTTGTCACTACCATTGCCCTTATGCTCTTTCTTCTTAGCTTTGTCGACTTCCACCTTGGTTTATTTATCCATATTCTTCTTCGCAGCCATAGCCTCCTCGACATTCATGATTTTGGATGCTTTTGCCATCAACTCCGACATGCTTGTAGGTGGATCTTTAGCCAAAGTGTAATAGAACTTATTGGGTAACAGCCCACTCATCAAGGCAGTGATGTAACACCCCGCATAATTAAATACCGGGTGGCCAGTCCCATACCAAATTAAAACAGAATATACAGTTGGCTCATTCTTAGCGTCACTGTCGAAAACATTTACAACTCACCCACTACCCAATTAAGCTGGTGTTAAAAACTTTCCAAATTTTAATTTAACAAAATCCCTTTCCAATTTAAGAATAACACAACACATTTTATTCTACAACACAGATCACTAAATAAATAACTCAAAAGAATTTAAGTGCAACTGGAATAAACATTCCCAAATAATATAAATCCTTTACAATAATCCCAACAATGTTAAATGTATTAAAAAGTCCCGAATACAATATAATTTGACCTCAATAGAAAAGATAACTGAATCCTTTGGGCGACATTCCCTAACTAAGAATACTGTGAATCAAAAGATGACAAGCGTCTAAGAAAAACCTCCATAGCTCCATAGCTCATCATAATCAACTATGGTTGGTGTCCCTATTGCTGGACACTTGTTATATAGAGATACAATAGAAGAGAAAATATGCAAGGAAACAGATCAGAGCCCGAATGTGTAGAGTATTTTTAAAACAGAAAGTATTTAACAAATGCAATAAAGCATTTATTATGTACATGTTAGATCCAACTCTCACTTGCTATTCTCATCTCTCAACTAGAGTGCACACTTAACGTTTCCTATTAACCTCCTAGTTAATGGTTCCTCTTTTCTAGTCTCCATATATAATTCCATTCCCATATCATAATCCCCGTATGTCCCATACCATACGTCACATTATTATTCATTTACATTATTTCTCCATTTTGATTTAGTTTCTCATTAACATGAATCATTACTCATTAAACTGAATCATTTCTCATTAATATGAATCATTGCTCATTAACATGAATCGTTGCTCATTAACATGAGTTAAGCTTTTCAATTCTATAAGCATAACCATTTATTAACTTAATTCCATTATCTTTCTCTATTCACCGTTATCTACAATTATCACCGTAGATAGACTTAACCATAATAAATATCCATTTAATCATTTAATCCATTATATATATATTCATATATAATATAGCACCCCGAGTCACAGCTGTGGTGCAATGCATTACTCTGCTATCATGTCCCATCATCGCATGTCGCTGAATAGGGGACTACAGGTTCGGTAAGATTTCACGAACCACAAATAATAAACAAATTGGAGGCGAACATAGTTCTCGTATCCATGGGTCACGCACATACCTACGTACCCACAGTCAGCAGACTTATCAACTCCCCGATAAGTCCTTCATAGACCTATGTTCTCGAGCGACAAATCAAAGATCCCATGGATTCATCAGGATATGACTGCCCTCACGCGTAAACCTCCCACCGATAACAAGTAAGCTAGGTATGTCATACACATAATCATCAATCAATCAAATAGGTATTATCATACCTATAATATAATATCAATAAGGTAATTATCACTACCCTAAGATATTCCCCATACGTAGCATTATATCTCTTTTAAATTCCACGTATTAAAATATCATATCTTTACTTCATAATTTAATTATCCTCGCATCCTATAACATCTCTCCACTACCGACGTCGTTAAGGTTCATGCGCGGAACGTCTCGCAAAGCGAAATCCAAACAAGGAACCCCTCCAATACACTACTACTTAACTTTGTCGATCGAGGAGGTCCGAAAACTTAAACTATGCGATCGGAATAACCTCATAACCTCTTTCAACCAAATGTGTTCCAAACTCCCATTTCTATCTAGGAGCCATACCACTACGCTCTTATAATATAATTATTCTCGTATCCTAACATCACTCCACTCCCGACATCGTTAAGGTTCATGCGCGGAACGTCTCGCAAAGCGAAATCCAAACAAGGAACCCCTCCATTACACTACCACTTAACTTTGTCGAGCGAGGAGGTTTGTCAACTTTAAATACGTGATTGGGATAACCTCATACCCTAAGGCTACCCTCTCTCAATGTACAATATTCAAATAAGATTTTCCTCAACATATATTCAGTAAGAAGTCACTAATATCATACTGGTCCATAACATTATTTCTCCCGAACTACTACGAGTTTAGTTCTCCTTTTTAATTACGGTTAAAACCGATAGTTTCAAATCTCTTATAAACACATATTCTTACACTTAGGATTAAACCCTCTTGTAAACTTAAGGATACCCAGGTGTTATATCAAATCACCCCTACTGGTCCTATCATAATTTCTCATACATCCCTATTTGGAATTTAACAAATAAATCTAGCAACCCAAATTCATTTTCGGGGTTTCTAAACTACCCCAAAAATTATCCCGAACATCTACGACATTAATTGTAGCCGTAATTTTTCCAATTCCCGATTTGATTTCCGAGTTAATGATTTCAACCCGGAGCTGTCATCTTGTAAAAATCATATCAAATCGTAGAAAAATCAAAAAAATACGCGGTCATCGCCCACGCGACCGTATCGAAAAGATCTACAACTTTCGTGTTTTGGCCGAAAGCTAAATCATTTATCTTCTTGGACAAAAATGACCCCAAAGGTTACGGGTTACTATTCATTATCTCTCCCAAAATCCCAAACTCCATTTTTCTCCATTTTTACACATTCAAACCTTCATATTAACCTCCAAAATGAGTTATGATTATTTTTACATGATATATCAACATATATGAACGATTTCCAATACTCTAAACATCCTAAAATCATCAAAGGATTGAATTAAAAGGCATGTTTATCTCCTCATTTTCAGAAAATCATAAACATATCAACCTCAAGAACACATCAATGGTTTGCAGATTTTCTTCAACAGATACAAGGCTATTTCGTGGATTATTATCAACCTAAAACATGAGTTTAATTCCTATATTATTTCAGTTTTCAGAAATCCATTTAATGGCTCCATTATTACTTCCAAACAAGAATAATCTTCTCTTTTCATACTATTCTAACATGGACAATATACAAACTTAAATTGCCATTATCAAACACTTGACTTTAGTGTAGGTCTGATCCTTTGGTGTAGTTTATCTCAGTTGGTTGTCCCTTCTCCGGTCAAACTCCGGTGGTGGTTGGTGGTGGTGAACCTTGGTTCTTGTTCTTCTCCTTCCCAAGTGACTTTTCCTTTCCCAAGCACTCTTACTCTCACTCTAAGAAGATGGCTACTCTTATTTGTGAAGAGGAGATGAATAAATCCCATACACTTAATCTACCAACTCTTATAATAGTGCCAAATCCGAATCACTATTCATCCCCCTAGAAAAATGACCAAAATGCCCTTTCGGGTTGTCTATCCATTCCCAAATGACCCGAGACTCAAAATTGACATCCAAATAGACTTTTCTGACTATTTCGAACCTTCCGAACGCAACTACACAGTCAAAATGACTATAAGGTCGAAAGAAAATAAAATTCCTTTTTAATTTAATAAACTAGTCTCGACACGTCCCATACCGCGTCTGACTAAAAAAATATAAATTATCTAATTTATATCATACGGTCATCTCAATGACATCACATTCATATATTACCTAAATATCTTTAAGTAATATTCAGAATCATCCATATTCATATCCAAAGTCCGGATAAACCCGAATGAATTAATTAATAATAAAATCTAATTAATCCATCAATTTAAAATATAACCCATTTTAAAAGTCATTAAAATTACGGGGTATTACAGGTGATTGCTGTCTTCTCTTTATAATCTATGACTTCTAGCTTCTCGTTATTGAAACGAGTTATGTAGTCTCTAGTACTCTCACCAAATTTTTGTCTAACGCTTAACAAATGCGCTACTCGTTTTACTGGCTTTGCCCCAAAATAGAAATTTCCAATGAATAACTCGGCCAGTTAAAAGAAAGTTGAAATCTTACCCCGAGGAAGATTGTTGTACCATATCTGGGCAGATCCAGTAAGAGTTCCCGAGAAGGCTCTGCATCTCATCTCGTCGGGGACAACATATATATGGGCGGCAGCTTGATATTGCACTATATGAAGAACAGGATCTGTCTTTACATCATATTTGGGGGTCACCACAGGTGCTTTAAACTTTGACGGTGTAGGAAAATCCACAATGGCCTGGACAAAAGGTGTCCCTTGAACAAAAATTCGTTGTAGGGGATTCTTCGCCTTAGTCATTTCTCCCAATCTATCCTCCAATCTCTGAATGGAGCCTTTCCACGCGTCGTTTCCTTCCTCGGGCCTATTGGTTCGAGTAATTGATTGAGCTGATGTGGCCTCCTGAGATCTATCTTGACGAGCAGCTGGTCGTGATTGCGCTGATCCTTCTCTTAGGTCTGATGGTTGTCGAAAACTCCTCGACATGGCCTTAGGTGGACTCCTATTCTTCCTAGGGCCTAATCGACTGAAAGGAGACACCCTACTCAATCTTTCCAGGGCACTGGTCCTCTTTGGAGAGAGAGTGATACGTTGTTCAGTATCTGTGGCTCGTATTGACGAAGTTCGCCCAGGTTGATAAGAGAAATCATCAGATTCCTCATTATGATATGAATCAGTACGCCTGGATCGTGAAGAACGTAAATGAGTTTGCCTCTGACCACTTCGCTGTCCTGAATGGGCAGGTGCACCGCTATGAAGAGTTTGTATGAGTTACCGCATGATTTCCTGCATGGCGGTCTGACCTTGGGCAAGATTTGTCATTATTCCAGCCAAATTTGGAACGATTGATGGTCCAGAGGGATTTGGAGGATTTCCAACGTTTCGATTGCTGGATTCAGGATTATCAGCCATTGATGATGAATGAATTTTGGTGAAAAACGATAACAACAGTCGTTTCCCATAGACGACGCCAATCTGTTGATGTAAAAAATTAGATTGCTTCTAATTATTTAATCACAGATAAATTTAAATAAGACAAAGAATTTTAAAGTGGTTCAGCCTTATATGAATGGCCTATGTCCACTGTTTTTGTTATTGCCAAATGTTCAGGAATTCTCGATATGTGGATCTATCAAGAAATTCCGATCCCCTTGAATGAGGATGATACAATGTGTTTATAGCCCTTAGGTTGTACATGTGAAAGGGTAAACAATTAATGCCCTTTAAGCGTATACATTTGTATGATACGCATTCAATGAATAGTCGAACTGTTAATTATCTAGAAATTAATGATGTGGTCGAGATTCAGCTCGGACCGCCTTAGTTGATCGTCATTCAGAAGTTCCTCGGAGTAATGGAATTACTTGGAGCAGTGAAGTTCCTCGGAGTATCTGACTTGTTCGGGAAGTAGAGTTCCTCGTTGTAGAAATATTTGTATGTGCCATGTAGATCGACACGTGTCTTTCAGTGATTCATCCACATCAGCATATTAATTTTGGTATCAACAGTCATAGTTTTAGATTTGAGAAAGGTTCCAATTTTCGACCGAGAAAGGTTGAACATAGGCTTCCTTCAAAAAACTTCCAGGTTTAGAAATTGAAAGTAAATCTTATGATTATGGCCCTAATATGCCAGGTAACAATCCTAAATTTAAGAATGTCAAGCATAAGAAGACCCCAAATAGGAATGAAACTGAGACAAAAGAGGCATGGTCTATGAGGTCAATTTTATTTGACTTTCCTTATTGGAAGAATAACCAGGTGAGCCATGTATTGGATGTGATGCACGCATATAAGAACATCGTTGAACATATTGTGGGAAAATACCTTTGGGGAGTCATTCGAAGGATGGATAAAATGCACAAAAAGACCTTAAATCGTTGAAACTTAAGCCACAACTATGGTTGAGAGAAGATAGTAGGGTACGAATAATAATGTCCCCCCGGTGCATTTACTTTGACAAGTGAGGAAAGGAATGTCCTTTTAGAAATAATATATAATTTGAAGCTTGCATCTAATTTTTTATCCAACTTACAAAGGATTGTGAATTATGTTACCCATGATTTACATAAGTGTAAGTCCCACGATATGCATGCGACCATGTAATTGGTTCCTCTATTGTTTAAGCACTATTTCTCTAACCACAAGGATTTGCGGAAGTCTAGAAGGAAAATTAGTATCTTCTTCTCACTTTTACGTGAGAAGGTAGTCAATTGAGATCACTCAGTGTCCGCAAAATTGGCGATGACAGAAGCGATTTGTGTGTTGGAGAAGTACTTTCCCCCAACATTCTTTGACATAAGTGTTCACTTATTGGTACACCTATGTAATGAAGCACTTCTTTACGTCCTAGTTAGATATCGATGGATGTATCCGTTTGAAAGATTAATGAAAGTTTTTAAAGATTACGTCAAGAATACACGATACATTGAAGGATCAATTGTAGAGGAATACATCACCATGGAGTCACCAATCTACACTCGTGAATATATTCCTGACCTGACCAACGTGGATGACAGGGATGAGTTCATCGATGAGGGTGGTGATGTGATGAGCAAATAAGTGAAATTAACGATTTTACAACATGAACAAGAGATCATTATCTATTTGACACACATGAAGATGTCGAAGAATGTAAAAGGTAAGTTTAAATTATTTTAACTTTTATATTATTTTAATTTTTATACGTGAATTTTGTAATATGTTCATCATTATCTATGCAGAAAATATGAAGCCTGTGTGAACAATAAAAGACAACAAATAATGGCACAATTAGACAACGAATTTAGTTTGTGGTATTCACATGAGGTAATTATAATGATAATGTGTGTTATTAAATTTCACGTTACAAGAAAGCTTTATAACTAACCTAATTAATTTATTTATATTCTCAGCTCTTAAAGATAGGTGATACGACATCAAGGCTTTCTCGTTTAGCCACTGGATCCTTATTCATGCAAAAGAGTACAAAAAGTATCAATTGAACGGTTACGTATTCGGTGCAAGGGTGTACGAGGAAAAAATAAATGTACAGAACTCAAGCATACATACAAGGCTCTTACTTATTTTCGAGTGAGCGCGAAAGATAAAAACCTCGTTGAAGCTAAAATAACTTACTATGATTTAATTCAAAATATATTTGAATTGGACTATGTAAGCTTCAAATAGGTTGTGTTTTACTGTGATTGGGTAAGAGTTGAGGATAAAAATGCTTGTAAAGTTAATCCAGGAACAAGTTGAAGAGCAACGAACACGTGAGAAATGAGCCATTTGTTTATGCTTTTCAAAAGGTCAAGTAAGTGTTTTACTCTTAGTATATCAACAATGATCCATTTTCAATGGTCCTACATGAGCCAAAACGTCTAAACAGTAGTGTGGATGACTTGGCTGCTCCTACCGAATATCGATCAATTTTTTATGATAACCTCAATTTGAAACAATTTTCAGATTTGTAATAAGTATTCTATTTTTTTGTAATGATCAGTGGATGTATTATTCTAGTGCATTATTATTATAAGACGACAATTTAATGATTTTAATGCTCGTAATAACCAGTGGGCGTATTCTTCTAGTGCTTTGTTATTATCGGATTTGAATCAAAATTGATTTTATGGTTAGTGAATATGTTAATTATGATTTTAATCAATTTAAGCATTAATTCAAAGTCCATGACATGACATGATATTGAAACAATAATCAGATTTATAATGTCGTTAACTATTATTCTTCTAGTGCTTTGTTATCATTGGATTTGAATCAAAATTGAATTTATGGTTAGTGAATATGTTAATTAGGATTTTAATCAATTTAATCATTAATTCAAAGTCCGTGACATGACCTGATATTGAAATAATATTTTGATTTATAATGTCATTAACTTGTATTCTTCTAGTTCTTTGTTATTATCGGATTTGAATGAAAATTGGTTTTATGGTTATTGAATATATTAATTAGGATTTTAATTAATTTAAGCATTAATTCAAAGTCCATGACATGACCCGATATTGAAATAATATTTAGATTTATGACATGACATGACCTGACCCCATATACATGTTTGCAGTAATAATAATAATTTTTGCAGAAAATGTCTTCATCCTAGTGTGATAACGGAGGTGAAGAGGGCTCCTGGACCACTAGGCACCCAAAATGAGGCAAATTGGGGGCCGTCGTTGAGAATAATATGACATTATTGGCTAGACCCCTTGAGTTTCTGAAGGCGATCATCGACCTAGGGTAAACTGATTGGAGTTTCGTGCAAAATGAGATCAAGATGGGCATTTGAGGGACACTACAAGTAGTGTATTTATATTTATAAGCAACTAACATTTACTTTCCTTTTGGTTTGTATTTGTTTGACAAGATCAATTCGACCTACCACCACATGTTTGTAACTCCACATTGGAACAGTTGAAGGATCAATATAAGATGTGGAAAAAACAAGCGGGCATAGTACTTTGGAAAGATTAGGGAGTCTATTCTGAGAGTGCGTGAGACCGTCCCCTACAAGGAGCCGATCTCATTGGCCCAGTGGCAGCAGTTTGTCGACAATGAGAGATCAATGAGAGTCAATTGGCATCTCGTCAATTGGGGAGGGTTGACTGGGCGAAAGAGGTGGACGTGCACTACTCCAGGAGGAGTCTTACACCGATGTGGAGCACATGATGGTTTTTCTTTAATTTTAGTTTTACGTTATTCTAATTTAGCATTACTTTGCATTACATTCTAATTCTACATTATTTTATTTCAGGAGACGGGGAGTGGCCCTGCAGGTAGGCCACATAGGCTCGATGCCTGTGTGGTAATTCAAACGAAGAAGGGAAAGGATAAGGAGGTGTCCTCGAGCGTTACAACCACGATTATAAGTTATAAATGTTTAATTTTTTTAATTACGTTATAATTTTTTATTAACTTAATTAACTAATTATGTACTTTTTGTCGTTTCAGGGAAAGCTTAAAGAAGTTCACAAGTCACAGCCTGATGCCGACAAAGAATCTTTGTCTATGGACGCACTCAGCCAAGTGCTCGGGGAAAATATCAAGGGGAAGACTAGGGGGTGAGTTTGCGGGTGGTGAAGTCAAGGATCATCGGAATGGAGACGAGCAACACCGGGTTGGCTCATAAGGTGGACAACCATGACTATAAGATATCAAGGTTGGAGGCAACGGTACTAGATATATACTCCTTCATGAAGAATCAGTAGGATTCCACCTCCAATGAGGGAAAGGGTAAGGGAAAGGTCAAGGTGAAGGATGTAGACGAGGACTTCACTACTTCATGGCCAATACACACGAACTCGTCGCCCTTAGATACATTTCATATCTCGACCCCCATCGAACGACCTTTGTCAATAATTGGTTCCCCGGAATTTTTTTAATTGACATATTTGGTGGGGACACGATAGCGAGTGGGTTTAGGGATCCGAGCACCCACCCCAGTATGGTGGTTCATAAACGTCCCCTGTAAGACATTGAGCAAAGCTGCTCGTCATGCATGTTTTGGCCGGAAAGGAGAACTCACCTTTGTGGTTGCACAAACAATGCGGCATTTAGCGAATTGATGGGTGTGTTAATACATATGTCGTGTGGCCTTCCTTCCACCTATGACCTATTCTAGTCCCTACACCCTGACATTATTTCCATTTATTTTATTTGGATATTGAATTATATTTATATTTTTTTTGATTTGGTACATATTGGTTTGGATATGGATATTTGTATTTGGTTATTGATATTTACATGTTGGTTATGGATAATTATATTTTTGTTTGGTTTCTCTATATATGTGCTATTTGTATAGGTTAAATTTTGTTATAACAGGTCCAAATATACTGTCGGGCAGTGGCAGTGGCCATACTGTCAATAGTTTTTTTAAAATCTGCCCAGATTTGTCATGGACTATGACCGTGACAAGCTCGTGACAAAGAAACTTATCACGTGCTTGTCACGATCTCTGATCGTGACAAGTCCACTAACAAAATTCATTTTCATCCCAAAACTTGTCACGGTAAAAGACCATGACAAGTTTGACTTCTCAAGTTTTTTGATCGTGACAAGTTGACAATTTTGGTGTAGTGGAAAATATCTTATATTGAATTTCTTTATCTTATTCAGACTATGAAATTATCTTCAAAGCGAAAGATACCTACATATATGAAACAAAATAATACCATGAAGCATATGAGGGTTTAAAGAAAATAAAAATTCTCCCTCAATTTGTTCTCCCATTTTTTGTTCATAATAGACAAAGGGTAACAAACTAAGCATGAAATGTTAGCATCACCTGAATCCAAATGAAAAAACATATGGTACATGCAATGAATTTCCAATAATCATATAAACTATTTTTTCAAATATTTCAAAATTTTTAAGTATAAAAGTATGAAAAAGTATATGAGTATAAAAAATACATATAGGTATAAGTACATCACACCATGGAATAATACTAATATATTCGAATCATGAAAACGTAATGTAATTGTGTGAATATTTACCCCGATAAAATCAACATAGATATTCATAACAAAGGGATACAAATTCAATGAAATACTTCTAAAGATTGAACTCAATTTCAACTGTAGGTTTAAGAATGTTGAACATGAATGAAATTGAATCGACGTATGCAATATGCCATGAATATAAATGCTTTTCAAAACAATAAAACCAAATTATTTAATATTTTTCGAGAGAGTCCATTGCGCAAACCCATTGATCTTCTAATTTATAACACCCTCAAAATTCACTCTCAAATTTTTGGAGATATCATAATGCTCATGTGAAGCGAAGCATCGATGTAAATAAAATTTGTCCTTGACACTTCTTTTTTATGTGCCATTAATCTTTTAGGCTATTTTGAAAATTGTGTCTTTTAATGCAAAGAGAATTTTCTCTGTCATATCCCTTTTTCCATTTATTAACATATAACAAATTTTTTGGGAAATGAAATCCGGGCAATGGTTTTTACAAGTACAATTTATCTCTTGTACATTTTGTTCCTTACTAAATACGATTGAGATGAGAACACTGTATTCGATATATGATAAGTAAGTATAATGTTCAAAAGGTTCGTTCATATGTGCAATATAGGTGATAAAAAGTCTAGCATGAAGAAAGTAACCATCAATGAATAACAAAATGCTAGACACATATTATTAATCACACTAAATAAACGAAATCATGTATCAAAACACCATGAAAAAGTGACATGAATGGATGGAATGAAGTTATGATCCAAATATCTTAAAGGCACATTCATATATGGTGAAAAATAAAATGCAAAAAATCTTTTTGCCTTTTTTCAAAGTTTTTATAAAAAATAAAATCTTTTTGAACTTTTTCTAACTTTTTCTAAAAAATCAAAAATATTTTTGGAATTTTCAAAATATATTAAAATGCAAAATCATGTACAAACATAAGATTACTATATAAATACAATATAGCAATAGGGACAAATGATATGAACAAGATAATCACCCTATATTAGATGCAAGTCATAACCTCAATCCTTAGTCCGAGAGGAGTTCTCAAAAGGAGTAGAAATCCTTTAAAATTCCCCAATCAAACTTTAAGAAGTATTGATTAAAAATTCCACTTTATCTTAAAAACTATCAAAATCTCTATGGTGATTTGAGGGAGCATGTGTAGGAGCGCATGCGAGTACACATGTGTGAACTCATGTGGGAGCATATTATGGAATACACATGTGAGGAACTCTCCCTAGATTAAACTAAAATTCCCAAAGGCAAGATCTTTGTTTGCAGTGAGAAAAAACATAAATACCGTTGGATATATAGGACGCACTCTCCTTGGTGGTTTAGGTCTTCTTAGTTGGTTAGGTTGAGGCCTATAAGGATCCATAATAAACTTGGGAATTGATTTGGGTGTGATATTGGTGGATGCACCGTCATAACTTATTCCTTGTCTTTCATTAAAACCAAATGCGGGACCGAGGAACATCTTTACAACCCTCTCAGATGTGTCCTCTACAGTAACCTTGACCTTCCAAGCACGTTCGAGAACTTTCTTGAGTTGGGATACGCGGGCTTTAAGTTTCCCTAGAGTTTTTAATGAAGGTTAAAGATATCTCATAATACTAGCACAATGTTGGTCAAATAAGTCTTCTCCGTACCAACCACAATCAATTGCTCACATAAAGAAACTTTCAATTTCTCAACTTGACTTACCGATTCCTTAAACTCTTTCAAACCTTTCACCTCTTTCTTTAAATTAAACACTCTAAGAGTCAAACTTCTATTTTTCTTTTTGATTATCAAAGACTCTTTGAAAGCCCATGGTGGTAATGTTTAAGTCCACATTCCCCCTCACTCAAATTCTCATCATCACTCTCACTCTCTAAATGTGTTCAACAAATTATCGAGGCTATCACGTTTAGAAATGTCGGGGGTGATTGCTCTAGAATTTTCACTTAACCCTTGGGAGTTAAAACTAGTCCATTTAAGTTCATCATTCATCCAAGCACCAAGAGGTTTTAACTAACCACATCCCCATTAGTCACACTGGGTGGTGTCCACCCTCTTTCACAAATAAGCCAGATATGTTCATCAATCGCTTTCAAAGACGACCTCATTTGAACTTTCCAATATGCATAATTAGTCCCATAAAAAATAGGAACCCTATTATAAAAGTTATCCATATCCTCCCAAAATAAAGATCACATAATAAATTAGTCTAATGCTCTAATACCAATTTGAAATTGTGGTTTATACGAATTCACTTGTATCTTAGGTCACACACACATAACAAAATCCAATTTTTATCTTAATTAGAATTAGTTAAACATGCAAGATAAAGTCCATAGCTAAGTATGCCAAACCAATCAATCAAAACAAACAAGAAGAAGCTTTGAGGAAAAATCCCTTCCGGGCAAAACCTATATTCAATTCTGTTTAAGAATTTGACAGAGATGAATCGACTTATAGTCTACTTAGAGATCCACTAAGTATAGTATGGTTTAGATCATCATATCTTCAATATAAAGTGATGCAGTCCAATATCACCAAGAGGAAGCAGAACTTCCCTTGGTACTTAAGCATTAGCCTAAGGATTGCAAAATCCTTTCTTCTTCAGTAGTAGAGTCAATACTCCACAATTGTCAGTCGTAGAGAAAACAATACAAGAGTTGGATATTTGTGAATGTAATTAGGGTTTGAAGAACTCAAAAAATAATTTTAGGGATGAGTGATTTGGAAAACAAAGTGTTTCAAAGAAGGAGAAAAGGGAAAACTTTTGAAATAGGTATCTGAATTTGTTTTTGCCAAAATTGTTGTAAAATCTGTCCACAAGAGTCCAATTTATAAAAAAAACAAATATCAATGTGACTAGTTTTTTTCCAACAAAAAGTATACTTCATTCGAACGAAAACCATATTTTTGTTCTAATGAGGTCCATTTTTGTTCGAACGAAAGGCTTAGCTTGTTCTAACGAGCTTCCAACAGGCTTCCGACTGGTGCATCTCTGTCAAACAGAGAGACCACATTTAAATCTCATTAGAAGTCCATTCTAACAAGATAAACATTTCGTTTGAATATGAGATTCATTTGTATTAACTATAATTCTTGTTTTAAGGAGAACAGTGAAGTTGTTCTAACGAGGTGCACTTTTCATTCTAACGAAGTCAAAAATAAAAAATATCTTATTTTGAAAATCCTTTTATAAAAAATGCTTTGTTTAAAAAAAGCATCCTAAAATTAATTTGACTAAGTTAATTCAAACACCGCTCTAGCCATACACCCCTAGATGAAGGCCCCTTGAGGACTTAAAATACCCTTGAGACTACCCATTAATAATAATAGATAACCAATTGTTAGATATGGGTCTCTAAATGAAGTCCATCCATGTTTTATCAAAATTGAATCTGCAAAGCACTTTTATAAGGAATAACCAATTAATTCCATCATAGGTCTTGTCCATATCAATCTTAACTATAACATTGCCTCCATGAGATTTTTCCCCATGTTATGGACAATCTCCTGACCCAAAAGAATATTATCTTGAATGTATCGACCTTTTATGAAGCCAAATTAATTTTGACAAATCAACTAGGCGAGGATTAAGAAAAGCCTAGTGGAGAGAATCTTGGATATTACCTTTTAATTGAAGTTGCAAAGGCTAATTGGTTTATTTCTTAGGGTGCTTTACTCTTGGAATCAGGACAATAGTAATGCTAGTCCAACATTTTGGGAGATCCCCTCCAGCAAAGAAGCTTTTGATAGTGATAAAGCCCATATGTGTATGTTCTTTAAGAAAAAGAATCCTTTTTAAAATTTTCTCAATTTTATCATGCACCAATTGTGTAAACCAATCAATTAACCCAATTTTATCTTTTTAATATTAAACATGCATTTAAGGTGACTAAGAAGATAAATGAAATAAAGTCCACAATGTCGATGTACGGGGAAACCACTGAGGGGAAAAAACCTCGAACGGCCCAGGGCAGACAATCCACTATGATACGAAAATTACAAAGATAAAATTTAGGCTTACTCAACGACTCGATTCCACAAGCCTTGATGCCTTTTCTTCTATTTGATCGCTCCTCGATGGTAGCAACATAGGAGTCCACCCAAGAAGTTTTACATAACACAAGAGTCCACGTATGCCTTGGTATCCACTAAAACAACCTTAGCAACCATCTAGAATTTGAAACACGGATTTCACCACTTTTTCACTGTAAATAATGCATATGGAGTCCACCGCACGAAAAGAGTTCTTCAAATGATGGAAGAATCAACACAATGATGCAAACCAAGATCTCAAAAACATATGGGTTACGAAAGTTCGGATCTTGAAACACAAAGGATGTTTTTAACTTTGGAAACTTTGTAAATAAACTTGATGAAATCATATCTCGTTTCAACTCAGTTCTGCACATGTTTTTCTAAGTCAAGGACACCTTAAATATTAAAACACATATTTTGAGGCGGCAATTCGTTCTAACGAAAATAACATGTCATTTGAACGAACACACCATCTCATTAAAAAAGATATTTCATGTCATTTTAACGACAATATAATATCGTTTGATGACCTTCAAAGTCGTTTGAACCATGATACAATCAAGGTAATGTTCATACAACTCTAAACTCGATTTAACTCAGAAAACATTTTAAAAACATTTTAAAATCAGATTTAAATAAAATAATATCCTTATTAAAAATATTTTGAGTATCCATAAACCATTATCTAATCATACCTGAGAGAATCTCGAAAAATAATGTGAAGATGTGAAAGTGCACCAAAACTACGACATGATCTATATTTGGAGCTTAATCGGTATGTCTTTAACACAACATCACAGGCTTAATGGAATCATGACAAGTAAAATATATCCTATGACTCAAAATGGGTTTTGTTCGGAATAATTCCAAAACATACAAATTGACGCTACTTGGAAACTTACCGTTTCAAATCTCCCCCTATAACTATTCTGGGACAAAACCAAAAACATTGAAATGCCTTAGTCAGGCCATCAAACCGAATGTCCTTAAAATCCCATCCCATAAACCTAAAAAAATATAGGACACGTACTATCAAATGTTGTACCAACAAGCATGAACTATCTGAATGTGATGTAGTTGTAAAATCTTGAATTGCTAAAAAATCACTACGCACACAAAACAAACAAATTCCATGTGAAGTATGAAGGAATAAATAATATATAAAAGCAAATCAAATGTCAACAATGATATTATATATAAGGACTATGAATAAAAAATGATATCAATATCAAAACTCAAGCCAGGTCTCCCCCTATATCACATATCTATCTTTCCCCCTCTTTGTATTGAATAGATAACTAGTGACGAGAATAAACATATAAACCTATATCTATCATGAGTATAATATGAAAAGAAAATCTTGATAAACATGAGTAACTAGATGAAAAATATCAATATATAACAAGGTATAGCTAGTAAAAGTCACATAAAATAATCATCAATATCAAATGATGTGACTCAACAAAATCTCATCCAATAATGGAATGTAATAATCAAAGTAAGAAACGTCCAAGAAATCTACATATAAACTAGGGGTGCACAACGAAACCAAAAATTCGATAAACCGAACCAAACCGATTGCATTGGTTTGGTTTGGATCAATTTTTTTGCTCAATGGTTCGGTTTCGGTTCTTAAAAAAACCCGATACTTCGGTTCGATTCTCGGTTCCAGGGAAAAAAACCCCAATCCGATCCGAAAACTGATCCGATCCGAAGCAATTCGGGACCGAACCGATTTATACTTACATATATATCTATTTTATATATTTAACACTTGTAATTTATATTTTTTTGATTAGCTGAGTTATTAACTTATGTTATTGAGGATCATAATTAATTTTGACCTTAAAAAAATTATTTATGAAATACATTAATCTTAAGATTTTACTAAGTTTGAAATAGGACTTTGGAACCAAAAACCGATCCGATCCGATTCGAGAACCGTTGGTTCGGTTTGGTTCGGTTCTGTATAATTATCGGTTCGGTTCCGGTTCCAAAGATTTAGAACCGACCCATCTCGATTCGGTTCACGGATTAGTACCAAAACTGACCCAAACCGAACCGTGTGCACCCCTAATATAAACTGGCTAGAAGTATCACAGAATAATATGCAACAAGTAGTTACTGAAACAGATAAAAATTCGAAATCCCAAACAGGTCATTCAAACTATAAGAGGATGTCGTTCAAACGACATGCAAATGTTGTTCAAAGCATGCAAAATATCTCTACTAACGACCCAAAATAGTAGCCTCTCATTAGTAAGGTCCTTTCTAATGACAATAGAATTAACTTACTAATGACAATACATATACATCGATTGTAGCTTATGTGAAGGGTCATTTGATCCACTCATTGAACGACAAGTCTAACTCGTTTAAATAACAACCACTAGCCACTCTAACAACTTAAAAATATTTTGATTCTATCTCAAAATCAATGTATAAACTGCCTAGTGAAATTAATATATGATAAAACCATCCTATTATATAAAAATAGTAGCTAAACAGACTCAAAAACAAAAACATGTGAGTTACACGTTAACATAATATCAATGTGCTCAAACATGGAATGGAGTGAATGGGTGTAACTAACAAAAATGAATCACAATTTAAAAATAAAGATATGCTCAAGAATCTCTAATGGACCGCCAAATATCATCAAACTATGTTATAGTCATATGTGACAATTAAACTTTGAACTTAATGAACTAAACAAACATTATGCACACAAGTCTATATTTTTAATGATTCTACCAAACAACAGTGTCATAACACAAAATTTTTAGCCTAGGACTTGTTTGTATAAGACCGTTGATATTTAACTAAAATCCATAAAATATAAATGATATTTCTTTTTTATTTTTCCTTTTTAAGATCTAATTTCTCTTTTTAAAAGATTTCCTACTGACCCCATTTTTGGCATATATTTCTTTTTATTGCCTTAATTTTTCTTAGTCTATTTTAAACGGTGGTTTCATGATTAGTCAACATGTCTCTCGCGTCTCGTTCCCGTGCACACTCAACAATTTTTAATATGTAATATCAATCCTCATGGGCAACGGTTCTTTCATGCACAACTTCTCCATAAGTCTAATATGCACGTAGATGACAAAATTGAGAGGATAACATCTCATTAAAATCAAATATGTATTAGAAGTTAAAAATTCATATAAGCTTGTGCATGTGTGCGATGACATATCCATTGTTGAATATAAATTTAAGTCAACTTCGAAACAACCCCATTAAAGAAATTGTTAAGATCAATCTATGCATCCAAAATCATGACCAAATGTACAAGCCACATGTAAACATGGAATGAAGGGGGTCAAAGAACACCAATATTCCATATCAACTGTAAACTCATGACACTAAAAATGAAAATCATTTTGTGTTTTTCAAAAATATTTTTGAGCCCACAAAAAAATATTTTAATATTTTTCAAAAATATATTAAACCAAAAATCTTTTGTATTTTTCCATAGGACTCAATAAAAGAGAAAAATGTAATACAAAATGATACACATGCCATAACACTAGAATAGATATATCATGAAGCAAAGCTAGCATATGACAAACAACTAACCCGATCAACCATAAGATCTAGTATTGGAAGTATCACATGCAATAAAACAAGAGTCATAAAGTCTAATACCTAAAGCCACTAAGTCCGATTTCCTAACCCAAGTAGGTGTGTAGCGAAGAATAGGGGTGTTGGGAACCTAAACGACTCTATTAGTAAACTTCATAGGAACATTCTTAATGTCATAGCACTAATGTGAAAGGTGTCCCTTCTTACTGCAATTAGTGAAAGTGTAGACACGGTGAGGAATGTGACTTAAATGTGGACCTCTCCTAACATTCCTAGTTCTCTCTCTCTCTCTCTCTCTCTCTCTCTCTCTCTCTCTCGTATGCTCTTAGATTTAGTAGCTGAAGCAATATTATCAACGAACCCAATTCAACACATGTCATCTTGGATTTGGAAGGTGCCTAATATTTTATCCAACTTTTCTAACCTAGCTTCCAAATTAAATTTGATCCTACTCGAATATCTCAATTTCTCCTCAAGCTCTCCTATCCTAGACTCGAGCAAATGCCTAGACTCATCAAACTCTAAAATATCATTTTTCATAGCCTCCATCAAACCACGTAGTCTATCTCTCTCACCCTTAACAAAAAAAGCTTCTCTCAAAGAGTCCTCTCACGTTTCCTAAGATCCTCAATAAAAAACTATTATCATTACTTATGGAACATTATTTCAGCCTAACCTCTAACTTCATGTTATCTTTCTTCACCTTCACAGTTTTGGCATACATTCTCACTATGGTTCTTAGGGAAGCAATTGAGCTTGTTGTTCTTTTCTTTATCAACTCTTTTGGCATCTTTCAAATGCTTTTAGAATATAATAAAATTTTTAACTTCTTTCCCAACTGGGATACATCTTCGGATTCGATGTCCATTCATCATTCGAAACTAAATTTAACTCTTTTCGGGCTTTCAAGGCATTGCCCTTTTCTTTCTTAGGCATTTTCATGGAGGTAAACATGTCGATCCCATAAGTTTGTAAGTCACCAACATGATCTTAAACTTTAGTGGAATTAAGAGTGCCCAAAGATTTTAGACCGACACCTTTGGATCAAATCTTTTAGTCAACGACCTTAAGGTTTTCTTTATGAATCAGTTGTTGGGTATATTCTCTCCTAAGTTAAATGACGAGTTAAAAATATTTGACAACCTACCATAAAACTCATCAAATGTCTCACTCTCTAACGTCTTAACCGTTTCAAACTGAGTGGTGAGGTTTTGGAGTTTGGAAGCCCTAACAGTGCTAGTTCCCTCGTGGGTAATTACAAGTACATCCCAAACCTATTTAGGCGTCTCACACACCATAATATGACTATAATCCTCTGGGGTGTAACACCTCATATTTTTATGATTTTTTTAAATGTGGGCTTAGTTCAATTAAATATGGGAAATTTATTTGAAATTAATTCATATTAAAATTAATATTAACTAGAGAGATAAGGGTTAGTATTTATTGATGTGAATTATATTGAATATTACTTAGTGAATAAGGTAAAATATGACTATGAAAATATGTAAATTATCGCGAGTGAAAAAAGTACGACAGTTATAGTAATTTAGTTGGGACGCGGGTATCAGTCATGTCGGGACTCAATTTAAGGAAATAAAAAAAGTAATTTGTTTTTAAGTCATCCGTATCGTCATTTCGAGTGCACAAAAGTGTCCAGAACTGTCAAATGGTTAGACAAGTATACCCGAGGTTTTAGTTTGGGTCCCGAGGCACTTTTAGGCCAAACCGGCATCCCAGAGGGGTATTTTAGTCATTTCTATTTTTGGAGGAAATAAACCTACAAATTTAAGAGGTTATTGTCATTTGTGAAGATAAAACTTCTAGTGTTAGAGGTTATAGAATTTCAAAAAGGCCATAGGAGGAAGAAGAGAGGAGGTTCCAAAGGCTAGAACCACCATAGTTGCACCCCTTGCACCACAAACACCACCGTTGCGTAGATCAGAGGAAGAGGAACCCACCCATGCCATTATTACTCAAAGGATAATATCTTCATGTGAAGGCAAGTGTTTAATCTTGCTAAATTCTAACCATATATGCTATCCATGTTAGTACAAGATGATTAAACCCATGAATATGTAGAGTTTTGACAAATTGTTTGGGAATGAATTTGAGGTTCTTAATTCCGAATCATGTTGGGTAAAATTCATTGATGTAGATAAAATGAAATTGATGAATTAGAGCTATTAATATGTGAAGAAATCTGGGTTAATTCACTTCTTAAAGAAAAATTGAAGAACTAGGGTTCTTTAGAAGTCATATTGATTTAATCAAATTTAATGATGTTCTTTAGTGTTATGATGATTCTTGTACATTAGAAATCACTCATGTATGTTGGTATATTATTAAGCATAAATTCTTCCTAATTTATCCCTTAATTCAGTTACTTTTAGCACCTCGAACAACTTAATCGATTTGAATTTATCTCATAATCTTGCTACTAACTAATCCTAACAAGTACACCGAGTTTCTGGTATTTCGTAGTGATTTTACAGGTATTTGATGTCAAGAAATGGAAGAAGGAAATCGGAAGAATCAAGAAAGACAAGAAGGAAAGTCAAAAGGGCAAAAGTATAAATTCCACCTGGAATTCGGATGAGGCACCTAAAGAGAAATTGAAGATATCAAATTCTTGAGCACATAGAAAGAAACGTCACCTCAATTGGAGTCCCGGAACAAAAGATATGAGCAGTCAAAGTTGAGAAGAAAAGTCTAACAGGCAGCCGGTCCGCCCCTACCACGGACCGGTCCACTTTGCAAAACTGTAGAAGACCCCGAATCGAAGGCAAACCGAAGAAGAGTGAAAAATAAAAGGACCGGTCCCCTAGAAAATAAAAAAAATCGATCCGCATGGAAGGCAGACCGGTCCACCTAAGGGCCGGATCGGTTCGGGTATCGAGATTTTATAATTTTATCTTCTCCAAAGAAGAGTCTTAGTGTAGCTGAAATTACTGAATTCTTGGAGGGTATAAAAACCCGTTTTATTATTATTATTTGGACGGAGAATTTTAGTTAATTTTCCATTCTTTTGCAGAAACCCTAGTTTAGATACAGTTTCCAATTTTAATTCCAATAGTGAAGAGTCATTAATAAATTATTTGATTACAAGTTTTATTGATTGCTGCTATTACTGCTTGGGTGAGATTAGTGAGTTATTTCTTCTTTTCACTTATGTTCTACATCAATTCATAAGTTTCCTTAGATTAATCATGGTTTTCTGCACATCAAACACTGTTTTCATTACTTTCAGCATGCTAGGCTAGATTTTCTAAGGCCGGGATACATGAATCCGGCCTAATGTGTTAATTGTACGTGTATAACATTAATCCTATGAATTTAGTGATTGAATACGACCGTATTGCGTAAGAACACAATAACTATAGATCTTTATATCTCGTTTGCCTCTGGGTGACTGAGATGATTTAGAATGCAATTCGAGTGTCACTATGGCGATACCGATTTACTCATCGTCAGATTAAGTATGACGCGGGCTTGAACCTTGTATACGTAATGCTTGGGAGTACTATATTCTGGGTCAATTTAATCAGTTGAATTTACGATTAGTATTTTAACTGCAATACACTGGGGTTTGGTGATTGTATTCCCGTCCTGTTTTTCTCATCACTTAGTTCAAAAGTTACAAATCATCTTTCATTCATATTTTAGGTAATCTAGTATAATTTCATTTCTTCATAATTTCATCATTTCACTTAGTTGTAGTCCATTCTCAAAACCAAATCATTTCTCATTTTTTTTAGAGTCAAAGTTGGGATTCCTTTGTCTTTTCCCATCGTTACAACTCCGTTGTCCTTTTTTCCTGTGGATACGATCTCGACTTACCGGGTTTATTACTAACACAATAGGCTTGCAATTGAGCCTAGAGTGAACGCACATTAGAGATACTTTCTGAGTCGCGTCAAGTTTTTGGCGCCGTTGCCGGGGAATTTGGTAGACTTATGATTAGATTGAGTTAATCTAAAACTTTGACCAAAAATTTCCAAAAATCCAAAAACATAAAAAAATTCAAAAAGCACAAAAAGATTCACCATCATCTCTCACAAGCCATTAATGCAACATTCTGAACTCACTCCCACACCTCATAATACTCCAACTAGCATTCACGAAAATCCAATAGTTGAGTACAACCCCGATAGCCCCCACACTCCTAACGCCCCACAGTTCTGGATTCCACCTCCCACACCGTCACACTCAATCTTTAATAACGCTCCGTTTTCCTTCTTAGGCCACACCTCCGAGCACACTTCGAGCACACCAAGTGAGAGCACCGAGTCGTTAAGTGAGAGAGAGATGTCGCAACATGGCAGTGCAGCCGCCGGTGAGGAAGAGGACCCATACGACCGCTAAGAGAATTCTTATATCCCGAGCGCAGTGTCACTTCGGGATGCATTATACTCCCGTATAATGCCGAATAATTTCGTTTGAAAAATGGGATGATCCAGATGTTACCTCATTACCATGGTATGGATTCTGAAAAGCCATACCTCCATATCAGGGAATTTGAGGATGTGTGTGATACTCTTAATGATCAAACTTGCACACAAGAGGTGATTCGCCTCAAACTCTTCCCCTTCTCGCTAAAAGATAAAGCTAAGACCTGGCTATGGTCTTTGCCTCCAAGCTCGATCCCATCTTGAAACGAGTTGAAATCTAGATTTCTCAAGAAATTCTTCCCACCACATCGAACAATCTCCATAAAGCCTCAAATTCAAGCATTCAGACAATCTGAAAATGAACCATTTCATCGATGTTACGAGTGTTTCAATGAGTTTGTTACTTCGTGCCCCCATCATGGATTTGATGCAGCGCAAATCATTTCTTTTCTCTATAATGGGCTGAATCTGAATTCCAAATGACTCATTGAAACTATGGGAAGTGGTCCTTTTGTCGACTTAGACGCCCATGATGCTGAGCTTCACCTGAGGTATGTCGCCGAGACTACCCAATCTTGGGATACATCTGATCCTAACGCTCAGAATCGAAATCGTTAAATGACCACCACTCCATCGGTGTCCGGCTTATTTCATGTAGAAAATAATTCTATAGCGGACAGTCGAATCGATATACTTGAGAAAGAAGTGCGAGACTGATACGATGCAAATATTGCGTATTTCACCCGTTAACCTACGCCTTATTAGCCCCCTTGGGTATCTTAATCCCTATACTTATGCTCGTTAACCAGACAACCTCGGATTTCTATGTTAACATGTTTTACAGGGGTTAATTGAGCTTTTGTAGTATGAAGTTCGGACGCTTTCCGGAAATGTTTCGTCGATTTTTGCAGCTTTGGGGGCATTTTAGTAATTTCAGCATTCGGTTTTGAATCCCGAGCTCTTCACGGAAGTTGAAGCCCTATGATTTCTCTTCACGTGGCCGCTGACGGTGCATGATTCCGAGTTGTATCGATGGAGTTATGGCATTTTTAGTAATGTTTTTACTTCAAATTCACACTCAAGGTCACATTCAAGGGCATTTTAGTCATTTCATAATTTGGTTTTTTGGCCCAATGTCTTCTTGGATGTTGTAATCCTCTTAGTTATCTTCGCGTAGCCTCCGACCGTGCCTCGTTCCGAGCTATAACGAAGAAATGGCGGCATTTTCCGTAAAACAGGACAAAGCTGCAGAATTCAGACCTGTAGGTTGCGAATCGATTCGGCCCAAAACCGAATCGATTCGGAATTCTGCAGAATTGCAGATTCGAGCTTCCCTGTTTCCGAATCGATTCGGCCCTCCAGATTTTGGGTTTTCTTCCCTTTTATTACAAGTTTTCCATGGGATATTTTGTATAAAACCAATTCTCTCTCGTTTGAGGGAGGGGAGACCTGCAAATACACGATTTTAGCTTAGTTTAGTTAGGGTTTTTGGGGTTTTGCTTGGTTCTTCTTCAATTCATCTTGGTTTGACATCCATTTGGGTTGTAATTGGTACTTTCATCTTCCCTCTCCATTAATATAGCTTGCTTTTCATTTATTCTTGCTTTCTAGACAATTTTCATGCTTTCATAATTAGGTTTACATGCTTTATTTATTGCTTTCCTAGTTTAGTTAGTGTAAATTAGTTTAATTCATTATGTACCCTTAGATAAATAGGGTCGGGATTGTGTTTCCGTCATTTTCGGGTTTGGACCTCGAAAATTAGGTTTTTTGTAAAATTGCGTTTAATTGAAACTGCGTGTATTAAAGTTGGATTGTTATGCGTTTAACTTTATTTGTCACGCAACTTTAGTGTTTATAGCGATTATCCGAATTTAATCCGCGTGCGACCATTTTCAGTTAAATGTTTAATCTCGCAACTTTGGATTAAATTCCTTATTGCGTGATGTTTATGCTTAATTGAAAATGATCGATTAAATGTTTTCGAACCGAAATTCTAATTAGTAGTTGTTTAGCCCGTGAATGTGTGTATGCGATCCCGATCCTCGCTTTCCTTTTATTTAGAGTTAACTTCTCTTTTCTTTTGTCACCATAACCACCCTATCACCTTTTCTTTTATTTATTTTACACCACTTTTATTCCTGAAGTAATTAAAACAATTAAAATCTAAAATTTAATCACTCCCTGTGGATTTTCGATACCCGACTTACCACTGTACTTGCTTGTCAAGTGTAGCAGTATATTAGGTTTTCTTTGTATCGCGGTGACGAAACACACGACGATTGTGTCCTCACACGAACACACTTTTACCACTCGATCAAAATGGCGCCGTTGCCGGGGAGTGTGTTTTAGATTGTAATTGTTTTATTATTTCGTAGTATTTTTCCTTTCCTATTTGTATTCTTTCTTTTAACCTTTTTTGCAGGATTTGCATACTTGAGCGCTAAGAAACTTTGATTCGCGGTTGCTCACTTTATTTCTTGGATTCTCCATCTTTCAACAACAAGGTAATCATGTCCTACTATTATAGTTATTACGGTTATTCTAATGATTCATACTTTGGGGATAGTTTTCAAGTTTTCCATTTTCAAGATTTTCTTGAAAATGAAAGACTTGAAAACATTTATCGGAATGAAAATCGTTATTGGGAGCTTGAGTTGGATTCATTATTCGAATCCAATGACGATTCTCATTTCATTACTTTCGAAGACGAGTTTCAACCAAATGAGGAGTCCGAGGCTCTTGAGCAGAGGAAGCCTACTTTGGAAGAGACTTTTCTTCTTTACTCCCAAGGTTTGGAAATCTTAGATGATGCTGGAATGAGATTTGGTTCACTTTGCGATGAGATGAATTCTTATGCACAAAACAACGAGGAGGTGGAAACTTGTGTTTCACCTCGATTTTTCAGAGAATTTCTCATCGAATGTGAATCTTTCTCCCCCGAAATTCAATCTCCTTCCGACGATGAGTCGATTGAGATTGAATTTGTTTCATCACCATATTCGTTTTCCGTCATCGAACCATTAGAATTACCGGTTGATTCCTATGAGTCGGTAGAAACTTTTAAAACTTCTACACTTTTTACCGATGAGGACTCCTTGCCGGACTTGTTTTCGATGGATGTTATCCCGATGTGTGCACCATCTCCCATTCCATTTGAAAAATCTTTGGGAGATGAGTCTATTTTTCTTGGACCTCAAGTGTATCTTTCCCCCTTGTTATCCAAATCCCCCATCGTCCGCCCAAAATTTCAAATTGGCGATGGTTCACTTTTTTCACCACCCACATGCCTTCCGTTGTTCAAACGGAATTCATATCTTTCGGGAGGCATGTTCACTTTGGAGGGTCCACCATTGATCTTTCAAAGTCAAATCCCTTTTTGGGTGGACCCTCAACTATTTAGACTTCTAGTGTATAGTTAGTGTGAAGCCTAAATAGTAGGTTGTAAATAGTTAGCTTTTTAATTTTCTTTCTTTCCTATTTTTCTTTCTTTTTAATTTAGTCTAGTGTAATTAGTTAACTTTTTGTTATTTGTTTTTGCTATGCTCGGTACTAACTTGTTTTGTAGATTCCTTTGGACTCGCGCTTATGGAGATCGCTCCAATTTTGGGTAATATCGTTCTTTTCCTCTCTTTGTGTTGTGTTCTTAATGCGCATTGAGGACAATGCAACATTTAAGTTAGGGGGTATAGGATATTCTATCCATTTCATGTGTAGTCCATGGATTTGCTCACATTTAGTTACTTAGTATGCCTTTTTGTGAAAAATTTGAAAATTTTCAAAAATATTTTCTTTCTTTTTTCTCCTTTGTTGGGCATTTTGCCTTGTTTCCAGTGATAAATTTCAATAATTGCCCGATCCAATAGACAACTCAATGATGCATGTTCTCGATTTTAGAAGTTATTAGACTTTAGTCCTCAAATCATTGATATTGTGAATAACTTCATGAATTAAACTTTATCCCATGAGCATATGCACTTTCCTTATTATATTGATTTGGTTTAAGATTTTTATAACTCGGTATGCTTTTCTTGCATTGTATATACTTACACCGAGTGAGATTAGAGACTTATCTTCATTTGTGAGTGTATACACTATTGTTTCCTCTTTGAAAACGTTGAATTCGTTGGTAATCTCACTATTCTTTCATTTGATCGTTCATTAATTGAGTTCATTCTTGAAATGTGTTACTTGAGCATGATTTTCATATATTGTTTTGACTTGAGAATTGCGTAAACTTTGTGAAATGATCATAGGCAATCTTTGTTATATCACCCATATTAGCCTTGACCTCACCATATATGTTTCCCTAGTCAACCCTTTGAGCCTAAATACTAGCCTTTCGTTTCATAACCCCATTCCCATAACCAACTCCGCATTGAAGTTTTAGCCCATATATACACCTTGCATACCTTTGTTTGGAATGTTACTTGGGATTGAATGTTGTTGTTGTATGTCGGTTCCAATTTAGGCATATGAGAGTTTGATAAGCAAAGAAAAGAAAGTAGTAAAAAAATGAAGAAAAAGAGAAAGCAAAAAGCAATAGAAAACAAAAGAGAAAAATGAGAAAAAGAAGAAAAGAAAAGAAAGAGAAAGTTGTATATGTTGTGTATATAGTTCAATAAGCTTTGATTACTCTCCCCGATGATATATCTAATGCCTTTTGGAACTTGTTTTCCAATTTTGATATTGCCTGAATTCTCCCATTATTCCATGTTTTCATCCCGAACACTTTGAATCCGTACATACATTCCTTCATTTCGTACCTTAACCTAGCCTACATTACAACCCTTTACAAGTCCTATGTGATCTTATGGTGCATTTAATTTAAAAGTCATAATAGTTTTGATAATCTGTGAAAATGCATTTTGCCTCTTTTAGTGAGTGGTATCTTTCATTGAGATTGCAAGTTTTTCATTTCCTATATAGCGTTCCTCATTTGTGACATGTGTGCGGCCTAGTTTCCATTTACATTTACTCTTTATGCCCGCATGTCACGTGTATTACCTCCCATTCCGAGTGATTTCATTTGTTGAGCGTAATGCCCGTGAGGATTGAATATATGCTTTCTTTGATTAGTATCCGATTTATATAAGTTTTTCGCCAAATCACACTATGCATGTGCTCTCCCCCCTCCCACTTTTAAAGTTTCAATTCTATGAGGTGCATTCAACTTGTTAATAACAACGGACTTTAGCTTGAATTCGTTCAATATGCTAATAACATGTTTGAAATCTTTTTCGTTGTTGTTGAGTTTGTCGCATGTTTGTTTGGGCATATTTTGAGGAAATCAGATGATGTTTGTGGGTTTCATCCCTGAAAACCCTCACGAGACGACACTCGTCCACTAGGGTAACCTAGGGGTTTAACAGCTTATTGCATATGCTAAATGCAATCGTGCGCCCGCGAAAGTGGCCTTATCTTTTTATTACTTTTTAATCCCATTTTGTACTTGTATCCTGCTTTTGGTTTTCTTGTCGTTCTTGTTGTTTCCTATTTCATTGCTAGGGACTAGCAATGTGTAAGTTAGGGGATGTGATACGATGCAAATATTGCGTATTTCACCCGTTAACCTACGCCTTATTAGCCCCCTTGGGTATCTTAATCCCTATACTTATGCTCGTTAACCAGACAACCTCGGATTTCTATGTTAACATGTTTTACAGGGGTTAATTGAGCTTTTGTAGTATGAAGTTCGGACGCTTTCCGGAAATGTTTTGTCGATTTTTGCAGCTTCGGGGGCATTTTAATAATTTCAGCATTCGGTTTTGAATCCCGAGCTCTTCACAGAAGTTGAAGCCCTCTGATTTCTCTTCACGTGGCCGCTGACGGTGCATGATTCCGAGTTGTATCGATGGAGTTATGGCATTTTTAGTAATGTTTTTACTTCAAATTCACACTCAAGGTCACATTCAAGGGCATTTTAGTCATTTCATAATTTGGTTTTTTGGACCAATGTCTTCTTGGATGTTGTATTCCTCTGAGTTATCTTCGCGTAGCCTCCGACCGTGCCTCATTCCGAGCTACAACGAAGAAATGGCGGCATTTTCCGTAAAACAGGACAAAGCTGCAGAATTCAGACCTGTAGGTTGCGAATCGATTCGGCCCAAAACCGAATCGATTCGGAATTCTGCAGAATTGCAGATTCGAGCTTCCCTGTTTCCGAATCGATTCGGACCATTTCCGAATCGATTCGGCCCTCCAGATTTTGGGTTTTCTTCCCTTTTATTACAAGTTTTCCATGGGATATTTTGTATAAAACCAATTCTCTCTCATTTGAGGGAGGGGAGACCTGCAAATACACGATTTTAGCTTAGTTTAGTTAGGGTTTTTGGGGTTTTGCTTGTTTCTTCTTCAATTCATCTTGGTTTGACATCCATTTGGGTTGTAATTGGTACTTTCATCTTCCCTCTCCATTAATATAGCTTGCTTTTCATTTATTCTTGCTTTCTAGACAATTTTCATGCTTTCATAATTAGGTTTACATGCTTTATTTATTGATTTCCTAGTTTAGTTAGTGTAAATTAGTTTAATTCATTATGTACCCTTAGATAAATAGGGTCGGGATTGTGTTTTCGTCATTTTCGGGTTTGGACCTCGGAAATTAGGTTTTTTTGTAAAATTGCGTTTAATTGAAACTGCGTGTATTAAAGTTGGATTGTTATGCGTTTAACTTTATTTGTCACGCAACTTTAATGTTTATAGCGATTATCCGAATTTAATCCGCGTGCGACCATTTTCAGTTAAATGTTTAATCTCGCAACTTTGGATTAAATTCCTTATTGCGTGATGTTTATGCTTAATTGAAAATGATCGATTAAATGTTTTCGAACCGAAATTCTAATTAGTAGTTGTTTAGCCCGTGAATGTGTGTATGCGATCCCGATCCTCGCTTTCCTTTTATTTAGAGTTAACTTCTCTTTTCTTTTGTCACCATAACCACCCTATCACCTTTTCTTTTATTTATTTTACACCACTTTTATTCCTGAAGTAATTAAAACAATTAAAATCTAAAATTTAATCACTCCCTGTGGATTTTCGATACCCGATTTACCACTGTACTTGCTTGTCAAGTGTAGCAATATATTAGGTTTTCTTTGTATCGCGGCGGCGAAACACAAGACGATTGTGTCCTCACACGAACAAACTTTTACCGCTCGATCAGAGACCTACGTGGGATATGTGGAATAGGACTAACTGGATCCATACAAAACCCCGTCGAGAAGGTGTGTGCAATTTGTGAGGCGGGTCATTCAACTGAGGAATGCCCGACTATACGCGCCTACAAAGTAATGCTTCAAGAACAAGTTAGTGGTATAGGAGGATTTAAGGGTAATGTCGGTGCTCCGTACATGAATTCTTACAACCCTTCCTAGAAAAACCATCTTGGTTTTATCTATAGGCAATAACATGCTGCGATGAACCCTACTACACATGTTGCCCTTCCTCCACCACAACACTTTCAACAAGCTCCACACATGAAAGGACATGTGCAAGCAGCACCACCTCAAGGAGCATATATCTTGCCAACGTGGAGAACTCTCGAGGATACTATGAATCAATTTATCACTAGCCAGACTGAAACCAATGCTAGATATGATCGTCTGATTAGTGACATAAATGCAAGTCTGTCAAAGATACAATCCTCGTTGAGTGTCCAAGAGAAGGGCAAGTTTCCTGCCCAGGGCCAAAGACCTCTCTAAGGTCAAACTAGTGTTAGCTCGACACCCCATGACCATCCTGAGCAATGTAGCGCAATTAACACTCTACGTAGTGGGAGAGTAGTTGACTTGTCACCTACCCCACAAGACGTACCTAAAAACAAGTAGATTTCGCCCGGCACGAAAGAGGCCGAAGATGTCCCCTTGAATGAGAGTGATAAAGACGACACTAGTGAGCCTGAGTTAGTAGTGAAACCAACCACCGCGACACCGTTTCCTCAAAGGTTGATTCCTTCACATAAAGGAAACCCGCGTGATGACGTGCTAAAGTAAGTAAAGCTGAACTTACCTTTCCTCAATGCCATTAAGCAAATTACAGCTTATGCAAAAGTCATCAAAGACTTGTTAACAGTAAAGAGAAAGATGAAGGTAAAGAAAAATGTCTTTCTAGCACAGAACGTGAGCTCAATTCTACTTAACGATCTCCCGCCTAAATTCAAAGATCCCGGTGAACCCACAATTTCCTTCATCATTGGAGAAAATAAAATCGAAAAGGCCTTACTTGATTTGGGAGCAAGTGTCAATATCCTCCCTTATTCCATTTATAGGAAACTTGATTTGGGAGATCTCAAGCCCACAAGGATCACTCTCCAATTAGCGGATCGAACTGTGAAGATCCCACGAGGTGTAGTTGAGGACGTGATCGTCTAAGTTGACACTTTCTACTTCCCGTTAGACTTTGTCATTTGGGATACGGAGCCTTCCTTTGCCTCGATCAATAATGTTCCCATCATTCTCGAGCGCCCATTTTTAGCTACGTCTAACGCTATTATCAACACTAGGAATGGGAAGATGCAACTCACCTTTGGGAACATGACCTTAGAGACTAACATCTTCCATATAGCCCAATATACGGGGGAAGAAGATGATCTTCATGCGGTGAGCCTAATTGATGAGATCGTAGAAGAGCACATTGAGGAAAATTTATATAGAGACGCCTTAGAATCTTGCTTAGTGTCTAGTCATGAGAGCGAGGGAACTTATACCGCAATCGAAAGAGAGAGAGAGGGGTTAGAAGAGAGAAAAAAGGTGGAGTTAGAGATCGAGCAAGAAAGAGAGGAAGTAGGCACTACTCGAGAAAGAGAGCTAGGGGACATGAGCATGGAAGAATTTGAAAAATAATTCGGTCCGATGGATGAGAGCCTTAACGACGAATTCCAAACTCTATTGGATTCATGTAATCACCTAGAAGAAAGCAAATGGAAAGATAAAATCGATGAATTCCTTCTTGGTGACCATCCACCCATACCACTAGAGGTCCCGAAGGCGAGTGAGGAGAAAAGGTGTGTTTCATCCGACTTAGAGCCCGACCCATGCATTCTAAAAATTGAATGAAAAATTAGGAGTTCCCTCCGAGTCAGTGCACGCAAGCTATGATTTGAGTAAGCATCCCAGGGATCCCTTTCCGAGTAGTCACGATGAGTCTCCCGGTCTTTCCTTTATTTATGGGCAAGGGCCCAACTTATTCCGGTTGTTGGTATATAACAGGAAGACGGGAGTGACAAGGAGAGCATCGAACCCCGTGAGTGGGGTCGGGTGAGTTTGTGGAGAGATTAGAGGTCGTCGCACCCCCGACGCGTATGGGGTGATTTTTATTGTATTATTGAGTCATGTGTTCAGGTCATTTAGTGTCTTTATGCATTTTCTCCCTTTGTTTGTTTTATTTATAGCACTTCTTATTTTGCCTTGTTTAGATTTTAGTCATTTTTAATTGAGGGCAATGCAAAAGACTAAGTTGGGGGGGGGGGGGGGGGTCACAAGTGCGTATTTCTAAAACTTCACAAATTTTTGAAAATGCCCAGAAATTTCCAGAAAAAATCAAAAAATTCTGAAAACCCCAAAAATATTTTTATTCAAAATAAATAAAAATTCGAATTCAAAATTTTCAAAAATATCATTAAAAGTCAGTTTAAAGTCTCAAGTTGGAAAAATTCAACATACACAAAGCCGAAATTGACTAAAGATGGAAATTGAGCGAAAATTGACGACTTAACGAATAAGTGTGGAGATTAACAAACCCGGTGAGATTCGAACCTATCACTTTTTACAAGTTTTTAAATCAATCCGAGTTAATTGTTAACTCAAAGTTCTTTTCAGCGCCTAAAAAGTCGTCGAGGATCTCAATCCTTTCATTTTGATCGGTTATGAAAAACGTGTGTGATATTGCTTTGAAAAACGTGCCAAAATTGATCTCTAAACTTAATTCATCTCGAAACGCATATGGTAACGCAATTGGTATTTTGGACAATGAAGTAGGCCCTCGTTTGTCACCCAAAAATATTGGCCAGAAAAAGTAGCGAAAAATCACCCCTTTTTTCAACCCAAATTGAGCCAAATAAATTGTCCCTTTCGTTTGACAACCCGAAAAACCCAAATAGCCTGGAATTGTGAAAAATGGAAAAATTCAGAATTAAGTCCAAAAAGTGCATATAAAGGGGGAAGAAAACATTGATATGCTCAACAAAAATAGCAAGAAAAGAAAGGAAATGTAAAACAAAAAAAAAAATAGAGAAAAAGAAGAGAAAAATGAGCAATAGCCCGAAAAAAGCACAAATGGACATCATAAATGACTTTTCCAATTCCAAACCTTTCCTACGATTTTCATTTTACCCCATATACCTTAAAACCCGAAAAAGTCCTAACCGAGTCTAAATTGCAAAATTGGTTACTGCGTGGAGAGCTAATACACCAAAAGATAATAAAAGAGATTGAAAGTGTGAAAAAGAGGTAATGTTCCCATTTTTAAAACCGTAATCCGTTGATGAGATCTTATCACTATGAAATTTCCATCTTTCTACTTGTATGCGTGAATTTGCATCCATTACATTTACTCTTTATATCACGCATACCGAGAGTATAGCCTCATTCTGAGAGATTCGTTTGAGAGAGCATTCCGTGAGAATTTGAAATCAAAACGAATTTTTGGATAAGTAACGTAATGATCAATCGGTGGAAATTGGTGGTTATATTTCCGACTTCGCACACATACACTACGGTTTGAGACTTGTAAATATGACTTGATGATGACTATTTTCTGGGAAAGTTTGAGTTACAAAATCTTTGCATATTTTAAATCTTCTTTGAGTTGAATTTTGTGGGTATATTCTCTGTAAACCCTCACGAGACACAACTCGTCCTCCTAGGGTGACCTAGGGGTTTAAAAGCTTGTTGCATACGCTAAATGCAATCGCTTGCCCGCGAAAGAGGTATGCTATCTCAATAAAATGTTATTCAAGAGTTAATCCGTGCTAGGATTCTTTTACATTGCTCGGGATGCGCAAAGTTTTAAGTTAGGGGGTTTGATTAGGTATAAATTCTTCCTAATTTATCCCTTAATTTGGTTACTTTTAGCACCTCGAACAACGTAATCGATTTGAATTTATCTCATAATCTTGCTACTGACTAATCCTAACGAGTACACCGAGTTTCTGGTATTTCGTAGTGATTTTACAGGTATTTGATGTCAAGAAACGGAAGAAGGAAATTGGAAGAATCAAGAAAGACAAGAAGGAAAGTCAAAAGGGAAAAAGTATAAATTCCACCCAGAATTCGGATGAGGCACCTAAAGAGAAATTGAAGATATCAAATTCATGAGCACATAGGAAGAAACGGCACCTCAGTCGGAGTCCTGAAACAAAAGATATGAGCAGTCAAAGTTGAGAAGAAAAGTTAAATAGGCAGACCGGTCCGCACCTACCCCGGACTGGTCCGCTTTGCAAAACTCTAGAAGACCCCGGATCGAAAGCAAACCGAAGAAGAGTGAATAATAAAAGAACTGGTCCACCCCAGACCGGTCGCGAGAAAATAAAAAGAACCAATCCGCATGGAAGGCAAACTGGTCCACCTAAGGCTAGGAACAGTCCGGGTATCGAGATTTTGTAATTTTATCTTCTCCAAAGAAGAGTCCTAGTGTAGCTGAAATTCTTGAATTCTTGGAGGGTATAAAAACCCGTTTTATTATTATTATTTGGAGGGAGAATTTTAGTTAATTTTCCATTCTTTTGCAGAAACCCTAGTTTAGATACAGTTTCCAAGTTTAATTCCAATAGTGAAGAGTCATTCATAAATTATTTGATTACAAGTTTTATTGATTGCTGCTATTACTGCTTAGGTGAGATTAGTGAGTTATTTCTTCTTTTCAATTATGTTCTACATCAATTCAAAATTTTACTTATATTAATCATGGTTTTTCGCACATCAAACACTGTTTTCATTACTTTCAGCATGCTCGGCTAGATTTTCTAAGGCCGGGATACATGAACCCAGCCTGATGTGTTAATTGTACATGTATAGCATTAATCCTCTAAATTTAGTGATTCAATACGACCGTATTGCGTAGGAACACAACAATTGTAGATCTTTATATCTCGCTTTCCTCTGGGTAACCGAGATGATTTAGAATGCAATTCGAGTGTCACTATCGTGATACCGATTTACTCATTCTCAGATTAAGTATGACGCGGGCTTGAACCTCGTATACATAATTCTTGGGTGTACTAAATTCTGGGTCAATTCAATCAGTTGAATTTACGTTTAGTATTATAACTGCAATACACTAGGGTTGGGGGATTGTATTCCCATCCTGTTTTTCTCATCACTTAGTTCAAAAGTTTCAAATCATCTTTCATTCATATTTTAGGTAATCTAGTATAATTTCATTTCTTCATAATTTCATCATTGCACTTAGTTGTTGTCCATTCTCAAAACTAAATCATTTCTCATTTTTTTTAGAGTCAAAGTTAGGATTCCTTCATCTTTTCCCATCGTTACCATTCCGTTGTCCTTTTTCCCTGTGGATACGATCCTGACTTATCGGGTTTATTACTAACGCGACAGGCTTGCACTTGAGCCTAGAGTGAATGCACATTAGAGGCACTTTCTGAGTCGCGACAGTATAATGTTTAGAATATTTGGTTGGGCATTTAATAATGATTAATGGAGGTTTTGATGATTAAAAATGGAGAAAACCCATAACAGACAAAGGTAGAAGACGATACCTGTAGGGGCGAATCGATTCGGCTGCCCAAATTTTAGGCCACTTTTCTCTTTTTGTTTTCTTTAGGAAATGTTCGGGATTAACTTGTTGGATTAAAATTTAAATATAACGGGGACTATATTGATGTACCAGTAGGCCTAGGTTGGGTTTTAGGCTTGGCCCTAAGAGGGAACTTTAAGGGCTAAATTAATTAGGCTTAATCGTGAGGAAAAATCTAAAATTGAAGGACAATTAGAGTCACAGGAATTCGAGGAAAAACAATGACTTAGACTAGTAGGATATGAGTGAGTTACCTACTGATATTATGTATAGAATAATGGATAACCTTCGAGTGGTGAGAGATACTCAGGAATGTACAGTAAGATGTATAATTGAAATATACTAATGCATAAGATATTCGGGTTATAAATATACAACGTATGGGACATGTATGACAGGTTGCATGTATACCTATACTAATGATATAAACAGGTAAATTATTTGTAAAACCTATTATATGATTTATTGTGTGTATGACATAACTACGCTACTTGATATCGGGGGGAGGTTTCGCGTTGTGGACGGTCTTATCCTCATGAGCCTATTGGGGGGGATTTTAGATAGAACATAGGACCTTGGATACGTGATATCTGAGAGTTTAATAGTTTCAACGGTTGAATGGGAGCGTAGGTATGTGCATGACCCATTTGTATGGGGACTATGTTCGCCTCAAATATATGTGATTTTTATTTATGGTTCGAGATAGATAAAGAACCAATTGTCCTTTATACAATGTGTGATGTACCAGGACATGATAGCAGAGTATGCATGCACCACATGCCTCAACCTAAGGGTTCTATAGTAGTATATATATAATTATAGTGATAAATGTATATACTTTGTGATTTATGCTATTGCTTGTGCTTAGTAGATGAGAAGATCATGACATTGAAATTAATTTTAATACTTAAAAGACTAAATATAATTGAAGAATTTAAGCTTGGCTATAAATTATAACTTACTTGGTAACGTACTCTATGGTCTATGTGGGGAAGCAAGGAGTTAATGATATGGATTTGGAATTGCCTTTAACTAGTTAGGCAGAGTATCATAACTAGGACGAGTAAGGAATATATGTTAAGCGTGCACACTAGATGAGGAGTGAGAATCTCAAGTGAGAGCCCGCAAAGCTAACATGTATACAATATTTACTTTTCAGCATTTTACATACTTGCTAAATGTTTTTAAACTATTTTTACTTGGTCTCGGACCCGTTTTTCTCCAAATCTACTTTCTATGTGAAAATCGTTTTAGGTGTCTAGATTTTCTGTCCTTGGTAGTAGACGCATCCATATTATTCACATCTTTCTTATGAGTTACCCTTGTTCCAATTGGGCATATGGCCCATTATTATTCAGACGTTAGTTCAGAGACATTTATAATTCAGTGTTATTATCAGATGTTGGATTTGATTTCATTTTTGGATTGTTGTATTAGAGTTTAGACTGAGGTGTTACTCCCATCACATTTTAGTTGATTCTGTATTCCAATATTTGTGGTGTTGATTTATTTAGTACGGTGAATGTGATACGTAATTGTTTAATTATTTTAAATCTTTGCATGTTAATAAAAAGATAAAATTTTGACACCAACTTTTCAAATACTAGGTGGTTAGTAAATATTAAAAAAAAAATCGACAGTGATGCCATGAATGAACCAATTTGGATATTCTGTCTTAATTTAATAAAGGACTAATCACCCAGTATTTAATTAAGCACGGTGTCATAGATGGTATCAGAGCATCAGGTTCTAAAGTCCTTAGGATCTGTGCGTCTTTTGATGTTTTATCTTAACGTTATTTATTATAGAACCTTATTGTAGGGTTGTTGTATTCCTCTACGTATGCGACTTACGTTATTCTGCTATTAAATTTAGTGATATGATTCATATGTGAGTTGGTCCAGGCTTCGTACCTCGAATAATATAGGACGACTAGCGAGGGCCGTTAGGAGGATTACAAGAGTAAAGGCTCAACAAAAGACGTAGTGCATTATGGAAATGGTGATCGCGATAGAAGGCACTATGATTATTGTTCAGACAGGTGAAAATAGGATAATCTCTCGGGAACAGTAGCTTCTCTAAACACTGTCATAGGTAACGGTTGCACAATTTCAGACTCACCCAACACAATCAGTAAGGAAGGAGTCAGAAGAACTCTTTTGAAGAGTCGTGTTTAAGAATTTGGGAAAGAGAAGAAGTGTGACAAGACAATGGAAGGAGATAATACAACAAAAATGGTGTGGGGTTGAGTGCCACAACACCTAGGATTATATTTTAGGTGAAATTATTAGCTCATAAAAGTAACGTTGGGTGATGAGAGTCAGTCACCACATATCTAGAAGCATATATGAAAAAAATGAGAAACTTGGGTGCGATTAGAGCGTAAGACCCTCTATCTACTATTCAGACAGAGATGCGAGTGGAGCTTTGGAACTTATCACAAAAGGACTAAGATAAGGCTAACCCCGAAAGAGAGGTTGATTTGTTTACCGTACTTTATGCCCGACGAAGGGGGTAAAAAGAATATTCAAGGTTCTGTAAGTTGATAATGGATTGGTGGGTAGAATTCACAAGCATGGGCAAAAAATCAGGCTAGGATGACTAGTGTCGATGTCGTCAAGGACGTATTCTTATAAGCTTATATAAATACTTACATGAGAAGGGAGCCAAGAGTGTTGAGGATCCAGATGAAAAGAAAGACTAGAATAAACGGTGTTAGTGTAGCACCACATGAGGGTATAACTAGTAGGGGACCCATTTAAATGATTCGGTTAAATATAACTCCTACCTAATGATGATGGATTCAGCCAGAGCCGCTGAAATAAACAACGAGTTCCATAGGGCCAGTGGAGCCCAAGGAACATTGAGGGGTAGAAAATTAGGGACAAGACTACCATGTCCGAGATAAGGACACCCCTACATGGTCAGGGGGACCAGAGACAGGGGGATGGCGCATAAAGTATCTTATATGTGGGTAGTAAGACCACCTATATTGAACGTGTCCACGACAAGAAAGTGAAACCGGCCAGATTGGGAAGGTATGTGGAAATAGTGCCAGTGGGGCACAACAACGGTAAGAGCAAAACGTATGGCAGGAGAATAGAAATAAGAGATTTTGGTCCAAAGATTACTAACACGAGAATGGTAGTTTCAGGTAGGACCAGTAAAGTCCTCAATAAAAATAGCAACACGTCCACCTTTCAGGGTCGTTGGGGCTAAGGAAATGACGGGGGAGACCAGTAGGGCCGGTGCCAGAAGCCAGAGAGATTCTCTGGCATTGATATTGCTTGTGGGAAGGGAGACCATATGAAGGAGGTTTGCTCAAAGAGAGACAAAATGTAACTACAGGATGAGATCTTGAATATACAACCATTACAATAGATCGCGAGTCAGTTCTGACACGAGAGTTATGTTCCCGTACCCGACGATCAAGCAAGGAAGATGGCAAAAAGGAGTTAATATTCTTGTTTCATCCTTACGAGTGCGATATTAGTTTGGGTTACATGAGTGCGTCATAACATATGATTGTTAACCCTAAAATTCGGGTTAGAGTCGAGTTTAGTGGATGAGTTGTTGGTACTAGCCTTATGATAAATACATTTACCATTGTGTAGCTGGTTTTTTTGGTGTCACCTGTGGGGGAACGGGTGTGGGCACTAAGGTAATTTTTTTGTTATGATTTACTACTCTTGCGGGCTAGGAAAGTAGGACTTATTATGAACATGCATAGTCACAGCATATCGAGGGTTTGAGTGATAGTAGATTGTGTGATAAGACTATCGTGCTGGATAAGTTGCATGGTTATGAGAGGCATCACTTGAAAGAGGGTAGGGCCAATATATATATATATATATATATAAATTGTACTGTATCGGATACTTTTGTAAGCATGTTGCCTTATTATATTTGATCCCAGTGCGTGGGGATTTTTACTAATGTGATTCAACGTGCGTTGTGTTCCTTATCGAGTGGATAGCTATAGCTCATTATTTATATAACACTGAGAACTTGTGATAGTGAGAGCGCCATGTTGTATGTTGTCTTTAGTGGCATGAGAGTGGACGGGTAGACTTTTTATGTCAGCAGACGGAACTTTGGGGGTACATGTTGTGGAATGAGGGCCTAACGGATCTCGACAAACGACAAGGTTAGGTAGTAGTGTATACGGGGGGTTCCTTATTTGTATTTCGCATTGCGAGACATCCCACTCATGAAAGTTTGAGAGAAGTTTGGTCCTTAGGAATCGGGTTTATTACCCTAGTTATTGTACGTATATGTGATAAAAACTGGGAGCTGATAGTTCTATTACCATTTAAGGCCGGAAGAATCGAATAATGCTGGTGTGAAAACCAGTGTAGAATGTTTATACCACAAGTATATTGGTGGTGCAACTTAGAGAATAATCAAGTTGCAATTAGTAGGTTGGCCGACTATAACCTTACCGTATAGTCATGCCAAGTACACGAGAATTAATTTAACAGAAGTCTATTACGTTTAGTGGAATTGTGCAGAAATGCACGGGACATAGTGTGTATGGCGCCTGAGTTAGTTAAGATTTTCAGTGTCATTAATAATGAATAGATGTGGGAATTTATCAAATAAATGTAGATGCGTGAGGAATTTATAACTAAAACAAAATGGGATAAAGGGAATGTAGTGACATTGAGAGCGAGACGAGTCATCAGGAACCAAAGAGTGGACAAAATTGGAGATTATAGTGTTGAAAAGTAAACGTAATGTACATTTTAGTTTTTTTGTGATAATCAAGAGTTTCTCTGTGTAAAAGAATAATATGAAGAGAGTTACATCAGAACCAACTAAAGGCGTAATAGTCTGGTATGAATAGTGTGGTGTGATTGCAGATATCTTCCACGAATGGATTAATCACTAGTTCGAATGGTATGGTATAAATCGTCAAACTAAAGAATACTATTAGTAGAAAGGTACCGAGAAGATCATGATCTTCCAAACTTTAGAAACATATGGAACTACATGTATTATCAGAGCACATGAATAAGGAAGTTGACACATGCGAATGTTGGAGTTTTTCCCAGTCGAGGAAATACTTTAGCCATGCGTATAGAGCCTCAAAATAAGTGACAAAAAGGGAACGAAATCTCAAAGTGTTGTGTGGGAACTAAGGTGAATTAGTCGATTTAATGATGAAATATTTTGATATGTGATGACTAAAGAGAATGAGTCACTAGATGATATGGTAGGGGAATATTGTTGGACGAAAGAATAACGTTAGTAGAGATATAGCCGGAACAACAGAATGACACAACTGAGATAGTGAGATTTCATGGGGTGCCTCTTGACATTGTTTCCGACAGAGAAATGATTTTTGTGTCTCGCTTCTGGGAGAGTTTCCAGAAGTCCATGGACACGGAGTTGCGATTGAGTACGGCCTATCACCCGCAGATGGATGGGCAGCATAAGCAGACCAATCAGATGCTGGAGGATATATTACGTATATGTGTCCTTGAGTTTAGGGGAAGTTGGTAGCAGTACCTTCCACTGGTGGAGTTTGCGTACAATAAATACTATCAGTTTACTATTTCCATGGCTCCATTTGAGGCGTTGTACGGTCGACCTTATCATTTTATCACTTGTTGGCTAGAGGTGGGGGAACAACAAGCTTATCGGGCTAGAGTTAATTCAAGATTACTTCAACCAGGATTGAGATGATTTGAAGACGTATACCAGTAGCTCAGGACCGACAGACAAGAGAGTTGCGTCGAGCAGTTCCTCTGGGAGTTTAATGTCGGGAACCAGGTATTATTGCAAGTGTCTCCTATGTAGGGGATAATGAGATTTGGGAAGAAAGGGAAATTTCCACCAAGGTACATTGGGCCATTTCCTATCATCGAGCGAATTTGGCTAGTGGCGTATAGACTTGGGTTACCGAAGCACTTGCACCACATATATAATGTGTTTCATATTTCTGCATTAAGACGATATCTCTGGGATGAGTTGGCTTCCAATCACATTGCGTTGGAGGAGATTAATTTGCATCTCGTTATTATAGATGAGGAGAGACCGATGGCCATCTTAGACCATAGTGAGAGAAGACTGATATAGTTTCTATAATACGTGTTCAATAGGAGCATCATAATGTCGAGGAGTTTACTTGCGAGTGCGAGAATGAGATGCGCGAAAAATATCCAGAGTTATTCGTACCAGGTATTCCTTTTTTTGAATTTTGGGACGAAATTCCATTATTAGGGGGGAAGTATGTAACACCCCGTATTTGTATGATTTTTTTTAAATGTGGGATTAATTAAATTAAATATAGGAAATTTATTGGAAATTAATCCGTATTAAAATAAATATTAACTAGCGAGATACGGGTTAGTATTTCTTGATGTAAATTATATTGAATATGAAAATATTAAAATTGCCGTGAGTGAAAAAAAATACTACAGTTATAGTAATTTAGTCGGGACACGCGTGTCAGTCGTGCCGGGACTCAATTTAACGAAATAAAAGAAATAATTTATTTTTATGTCGTTCATATGGACATTTCAAGTGAGCCAAAGTGTCCTAAAGGTTAAAAATAGTAAGAAAAGTATACCCGAGGTTTTAGTTTGGGTTCCGGGACACTTTTAGGCCAAACATGCATCATGTAGGGGTATTTTGGTCATTTGTATTTTCGGAGGAAATAAACCTACGAATTTAAGAGTTTATTATCATCAAAGAAGATAATTCTTCTAGGGTTAGAGGTTGATATACCCATATATATCGTCGGCCAGGCTGAGGGCATACTCCACTTGGGCAGGCCCAGACGACTCTCCAAGGAGCTGACCTATCATCACGGCTCAAACGACCCTCTAAGGGGCCGACCCCTCATAAGGTCCAGACGACCCTCCAAGGGGCCGACCCCTCATCAGACCCGGACGACCCTCCAAGGGGTCGACCCCTCATCAGGCCCGAACGACCCTCCGAGGGTACGATAGTACGAGGCTCAAATTGGGCCAGACACCACCGGAAGGAATTTTGCCCTCGACCTCATCACATAGGCCGAGGGTGACATCATCACAACACGTGGCTTGGGAGATGCGTGGAATAGTGCGCGTAAGGCTCACATGGCACGTGGAAGACCGTTATAACAAAATCACCCCCTCACATGAGGGAATATTATGTCATCATTTAGCATCTACATGTGTCAATAGGAGATTGGCTAGATCATCATTCACATGCACCATGCATTCTTGGGGGGTACACTACACCCCCCAAGACCTATATATATTTGTCACCTACAACCCTACGGAGGGATGGATCGATAGTTGTAACCTTAACTGAAACTCTGCTTGTACACACAGTAGAGAGAGAAAGTGAGCTTATGTGCATTGTATCCAAGGCCATTAGTGCCCATACTTAGTTGATCACACACTCACAGTGGATGTAGGCCATATTGGCTGAACCACTATACATCATTGTCTTATTCCTTTTATACTCATCTCCTTCTTCACATTTACACACTTATATATCTATGACTGCCATGGTACTTACAGTTTGAGCTCATCATCATTTATCTGGTGGTGCTGAATCCAAGCATCACCAGTTTGGCGTCGTCTGTGGGAACGAGAAGACATCTCTTCCTTTGTATAGCTTGACCTCACTATGGTCACCCCAAGATATAACGGAAGTTCAAACCCAGTCCACCATATTGAGATGTATCAATCAGCGGCAGACATATACTCTATCTCAAATGAGATGAGGTGTCGTGCCTTCTCTGGTACTCTGACTGGGGCTGCACATGTCTGGTATATGTCTCTTCAAAAAAACTCTGTTGAAAACTTTAAGTAGTTAGCAGACCTGTTCATCCACAACTTTTGCTTTGGGGTGAGGCCACAGAAGAAGGCCACACACCTGCTCTATGTTAAGCAGGGGAAGAATGAGAGTCTAAGAGACTGCATAGCCAGATTCAACAAAGAAAAATTAGAGGTTGAAGACTATGAAGAGAGCATAGCCATAACAGCCCTTATTGGAGGACTCCAAAAGGGGAATCTGTTGTGGAAGCTTGCTGAAGACCCTCCGAGGACGATGGATGAATTGTTGTCGACAACAGGAAAGGTGATGAACGTCGAAGAGGCGATGGCTACAAAATACGAAGATGAGAAAGGAGGCACCAGTGGGGGTAAGTACCAAAAGAAGAGAAAAAAGGGGAAGAAGAGGTCTACGGACGACAAATTCGCTGATTACACCCCCCTAACGGTCAGCTGTGAACATATTCTCAATGAGATTGAGAGAGCAGCAGCAGCGGAAATATTGCGACTTCTCAAATAAAAACCAAATTTAATTAATCCCAAATTTTAGTTAAACCCTAAGACATGCATCTAGATGATTTATCAAATAAAATATAGCATGCAGGATAAAAAACAAAAAATTTCAGGAAAAATCTCCCACAGGGGCAAAACCATTTATTTTCACTATAATTTGTAAGAAAACGGCTTACAATCGGATTATAATGAAAATACAAGTTGACTAAGAATTACCCTCGGGTATCGGATTCTGTAGTCGCGGCTGGAACTATCCCTTTCCAGTAGGGCCGCAATGAAGAAGAAGAACGGTCTCCTCCACAAGGGTTGAACAAACCAAAGTTGTGTTCTTGGGTTGCAAAAAGATTCACAAATATTTGGCAAGGATGTGTGAATCAAAACATGAGTCTTAGGACTCAAAAAATATGAAGACTAGAGGTATTTGGACTCTCAAAAACGTCTTCCAAAGTCTTGCAAAACAACTCTCCCGAAGTTGGTATTTATAGGGAAATACATGAAGAGACCCACGATTTTAAAATGCTGAAATTCTATCCAGCGTACAAGTACCCCGAACCGGTTCGGGTACCCCTGCGAACCGGTTCGCCCCCCCGAACCGATTTCGTGCTGGGTTCGGTAAAGTGTGCTGGGAACTGGTGCTTAAACACTTAGAAAAATTCCTAGAATTTTCAATGAACATATCTCCATTTTCAACGGGCCATAACTTGTTCACCGTAGCTCGAATTGATGTACCGTTTCTTCCAGTATCTTTGTTGCGGCAAGCTCTTCAACTTTCCAGTTGACCGGTCCTCCAGACGGTGGCTGTAAAATTACCAATTTTCCCTTGAACATCCCCATCATGCCTTGTTTCACTAATTTGACTTCTCTTGCGTTCCACTTGCATTACGAGCCTACAATCAAGGAACGTGAAGTCGTTGATGAAGATGAGGGACATATTAGTGGAGATAATGCATGCTTGATTCCCTGAATTCGGATAGAGGCCGTCATGTGAGATCGTGAGGTGAGGTGCCAAATGTAGCGGCGTACGACATATACAAATGTAACATGTTGGACATGAGAAAAATGGCCTTACAAATCTCCCCCTATGTCTATGCCGGTACAAACATAAAAAATCCGAATTATCAAAACAACTAACAAAATGCCTATACAAATCTAGCCTTCCATGAACCCAAAACTGGAAAGATATAATCGAATAAGACTCTTCAACTCTTCAGGAATCATCAAATATCAAAGCTTTTCTCATCAGGGTGTGCAACATATTGATCTTCAATCTTTATACCTACACACATGAGACAAAGTAAAATACCAAGTGACATATCGAGTTTGAAATGAGATAAACATAGATACCAAAATATGATAAGCACAAGTCAAATCTCAAAACTCCCCCAAAATTCAAACTCCCCCAAAATAAGATAATTCTGTATCCCCCTTTTTATAATGTCCCCAAATAGACAAACGAGAAGAATGAATCAAATAAGCAAAATCGGGGTGTCACGGTATATAAAACAGTGCATCAAACAAATATGGTCAACGTGCTCTTGCAAGGAGATGCTCAAAAAAAACTTCACAAACTATTTTTTAATTTTTCAAATTTTTCGTACAAAAATAAGATACCAATTTGAACAAATATCATACAAAAACCACACCATGGATTTAGACTCAAACAACCAAGTCATGGAAATGGAATGAAGGGGTGTGAACACATTCGATAGGTAAATCAACTCAATCAATCATATGTGCACGATGCATATGTGTACTCCTAACGAATGATCATCAAAAGTATCCTTAGGTGTAAAAATTTGTTGAATTTAGATGACATCGACTTATGCAAATCAACAAATCAAAGTCAAATGATTTCCACACCAATAACGTCCAAAACTATAAAGCCCATTTTCAAGCATATCAAAGACGTGCAAATCCGTTTTAATTCTCCAACCAAACTCCCTCATATATATTTTCTTTTAGAGGTAATCTAAATTCTCAAACTTTGGAGAATTGGTGCAAAAAAAAACTAAATGGCCCATAATTTGCCATGAATTTATTTTTATTGCCTTTCAATTTTTTTCGGGCTCTTTTAAACCTCTTTGGACCCCGGATACTAAAATTCTTCCATTTTTTAGGTCCAATTTAACGGTGGCTTAGTATTCGCAAAGGCAAAATGAACCTTTCGCAGCCCTTCCCCGTTTTTTAAATAAAGCAGACAAACTCACAAAACGGTTCTTATATGCACAGTTTCCTTATAAAAAAATTATCGCGCTTGGTTCGTTTTAAGGACAGAATTGAAGTGAAAACACCCAACCAACATGTGATAAGACAAGCACAATAAACAAACAAATCCGTGTATGTGTGCAATAAAGGAAATATGAGTCAAACATGTAGGAAGTAACACTAAATTACATCTTAATGACTCCAAACATTATAAAGCACAATGATGAATTGACCTATTGTCTCAAAACACTATCAAATAGTCACATGAAAAAAAAATTAAATGATGTAGTGACTTGGTCATCCAAAGTGTTCATCCATAAATGGTGCAACAAAAAAAACTTTTTGAATTTTCTCAAAATTTTATCAAAAGTAAAATCTTTTTGTGTTTTTCAAAATAAAAAAATTTATACAAAAAGTACAAGTCATCACACCAGTAAAAATATATCATGAAACCACAACTAGTGTATGACAAACAAGCAAACACAATCAACCAAAAGATTTCACATGGGGTGAATTACGTGCAAGCAAACGGGAATTGTGGACAAATAAACCATAAGCCTCTAAATCCGATTTTCTAACCCAAATTGATGTGTAACGGAGTGTGGGGGTTTTGGGAATCGAATTTATTCTTTCATTAACCTTCCTAGGTCCATTTAAAAGCTTGTAACAAAAGTGCCTAAGATGACCTTGCCTACCGCAATGTGTGCAAGAGTAAATCGGGCGGTGTGTGTTACCTAAAGGTGGCCCTCTCCTCAAATTTCTCGGTTGCTCTCTCCGAGTTTGCCTAGGTGGGTCTCTCCTAATGATCCTAGGAGGTTCTCTCACGATGCTCCTATGGGGTGCTTTCCTAACAAACTTAGGTGCCTCTTTCTTAACAATCCTAGGAGGCTCTCTCACACATGTGGGAATGGGTGCAACATATTTTTCAAGCCCAATCCCACCCCTATCAGTTTTGATCTCGATTGTGCCTAAAATCTTATCAAGTTTTTCAGACCTAGACTCCAAATCAAATTTTACTTTACTTGAATCTTTCAATTTCACCTCAAGTTCACCTATCCTATATTCAAGTACTCGTTTAAAATCCTCAAACTCTAAAAGCTCCTTTTTCATAGTCTCCATCAACCCTCTAAGACTATCTCTCTCACCCTCAACGTACTTAATCTTCTCTTTTAAAATTTTTCCATGTGCCCTAAGTTCTTCAACTAAAATATCATTATTTTTTATGGAACACTCTTTCAATTGAGCTTTCAATTTCAAATTTTCTTTCTTTCTTTTCAAAGTTTCGACATAAAGTTCATTGTAAGCAGTTTTCAAGTCATGCTCATCTACACTTTCCTCCTCACTTTCATCCACACTCCCATCACTTTCACTATCATCACTAATCACACGGATGGGAAACTCTCGCCTAGAAGCATAAAAAACTTCTTCTTTCGAATCACAATCACTAAGGGAAGAAACATGAGAAATCGATTTATTCAGTTTCTTCTTTAAATTTGTGGTACACTCATGTAACGTGTGACCAACACCCTCACAACAAGGACACCTCTCAGATTCGTTTTCAACAGAAGATTTAAAACAAGATTTTGGGTGAATTTTCCAAATTTTTTCAAAAATTTGACATCGAAGATCATCAAAATGTGACACCCCGACTAATTAAATACCGGGTAACTACTCCTTTATTAAATTAATTCAAAATGCCAAGTTGGTCCAGTTAATAGCATCACTGTCGAAACATTTTAATGATTACTAACCACCTAGTATTTAAAAAGTAAGTTGCCAAATTTTAATTTAAGTCTGATTAACATGCAACAAGTGTAATGAAGAATAATAACACCATTCACCATACTGAAGTAAAAAGAATAACCATCACATAATGTAAATAAGGTTTGGAGGAAAACTACTCACTACAATTCCCACAACTGAAATAAATAAAGGAACACTGAATCAATACATGACAAAGTCTGAAAACTGAAATGAAAAGATGTCTCTAATAGAAATGGCCAACATTCCCTACAACTGATAGAATACTGAATACGGAATCCAAATGATAGAAGCGTCTAAAAGCAATTCCCTGTAGCTTCCACAAACAGCTACAGCTCGTCACCTGAATGAGTATCCTATGCATGGTGTCCTTGTGGCTGGGCACCTAAAATGGTTTTACAAGAAAATAGATTTGAAAGCAAACGGGTCAGAGCCCGAATGTGTAGATATTTTAAAAACCTGCAAGTGCTTTAAAACATTTAAAACATTAAATGCAAAGTACATGTTAGGATGTGCACTCACATGATATTCTCACCTCTCGTCTAACTGTGCACTCCTAACGTAAGTACCCATCTACAACGACACAAACCACTAGCTAAGTGACATCATATCTAGCTAGACTGTCATAGGTCCTACCCTTATTACTCGGTTCTAATAACATTATAACGCTCGTAATTAAATAGGGGTTTAACGTAAACTCAGATGCTCAATATGCAATATATTTCACTATCAGCTAACCCGTTATGTTTTTCTCGAAACAATACCGTAATGATATTCACAACATTAACATGAAGGTTCCCATTAATTAAGTGTATATTATTCACATCATAAATATACAATACAAGCACCCCGAGAACTAAGCTGCGGTACACACATACTCGGCTATCCATCTCGGTACATCACGTACATAAGGATTACATATTCCAACTCTCTCAGGAATAGTTCACATATAACAACATCACAAATAATGGAGGCGAACACAGTCACATCACATGGGTCACACACATACCTACGCTCCCACGATCAGCGGACTTATTAATATCCCAATAAGTCTTTCTATGACCTATGTTCATCAAGGTAACCAGTCTAAATCTGGGCAACACAAGGATTAGAGGGCCCTAAGCGAACGCAAACCTCCCGTGATAGCAAGTATGGTAGGTATGTCATACATACAATTCATATACCAATACTAAGTAAACACACGTCTTAGTAATCCCGTAGTTTAATCGTAGTACTATTCTCATTCTAGTACCAATATATAATTTACACACCTTATACGATTCCGGTTTATAATCATACGCGCCATAATTTATTCTCACGTCGTAGTAGAAACTCACGTCTCAACCCAACTATCCCTTTAATTTAAATCGCTCATATATAGTTTACTCCTCAAAATAACACAAACGTCCCAAACCTATCAATACATCATTAAAGGAAGGTTATCTATATCCTCGAACAAGATCACGGGACTCCCAAAATCAAAACAGGCCAAAAAGGCCTAAACTGCCAGCTCGTTAGAAGTCTCGTTCTGTTCGAACGAGATTCCGGTTCGTTTGAACGAACTGTACCTTCTAACGACATCTCGTTCGAACGAATGTATCAAACGAAATACAGTTCGTTCGAACGAAATTATCGAACGAAGTCTCCCCTCGTTAGAAGCGACTGGTCAACTCGTTAGAAGCTCGTTCGAACGACCTGGGAAGGTCTTCTAACGAGGGATCAGTTTCGGCCCAGAATTTCTTAGTTACGATTTTCATCAATTTTTACTCCTCAAATATCCTCTAAACTTCGTCCCAACAATGTTTAAAGGTCTCTAATCACTCCTAAACATAACAAGGTTATAAACTAACGTATTTTACTGAGTTAATTCATCCCAATCATCATTAAATCATCAAGTCTCATCACTTTCCCCCAATTATTCAAGAACACAAACCCTAAAATTTTAACTCATGAATTTACCCAATAAAAAATCCGTTTTAATTTCACCCAATCACTAATATCCTCAGTATAATCATCTACCTATCATTCTACATGCAATTCTCCTCAAGATTTCTAGTTCTAAGTTCCAAAATACATGGGTTTTCATATTACACCAAGAATAAATCAATTTTATTAAATTCCTATACATGGAAAGAGCATTCTCTAAAATTAAATGATATTAAACCACTTGCCTCGATTGTCTCTGAATTTGGTGTTGATTTCTAAAGGTTTTCTGCAGAATTCCTTCTCCTTCTCTCCCTCTCTAAGCTTTCTTCTCCAAAGGTGGCTATGGTGGCTAGGGTTTTCTTTGGGAAAGTTGGAAACCTAAATGATAACCTCCATAGCTTATTGGGTCATTAAGGGTTGGTTAGTGGGTTTAGTGGGTCTATTCCCAATCAGATTTACTTCTCTAATTTTCGTCATTTTTAATTCCTAAAAATACGAAATTTCCAAAATACCCTCTATATTGCCGGTATGGCCTAAAAATACCCCGGAACTCAAACTACACCCCCGGCTAGTGTTTTCTGACTATCTCGACCCTTCCGGACGCGTTGGCGCACTCAAAACGACCATACAGTTTATAGAATTTAAATTCACTTTTATAAATAAAATAATTATATCCTGACGCGACTGTCACACGCGTCCCAATAAAATGACCAAATTGCCGTATATCAATCTCACGACAAATTTCATAATTCAATATTCATATAACATCATATATACTCAATATAGTCAAATACTAACTCACAACTCGCTAGTATTTTACCCGGATTAATTTCCAAATAATTCACATTTAATTAATTAATCCCAAAAATAAATATAGCCAAAAGTACGGGGTATTACACAAAACCATCAAAATCCATTTTTGTGCAAAATCAGAATCAAAACACAATAACTTAGTGCAACAGGCTCTGATACTAATTTGAGAACGTGAGTAGACAAATTGTATCAGAAAGTAAATCCTCGAAAAATTAGGATCACGCGATAAATTAGCGTAACCCGCTCTGATACCAATTTGAGAGAGCAGCAGCAGCGGAAATATTGCGACTTCTGAAATAAAAACCAATTTTAATTAATCCCAAATTTTAGTTAAACCCTAAGACATGCATCTAGATGATTTATCAAATAAAATATAGCATGCAGGATAAAAAACAAAAAATTTCAGGAAAAATCCCCCACAGGGGCAAAAACCATTTATTTTCACTATAATTTGTAAGAAAATGGCTTACAATCGGATTACAATGAAAATACAAGTTGACTAAGAATTACCCTCGGGTATCGGATTCTGTAGTCGCGGCTGGAACTATCCCTTTCCAGTAGGGCCTCAATGAAGAAGAAGAACGGTCTCCTCCACAAGGGTTGAACAAACCAAAGTTGTGTTCTTGGGTTGCAAAAGGATTCACAAATATTTGGTAAGGATGTGTGAATCAAAACATGAGTCTTGGGACTCAAAAAATATGAAGACTAGAGGTATTTGGACACTCAAAAACGTCTTCCAAAGTCTTGCAAAACAACTCTCCCGAAGTTGGTATTTATAGGGAAATACATGAAGAGACCCACGATTTTAAAATGTTGAAATTCTATCCAGCGTACAGGTACCCCGAACCGATTTGGGTACCCCTGCGAATCGGTTCGCCCCCCCGAACCGGTTTCGTGCTGGGTTCGGGAAAGTGTGCTGGGAACTGGTGCTTAAACACTTAGAAAAATTCCCAGAATTTTCAATGAACATATCTCCATTTTCAACGGGCCATAACTTGTTCACCGTAGCTCGGATTGAGGTGCCGTTTCTTCCAGTATCTTTGTTACGGCAAGATCTTCAACTTTCTAGTTGATCAGTCCTCCGGACGGTGGCTGTAAAATTACCAATTTTCACTTGAACATCCCTATCATGCCTTGTTTCACTGATTTGACTTCTCTAGCGTTCCACTTGCATTACGAGCCTACAATCATGGAACGTGAAGTCTTTGATGTAGATGAGGGACATATTAGTGGAGATAATGCATGCTTGATTCCCGGAATTCGGATATAGGCCGTCATGTGAGATCGTGAGGTGACGTGCCAAATGTAGTGGCGTACTACATATACAAATGTAACATGTTGGACATGAGAAAAATGTCCTTACAGAGATAAAGAGCGACCGATCCCTGAAGTGTCCTGAGAAGTTGAGGGCAACCCCCAACAGGAGGAAAAAAAACCTGTGGTGTGAATTTAACCAAGACCATGGCCATGTAACAGAAAAATGATTTTCTTTAAAAGATGAGATTGAAAAGATGTTAAAAGAAGGGAAGCTGAGGAAGTACATTGATAAAAGTGCCTTCAAGGGGGCCAAGGAGACGACCCCAGAAAAAAGCGAGGTGATGCATGCCGAGAAGACCCTCCAAAAAGAGGGGACGACCCTTTTGATGATGAGGACGACCCTGACATCCCTCCAAGAGATGACCACGACCCTGTCAAGAGACTTAATATGATCTCTCTCAGCGTGGGAATGATCTCTGGAGGACTGGCAGGAGGAGGGTCAGAGGTCGCAGATAGGAAGGCCCATGTGGCTGAAGCCAAGGTAGTGACGAAGACAGTACACTCAACCTCTCTGGAGGCAAAGTCAGAAAAGAGGAAGAAGGTCGATATGGATACTTTGATCGTGGGATTCTCAAGAATGGACTTCAAAGGTCTCTTAGACCCACATGATGACCCTCTCGTTATCACTGCCAGGGTACATGGATGTGAGGTGCCCAGGATCCTGGTAGATGGGGGTAGCTCTGCAGACGTGATGTTTTGGCTATGATTCAAAGCCCTAGGACTCAGCCGTGGTAGACTCATCCCATACCATCACCCGTTAATTAGGTTCAGTGGGGAAAAGGTTCATCCCCTCGGGGTGTATGAGGCTAATGTCAGGATGGGGGACGAGTTGCCGAGATGGCTTACCAAGAAGGTCAACTTCTTTGTGATGGATGAACATGTCTTTTTGGCCTACAATATTATACTGGGCGGGTAACCCTCAAGGGGTTTGAAGCTGTGCCGTCTACGGTCCATCAGATGATTAAATTTCCGACCCCTTATGGGGTGGGAGAAGTTCAGGGAGACCAAACGACAGCGCAGGAATATTATTACAACTCCGGCGAAAAAAGAGAGGCACACAAAAAAGCAACAACCACCTACAATATTGATACCCTCGACCTTAGGGACGAGACAAAGCTGAAGAAAGGAGATGCCGCAAAAGAGGTAGAATCCATTATCCTCAATGAGGATGACCTGGAAAAAACCGTCTAAGTCGGCAAGACTCTGAAGCCAAGTATCAAGGAAGACCTCATCAAGTTATTGAGGAGAAGACAAAACGTCTTTACATGGAGTCATGCAGATATGCCGGGGATCGACCCTGAAATCATGTGCCACAAGCTCAACGTGGTAGAGGGTGTAAAGCCGGTAAAGAAGAAGAGGAGAATTTACTCCAGAGAAAAGTATGAGGTCATAAGGGATGAGGTAAAAAATTTAGAAGATGATGTGTTTGTCAGAGAGGTCATCTACCCTGAATGGCTTTCCAATGCAGTCATTGTCCCAAAATCCAATGGGAAGTGGAGGATGTGTGTGGACTTCACCGACCTCAATAAGCATTGTCCCAAAGACAGCTTCCCTCTCCCCCGCATTGATCATATGGTAGACACTACCGCAGGGCATGAGCTCATGAGCTTCATGGATGCCTATTCAGGGTACAACCAGATCTTTATGGACCCTGAAGACTCAAAGAAGACAACCTTCATTACCGACAAGGGAACACACTGTTATAGGGTCATTCCCTTTGGCCTAAAGAACGCGGGGGCAACGTATCAGCGCCTTGTAAATAAAATGTTTGAAGACCAAATTGGGAAATCTATGGAGGTCTATGTATATGACATGCTGACCAAAATTTTGAAGGCAGAGGATCATGTAGCTGACCTTGAGAGGACCTTTAATACAATGGACAAGTACCAAATGAAGCTCAACACAGCTAAGTGTGTCTTCGGGGTCGGAGCAGGGAAGTTCTTGGGGTTTATTATCAACCAAAGAGGAATCGAGGCCAACCCTGAAAAGATAAAGGCCGTTATGGAGATAAAGACCATTAAAGTCGTTCAGAGGCTCATGGGGCGAGTGGCCATTTTGAATAGGTTCGTGTCCAGAGCCACAGACAAGTGTCTACCGTTCTTCAAAATTCTCAGAAAGCCCTTTGAGTGGAGCGAAGAGTGTGATGAGGCTTTCAAGGAGCTGAAGACATACTTAGGGTCTCCCTTGCTGTTGTCATGGCCAGTATAGGGTGAACGGCTATATGTGTACCTAGCCATCTCAGAATCAACTATCAGCCCAGCCATTGTGAGAGAAGAGGATGGGGTACAGAGGCCCGTATATTTCAATAGTAAGGCACTCCAGGGGGCAGAGCAAAGATACCCAAGGATGGAGAAGTTATCCTATGCCTTGATTCATGCATCAAGAAAGATGAAGCCATACTTCCAGTCCCATACAATGGTCATCCTCACTGACTCTCCTCTTAGGCAAGTCTTACACAAACCAGAAAAGTCAGGTAGGCTAATGTCTTGGGCTATAGAGTTGGGGGAGTTTAACATTGTGTATCAACCCACGACGACCATTAAGGGGCAAGAATTGGCAAATTTCGTGGCTGAATTTACTTAGGAAGATGATGAAGCTGAAGACGAGAGCCTTGGGGAGACAGATACCCTACAAGGCAGACTCGCCGACACACCGACAAATAAGGCTGAGACAAGCACCGCTAGAGAAAAAGTGGCCAAGAACGAAGAGGAAAGATATCTCTTTAAACAGGGGTCCCTCACTGAGGGAAGTTTCTTAGAAGAATAGATCGTGTGGAGCCTCTTCGTCGATGGGTCCTCCTGCGACAGAGGAAGTGAAGCTGGACTTATAGTATCAGCACCCGATGGCACAGACATTGAGTACACCTTGAGGTTCAACTTCAAAGCCTCCAACAACGAGTCCGAATATGAGGCCTTGATAGCAGGCCTCTCCTTGGCTAAGTCGCTTAGTGTCGGCCAGATTCTGGTCCATAGTGATTCAAGGCTAGTAGTGAACCAGATAATAGGAGCCTACGAGGCCAAGGATGAACGTATGGCCAAGTACCTTGAGAAGGTGAGGTCATTACTAAAGAGCTTCGGAGAAGTAAAATTGAATAGGATACCTAGGCTCGATAATGGTCGAGTTGATACCCTTGTTAGGATGGCCTCGGTGACTAGGACGGATATCAGGAGGACGGTCCCAGTGGAAATTTTGCTTCGACCAACTATTGAAGATGCTGCGGGATCACTTGGCACTTGCCTGAATGTTTCTAAGGAAGCTTCATGGATGAACCCTCTGATCAGATACATCAAAGAGGGGGAGATGCCAGAAGCAAGGCAAGAAAGGAAGAAGCTGAGATACAAAGCAACCAAATTCACTGTCATCGGAGACACCTTGTACAAAAAGGGATTTTTGCTCCCCTTACTTAGGTGTGTGCACCCATCCGAAGTCCCACGCATTTTACAAGACGTGCATGAGAGGTCGTGTTCAAGCCACATTGGGGGAAGATCTTTGGTGAAGAGGGTGGTCACCCAGGGGTACTTGTGGCTAACCTTGGGGAAATATGCCACGGCATATGTAAAGAAGTGTGATAAATATTAAAGATTTTCCACCATCCCTCACCAGCCCCATCAGCCTCTTACCTCCATTACATCCCCATGGCCATTTGCAGTGTGGGGGATCGACTTAGTAGGCCCCTTGCCTAGGGCCATCAATAACTATCGGTTCCTCATCGTAGCAATTGACTATTTTTCAAAGTGGGTGGAGGCCGAGCCGATGGTAACGATCACAGAACAGAAGACTTTCCAGTTCATCTAGAAAAATATTATATGCAGATATGGTCTTCCCAACACTCTCATCTTGGATAACGTGACTCAGTTCAAAAATACATCTCTCGAGAAGTATTGTGAAAGGGTGAGTATCAAACAATTCTTCTATACCCCAGGTCGACCTCAGGCTAATGGGAAAATGAAAGTTACAAATAGGACAATCCTTGATGGGATAAGGAAGAGACTTGAGGAGGCAAAAGGAAGAAGGGTTGAGGAGTTATATGCTGTACTGTGGGCCTACAGGACGACGGTAAAGACCTCTACCGGAGAAACCCCATTCATGCTGGCTTATGGCTCAGAAGCTGTCATCCCCACCCAGATTGGGTTTCCTACTCACAGGGTCCAAATCTATTACCCCCAGAGAAATATGGAAGAGAGGAGACTTGACTTAGACCTGATTGAGGAAAGGAGGGAAGATGCCGAGATAAGGCAAGCTGCCTACCAGCAAAGGACTGCAAGGTTTTACAATCAGAGGGTGAAGCAGAGACCAATCGCAGTGGGGGACTTAGTCCTCAAAAAGACTTGGACGAAGCCCAACAAGCTCCATCCAAATTGGCATGGCCCGTATAGAGTCATCGATGAAGTTGTCCCTGGGACCTATAGACTAGAAAACTTAGAAGGGGAACCCTTTTCCAACCACTGGAATGCAGATCATTTGAAGAAATACTATCAGTAGTGTTGTAATGTCCTGTCGGACCACAATTCTAATGAGTGTTGCTCCAACAGAACACTTATAATGATAATGAGAAATATCAGTGTTTCCCCTCATCTTGCATTTGTCAGTTCTAGTAAGGTTGGGATCATCTTTGGATAGACACCCTCGACTATAATGAGGGGCAATGGTGGGGACGACCCCACCTTTGCCCTCAAGAAAGACGAGGGAGGACTCAAAAACCATTAATTTGGTAAAAACAACCATCGGCTATAATGAGGGTCAATGGTGGGGACGACCCCACCTTTGCCCTCAAGAAAGACGAGGGAGGACTCGAAACTAGTAATTTGGTAAAAACTACCCTCGACTATAATGAGGGTCAATGGTGGGGACGACCCCACCTTTGCCCTCATGAAAGATGAAGGATGACTTAAAAACCATTAATTTGGTAAAAACAACCCTCGGCTATAATGAGGGTCAATGGTGGGGACGACCCCACCTTTGCCCTCAAGAAAAACGAGGGATGACTTAAAAACCATTAATTTGGTAAAAACAACCCTCGGCTATAATGAGGGTCAATGGTGGGGACGACCCCACCTTTGCCCTCAAGAAAGACAAGGGAGGACTTAAAAATCATTAATTTGGTAAAAACAACCCTCAGCTATAATGAGGGTCAATGGTGGGGACGACCCCGCCTTTGCCCTCAAGAAAGACGAGGGAGGACTTAAAAACCATTTGTTTAGTAAAAATAACCCTCGGCTATAATGAGGGTCAATGGTGGGGACGACCCACCTTTTCCTTCAAGAAAGACGAGGGAGGACACAAAAACCATTAAATTGGTGGAAACCACCGTCGGCTATAATGAGGGTCAATGTTGAGGACGACCCCTCATTCACCCTCAAGAAAGACGAGGGAGGACTTGATTAGAAACCATTAAGTTGGTAAAAACAACCTTCGGCTAAGATAAGGGTCAATGGAGGGGACTCCTCCTCCTTTACCCTCAAGAAAGATGAGGGGGGACTTTATTAAACATCAATTAAATTGGTGGAAACCACCCTCGCCTATAATGAGGGTCAATGTTGGGGACGACCCCTCATTCACCCTCAAGAAAGACGAGGGAGGAGTTAGTGATATTGTTAATATAAAGAATTCACAATACAAATCACACAAGAGACGAATATGGAAGACAACAAGAGAGATGATATTAAAAATGAAATATTAGAAAAGGATGTCTTTTCTACAAAAATAAGGTACATTCATAGGGTACATAAAGAGGGTATTGGCTACAAACAGCCACCCTATTGAGCTGCATCAGAGGGCAGGGCCTCAACGTCGATAAGAGAAGTCTCCTTAACGACCACGACAGGCTGATCCTCAGACGTGTCGATACCCCCGACGTACACTTGAGACTCCACCTGTGCCAAACCCTCGGCAATCAGGGGGTCGTCCAGTTGGACTGCTTCGATAGAGGGGCGGACAGAAGATACTGCATCAGCAAACTTAAGGACGACCCATCGACAGGCCGTCCTAATCCCCATTTCTAAGTATTCAAGACCGAAGCCTTGAAATTCATCTGAGAGTTTGTAGGCCTCCACGGCATCGGCATCGGCTTTCTTGACAGCCGCCTCAAGATCGAACTTGAACTGGACCCCCAAGTTGGTCAAGGCCTCGTCCTTCTCTTTTATAAACGCATCCTTGGCCTGCAAGTCTGCATCGTGCTGCTTTGTCAGCTCACCCAAGACCCAGGCATGATCGGTCCTGGCACTCTCCAGTTCAGCCTTTGCAGTCTCCAGCTCCGTCTGCAGATCAGCCTCGTGCTGAATTGCCCTCTAGGCCTCATGAAATTTTTGTTGATTTTTAGCCATCCACTTGGTGGCCGAAGTAAAGGCATAGACAGACTGCACAGAAAAATGATGAACAGTTGTTAAGAGGCCGAGGAAATAGTTGGTGAAAAATTCAATCAAGAAAAAGTATGAACAAGTACCTGAGCCAGAGTGTGTAAACCATAGTCATACACCTTCGCCGGGGGCATCTTGGACAAGAACTCATAGTCGGCAGCCGAGGGGACAGAAAACATAGATGCCTTGGACGCCCTCAGGTTGGCAATCAGAGAAGACGACTCGACCTTCAAAAATGCCAAGTTTTGGGACCAGAAGGCCCCCATACTAGAAGAAGAGGCGGTCCCCTCAGACGCCTCCACCCTTTCCTTCGTCCTAGAATCTGGTCGAGGGTCAACGGGGACTTCTGGCTCTTTCCTCTTTTTCCTGTCGGAGCTCGGCTTAACATCCGTCGGTCCCACAGACTTTGTCTTCCTCAGAGCTTACTGAGGCTCCTTGCCCTTTTTCTTGCCCAGACCAGATAGTAAGCTCAGGGCAGTCATTTCCCAAAGATGGTGTTATATACCTGAAGAACGATCTGGAAAGAGGATGACACGTTAGAAAAATGCAGAGGCAAAGATAAAACACTTGAAAAAAGCAAAGATTGTTCAAAAAATAATATAACTCACGTAGCTCTGTCAGGGGGCGGACCCTCAGACCAGCTTCCTTGAGGAACCGAGGGGTCATCAGATCTTCAAACTTTGCAATTTCACCCCTTTCCCTCATTCCCTCAGATACTCAACTATGTCTTTCTTGTCCTGACTAAGTCCGGGATCTGACCTGACCTTCATCGAGGGGTTAGACCATTTTCTTAGAACCATCGTCCAAATGTCGAGCGTTAGCGGCAAATTCCCATTCTCCAAAAATGAACAAAAATCTCTTCTTCTAATCGTGGTTGGAGGTTTGTGCCACGTGGAGAAGTTTTTTTATCATACCTCCTCGCCCCCAAGTGATAGTACCCAGGCTGTTTGGATGAGGAACTGATATTATAGCGGGCTAAAAACACGTCGGAGGAAGGCTCGTCAGTGAAGGCATTCTTCCACAAGGAGATATAGCTGAGGATCATCCTCTAGGAATTGGGAGGAAGCTGAGAAGGGGCAACGCTGAGGGATGACAGTATATTAACAATGGCAGGGTGCAGAGGGAACCTAACACCGACCTTAAACATTTGTTTGTACACTGTTGCCTCTCCCTCTTCACCCTCAAAAACCCTCTCCGACTCAGAGGGAGCCCTCATAATTATGTTGGGGTATGACTCCATAGCAGGAGGTCACGATCCCTGACGGAGGAAATACAGGAAGAGGCATGGGAGGTGTCAACTGGGTCAGCATCAGAGTCCTCACCATTAGCCTCAGCCCCCTCTCCCTCGGCCTCATCACCTGTCATAGGCCCATGAAGAAAAGCCATCTAGAAGGCATGGGGGGATAAAGTTGTCACAGGGATAGCCTCAGAAGGGACCACACCCTCGGCCTATCGGCCTGGGCTAATATCAGACGTTTCTCTCCTCCCAGAAGGGCCAGCACCAGTTGGTGATGACGATCTCTCATCCATCTATCCTGAATGACTCTCGGATGGACGACAGGACGACCCACAAGACTCATAAGGTTTTATTGTGGCTAGAGGAATGGGAAAAATGGGTCGCACCCAATTAGGGTCGGCCCCTCGTGTCCTCTCCTCCTCTTCCTCTACTCGTCTGATCTCAACAAATAACTTCTCTCTCAGGGAAGGGAATTCCTCAGCTAAACTGTAAAGCCTCCTAAGCATTAAGAGGAAGACCCTACACTTAGAAGAATTTGGCTAAGCCAACTACAAATAATATCACAGTTGACCAGGTTGGACTTTTTGATCAAAACCAAAGAATTAAAGGGTTTTTACCAAGAAAATTCAAGAACAGACCGTCGAAAAAGACGTCGAAAAAGTTATGAAACAGCCTGAGGAAAATCCTACTCTACGATCCTAAAACAAGAAAGCAAACAGAAATGAAGATAAAGAAGGCACTAGGGTAGAAGGATTACCTGAGAAGAAATAGCGAGATTACCAAACTCGAAACATCAAAATTACAGAAATGGCTAGAAAGCTGGTGAGATGATAGAGAGAGAGAGTTCAGGCGCGAAGAAGAAGAAGAAGAAGGGAAATAAAACTTCAAAAATCTGTTTAAATACCTTGCTAATGAGTGAGCCCACTAACCAATGCAGAGCACAACCTATGAGGAGGGTATCATTAGGGCACAAATTCCAAAGCAATGTGTGCAGCCGCCATGCCTTGGAAATTGGAATAACAATAAGTATCTGCCTAAGTGTCACATCAGCTTGATAGGTGTCACTCATCAAACTGACCATACACTTGTCTCAAAAGAAACACTATCCCTCAGCCATCTCAACATCATCTATGGCTAAGGGATGGGGGTGATTGATATACCCATATATATCCTCGGCTAGGCCGAGGGCATACTCAACTTGGGCAGGCCAGACGACCCTCTAAGGAGCCGACCTATCATCATGGCTCAGACGACCCTCCAAGGGGCCGACCCCTCATCAAGCCTGGAAGACCCTCCGAGGGTACAGTAGTACGAGGCTCAAATTGGGCCAGACACCACCGGAAGGAACTTTTCCCTCGACCTCATCACACAGGCCGAGGGTGACATCATCACAGCGCGTGGCTTGGGAGATGCGTGGAATAGTGCGCGTGAGGCTCACATGGCACGTGGAAGACCGTTATAACAAAATCACCCCCTCACGTGAGGGAATATTATGTCATAATTTAGCATCTACAGGTGTCAACAGGAGATTGGCTAGATCATCATTCACATGCATCATGCATACTTGGGGGGTACACTACACCCCCAAGACCTATATATACTTGTCACCTACAACCCTATAGGGGGATGGATCGATAGTTGTAACCCTAACTGAAACTCTGCTTGTACACACAGTAGAGAGATAAAGTGAGCTTATGTGCATTGTATCCAAGGCCATTAGTGCCCATACTTAGTGGATCACACACTCACACTGGATGTAGGCCATATTGGCTGAACCACTATACATCATTATTTTATTCCTCTTATACTCATCTCCTTCTTCACACTTACAAAATTATATATCTATGGCTGCCATGGTACTTACAGTTTGAGCTCATCATCACTTATCTGGTGGTGCTGAATCCAAGCATTATCAGAGGTTATAGAATTTCAGAGAGGCAATAGGAGGAAGAAAAGAGGAGGTTTCAAAGGCTAGAACCACCATAGTTGAGCCACTTGCACCACAAACACCACCACTGCATAGATCGGAGGAAGATGAATGCACCCTTGCCATTCTTCTACAAAGGATCATGCCTTAATGTTAAAGAAAGTGTTTAATCTTGCTAAGTTCTGAGAATATATGATATCCATGTTAGTATAGGATGATTAAACCAATGAATATGTAGATTTTTTATAAATTATTTGGGAATGAAATTGAGGTTCTCGATTCCGAATCATGTTGGGTTAAATTCCTTGATGTAGGTAAAATGAAATTTATGAATTAAAACTATTAATATGTGAAGAAATCTGGGTTAAGTCAGTTCTTAAAGAAAAATTAAAGAACTAGGGTTCGTTAGAAGTTATTTTGATTTAATCGAATTTAATGATGTTCTTTAGTGTTATGATGATTCTTGTATGTTATAAATCACTCATGTATGTTGGTACAATGTTTATAATAATTGGTTGGGCATTTGTGAATGATTAATGGAGGTTTTGATATTTAAAAATGGAGAAAACCCGTAACAGACAATGGTAGAATACGATACCCGTAAGGGCTAATCAATTCGGCTTCCCAGATTTTAGGCCACTTTTCTCTTTTTCTTTAAAATCTTTGGGAAATGTTCGGAATTTACTTGTTGGATTAAAATTTAAATATAATGGGGATTATAACGATGTACCTATAGACAAGGTTGGGTTTTAGGCTTGTCCATATAAGGGGAGTTTAAGAGCTAAATTAATTAGGCTTAATGGAGAGAAAAAATCTAAAATTGAAGGATAATTTGAGTCATGAGAATTCGAGGAAAAACGATGACTTAGACTAGTAGGATATGAGTGAAATACCTACTGATGTTATGTATAGAATAATGGACACACTTCGAGTGGTGAGAGATACTCAGGAACGCATGGCAAGAACTATAATTCAAATTTTCTAATACGTGGGATATTCAAGTTATAAATATACTACGTATGAGACATGTATTATAGGTTGCATGTATACCTAAATTAATGATATAGATAGGTAAATTGTGTGGAGAACCTATTGTATGATTTATTGTGTGTATGGCATACCTCTGCTGCTTGATATCGGGGGAGGTTTCGCTTCGTGGACGGTCTTATTATAATGATCCCATTGGGGGGATTTTAGACTTGTACCCATAATATAGGACCTTGGATACGTGATATCTGAGAGTATGATAGTTTCAACGGTTGAATGGGAGAAAAGGTATGTGCGTGACCTATTTAGCTAGTGATTATGTTCGCCTACAATATATGTGATTTGTATTTATGATTCGAGAGAAATAAAGAACCAACTATCCTTTATACAGTGCGTGATGTACCAGGACATGATAGCAGAGTATGCATGCACCGCAGGTCTCAGCCTAAGGGTGTTATAGTAGTATATATATTATTAGAGTGATAAATATATATATATATATATATATATATATATATATATATATATATATATATATATATATATACTTGTGATTTATGCTACTGTGTGTCCTTAGTAGATCAAAAGATCATGACATTTAAAATAATCTTAGTGAGTAAAAGATTAAATATAATTGAAGAATTTCTGCTTGGCCATACATTATATCTTACTTGGTAACGTACTGTATGGGCTGTACGGGGAAGCAATGACTTAATGATTTGGATATGGACTTGTCTTGAACTAGTTAGGCGGGGTAGCATAACTAGGATGGGTTTGGAATATACATTAAGCATGCACACTAGATGAGTTGTGAGAATCTCAAGTGAGATCCCGCAAAGCTAACATGTATACAATATCATATTTTCAGCATTTTAAATACTTGCTAAACATTTTTAAATTATTTTTACTCTGGCTCTGACCCGTTTTTTGTCAAATCTATTTTCTCTGTGCAAATAATTTTAGGTGTCCAACCCGAGGGATGCCAAGCTTAGGAGTTTTGATTATTTGATATACTATAACTACTGTGGAAATTACTGGGCCTCGATAGTAGATGAGTCCATATCATTCAGATCTTTCTTATGAGTTACCCTTGTTCCAATCAGACATATGGTCCAGTCTTATTCAGACATTAGTTCAGAGACATTTATATTTCAGTGTTTTTATCAGATGTTGGATTTGATTTCCCTTTTGGATGGTTGTATTCGAGTTCAGAATGGGGTGTTACTCCCGACATATTTTATTTGATTTAGTATTCTAATATTTGTGGTGTGATTTACTTAGTATGGTGAATCTGATACTTATATTTTTAATTGTTTTAAATCTTTTCATGTTAATAAAAAGATAAAATTTTGACACAAGATTTTCAAATACTAGGTGGTTTGTAAGTATTAAAAAGTTTTTCGACAATGATGCCAAGAAAGAATCGATCTAGATATTTTGTTTTAATTTAATAAAGGTCCAATCACCTGGTATTTAATTAAGGAGGATGTCACATGGGGAGGCAGACGAGGAAATTGCATTTACACCTTTAGAATTAATGTGAGCTAACATATTCGCAGCTTCGGTCCACAACTCAACAAGTTTTAAACTAATGACATCCCCCTTTTTCGTTACTGGTGGAGACCACCCCTTTTTAACCACTAACCAAAAACGCTTAGTTTTCATATGCATTTTCCATAAGCATAATTAGTTCCATAAGAAATAGGAGTTCTAAAACCGTCAAACCCTCCAAAATTCATGCCTAGAGACACGGTATCACACACACAAAAACAGAGTGTTCTAGCTCTGATACCAATTTGATAAAGCCCCTACGTGTATGTGCTTTAGGCAAAACAGTCCTTTTTAAAATTTTCTCAATTTTATCATGCACTAATTATGTGAACCAATCAATTAACCCAATTTTATCCTTTTAATCTTAAACATTCATCTAAGGTGATTATGTGGATAAAGTAAGTACAATCCACATTGCCGATATATGAGGAAACCACTAAGCAAAAAATACCTCAGATGGCCCAGGCCAGATAATCCACTATGATACAAAAATTACAAAGATAGAATTTAGTCATACTCAATGACTCGACTCCACAAGCCTTTATGTTTCTTCTTCTCTTCTACCTCTCCCCCACAGTAGTAATGTAGGAGTCCATCCACGCTAGTGTCCACAACACACGAGTCTACATATGCCTCGGTATCCATCGATATATCCTTAGCAAATCGTATACAATTTGAAACATGGAGTCCACCGCTTCTTCCTCATAAACAACACACATAGAGTTCATCACATGAAAACTGTTCTTAGAATGATGGAAGAATCAACACAGTGGTGAAAACCAAGATCTCTATAACATATGGGTTATGAAAGCATGGATCTTGAAACAAAAAAAGGATTTTTTTATCTTTAGAAAACTTGTAAAAGAACTTACAGAAATTGTATCTCTTCAATTATGTTCTACACACGTTTTTATGAGTCAAGGATGCCTTGAATATTAATACATAAATTTTTAGCCGGCAAGTCGTTCTAATGAAAACAACATGTCATTTGAACGAACATATAATCTCCTTTGAATGAGAGTGACACATCGTTTAAACGACAACACAATGAAATCAACAAGTTCTCACCATTTACTTGATTTCGTTTTGCTACATTAATAATTTTCGCATTTGAAAGGTGTTGTTGAGGTTATTTTGACCCAGTTGACTTTATTTTCTCTTAATAGTCTTCATTGGCTTGATTTGTGTCATGTGATTTTGGACTTTGAACTATTAATTGATGTCCTCCTTCCCCTTTTTAGAGTAATACGTGCAAAACTTTGACATATTTTTATATTGGATATCCTGCCAAAAGCCACCATCCCCGCATCCAATCCATACTCTTCTATGGATTTCTTTTTATAATCAAGATCCACACACACACACTTGACATGCTTGACCTTTTCAAATCAACCATGGAGGCATCCACTCTTAGCGATTTCCCTATCAGATGGACTATCTAGTACAAAGATAGCTTGGAGAAGAAATTAATAGGAAGGTTTGAGAAGGAGACCCAAATTGGAGAAATGTTACTTTCTTTGTCAACTCTAAACTCAGTTGACCATTTGAATATTCGCATTGGATATTTGCCTATTTACCATCTGTCTCTCATCTAATCTCGGGTAAAATCTTCTTCACTCTTTAATCTGATGAGAACATGTTTTTGTTCCATAAGTCCGATATAGTAGGCCGTTTTGAGACAGAAAGATTTAAATATTTTTCTTATAGCTTACATTGATGGTCTTCCATGAGAGGATTTTCCAACCAGATAAATCTTAAATGGCATTAAAATATTTTCAATTTCATCTCACATAAAAATAGCAGTTGGTCACCTTTGTATAAGGATGATTATTTTAGAGACAACTCTTTGTCAAGAGGAGTTGAAGCTACTACAACAGAAGCAAATAACTTGTTCCATACATTTGGGATGTCAGGAGGTTTTAGATCAATGGTAGCCATGGATTTTTTTTGGTTCATAAACCCTAGTACAGGACTTCATGGGAGATATGCCCGTTGGAAGAGGAAAGACTATGGAATGACATTCAATTCTTCAAAACTTATTCTCAATCTTACTATGACTTCCTCATCGGATATATCTCTTAAATGCTTTAATGTTTCCTTCCAAAAATCTTCTTCCTTACCCACCTAACAATAATGACCCTATAGTAACATGTACCAAAGGAAGCCTGCATCAGTAGAAACAACTTCCTAAGAGCACACCATAATCTTTTAGAGAAAAGTCCCTCTTAAAAATAATACTTACTAAATAGTCGTAGGGAATGATCATGGCCCATGAGCTGTGGTGCATAATCTTTAAATTTCTGATTGACCTTTATTTTGATAAGTCAATTCAAGTTTTTCTAGAAACTCTTTGTTTCTTATTGTAAATATAATTTTACTTCCTAAACCAGTTATATCCCATTTTCCCGATAGATTATCACATTGAGACTTTTCATCCACATTATCACGAATTATGTGAATATTCTTTCTACGAATTAAGTCATTGATTCTGTTGATTCCTTTGTTTCCATTATAAATGTTGGAGTCTTTCCCTTTTCCAATCTTAGAGATTATTTGATTTTGCAAATTAATAAGATCATGGTGTTATTTTATGTTTCCTTAACATATTTGAGGAAGCAACAAAATTCGAAGAGTTAAAAAATATGGTTATAGGTGAACTTGGCAATAGTTCTCCTAACAATACCATCCATGCCATGGATTCCAACAATTCGTACTTCTTGGGAATCGACATCTAGTAATCCCTTCATTTCTTCCAAGTGATGATCCATTCCAACCAAGTTATCATTTACATGCTTGTAATTCTTCCTTAATTCTTAAAAAACCTTTTCAACGACCAACTTTACTAGATCCCTTTCTTACCTACAAGATATATAGTTATATAAGAAGAAAATAAAAAGGAGAGAGAAGAAAAATTTGACATTAAATATACAAGGTTGGTACAAAGGAAGTTGGATATGCAAACGTTTAAATGTGGGCCATTTATTTTAATGAAGAAGTGGTATATATATATATATATATATATATATATATATATATATATATATATATATATATATATATATATATATATATATATATATATATATCTTATGTAATGTATTTATTTTCTATTAGATTTGGTATCTTTTTTTTATTTAATAAAAATTACAAAGTTTCTCTTAATAATCTCACATATGATAATCCCGACGTTATATTCTTACAACCTCACATAAGCTTGATCCCAAGGATGTGACTAGATTGTCCCAAGTCCTTAATATCGAGTTGGTTGAATAACCACGTCTTAATATAAGACAACACTCTAACATCATTTCCAATGAGAAGAAAGTCATCCACATATAGTACTAAAAGCAGGACTATGTTTTCAATGCACTTCCTGTACACACAAGACTTATCCGGATATTGATCAAAACCATAAGATTTTATTTCCTGATAAAAATGATTGTTCAAAGATTTAGATGCTTGCTTAAGTCCATGAATGGATTTTTTTAATCTTGCACAATTTATGTTCTTAGCCTTTAGATATAAAACCATATAGATGCACTCATTAAGATCCCCATTATGAAACACAGTTTGGACATCCATTGCCAAATTTCATAATCAAAATGAGCCGCAATAGATAAGGAAATCCTAATGGGCTTCAACATAACTACCAGTGAGAAGGTTTACTCATAATCAAGGCCCTATTTTTGAGTAAATCCATTCACAACAAGACGTGCCTTGAAGGTATCAACCTTCTGGTCCACCCATTTCTTCCACTTATAGACCTCATTGCATCTTATCCTAAAAGTGTATCTATAAGATTTCATACCTGATTGGAATAGATACATAACATTCCAGAATTCATATCTTTAAGATAAATACATCATGATCTTTGTCTTGGATAAACTCATTATAGTTACATGGATCGGCTTCGAGTTCATCAAGAACCGTAACATAAGACTCTTCCAAGAACATAAACCATTTAAGTTGATGTACAACCCTCCCACTATGACGAGGTAGTCCCTGTGATTATGCACTAGTGTTAATACGCTGTGTTGTTTCATCTTGTATTGGTGGTGTTGAAGAATTGGTTCCCTCTCAACTATTCAAGAACAACTTTGGAAAAAGGCATATAGGTGGAAATAAACCCCATTATTAGGTCCCATGGAATGTGACCTTGGGTCAATAATAGGAAGATATCAGATTGTGCCCTCAGGGAACTCACATACTGCTAACATATTGTTTAACCATTCCTCATTTCTCTCATATGGATATTTCATCATGGCAGGAAGTATATTTGTTTCCTAGTCATGACTTGAGGTTCTTGGCTTATTATCCATAACTACCGCTGATTAAGGGTGAAAAGTAGCGCATGTCAAACGTTGATTATTGTTTTCAATTCATCGCCTTAATACAAAAACCTAAACTTATGACTACACTCAACAGGTGAGTATAGCGGCCAAGTTCGGATATCGAAAATCTACAAAGACAAGTTGTTAGAATTTAATTGGTTTAATGCTTCTAAATAAAAGTGTAAAAGGTAATTTGTTAACTAAAAAGAAATAAAAGATAAACTAGGCATGAGTGTATTTAAACTAAAATTAACAAAAATAATAAAAACTATAGGTTGCATCGAATATCCCTCACCCCGAGTTATTAAGATTGCGTCTCGTTTCATCGACAATACCGAAACCTTCCGAAAATGGCCATAACATCCTCATTCGGAGACAGAATGACTCACGGTCAGTGGCCACAGAAAGAAAATTTGATGATATACATGTGGGTAACTTCATTACATACAAAATAGTGAGTTTGAAAAGATCATAAGTCCCTTGAAGTAGCTTTCGACGACGAAACTTCTCCGAAATACAACCGAACCTCACTTTTAGCGTTCCAATACCTACAAAAGCACAATTAACCCCTGCAAAACATATATATGTCCAAATCCGAGGTTGTCTGGTTAACAAGAATAAATATAGCCATTAAGAACATAAAAGTGCTAGAATGCATAAAGATAAAGGGAACAAATATGCAATATTCGTGATGTATCACACCCCTAGCTTAGACATTGCAAGTCCTTAGTGATGAAACAAACAAAACTAGTCCACAGAAGGAAATACAAAATGTATATATGCATTGAAATATAATTTCCATTTTCGTAGGAAACGCGATTGCATTTAGCATATGCAATAAGCCGTTAAACTCCTAGATTACCCTAGTGGACGAGTGTCGTCTCGTGAGGGTTTTCAGGGATGAAACCCACAAACATCATATAGTTTCCTCAAAATAAGCCCAAACCAACATGCGACAAGCCCAAAAATAACTAACAAGATTTCATATGCATTATTAGCACAATGAATGAATTCAAACAAAAGTTCAAATCATTAACATTATAGAATGCACCTCAAAGAATTGAAACCTTGAAATGTTGGAGGGGAGTGCGCACATGCAAAGTGTGATTTGGCAAAAACTAATATAAATCAGGTACTAAATAAAGCAAGCATATATTCAATCCTCACGGGCATTACACTCATCAAGTGAATTCACTCGAAACAGGGAGGTAACACGGAACATGCGAACATAAAGAGTAAATGTAAATGGAAACTAGGCCGCACACATGTCACAAATGAAGAATGCTATATATAAAATGAGAAATTGTAATCTTAATGAAAGATACCGCTCATTAAAAGATGTGAAATGTATTTTCACAGATTATCAAAACTATTTTTACTTTTAAATTGAAATCACCCTAAGATCACATAGGACTTAAATAGGGTTGGTTGTAATGTAGGCTAGGCTAGGTTACGAAATGAAAGGAATGTATGTACGGATTCAAAGTGTTCGAAAATGAAAACTCGGGATAATGGGAAAATGCGGGCAATAGCAAAATTGGAAAACAACTTCCAAAAAGGCATTGAATATAACAATCGGGAGAGAAATCAAAGCTTATTGAACTATATACACAACATATACAAACTTTTTTTTTGTTTTTTTCTTTTCTTCTTTTTCTAATGTTTTCTTTTGCTTTTCACTTATCTTTTTCTTCCCTTTTTCACTTCTTTCTTTTTTTACTTTTCTCACTCTCATATGTCAAAATTGCAACCACACTACACAACATTCAATCCCAAGTAACATTCCAAACAAAGGCATGGAAGGTAATATGTATGGTTTAAAACTCCAATTTGGAGTTGGTCATGGGAATTTGGATTTATGAAATGAAAGGCTATATTTAGGCTCAAAGGAGTTGACGAGGGTAAACATACAAGGTGAGGTCAAGGATATTATGGGTGATATGATAAAGATTGCCTATGATCATTTCCAAAAGTTTACGCAATTCTCGAGTCAAAACAAACTTTGAAAATCGTGCTCAAGTAACACATTTCAAGATACACACTCAATTAATGAACGATCAATGAAAGAATAGTGAGATTACCAACGACTGTAACGTTTTCAAAGAGGAAAGAATAATGTATAACACTCACAAACTACAAAAGGTACAAAGCTTACTCGGTGTAAGTATATACAATGCAACAAAAGATTACCGACTTATAAAAATCTTAAACCAAGTCAATAAAAGTAGAAAAACGCATGTGCTCATGGGATTAAAGTTTAATTCATGAAGTTATTCATAATATCAATGATTGAGGAATAAAGTATAATAACTTCTAAAATCGAGAACATTCATCATTGAGTTGTCTATTGGATCGGACAATTATTAAAATTTATCATCGGAAACAAAGGCAAAATGCCTAACAAAGGAGAAAAAAGAAAGAAAATCTTTTTGAAAATTTTCAATTTTTTCTAAGAAAGCATATGATATAAAGAACTTTTCTACATCCCCGGCAACGACGCGATTTGATAGAAAGAACTTTTCTACATCCCCGTCAACGGCGCCATTTGATAACTTCGACTTTTCGGTGTATTTATCGTTGTTGTAAAAGTATTTCTAATCAAAACCTCAGATACCTACAAAATATAATAATCTCAAGTGTAGAGGTAAGTAAGGGTATCAATCCACTTCCAAGGGGGTAAGGTAGAGACAAAATCAAATGTAATTCACTTTTTATTTTATTTTCGTGCTTTTTCACTTTTCTACTGTTTTTTAGCTTTTCCAAATATTAAAACAATTGGGTGAGGTGATGATTTAAACAAAACTAAACTAAATATGACATGATAATAACTAACTAGAAAATGACTAAAATGGAAAATAAAGTATAACACAAAAAAAAGAGATAAAGTGAGGTAAGTAATTGTGAGAACAATCAAGGAGTGGAAGTACACCACAAATTTTAGCTATTCTAATTAATTAATTAAATTATCCCAAATTAATATCAATATTACAAATCAACTCTTGTTGCAAATGTAATTTTTAATAGTACCCTTTTAGAAAATTAAGTTTAACACCCCACAACTCTAGAAAATAGATCCACACTCCTTTTAATTAATCGCCCGCTAGGATCGATCAATTAAAATTTATGTCAATCTTAGAAAATAAATTTAGAGTTGAAATTCAAGTTATAATACCCCACTTAAGAAACCCCTGTCTCTGGTTCGAATCTAAAATGGGTATTATAACTAGAATTTTAATTTTCTCTCGAAAATCATTTACCCTCTTTTGAGGCGTAAATTTAAGAGTGAGGGATCAAAAATAACATTCAAAGGGAATTTTCAAGTAATCAAACCAATTAAACTAAAATAACATCAAATAAGGGTTTTCCCCCACCCCTTGAAAGGGGATTTAGCCTAACATGATATGAAATATGACAAATTATTAATAAAAAGGCATAAAATAAATGGGATGAGAAAAGAACAACCAAACCCCAATCTCTTGATGCTTAATTGATCATCAATCCATGAGTTGAAATTCACATCCCTTAATTGGAATGATTCAAACAAAATTACATCAAGAATCTCACACAATTTAATCCTCACAATAATTTATTTTCTCCTCACTATCTAAAAAAATAAAATAAAAATTCTAATCTAAAAACCTACACTAAAATGGTATTCTCTCTCTTTACAAATTCCTATCTCTAAAAGCTCTTTTGAATCTAAACTAAAAATTACAAAATAAAAATTAAAAGGATAGTGGATGAATTCATAATGGACAATTAAATAATAAAAGAGATTTGCTAAAAATGCAAATCCTAACATTATAAAATTGTACATTAGAACTCATCCAAAGAAATAAATCCTAGATCATTACTTTATATTGAGATAAATGCTAAAAATGCAAAATCTGAACATAAAGGAATGGATTAGAATTTACCTCCCATAAGGGATAAATTTCACTACATCAATCTATTATTAAGTAATTGCTAAAAATGCAAAAATTCATAATAGATGGGTGGGGTGAAATTTATCCTAGAGATAAATTTCACTACATACCTCTATATTGAGATATTTGCTAAAAATCCAACTACTCTCTAAAGAGGAGTGTAGAGAAATTTATCACACAAAGCTTAAAAACTAATTTGGAGATCGCCTCTTCAATGGCACCAAGTATTCAATTTATATGTTTCACATGAAGGCTAGGGATAAATTGGGTAGAACAAAGTTGCACATGGGGTGAGTGAGGTGATAAAATCTAATTTGGTCTTGGGTTTTGAAAGGTGCAAGTGGAGTGGTTTGTTTGGGGGTATTTTAGGAATAAAGGGCAAATGGGGATAAAGCACATGTGGATTTTAATGTTTAAGTTGGGTTCTTTGGTTTTGCTTTTGGTCTTGGCTTGAAAGCAGGTGGAGAAATCGGGTAAGAGGAAATGGGTGAAAAATTGAGAAATGGGTCTTGTGGATTGGAACCAGGTTCGAAGGTGAGGTGGATTTGGTTTTGAGATAGGAGGCATGTCCGTGGGTATTCCGACCGGGGCAGGAGTTTGTAGGTTGGAGCTTGGGAGCTCCGACGAGATGGGTCAGAGGAAGATGAACGCGGGTTGGCGGAAATGGGTTGTGGGTTGGAATGGGGTTAGGCCGGAGTTTGGGCGTTTGGGTCGACGTCGATTTTGGTGGGTTGTAGGGGCTGTGATGAATGGAATGGAGAGCAGCGGGGTAAGGCCCGTCGGCACTGATGGAGGCGTCGGCTCGTGGCTGGTCGGGTTGTGGCAGGTTGGCGATTGGGGTAAATTGGTCACCGGAGGGGTTGACAGTAGGGTCATCGTAGGGTTGGGTTCCAGCCGGAGTTGACAGGAGGTCTAAGGGGGCTGCCGGGTTTGGGGATAAGGTTGGAGATGTGGGAAGTGGGTTTAGGCTGGTAGAGGTTAGGAGAGAGAGAGAGGGGAAATGGATGTGAACTTTGTGGGGGTTAATGAGGAGAGAGAAAGTGAGGTTGGGGAAGAAGATGATGTGTGGGGGGTTAGTGTGTGTGTGAGGTGTTGGGTGTATGGTGGGGATGAGGGTGTGGTATTAATTTAGGGTGTATGTGAGTGTAGGGTAAGTGGGGTGTGTGTGTATGGGTTTAGGGTGTGTGTGTTTAAATTGTGACCCTTAAAAGAATAAAATAAAATTAAAATTAATAAAATTAAAAGAAATAAAAATAAAATCTAACTAAAAAAAATAAACTAAAAATAATAAAAATATTAAAACTACAAAATAAAATCATAAGCTTATATCAAAACTAAACTAAAATAAAAGAAATAAAAACTAAAAATCTAAATGAAAACTGAAGTCTTAAAAAATATAAAACCTAATAAACTAAAAATAAACTCCTAAAACTAATCCTAATAAAACTAAAAACTAAGAAAAATCAAAATAAAATAAAATAAAATAAAATAAATAATAAAAATAGAAAAATAAAATAGAAAATAAAAACTAAGAATCCTAAATAACTATAAAATAAACCTAAAAAAATAAAATGACTCAAACTAAAAATATAAAAAATATAAAAAGACACAAATTAAACACACACAGGCTTGGGGTGATGCTTTGGGCTAGGTTTAGGTTCGGGTTTGATTACGGAAGAAGGAATTAGCTCCATAAAACGCGCATTTGCCTCGATATATCGTTTTTGGCACCGCAAACGGACGTTTGACTTACAAGATAGACAATAAAGCGCATAAGACCCAAATTGCCCAGAATTAGCATCTAAAATACATCTATTCGGGGTATAAATTGTACAGTTTTGGGTGCTTATCACACCATCCCCAAACAGAGCATTGCTAGTTCTCGAGCAATAAGATAGAGAGAAGGAGAAAGATAAGTAACTAAAAGTGTACCACTTTCGCAGGCACTTGCGATTGCACTTAGCATGTGCAACAAGCCTTTAGACCTATAGGTTGTCCTATAAGACGAGTTGTGTCTCGTGAGGGTTTGCAATGAATATACCCACAAAATTCTTTATTTTGCAAAATGATTTATTGAAAGGCAGTCAATCTCTTATTAGACGTAGAATAATCGCACAATCCATCATGAGGGAAATATTTTGAGAAATACAAGCTAGAATGTATAAAAAGATTTAGCTAAATAAATACTCAAGGCACATGCTTCCTATAACTCAACATGTGTAGTGTGAATCAGTCAAAACGGGTTGAGTATCATAAGAGTAATTCCTAGATTGCCTTTTCGGAATCAACGCTTCAACTTCAAAATCTCACAGATATCTTTCTCTCAAACGAACTCTCGAGATTAGGGTTAGTGTATCGCTCTTGTGTGTGAGGAGGTGAGTAAATGTAAGCAAGTTCAAACGTCTCACACACATATAAGAAAGAACGAACAATATACAAAGAAAAGTGATCTCATGAAAGAAATTCTAATCATTATAGTGAGAACGTCGAGTTATTCACCACGTTGACTTTCATTTGCCCGAACACCTAGGGGAAATATGTAATGTTTATGGATGAGGGGAAAATGAAATGGGAAGGATGGGATGAGGTGAGGTAAGATAGGATGGATGTGTGATGTAAGGGTATGGTATGTAGGATATAATGGTGATGTGAATGATGTATGCGATAATATTGAGAAGAGTGTATACACTTTAGGCACAAATGTCTTTATTACTAACTACAAACTCTCTTTCTTTTTTTTTTCTCTCTCTATTTTTTTTATTTTTCTTTTCTTTTTCTCTATTTTTTCTTCTTCTATTTTTGTATTTTTGCTATTTTTCTGGTTTTCTCTTTTTCTCTTTTTTTCTTTTTTTTTAAAATTTTTTTGTTTTTCTCTCACTTTTCAACCCAACAATGAAGACATTTAACATTTTGAAATTACACTCTTTTATTTGAAAATAAAAGATGATAGGTGATGGTGTGGGATATGTATATGGATGATGAGGGGAATAAATGGGAATATGGAAGAATATAGGAATGTAATTGGTGAAGTGAATGGGTGAAAATCTAGTATTCGGGACAAACTTCAAGACACGCGTTTCTTACAACTCGAAAAAGATGTCATTCTCAGTGATCAAGCCAAAATTTTATGAAAGATAATGAGATCATACAACAATTAAAGTGCGGACCCAAAAGAAGTTGAATCAACTTGTGACTCGGAAATTGCGTAAAACACTCTGAAAGGGTGAAAGGCACAAATCTCACAAGCTAAAGTCTCTACTAGTGATCCTTATGGTTCTCTTTAGAATTGTAGTACTCCTCAACTCTAAATTGTAGTGACGTGATAAGTCTGCAAATTTTGTTTAGTCTAGAAATTCATGGTGCAACATGCATTGTTACGTATTACATAAGCATTTAGAAAAAAATAAATCCTCTAGCTTGATTCCTAGACATAGAAAGATGGATGATTGAAAATTCACATCAATGAATGAGATGGAAGAAACTGCACGAAATTTTAAAAATCAGGTTTAAAACTCAAAATTTTTCAAAAGAGGCCAGATTTTGATAAAATTCCCCACCCCTAAACAAAAAGGAACATCGTCCTCGTTGTTAAGTAAAATGATTTTTAAAATTGAGAGAATAAGGTAGGAAAGAGATTACCAGAATGAACCGCTAATGAAGTGGAAAGATGTAGCCAATAATAAACCTGATTAAGAAGTGAGAAGAGGAAAAGAAATGTGTACAAGTATATAAGCATGGTAAAACATAGGGTGATGTGAAAACACCACCCCCAAACAATATCAAACTCATACCAGAAACGCGGGGTGCCTCCCGGTAGCGCTAAGTTTAATGTCTTCAGCCAGACCGAACCATTCTCACCCGAAAGATAGGAACTAGGAAAGCTTCGGGTGGCAGAAAAATTGGGTGATGAGAATCACCCCCAAACAAGACTGAAGCGTCAGTCTTGTTGGATAAAGGCTAAAGAGGTCAATGCACTTGTATGGAAAAGTGCACCATGCGATGCAAAGGATCGGTGGACCATGGGTGGGTGGGTATTAGGTTAATGGTGAAAAGTTATCGACCACGAGTCTTGTTGAGCTTAAAAGTGAGGGTAACTAGGGCCCTATAAGCATGGTGCTCAAGTTGGTGAGGGAGGCAAGATGGTTTGCTAAGTTGAATTGAATGGGCCTTAGAAAAATCACACAACCATTCTATAAATGGTAGATGATATTTATCTCGCTGTGACACACCAAGGAGCTGTTGAGAAGAAAAATCAACACCACAAGGAAGTGGTGTGCATGGAGGAACAAACTCGATGTCACAAAAGTGGAGAGTAGTACCATAAATACTCTCATGGGTGGGGGATGGTTTCAGGTGAGGATCTAAAAATATGGTTATAAACTTGAAATGTGCAAAATCAAGATCCAAACTAGGTGGTGGGGTGGAAGGGACAATGGGTGGGTCTGGTGGGATAAATATTGGAGGAAGATGATCCAACTCAAGAGTGGGAGACATACACTCCTCATGAGGTGCAGAGTGATCCTCAAGGGCACTCGTTGGAGGAAGTGTGGTATCTAAAGATGGAGTGGTCAACTTATCCACCATTATGTCTCCATCCAATGTGGTGAAAGGGTATAATGAGGCATTAAGATCCGAGATAGAAGAATCAACATCAATAGTCGTCTCAAGGGGAGCCAAATATGACGGGGTAGGATCCATATCAAGAGAGGTGGGAAACATCTCTGACGCTATCTCGGTACAATGGTGAGCACTCGTAGCCGGAGCGAACCTAAGAGATATGGTCATGTCTGAGACATAGGCAGTTGGGCCATAAGGTAAAAGCTCGGGCATATTTTTGGATTTTATGGGAAAGTGAGTGGGAACCGAAAATATGGGTTCATGTGGACATGGTGGGATTGGATCAGGCTCACTATCAAAAGGTAAGTCAACACAATTGTAGACTTGGGACCCGAACCATGGAATGGTCTCAACTTCGAGATTCTATAGGTGGCAGGGTTGGTCACACTCAAAATCTGTGTCACAAGAGGACACATCATCGTCATACTCGATTGCAACGATGGGTGGAGCCATAGTAATATTCGACTCTCTCGCACACTCCAAATCATTTAATCGTTGTTAAAACCTTTGGAGAGCTTGAGTTTGAATTTGAGTGGCTTGCTCTTTCTCAAGTATGAACTTTTGCAAGAGGCTTTCGAGAGCGGAGGTGGATGATGGTGGTGGTGAAGTGATGGGTGGTGGTGGTGGGTGAGGTGGACATAACTCGCTATGATCATGACTATACGTAGAATACTCAAATGAAGTGGGTGGAGTGGGGCCAAGTTCATCATACACGAAAGGATCGCTTTCGTGATGGACAATTGGTTGATACTAATGCAGTGCGTAGTGAGGGAATTGGTCGTGAATGGGTGCACAAGGTTGCCATGACTACTGTTGGAACATGTGAGGATCCACAACATCGGGTTGGGATTCGTATTGCGTAGAAGATTGATCAAGCCTCCACGAATAAATCGGGTACTCACACAACTCGGGATCGGGTGCATCGGGATAGTGGGCCGAGGTGGGTTCCGAAACAGTATCATATGGATACACATGTTCCATGGTGGGTTCAGATGGATATGTAATGTAAGGGCACTCATGGGACATGTGATCGGCATAATAACAGTGGGTGCACAACAAAGGAGAAGACACGTTGATACTTGACACGGAGGGTGATGGAAAATGAGGTGCGTGGATAGATGGGTCAAGATTATCAAGGGCACTCGTGAGAGGGGTGAAACCACTAAAAATATAATAAAGATATGGCTAGAAATCACTCTCACATGTGTCGCGTGTCAATCTGAAATGTCCAAAGTAGTCCCGTAAAGGACGTTCTTCGGCCATGTGGAGAGAAATATTTTTTTGGAGTTTAAATTTTTTCAAAAGGAAAGAAAATATTTTTGGATTTTTCTAAAAAGGAAATAAAGAAAATATTTTTGGATTTTTTTTATAAAAATAAATAAAGAAAATATTTTTGGATTTTTTTGGAAGAAAAGGTGGGGAAAGATATGGACTCTCTCAATTGGACGAACCAACTAAAATCGACTACCGAAAAATGGAATTGAACACATACAGAAGTCAAGAAAATTTCCTAACTAGCACATAACCAATTTTTATCTTTGAATTTACTGAAAGGGTAGTCAAATTTTAATTAAGTCCGTGGGCGATAAAAATTCACGAAAATCTGAGTGATCACCTTTGCAAAAATATTCTCCTAGTGGTCTACCTAGTTGATTGAGTTTAAATTTGGTGATGGCTAGGGTAGCACACAATTGGTAAGCGAGTGAGTCGGGTGATGAAATCCCTTCTCGTGAGTGACCGGGTGTAGGTCTTAGTCAATTAATTCATCACACCATTCGAAAATAAATGCGAGAATAAAATCAAGTAAGATCACACAAAGCACACAAAAGAATCGACTCGCTAACAGGAGAGGCGCGAGGGTGTAAGAAATGTACCTCCCACGATTTTTACGCCGTGGGGTGCCAAAAAATTTGAGTCGACCGGGGGGAGATTACGCCCATCTCAGTCGTCCCCGGGAGTCCTACCGAGCCAAAGTAGAGAGGCTTCGTTTCCTCGCCAATGGACTTCCTCTCTCTACCTTGTCCGGTTTCCCTATCACGATTGTTTTTTATTATTACAATTTTTAAAATGAAAAATAAAATAAAGGTGTCTCTAAGCACCACAATACAAGCCAAGAATAGAATAATCCTAAATACAAGCCTTCTAAAAATATAAAAATGGTACAAAAGAAATAATAAAGTGCAAAAAATAAAAAATAAATGAACTACCAGTTGAAATCCGCTCCAAGTGTTTCACGCTCCCAAGAATGGCAACGACGCCATTTGAGAACTTCGACTTTTCGGTGTATTTGTCGTTTTTGAAAAAGTCCTTCTAATCAAAACCTCAAATACCTACAAAATATAATAATCTCAAGTGTAGAGGTAAGTAAGGGTATCAATCCACTTCCAAGGGGGTAAGGTAGAGACAAAATCAAATGTAATTCATTTTTTATTTTCTTTTTGTGCTTTTCCACTTTTTTACTTTTTTTTAGCTTTTCCAAATATTAAAATAATTGGGTGAGGTGATGATTTAAACTAAACTAAACTAAATATGATATGACAATAACTAACTAGAAAATAACTAAAATGAAAAATAAAGTCTAACACTAAAAAAAGAGATAAAGTGAGGTAAATAATTGTGAGAACAATCAAGGAGTGAGAGTACACCACAAAGTTTAGCTATTCTAATTAATTAATTTAATTAATTGAATTCTCCCAAATTAATATCAATATTACAAATCAACTCTCGTTGCAAATGTAATTTTTAATAGCAACCTTTTACAAAATTAAGTTTAACACCCCAAAACTCTAGAAAATAGATCCACACTCCTTTTAATTAATCACCCGCTAGGATCGATCAATTAAAATTTATGTCAATCTTAGAAAATAAATTTAGAGTTAAAATTCAAGTTGTAATACCCCATTTAAGAAACCCCTATCTCTAGTTGGAATCTAAAATGGGTATTATAACTAGAATTTTGACTTTCTCTCGAAAATCATTTACCCTCTCTAGAGGCGTAAATTTAAGGGTGAGGGATCAAAAATAACATTCAAAGGGAATTTTCAAGTAATCAAACTAATTAAACTAAAATAGCATCAAATAAGGGTTTTCCCCCACCCCTTGAAAGGGGATTTAGCCTAACATGATATGAAATATGACAAATTAATAATCAAAGGCATAAAATAAATGAGATGAGAAAAGAACAAGCAAACCCAAATCTCTTGATGCTTAATTGATCTTCAATCCATGAGTTGAAATTTACATCCGTCAATTTGAATGATTCAAACAAAATTACATCAATAATCTCACTCAATTTAATCCTCACAACAATTTATTTTCTCCTCACTATCTAAAAACTTAAAATAAAAATTCTAATCTAAAAACCTACACTAAAATGGTATTTTATCTCTCTACAAATTCCTATCTCTAAGAGCTCTTTTGAATCTAAACTAAAAATTACAAAATAAAAATAAAAAGGATAGTGGATGAATTCATAATGGATAATTAAATAGTAAAAGAGATTTGCTAAAAATGCAAATCCTAACATTATAAAATTGTACATTAGAACTCATCCAAAGAAATAATCTAAATCATTACTTTATATTGAGAAAAATGCTAAAAATGCAAAATCTCAACATAAAGGAATGGATTAGAATTTAACTCCCATAAGGGATAAATTTCACTACATCAATCTATTATTAAATAATTTCTAAAAATGCAAAAAGTCATAATAGACGAGTGGGGTGAAATTTATCCATAGATAAATTTCACTTCACACCTCTATATTGAGATATTTGCTAAAAATGCAACTACTCTCTAAAGAGGAGTGTAGAGAAGTTTATCACACAAAGCTTAAAAACTAATTTGGAGATCTCCTCTTCAATGGCAACATGTATTCAATTTATATGTTGTACATGAAAGCTAGGGGTAAATAGGGTAGAACAAAGTTGCACATGGGGTGAGTGTGGTGATGAAATCTGATTTGGTCACTGGTTTTGAAAGGTGCAAGTGGAGTGGTTTGTTTGGGGGTATTTTAAAAATAAAGGGTAAATGGAGATAAAACACATGTGGGTTTTAATGTTTAAGTTGGGTTCTTTAGTTTTGATTTTGGTCTTGGCTTGAAAGCAGGTGGAGAAATCGGGTAAGAGGAAATGGGTGAAAAATTGAGAAATGGGTCTTGTGGTTTGGAACCGGGTTCGAAGGTGAGGTTGATTCGGTTTTGAGATAGGAGACATGTCCGTGGGTATTCCGACTGGGGCAGGGGTTTGTAGGGCGGAGCTTGGGAGCTCCGAAGAGATGGGTCGGAGGAAAATGAACGCGGGTTGATGGAAAGGGGTTGAGGGCTGGAATGGGGTTAGGCCGGAGTTTGGGCGATTGGGTCGCCGGCGATTTCGGTGGGTTGCAAGGGCTGCGAGGGATGGAAGGAACAACATCGGGGTAAGGCCCGAAGGCGCTGACGGCCGCGTTGGCTCGTGGCTGGTCGGGCAGTGGAAGGTTAGCGATTGGGGTAAATAGGTCTTCGGAGGGGTTGACAGTTGGGTCGTCGCCGGGTTGGGTTCCGGCCGGAGTTGACAGGAGGTCTAAGGGGCTGCCGGGTTTGGGGATAAGGTTGGACATGGGGGAAGTGGTTTTAGGCTGGTAGAGGTTTGGAGAGAGAGAGAGAGGGGAAATGGGTGTGGAGTTTGTGGGGGTTAATGAGGAGAGAGAAAGTGAGGTTGGGGAAGAAGATGATGTGTGGGGGGTTAGTGTGCTTGTGAGGTGTGGGGTGTATGGTGGGGGTAGGGCTGTGTTTTTTTTCCGAACATTCCGATTTTTCCGATGTCCGATTCGATATTTTCCGATTTTGGAACATATATAAGGTTTCCAATTTCCGATTTTCCGATTTCCGATTTTTCCGAATTAAATTGGATAGGAAATTGGAACTATGTTTTAAATTCCGATTTTCCGATTTTTCCGATCCGATTTTTTCGATATAATTTTCGAATATTTTTTTCGATTAATATTCCGAATATATCTTCCGATTAATATTCCGAATATTTTTTCCGAATATTTTCTACATATATTTTTTTTACCTTATAAGTTATATCCTTATGTAATAAGAATGTGTACAATTTAAATTTCCTTTATTTTTTACCGTACCCCATATATTTATATATGCTGTTAGTAGAAAGCAACTAGGGTTGTATGATATCCTTATTAAAATTTCTCTCAGATCTCTCTCTCTCTCTCTCTCTCTCTCTCTCTCGTCTCGCCCCTGTCTCCTCGGCGGTGCATATATCTCACCTCTCTCTCTCGACCCAATCTCTATACGGTCGTCCAACCCCTTTCTTCTACTTTCGGCGGCGCATATTTGTTTACATCGTCCGACCCTTATAGTCTCGAACATAGGTAAGCCTTTTCTAGTTTATTTTTATCTGTTTATTTTTTTTATTTCTACTTATTTACAGATCTGTTTACATCGGTTTATAAGCTCTGTTTACATCTTGTTTACTTCTGTTTATAAGATCGGTTTACATCTTATTTACATCTGTTTACATCTTTTTTATTTCATCTACTTATTTTGATCTTGTTTACATCTGTTGGGATCGATTTATAGGTTTAATAGGTTTGTTATATTGATCGGTTTATAGGTTTACAGATTTGTTTACATCGATTTGTTATATTGATGGCTGCGGCAGAACAGAAAAAAACTAATTTCTAATTTCTCATACTGTCTTCATGCGGCAGAACAAAAAAAAATACCATATTTCTAATTTTCGAATTTTTCCGATTTTTTTCCGATTTTCCGATATTTCCGAATTAGGAAACTTTTTTGATTTTCCGAAAAAATTGGATAGGAAATTGGAACAAATATTTTATTTCCGAAAAAATTGGAATTTTTTCCGAAAGGCCATTTTCCGATCCGATCCGGCCGAAACACAGCCCTAGGTGGGGGTGAAGGTGTGGTATTAATTTAGGGTGTATGTGAGTATAGGGTAAGTGGGGTGTGTGTGTTTAAATTGTGACCCTTAAAAGAATAAAATAAAATTAAAATTAATAAAAATAAAAAAAATAAAAATAAAATCTAACTAAAAAAATAAACTAAAAACAATAAAATATTAAAACTACAAAATAAAATCTTAAGCTTATATCAAAACTAAAATAAAATAAAAGAAATAAAAACTAAAAATCTAAATGAAAACTAAAGTCCTAAAAAATGTAAAATCTAATAAACTAAAAATAAACTCCTAAAACTAATCCTAATAAAACTAAAAACTAAGAAAAATCAAAATCAAATAAAATAATAAAATAATAAAAATAAAATAGAAAAATAGAAAATAAAAACTAGAAATCCTAAATAAATCTAAAATAAACCTAAAAAAAAATAAAATGACTCAATATAAAAAATATAAAAAGACACAAATTAAACACACGCTGGATTGAGGTGATGCTTTGGGCTAGGTTTAGGTTCGGGTTTGGTTACGGAAGAGGGAATTAGCTCCATAAAACATGCATTTGCCTCGATATATCTCTTTTGACACCGCAAACGGACGTTTGACCTACAAGATAGATAATAAAGCGCATAAGACCCAAATTGTCGAGAATTAGCAAGTAAAATACATCTATTCGGGTATAAATTGTATAGTTTTGGGTGCTTATCAGCATACTAAGTAACTAACATGTAATCAAATCAAAGAAACTACCAATGAATGGATAGAATATCCCACACCCCTAACTTAAAACCTGACATTGTCCTCAATGTAAATTGAGAACCAAGTTAAAGAGAGGAAAATAGTGATATTACCCACAATGGAGCGATCTCCGAAAAGTACGAGGCCAAAGATTCTACAGAACAGGTTAGTACCAAAGCATAACAAAAACAAATAACAAAAGTTAACTAATTACACTAGACTAAATTAAAAAGGAAAGAAAAGATAAAAAGAAAGAAAGAAGAAAAAGCTAACTATATATAACCTACTATTTTAATTCTAATTAACTATACACTAGTAGTTGAAGTTTTTTAGGGTCCACCCAAAATACGATTTGGCTTTGAAAGATCCATAGTGGACCCTCCCTCTCATGCATCCCTTTCGAAAAATAATAATTCCGTTTGAACAATGGAAGGCATGTGTAAGGTGTAAGAAATGAACCATCCCCAATTAAAATTTTTGGCGGGAGGATGGGTGATTTGGATAAGACGGGTGACAAATACACATTAGGGCCAGGAAAAATTGAATCATCTCCCAAGTATTTTGAAATTACAATGGGAGGTGGCACACAAGGAGGCAAAGATGCCTTCATCGGGAGCAACTCGAGCAAGTACTCCTCATCGGTGAAAGGGTTAAATATTTTAAAGTTCGGCACTGATTCATCGGGTACTTGTGACGGTTTGATAACAGAGAATGAAAATGGGGAGGAAAGAAATTCAAACTCAAGAAATGAGTCATCATCGCTTGAAGATTGAGTTTCAAAGGAAATAAGATCATTTTCAATGAAATGTTCGTGTTTGGGGGCCAAAGAAGAAATCATTTCATTGCAAATTGATATTACCTCAATTTCATCCTCACTTTCAATATCTATTATGGGATGGAAAAGTCAAGAATGGTTTGTTACAAAGTAGGCACAAAATCCTCATTTGGTTCAAAACATTCCTCGACTTCAAAAGTCTCAGAAGCAAAATCGTCGTCGGGTTCAAATAATAAATCCAATTCATGTTCCCACAAACGATTTTCTTCCCGATAACGGTTTTTAATTTTCTCATTCTTAAGCATACGCAAGCCCTCGCCAAAAGTCATAGGCCAAGGCGGGGATTCTTGAAAATGAGAACTTTGAAAATCACCATCGGACTTAAACATAAACTCATATTTTAAGAATTTTTAAAACTATTGAAATTTGTTTCAAAATTCCCATTATATGGAATTAAAGCCCTAAAATCATTATCATCATCATCAAAATTCCAATAACCCAAGTTTTGACTTTCCTTATACTCGCCCAAAGTCATATTTGAATTTGTAATTTTTGGGGACTCTAAGTATTGACCGAAAGTCATAGGATTACGGGCATTTTAAGAATTATAACAATGATTACCGAAAGAATTGGAATAAGACAGGATTACCCCCAAAAATGGCTCGAAGTGGCAAATTTCACAAAGTAGATGCGTGCAGGTAATTTAAGCGTTTCTTGGTGCTCAATTGTAGAAGTCCTATAAAAATGTTAGACAAATATTACAAATAGAAAGAAAATACTACGAAATACTAAATCGAATAAAATTTAAAACAAACTCATCTCCGACAACGGTGCCATTTTGATTCAGGGCAAAAAGTACCGCGTGTCAAACGCTGATCGTTGTTTTCAATTCACCGCCTTAATACAAAAACCTAAACTTATGACTACACTCAACAGGTGAGTATAGCGGCCATGTCCGGGTATCGTAAATCCACTGAGACGAATTGTTAGAATTTAATTGGTTTAATGCTTCTAAATAAAATTGTAAAAGGTAATTTGTTAACTAAAAAGAAATAAAAGATAAACTAGTCTTGAGTGTATTTAAACTTAAATTAACAAAGAGAATAAAAACTATAGGTTACGTCGAATATCCTTCACCCTGAGTTAATTAGTATAAAATGGTTACATGGGTCTATGAGTTATTAAGAGTGCGTCTCATTTCGCCAATTAATTAAATCAAGAGTTGTCACACCCCTAAATTCACATAAAAGACTAATAAGATTTTGGAGTCAACAAATACCCCAGAAATTACGGACGCAAGGTCGTAAGCACGGAGCATACATGATATACCCCGTCAAAACTCCTAGGCGTAATAAATAGGACAACACACTCCAAATAAATCCGTAAACTCCATCACCAAAGCAAAGCAATATGTCAACCCATAGGTGAGTTCAATACAATACAACCTAGACTAAATTAGTTAGAAAACATGTTAAAAGACATTAATTAAATAAAAGCAATAAATGCAAGAAAGTAAATGAAAGCAATAAATCTAGGTTACAAAGCTTAAGAACAATAATGGAACTTACATTAATGGAGAAGAAGAAGGAATAGTAAACTTACAAACCCAAAACAGGAAGGAAAATCTAGGAGAGAGAATCTCTCAAAAACCTAATCTAAACTATCTAAAATGAAAAATATCTCTAAAATAAAAGCCTACAACATTCTATTAATACCCCAAAATAAACCCCCCAAAAAACCAAGTTAAAAAACCCAAAATACGTCATTTTTCGTCCATATCTGATGGTTCCGGTTGAACGCGGTTTTAACAGCCCCCTTTTCCTCTCCGAACCAATTTTGACGCGTTGCACGAAAATAGCCATAACTCCCTCATATGGAATATAAATAATGCATGGTTGGAACCGATGCGGAGCTAATTCAATTATCTACATGAATATTTTTTGAAACCCTCCAAATTATGTAGTATGAAATTACCAAAATTCCCTTGATGTAGAAGAAAATACTAAAACCTTCTGAAAATGGCCATAACTTCCTCATTCGGAGTCAGAATGATGCACGATCAATGGCCACATAAAGATACTTTGATGATATACATGTTGGTAACTTCATTACATACAAAATAATGAGTTTGAAAAGATCATATTACCCTTGAAGTAGCTTTCGACGGCGAAACTTCTTCGAAATGCAATCGAACCTCACTTTTAGCGTTCCAATACCTACAAAAGCACAATTAACCCCTGCAAAACATATATATGTCCAAATCTGAGGCTATCTGGTTAACAAGTATATATATATCCATTAAGAATGTAAAAGTTCTAGAATGCATAAAGATAAAATGGGCGCAAATATGTTATATTCGTGATGTATCAACAGCTATTGTGTTATGAGTATCTTCTTCATAAGTAGCAAACACTTATCCAATATTTGAACTCACTAGAGTTTTTTTTTATTAGTTGAGCGTGTGTCTTACTAAATATATGGATTGTATTAGTTGTATCACTAGGACCATGAAAAGAAGTGACTAAATCCATACAAGTATCAATACAAGTCATGAAAGAAATATGAGATTATGGACTATGGTGGTATTCAAATAGTGTAGGTGGCTTAATGTCCTGAAGAGGTCGGATCTATAAACCTTTGGGAGGAGATCTGCCAAGATGTTCCCTATAAAATCTATCCAACCACTCGCTAAAGTCCATATTCATAAGGTTACGTAAGGGATATGCAAAGGCTAAGGAAGCATCATAGTTAGAAGACTATGACCATTAATGAACAAGACTCCTAAAGGTAAATTATACAAATATCGACAAATGTCTAAACAATTCAAGTACTACGTAAATGCTACGATCTCAAAATGGAGGCCACTTAATGGTTAACAGACACATAGATTTATAGATCCAGGATTTGCAAAGATTAAAGGTTGATACCATATTTTTCTGGCTAAGAAGACATCAAGATCAACAACAGGTGTTCTTGGCCAAAACCAAACCTAAGTTTGGTCAAATTATGTACCGACCCCCATATCCCATCATCAATAACAAACAAGCCACAAAAGTCATTGAAACATAAGGATTAGACCCAAACCACTCAAGAACCAAGAGATATGTGGTTATGATTCAAAATCATTCCCAAAGCACATAAGTTCAGATTCAGCAACATTGATTTAAACATTTTATGGTTCAAGTAGGATTATAGTTTAGTATTATATTTGTACATATAAGGTTTACAAAAGAGTTTCAATTCCACAATCTAGTTCAAGAAATTGCCACAAAAATGTAAAAACATAAAACCTTAGGTCTATGTTTAAGGAATTTTTGGTCTGTTTAGAAAAAATTAAGGAATGAAAGGAATGTCAATCATCATAATGGAATGAAATGAATGGATGATAAAAAGAGAAAAAGATGAAAACTCGCCTTTCAGAAGTTGAAGGTCACTAGAGTTGTTGCTAAAAATTGCTCAAAGTTCATCAGGTATCATTTAAGTCTTTTGTTCTTTGAACTTGGAAATGGAAAATGACACCTCAATGGCTCAAGGCTTTTTAGGATGCAGTCTTGGGGGGTTTCTATCATACCCAAATATGTCATCTAGTACCAAGAGAACATGTGGCATTAGAGCATGTGAAAATGCACATAAAAGGCCTCGACCTTTGAATATGGCTGAGGCCATATAGAACATAATTATCGTGAATAGTGCACCTCAACCTAATACACACATAAGGGGTTACGGAGTTTACACCTTGGCGTAGGGCCTGCTAGTTGTCCACCTTCTAAAAAGATTTATCCTCATCGACAAACACATGAACAGTGAACATAAGTCACCAATTAACTCCTATAAATAAAGCCTAACCTCTCCTCATTCGATAATCAAACTTTGATAAACCAAACTCTTCTAAATTTTCCTATCTCTCTCTCTCTCTCTCCATCAAAATATAGCTACGCTCATCCTCTCTGGTAATCCTAGAAGATAAGTGTTTATGTGATCATCCCTAAATTGGTATAATACTGTTGGATATCTAAAAAAATTATTTCGAAAAAATAATTCATTAAGAGTTACGAGGAAGAAATTTTTGTTAGTGTATTAATACAGTAGCACGCATATAGGAGGTGAAGTGAAAGTGCTAAGAATTTTATTTGTTTTATGAATGATCATGGTGATAGATTGGATATTTAATGATCAATTCTTCTATCAAATTAATTTGTTTATTGCTTATAGACATATTAATATGTGACAACAAACAAAAGTAACATAATTTTTTCTTATAATGAAACAAAAACTTCTTACTTGGTCATAAAGTCTTTAGTGGCTTGAACATCGGGATTTATATGAACTTTGGATGTGTTTATTGCTGACAGAGAGAAATCCCCTATGAATTAAAAGTGGTATGAATATAAAAAAAAAATCATTAAAAAGCGTGAATATATATAAATATGATAAGATATAAAAGAAATTAGTAGCACCTTTAAATTGTTTGATAGTAGTTGAGGTAACAAATACAATCAAATGACATGTGGAATTGTTGCATATATCTTCAGTTGTGAGTGAAGTTTCATCGGTCCACAAAGCGATGAAAATCTTTTCTCCACTTTAGAAATGCCATTAAATCTTGTAAATGAATGAATAACACATTATGAATAATAGAGATGATTACGATGGATTTTCAAACGTTAAAACCTTTTTTATTATTATCTATCCCCTAGCATGATGATCCTCAACAGGTGATATTGATATCAAAATACCCAATACATCTGATGACATAATAGGTGAGTCGATAGATATAAAGTGCATTTAATGTATATTATCAAATGAAGAATGATAAATAATTATAATATATCTGTGAGGTATATGTCATTTCCTAATTTAGATGTCAATTCCCCGAATTCCAAAAATTGGATGTGATATTTGGGCATGAGAGAAATATCATCTTCAGAATGTATCATCCTTGATAAAGGAAGGAATTCAATCCTTAAATTGTGGGATGAGACCCTGTAGCTATGCTTGTTCTTCATAACTCTAAAATTAGTCATTGTGTAGACTTTTACATCATCTAATGTCTTGCCAAATTTACCAAGTAAGTACCTACGCATTACTGCATGTATCGAGTCCCCCTATGAAGGTATTAAATATTTATTATTAAATGGAAAATAATGATAAATATATTGTGATTTCGAGTGACGTAAAACGTATTAAAATGATAAGGTATAAATAGATTTACTTTGTCATCAACTAAGAGAATGTCATCTGATAGTTTTACATTATCGCCAGATCTAATCTTTGATTCCCATTTTCAGACAACTCAAACAAATATGGTCCAATCATCCCTATATTTTTGAAGATCTTAAAGTATTGTAACTTGTTTCAAGTTTTTGAATGTTTTTATGAGAACAAAATTAAATGTGAAATGAATTAAGTAAGTTGGAACATAAGTATAAAGATTAACAATAGTAACAATTTATTTAAGTACTTAAATAAACCTATAAATATAGATGCAAGAACCTCATCGTAGACAACATTTTTTGTGTAATGGCTATAAATTTGGTCTTTATTATTTATGAATAATTTTAGGCCGTTGCTTGAAGTTACTATAGATATAGCGACATATAATTAACTGTGATGAAATACAGGCTTTGGTAAGTAAGTGGAAACTTTATCGAGAGTTTGGCTTTGGATTTTGTTGATTGTCATAGATAATGATAGACGAAGTGGAAATTGGCGTCTTCTCATAATAAATGACCATTTAGAGTCCGTTGTAGACATAATTATTCTTGGAATGAATACTTTTGTGGCTATATTCGATCCTGTGATAATTTTAGACTCAATGACCAATAGAGATAATTGTGTAGTTATCAATCTTATCCCGTTGCAAAGGCCAACACTTTGGTTTATGTTTCTTATTAGCATAATCGGTGAGCCTATCTTTAGTTCCACGATATGACCTAGGAGTCTAGAAAAGTTCAAGTTATTTAAAAATTCAATATCGAAAAGAAAATCTTGGTCACGTATATCCCCAACAGCCTTAGATATTGAGTCTGAACTGAAATATGTTGTAGCATATCGCGGAATGACTACATGAACATTGATGTTGTCAACCATATGGTTAATTAGAATAAGAATATCTCGACCCTGGATGTAATCTTGATCACTATATCTATTGACTAAATCGGGGTATGTTATGAGACAATATCGACAATTGGGCTATCCGAATGGGGTATAAGCTTCGCATTAGGTATTTTTACCCTGAATTAGGGGTGGCAATTTTTGACATGTCACGATAACCCGACACAAACTCGACACGAAGTTAGCGGGTTAGGGTTGACGATTTCTTGACACGAACCCGAATATGACACGACCCCCCAACACGAATAATAAACGGGTTGGGTTAGTGTCAAACACGTATAACTCAAAAATGACACGAGTAGACCCGCTTAACTCGTATTTTATGGAGAATATATTAGATAATTTATATATCTTTATAGGCATTCTATAAAATTGATGGAGAATCGGATGATAAATTATTTGTGTTGAAAGAAGTTGAAATTAATTAAATTTAAGTTATTGTAGGCCTATGATTGGTATGATTGGTTAAGAGAGAAGAAAAAATTATGTTATATTTTACTTAATGGGTTATACGGGTCAACCCGAACACGACACGATAATAAATAGGTCGGGTTAGTGTTTGCTCATCTGACACGATTAGTTAATTGGGTCGGGTTAGGGTTGACTAATACCTGACACGAACCCGACATGACACGATCCGAACACAACATGATGCACACGAATTCCCACCCCTACCCTGAATGGATAGTCCTCATATCCTAATGATTCTTTTGGAAGTTTTTTGTCACCTAGTGCAAGGACCCAATCTCTGAATGTAGCGAAATATTGTATCCACATGTTTTTCGATAGGATGAATACATGACACAAACTCCAGAGCTTTGATTTGTTAATTAATGCATTCACAATTTCATTTGCAGAAAATCTCCACCAAGAAGAACCATAATTCCTCTAAAAAACTTTTTTGAACTTTTCATCATCGAATCGCATTATGTCTCTTAATGTTTTGTTAACAACTTCAAAACAATGACGGTGGTTCATAGGATCCTCATCCAGAATAATTAATCTTATTTTCCTAATGAGCTCTACAAGATGAGTCCGTTGATAAATATCACATGTTGATTCTGCGTGAATGTCAATGGAATCTTAAATCTTAGAATAACGATTCTTCCACCGGGTAGCAATAACGATGCAATTCCAGAAGATGTAATTGCGAGAACAACTTTTCCATCTGAACGAAAATGTACAAGAATTGTTCTGTATAAAAATGTTTTCCATGCTCCTCTTACCCCATTTACGAAGTAAAATCCTCCTTTGGTTTCATAGAAAAATCATATAACATGATTATAGACATCCGATTGCTCATCATTCAATGCGTTGAACATGTTAGTATGGTCATGTGCCAAAGAATCTGCATCGTACGAAAGTTCCTCTCTTAAGAGCCTATTATCCTTTTTCTCGAATCAGTGTAGCATCTAAAAGTAGCATTGGTGAGAAATCATTTAGGCATTCCCATTTCTATTTGAAATCTAGTCAATTTCATGAAGAGCATAATTCTTCAATTGATTTTCACTCAGAATAAGATCAGCTACGCATAAGATTTTTCTTTAACGCTGAAGCAAATCTTCTAATAAAACCTCCCAATTGTCTTCCCAAAGTCTTTTTGGATCAACAACTTTGCAAAACACAAGGATTATAGAAAATATGTCATGTGATTGATTACCCATTGCCCATTGTGAAGCTTGGTCTAGAGTGTCATTCCATTCTTTGTCATCTTCTAATAGCCCAAGAGCGTAACATGATACTTTACATATTGGATAAATAATTCCATTAACCGTCTTCACCTCATCGTAATTTCTTACTCTGTGAACAACATTGAGGAGCATACAAAGGTAAAATCTCTCACCAGAGGCTGGATGAGCATATACTATACACCTGAGTCATGTGACTAAATTTTTCCTTCTAAACAATTCCTTTTCCTTTGAGTCCCAAACCCATTTTGAAGGAAATTCATCATTGATTAACACCCTTGCATCTTCATGGATGAAATTTATTACCATCCATTGTGTGAACATAGAATTTTCAATATCTACCCTTTCAATCACAATATCTAGATTGTCAGAATCTTTAAAAGTGACAACATGCTTGTTCGTAAGATGGAATGTCAATCGTTCATCCCCGATGCTCCTATATTGTATATGAAATTTATTAATTCTCCATCAAGCTTAACATGTAGATAAGTAATGAGAATCGAGGAAAGTTTTAATTTCATCAACCTCTAATATTTTCTCCTCACAATTATCATGATTTTGGACAATTATTTCTATGAGACCCATTGTAGTTCTGTGAGGGCCTTTATTTATGTACTTGAAAAGATATTTAATTTCACTAGATTTATTGTACCATTCCACATTTATGTGAGCTTGGTGTTTCATGACCAAGTCAATATTGTGTGGAACTACGAATCTGTTCTCAACTATGATTCCCATCTTCTCTACAAATCTTCCATTATCTCCCCGTCTATAAATTGGGAATCCATTTTCATCAAATTTTATCATGCATGTGAAATTTTTGGGGATTTTTTTTGAGCAACTTCTATTTTCCATACAAGGCGATTAGGGATTTGCATGTCCGCAGGGCCCATGAATCATGAATTGTGAAATAAAGCGTATCCAACTAGGTCACTAATATAATCAGGTAACTCAACTGAAATAATCTTATCTATATCATCTTGGTTGTTTGGCATCTACATGTAGGAATATAAGTATGTGGGCGTGTGACAATCCCCTTTTTTGGAATTCAATTGTGTAAATAGCTATCATAAAAATTATATATTGTTATAGTTATTGACAGAGCATAAATAGTTTGGACCACAAATAATTTGATTTGTAATTATGGATCATTAGTTATCAAATATAAATTACGTATCTGCCATTACTTTCCCAAAATGTTTTCCTCCGACTAAATCCTTCATTAGAGGATCAAGTTTTATTTGAAAACTTCGTGTGATAATATCAGGTCTATCCTTAAGCTTTTGGACAGGAATGAGTTATAGAAACTTTATGATTTCGTTCCATTTAGGATTCATCGTGAAGGTGATAAACATATATGGATTACCAAAGAATCTACAAATAGCCATTGTGTCTCGAAAAATTTGAGCCATATAATGTGAACCCCTAGTGAAACTTGAAGGAAGTACAATACGTTTCCCTACAGACGATGGCGTTGAATCTCCTTCAAGAATAGCAACTTTCAATCCTTTATATAGCTCAACCCTTAATCGTGGTTGGTTTGTTCTAATCCACCTCAACCTTTCTTTTTCAATGCATGTAGATGCATCAACAACATATTATTGGAAAAGTCTTCCAGAGTGCAAAGCGGTGGGAGCTTCATTTGTTCTTTAATGCAAATGGTATCCATAATATTATCTCATAGTCACACAATTATATATAGTCTTACATATCCCATTGTATATTCTATAAGTTATACCCAGTTGGTAACCATCTTCACCATATGGGAATAACAATGAGTATTGCATAGCCATAAATGAGGGATGGAGATCGCTAATTCTTTGCAAACCATTTGACTTATGGTCAACAATAATATCTCTCACAACATTCTCCTCAGTAAAGTCACCAACAATGAGTGTGGCTATTTCAGAAGAGGTAGGAAAATTGTAAACTGATAGGTGTTTAAAACGATTTTTAATTAACCTTATTCTCACAAGCATTACATCTGAATGCTAAAAACGCTCACGTGCCATTCGAAACACTTTTGTAATCTTATTGTGCTCATCAAACATTGATAGTAATTTCAAAATTACTTTTGTATCCAACATTGGGATACAAAATTACTAGACAATTGTCTAGTATATGAAACAATTACTTTTGTTCAAAAGCTTTATGACAATTCTAAAGTACTAGTACTTATATAAAAATTACCTCATTGTCTAGTACTTTTGTTCAAAAGCTTTATATAAAGTTCAAAAGCTTTATGAAACAAATTGTCTAGTACTTTTGTTCAATTACTAGACAATTCTAAAGCTTTATGACTAGTACTTTTGTTCAAAATTACTCCATTGTCTAGTACTTTTGTTTGAGATGTAATTGACTTTTGTTTTTTGTTTGTAGAACTCCCTTACTTACTTATATTGTTCGGAGCACAACTTAGGTGCCGAATGGACATCATGTTTTGAAGCGATGGATGTAGGTTATACGACATATTAATTAAAGAAATACTTAGTGATGTCGTATGACATACGTTACTTGAGCGTTTGTGAAATATATTCATCCCATGATGAAATATAGCAATTCGACATTGGGAATCTTGATCCATCTAAGTTGAACAAAAATAACAATTAGGGTTTATGTGATGAAAAATAACATGCAATATATATATATATATATATATATATATATATATATATATATCATGACAATGCAACAACATTTTACATCATGAGTATAAAGATGGACGAAGTTAACATGAAATAAATAGTATTGATATGCCCAAAGTACACCTTCCTACTCAGGGACACAAACCTTGGCCTGATTCACAGTCGAGGTGGATGAAGCTCAAACTCATACATCAACCTCGATTGGACATTTGCCTAGTTTAACAAGAACTCATGGGTTCAATCATCCATCAACAACAACATCGTCCTAGGCCGATGTTACCAGCTAAGCAATGCCTCTCAGGCTCAATCATCAAGTATCATGACAACATAAGCCTCGGTCGACGTTATAAGTATCTAACCTCAGCTGGAATTTACAAGTATCACCATCCTCGTACTCATCCAGGTCGAGGTTGGCCCAAATCAAAGACAACCGAACATTTACAAGTACATGTATGGCTTGGAACACGTGGACAATTTTTTTTATAACTGAATCATTCCCTTCACGTGAGGGAATATTGAGGTCATCATTATTTATTTAAGATCATCCATGTGTCATCCTTACACTAGTTGGATCTTCATGCAAATGCTCATTTAATGCATGGGGGGTACATTACACCCCCCAAGCACTATATATAGAGGTCATCTTCAACATTATAAAGGATCAATAATTGCAACCCTAGTTGAAACTCTGCCATTTTACATAGTAGAGAAAGAAATCTTGAGAGATTGTATCCATGGCCATTAGTGCCCTCATTCAGTGATATTATTTACACACACTCATAGTGGACGTAGGCCAGATTGGCCGAACCACTTATATTCAATAATTCACCCTCTTCTCCTCACCTCTTTCTCCTACTATACATACATATACTTTTGCTGCCATTGTTGTGCTTGTTTTAGCTTATTCATATCTTATCTGGTGGTGCTATTTCCAGCATCATCATTTTGGCACCGTCTATGGGAATGAGAAGATATATCTCTTCCTTTCCTAGATTTAACCTCACTGAAGACTCTGGTGGTGAACCAGGCCTCACCCTTCGTGTGAAGCTCTTTCACCATTGAAAGAGGACCTTTAAGGTATTTAAGCTCTCCTATTTTCATCACAAGATCTTTATCCCTAACACATGGCACTGGAGTTACCACCATCTGGTGTTGGAGGACCCAGTTCTAGCCAGGCACCACCCCAATCCCAGATGGCTGAGGTAGCAGCAGCCTTGAAGTCATTAGCAGCAACTCAACAAGTAATGAAGGAGGAGTTTGCCCAGTTAAGCCAAAATATGATGAGGCCACCTGCGATCTCATCGAAAATGATTACTCTGATTGTTGTTGAACCACGTCTAGAGGGCAGGGGACCACCCCAAGTACCACGATAGGACCAACCTACGCCTCAGTGAAGGAGGGACATTGCTGACCCCAGACGTTTGCGTCTAGGGAGGCAAGGAAGCCCTTGCCCTGAGGATAGGTATGATAATATTGAAGCGATAGATGCTCTAGCAGACTATCACTACACCAAAAACAGGAAACTGGCACGGTTTAAAATCGTGCCAGACGCAATCTGGCACGGTTTTAAACCGTGCCAGAATCAGGCGAGCCAGATTTTCTGGCGCGGTTTAAAACCGTGCCAGATTTTCCAATCTGGCACGCTTTTGGCACGCTTTTAAACAGTGCTAGATGTTAAATCTGGCACGCTTTTGGCACACGCCAAAACCATGCCAAATTATCTATTTTCTGGCACGCTTTTGGCACGGTTATAAAGCGTGGCAGATTGTTTTATAAGCGTTCTCATTTTTATGCATTGGCGCGGTTTTGGCACGGTTTAAAACCGTGCCAGATTTTTCAGTTGATTAAAAAAATAATAATAGGAACCAAATCTGGAAAATCTGCAAATTCCAAATTCGGTAGGAAAAATATTTATTATTTGCAAAAACAAAATCAAGAAAATTCACAAATTATGAATATCGCAGATTGTTGATAAACTAATGTGCATACAAACTTCAAAAAATTACAAGAGATAATACCAATATAAACCAACACATGACCACAAAAGTCGACAATAACTTCAAAAAATTACAAGAGTTAATAGTTCTCATATCAAAAAAAAATTGGGCAGAATTTCCTCTATTTTTTGAGCATTCCAAAACTTGCTAACATAAAATCTGCCCATATAAAGCCCGCACGGGCATAAAAGTCAACAATAAAACTACTATAGCCAGCACGACCATAAAAATAAACCATAAAACTACGGAAGCCTGCTCGGCCATAACACAAAAAATAGAATCCTGAATATTAACGACACTAAATACACAATCCCCCTGCTGTACAACATTGACTTCTTCATGCGTTCCAAGTGGATAAAAGCTAACGATTGAATGTCATCCTACAAAAAAAATAAGACACAAAAAAGATACAATATTAGTAACCAAGTCATTTTTAAAAAAATATTCAAGCAAAAAAATTGCATATACAAGAAGAAAAATTGCACATACGACTACGCGGTCAGTTCCTACAGGTTACAATGATCCCGTGTGAGGTGTTTGTGCCTCCTACGGGGTCGTTTGGGGGTTGGTTCGAGTTTTCACCCCTTAACGGCCTGTTTTCAAGTCTAACTGTGATTTTTGCAAATTATCGTCATATTCTCAAACCGGGAGTCCCGGGACTACGCGGTCAGTTCCTACAAGTTACATTGGTCCCGTGCGAGGTGTTCGTGCCTCCTACGGGGTCGTTTGGGGGCCGGTTCGGGTTTTCACCCCTTAACGGCATGTTTTCAAGTCTAACTGTGATTTTTGCAAATTATCGTCATATTCTCAAACCGGGAGTCCCGGGACTACGCGGTTAGTTCCTACAAGTTACATTGGTCCCGTGCGAGGTGTTCGTGCCTCCTACGGGATCGTTTGGGGGCCGGTTCGGGTTTTCACCCCTTAACGGCCTGTTTTCAAGTCTAAGTGTGATTTTTGCAAATTATCGTCATACTCTCATACCGGGAGACCCGGGACTACGCGGTCAGTTCCTACAAGTTACATTGGTCCCATACGAGGTGTTCGTGCTCCTACGGGGTCGTTTGGGGGTTGGTTCGGGTTTTCACCCCTTAACAGCCTGTTTTCAACTCTAAGTGTGATTTTGGCAAATTTGGGTCATACTCTCAAACCGAGAGTCCCGGGACTACGCGGTCAGTTGCTACAAGTTACATTGATCCCATGTGAGGTGTTCGTGCCTCCTACGGGGTCGTTTGGGGGCTAGTTCGGGTTTTCACCCCTTAACGGCCTGTTTTCAAGTCTAAGTGTGATTTTTGCAAATTCGGGTCATACTCTCAAACCGAGAGACCCGGGACTACGCGGTCAGTTGCTACAAGTTACATTGGTCCCGTGCGAGGTGTTCGTGCCTCCTACGGGGTCGTTTGGGGGCTGGTTTTGGTTTTCACCCCTTAACGGCCTGTTTTCAAGTTTAAGTGTGATTTTTGCAAATTATCGTCATACTCTTAAACCGGGACTCCCGTGACTACGCGGTCAGTTCCTACGAGTTACATTGGTCCCGTGCGAAGTGTTCGTGCCTCCTACGGGGTCGTTTGGGGGCTGGTTCGGGTTTTCACCCCTTAACGGCCTGTTTTCAAGTCTAAGTGTGATTTTTGCAAATTATCATCATATTCACAAACCAGGAGACCCGGGACTACGCGGTCAGTTCCTACAAGTTACACTGGTCCCGTGTGAGGTGTTCGTGCCTCCTACGGGGTCGTTTGGGAGCTGGTTCGTGTTTTCACCCCTTAACGGCCTGTTTTCAAGTCTAAGTGTGATTTTTGCAAATTATCGTCATACTCTCAAACCGGGAGTCCCGGGACTACGCGGTCAGTTCCTACGAGTTACATTGGTCCCGTGCGAGGTGTTCGTGCCTCTTACGGGGTCGTTTGGGGGCTGGTTCGGGTTTTCACCCCTTAACGGCCTGTTTTCAAGTCTAAGTGTGATTTTTGCAAATTATCGTCATACTCTCATACCGGGAGTTCCGGGACTACGCGGTCAATTCCTACTAGTTACATTGGTCCCCTACGAGGTGATCGTGCCTCCTACGGGGTCGTTTGGGGGCTGGTTCGGGTTTTCACCCCTTAACAGCCTGTTTTCAAGTCTAAGTGTGATTTTTGCAAATTATCGTCCTACTCTCATACCGGGAGTCCCGGGACTACGCGGTCAGTTCCTACAAGTTACATTGGTCCCCTACGAGGTGATCGTGCCTCCTACGGGGTCGTTTGGAGGCTGGTTCACGTTTTCACCCCTTAATGTTTTGTTTTCATGTCTAAGTGTGATTTTTGCACATTCGGGTCATACTCTCATAACAAGAGTTCCGGGACTACGCGGTCAGTTCCTACAAGTTACACTGGTGCCGTACGAGGTGTTCGTGCCTCCTACGGGGTCGTTTGGGGGCTGGTTCGGGTTTTCACCCCTTAACGGCCTGTTTTCAAGTCTAAGTGTGATTTTTGCAAATTATCGTCATACTCTCAAACTGGGAGTCCCGGGACTACGCGGTCAGTTCCTACAAGTTACATTGGTCCCATACGAGGTGTTCGTGCTCCTACGGGGTCGTTTGGGGTTGGTTCGGGTTTTCACCCCTTAACAGCCTGTTTTCAACTCTAAGTGTGATTTTGGCAAAATCGGGTCATACTCTCAAACCGAGAGTCCCGGGACTACGCGGTCAGTTGCTACAAGTTACATTGATCCCGTGTGAGGTGTTCGTGCCTCCTAGGGGGTCGTTTGGGGGCTAGTTCGGGTTTTCACCCCTTAACGGCCTGTTTTCAAGTCTAAGTGTAATTTTTGCAAATTCGGGTCATACTCTCAAACCGGGAGACCTGGGACTACGCGGTCAGTTGCTACAAGTTACATTGGTCCCGTGCGAGGTGTTCGTGCCTTCTACGGGGTCGTTTGGGGGCTGGTTTTGGTTTTCACCCCTTAACGGCCTGTTTTCAAGTCTAAGTGTGATTTTTGCAAATTATCGTCATACTCTTAAACCGGGACTCCCGTGACTACGCGGTCAGTTCCTACGAGTTACATTGGTCCCGTGCGAGGTGTTCGTGCCTCCTACGGGGTCGTTTGGGGGCTGGTTCGGGTTTTCACCCCTTAACGGCCTGTTTTCAAGTCTAAGTGTGATTTTTGCAAATTATCGTCATACTCTAAAATCGGGACTCCCGGGACTACGCGGTCATTTCCTATGAGCTATATTGGTCCCAAGCGAGGTGTTCGTGCTTCCTACGGGGTCGTTTGGGGGCTGGTTCGGGTTTTCACCCCTTAACGGCCTGTTTTCAAACCTAAGTGTGATTTTTGCGAATTATCGTCATACTCTCAAACCAGGACTCCCGGGGGGGAGTACGCGGTCAGTTCCTACGAGTTACACTGGTCCCGTGCGAGGTGTTCGTGCTTCCTACGGGGTCGTTTGGGGGCGGGTTCGGGTTTTCACCCCTTAACGGCCTGTTTTCAAGTCTAAGTGTGATTTTTGCAAATTATCGTCATATTCACAAACCGGGAGACCCGAGACTACGCGGTCAGTTCCTACAAGTTACACTGGTCCCGTGTGAGGTGTTCGTGCCTCCTACGGGGTCGTTTGGGGGCTGGTTCGGGTTTTCACCCCTTAACGGCCTGTTTTCAAGCCTAAGTGTGATTTTTGTGAATTATCATCATACTCTCAAACCCGGACTCCCGGGACTACGCGGTCAGTTCCTACGAGTTACACTGTTCCCGTGCGAGGTGTTCGTGCCTCCTACGGGGTCGTTTGGGGGCTGGTTCGGGTTTTCACCCCTTAACGGCCTGTTTTCAAGTCTAAGTGTGATTTTTACAAATTATAGTCATACTCTCAAACCGGGAGACCCGAGACTACGCGGTCAGTTCCTACGAGTTACACTGGTCCCGTGTGAAGTGTTCGTGCCTCCTACGGGGTCGTTTGGGGGCTGGTTCGGGTTTTCACCCCTTAACAGCCTGTTTTCAAGTCTAAGTGTGATTTTTGCAAATTATCATCATACTCTCATACCGGGAGTCCCGGGACTACGCGGTCAGTTCGTACAAGTTACATTGGTCCCCTACGAGGTGATCGTGCCTCCTACGGGGTCGGTTGGGGGCTGGTTCACGTTTTCACCCCTTAACGGCCTGTTTTCATGTCTAAGTGTGATTTTTGCAAATTCGGGTCATACTCTCATACCAGGAGTTCCGGGATTACGCGGTCAGTTCCTACAAGTTACACTGGTGACGTGCGAGGTGTTCGTGCCTCCTACGGGGTCGTTTGGGGGCTGGTTCGGATTTTCACCCCTTAACGGCCTGTTTTCAAGTCTAAGTGTGATTTTTGCAAATTATCGTCATACTCTCAAATCGGGAGTCCCGGGACTACGCGGTCAGTTCCTACGAGTTACATTGGTCCCGTGCGAGGCGTTCGTGCCGCTTACGTGGTCGTTTGGGGGCTGGTTCGGGTTTTTACCCCTTAACGGCCTGTTTTCAAGTCTAAGTGTGATTTTTGCAAATTATCGTCATACTCTCATACCGGGAGTCCCGGGACTACGCGGTCAGTTCCTACTAGTTACATTGGTCCCCTACGAGGTGATGTGCCTCCTACGGGGTCGTTTGGTGGCTGGTTCACGTTTTCACCCCTTAACGGCCTGTTTTCATGTCTAAGTGTGATTTTTGCAAATTCGGGTCATACTCTCATACCAGGAGTTCCGGGACTACGCGGTCAGTTGCTACAAGTTACAGTGGTCCCGTGGGAGGTGTTCGTGCCTCCTACGGGGTCGTTTGGGGGCTGGTTTTGGTTTTCACCCCTTAACGGCCTGTTTTCAAGTCTAAGTGTGATTTTTGCAAATTATCGTCATACTCTCAAACCGGGTCTCCCGGGGAGTACGCGGTCAGTTCCTACGAGTTACACTGGTCCCGTGCGAGGTGTTCGTGCTTCCTACGGGGTCGTTTGGGGGCGGGTTCGGGTTTTCACCCCTTAACGGCCTATTTTCAAGTCTAAGTGTGATTTTTGAAAATTATCGTCATACTCTCAAACCGGAAGACCCGGGACTACACGGTCAGTTCCTACGAGTTACATTGGTCCCGTGCGAGATGTTCGTGCCTCCTACGGGGTTGTTTGGGGGCTGGTTCGGGTTTTCACCCCTTAACGGCCTGTTTTCAAGTCTAAGTGTGATTTTTGCAAATTTGGGTCATACTCACAAACCGGGAGTCCCGGGACTACGCGGTCAGTTCCTACGCGTTACATTGGTCCCGTGCGAGGTGTTCGTGCCTCCTACGAGGTCGTTTGGGGGTTGGTTTGGGTTTTCACCCCTTAACGGCCTGTTTTCAAGTCTAAGTGTGATTTTTGCGAATTATCGTCATACTCTCAAACCGGGAGACCCGGGACTACGCGGTCAGTTGCTACAAGTTACATTGGTCCCGTGTGAGGTGTTCGTGCCTCCTACGGGGTTGTTTGGAGGGTGGTTTGGATTTTCAACGAATTGTTTTTAACTAAGTGTGATTTTTGCAAATTATCGTCATATTCACAAACCGGGAGACCCGGGACTACGCGGTCAGTTCCTACAAGTTACACTGGTGCCGTGCGAGGTGTTCGTGCCTCCTACGGGGTCGTTTGGGGGCTGGTTCGGGTTTTCACCCCTTAACGGCCTGTTTTCAAGTCTAAGTGTGATTTTTGCAAATTATCGTCATACTCTCAAACCGGGAGTCCCGGGACTACGCGGTCAGTTCCTACGAGTTACATTGGTCCCGTGCGAGGTGTTCGTGCCTCTTACGGGGTCGTTTGGGGGCTGGTTCGGGTTTTCACCCCTTAACGGCTTTTTTTCAAGTCTAAGTGTGATTTTTGCAAATTATCGTCATACTCTCATACCGGGAGTCCCGGGACTACGCGGTCAGTTCCTACTAGTTACATTGGTCCCCTACGAGGTGTTCGTGCCTCCCACGGGATCGTTTGGGGCTGGTTCGGGTTTTCACCCCTTACCGTGCGAGGTGTTCGTGACTACGCGTGTCTCATTCTGGTATGTTTATTAGTTGTTTTACGTTTTCATTCACCAATGTTCAATTTTCAAATGTTGTATGGTAGCCTTAATCAATTTAGAACACTTACTTATTTCATAAAATTTCGACAGAGTTTCCTTTGTTTATTCATGAAATCCAACTTATTTTAATATTAACATAAGCCCAACAACAACAACAAGCACAAAAGCCGCAGCTAAACCACCAATAAATCCCTTCCACCGATTTAACATCTAAAAATAGTATATAAATCCATATAGCCCCTTCCTCCATGTCAACCACTTATTAAGGCCTTAACACACACATCTTACACAACACACACACGCGCACACAATTAAATGAAATGCTTACCAAATTTATTCGCAACTTGAGATCCTCCGAATAAGCTCCCTCATTCTTGATCCTTGCGTATTTATGCAAACAACTTGAGATCTTCCCTTTTCCAATCACTTCTTCGAGTTCCGCTTTGGCTTTCACCAGTGTGCTGATGTTGTATCAGTCCCGACACAAAGAGGTCCTGCAATACCAAAATTATATTTTAAAAAGATATATTAACCATTATGTAGGGAAAGTAGTCATTTTACAACATGTGACTTAATTTTCTGACTTGTGAAATGTTCTTGGTTTTTTGTTTTATTTACCAGTTTTTCAATTTTGGCATACATGAAGAATTAGTGAAAATGAGTAAGTAATTGAGAAAGGCCACAAACCAAGCACATGTGTTCGATGTGGGTCCTATCGATTTGTCGATTTATTCCGAATCCTATTGTGAAATATTGAGTATTGTCCTCACCATGGGTCCTATTCATTATACTAAATAATTGCGAGTGTACAAAATAAATAAGACGGTCATAAAGTCTATAAGCATGGACTATAATGTTACCATAGAAGTAGGATCTTACTTAAATTGGTATAGCATCTAAATAAAGTAACTATGATTTAAACATGCTTAAAACATCAAAAACACAATATTAATTCAAGATTTAATGATAAAACCCAATTCTGTATCAAGAACCCTAAAAATTCAATCTTAATCAATTTGATCCCATTCTCTAAATATTTACGCATATATTCAAGGGGTTTATGAACGATTCATAGTAGAAGTCAATTCATATACATAATCTATCAATTTCAACTCATATTGAAATACAAATAAACCAAACCAAAGATGAGGTAAGTTTGGTAATGGCCAGGTTATAGGGGACAATATAAACTTGATGTAACAACAGAGATGAGGTAAGTTTGGTAATGGCCAGGCTAGTGTTAAAACCAAGCACTAAAAGCTTAGGATTCACTCCATTAAAGATGAAGAGGGTAATACTTGGGAGAATAATCAAGACGTTATTAATCATATTGTGGGATTATTTAAGAAACAACTTACAGAAGACCAAACTACCATCTTTAGTAGTGTAACTACAAACCTTATTCCTTCTCTCATTTCAACTCCAGAGCTAAGAATCTGAAAAATGTATGGGCACATTATGATATACAATTGCAGTTACGATGATTTCAAGCCATGAGATGAAAAATAGATTAAAAAACTAACACAAACTTGAACTTTTAAAAAATGTACTAAATTGAAAACATAACATTCTGAATAACATCCTTAAACTTACCGAAGGCGTTCAACAAAAGGTTTTAGGGACATTATCTTTTTCTCCTTGATCCGAGGAAACACATTGCAATGTAGAACTGTGATGGAGCATACTTGGGAATGTTTTTTACTGTCCATCTAGTATGCATAACACAATATTGTCCCAACAAAATACATGTTAAATTACAGAACATCTTGTAGGTTAATAACAAGTGAAAGAATAAAATACATGTCAAATTAGTTAGAAATTACTTATCATGGGGCAAAAACTAAAAGATAAAATGGAATATTAGTAGCTCTAGAACCCCGGGCACCATTGTTAGGCTTTTGAAGTGCAAAAAAGGGTGCATAAGATTGGTAACTGCAAATAAAGCAAATAAATGTCAAAATAACCTATATAGGTACACTAACTCAGATCCGTGAATATCGATCTTTCAACACAAATAATCACATTAAAACTGAAATCTTGCAAACTGAGTCGGGTTAAGGACCGCTGAGATAGGAAACAAAATAGATATCTGACATGCATAGACAGTATTTTAGGAGTCGTTATCTAGCAGTGTATGCATTTTGACAACCTATATAGGACTCTCACGGACACGTATACTCAACTTGTCGACACGATACTGTTAAATAGTGTAGGGCATGGACACATTGACGTATTAAGAAGCAAACAAACTGAACATAAATTCCTAAACAACTATACTGAACCTAATATCAACAAATTTATCTAAATAAACATTACCTGATATCAAATATATTATGCACAACTGAACTTAAAATCAAATTAGCCAAACAACGGGTTCTAATATTCATAATTCATAGCAGAGCAAATATGGAGCAAAAAGCATTTTTTTATTTATCCCTCCTAGTACAATATCCATTCAGTTGCTTATAACTCAGTAGAAGCTCTCACTCTCAGGTTTAGTTTTTAAGTTTACAAATATCCTAATAACAAATTTGCTTCTTGAAAAAACAGAAAACAACGGATTCGGGTTTCACAAAATAAAAATAAAAAACATGAACTGCCACGAAACTCCACACAACTTAAAATGATTAATGAAGTCACAAAATATTCTTCTAACTTGTACCCACAAATAATAAATATAAACAACATAAACCTTAAGCAAAGAGAGAGAAAGAACCTTAATTTCAGATCAAATCGTTTCCTTTGCTTCCTTGATTTACAGTTGTTTTGAATCGAAGTTGGAGATAAAATCTTTTTTTCGGAGTTGGAGATTTCAGAGCTAATCGGAGATTTCAATCGAAGTTGTTTTTGGCGAGATTTCAGAGCCAAGCGGGCTGCTATCTTGAGATGGTCGGCGGGCGGATGGTCGAGTGAGGAAGATGACTGGGCTTGGTCGGCGGGCGGATGGTCGATTCCTTGATAAGGCAACGTTTGGTCTCTGCAGAAGAGAGAGAGAGAGAGAGAGAGAGAGAGAGAGAGAGAGAGACTTAGAGAGAAGAGAGAACAGATCAGATTGTCCCGCCTTGAAATTTTTGTCCCCGATTGAAATTTTAGGATATTATTTTTTTAATGAACTGTACCCATATTTGGCACGGTTTTACACCGTGCCAGAATTTGACACTTATTTAAACCGTGCCAGTTTATGCTAAAACCGTGCCAAATTTTGGAACGTTTTAAAACCGTGCCAGAATCTCCTTGCCACAGCGTGCCAGATTAGCATTTTTGGTGTAGTGAGTTCTTGTGTCAATACTATTTCATTATGCTTAAACATCATTAATTTGGTGATAAATTGTGAGGTGAAACATCATAATTTGATGACCTCAGACCTCAAACATCATTAATTTAGTGAAATTATAAGGATAAAACATCATTATTTAGCGATCTCAGACCTTAAACATCATTAGTTTGGTGAAAATTATGAGGTAAACATCATAATTTGGTGACCTCAGACCTTAAACATCATTCATTTGGTGATAAATTATGAGGAGAAACATCATAATTTGATGACCTCAGACCTTAAACATTATTAATTCGGTGGTAAATTATGAGGTGAAACATCATTATTTGGTGACCTCAGACCTTAAACATTATTAGTTTGGTGAAAATTATGAGGTAAACATCATAATTTAGTGACCTCAGACCTTAAACATCATTAATTTAGTGAAATTATGAGGTGAAACATCATAATTTGATGACCTTAGACCTTAAACATCATTAATTTGGTGATAAATTATGAGGTGAAACATCATAAAATGACGACCTCAGACCTTAAACATTTTAAGGTAAACATCAATATATGGCGACTTCAGACATTAAGACCAAAACAACATGCAAGAGAAGACACACAAAGAAGCTATATAATCTAAGGAATACGGTATTAATATTCATCACAGAACAGTCAAAGTTACAAATAAAATATGCCAAAATATACTACCAGAATTCACAAATGTTACAGATGAGAAAAGAGGTAAAAACTATAACTTAAAGCTTCACAAGACTAGGCCTAGGTATGTGCAGAATGAGTGGTGTCTTCTTAGCTGAAGTAAGTAACCTCGGCTCCCTCATCCTGAGGATTAACATCTTCAGTCTCAGCGGCACCCAAGGGAGCAGTCTCTGAAGGAGAAGCACCGTACTCCTCAACCTATTGCTAGGCCTGAGAAAAATGGCGGTCACCAAAGCCTAGACCAACAAAGTCTGAGGCACTCAAACTTCCTGACTCTTATTCCTTGGAGGCTACCCATTTACTAGTGGCATTGATACCTCTCTCAAGGTACTTGAAAACGTCATACGACTGTGTGATAATTGATTAACTTCGTAAATTTCTAATTTGACACACTTATTAAATTTCAACCCCTAAACATGCATTTAAAGAGTGTGATTCAACCCATAAACAAATAAAGCATTCGACATAACATTAAGGAAAAATCCCCGTAGGGAAAAACCTTTTATTTTGAGAACTTTAAATAATTTACAAGACCATTGACTTACATACAACCTGATAATCGCCCACAAGTGTAATGCATGGTGTCTTCGGCAAACCTTCAAAGCAACGGCTAGAAACAGTGTCGACTGGAATCTCCCGCAGGAACTCCAGGTGGTCAGCAATAAAGAAGATAAATGGCTTCTTCACAAGGGTTGAACAAATACAAGGATGTGTTCTTGGGTTACCAAAAAGATTCACAAAGGTTTGGAAATTGTGTGAATCAAAACATGAGTCTTGGGACTCAAAAAATATGAAGACTAGAGGTATTTGGACTCTAAAAAACGTCTTCCAAAGTCTTTTAAAATAACTTCCCCGAAGTTGGTTTAAATAGGAAAACACATGAAGAGTTTTATAAAATAAAAACACTGAAATTCTATCTAGCATACAGGGACCTCGAACCGGTTCGGGTACCCTACGAACCGGTTCTCCCCCCCGAATCAGTTTGGGCTGGGTTCGAGGAAATTCGTTGGATCAAGGGGTTAAACACTTAGTAAAATTTCCAAGTTTTTTCTTAGAATTATCTCCATTTTCAGGAGGCCATAACTTGTTCACTGTAGCTCAGATTGAGGTGCCGTTTCTTCCAGTATATTTTTTGCGGTAAGATCTTAAACTTTCCAGTTAACCGGTCCTCCGGACGATGGCTGTAAAATTACCAAATTGCCCTTGAACTTCCCTATCAAGCCTTGTTGCACTATTTTGACTTCTCTTGCATACCACTTGGATTTCGAGCCAAAAATCATGGAACGTGAAGTCGTTGAGGCAGATGAGGGACACATGATGGAGATAATAAATGCTTGATTCCCAGAATTCAGATTGAGGTCATCGAGTGAGATCTTGAGGTGACGTGCCAATTGTAGCGGCGTATGACATACACAAATGAAACATAATGGACATGAGAAAAATGTCCTTATAAATCTCCCCCTATGTCTATGCCGGTACATACATAAAAAATCCGAATTATCAAATATGAAATTGCCTATACAAATCTACCCTCCCATGAACCCAAAACTGGAAAAGGTACAAATGAATAGTCTCCATCGTTTGTTCTTTAAATCTTCAGGAATCTCAAATCTTTTCTCATCAGGGTGTGTAACGTATGATCATAAATGTAGTACCTACACGCATGAGATAAAGAAAAAAAATACCATGTGACGTATCGAGTTTGAAATGAGATAAACATATATACCAATATATGATAAGCATAAGTGAAATATCAAAACTCCCCCAAAATTCAAACTCCCCTAAAATAAGATAATTCTTTCTCCCCCTTTTTATGATGTCCCCAAATAGACAAATAAGAAGAATGAATCAAACAAGAAAAATTGGGGTGTCACGGTATACAAATCAAGGAATCAATCAAATGGCAAACGTGCTCCTGCAAGGAGATGCTCAAAAAATCTTCACAAACTATTTTTGTTTTTTTTTCAATTTTTCGTACAAAAAATAAATAAAATAAGATACCATTTGATAAAAAAATGTAAAACATGATTCAAAATTCACACCATGGATTTAAACTCAAACAACCAGGTCATCGAAATGGAATGAATGGGTGTGAACACATTCGATAGGTAAATCAATTCAATCAATCATATGTGCACGATGCATATGTGTACCCCTAACGAATGAACATCAAAATAATCCTTAGGTGTAAATTTTTTTTGAATTTAGATGACATCGTCTTATGCAAACCAACAAATCAAAGTCAAAGTGATTTTCACACCAATAACGTCCAAAACTATGTAGCGCATTTTCAAGAATTTCAAGGACGTGCAAACCCGTTTTAAAATCTCCAACCAAACTCCCTCATATATATTTTCTTTTAAAGGTAATCTAAATTCTCAAACTTTGGAGAAATGGTGCAAAAACCTAAATGGACCATAATTTGACATGAATTTCTTTTTATTGCCTTTAAATTTTTTCGGGCTCTTTTAAACCTCTTTGGACCCCGGATAATAAAATTCCTCAATTTTCTAGATCCTTTTTAACGGTGGCTTAGTATTCGCAAAGGAAAAATGAACATTTCGCAGCCCTTCCCCATTTTCAAACAAAACACACAAACTCACAAAACGATTTTTTTATATGCACAATTTCCTTATCAAAATTTATCGCGCTTGATTCGTTTTAAGGACAGGATTGAAGTGAAAACACCCAACCAACATGTGATAAGACAAGCACAATAATCAAACAAATCCGTGCAAGTGTGCAATAAAAGAAACATGAGTCAAACATGTAGGAAGTAACACTAAAATACATTTTAATGACTCCAAACATTATAAAGCACAAGGATGAATTGACCTATTGTCTCAAAACACTATCAAATAGTCACACGAAAAATAATGGAATGATGTTGTGACTCAGTCATCCTAAGTGTACATTCATAAATAGTGAAAAACAAAATACAAAAATCTTTTTGGATTTTTTCAAAAATTTATCAAAAAAAAATCTTTTTATATTTTTGAAAATTTTTCCCCAAAAAAATAAAACATACAAAAATGATACATACTAGCAATAGTCAAACAAAGTCATCATGAAAATCATCCTATGCTAGTAAACAAGTCAAACCTCAATCATTAGGTGCATAGGGGTTTTCCAAAGGTGGTGACAACTTATGAAAAACCTCCATCAATTCTTGTGAAGTTTTGACTAAAAATTTAACTTGCTCCCCTAAATGTGCAAACTCTCTCATGTAGTCTTCGGGAGCATGTAAAGTATCATGTGTGGGTGCATGTGTGCCAGAAACACGTGTAGAAGCAAAACGTGACACATACCCCAACTTAAAGCAAAATTCCCTAAGGTGTCCTCTCCTTTTGCATTGTGAGCAAACATAAATAGGCCTAGTAACACCTCTCTCAAAAACTCTAGGACGCACTCTCCTAAGAGGAATGGGACACTTAGGTGGGTTAGGGTGAGACTCATGTGAATCAAACACTAAAGTGGGAACCGGCTCGGGTGCTAATTGGGAAGTAGAAGCACCGTCATGACTTATTCCTAGCTTCTCACTTTTTCCCTTATGAACTACATTTTCAACCTTCTTAGGTGCGTTCAAAATATTGACTTTGACCTCCCTAGTACGTTTGAGATCACTCTCGAGTTGGGATACACGTGTCGTCAGACTAGACAACGTGATGGTCAAATCACACTTCTCCTTTCTCAAAACCTCCTTCTCTCTCTCCAAATCTAAAACCCGACGACCTAAATCACAATTATACTTCTTTGTTTTCAAGGTCACGGTTTACAAATCTCTAAAAGCTTTTTGGAGCTCACTTTCATCTCCACAATCCTCCTCACCTTCTCCCTCACTGGACGGACACAAATCATTATTATCACTCTCGTGTGCACTCTTGTGAGACAAAGTGGGTTTGCTCACACGATTAGAGAGGACGATAACCATTCCATGTCCCAAACCTTTATCAGACTCATCTCCCTCATCACCCTCACTATCACTAAGAGTGGCGGGTATAGAAGTCTCTTTGACCTTTCTCCTTATCCTAGTAGGACACTCTCTAGCTATGTGCCCTTTCCCTTCACACTCAATGCACCTGATCTCATCCTCCTTGTCACTATCTTTGGCCTCCTCTTTCCTTTTATTTGACTCAAAAGATCTCTTTTTATTGGAAGAATTTTCTTTATTCATTTTGAGAAACTTTTTAAAATTTTGAGCAAATAAGGCCATTTCTTTAAAATCAAAATCTTCCTCAGAGTTGGACTCACAAAATTTTTCTTTCTTTTTCTTAAAATGAGTCTTTAAAGCAATGCCATTATCCTTATCCTTAATGGTTTTGGGAAACATGTCAATCTCATAGGTTTGAAGATCTCCTACAAGTTCTTCCAACTTAAGTGATTTCAAATTTCCCAAAGAGTTCAAAACACTGACTTTAGGAATAAAGCGTTTTGGAAGAGATCTCAAATTTTTTTTAACGACACACGTGTTATCAATTACCTCACCCAAATTAAAACAAGTGTTAACAATGTACGATAAACGTGCATAAAACTCATCAAAGAATTCAGATTCAGACATGGTAATAGTCTCAAATTGGGTGGAAAGATTTGGTAATTTAGAGTCTTTGACCGCGTTCGTACTCTCATGTGTCAGTTTCAAAACATCCCAAGACTCTTTAGACGTGGTGCACGTAATAATTCGCCGAAACTCATACGGAGTGACAGCACCAGAAATAGCACTCAGATCACGGGAATTAAAATTGGACAATTTATAATCATCTTCATTCCAGGCTGACACCGGTTTTAAAGTGGTGGTGTTATTAACAGTGACCATGGGAGGAGTCCAACCATTTTCACAAAGCAACCAAACACGCTCATCAATAGATTTTAAAATCGATTTCATACGAGCTTTACAGTAGGCATAATTAGATCCGTAAAAAATAGGCATCCGATTATATAAGTGCTCCATAGGAAAAAAATGCGAATTTTCTCAAAACTGATTTTTCAAAAAAAATCAATATCATGCGATTTTGAGGAAAATAGGAATACGCAATAATTTAGTGTAACTTGCTCTGATACCAATTTGAAAACGTCGTATGACTGTGTGATAATTGATTAACTTCGCAAATTTCTAATTTTACACACTTATTAAATTTCAACCCCTAAACATGCATCTAAAGAGTGTGATTCAACCCATAAACAAATAAAGCATGCGACGTAACATTAAGGAAAAATCCCCGCAGGGAAAAACCTTTTATTTCGAGAACTTTAAATAATTTACAAGACCATTGACTTACATACAACCTGATAATCTCCCATAAGTGTAACGCATGGTGTCTTCGGCAAACCTTCAAAGAAGCGGCTAGAAACAGTGTCGGCTGGAATCTCCCGCAAGAACTCCAGGTGGTCAACAATGAAGAAGAGAAACGGCTTCTTCACAAGGGTTGAACAAATACAAGGATGTGTTCTTGGGTTGCCAAAAAGATTCACAAAGGTTTGGCAATTATGTGAATCAAAACATGAGTCTTGGGACTCAAAAAATATGAAGACTAGAGGTATTTGGACTTTCAAAAACATCTTCCAAAGTCTTTTAAAATAACTCCCCCGAAGTTGGTTTAAATAGGAAAACACATGAAGAGTTTTGCAAAATAAAAACACTAAAATTCTATCCAGCGTACAGGGACCTCGAATTGTTTCGGGTACCCTGCGAACCGGTTCAGGCTGGGTTCGGGGAAATTCGCTGGAACAAGGGGTTAAACACTTAGTAAAATTTCCATGTTTTTTCTTGGAATTATCTCCATTTTCAACAGGCCATAACTTGTTCACTGTAGCTCGGATTGAGGTGCTGTTTCTTCCAGTATCTTTGTTACGGCAAGCTCTTCAACTTTTCAGTTGACCGGTCCTCCGAACGGTGGCTGTAAAATTAGCAAATTGCCCTTGAACTTCCCTATCAAGCCTTGTTTCACTGCTTTGACTTCTCTTGCGTACCACTTGCATTACGAGCCAAAAATCATGAAACGTGAAGTCGTTGAGGCAGATAAGGGACATATGATGGAGATAATAAATGCTTGATTCCAGAAATTCAGATTGAGGCCGTCGAGTGAGATCTTGAGGTGACGTGCCAAATGTAGCGGCGTACGACATACATAAATGAAACATGTTGGACATGAGAAAAATGTCCTTACAGTACTCAAAACCAAAGATGATAAACTCATCAGAAACCTTGTAAATTGCAATAATATTCTCTGAGGTGTCCTCCAAAAAAGCCTTAACATCATCATCCACCTTAGCCTGTAGGGCATCATCTTTGGCTTTCAAAGCCGCCTCATGGTCCTTGTTTAGCTTGGCCATGTCCCCATATCTCAGTTGGACCTCCTCCTTCATCTTGTTGACCTTTTTCAGCTCGTCCTTCAGACGATCAACCTCTGCACTCAAAGAGGCTTGGACTTTAAGGGATTTTTGACCCTTCTCGATCAAGGGAATTTTCTTTAGAGTCCAGTCCATAAAACGATGCATGGACAACATACCCTAAAGTAGAAGGACATATGTATAAGCACAATAATGTAAGATAGCCGAGGTTACACTTGGAAGAGAAAAATAACAAAAATCATTAACTGGATTGATCTGTGAAGGGTAAACTCAGCCAGTAAAGCGATATCCAGAGAACACATGAAGCACTAATCTTCATCGGTCATTACATAGTCGATGGAATCAATAGCCTTCAGACCATGGCCGATCAAACTATCATTTATTTTTTGCTGAGAAAGATGAGATACGAGGTCTTCGTCTAAAGAGATTAGAATAGCACGATCCCCTTTTTAATTTTTACTCAGCTTCTGATGCTCCGAGTCCGTTATTGGCTTCCTTTTCTTTGTAACGTCAGCCTTGGACATGCTTATCTTCTATTTGGGAGGAGGAGGGGCTCTAGTACGGCCGGTCTTCTTCACCAGCTTTATGAGACTTGGGGAAAACATCTCCTATAGGTCGTCAGAAATACCTTCTCGGTGCTCTGAAAAATGAAACATCTGAGTTAGCAAATCAGAGGTATGAAAAGTAAGAGGTAAAAAATAGGAAATAATACTTATGAAACTCGGTCAAAGGACTACCCCCAGGCCTATCTGAGAAAGGTAGTAGGTGTAATCAGATGTTCATATTTGACAAGACGACCCTGTTCTCCCTAATCTTAAAGGTCCTTAACCTTGTGGAAATTATCCTGGCTAAGTCCAGGGTCGGCTTTGGCTGCAAGAGACACCTTCCCCCACTTCATAGGTGTCCTTGGATCAGACATTGAAGAGGAAGCCCATGGACCAAATTCTTATGCCCCTGAGGTAAAGAAATATCGAGGTTTCCAGTTATGATTTGAAGTCTGGGTAACCAATATCATCTTTTTATCTGACTTCCTAGCTAGGAAGTGGTAGTATCTAGGGTGGTTTTTGGCAGAAGATGGGATATAGCAACCTGGGAAGACTCTAACAGGAAGGTCTGAGTGGTGGACAACCCTTCAAAGGATGATAGCCCCAATCACCACCCTTCAGGCATTGGGGGATAGTTATGAAGGGGTTAGGTTTATATGGGACAATATGGATCTAATTGGAGGATGGATGGGCAGATGGAATCCCAACTTGAACATCTTCTTGTACACACAAATCTCCCCATCTCAGCTATCAAAGGCCCTCTCACCCCTCAGAGGTCTCCTAAGCTTAATGAAAGGGACTATGGAGTAGAGATGCCTAAAAGCTAAGAGATCATACTCACTAACCGAGCTATCATGCCCATTATCATCATCCGTAGTGACATCGGCCTAGGTCGATACTGGGGACCATCGAGAAATCTCTGAGCGAACTCAGCCTCGGTGGTGGTCGACAGGGGAATAACATCAAAAATGGGGGAATGGCCACACTTGGCCCTACAATTTCGACATCAGAAGAAGACTGAGAGGTATTAGCTCCATGATGTGATGAGATACGACTCGAAACCTCGACCTAATCAGGGACCTGGTCTTGCATGATGGAAAAATCCATACCCTCTTGGAAAGAGTCTACAGAAATGGGGTCTGAGGTAGACAACTTAGACTCAGACATGGGTGTGGGTTCTTATGGAACCTCTGCTGACGCACCAGGCTCGGGGTAGATAACCTTTATAGGTGAAGGAAAGATGGGTCTGACAGGAAAGGCCTCAACCCTACAAACTTCTGCTTAGGCTAGCTCTATCTGCCTAATTTTTTTAAAGGTTTTATCTCTAAATGAAGGGAACTCTTCTATGAGTTGATACAAGGGTCTGAGCATAAGGCAGACGACACAACACTTGGACTTTAAACCACAAATAAACAATTCAACTCAATCTAAATCAAAGAGCAAACTTACAGTTGAAATTTTTTTTAAACTAAGAACACCTAAGAACAGGTGATCGGAAAATGCAAAGAGTGGCCGAAAAAACCCAAAGAACTCACCAGAAAATACAAAAATCTCCCCGAGAAAAAGTTAAAATGAAAATAAAGGCTAAAAATGGAAGGGAGAGGATTAAAAAGATACCTGACTTGTTGTGAAATAAGAGAAGAAGAGGTTTGGAAGTGAAAGGACCCTCAAACGCAGCAGTTGAGTTCTTGAAGAGAGAGATAGTCGTAGAGAGAACACATGCGGGAAAAGTGAAGAAGAAAGGGTTAAAACCCAAAATTATGTTAGTGCACATCCCAAGGACCATCACTGCCTTGGTAACTCAAAGGGAAAATCAAACCATCATGACTTGGTACACACACCTCTCACTTCAGCAAGTGACATGTGTCAAGAGATTGCTGGCACACAAGGAAACTTGGCCTCGGACTCGCAATACCCCTCAATTACCTACTTACATAGGTAACTAAGGGATAGGGGTGATTGATATTCCCAAAGTACACCTTCCGACTTAGAGACACTAACCTTGGCCTGATTCACAGTCGAAGTAGCAGAAGCTCAACCTCATACATCAACCCCGGTTGGGCATCAATCGAGGTTAGTAAGAACTCGTGGGTGCGATCATCCACCAATAACAACATCGACCCAGGTCTATGTTATCAGTTAAGCAAAGCCTCGCAGACTCAATCATCAAGTATCACGACAACATCGGCCCCGCCTGACATACCAAGTATCTAACCTCAACTGGCATTTACAACTATCACCAACCTCGTACTCATCCAGGCCGAGGTTGGCCCAAATCAAAGACAACCGAGCATTTACAAGTACATGTATGGCTTGGAACACATGGACAAATCTGTTATAACTGAATCATTCCCTCTATATGAAGGAATATTGAGGTCATCATTATTTAGTTAAGATCAGCCAGGTTTCATCCTTACACTGGTTGGATCTTCATGCACATGCTCATTGCATGCATGGGGGGGGGGGGGGGGGGGACATTACACCCCTTAAGCACTACATATAGAGGTCATATTCAACATTGTAAAGGATCGATAATTGTAACCCTAGTTGAAACTCTATCATTTTACACAGTAGAGAGAGAAAGGTTGAGAGATTGTATCCATGACCATTAGTTCCCTCATTTAGTGATATTATTCACACACTCACAGTCGACGTAGGCCAGATTGGCGGAACCACTTATATTCAAGAGTTCATCCTCTTCTCCTCACCTCCTTCTCCTACTATACATACATATACTTTTGCTGCCATTGTTGTGCTTGTTTGAGCTTGTTCATATCTTATCTGGTCGTGCTATTTCCAGCATCATCAAGTATTAAACATTATTTTAACCTTATTACATGAAATGGTACTATTACGATAAATGAATTCTCAATTCAAAGTGTGGAGAAAAAGACAAGGAATTTAGTTATACTATGTGTAACTCCACTTGAATTAGAGGACCTCATAAAAATACATTTGCAAATGCTTAGAAGTTAAGTTATGATAACCAAAGATATTCTAAAATCTAATAGTGTTGCTGCATATAAGAAAATGATTAAGCAAATTTTGTCAATCATTTACAATAATAAGAGAAAGGGAAGTGATTATAAAGTTGGGAAGGATTTCAATTGCAATGAAGACAGAGTAGCACTCATGACACCTATAGAACTTTTTAAATTATTTCCAGCGGTATAAATTATGATGTTAGGGAGTGTAGAAAATGCAAATTTCTATTTCACCTACATATATTATAAATATATGGGATGCTATTTGTAAATTTATAAAGATTAAACGAGACAAAACCAAATCTTTCATGTAAAAATGTCAAGTCTTCATCACCTTTTTGCGATTTATATTCATGTTAAAACTGATCATGTTGAACATAAAATTGAGTGAAGTAAAGCAGGTAAAACAATTTATGAATGTATAAGTTAGTAGTTGAACAACACACTTGTCACTTGTACGACATAAAGATAATGATTTTGTTGAGGTAATGCAAACTATCTAATTATTCGAATTCGAACAACTTAGGGCTGATATATGTTTGCTCGATTATCAAGGGGAAGCAAACACATTTGATATTTTAAATCTCAACACACTATATACATTTGAGAAAACATTTATAAAATAGATAACTGAAAAATAAGAGAACGATACATGCGATCAATCAGACATTTAATGACCAAAGGTGAACTTGGTGCTGGGTTTAATTCGTGATGGTGAAAGTATAGTAGTATTATTGCTTAGAATTCAGTTATTGACCACAATTACATTCGCACACACCTCATTCCATATTCAAATTGAATGAAACATTGAATCATATCATCAAACATTCATTTAAACCAAAAATCATAAATATGATTTTCAAAAACTAATTTGTTAGGGAAAAATTATTTAATACAATTAGTCATAAGGTAACAGGGGCCTTATTACTACTTTATTGACTTATTGAAATGAGTAAGCAGGCATAAGGAAAAATAGGTATTAAATCACACAAAAGATTTATGAACAGTTGGCCCCGTTGTGTTTGTGCGGTAGTGAGATCTTAGTGCTTGGTAGGGGTTGTGGCTGTGGCGCAAGCTTTATGCAGGATCCATTTACTTCTATACACAACTTTTACTGGTAAGAATGATTGACATCTAAATAATGAGATGCCAAAACTTTTTTTATAATATGATTGGAGTAGATAAATGCACAAACTTTAAACAAATATGGATCATACGAATAAAACACCTGATAATAGTTTTTTAAAAACAATTGACATGAAAATCAATTGAAGATGGATCTCTATCAAAACTTATATAATGGACGTACTCTTAAACTCCTCCATAACTGTTATCATGTACAAAATATATATCTAACGTTGTTAAGGATTCCCATAGATAGTAAATAATAGATGTATATAGATATATGTAAAATCCAATAAATTTCCATCTCAGTTTAAACATTAAGTGTGTATGGAGTATGACCCTCTCACATTTAGAAATTTTTCTTTCTTTATAAAGGTTGTTAAATTCCTGTTCTCATTCTTAAGTTTGAAAGAATAACATGTGACTAACTTTAGAATTGATACTTGTATATAAATTTGAAGAAAGTGAGTTTAATTCATCAATTAATGTAACCATATAATTTTATCTTTTCAAATTAACAATTATTGGAATGCATTGTGCAATCATTTTGTTAAGATTTAAGCCCGGGACAATTTACGCACTTATAAACTTTTCTTTATAAGTGTTTCATGTAATCATATTTCACATCATTTAAATTTGTCCAATGACGTTAGGGAAAAATACCTAATTGCCAATTGCTCTAACAAAATACAATTATTCTCAAGAATTGAGTTTTTTTATATGATAAAATAGTATTTCATCATTTTCTAATGAAAAATGCCCAAATTGTCGGGAGTTAGTCTTATCTTTTTGGAAGCTTATTTAAATAATCATAACAAGATTTAATTCCACAAATATTATAGTGTTCACGACATTATGGAACATAATAATTCATAAAAAATATAGTAATTTTAAACCATTACGTTCCTAAACATGTGTCGTTAAGTTGTCTTTGTTTAAAATTAAGCATTTTAGACGAAACTAGAACACTGAGATTTATAATGATAAAATATCTAAAATATGTATTTAGCATTCACATAGAAATAGCTTCCAATACAACCTTCTTCCAGACAAAAACATTAACAAACATAATTTCCATCAGAGTTCAATAATCACTATTAAGATTCAACATTCTTACCATTACCCTTCTAAGCCTTAAATACAAACAAGCACCATGATTTTAGGAACTCTGACTAACGGGATTGCAAAAGAAGGATTTTTTATATTAAAATGTTGGGAAATTATGAAAACAAAGCTTTATAATTTGGTTTCGATAAGATAGATCATTTCAATCATTTATTTAATAGAAATAGAAATAACGTGTATCTAAAGTACATTGACGTAAAAATATATTTTGTTTTTTCGACTTGAAGTATAATCCTATAATCAACCGAATTTTTTTTATATAGTAATATTGTTTGTATCATGCAATTTTATAATCTAAAACAATCTAAGCAACAATAAAATCATGGCTGCTATCAACATAGCAAATGGCAAAATGTCACACTAAGTTTCAATCTTTTATTGAGATGATCATTCATTGTACTTCGGCTTCTAGATTCGTCATCACACAATGTACCCCCATCAACCCATGTTAAAGCATATTTTCCATTTAAGCACACAAATCACACTCAAGACAATACATAAAAATAAATAAATCATAAATTTAATGCTAAAATTTATATTCATAAATGTAAGGCAGATCAAGTAGGCCCCGATTTTGGTGGTGTAAGTTGAGAAACAATCAACAGTTTTGTTCCCTTCAGAGGAATGTGGGCAATCCAATGCTAACAATGGAAAATCTTAGGCTCAAAATAATTTATTAGTCCATGACTTAAACTCTAAAATGGTGTTACAACAGGGCTTTTTAAGGAAAACATGTAATTTCCTTCGTATATCGGGGAAATAATAGTAGCATAAGGTATACAAAGATAAAATTAAAGAGGTCTCTTTGTTAGAATACTAATACACTACACTGTGCAAATACAAGTAAATAGATTGTCAAATTAAATAAAGGGACATATACCAAATAGTCCATCGAACATTTTTTAATACCCATTAAGTTCAAACTTTTTTATTTTGCCTCAAAAAGTCCTTTGCCACATATTTTGGAGAGGGAGTGCCGCTGACGCGGACCTCTAAAAATAAGAGGATATTGAGTGCTTGAGGGACTAAATGGGTTAAACTAAAAATATGTGTCCTTTTTAAAAAATATATATTTATAGTAGGGACTATTTAATAATTGACCCTTAAATAAAATGTAGACAAATAAAACCCAATTTGTCTTCTCCATAATTAAATTTAAATAAAAATAGTCAAGCCTAAAAATCAAAAGTTTCAACAAAATATACATTATCCAATAACCATTATAGTTTGAATTAAATGGAAAATAGATAAATGTTTTTAAATAGATACAATAAAAAATTAGTATTCATCTCTATTATGACCATCTATAGTACACTCATTAACATTTATAAACAATATCAATCTATTCAATTTCTCTTAATTCCCTCCAATATAAAAGCTTGTTTTAGTTACAGATAACAAACGTAATGTAAAACTGATATTGCTTCTCTTCTCATACAATGATGTGATGTAGATTGACTTGTACCTCAACTCGACTTTTTCTTCTCAATATTTTATAGCTACGCTCTTATGATCTATGCTTTGCCAATTACTGATATATAAATAGGTATTGATCAATCCATGTTTTAATTTCTTATCAGGTAGAAGATAGGAGAAAACTAAATAACAAATAATGACGCAACTAAATGATAAACTTTGAGATTATGTTGGAAGGAAACGCAAGGCTAAATTTTACTCTTGAATATCGAACCATTATCAAAATATATCCATGAAGTGCAACCAATTAGTTAGGGAATATGCTTACTCTAACCGAAACACAAGGTCAAACATAACGTTGAGGGGTTTTATTCTAAACTAGGTGTAAACCCGCGCGATGCGCGAACAACACAATAGTCTTGTCGCCCTTAAATGGTTTCATTTGTTTGATCCACATCATTGGCATATATAGTTGTGTTTGATAAGGAAAAATCAAGGTTCTAAAAGGCGCGAGGCGTGGTCGATGCGTAGAGGTCAAGCCTCAAACCTTAGGAGCTTAGGCGCGCCTAGGTGTAAAAAGGCGTTTTTCTTTTTTTTTTTTATTATTTTAATTATTCCAAGGCTAGTAATATAATAAAATAGTACATACCTTGAATTTTGAAAATATATCCATATGTTCGGTACCCATCTTTCTCATATTCATGCTCTATAACCAATATTTGTGAACTAATCCTTTGTTTGTTAAAAAAAAAAGTGTGCCTTAAGCCTTTTACCAAGAATAAGGCGTAATTAGGCGTAGGCGATGCGTTTCTCTCAAGCCTCAAGCCTAGGCGGAGCCTAGGCGAGCCTTTTAGAACAGAGGGAAAAATAATTCATATTGAAAATAAAAATTCATATGTAAAACCAAAACTACAAAATCCCCAATTCGCTATCCCAAAAAATTAACTAATACTTGATTATGTTGAAATCTTACATAAATAAAAAAAGAGTCACTATTTTTAAGGGTAAGAGTAAAAGGAATATTCTGAAAAAGAGACTAATTTTATTTAACACTTATTTGTTTGTACTGTGTATGCATATAAAAAATTGAAATCAGTTGATAAAAAAGGTTCTCACACTTAAGGAGTTGGGCTATAAAACTAATCAAAACATCTAAAATACCCATTGAACACCTAATTTATTTTCTTTGGGCTTTGGCCTTAGTGGTAATATATTCACATTTGACACACAAAAAACTAATTTATCATTTTTTCCATCGTTGTTAGCAATCCCATGTCATGCCAAAAAATTCAAACAATTATATTGATATTATAAATAGATGTTAAAAAATTATATAATTGATAAAGTAAAATTAATATAATATTATATATATCATACCAAACACATGTTTATGCCAATTTAAAGGAAATTAGTGAACATATGAATATAATTCGAATTTGAACCAATACCAAATAGTATTTAATTTTAAATAATTAAGAGGCTAATGATTATATTTAACTCCGAATGATTAAAAGGGAAATTACTTCTGAATATGAATTTGTATCAATCTAAATACATTCATTCAAAGGTATTTTGCCTTATGCTTAGTTGTATTATTTTTTATTCTACACGTGCACAATAAGCATAAAATAAGATAGTGTAATCAGCACGAACATAATCTAGTGTGGATTATGGGTATACACGGACTATTAACCCATCTGGTGCTTCACTTAGTGAGATAATACAATCACAGATTCATCTAATAGTAAGCACAGACTATAATAAAATTTAATGCGAGTTACAACCTCTTTCTTCATTCCCATCATGGGTTTAGCAGAAAGATTTCAAATATTGTTTATTAAAGGATCATGGAGCCTGGCACACATGAATAAAAGTAAAGGAATAACATGTAAAATAAAGACCATTTAAGCAAATGCATATGTAAGTTGTTTTCTATTTGTTAGGAATTTCCAATAGAAAACGTAAATTTTAATTTTATAACTTAAATTGAAACGCCTAAATTAAAATTGAAAGGCCCTGCCAGAAATCTTAAAATAAGCAAAATCTTTTAACATTTTAACTTCTATTGACATCAATATTTTTTTACCTAGTGATAACAGTAACACCCAAATTACAAACATAAATGGATTAAATCCACAATAAAAAAATTAATATATATTAAGTAGATGCAGAAATACGATAGATATTAAAAACCTATAGGTCCTATTAAAACCCAAATATAAAAAAGGAAGCATTAAGAACCGAAGAGAAGAAAAAGACTTACAACAGTTGGTGGTGGGTTGGAGTATAGATGTCGAAGATGTTGAGGTTGATTAGATAAGAAAGTACATGGTTGTGAGAATACAAAGGCAAACATTTTAGACTCTAAATTCTACATGAAGACAAACTTCTATTTCTCAAGATGTGGATAAAACATATTAAAAACTTGAAATAGACCAAGAGATCTCCACTTACTTATGGCTTCTAAAATGTAAAAGACCTTTATTACACAGATTTAGACAAAAGAAGACACAAACAAAAAGTACAGTCCATTAACCAAAGCATAGAGGAGAGTAAGAAAGAGAAGAGAACATAACCTGACGATTGTGTGTGGGGATTGAAGAGAACGCAACAACTGAGATCTGTAAAACCCAAAACATGAAATCAAATATTATGAACTTTATAAAACCCTTAATTTAGCCTAAAAGAAAAAAAGTTACATTTATTAAAAGATACATACCAAAAAAATGTAAAAGATTGGATGACTCTTCTCCTGAAACTACAATGCTTGAAATTTAGGAGAAAAAATGTCTCTTAACAATGTATGATATTACTGTTAAGAATTTGGACTCTCAGTTGAGGCTCAAAAACTCCGAAATTATTTTTCTGAAAGAGAATTTAGAAGAGGACAACAAAGAAAATAAATTGATCGATGACAGGAACTGTTATTTAGGGTGAAATTAGGTTTTGGGGAGGGTGGTGGAACATTTAAGGATATAAAGAGGTGAAAACCGAGGAAGATGAAGAATAGAAACATTTAAGGATATGAAGTTAAAGAGTCAAGTTAAGGAACAGTAGGAAGAGGAATGTGGTCATTTCGTTCAAGGAGAGAGAAATAGAGGCGGATGTTGTGTACTATAATTCCTTTCAATTTGGTGTCCACGTGGATACGCTAGTTGCAAAGCATAATAAATGCCTTGTTTTGCATTTTATAGTATTAAGAGATTTCGATATTGCTGAGAACTAAGCAGCATTGCTCCGACATCACCACTCCCCTCACCACTAAAAAAATGTCTACGAACTACGCTGACATTTATATATTTTGGGGTTTTGTTAGAATCATTTTTATTATTAATTTTTACAAAGTTAATCATCAATTATAATAAAACCATGTATTTCATAATTTAATGAAATACTAATTTGTTTTTGCATATCTATAATGTCAAATCTGTTTTAGCACACTAACTGCAAATGTCGTCCTATCTACGGAATTTAAGCAAACAATCGATGTGCATAACTTACTATGTCGCTATCCTATACCCTATAATCATTTGTGTATCCACATCCATATATTACTTGGAATTATACTGATACTCAATCAGTTTTCATATCAGTCCTACAGATAAATACCATACTTGTAAACTCAATCATATTTTATACCATTTCTACAAAAAAAACATACATGTATCGATGCTACATCACTTATTTATTAAACACACTCTGAGAATCCAAAAGCATGTAATGCCTCCGATGATCGAAATGAGGTTGCCTAAACAATCTTTGAGATTCTGATCAGAGCCTCCTCCATAGAATACCGTTGTTTATTTAGTATATGGAGGGCCTTATGTAAGTTATACCATAAAAAATTCCTTCTACATTTAAACTGGCACCAATTTCTCCAACTGATGTGAACTGGAGCCAAAACCATTTTTTCCATCTAATGTGGCACTAATACTATGTATTTCATGTGGAAAAGCCCCCCTTTTCCTTGGATGAAAGACAATTCTGATGGTTTATCCAAAGGAAACCCTGGACCCTCTGCTTTTGGAATCATATTTAGAAGTTTCAAGGGTGAATTTCTTGGCAGCTTTTGTCAGAATATCGGTTGGCAAAACTCTTTCTTTGCTGAGCTCAATAGAGCCATTATTGCTGTTGACATAGCTTTCTCTAAAGGATGGATCCATCTTTGGTTGGAATGCGACTCTCATAGTGTTGTCTCTTGCTTCAACAACAATGGCTTCTTCCCTCCATGGCCTTTAAAAATTGCTTGGATTGATTGTCTCCATCAAATATCACATATGAACTTCAAATGCCCGCACATCTATAGATAAGGGAATTGCTCAGCTGACAAGCTCGCCAATCTAGGTATGGCCCATAACAATGGCCTATGGTTAGAACAATGCCCCAAAGATATCTTCAGTCCTGTCTTCAATGACTTCATGGGCAGGCCCTATTATAGGTTTCATTAAGACAAGATGATTTTTTTTCTTTCATTCTCCATTGTATTTTTTCTTTTATTTTTCGTTGTAATCCCTCCTTGAACTCCTCTTGTATTGTTTCAATAAAACTTTTTTGTTTTGTTAAAAAAAAATACTATGTATTTCACTCTAAGAATAATATTCACATCCTACGTGGATATCCTCATTGCTTAAGACTCTAAATGCTTTGTATAGCATTTTAGAGTATTATAGAGATTTACCTATTTTGTGTACTTCTATCTTTAAATGAACCACACAAATAAATGTTATTGTACCATAGAGACTATATTTATAAACATGGAAAACATTTTCCTGTAAATTTAAATATAGGATGAAACATAACCTTGGATAAAATTCTCTATAAAAAATAATATAGATTATGAGAAAGGGTGTTTATAAGAGTAGAACACCATCATAATATTTAGACACCTATTGTTTAGTTCATGATTTATTGTGATTCTCATCATTGTTCTACTAATGTCCTCCATCAAACTCACAAATCCCAACAACATAACGTTTCAATGGGGAGAATTCTCACCTTCGCTTTGTGTTACAAAAATGGATTTAATCTTCCTCCCCAAAGACCATTTCTCGTATGCATACATTCTTATCACGTTCTTCCTATCATCTTTTCCTAGTTGGTTTTTCACCAGGATCATGCAATTTTTTTTGGGCTTTCAATTGGTATAATTTTTACACACTTGGTCATCAATCCCAACAAACATAAGAAGCTAATCAACATGTAAGGTCGACAAAATGAACTCAAACACTACCGTCCACCCATTTCTACTTGCAATGATTAAGAATGGGCAACATCATGTTTATCTCAAGCAAGTAGCATATGGATCACTTGAAATTTACAAATCATTTGTGGATTTAGGCGGGTTCCAACTCATACAAATTAGGGATTTATAATTAGCAATTTTGAATGAGAAAATGAATCGGCGGTTAATTCGACCCAAATCTGACTAGTAACAACTATTAACCCGCTCATATCCGACTCTAAATCGTGGCCGACCCGACTAAATCCGCTGACACCCGCCCAGTTGTTAGCCCTATCAACATGTAATGGATAGTATGAACAATTGTGAACTACAAGACTGGCTAGTTTATTGTAGTGCCCAAGAAGTATCTTTTTGGGTTTAGCCATTCAAGATTTATTTTTATCTTCGGAAGGAAATTACTTATTATTGTTCAAGTTTATCTATCTGTTGTTTGGGTAGTCCATGTGTAGTTTTTATAGTTTAGTTTGCTTTCTTCGACATATTTCACCCGCCTGTGTGGTTGGGAAATATTGTTAGTACTTGTAATATATCGTGTTATTGTTTTTTGGGTGATGAAACGCTTCTTCATCAATTTATAATGTGGCCTTCGACGTTTTTTAAGGATAAATTTTTTCCACAATGATTCTCTTATCATAAGAAAATGGCATATAGTGATCTATAATACTACATCCCGCTTTTGATATATTTATTGAAATGCGATGTAGTTTATGGTTGGTTGTCGAGTCCGTGGTTTATAGTTATTCTCATATTTTCGTTACTCGTAACCTAAAAAACCTCGCATATCGCATTGCAAATGTGGCATTTATTGATATGTTGTTTGTTGAATCCTATAATAGTTCTTATAGTTTAATTTGCTTTCGTTCGCATATTTCAGTGGCATGTGTGGTCAGGATGAGTTGTTAGGACTTAAAATATATTGTATTATTGGGGTTTTTAAAGAAAACAATGTAAGATTTGTGGAGTTCAAAGGGAATTCTATATTGGAAGCTCAAATGGAGCACATTTGAAGCATTTTTAGACGATGCATTGGTTACCCCTTAAGGCCACCTTTGGTGGTGGGGGTGTGCCTACTACACCAACATTCTTACCACTATTTGGAGTCTTTAGAGGTGGAAAAATCTATCCTTAGTTTTTAAGACTCTCTTTGCATTATTTGTAGTCTTTTTGTTAGATTACATGAGTATGATGCATTTCATTAAATGATAAAAATCATGTATAGTAAATAATAAACAATTTTGTGGGATAAAAATATTGGCAAAAATGTTATTTTGTTGGAAAAAAGAATGAATAAATAATTCAAAGTCTTGAAATATTAGAAGTTGGTATTTTATGAAAATGGTGTACTTTCTTGAACGTTTGATGTTAAAAATTTTATATAATAAAATGATCGAAAATAATGATTTATTTGTCTAAATATTTGTGAAATAATGCTTTAAGGATTCTTGCAAAAATGTAAAGTTTATGAAAATGGACATTTGTTGATATTTTATGAAATTAAATGTTGTTTATTACTTGAAAGTATATTTTTGCAAGCATGATGAAATTCTAAAAGGGAATGTATGTTTAACCCATTAATAGGATTTTGGGATTTAAAGTTCATCTTCTCATGCATATAAACTTGTAGTATTTTAGCAATTTATGTATAAACAAGTTTAAAAAATATTTGTTTGGTTTAAACATGGAATGAAGCAAGTAGAAATTCTTGTCTTCAAAGTGTGGAAAATGGGGTTAAAAGTGTGATAATTATAAAGTTGTAAGACCACTTGAGTTAATAAAAAGGAAATTATATTTTTTTATAAAATTAGTCATTAAGTGTAATTAGCTTTCTTGAATAAAGAAAGTAAACAAAATGTCTAATTTGGAAAGATGGTTAGTAAAGGGGTAGAATAAGTGTTAAATGGAGTAAAAGATGAGTTTGGACACAAATGGGTAAATGTGACACCCCGCCTAATTAAATACCGGGTGATCGGGCCTTTATCAAATTAAACAGGATTTTCATCTGGTTCATTCTTAGCATCACTGTTGAAAACTTATTAATTACTAATGACCTAAAGATTAATTAAGCCGATGTCAAAATTTTATCTTTTAAATAACCAAGTCACTAAGTACAATAAGAGACATAATAACACCATCACAATATTATAAAGTATGAGGATATCACAAATATTTGAATCAAGTGCTAGATGAATAAACATCGACTAAAAACAGGGAAACCAAAATAAATCCGACACATAGAGAATATATCCAATACATTTGAACTGAAATAAAATGTACAATTGCAATGAGCAACCTGCTCGAAAGTACAACTGAGATACCATCCCTAACTATAAGTGAATAAAAGAGGCGTTTAGTACAACTCCTGTAGCACCCACATGTACCACAGCTATGTACCCTAGAATAAGATCAAGTCTGGAACCCCTATGGTCAGACACCTAAAAGGATTAAAAAAAATATTGGATAGAAAGGGTTGGAACCCAAAACATTTTGAAAATATTTAGCAAGTGAATTAAATTGTAGTAAATTAAAATGTATGAATGCTCTTCAAATTTAAGCTAGTGTCACACTCTCTTGAGGACCGACTCACCCCTCAACTAATGTGCACATCTATTATTTTTCTATATAGCCCACCTAGTCATTTACCCCATAGCGAGTTCTTGTTATATAGTTCCTTCCTGTCACCCCACTCTAACCCTAGTATGTTTAATATATGATTTATAAGTTGTATATCACATTAACTTAACAAATCTTTATTTTCATTTGAGACCATATAACATTTTCACGACTTATACAATAAAAATACAATTCACATCGTGTATTTTACCCGCATATAATTATCTGCACCATATATATATTCGTATCATCATATTACAATATTCACACACATGCCGTAATTATATAACTATCCTCCCGAGTAGGCACTCACCGTATGTTCTCTATAATTCTATCAGTCCAGATATACTCATCCACCTGGACACCCTGACACGGTTAGCTCCCCGAATCAGTGAAACACAATAAACGCAGCGGAGGCGGTCATAGTTCCCTCCGAAAATGAGACTGAATCATACCCAAGACGTCTCACCCCTAAATTCGGACGCTATGACCTGGGAACTATACTCACCTTGGTTCTCAAGCCAGGGGATTCACCCACATCGCGCTACCTCCTATGATAGCACTAGAGGGGCGTGCTTTTACAAAATATCTAGTCACCGATATTTATGAACACACAATATATATATATATATATATATATATATATATACATTAAATTTAATTTCAACTATACCGTGCACAAAATCCGTAGCACTAGCCCAAATTATACCCGAGTCCGTATTCCAAGTCAAATTTAATTAATTACCTATTAATTAATTTATTACCTTGGTGACACTCAACCAATATACCCGGACTCGCTCAATTGCCCCCAAAATACAATATTTTTTTAATTTTTGGGAAGAGGGAATTAACCCCCACTCATGTTATTAATAACCAAAGATCATAATAGCCCTAATCAAAGGCTAACGAAACAATAGCAAAACTTGGATGAAATAAATAAGGCTTTTTGTAAATAAAGCCCTTACAATAAGTAGCTAAAAGTTGCAAGAGTGCTAAAAAATCTAATGAAATATTTTTGAGACTCTGATAACAGGGAGACCCCATTTGTCCATCTTTAAAGTTCCTCTAAGGGTAGGAGGAAAAGAATCCATATGAAGAGACCATAAGGAGAGTTTATTATGACTTCCCAAATTGGCCAATAAATCAGCAGGTTGATTGCCTTCTCTATACACATGAACAAAGGAAATAATGAAATCTACACAAATTGACTAATTTCTTCAACTATATCCTTTATTTTCCAAGGACACACCAACTTCTTGTTTAAGATATCAATGATAATCTTTGAATCAGATTCAACTATGATCTCATAGTCCTTTAAGTCCCCATAGTGTTTTAAACCTTCTAAAATAGCTAACGCTTCTGCTTTAATGCTGGATTTAGCACCAAAGAAATGACCGTAAGCCAAAAGAACATCTCCATTAGAATTTCTAAGGATACCCCCACCTCCACTTCTTTTTGGATTAAGTATCGAACTACCATCAGTGTTGAGTTTGAGATCATGAGCTGGACGAGGATACCACTTCACTATACAATACTCATTAAGCACCTTGAAATCTTCCAATAAATAAATCGAAACTTGCTTAGGAGAATGTGGGATCATTTTAAAAATGGAGGAAGATAAAGATTCAATGTGTCTGATAACTTTTGAAAGATTTGGAGAAGCTTCATTAAATCTGCATTCTTCCTACTACACCATAAGGCCCAACAAATGAGAATAGGCATCTTTTTTTGACACAATCCAGTGAAATTATTTGGAGCAGAAATCCAGCACAGTAAAGACCTGCTTCTGATATCGGATCTCACTAAAGGGATGATAAAAACTTTACCAAAATGGGACCACACTGATATATCTAAATCTCCCCTAACAAATACGTGGTTTATACTTTCTTCTTTGGAAAAAATGCAGTAGTGGCATTTAAAAGGGACGTGCTATCCAATTGTCATCAATTTTTCATTAATGGGAAGAAACCCCTGAAGCATCTTCCGTACGAATATAGACATTTTTGGAGGAATTTCTTTCTGCCAAGCAAAATAAAAGGACCACCGTGTCGTAGATTTTCTTTCGATAAGATCTGAAGTTGAAGATATAGAGAACTTAACATTGGTAGGGGCTGTCCAGATAATTTCATCTTTCTGTTGAACGTTACTAACATAAGACCCCATAATTGTATAGCAAATATCTTGAGGGAACACTACTGAAATATTATTAAAATCCCATTTTTCATTATCATCCCACAGGTCTTTAACTTTGAGGGGAACACTAGCTGTGGTATACTGATATAAAGGACCAGCAGAACACCAGTTATCATAAAGAGCACTACAAGAGCCATCACTGATTCTCCACATGATCCATTCATATGCTTCATCTCTAACTTGACACATTCTTCTCTAAGATTGAGAGACCAAATTTCCATTAGCTATGCAAGGATGAGTTTTTCTACAATATCTGGCAAACATGAGTTTAGTCCAAAGGGAGTCTTGAGTTCTAAACCTCCACTAACTCTTAAGAGCAAAGGCTTTACTCATATCAGTAAGACTTCTAATACCCAATCCCCCTTCATCAGTAGGTCTAGTAACCATTCTCCATTTACACCAATGATATCTATGTTCACCAACACTAGAGCTCCAGAAGAAATTTGCAAATAAGCCTTCAATGCTATTGATGGTTTTCTTTGTAGGCATCACAACAGACATTAAATATAAAGGAGTAGAGGATAACACATGTTTGATCATGATGATTTTACCTCCAGGTGATAGAATTTTAGATTTCCAACTAGCAATTTTATCCCTAATTTTAGCCACTAAAGGCTCAAAATATATGTTTTTTTTCGTTCCAGAAAAAATTGGACATCCCAAATAAGAAATACTAGAGGTTTTTACTTTAAAATCAAGAAACTCTAAGATCTTCTTTTTTGCTTCTACTGATGGCTTATTAGACAAAATCATAGAGCTCTTTTGTCTATTAACCTTTTGACCAGAGCATTTTTCATTAATATCAACTACCCCCATCATCTTTTTTAAAGATTTGATGTCACCAGAAGAGAACCAAAATATAATATTCAGAATTTATTATTCAAAATATTTCTTAATAAGTTTGACACCCTTATTAATTTAATGTTCCTTAATGTTCATTATCCCACATTAAGTTTAAACCTGACACTGCCGTATTCTATAATAACCTTAAATAATACCAAGTTAATAAGCTTACTGCCCATCTGTAGACATTTTCAACCCATCCCAAAGTGTACTACCCAACTGTAACCGTTTTCAATCCATCTCAAGACAAATCGTAGGAGAAGGAAACAGGGTCAAAATTAATCAGGTCATTCGAACGTGCAGACTGTCGTTTGAATGACATTGGTTGTCACTCGAACCAGATACATGTTATTCTAATGAACCTAGTTTATCTCTCTCCCTTCTTTGACCAGTTTTGTTCTGCCATTGACGAACTTAAAACCATTTTCTCCCGGATTTAATCATCCGTAACCCTTAAAAATTTATATCCAACCTAAAAATCTTAAGTCCCCCAATTTTAACACAAACATCTACACATATTCGGACTTTAATTAATAAAATTCCCAAATACTTTTCAGTTCATAAATCTATATTATTTGAAACCCATTTTGGATCTCAACCCAACCCAAAAGTCATTTGTGTTCATCACACCCACTATGATATGAACTGAAATCTGTAATTAATTTAAAAGTAAGTTTAACCACTTGACTTAAAGAGTTTTTAGGGTCTAAATCCTTTGGTGTAGATGATGACTTGATGAAGAATGTCCACATTTGTTCTTGATTTAGGCTCCCAAGGTTTCGTTAATTGCTCCCTCTTTCGTCCTCTACTTGATTACGTTTTGTTAAAATGAGTTATGGCTATCACACCCTCTCACTTTTAGGGTTTATTAAGGCAATCCCGTTTTAGGCTTGTGGGCTTTATTAAAAGGGCCTAGACACTCCCATGTGGGCTTGACTATGCCTAAAAATGCCCCGAGACCCATTAACTACCCATGGGTACTCTTTTCCGACTATTTCGACCCATCCAAACTCAACCGTACACTTAGAATTGTCGTCCGAATTATTTTAATAAAAGTTAATATTCACCTATTAACTTAGTAAATTATTACTATTCACTTAGTAACTTTAAATCCCATAAATATTAATCGTCTACTCAATGGATTAATATTTAAATAATATTAATAATAATTAAATCAATTAAATTATGACGCACAAGTAATTTAAAATATACCGAATTAATTAATTAATAAATGTCCAAAAATACGAGGTGTTACATACTCTCCCGTTAGAAGGAAATTTCGTCCCCGAAATTAGGTCGTACTTGTGGTGAATAACTCTGGATACTGCTGTCGCATGTCATCATCCCGATCCTAAGTAGACTCGTCGACATTGTGATGCCCCCACTGAACTCTAACTAGTGGTACCACCTTAGACCGTAGTTTTTTCTCACTACGATCCAGGATAGCTACATGTCTCTCCTCATATGATACATCTAGCTATAAGTCAACCACCTCGAGTGGAACGTGCCAAATATCCCTCTCGCTCCTCCAGTATTTCTTCAGGGATGCCACATGGAACACGTCGTGTATCCGCTGGAGATGCTTTAGCAAACCCAGTCTATAAGCTACCGGTCCCACTCTATCAATGATAGGGAAAGGTCCCACATACCTCGGTGCTAGTTTCTTTTTCTTACCGAACCTCGTCACTCCTTTTATGTGAGACACCTGAACCAATACCTAATCGCTGACCTCTAACTCAACATGTCTCCGATTGGCATCGGCATAACCCTTTTGCCTGTCCTACCTGAATCATCTCTGGGCCTAGTAACTTATTATCCCCCACCTCTAACCAACAAGCGGGTGAACGACAAGGTCTCCCATAAAGTGCCTCAAATGGGGCTATGCCAATAGTGAATTGGTACGATTTGTTACACGCAAACTCTACCAATGGAATATATTAGTCCTATCCTCCCCCAAAGTCCATAATTCACATCCTCAGCATATCCTCCAGCATCTAATTTACCATCTCAGTCTGCCCATCTATTTGTGGATGATAGGTGGTGCTCAACCGCAAGTCTATGCCCATAGCCTCCTGAAAGATCTGCCAGGAGTGAGATATGAATATCTTCTCTTTATTAGACACTATGTCAATCATCACTTCATGCAACTTAGCTATCTCTACTATGAATAGCTACACATATCGCATCATCTCAAAATCCATGCGAACCGGTAATAAATGGGATACCTTGGTCAACAGAGCCACTATCACCCATATCGAATTGTGACCCCTCTGTGATGTCGGCAACCCCATCATGAAATCCATATAAGTTCTCTCCCACTTCCACATGGGAATATAAAGTTACTGCAGTATCCTCGAAGGCCTCTGGTGATCCACTTTTATGAGCTGACAGGTGGCACACTTCGAGACAAACTCTTCTATATCTCTCTTTGTCCCCGACCACCAATATTTCTTCCTCATGTCCTAGTACATCTTATCCCCGTCGAGATGTACCGTGAATTTAGAGCCACGAGACTTAGTCAAAATGGCATGTCTTAAATCCTTATCCTATGGCATGACCAACATCCTATTAAAATGTAGACCTCCCTCTTAGATGATTGAGTAAAACTGTGCACCCTCTGCTAGGAGTTGTCTCACCATTTCTTGGCAAGACAGATCCTCTGCCCGTGCTCTCACCACAAGCATGACAATTTCGGGCATGATCAATAAAACTTCCATACATTCCCTGGCGACCTCATTGTCATGACTAAGTTCACTCCCCTTCGCTTTACAGACCTCTACATCCCTGACCACCAATATGTTGGTCCTATTAATTAATCGAATAAGTCATCAATTCTCGACAACGGATACTTATTCTGTATCGTGACCTTATTCAGTTTCCTATAGTCGACACACAAGCAGAGAGACCAATCCATCTTCTTCATGAACACCCCACGGTGATGTGCTCCGCCAAATGAAACCCTAGCCCAAAAGCTTCTCAATCTACTCTTTTAACTCACACGTATCTATTTAGGGGCCATTCGGTAAGGTGTTCCAGCAATTGGACTTGTACCTGTGCTAAATCGATAACGAACTTAATATCCCAACTGGGTGGCAACCTTAGTATGTCCTGAAATACATCCTCAAAACCCCTCACGACTGGAATCGAGTATATTGGAATCACCACCCCTGGTGAGTTCTCCTCATCAATGTAATATAAATGAGTGTGCGACCCTCCCCCGGGAAGAGGCATCGCCACCAAAAACATCTCCTGTTTCGGAATGAAAAACACTAAGGTCCTCTAAAAACAATCCATCGTGGCCCTGTATCCTGCTAACCAATCCATGCCTAGGATGATATCATATCCCTCCATATATAACACTAAGAGGTATACTGCTAAACTTAGGCTCCGAATCACAATATCTACTCCTCTACAGATCGAGTGTATTAGTGACCCACCCCACATGGGTGACTCTACACACATAAGGAGACTATTGGCTGACTCTAAGAACCCAGCGGCTCAAGACAATCTAGTTCTAATGAATGAATGCGATGAAATAGTATAAAAAATCCTATACTCATGAATAAGAAAAGTAGCCTCGACTGCGGGCCGTGCCTGAGTAGCTAGTGGAATCGAAACATCCCAAACATTATACATAGGACCTTAGTGAAACTTCCCCTATTACTGTGGGTTTGGTGGAGCTCGTGATGCTGGAGGCATGTGTACCTATTATCCCTATGGGGCACCCTACTGCTAGCCCTACCTCTCTATGGGCACTCCCTCTTTAAATAGCCTGGCTAGATGCAACTGAAGCAACGCCTTTGAAAGTCTCCTTGATGCTGGCCCTGATGAGGTTATCCTTGATGTTGGACCTGCTAGCGTCCTCCATTGTTACCTTGGCCCTGGAGTCACTAAGGAACCAACTGCAGATTAGGGACCTACTAGCTCTGCCTAAATCTCGGACCTCCGGGTCAAAATCCCTTAGTAGGATTCCCCTGACGGGTATCCTCCCCCTACTGGCTGCTTGTCTGCTGTGCTCCACTAGAAACATCCCCATTTGCCTTACCCTACCGGCTAGGATCACCTCCTCTCTTGCTTCCCTTCAGGTGGAAGCGATGGTCTTAGCAGTGTAATAAGGCTAGATTGACGATCTCTGAATATTTCACTAAAGTAGGGTTCCCAATCAAATGTTGCCATATCCTCGAGGCCAAACCATCAATAAATTTTGCCTTCTTCCTCTCCTAGTTTCTCACCTCATTGGCACCCAATTAGCCAAATGGGTGAACTCCTCATTGTATATCATCACATAATGGTCACCCTGAATCACCTCCCTGAATCTCATCCTCATCTCGGTCTCAATGCTGGGGGAAAGTACTTGCGATCGAACCGTACACAAAACTTGGTGATGGTCATCGTATCTCTCTCTCCTGTAGTGGTAGTAGAATCCCACCACTGCAAGGCTAAACCAGTCAACTTGAATGTGGCTAACATCTATCTCTGTGACTTGCTATAGTCAACCATGCGCAGGTGGTGCTGCATCTCTCACTTCCACTGATAAGCCAATAGCACCTCAAAACTCCCCTGAAACTCTGTAGGATGGCCCTTATGAAAGGACTACCGAACCCTCTACCACTCTAACATCCCCTAGTGGTCCTTAACAACTGGGGCCACTAGTTTTATGGATGGGGCTGAGGAAACTATGTTGCCATGGATGTCATGGCTGCATTGATCGCCTGAGCCATAATATTTGCTACCTGAGTTGTAGTCATAAACCCTGGTGGGGCCTGTGTCTACAGAACCTCTAGATCCTACAGAGCCTCTTTTGTCCTGCCCCTGGCTGCTTCCCTAGAAAGTCTACCTCTCCTAGGCAGCATCTGAAATTCAAAACAAGTTGTATTAGTTCACTATTATTACAAATCTAATCGCGGCAGTACGATATCTCATAAGCATAAAAATGAGTCACCAGTCCTAATAATAGGGCTCTATATCAAAAGAACGCTACACTGAAGTCATTGTAAGCCATACAGATCCTATGGATACTGGAACCTGAATCTTATACCATCTGTGACACCCCGCCTAAATATATACTGGGTGATCAGGTCTTTATCAAATTACACAAAATTTTCATATGGTTCATTCTTAGCATCATTGTCGAAAACTTATTAATTACTAACCACCTAATGATTAATTGAGTCGGTGTCAAAATTTTATCGTTTAAATAACCAAGTCACTAAGTACAACAAGAGACATAATAGTACCATCATAATATAATAGAGCCTGAGCATATTCCAAATATCTGAATCAAGTGCTAGCCGAATAAACATCAACTAAAAACAACCAAACCAAAATAAATCCGACACATAGAGAATATATTCAATACAATCTGAACTGAAATAAAATGTACAACTGTGATGAGCAAGGTGCTCGAAAGTACAACTGAGATACCATCCCTATCTAGAAGTGAATAAAAGAGTCGTCTAGTACAATTCCTGCAGTACCCATATGTACCAAAGCTACGTACCCTGGAATAAGATCAAGTCGGGCGCCCATGTGGTCGGACACCTAAAATGTTTAAAAAATATTTAATAGCAAGGGTTAGAACCCAAAACATTTTGAAAATATTTAGCAAGTGAATTAAAATGCATGAATGCTCTTCAAATTTAAGCTAGTGTCGTACTCTCTTGAGGACCGACTCACCCCTCAACTAATATGCACACTTAGTGTTTTTCTATATAACCCACCTAGTCATTTACCCCATAGCTAGTTCTTGTCATGTAGTTCCTTCCCGCCAGCCCACTCTAACCCGAGTATGTTTAATATATGATTTATAAGTTATATATGACATTAACTTAACAAATCATTATTTTCATTTAATACCATATAACATTTTCATGAGTTATACAATAAAAATACAATTCACATCATCTATTTTACTCATATATAATTATCAACACCATATTTTATATATATATATATACGTATCATCACATTACAACATTCACACACATGTTGTAATTATATAACCATCCTCCCAAGTAGGCACTCACCGGATGTTCTCTATAATGCTGTCAATCTAGGAATACTCATCTACCCGGACACCCTCACACGATTAGCTCCTTGAATCAGTGAAACAAAATAAACGTTACGGAGGCGGTCATAGTTCCCTTCGGAAATGAGACTGAATCATACCCAAGACGTCTCACCCCTAAAAATGGACGCTATGACCAGGGAACTATACTCACTCTTCTCCTCAATTCAGGGGATTCACCCACATCGTGCAACCTCCTATGATAGCACTAGAGGGGTATGTTTTTACTAATTATCTAGTCACCGATATTTATGAACACACAATACACACACACACCACATATATATACTATCACACTACCGTATATATATATATATATATATATATATATTAAATTTAATTCTAGCTATACCAAGCACAAAATCCGTAGCACTAGCCCAAACTATACCTGAGTCAGTATTCCGACTCAAATTTAATTAATTACGCATTAATTAATTTATTACCTTGGTGTCTCTCAACCAATATACTCAGACTCTCTCACTTGGTCCGAAAATACAATATTCAGAATTTATTATTCAAAATATTCCTTAATAAGTTTGACACTCTTATTAATTTAATGTTCCTTATTCCACATTAAGTTTAAACCTAACAATATCGTATTCTATAATAACCTCAAATAATACCAAGTTAACAAGCTTACTGCCCATTTGTACATATTTTCAACCCATCCCAAAGTGTACTGCCCAACTGTAACCATTTTCAATCCATCTCAAGCCAAACCGTCGGAGAAAGAAACAAAGATGGAATTAATCACGTCGTTCGAACGAGCAGCTTGTCGTTCGAACGACATTAGCTGATGCTCAAACCCAATAAAAATCGTTCGAATGACCTTGGTTGATCTCTCTCCCTTATTTGATCAGTTATGTTCTGCCATTGACGAACATAAAACCCTTTTTACCCATATTTATTCATCCGTAACCCTTAAGAATTTATATCCAACCTAAAAATCTTAAGTCCCCCAATCTTAACCCAAATATCTACACATATTGGAGTTTAATTAATCAAATTCCCAAATACTTTTCAGTTCATAAATTTAAATTATTTAAAACCCAATTTAGATCTCAACCCAACCCAAAAATCATTTATGTTCATCACACCCACTATGACATGAATTAAAATTTGCAATTAATTCTAAAGAAAGTTTAACCACTTTCCTTAAAGGCTTTGTAGGGTATGAATCCTTTGGTGTAGATGATGATTTCATGAAGAATGTACACACTTGTTCTTGATTTAGGATCTTAAGGTTTCTATAATTGCTCCCTCTTTTGTCCTCTGCTTGATTATGTTTTCTTAAATGAGTTGTGGTTGTCAAACCCTCTCACGTTTAGGGTTTATTAAGTCAATCCCGTTTTTGGGTTTGTGGGTTTTATTAAAAGGGCCCAAACACTCCCTGTGGGCTTGGTTATGCCTAAAAATGTCCCGAGGCCCATTTACTACCACTGGGTACTCTTTTTCGACTATTTCGACCCATCCGGACTCAACCTTACACTAAAAATTGCCATCCGAATTATTTTACTAAAAGTTAATATTCACCTATTAACTTAGTTAATTATTACTATTCACGTAGTAACTTTATATCTCATAAATATTAATCGTTTACTCACCGAATTAATATTTAAATAATATTAAGAATAATTAATTCAATTAAATTACGACACACAAGTAATTTAAAATTTATCGAATTAATTAAGTAATAAATGCCCAAAAATACAAGATGTTACAATAAAATGGTAATTTTACTTAAAGTGGGACATTTTTATGAAATAAAAATATTGGAATAGGTGTTAGACAAATTGTCCTAATTGAATATGACTTTTTGAATAAAATCAAAGTTTAAGTGTAAAGGACATGAAATGATAATTTCAAGTGTAATACAAGTTGGGGGATAACCCCGAGTTTTGGCTTCGGTCGGGTAAAAAGGAAAAGTTGAATAATGTGGAGTTGTAAAATATTAAAAACACATTAAAATGGAACTCGGATGTCATGGAGACAATTAAAGAGGGACCGAAGCCCTCGGGTGAAAGACCCAAAACAACTGGCCAGAGCATATGGTGCACATAGCGGGGGGTTTGGAGCCCATTGAAGCGTGCGATTATTGGAAGATTTCGAGAAAAACATAAAGGGATAAGGAACATGTCAAGAAATGGATTGTGTTTTGAAAACAAGTTAATACATCCTAACTTGAATAAATTAATAAATATTCAAGTAAAGGTTAAAATGAACAAGTGTGAAGTTGATTAATGTCCATAAGGTAAGGAAAAAGGTAAAGTAAGTGGGTAAATAGGTGGTTAAGCAACCTAAATGGTTAAACCCATAATTGGCGCAAGGATGTGTTGTAAAAGGTTTTCAAAGATTAAGTATTTTCTAACACACTGTTCACGTGTGTTGAAATGGTGATTTCATTGAAAATACTAATGTGGATCGGTTAAATCAAAAGGTGTAATTTAAGTAAAGAAACGATTTTCAGCTAATTCAACTGGAATGGTTTCGAATATTTAATCGTGTGTGTTAAATAAAGGAATAAATGTCAAAATCAGAAAAAGGAAGTCTTTTACAAGGTTAAGGTAAATTAATCTAGATACATATGGTTTCCATAAGGAGAATGTTTCATGAATTACGTATATGTATATGGATGTTTATATATGTATACAAGGTAGTTGCATTTGCATGTAGGTATAACGTGTTGGGTTCTTCTTTCCGTCGTTCGAATATATACTGCATTTGTATATTTCCCACTAAGCATTCGACTCACACTCTCGTATTTGTCACAACAGTTTGGGCTCGAATTCGTAGTTTGGGGGAATTATACAGAGAAGTATTCTTTTAATTGTATGTTAGTAACTCTGTATGCTTGGACTCTGGGGATGCTTCCCACGAGTCCTTTACATAGTTTGAAATTGAAATTGAAATCACATTCTAAATAAGGGAAACGTAAATTAAAGAAATAAAATGGAATAGCAACATTACGTAGGTTATTTCATTGCACTTCACACCTAACGCTCGGGTCTTATCGGGTTGACTATGGGTAACCAATAAATCAGTGTCGGGGCATTACAAATGTTATCAAATCTCTAGTTTCGAGGTTCCTTTAGGGAGTGATGTGGTGAGGTCGGTATTTGATCTTTCGACATCGACATTGGTTTGGGCCAATCACACTTGTTTGATGACGGTTTAGTTTGTGTCCTCGATGGTAAAGTCAAAGAGGTTAGAATGACAAATAAGTTAGTTCCATATGTCACACGATCAAATTGATAGTTGTTAATCGTCTTCGCTTTCCTGATTATATTTGTTAGTAATTTAATGGTCTCCATGCATGCCGATAGTTGTGACACCATGGTTATTAGTGTGACGTGCTTGTGTTTAACATTATGGAATAAAATCCTTTGAGATTTCAATTGAGTGAGATGATGCCCATTGGGTCGGTGGCACAAATTGCATCTAAGTCAATTGTAGAGGTTGATGGTTAGGGTGTAATGACTTAGCACTGATGATTGGTGGTTGAAAATTATATATCTCTTAGGTGTGGCTCTTATGGGCAGTTAGATCTGGTGCTGTAGTTTGGTAAATTCGATCCTTGGGGTAATATAACGATTGATGGTAGTTCGGTGAACATATGAAGTTATGTAGGTTAATAGAGAAAACACCACAAGCCTTGCATGAGGTGTAACGTGTGTTAACTTTGATGATGTGAGTAGCCTTGGTAGTGCCAACAGTGAGTAGTATTCGTTGTGACCTATCTATAAAGGTTGTACATTCATATATGGAGATTAGATGACTGAGTGTCATTCATAAGTATTGATTCTATGGTGAGTACGTATTAGGTTCCTTGGTACTTATAGGAAATACCCGATGTCCCATATCCTACCAAGATTTATATAGTTGTGTTAACTTGTACATTAGCACATGGGGTGATGTTCACATGATTACGAAATTTAGTTGTCATGGTTGATCATTCATTAGGATTTAGGTGAGGCAAAGCTTGAGGTTTATAAGTTATAGGTGACATCCTATATCCTGCCATAGTCCTTAGTAGCATTAGTTGTGGTTGGTACATAGCTTATGGTCAAAACCATTTGAGTGAAAGATAAGATCATTTTTGAAGTATAAAGGCCCGTTGTATCCGCCTAAGTGATGGCTATGTGCGAGATAATATTAATGTGAGTGTAGTTTAAAGGTATAGAGGAATGCCAATAGGAAAAATTATGTGTGGTGTCATTGAGGATAGAGATCGAATGTTGTGACACCTTGAGGTGTTTGATGTTTAAGGTGCACTGTAGGTAGAATCTCATAGACTAGTGTCTTTGTGAGAACCGAATGATTGTGATGTGGGTAGTGAAAGGTTTGTAGAGCACATTTGGAATGGTAAGGGCACGGGTGTTGAAATGTTATAAGTTGTTTGGACTTTTAGATGGAATGTGTTGGTGTCCTTAGGAGACTAATTGAGCCCGATATAAAGGAGCATTAGCGTCCTAGTAATCATTGTCTTGACGGTCAGGTGATGATCTCAAATTTACTAGTCAGGGTTTATAAGAGTCATATAGTGTACGTTCTGGGTATGACTTTGCGAATTGGCATCGATAGGTGGGTGTAATTCCTAAGGTGTGTTATTATAGGCATGATGTTCAGATGTTGTGAAATAACTAGTATTGGTGTTGTGACACTTAGTATCGAGGTGTACTAGCAAATGTATTGGCAATTTAGGTTGATGTAGCCAAGTGGAGATTTGAATTGGCATCCAAGGTTGGGTGATATCGGAGCATGTATTAATGTTGGTGTGTGTCGACGGTATATGCTACGATAATCTTATCAAGGTATTGATTCATTCTTGGCATGTCTTGCCATGCTAGTTAGGATTAGAAAAAAATAACCCTGTGTGTTATATACTATGCTCAGAATGCCAATAGCGGCGGGTGTGGTTGCCGTATGAATTCTGTGTGGGTAGAACTCAAATGCCAATAAGGTGGATGTATATCTTGAACGGAGTACTGCCTAAGGGAATTTGGCGTTTCATCACGATATGATAAGGCAGACAATAACCTAGGTGTAGTAGGTTGGTGAAATCATCATCAGTATATGGACAAGGTCAATGTAAACAAGGATGTGAGGCATTTTCCAATCGAAATGGTTCATGTATGCCAAGGATGTAATGGGTTGACCTTACTTCTAAGAAGCGAAGTCGAGCATTGACTTCCTAAAAGACTATGGATTCATGTATTACTTTCGTGTTATGAGAATGAATGGATGTGATTCAATTCGTCACTGCTAGTGACCCAAGCTAGGGTTTGTGTCTAGGATTAGTTTTCGTTGATAACTTAGGAAATGGGTGACATGACCTCAAGCATATGGCGTAGATTCTCATTCGCACTCATATGTGGACTATTGTGGGCAAAGTTTCTCAAGATGATTGTTTGTTCCTTCTGCCTATTTTGTGTCCCTTTCGATTTTGGTGATCGGGGATTAATATTCTCACGTATGTGGTAACTTAGATTGGTACACTATCATGGTGCAATGCGATTGGGCCTGGTAGAGCGCGATGGATAGGGTATGGTCAATGCAGCTCCATAACTGGGTTAGACCCATCTGACATATTCGTGCTATTTAATAAAGTCCTGTGTACGGGTGGTTGCACTCTCAGATACATGGTTTGCTTATACTATTGGCCTTTCTTAGGATTAGTGACCTCTCGACTATCCAATACCACAGTCAGTGGTTCTGGGTGCAATAACGGATAATGAATTAAAGATATTATATAGTGTTAGAAATCAAGGATGACTTAACATGGTGATTCTTCACCACGGTGAGTGGATAGGTGCGGGGATCAATTGAGAGCACTAAGGGGAGACACCTGCGGTAGTACCATGGTCCTCAGAGTGGCGCAACAAAGGGGTAAAACAAATAAACGGTGATAAATTGGTAAGAATATTACTCATTATGAAGAGAAAATAGCATAATATGGATATTGGAAAACTCGTGCAAGTGGTGTAGCCAAGAGATCTTGAAGAGTTATGAGACGCAGGATGTGCAGTCCTAAAATATAATTGATTTTTTTACGATGACTAGTTGAATTATAATTCACACTGGGTGTGTGTTGATCGTTAGAGAGGATTTTCCCGTAGAGGCACAAGTATGCCATGGATACTAACATAGGTGGTTCTAGGAATTGTTTGGACGTGATCATAAAATGAGTGGAGACTCGCAGTCGATTATGTGGCATTCATCGTTAGCGAGATCGCGAGAATTTAAACATGTCAAATATCGATTATTTGGTGACAATCCTCATTTGGGGGCGCATAGGGTGACCTTATTGTGGAGAAATTGGATGATTTTGTCTTGAAGGATTTCGATGGATTAGAATTAAAGTTTGTGAAGCCCACAAGCCTAAGAATTAACGGATCGAGAATTTTGGGGATGAAATTTCCCAAGGAGGGAAGTTTGTAATACCCTACCCTAGTATTTAATTTAAATTTTGTATAAAATGTAATGGAGTAAGATTGAGGATAATTATGAGAAGAATGTCGATAAAAATTGAAGGAAATAAAAGAATAGGAAAAAGAAAGGGTCGTTTAATCAACATTAGGGGTCATTAGAAGTGAGAATCAATATCACGCGACGCAGGGATTCAAATGACCTTCAAGCGAGATGTTACTACATTACAGTCCCAGATTGCACGAAGACAATCATCAAACGAGGTGATGATGTCTCTCGAACAAGATGGGCATATCATTCGAATGACGTGTCTCAAAAATGTTTTAATCAGTTTGCCCTTGTGCACTGTCACATTTTTGGCTCTTGATTTGGTGTGTTATCATGCCCAGATTGGCCTAGATTGGGAAAAATGGGAATTTAAGCTTTGGAATAGTTTTATAAGGGCTTTTTTGGGCTCATTTTTTGGGAAAATTGTAAGAAGAGTGAGAGAGGGTGGAGGGCTAGTCTTCCCCCACCATTTTGTCCTTCCCACACTTTCCCACCACCATAAACCATCATGCAACCACCACCCTTCCACATTATAAACCCATACTTGTCATATATTCCACCATATTTTGTGGGTCCCTTTTTCTTTATGTGTGCTTTAATGTGAAAACATTTTTTCTTTTAAAAAAAAAGCCTTTTCCAATTATAACTACGCACCATGTTTGTGAACCAATTTTACTTAAGTCCAATTTTATCTTGTTTAATCCTACACATTCAATTAGGTGATTAAATAAGGTAAAATAAATCAAGTCCCCAATTCCTATGTATGAGGGAAACCCCAAAGAGTAAAAATCCTCTGATGATCCAAGATATACAATCATTATGATAAGATAATTACAAAGGAAGATAAATAGACTTATTCAACGACTCGATACCCACAAGCCTTGATGTTCTTCATCTCTTTAACCTCTCCTCCATAGTGACACGTAGAAGTCCTTCCATGAACTCGTCCATAGCACATGCGTCCAGGCGTACCTTGGTGTCCACCGATGCAACTACGACAACCGTCTACGATTCGGGACATATAGTCCACCACAAAACTCGACGAAATTTTTTTGTTCAACATAGATGAACAAACTCCAGATAATGTAAACTCTAAGATATCTAAACACAACAGTTATGAAAGCTCTAATCTTGAAATACAAAGTATGTTTTTAATCTTTGGAAACCTTCGTAAATATGTGGAAAAAATGTAACTATTTGTAAGGACACAAATTTCCAATTGAGTCCATGTATAGTGTTGGCTCAATTCCGGACAAAAACATTTATTCATAGGATATTATGTAATTGTAATACTCTCAAGCCTATGAAGTGTTTGTTGAAGACGTAGAGGCAAAGAGTATAAAGCTTCATCAACTATGTCGATTTGCGTGCCTCGTTTCTACGTCATCAACCATGGTTCCATGCTCCCAAGGTATGAATGCAATTATATATATATATATATAGGAGCTTGGAACAAGTTTATTGGGTGTTAAGTTTTATAAAAACTGTGTTTTAATTTTCAGAAAGAATTATATAAAACTTTTAAATAAGTTTATAAAGTTTTGTGGGCTAAAATCGAATTTTCCAAAATTCTGGAAGATCGTTCGATAGATCGTTCGAACGAGTTTTTCATTCGAACCATATGTCGTTCGAACGAGTTTTCCAACGAGTTCCCACTAAGGTATACTGGTCCGTCGTTCAAAATGTCGTTCAAACGATATTATTCGTTCTAACGAGATTTCCAATGAGTTTCTAACGAGTCCATACTGGAGCGTCGTTAGAAGACTCGTTCGAACTAGATTTCGTTCGAACGAAATGTCGTTCAAACGAGATGCCAGGCGGGAACAGTTTTTTGGAAGTTTTTGATCCACTTCCCCACTTAGTTTTTAACCAACTTTTTCAGACTTTATCATGTGCGGGAACAACATTTTCCAACTTAACTTTTCCATTCCATTTTCATCTCTTAGAGAGAGTTTGAGAGCAAATTTGTTTAAGGAAAATGTTCATGTTTTGAGTGCTAATTTTCAAAAAGAAATTCACTTACCACTCTAGTTTGTACACCCATATTGTTTATCCAAGTTCTTATATACACATCAATTGCTTGGAGTTTGGCACCGGTTTTTCTCTACCGAATTGAAGAAGAGAAGTTTTCGGTTTTGCTTCAACCTCCCACAAAGAAAGAAGAAATGTTTTATGTTATTTTACCCGTTTGAAGAAAGTCTTCATGTTTGGGTGACGAGGACCATATAAAGTCCTATCGGTGGATTCCGAGACCGCGGTGGTGTTCCAAGGTTATTCGCTAGGAAGAGGTTTCTACAAGAAGAAGCATCGGGGCTTGAGAGGGATCGAGTCGTGTGTTGTAAGTCTTTTGTCTTGTACTTGTAATTCTATATCTAGTGAATTTGTTGCTAGGGCCGTCCGATGTTGTTTCCCATCTTGGGTTTTTCCCCGTACATCGCGGCGTAGTATGATTGGTTTATTTTATCTTGCATAAATAATTTAGAACGCATGCTTAGGATAAATCAAGATAAAATTTGGTTTAAATTATCACACTCAATTTAATTTAGGACTAATATTAAATATTGGGTAAAGTTGTTTAATTGAAGTCATTTGCTAAAATTGGTTTGGCCTAACTTTGTTGAAATGAAAAATATGACTTAGGCAAATTCTAAGACTTGGATTTAATTTCACTTGGTTTAAGTTTAATTTGTTTAAAGAAAATTAAAACTTGGTAATTGTTTGTTTTGTTGAACCATCATCATCTTTTACGCTTTCTCATCTTGTGTTGTTTATATAAAAGGAAATTATAAAATTAACAACCCGGGGTTCCAACGCCTTTTCAAACTGGTATCAGAGCCAGAAACGATAAATTATTTTGTTAAGATCCTTTAAATATTTTTGGCTAAAATGGAATTTTACCCATTTTCAAAATTTCCTATTTTCGATGGTTCAAACTACGCGTATTGGAAAGCGCGAATGAAATCGGCACTAAAATCTATCGACGAGAGAGTTTGGATGTCTGTTGTTAACGGGTGGTCCCCACCAACTTATTTAGTTGAAAATGAACGTGTTCTCAAACCCGCCGATAGATGGACCGAAAATGAGTTTAAACTTGCTAATTTCAATTCCCGTGGTTTAAATGCCTTGTTTAGCACTGTCACACCGGATGAATTCTGACGTATTATGACGTGTGAGACCGCTAAAGAAGCTTGGGATATTTTACAATTAACTCATGAAGGAACTAGTGTCGTTAAAGCTTCAAAACTCCAAAACCTCATCACTCAATTTGATACTATCAAAATGAATGAAAAAGAAACTTTTGATGAATTCTATGCTAGACTTTCTGATATTGTTAATTCATCTTTTAACTTGGGAGAGAAAATACCTGACGACCGTGTAGTAAACAAAATTTTAAGGTCCCTACCCGATAGATTTATTCCAAAAGTGACCGTTTTAAATTCTTTACCCACTTTAGCCTCTACGAAATTAGAAGAGCTTGTAGGTGATTTACAAACCTATGAACTATATATGTTTCCCTCTAAAACTGAAAAGAAAATCGAAAAGGGCGTTGCTTTAAAAGCCCGAAAAGAGGTCAAACAAGTAGTAGAGAGCGAGAGTGATAGTGACTCGGAAGACATGGCTTTATTTGCTCGTAAATTTAGAAAATTTCTTAAAATTAACAATGATAAATTTAAAAATGATTTTAAGAAATTTGAAACTTCTAAGCATGAAAAAGGCGAGAAGATCCCTAAAGCCGAGAAGATCCCTAAATCTAGTAATGAAAATTTAGATAGGGACGAGTCGACTAAGTGTTTTGGTTGTGAAGGTTATGGCCATAGGGCTTATGAGTGCCCCACTAAACTAAGGAAAGAGGGTAAGCGGCCCATTTCATATAATGCGACCCTTAGTGATAGTGATAAGGAAGAGAAGCCCGATTCCCCCACTAAGAAAATTTTTGTGGCGTTTATGGCTAGTCATGTGAGTGATAGTGAGAACTCATCGATTGATGAAACCTTATCACATGATACTTCCAAGGTCATTGCTTATGATTCTCTTGTTTCTGATGATAGTGAGAGTGGAGAAGATAGAGAGAGTGAAAATGAAGAAGAGGTTAATGTGAGTGAACTTCAAAATGCTTTTCAAGAACTTTATAAAGAATCTATTAAATTGAAAAGAGCTAATTTGAAGTTAGAATCTAGTTTAAGAGAGAGTGTCAAGGTCGTTGATGAAAATGCCTTAATAGAAGACATTAGGACACGTGAGAGAACTCTTCAAGAGAAGCTTGAATATGTAGAAGGCGAAAGAGATAATCTTAGGGGTTTAATGGAATCCTTGAAAAAGGAGCTTCTTGCTTTTGAAGAGCGAAATGTTTTATTAGAGTCTAACATTTTAGAATTACAAAATAAATTAAAAGACTCTAGTAATGTGAAATTTGATTTGGAGTGTCATTCAGAAAAATTAGATAAAATATTAGGAACGGTCCAAATTAAAAATGACACTTGTGGTTTAGGTTTCAATTCTTGTAATGAATCTACTCATAAAGCCAAGACCAACGTTTTAGGAGAATCTACTAGGAATGCATTTAAAGATCACTCCTTAGGAAAATATTTTCGACATGCTTTTACTTGTACACATTGTGGTCGAAAAGGTCATCTTAGGAAATTTTGTTTTGATTTTAAAAGAATTCCTAGAAAATCCCATAGTAAATTAACCACGGTAGTTAAAGGTCCAACTCTCCAAGATAGTCATTCTTCTTTAATTTGGGTTAGGAAATCCGACTTGGTTGCCTTGCAAAATAGGGTTTTTGATTCTCATTTACTTTCACATGCTTCCTCCCTTGCTTAATCTAAAGGATGAATGTGTTAGTGTTTTGCATAGTTTATCTTTTTGTACTTCATGCTATATTCATATGCTAAATGTATGCTTGTTTAATCATTTTCTAGTCTATACTCCATACTTATCACATGCTAGAATTATGATTTTTGTTTATCTTTTGTATTATATTTCCTTCATTTTGTTTGCATTAAATGAAAAATACAAAAAGATTTTTGTTTATCATTTGGATTTTATCCCTTTGGTAATTTAAGTTTAATGAAAAATTCAAATGATTTTGTTTGTCTTTTGAGTATATATATATTTTTATTTTTGGCTAAGAATTTCATAAACTCAAAAAGATTTTTATTTTGTGTGTACCTTTGTTTGACACACTTTAAGTGGCATATACTTGTGTTTGAATCCCTCCTTTAACTCTCCCATGTGGCTAGAACTTTTGGTTTAGATTATCAATCCTTATTATGTTCTTTACCATATTTTATGGAGTAGTTGGATTTTGTGTTGTTTAAATGGATTCTATTTTTATATGCCTCTATTCACACATGCACGAGCTCTTTTGAAATTTTAACTTCATATGTATATTTGAGCTTTGTGAGATGTTCTCCTTCCAATCTTGTCATCTACATATTTGTGACTTAGGAGGACTAGTGCATGTCAAAATCCGTTGCATGTGAGATTTGTGTGAAAAATAAAAACATGATAAATATAAATGTGCACGGGGAAGGGCTCCAAAAGGACTAAGTGATCCTTTGCGATTGTAAGCCACCGTTTTTGAATGGACATAAAATAAATACGTGGTCCGAAGGCCTAAAAACAGAAAATATGGCATTAAAAAGAACATAATTGCCAAGGCCTATGTTTGATTGATATATTCATTCAAATTTAATGTAAATGCATACTGAGGGAGATTGGATGGTATATCAATGGTTTGCACAATGTCCGTTTATCCTAGTTGCGTATTTCATGTCATGACTCTATTGGTTTGTAGAATCATCAATATGCTAGGCTTGTATTCATTGTGTATGTTTGTTCATTGAGTTCAATCTATATTGTCACATGAGGTTATATTTAAATGTGATGAAGTTTGCAATCAAATGAGAACTCCGTGAACGTTTCTTAAGTGTTTGGGTCTAAATTTACTTGTTGCTAGTTCACATCCCTACACTTCCGTTTCCATATGACACATTTTTGCCATACGAGTGTGAAAGACTCCTATTATATGTTGTGTGTGTCATTTGTGTGTTTATATCTATATATACGTGCATGTGCATTCTTGATATATTTATAGTCCATATATATATATATATATATATATATATGATATTTTGTTTTGGCTTTGCCTTTGCTTTCTAGTCCTTATCTACGTATTCGTTAGTTTTGGTATCTATCTTGGATTAGTTATGCTTTTGTTGCTTCTGTGCTTTAATGTCTTAACACTTTAAGCTTTATCCTTTGCCTATTCCTGAACAAATAGGGGGAGAAAATGATAGGGGGAGAAATGGTATCTAATCCTATTATTATCGTATCTTAGTTTGGGGGAGATTTATCTTAGGGGGAGACGTCTTTCTAAGTATGTCATTTGTTTGGTAAAGGGGAGAATTAATTTAGTAGGAGTAATTAATTAATTGCCTTTAATATTTTGATATTCCTTTTGCATTTGACGAGTTTGCTTAAGTGTGTAGGATTTCTTCTAAAGCGGCACTGTTTAATGGCAAAGCGTTTGATCATTGGGTTGAGTCAAGTTTGGGTGGGTTATGTTTTGAGTCTAGTAAAGCTTGATGGCCCTTTAGGATTTTTGTTTGGTTTTTGTCCCGGAATAGCCAAAGGGGGAGATTTATAAGGACACAAATTTCCAATTGAGTCCATGTATAGTGTTGGCTCAATTCCGGACAAAAACATTTATTCATAGGATAGTATGTAATTGTAATACTCTCAAGCCTATGAAGTGTTTGTTGAAGACGTAGCCGCAAAGAGTATAAAGCTTCATCAACTATGCCGGTTTGCGTGCCTCATTTTTACATCATCAACCATGGTTCCATGCTCCCAAGGTATGAATGCAATTATATATATATATATATATATATATATATATATATATATATATATATATATATATATAGGAGCTTGGAACAATTTTATTGGGTGTTAAGTTTTATAAAAACTGTGTTTTAATTTTCAGAAAGAATTATATAAAACTTTAAAATAAGTTTATAAAGTTTTCTGGGCTAAAATCGAATTTTCCAAAATTCTGGAAGATCGTTCGATAGATCGTTCGAACGAGTTTTTCGTTCGAACCATATGTCATTCGAACGAGTTTGCCAATGAGTTCCCACTAAGGTATACTGGTCCGTCGTTCGAAATGTCGTTCGAATGATATTGTTCGTTCTAACGAGATTTCCAACGAGTTTCTAACGAGTCCATACTGGAGCGTCGTTAGAGGACTCGTTCGAACGAGATTTTGTTCAAACGAAATGTCGTTCGAACGAGATGCCAGGCGGGAACCATTTTTTGGCAGTTTTTGACCCACTTCCCCACTTAGTTTTTAACCAACTTTTTCAGACTTTATCATGTGCGGAAATAACATTTTCCAACTTAACTTTTCCATTCCATTTTCATCTCTTAGAGAGAGTTTGGGAGAAAATTTATTTAAGGAAAATGTTCATGTTTTGAGTGCTAATTTTTAAAAAGAAATTCACTTACCACTCTAGTTTGTACACCCATATTGTTTATCCAAGTTCTTATATACATATCAATTGCTTGGAGTTTGGCACCGGTTTTTCTCTACCGAATTGAAGAAGAGAAGTTTTGGGTTTTGCTTCTACCTCCCACAAAGAAAGAAGAAGTGTTTTATGTTATTTTACCCGTTTGAAGAAAGGCTTTATGTTCGGGTGATGATGGCTATATAAAGTCCTATCGGTGGATTCCGAGACCGCGGTGGTGTTCCAAGGTTATTCGTTAGGAAGAGGTTTCTACAAGAAGAAGCATTGGGGCTTGAGAGGGATCGAGTCGTGTGTTGTAAGTCTTTTGTCTTGTACTTGTAATTCCGTATCTAGTGAATTTGTTGCTAGGGCCGTCCGATGTTGTTTCCCATCTTGGGTTTTTCCTCGTACATCGCGACGTAGTGTGATTGGTTTATTTTATCTTGCATAAATAATTTAGAACGCATGCTTAGGATAAATCAAGATAAAATTTGGTTTAAATTATCACACTCAATTTAATTTAGGACTAATATTAAATATTGGGTAAAGTTGTTTAATTGAAGTCATTTGCTAAAATTGGTTTGGCCTAACTTTGTTGAAATGAAAAATATGACTTAGGCAAATTCTAGGACTTGGATTTAATTTCACTTGGTTTAAGTTTAATTTGTTTAAAGAAAATTAAAACTTGGTAATTGTTTGTTTTGTTGAACCATCATCATCTTTTACGCTTCCGCATCTCGTGTTGTTTATATAAAAGGAAATTATAAAAGTAACAACCCGGGGTTCCAACGCCTTTTCACTGTTCTATTTTGTATTTTAGTTCTACACACCTCAAAATATTTACAGAAAAAATCCTTAAATGAAAAACATAAGTCGGTGGCTCGTTCGAACGACATTCTTATGTTGTTTGAACGACTTCCCTGTGTTGTTTCAACGACACTGAGATGTCGTTTGAATGACATCAAATGTCGTTTGATTCTCCAAATCACATGGGAAGTATTTATGAGACTTTAAATAGTGTTTATCTCAGAATATAAGAAGTTAAAACATTTAAAAATCATTTTTAATAAAAATAACATCCTTAAATCAATTTTTGGATCCCATAAACATAATGCATTCATATTTGAGAGATCGAAACATGATGAAGACGTGAAATGTGCACCCATAAACACAACATGATCTATCTTTGAAGCTTGGTCGCTACGTCTTCAATGAAACCGTCATAGACTATGTGAGAATCATGACAAGTAAAAATCTATCCATGACTCAAATATGTTTTATTCGAATATAAGTCAATTACATAAAAATTGACACACTAGGAAATTTATCCTTACAAATCTCCCCCCTTGACTATTTCGGGACAAAACTAAAATAGTGAATGCTAAGCCGGTCCATCAAGCCATATGACACCCAAATACCATCCCATAAAACCCAAAATAAAATATTACAGGACACGATCTAGTATATATAGCTCCTACATCATGAAATGTCTGAATGTGATGTAGTCTCAAAATCTCAAATCACTAAAGAATACCTACACACATGAAACATAAAAATACCTCGTGAAATATGGAGGAAAAAATGATAAATAAAACAACATGATACAAATTTGTAATCAATACGCTTAAATGTCAAATATGATAATAATGAGTAAACTAAACCATTTGTTAAACATGTGAGAAAAATATTTTATATCAATTTTTATACACAATTTTCAATATAGCTCAAACCAATGATACCAATATGTAAACATCATGATCAAAATATGTAAACATATGCTCAACTCCCCCACATCACATACTCTCTCTCCCCCTTTTTATCTCAAATAAACAACAAGTGAAAACGATAAACAATCAACATCGTATCTAGTATAAGAATAAACATACGAAGCATGTTTGGATAAATAGATGTAGCCAGTTAATAATAATCAAACGAAAACAAATCGTAGCTAGCAAATAGTCACAAATATGAAATCATCAATATAAGCATTGATGTGACTAAACAAAGCAATGTAGTGTATGAATCCATCATGAAAAGGCAATATTGACTGCATGTAAACTATCCAAATGTACTAAAATAGTGTAATATCATCATATATACAAAGTAGGTACAAAAACAGAATGTAGAGTCAAAAGTCAACTCAGGTTGTTCGAATGAAAAAGCAGTATCATTTGAATGAGATATGATCTCGTTCGATCAAACGAAGAAACGACCCAAAAGAGTAAGGTGTCACGAGATGCAAAATAAGAAATGACCCTTGTAATGACCACTCCCGGCACTTTTAATGCCTCGAAACTCATGTCGCGCGATCCAATCTTTGAACGACTTGGACATGTCATTCGAACCACGTCAGAAGTCATTTGAACGACTTCAAAAACCATCTATTCCAGTTCTAAAAATGTTTAACTTTTGCCCAACAAAAAAATTTCATCAAAATAACAACTGCAAATACGAAACAGTAGCAAAACGGACTCAAAACAAAAAAAATATGGGTTACATGCTAACATAGTATCAAAGTGCATAAACATGGTTATGGAACGAGTGGGCGTGAACTACAAAAAATGAATCATAACTTAGACACATCGAAACGATCAAGAAGCTCTAATGTATAGCTAAATTTCATCAAACTTATTTTTAGCCATATGTGATAATTAATATATTGAGCTAAATGAACTAAATGAGAAACATGCACACAAATCCGAAATTTTAATGATTCTACAAATAAAAACATCATGATACAACTTTTCAACATTAGGATTTGTTGTGCAAACCCGTTGTACTTTTTCCATCCAAACACCCTCAAATATTCATATTTCTTTTTCTAGCTCTTTTGAGGTTCTAAGTTCTCTCCTTCTTTTTGGCATATATTTCTTTTTATTTCCATAATTTTTTCTTGGGATCTCTTAAACGATGGCTTTCAAGACGACTTTATTATTCTCTCAGAGTACTTACCCGTGCACACTCATCATTTTTTAATATTCAATTTCTAAATAATTCCTCACGGGCAACGGTTCTTACATGCACACCTCCTCCTAAGTCTATTATGCGCATAAATGACAAAATTGAGAGGAGAACATCTCACCAAACTCAAATATGCATGAGAAGTCAAACATCGATGTAAGCTAGTGCATGTGTGCAAAGATGGAAATACATAAAGTCGAATCAAAATGTAAATCAACTTCGAAACAACCCCATTAGGCAATGGTTAAGATCATTCTAAGCATCAACAATTATGACCAAATGTTCGAGCCACATGGATAATGAAATGATAGGAGTCCAAGCACACTAATATGCCACATCAAACATGTAAACCCAAAAACTCAGGAACAAAAAATCTTTTTGGTTTTTCAAAATATTTTGACTTAAATAAAAATATTTTTTTTTTGTATTTTTCAAAAATATATGTAACCAAAACACTTTTTGTCCTTTCAAAAATTTTATCAGAAAAAAATCTTTTTGTATTTTTATCATAAGACTCAAAAAGAAAAATTATAATACAAAAATGATACAAATGTCATAATACTAGCAAGATATATATCATGAAGCAAAAACTAGCAAATGACAAACATGGCAACACAATTATCCTTTAGATTTATCATGGAAAAAATCAAGTGCAACCAAACAAGAATCGTGAAGTTTAATTCCTAAAGCCTCTAAGTCCGATTTACCAACCCAAGTAGGTGTGTAACGATGCATGGGGGTTTTAGGAACCGAAATTACTTTATTATTAAACTTCCTAGGAGCATTATTAAGGTCATAACAATAACATCTAAGGTGACCTTTCCTATCGCAAAAAGTGCAAGTGTAACGATGGTGGGAATGATTACCTAAATGTGGACCTCTCCTAACGTTCCTAGTTGGTTCTCTCACACGATTGGTATTGGATTTGGGAATGGAAGCAATATGATCATCAAAACCTATACCACACCTATCTTATTTAATTTGGACGCTGCCTAAAATCCTATCCAACTTTTTCGACCTAGCCTCCAAATCAAACTTCACCTTACTCGAGTCTCTCAATCTCTCCTCTAACTCACTAATCCTATACTCAAGAAAATTCCTAGACTTATTAAACTCTAGAATCTCTTTCTTCAAAGCCTCCATCAAACCACAAAGACTAACTCTATCACACTCAATGTATTCTAGTTTCTCCCAAAGAGTCTTCTCCCGTGCCCTAAGATCCTCAATCAATGAATCGTTATTTTCAACGACACGCTCTTTCAACCTAGCTTGCAACTTGAAGTTTGACCTTTTTACCTTTATCACTTCCTCATACAAATCATTAAAGTCAACTTTTAACTCTTTCACATCTATCTCCTCGTCCTCACTAGTTTCACCCTCACTTACTTGGGATTCACACTCAATGGCCTCAAAAGTTTCATTCACATGATTATCTTCATGAGAAGATTTATCATCGTCGCTAACATGACAAGCTATGAACACTACAAAGTTGAATTCATTGGGGGAACTTACTCCCTCTTCCGTTTCACTATCACTTAAGGTGGCATTATATGCTATCGATTTCTTACCCTCCTTCTTAAGTCCAGTGGTGCACGGCGCTACCTTATGGCCATAACCCTGACAATCAAAACACCTATCCGACTCATCCCTCTTAACATTCTCACTGCATTTTTAGGGACCGAATCTTCCTTATTGTTCTTGAATTTCTTAAGTCTGTTGGCATATTTTGATACTTAAGAAACTTTTCGAACTTCTTTGCCAACAAGGCTACATCCTTAAAGTCGGTGTCAAAATCATCATCCAAAACTTTAGCCTCCTACTTCACCCGCCTAATTAAATACTGGGTGATCAGTCCTTTATTAAATTAATGTAATACCCTGTAATTTTACTGATTTTATTTAATGGGATTAATTAAATTAAATGAGAATTATTTAGAAATTAATCCGAATTTAAATACCAGCGAGACGTGAGTTGATATTTGATTATGATGATAATATTGAATATTACTAAGTATATATGGTAATATATGACTATTGAATTTATTAAAATTGTCGCGAGTCATAAATACGACAATTCAGGAAATTAAGTTGGGACGCGTGTGTTAGTCGTGTCAGGAATCAATTTAATTAGATTAAAAAATAAATTACAATGTTATCATTCGTATGGTCATTTTGAGTGAACTAACGTGTCCGGAGAGGTCGATACAGTCCGAAAACACTAATCGGGGTTTTAGTTTAGGTCTCGGGGCATTTTTAGGCCAAACCAGCAACCCGGGAAGGTATTTTAGTCATTTTAAATTTCAAGGAAATTAGGCCCACGAATTTTATGGTTTATTTAATTGTCAGTGTGACGGCCATTAGGGCCATTATCAGTGAAAATGTAAGAAGTGGGCTACATGAGATAGAGGAGAGGTTACAGGAGGGTTACAAGCCAAAACCACCACCCACCACCACCACTTTCGACGGAATTGTGACCGGAGAGAAGGAAAAGAACCAGCCTTTGACATCACCAGCAGATGTGAACGTTAATCCTAAGATAAGTGATTTGATTTCAATAATTTTTAGCGAATAATTCTTCCATGCTAGTGCAGAATTTGTTAATAGCCTTGAAGGATGATGAAAACTCATGAAATTTGGAGTACAACCCCAAATCTTAGTTAGGAATTGCATGTGGATTAGTTATGGATGAAATTCAGTAACCAAAATATAACCCTTGATGAAATAAAAACGGATTTAAGAAGATAAATATTATGGTTCTTGAAGAAAATAGAAAACTAGGGTTTTTATGAAGATTTGATCCAAGTAAGACTAATTGTTGATGGTTTAAAGGTTTTGGGACGTTAAAACCCATGTATTTAGGTTGTATAATGACCCTATATACTAATAATATGATTTCACCTCATGTAATGAAGTTTTGGGACAAATCTGGGACTAAAAAATGAAGAAGTCCGTAGCCTCACCTGGTATGATTGATCGATCGACATTCATAAGTCGATCGATCGACGATCACGATCGATCCCCCCAGAAATGGTGATTTTTCCCTTTTTTGTTTTTTAAATATTTCCATCCATTGAATGTCATAGTTTGGGATCATGTGAATACATTAGGACTTGATGAAGACCAGTAGGGACATATATTTAAAAATCGGAATATATTAGAATTGGGTGGGGTTGTCACATTGAATTCTCGAGTGTCCGACGAGTAATTGTCTATGTTAAGATGTGAGAACATGATTTAAATCCTTAGGAGTAATAAGTTAGGATTTGGGACATAAATAAGGAGTTAAGAGTACTGAAATAATATGTGATAATAGTAGGAGACATAGTAACCTCTTTGGTTAGATTTGAGTACTCGAAACTATACGACGTGAAGCGTGTCGATGGATTATATTATATATTATCCGGAAGTATAAAAATGTACTAATTGGATTAACAATATAGGGATTGGGAACATACCTTTAATACTACTATAAGTTATCTAAGTTGTGTTAATGATTAGTATATTGATTATTATGTGTATGACATACCTACCATACTTGCTATCACGGGAGGTCGGCTTTCAGAATAAGGCCATCTAGTCTTCGTGTGCCTACGGGGGGATTTAGATTGGTAGCTTAAGGACATAGGGATGTGAATGACTTATTTGTGAGTTATTAAGTCCTCTGACCATGGGAGCGTAGGTATGTGCGTGACCCATGGGTATGTGAACTATTTTCGCCTCCAATATGTGTGATTCTGCTTATTGAAACGGTTCCTGAGAGATTCGGAACTCGTAGTCCTTATGTACGTGATGTAACAGGATTCGATAGCAGAGTATGTGTGCACCGTAGCTTAGCCTAGGGGTTACCTAAATGTATATTTATGTTGAGATTAATATACTTCTAATTATAACATATTCTTTGTTAAAGTGAATGTGAATACTTGAGACATTTTGAGAAGCATTAAAAATGAGAATTTCCTATAATAATTATTATAAATTAATCTGTGAAATAAAAAGGTGAGATACACGCAGGTTATGTTAGAATGTCTTGAATAAACCATATATTAGAATGTGAGTACAGAAAGTGGTACAAACTAGATAGTTAATGACATAACTAGGATGGGTTACATATATACGTTGGGTGTGCAAACTAGCTGAGAGGTGAGAAACTCATGTGAGAGCACGTAACTAACGTGTATTTAATATTCCCTGTTTAATGCAATTAAACACTTACTATATTTCAAACTATTTTCACATCGGGCTCTGACCCGTTTGCTTTCAAATTTATTTTTCGTGAAAAACCTTTTAGGTGCCCAGCCTCAGGGATGCCAAGCATAGGAGTTCCATTCCAGTGACGTGCTGTAGCTGCTGTGGAAGTTATAGGACCTCGATAGTAGAAGCCTCCACATTCTACATTGATTCTATTTCGGAATTATTCATCTGTTAGGGCATTTCACCCTTTTCTTTTAGAGACAACTTTATCATACTTTCAGTTTCATTTCAGTTTTGGAGTAAATTAATTAATTACTCAGACCTTGTATTTGGATTATTCAGAGGAGTGTTACTCCAGGCTCATTTATTATTCCATTATTATTCTGTTGTGACTGTGATATGATTGTGGTATATTTAGCTAATAATTTAATTGGTTATATGTTAATTTAATTTAATAAAATTTGGCATCTCTCTTTTTAATATATTAGGTGGCTAGTATTAAAATTAAATGTTTTTCGACAGTGATGTTAAGACTGGACCAACTTGATATTTTGAATGAATTTCATAAAGGAGTTGCTACCCGGTATTTAATTAGTCGGGGTATCACAATTTAATCAGAATATCCAGTTTGTTGATTCTCAGCATCACTGTCGAAATGTAATTTATTTATTCATTCACCTAATAAATAATTAATCTAGTGTTAAAATGAGGGAGGACATTATGAGGGTCAATGGTGGGGACGACCCCACCCTTGCCCTAAAAAAAGACGAGGGAGGACATTATCTTGAAAACCATTAATGTGGTAAAAACAACCCTCGGCTATAATGAGGACCAATGGTGGAGACAACCCCGCCCTTGCCCTAAAAAAAGACGAGGGAGGACATTATCTTGAAAACCATTAATTTGGTAAAAACAACCCTCGGCTATAATGAGGGTCAATGGTGGGGACGACTGCACCCTTGCCCTAAAAAAAGACAAGGGAGGACTTAGAAAACCTTAATTTGGTAAAAACCACCCTCGACTATAATGAGGGTCAATGGTGGGGACGACCCCTCATTCACCCTCAAGAAAGACGGGGGGTGACTTTATTAAACATCAATTAAAATTGGTAGAAACCACCCTCGGCTATAATGCGGGTCAATGGTGGGGACGACTCCTCATTCACCCTCAAGAAAGATGAGGGAGTGGCTAGTGATATTGTTAATGTAAGAAATTCACAATAAAAATCACACAAGAGACGAGTATGGAAGACAACAAGAGATGATATTATAAATGAAGTATTACAAAATGATGTTTGTTCTACAAAAATAAGATACAAAAAGGGTGTACATAAAGAGGGTATTGGGTACAAACAACCACCCTATTGAGCAGTATCAGAGGGAAGGGCCTCAACATCGATAAGAGAAGTCTCCTCAACGACCAAGACAGGATGATCTTCAGAGGTGCCGATACCCTCAACGTGCACTTAGGACTCCACTTGGGCTAAGGCCTGAGCAATTAATGGGTCGTCCAATTGAACTTCCTCAAGAGAGGGACGCACTGAAGAGACGACATCACCAAACTTGAGGACGATCCACTGACAGGACGTCCTGATCCCCCTCTCCAAGTATTCAAGACCGAAGCCTTGAAACTCATCTGAGAGTTTGTAGGCCTCCACAGAATCAGCCTATGCCTTCTTCACGGCCTCAAATAGCTCAGTCTTGAATTGAGCCCCCAGGTTGGTCAAGGCCTCATTCTTCTCTTTAAGATGCAAGCCCTTGGACTCCAGGTCTGCATCATGCTGCTTCGTCAGCTCGTCTAGGATCCTTGCATGCTCTGTCCTAGCACTCTCTAATTCAGCCCTTGCAGTCTCAAGCTCTGACTGCAGATCAGCCTCGTGCTGAATAGCCCTCTCAACTTCATGGAATTTTTGTTAGTTCTCAGCTATCCACTTAGTGGCTGAGGTGAAGGCACAGACAGACTGCATAAGAAAAAGAAACTTGTTAAGAGGCCGAGGAAACAGTTTGAAAGAATTCAACTAAGGTAATCAGATAAGAATAACTACCTGAGCCAGAGTATGCAGACCATAGTCATATACCTTCATCGGGGGCATCTTGGATAAGAATTCGTAATCGACAGCCGAGGGGGCAGAAAATATAGACGCCTTGGCCGCCCTCAGGTTGGCAATCAGAGAGGACGGCTCGACCTTCAGAAATGCTAAGTTTTGGGACCAGAAGGCCCCCATACTGGACGTGGAGGTGGTCCCCTCAGAAGCCTCCACTCTTGCCCTCGTCCTAGAATCTGGCCGAGGGTCAACAGGGACTTATGGATCTTTCCTCTTTTTCCTGTCGGTGGTCGGCTCAACATGCGTCGGCCCCATGGTCTTTGACTTCCTCGGATCTTGCTAAAGATCCTTGATTTTCTTCTTGCCCTGACCGGATAGTAAGATCATGGAAGTTATCTCCCAAAGATGGTCAGAAATACCTGCAGGACGACCTGAAAAGAAGACGACACATCAGACAAATGCAGAGTCAAAGATGAAACACTTGGAGAAGAAAAGCAAAGATTGGGCAAAAATAATATAACTCACATAGCTCTGTCAGGGGGACGACCCTCAGACAAGCTTCTTTGAGGAACCGAGGGGTCATCAGATCTTCAAACTTTACAAGTTCACCCCTATCCCTCATTCTCTCAGATATTCGACGATGTCCTTCTCGTCTAGACTAAGTTCGGGGTCTGACCTGGCCTTCATCGAGGGGTTAGACCATCTTCTTGTAACTCTCGGACCATCGACCAACGGTTGAGCCTCGGAGAAAAATTCCCATTCTCTAGAGACGAAGAAGAATCTCTTCTTCCAATCGTGGTTGGAGGTGTATGCCACATGGAGAAGTTTTTTATCAGACTTCCTCGCCCCCAGATGATAGTACCCAGGTTGCTTGGACGAGGAAGTGATATTATAGCAAGCCAAGAAGAGATCGGTCGAAGGCTCGTCAGTAAAGGCATTCTTCCATAGGGAGACGTAGCCAAGGATCGTCCTCCAGGAGTTGGGAGGAAGTTGAGATGGGGCAACGCTGAGGGCTGACAAGATATTTAAAATGAAAGGGTGTAGAGGGAACCTAACACCGACCTTAATCATCTATTCATATTCTGCAACCTCTCCCTCTTCACCCTGAAAGACCCTCTCAGACTCAGAGAGTGCCCTTATACTTATGTTGTTGGGCACACCAAATGCATGCCTCTAAAGCAAGAGGTCACGATCCCTGACTGAGGAAATATAGGATGAGGCATGGGAAGTGTCAACTGGGTCAACATCTGAGTCCTCACCATCATCCTCAGTCCCCTCTCCCTCGACCTCATCACCTGTCAGAGGCCCATGAGGAAAAGCCATCTGGAAAGCGTGGGGGGATATAGTTGTCACATGGACAGCCTCGGAAGGGACCACACCCTCGGTCTGTCGGCCTGGGCTAAGATCAGACATTTCTCTCCTCCCAGAAGGGACAACACCTGTTGGTGATGATGCTCTCTCATCCATCTCTTCTGAGTGATTCTCGGTTGGACGAAAGGACGACCCACAAGACTCAGATGGATTTATTGTGGCTAGAGGAATGGGAAAAATGGGTCGTACCCCGTTAGGGTCAGCCCCTCGTCTTCTCTCCTCCTCTTCCTCTATTCGCCTAATCTCTACGAAGAACTTCTCTCTCAGGGATGGAAACTCCTCAGCTAAACTATAAAGCCTCTAAGCATTAAGGGGATGGCCCTACGCTTAAAAGAATTTGGTTAAGCCAACTACAAACAATCTCACAGTTGACCAGGATGGAATTTTCGATCAAAACGAAACAATTAATGGTTTTTATCAAGAACATTCAAGAACAGACCACCGTAGAATACACCGAAAAATTTATGCAATAGCCTAAGGAAAATCCTACCCTACCCTACGAGCCTAAAACAAGAAAGCAAACAGAAATGAAGATAAAGAGGGCACTAGGGCAGAGGGATTACCTGAGAAGAAACAGCGGGACTACCAAACTCAAAATGTCAAAATTACAGAAATGGCTAGAAAGATGGTGAGAAGCTAGAGAGAGAGAGTTCAGGCGCGAAGAAGAAGAAGAATAATAAAAGAAATGATTTCAAAAAATTGCTTGAATACCTTGCTGATGAATGGGCCCATCAACCAATGCATAGCACAGCCCACGAGGAGGGCATCATTAGGGCACAAATTCCTAAGCAGTGTGCAGCCGCCACACCTAGAAAATTAGAACGACATTGGATAACAAATTGACAGGTGTCGCATCAGCTTGACATGTGTCATTTATCTAACTGACCATACACTCATCTCAAAGGTAACACTATCCCTTAGCCATTTCAAACTACATCGATGGCTAAGGGCTAGGGGGTGATTGATATACCCATATATACCCTCGGACAGGCCGAGGGTGTACTCCAGTTGGACGAGGTGAGGATGATCTCTCGGCCAATACAAGAAGACCCTTCATCAGGCCCCAGATGACCCCTCAGGGGTCCGACCCTTCATCAGGTCCCAGACGACCCCTTAGGGGGCCGACCCTTTATCAGGCCCCAGATGACCCTCCGAGGGTATGACAGTACGAGGCCTAAATTGGTCCAGACTCACTATTAGAAGGAACTTTGCCCTCGAACTCATATCATAGGCCGAGGGTGACATCATCATAGCGCGTGTCTTGGGAGATGCGTGGAACAGTGCGCGTGAGGCTCACAGGGCACGTGGAAGACCGTTATAACAATATTACCCCCTCACGTGAGGGAATATTATGTCATCATTAATCATAGGTGGCATCGTCAAGTGTCAGCAGGGTATTGGCTAGATCATCATTCACATGCACCATACATGCTTGGGGGGGTACACAACACCCCCCAAGACCTATATATACTTATCACCTACTACCCTACAAAGGGATCGAGAATTGTAACCCTAGCTAGAACTCTGTTTGTACACACAATAGAGAGAGAGAGAGAGAGAGTGAGCTTATGTGCATTGTATCCAAGGCCATTAGTTCCCATACTTAGTGGATCACACACTCACTGTGGATGTAGGCCCAATTGGCTGAACCACTATACATCATTGTCTTATTCCTCTTATACTCACCTCCTTCTATATACTTATACACTTACATCTCTATGGCTGCCATGGTTACTATTGTTTGATCTCATCATCACTTATCTGGTGGTGCTGAATCCAAGCATCATCAGTTATACATAAGTTCGATGTTTAGTGTGTCTCACAATATATAACTTTAGCCATCTAAGTCAATATATGTTCTTAAAACGAAAATAATTGAGCGAAATCAACTAATTTTATACAATGAGAATATGCAAGTAGTAACTTTATATGTACGACTTCAAACTTGTACTCCTATATGTTTATTCTCTACAAGGACACTAAAAATGAAAAACCTGAAATGTCTATAAATAAGTTGGCAATGGTTGTATAATATAAAACATCATAAATGCATCCTACAATAACCACCTTTCTATATGGTGCCTCTATACTTTGTCAGGCACAAATTTAGTTCCATATTGTCAATATAAGATCAAAGAGGTAACCCACATAGCTTATATATCATTGAGAAGTGTAAGAAATTAAAAAGAGTAAAATTTGATAAACAATATAAAGAAAGATATATGAAGCATTTATACCTAAATCAGATAAGTTAGATCTTTATAAACCAACACGAAAGTGAAGAAAGGGTGCAAAACAAAGTGGGTGAAAAAGAAAATAAGTTACAAAATTAAAATTATTTTAGTACTTACAATCAATTGTACTATTATTCACTATCAACATTACATTATATCCACTTTACCTGAACAAATGAAATAATCGTCCCAACCTGTAGTCAAAGATATATTACTGTCTGTAAAATTTTACCAAATTTGGAAAAGCAACCACTGATATCCATGAGATTAACCACCATAGGGCCCAAATTTGTTACAAAACCGATCATTATTTTTCTCTTTGTGCACCCATTATCACCTCTATTGCAACTGAAGTGAAAATCTATTAAAAAAAATATTAATTTTTGAACAACGATGATAGTTCTTGAAAAAATTTGAACTAAATCGCACCACACCTTACATTTTCAAAACAAATCCTTAAAATTTTTAATAAAACAATAAAAGAGAGATGTAAGAAAAACCCCAAATAAAAGAAATTATGCCAAAAGATGTAGAAAGCGGAGGATTATGAGGGAGATAAAGTCGAATGGTATTCTACATGTTAGAAAGAAAAATTAGCTAGCATGTGGCAAATAAAAGGGTTAATGGTTTAGTAATAATTATTTGAGTTTGAAGCAGTAGAATCTTCCAAAGATGCACATTATGTTTAAGAGGCTTCATTCATGGTGAGTTGGAATCTTAATAAACAAAAGGTAATCTTGTTAATGTTTTATCAAATGGGGGTAAAAAGGTGAAGAGAGGACAATTGTCTTTTAGCCTCTTTTTAAGTTAGTATAATATGAGTCACTCCTGTGATGCTTTCGCTTTCCCTTTATACTACCTTAAATTAATAAGGAATGTTTTGAAATATAATTAATTATTCAATCTCTTCAAATTTATTCTAAACTCTTTTTGTAGTTTATTGTACATTAGTTCTTATCGTGCGGATACTCACTCGATAGAGTGATTTATGCACACTTAAACTCCAAGATGAAGAACAACCCTAGGGATAACATTAGAATACAATCTAAATGCAAAGTAACTAGAAAGTAAAGAGAAATCAGGTGTTGTCTTCTAAGAAATTATCCGCCTTGGAAAATGAATACTGCAACCCTTATATATCAATTCAATCATCTAGGAGCACAAACATCAAATAATCCAAAAGCGCCTCAATAATGTACAACATCGATTAAGTTTGAATAATGCTAGAAAAACAATGCTTTAACTTTACCACTAGTACTACCTTTGTCAACATGTCAGTCATATGAAATGAAACCGAACATCCATATTATTTTTCCTCCCATGATGAGTTTGGTTATTGGACAAGTAGATAGTCCTTTGGACATCACAATGCACCTCCATACAATCTTCTGTAATCCCCAGATTACCAATAAGACCGAGAAGCCATATTACCTTTTTAATATCATCCATTATTGATATATTCCCCACCTTACTCAAAGACAAAGAAATCATGCCCAACAATATGGACCTATAACTCACCGGACCACTAACCAATGTAAACAAATACCTCATAGTCAACCTACACTTGTCCAAATCACTCGCATAGTCCGAAACAACATACCCACATACATGTGAATCCTCCTCCCATTGGTACGCAAGTCCTACATCAAGTGATCCCTGTAGATACTGCAAAATTCACTTCAATGCATTCCAATTCTCTTGCCCGAATTTTCTATATAACTATTCACAATTCTCACTGCTTTAGTTATATCCGATCGACTACAAACTATTTCATGAATCAAGCTACCCACCTCACTCACATATGAAAGTTGAGACATATACTCCACCTCATCGTAAGTTCTCAAAGTCATCGCAGTCAAAAGTCTTAAGTGTACATCCAAGGGAGTATTTATAGGATATGCATCCTGCATCTCAAACCGTACCATAACATCATTTAGATATTTACTTTTTGTAAGAATCAATATTCCCTTTTCATCTCTCTACTAATATCTATCTTGAGAATCTTCTCGGCTTTACTGAAATTTTTCATCTTAAACTTTCAGTTGAATTAAGCTTTCATCTTGTTAATTTACACCATGCTCGAACAAGTAATGATAATGTCATCAACATACAACATTAAATAAATGAAAGTACATTCCTTAAGCTGTTTAAAATAAGAACAATGATCAAAATCACTTTGTGTGAATTTGTGTCCCATCATAAATGTGTCAAATCACTTGTACAACTGTCGAGGTAATTTCTTCAACCCATACAAAAACTTTTGCAATTTGCACACATGATATTCGTTTTAAAAAAATTTAAATACATCCGAAAGAGACAAATAAAGATCTTCCTCTAAATTCCCATGAAAGAATGTCGTTGACGTCTAGTTTTTCAAGTTTTAAGTCAAAATGCACCATCCTAGCTAACAAAACTTGAATATAATTGTGTTTCATCACCAGGGAGAACACTTCATTGTAATCTACATATTCCCTTTGCAAAAAATCCTTGGCCGCCAATATTTCCTCGTAACAAATATTGGCATATAAAGCCCTATCTTTGTTAGCATACATCCACGAATAATCAATAAATTTATTCCACATAGGCAAATTCATAAGATCCCAAGTTTGGTTCTTGTGAAGAGAATTAATCTCGTCACCCATGAAAAATTTACACTCATTACAACGAGTGTCACTCATCGCCTCGTGATAAGTTAACGGAGCATCACCATAAACCAATAATGCATTACCAATCATTTTATCATCAAAGACATATCTCCTTGTAGGTTATCAAACCCAAGGTTCTCTTCTGCTAGATAAAGATGGTTGCTCTCCATGTTGTTAACTAGGCCCCTCTTTAGGAACCTCCATGTCTTCACTTGAAGAGTCAATTGGAGTAGTCGCTTCCACTTTCACTCTTTTGCTATCATTTTGTGACACCCAGTATATTTAATAGTCAGATTGATTAAGTCTAATTATTAAATAATATAGGTTTCCAAACAATTTGAATATCATTCACAACATGAATGAGGAGAACGATACGTCTAAGAAATAATAGGAGGTGAAATGAAAGCTCACCAATATAACTCTCAACAAGATATATAAAAACCATAATAGAGTGAGAGAGAAAAGTCTAAAATTAAAACAAATACTCTAAAATATACAAGAAAGATATAAAGTTTCCAATCATATATGCCAAGTACTGATGTCCATAATACATTCCAACTGAATGTCCAAACACAACTCACTTGACCGAAAGTAAAAGGATAGTCTAATAAAATAAATACCTACATCGATCTCTAAAGCTAAAGTCCATAAAAGAGAGGCGGAGAAAGTGTGCTAGCTTTAAGGAGGAATCCTAAGAGGGGGGTCCACATTTAACACCTAAAAGTCGCCTCGAATAAATAAGGGTCAAACCTTAGTAAGGCGCTAACATACGTTACTCAAACAAATTTATATGTAAATGGTTAATCCACTATTTATAAGAATTAATAATAACCCATCGTATGCCACGTGACCTCACAATGTATTACAATTAACTCAATTCATACCATCAATCAATTATTTTATTAATTAATTAACATGTCACTGACATACGCCCCTTCTTCCCGACCATCCCAAGAATATGTGGCATGTCCATAACAAACTGTCGAATATTCCGTATCCACCTACTTTACAGTGCCAAAAAAATGTAGCCACCCAGCTATACAATGCCGAAAGTCCACAACACTACGTGACGCAATAACACTTAATAGTAAATTGCATTCCCCAAGTATGCCAACATAGGGGTGTTCCTTCTCGGAACTCACCCATTAATTCACGTTCAATATATTCATTTATTGAGGATAATCTCAATTTCAATTTCATTTTATCATTCCTTATTGTTTCATATTTACCCGTATTACCCCATCATTCGGGTCATTTCCAAATAAAGAATTTAGACAATTGTTAAGCCATTACACTAGAAGGTAAAGGTATAATAAGTCTACATGGATATTGTAGTAGAGCTAAGCATTAAAGTATAGTTTTAATGATTTTAATTATGGTTCTTATGACCTCCCTCCTATCTGTCTCTAAACTCTGTGCATGGATGTATCATCGAAATGAAATCCAAACAAAGATATAGCAAAATCATAAGAGAGTGAGAGAGAGAAGTCTACAACTCAACACAATCCTAAATAATATACAAACCATATACTAAGTGTCCAATCATACAAGCCAAGTCTCGATGTCCATAATGCATGTCAACTAAAATTCTAAACATAATTCACTCAATTAAAAGTAAAATTATAGCTTAACCAAACAAAGACCTAAATTGGTCTCTGTAGTTGAACTCCATGTAAACAAAAGTGGAGAAAGTGTGCTAGCTAGAAGAAAGAATACTAAGAGGGATGCCTAGCTCTAGTAGTTGAATGTCACCAAAAATAAACTTGGGTCAAATCCTTATCAAGCCGCTAATCTACATGATTCAAACACTTTTATGTGTAAATGATAAACCCAAAATATATAAGCACAATGTAATCTCGCAGTGCATTAAAATTAAATTAATTCATATCATCAATAAATTATTCACTTAATTAATTAACACGTAACCTACATGTGCCCCTTCTCCTCGTACATCTCAAGAACATGCAGTACGCCCATAACAAACTATCATGTATCCCGTAGACGCATGCTTTAGAGTGCCAAAAATTTTGTATCCACCCTGCTATATAGCACTGTAATTCAGAAAGAACATGTGACTCAATAATAGTCCATACTAAATAGTATTCCTCAAGTATGCCAACATGGGGGTGTTCCTTCTTGTCACTCACCCAATAATTCACATTCAATATATTTGTTTACAAATGATAATCTCAATTTTAATTGCATTTTATCACTCATTGAAATCTCGTCTTTACCTAATTACCCTATCCCTCTAGTCAATTCCATATAAAACCTTTAGAAAAGTGTTAATCCATTACACTAAGATTTAAAGGGATAGTAAGTCTACATGGATATACTAGAAAAATTCAAATATTGAAGGAAAGGTGCATTGACTTTAGTTAAGGTTCATATGTCATCCCCTACCCGTCTCTAAACTCCATTCATGGGACGTCTCATCAAAATGAAATCCAAACAAAAAAACCTTCGATACACGTATGTTAGATACGATATTCATTAATACAAATTATTAGTTAAGGGTTTATTAAGAGAAATTAAATTTAGAGAATAAGCGTAAAAAAATCCAACTTCCATATCCACCTCATTTCGTTCAACACAACCCATAACCACCACAAATCCAACAAGTAGACATAAGTTTTTCCCATACTCCTTCTATCTCATCTACATGATTAATTCATTATCAACAACATAATACTATTAGTAAATCTCAAATTGGAGTTTCACATAAAGGGTTCATGTATATTCAATATCAAGGGTGTAATTAACATAACACTTTAATCCATAATTCAAGAGTTCAACATAATATATTAACAATAAAATGAGTCCCCAAAATTTTCTAAGCCACAAATAAGGTCCTTTTACTAAATCTCATTGTTTGGGTAATTATTACAAAAGTACTACTATTAATACAACGGGTACAATTCTAACAAGTATATGCATTTAAGAATTTTATGAAGTCCAAATAAAGTCCAAATTACTCAGATTAAGAGGCCAATAAAAAATAATCAAGACGGAGATACAAATCCTAAAATGTACAATTAAGGTCCAATATTCAATACCTTCCATTAAATATTCCTAAATCTTAATATAAATTATGTGAGAATAATGAATTTAACCTAATTAAAATTATATATTAGAAGTCTGATTTTCCAATGGGTTTCTAAATTATTTTAATCCTACAATTATATTAAGGTGAAATTTAACATAAACATATATAAAAGTAAAGGAGTAGAAAGCGACTTGGCTAAAAAATGCTTTAAACTTGAATTACTTGTTTAATAAGAAAACCCTTGAAATTTGGTCTTGAAGAGATCCTTAAATCATTTGAAAACTTATGTGAAATGCTTTAGAACCCTCTTTTAAATCTTGTTTTGAAAAGTGGAAGAAAATATAGGGTTTTAATTTTGTGTTTAGAGAGAAATTTGGGAGGAAATAATAGGGAATAGTATCTAGGAGAGAAAACAACAAGTCCTTTTTTTAACAAAATAAACTTCCATAAAAAAAGAGGGGTTGAAACCCTCTTTTGAGCTTACCCTTTATATCGACTACATGGGCCAATCCGCTATAGAGGCTCCCCGGGCCCACTATAGTGGCCTTACAATCCCTCACAATGCCACAAAACTCAATGTTTTCCCTCCTTCAAATTAAACCTTCAAACCCTAATACTTTCTACACAAGCCAAGCACTAAAGGCTCTTACGCCCCTGGCCTTAAGCTAAAAATACCACATGAGTCCAACTCATTTATTTAGCTTATAAAAATTAATGTTTTATCGCTAAAGATTTATATAATTCAACTTTTATCCCACAAACTTTAACAATTAATTAGATTAGCCCTAAAATTCCAAATTGACTTATTTTAACTTTGTTAATTCATCAACTTAGCCCATTTTAACTTATTGGCCCATAATTAAATTTGAATTTATCATAATTAAATCCAAGTTACTTCTTAGTTAATCATATTATTCATAATTAATTAATCCTTAAAAAATATGGGGTATTACGTTCTTTCCCTCTAATAAAAGTAATTGTGTCCTCGGAATTCACATAAATAAAACAATCCTATCTTAAAGCAAGTGTATGTACTGTTGTCTCATTGCATCCTATCAATCTTATGTCCAATTATCATCACTAAATGACCCCACTAAACACAAAAGAATGGTATCTCTATAGTTCTCAAAATCTGGGCCCTACGATCTAAAATACGGACTGTCCCCTCACTATACGAAACATCGTCTAAATGAATATTCTCTAAGTCAATGTGTTGGTACACGACCTTATCTCACAACAATCGTCGAAATATCAATATATGAAACATATTATGAACGAAAGCTAAATGGTCTAGGAGTGCTAGATGATACGCCAAAGACCTTTCACGATTTATGATCACAAATGACCCAACATATCTTAGGGTTAACTTCCATGTACTTCCAAAATTCATTAACCCCTTTATGGGTGACACCGTGAGAAGTACCTAATTGCTCACCTGTAAATTATCACCCTTCTTTTCCAAATACACATAACTCTACTGCCTACTCTGGGAAGTCTTGATGCCCTCTTGATTCACCATAATCTTCTATGCAGCCTTTTTAATGAACTTAAGTCCCAATAAGCTACTATCCCCGAGTCCAACAAACAAACCAGTGATCTACATGGTCGCCAATAAAATGACTCATACGGTTCCATACTGATAATTTTTTATAACTGTTACTGTAGGCGAACTCAACCAAACGTAACTGCAACTCCCAACTACCCTTGAAATCTAAAGCGCAAGCCCAAAGAATATACTCCAAAATCTAGTTCACCAGCTCCATTTTCCTATATGCCTAAGGATGGCACAAAGTACTCAATTTCAATATACTCCCTATAACCTCATGGGAACTCCCCCAAAATTACGATAAAAAAGTTAGATATCTATAAAAAATGATCAACAAGGGTACCATGAAATCGATTAATCGCAACCATGCATAATCATACATACTTTTCTACTATAAAGTTGGTGTGAATGGGAAATAAATGTGCAACCTTCATCAAGCGGTCCCCCAAATATAGTCGTGATGCCTAGGCATGAAAGGCAACCCGATGATGAAGTATATTGAAATGCTATCCCACTTCCAATCGAGAATAGGTAAAGGTTAAAGAGTATTCGATGGTTATTTATGATTCACTTTCATCGTCTTACAAATGTTGAATTGGGATAGAAATGTAGCAATGTCCCTCTTTATCCCGGCTCACCAATACAATCTCCTCAGGTCCTGCTACATCTTATCTCCATCAGGATGAACCAAAAACTATAATCCATGGACCTCATGTATATTGGTCATATGCAACTATTAATCTGAGGACACAACTAACCTCCTCTTATACCGCAATCCACCATCCGAATCAATGTAGTAAAGAGGTACACTAGTGGTAAAAATCGCAACCACATTCTTCTTGAAAAACACATCATTTTCTATGCTTGAACCACCTCTATAACGATATCAGAAGTTATGGTGAGGTTCCTTATGAACGCATGAATAAATTCGTAAATCACCTGAACGGACTCCACATTGGTCAATTTAAGAGTAAACAAATTGGTAATCGATCATTGAATCAAAGCTTATGACACTACATTGGCCTTCCCTGGGTGATAGTAAATCATAAACTAATACTCCTTGATAAACTCGAACCACCATCGCTGGCACATATTCAAATTATTTTGCGTGAAAAAGTACTAAAGAGTCTTGTGATAACTAAAGAAACTAAACTGCTCACTCCATAAATAATGCCTCACAATATGCAGTGAGAACACTACCTCCACTAGATCTAAGTCATAAGTCGAATAGTAACCCTCATAGGGTTTTAACTTCTGATATGCTTGAGAAATATGATGATCATTCAACATAAACACCCCACCTAGTTCCTTTAGGGAAGCATCAATGTACACTAAATACTCAACCCCACTCTTGAGAAGAACCCAAACTGGAGCCAAAGTAAACTTTTCCTTGAGGGTGCTAAAATCATGCCGACATTTCTCAGTCCTAACAAACTATATTCACTTTCAAGTCAACTCAATCAAAAGTTCTGCTATCTTTGAAAATACCAAAATAAACCTCTGATAATACTTGACCAATACCAAAAATCTATGAAACTTCGTAGGTGACGTGGGCTATCCCCAATCAAACATGGTCGACACCTTCTTCGGATGCATTTAATAATCTCAACTCTGAAATTACATGGCCCTAAAAATCCAGCTCCTATCTCACATTTTTGGAAATTTGCATACAAATTATGCTCCCACAACATCTGAAGGGAATTTCTCAAATGTTTGGCATGATCCTCCTCGGTCCATGAAAAAATTAAAATGACTTCTATGAAGACGATGATAAACTGATCCAAATACAATCAAAGCATTCGTTCATTAAATCCATGAACATGGTGGGGGAATTGATCAGCTTAAACGGCATGACCTTGAACTCCTAAAAATGAGTTAAAAAGGCAGTCTTCAACATTTTCTCCTCTCGTACCCTCAATTGATGATAACCTGAATACAAATTTAGCCTTGAGAAGAATGAATCACCCTCTAACTGATCAAACAAATCATTGATCCTCAGTATAGGTTACATTTTACTCGCCTTCACCTTATTTAACTCGTAATAGTCAACATAAAACCGTAGTGAACCATCTATGTTCTTCATAAAGAGAACTAGATCTACCCATGACGATGTGCTATGCCTAATGAATCCTTGCTGAAACAACTGCTTAATCTTCTCTCTTAACATGTCCATAGGAGCCATCTGACACTAAGCCTTGGAATCGACTTCATGCTGAGAGCCCAATCAATCATAAAATCAATATCTTTAGATGATGGTAACCCTGACACCTACTCAAATACGACAGTAAAATCCCCAATAATTGGTATGGAGTCCAACAAAACACTATTGTCCTCTCGAGTCTCATCATCAATAGAATACAAGTTTTTCATAGCACCAACCTCTGGCATGGGCACATCCATAATATACATATCCTGACCCGAAATCATAAAAAAAAATTGACCCCTACAATCTATATGATCCTCATACCTAACCCACCAATCCATACCCAAGATGACAACATAAGAAGCACAACTTACTAATGTATATTGCATATCGGCAAAAACCTCTAAAATACAAGTACATTGTAAGTACTGATATACCCGTATATATCCTCGTCCTGGCTGAGGATTCCCTCCAACCGGATGACCCTTCAGGGCCGACCCTTCATTAGGCACCGGACGACCCCTCAGGGGGCCGACCCTTCATCAGGCTCCGGACGACCCCTCAGGGGGTCGACCCTTCATCAGGATTCGGACAACCCTTCAGAGGGTCGACCCTTCATCAGGCTTCAGACGACCCTCCGAGGGTACGACAGTACGAGGCCAGAATTGGGCCAGACTAACTACCAGAAGGAACTTTGCCCTCGGCCTCATATCATAGGCCGAGGGTGACATCATCACAGCGCGTGGTTTGGGAGATGAGTGGAACAGTGTGCGTAAGGCTCATATGGCACGGTCAGACCGTTATAACCAAATACACCCTCACGTGAGGGAATATTATGTCATCATTTGGCATCTACAGGTGTCAACAGGAGATTGGCTAGATCATCATTCACATGCATCATGCATACTTGGGGGGTATACTACACCCCCCAAGACCTATATATACTTGTCACCTACAACCTTACGGGGGGGATCGATAATTGTAACCCTAGAAAAAACTATGCTTATACACATAGTAGGGAGAGAAAGTGAGCTTATGTGCATTGTATCCAAGGCCATTAGTGCCCATACTTAGTGGATCACACACTCACAGTGGATGTAGGCCTAATTGGCTGAACCACTATACATCATTGACTTGCTCCTCTTATACTCATCTCCTTCTATATACTTATACACTTATATCTCTATGGCTACCATGGTTACTATAGTTTGAGCTCATCATCACTTATCTGGTGGTGCTAGATTTCAGCATCATCAGTTTGGCGCCGTCTGTGGGAAACGAGAAGACATCTCTTCCTTTGTACAGCTTGACCTCACTGGGCACTCTGGTGGTGAACCAGCTCTCCCCCTATGTGGAGACGTTTCACCATTGAAAGAGACCCATTAAGGTTCTCAAGATCACCAGTCTTTTTTCCAGTTCAGCTGTTCACAACTCAAACACATGGCACCAGAGATGCCACCACCACCACTTCCCCCACCGGATGATGGGGTAGGACCCAGTTCCAGTCAGCCACCACCTCAGTCCGAGATGGCTGATATGGCGGCAGCCTTGAATTCTCTGGCAGCAAGCCAGCGGATTATGCAGGAGCAGTTCACAGCTCTGAGCCAGAACGTACTAAGACCACCAGGGGTCTCACCTGATATGATTACTCCGGCAGCAGCTCCAGGACAGCATGAGGCCAGGGGACCACCCCAGGCACCACGCAAAGACCTGCCACCCCCTCAGCGGCGTAGGGATGTTGCTGACCCCCGACATCTACGCCTAGGGAGGCAAGGAAACCCTTGCCCTGAAGACAGGTAGGATGATTTGGAGGGGGAGGAGGCCCCCATAGAATGCTGGGAACCATACGAGGTCTCTAATAATACTGTAAGACCTCTCCAGGAGAGTAGAGGGAAGTGCGGGAGACAAAATCCTGACGATCGCCCAACAGGCTCCGCTTTTGATCGATTGAGCAGGGGGTCTGCCTTCGAGAGGTTGGGCCTCGTAAATGACCTGCGGGAAAAAATATCCAGATTAAGGAGAGCCGCGAGGTCTAGAAGGGAGGCAGCAGATGACTGGCCTCTGGGACCAGACGACGGCCAGAGGGAAGTAAACAGCCGACACGGGCCAGCAGCGGCAGGACCCTCCGTCCACCTCAAAGAGGCGGCAGGGATAACATCGGCCAAGACGACCCTACGAGGCCCTGGAATGACTCGATCCATCAATTGGAGGATAATATTGGCGATGTACTGAAGAGCCGTGACTCCCTTCAGAGGGGATACACCATAGGCTCACCCTTTGTGGCAAAGATAGTCAACTTCCCTACGCCATCAAAGTTCAAGCCACGAGTGGTCACCCCAAGATATGACGGGAGCACCAACCCTGTCCACCATGTTGAGATGTATCAATCAGCAGCAGACATATACTCTATCTCGGATGAGATGAGGTGTCGTGCCTTCTCTGGTGCCCTGACTGGGGCTGCACATGTCTGGTACACGTCTTTCCCAAAAAACTCCATTGAAAACTTTAAGCAGTTGGCAGACCGGTTCATCCATAATTTCTCCTTCGGGATGAGGCCATAGAAGAAGACCACCCACCTGCTCTATGTTAAGTAGGGGAAGAATGAGAGTCTAAGAGACTACATAGCCAGATTTAACAAAGAGAAGCTGGAGGTGGAAGATTATGAGGAGAGCATAGCTATGACAGCCCTGATTGGAGGACTCCAAAAAGGGAAGCTGTTATGGAAGCTTGCTGAAGACCCCCCGAGGATGATGGCTGAATTGCTGGCAACGACAGGAAATTTGCTGAACGCCAAAGAGGCGATGGCTGCAAAATACGAAGACGAAAAAGGAGGCACTAGTGGGGGTAAATACACTAAGAAGAGTAAAGAGGGGAAGAAGAGGTCTACGAACGATAAGTTCGCGGGTTACACCCCTCTAACGGTCAGCTATGAACATATTCTCAATGAGATAAAGAGTGACCAGTCCCTGAAGTAGCCTAAGAAGTTGAGGGAAACCCCCAACAAGCGGAATAAAAACCTGTGGTGTGAATTTCACCAAGACCATGGCCACGTGATAGATAAATGCTTTGCTCTGAAAGATAAGATTGAGAGGATGCTGAAAGAAGGGAAGCTCAGAAAGTACGTTGACAAAGGTTCCTTCAAGAGGGGCCGAGGGGAAGACCCCAGAAAAAGCGAGTTGATGCATGTAAAGAAGGTCCTCAAATAAGAGGGGACGACCCTTCTGATGATGAGGACGACCCAGACCTCCCGCCGAGAGACGACCAAGTCCCAGTCAAGAGGCTAAATATAATCTCACTTGGAGTGGGAATGATCTATGGGGGTCTGGCAGGAGGAGGGTCTGAAGTCGCAGATAGGAAGGCCCACTTGGCTGAAGCCAGGGTAGTGACGAAGACAGTACACTCAACCTCTCTGGAGGTCAAGTCAGAAAAGAGGAAGAAGGTTGATATGGACACTATGATAGTAGGGTTCTCAAGAATGGACTTCAAAGGCCTCTTAGCCCCATATGATGACCCTCTCGTCATCACTACCAGGGTGCATGGGTGCGAGGTGCCGAGGATCCTGGTAGATGGGGGCTCATCTGTAGATGTAATGTTTTGGCCATGATTCAAAGCCTTAGGTATCAGTCGTGTTAGACTCGTCCCGTACCATCATCCATTGATTGGGTTTAGTGGAAAAAAGGTTCATCCCCTTGGAGTGTATGAGGCCAATGTCAGGATGGGGGACGAGTGGCCGAGATGGCTTACCAAGAAGGTCAGTTTCTTTGTAATGGATGGATATGTGTTTTTGCCCTACAACATTATACTGGGGCGTATAGCCCTCAAGGGGATTGAAGCTGTGCCATCCACGGTCCACCAGATGATTAAATTTCCTACCCCCTACGGGGTGGGGGAAGTTCAGGGAGACCAGACGACAACGCGAGAATGTTACTACAACTCCGCTGAAGAAAGGGAGGCACACAAAAGGACTACAACCACTTACAATATTGATACCCTAGACCCCAGGGATGAGACGAAGTTAAAGAAAGGAGAGGCCGCGGAAGAGGTAGAATTCATCATACTCGACGAGGATGACCTAGAAAAAACCGTCCAAGTCGGCAAGTCTCTGAAGCCCAGTATCAAAGAAGACCTCATTAAACTGTTTAGGAAAACACGAAGCATCTTTGCATGGAGTCATGAAGATATGCCAGGGATCGACCCTGAAATCATGTGACACAAGCTCAATGTGGTAGAGGGAGCAAAGCTGGTGAAGCAGAAGAGGAGAATTTACTCTAGAGAAAAGTATGAGGTCATAAGGGATGAGGTCAAAAAATTAGAAGATGCTAAATTTATCAGAGAAGTCATCTACCCTAAATGGCTGTCCAATGCAGTCATTGTCCCAAAGGCCAACGGGAAGTGAAGAATGTGTGTGGACTTCACCGACCTCAACAAGCACTGTCCCAAAGACAGCTTCCCTCTCCCCCGCATCGATCAGATGGTAGACGCTACCACAGGTTATGAGCTCATGAGCTTTATTGATGCCTATTCAGGGTACAACCAGATCTTTATGAACCCTGAAGACTCGGAGAAGACAAACTTCATTATTGACAAGGGGACTTACTGTTATAGGGTCATGCCCTTTGGCCTAAAAAATGTGGGGGCAACGTATCAGCGCCTTGTAAATAAAATGTTTGAAGACCAAATTGGGAAGTCTATGAACGTTTATGTAGATGACATGCTGACTAAGAGTTTGAAGGCAGAGGATTATGTGGCAGACCTGGAGAGGACCTTTAACACGATGGACAAATACCAGATAAAGCTCAAACCGGCCAAGTGTGTCTTCGGGGTCGGAGCAGGGAAGTTCCTGGGGTTCATTGTCAACCAAAGAGGCATCGAGGCCAATCTCAAAAAGATAAAAGCCCTTGTTGAGATGAAGACCGCCAAGTCCATTAAAGACGTTCAGAGACTCACGGGAAGAGTTGCTGCCTTGAACATATTTGTGTCCAAGGCCACAGACAGGTGTCTACCATTCTTCAAGATCCTCAGGAAAGCCTTCGAATGGAGTAAAGAGTGTTATGAGGCTTTCAAGGAGTTAAAATCATACATGGGGTCTCCCTTGCTATTGTCACGGCCCGTGCAGGGTGAACGACTGTACGTGTACCTCGCCGTCTCAGAGTCGGCCATCAGTGCAGCCATTGTGAGAGACAAAGACGGGGTACAGAAGCCCATGTATTTTAACAGCAAGGCACACCAGGGGGCAGAGCAAAGATATCCAAGGATGGAGAAGTTGGCTTATGCCTTGATCCATGCATCGAGAAAGATGAAGCCATATTTACAGTCCCATACAATGGTCATCCTCACTGATCTCCCCTTAGGCAGGTCTTGCACAAGCCTAAAAAATCAGGAAGGCTAATGGCCTGGGCTATAGAGCTGGGGGAGTTCGACATTGTGTATCAGCCTAGGACGACCATTAAGGGGCAAGCACTGGCAGACTTCATGGCCGAGTTTACTTGGGAAGATGATGAAGCCGAGGGTGAGAGCCTCGGGAAGACAGATACCCAACAAGGTAGACTCACTGACCCTTCTGCAGATAAGGTTGAGACAAGCACCGCTAGAAGGAAAGTGGCTGAAAACGAAGAGGGAAGGTACCTCTTCAGATAGGGGTCACTCACCGAGGGTTCTTTCTCAGAAGAACATACCGTGTGGAGTCTCTTCGTCGACGGGTCCTCTTGTGAAAGTGGGAGTGGGGCTGGATTAATAGTATCAGCACCCGATGGCCGGACATTGAGTACGCCCTGAGGTTCAATTTTAAGGCCTCCAACAATGAGGCCGAATATGAGGCCTTGATAGCAGGCCTCTCCTTGGCCCAATCTCTTAGTGTCGTCCAGATTTTGGTCCATAGTGATTCAAGGCTAGTAGTGAATCAGATACTAGGAGCCTACGAGGCCAAGGACGAGAGGATGGCTAGGTACCTTGAAAAGGTGCGGTCATTATTGAAGAGCTTCAGAGAAGTAAGGTTAAAGAGGATACATAGGCTCAATAATGGTCGAGCTGACGCCCTTGCTAGGTTGGCCTCGACGACTAGGACAGACATCAGGAGGATAGTCCTAGTGGAAGTTTTTCTCCGACCAACTATTGAAGATGCTGAGGGAACACTTCGCAATTGCCTGAATGTTTCTCCAGAAACTTCATGGATGGACCCTCTGATCAGATACATTAAAGAGGGAGAGATGCCAGAAGCCAGGAAAGAAAGGAAGAAGCTGAGATACAGGGCTGCAAAATTCACTGTCATCGGAGGCACTTTGTACAAAAAGGGGTTTTTGCTCCATTTACTTAGGTGTGTGCATCCCTCAGAAGTCCCTTCCATTTTGCAAGATGTACATGAAGGATTGTGCTCGAGCCACATTGGCGGTAGATCCTTAGTGAAGAGGGTGATCACCTAAGGCTACTGGTGGCCGACCTTGGGGAAAGATGCCGCAACATATGTAAAAAAGTGTGATAAATGCCAAAGATTTGCTACCATCCTTCACCAACCTCATCAGCCTCTTACCTCCATTATATCCCCATGGCCATTTGCAGTATGGGGGATCGACCTGGTAGGACCCTTACCAAGAGCAGTCAATAACTATCGGTTCCTCATTGTAGCGATTGACTATTTCTCAAAATGGGTGGAGGCCGAGCCGATGGTCACGATTACAGAGCAGAAGACCTTCCAGTTCATCTAGAATAATATTATATGCAGATATGGTCTCCCCAACACCCTCATCTTGGATAATGGGACTCAGTTAAAATATACCTCTCTACAGAAGTACTGTGAAAGGGTGAGTATCAAACAATTCTTCTCTACCCCGGGCCGACCTCTGGCCAATGGGCAAACAGAAGTTACAAACAGGACAATCTTAGATGGAATTAAGAAGAGGCTTGAGGAGGCAAAAGGAAGATGGGTCGAGGAATTATATGTCGTGATGTGGGCATACAGGACGACAGTGAGGACCTCTATCGTAGAAAGCCCATTTATGCTAGCTTATGGCTCAGAAGCCATCATCCCCACTGAGATTGGGTTTGATACTCATAGGGTCCAAATGTATGACCCCTAGAGAAATACAGAAGAGAGGAGACTCGATTTAGACCTGATCGAGGAAAGGAGGGAAGATGCCGAGATAAGGCAAGCCGCCTACCAGCAGAGGACCGCAAGGTTTTAAAATCAGAGGGTGAAACAGAGACCAATTGCGGTAGGGGACTTGGTCCTCAAAAAGACTTGGGAGAAGCCCAATAAGCTCCATCCTAATTGGCACAGCCCATATAGGGTCATCGATGAAGTCGTCCCAGGGACCTATAGGCTAGAAAACCTAGAGGGGGAACCCTTTTCCAACCCCTAGAATGCAGATCATTTGAAAAAATACTATCAGTAGTGTTGTAAGGTCTTGATGGGCCATAATTGTAATAGGTGTTGCTTTGACAGAACACATTGAAAATTAATGAGAAATATCAGTGTTTCCTCTCATCTTGTGTTTGTCAGTTCTAATGCGCATGGAAACATCTTCAAAGGACAATCCTCGGCTATAATGAGGGCCAGTGGAGGGGACGACCCCACCACTGTCCCGAAGAAAGACGAGGGAATACTTTGTTGAAAACCATTAATTTGGTAAGTTGAACCCTCGGCTATAATGAGGGTCAATGGAGGGGACGACCCCACTATTGTCCCCAAGAAAGACGAGGGAAAGCTTTATTAAAAACCACTAATTTGGTAAGTTGAACCCTCGGCTATAATGAGGGTCAATGGAGGGGACGACCCCAAAATTATCCCCAAGAAAGACGAGGGAAAGCTTTATTAAAAACCATTAATTTGGTAAGTTGAACCCTCGGCTATAATGAGGGTCAATGGAGGGGACGACCCCACCACTGTCCTCAAGAAAGACGAGGGAAAACTTTATTAAAAACAATTAATTTGGTAAGTTGAACCCTCGGCTATAATGAGGTTCAATGGAGGGGACGACCCCACCATTGTCCCCAAGAAAGACGAGGGAAAGCTTTATTAAAAACCATTAATTTGGTAAGTTCAACCCTTGGCTATAATGAGGGTCAATGGAGGGGACGACCCCACCATTGTCCCCAAGAAAGACGAGGGAAAGCTTTATTAAAAACCATTAATTTGGTAAGTTGAACCCTCGGCTATAATGAAGGTCAATGGAGGGGACGACCCCACCATTGTCCTCAAGAAAGACGAGGGAAAACTTTATTAAAAACCATTAATTTGGTAAATTGAACCCTCGGCTATAATGAGGGTCAATGGAGGGGACGACCCCACCATTGTCTTCAAGAAAGACGAGGGAAAACTTTATTAAAAACCATTAATTTGGTAAGTTGAACCCTCGGCTATAATAGGGTCAATGGAGGGGACGACCCCACCATTGTCCCCAAGAAAGACGAGGGAAAGCTTTATTAAAAACCATTAATTTGGTAAGTTGAACCCTCGGCTATAATGAGGGTCAATGGAGGGGATGACCCCACCATTGTCCCCAAGAAGACGAGGGAAAGCTTTATTAAAAACCATTAATTTGGTAAGTTCAACCCTCGGCTATAATGAGGGTCAATGGAGGGGACGACCCCACCATTGTCCTCAAGAAAGATGAGGGAAAACTTTATTAAAAACCATTAATTTGGTAAGTTTAACCCTCGGCTATAATGAGGGTCAATGGAGGGGACGACCCCACCGTTGCCCTCAAGAAAGACGAGGGAAGGGTTTAGTGACATTAACAAAGATTGGTGGCACATATCATACAAAAGGCAAATATGGAAGACAACAAGAGAGATGATAGTATAAATAAAATATTACAAAGTGTTCTGCAAGTAGAGTACAACAAAAAATTTAGATTACATCGAGAGGGTATGGGCTACAGACAACCACCCTATGGAGCAACATCAGAGGGCAGGGACTCAACATCAATAAGAGAGATTTTCTATGTGGCTATGACAGGTTGAGAATCAGACGTGCCTGTGCCTTCTGCATGCCGAGATTCCACCTGGGTTAGAGCCTCGGCGATCAGAGGGTCGTCCAGTTGGACTGCTTCAATTTAGGGGTTGATTGAAGAGACGACATCACCAAATCTGAGGATGACCCACCGACAGGCCGTCCTGATTCCTCTCTCTAAGTATTCAAGGCCGAAGCTTTGAAATTCATCTGAGATTTTATAGGCCTCCACAGCATCGGCCTCGACTTTCCTGACAGCTGCCTCAAGATCGGTCTTGTGCTGGGCCCCCATGTTGGTCAAAGGCTCGTCCCTTTCCTTGATAAGCAAGTCTTTGGCCTTAAGGTCCACATCGTGCTGCCTTGTCAGCTCATCCAGGATCCTTACATGCTCAGTCCTGGTACTCTCCAACTTGGCCCTTGCAGTTTCAAGCTTCGATTGAAGATCCGACTCGTGCTGAATAGCCCTCTCGGCTTCATGGAACTTTTCTTGGTTCTCAGCCATCAACTTGGTGGCCGAGGTAAAGGCGCAAACAGACAACACATAAATAATAAACATATGTCAAGAGGCTGAGGAAACCGTTAGTGAAAGAATGAAATTAAAGGAATGAGTCAAGACTAATACCTGGGCAAGGGTGTGTAGACAATAGTCATACACTTTCGTTGGAGGCATCTTCGATAGAAATTCATAGTCAGCGGCCGAGGGGGCAGAAAACATGGACGCCTTGGCTGCCCTCAAGTTTGTGATAAGAGAAGATGGCTCGGCCCTCAGATGTGCCAAGTTCTAGGACCAGAAGGCCCCCATGCTGGATGAAGAGGCATTCCCTTCAGATGCTTCGACCCTTGCCCTCGTCCGAGAATCCGGCCGAGGGTCAACAGGAATCTTAGGCTCTTTTATTTTATGGCTATCAGATGTCGGCTCAACAACCGTCGGTCCCACGGCCTTCGTCTTCTCCGAAGCTTGCTGAGGCTCCATACCTTTCTTCTTGACCAAGCCTGATAGTAAACTGGGAGCAGTCATTTCCCAGAGATAGTCTGATACACCAGCAGGACGACCTGAAAAGAGTACGACACGTGAGAAAAATGCAGAGATAAAGAGGAAACACTTGAAAAAAGTGAAGAAAAGTGCAACTCACATAGTTCTGTAAGGGGGCCGACCTTCAGACCAACTTCTTTGAGGAACCGAGGGGTCATCAGATCTTCAAAATATGGAAGTTCACCCCCTCTCCCTCATCCTCTCAGATATTCAAATATATCCTTCTCTTCCAGACTAAGTCCGGGGTCTGACCTAGCCTTCATTGACGGGTTAGACCACTTTCTGGGGACCCTCGGACCATCGGCTATAGGTTGTGCCTCTGCGGAGAACTCCCACTCCCCAGAGACGAAGAAGAATCTCTTCTTCCAATCGTGGTTGGAGGTTTGTGCCACGTGGAGAAGTTTTTTCTCAGACCTCCTCGCCCCTAGATGATAGTACCCAGGCTGTATGGACGAGGAGGTGATATTATAGCAGGACAAGAATACGTCAGCCGAGGGCTCATCGGTGAAAGCATTCTTCCACAGGGAGATGTAGCCAAGGATCGTCCTATAAGAGTTGGGAGGAAGTTGAGAGGGGGCAACGCCGAGGGCCGATAAAATGTCTACGACGGCAGGATGTAAAGGGAGCCTGACACCTACCTTGAACATCTGTTCATATACTGCAACTTATCCCTCTTCCCCCTCAAAAACCCTCTCGTCCTCAGAGGGAACCCTCATAGTTATGCTGGGGGGCACTCCATAGGCATATCTCCACAATAAGAGGTCGCGATCCCTAACTGAGGAGATATAGGACGAGGCATGGGAGGTATCAACCTGGTCATCTGAATCATCGCCCTCATCCTCAGTCCCCTCTCCCTCGGCCTCATCATCTTCCAGAGACGTTTGGGGAAAAGCCATCTGGAAGGCATGTGGAGATAGAGTTGTCACAGGAACAGCCTCAGAAGTGACCATACCTTTGGCCTATCGTCCTGGGCTTAGATTAGATGTCTCTGTTCTACCAGAAGGTCCAGCGCCAGTTGGCGAGGATGCTCTCTCGTCCATCTCACTTGAATGACACTCGGCTAGACGATGGGACGACCCATAAGACTCAGATGGATCGAATGGTTTTATTGTGGTGAGAGGAATGGGAAAGATGGGCCGTACCCAATTAGGGTCGGCCCCTCATCTCCTCTCCTCCTCTTCCTCTATTCGTCTGATCTCAACAAATAATTTCTTTCTCAGGGAAGGGAATTCCTCAGCTAAGCTATAAAGCCTCCTAAGCATCAAGGGGGAGACCCTACACCTGGAGGAATTGGGGGAACTTAACTACAAATAAGTTTGCAGTTGACCGAATTGGACTTTTGGATTAAAACAAAGGGAATCGATGGGTTTCACTCAAGAACACTCAAAATCCAGTCGCTGGAAAAGTTATGAAATGACCCAAATCCATCCCTACAAGCCTAAAGCAAGAAAGCAGAAAATAAATAAAAGTAAAGAGGACACTGGGGTAGAAAGATTACCTGAGAAAGAAATAGAAAAGCTGCCAAACTCGAAGTGTAGAGACTGCAGAAATGGCAAGAAGGCTGGAAGCTAGAAAGGGAGAGTTCAGGAGCGAAGAAGAAGAATAAGAAGAAGAGAGAGAAACTTCAAAAATCTCTTAAATACCTTAGTAAGGGGTGGGCCCATTAACCAAGGTAGGGCACAGCCCACGAGGAGGGCATCATTAGGGCACAAAGCCCCAGGCAAAGTGTGCAGCCGCCATGCCATGGAAACTGAAATGGCAATGAGTACCCGTCTAGGTGTCATATCAGCTTAACAGGTGTCACTCACCTAACTAATCATGCACCCATCTCAATTACAACACAATCCCTCAGCCATCTCAACAACATCTATGGCTAAGAGCTGGGGGTGATTGATATACTCATATATATCCTCGGCCTGGCTGAGGATTCCCTCCAATAAGACGACCCCTCAGGGCCGACCCTTCATCAGGCTCCGAACGACCCCTCAGGGGGCCGACCCTTCATTAGGCTCCAGACGACCCCTCAGGGGGCCGACCCTTCATCAGGCTCCGGATGACCCCTCAGAGGGCCGACCCTTCATCAGGTTCCGAACGACCCCTCAGAGGGCCAACCCTTCATCAGGCTTCAGATGACCTTCCGAGGGTACGACAGTACAAGGCCAGAATTGGGCCAGACTAACTACCAGAAGGAACTTTGCCCTCGGCCTCATATCATAGGCCGAGGGTGAGATCATCACAGCGCGTGGTTTAGGAGATGCGTGGAACAATGCGCATGAGGCTCATATGGCACGTGGCAGACCGTTATAACCAAATCACACCCTCAGGTGAGGGAATATTATGTCATCATTAGGCATCTACAGGTGTCAACATGAGATTGGCTAGATCATCATTCACATCCATCATGCATACTTGGGGGGTATACTACACCCCCCAAGACCTATATATAATTGTCACCTACAACCTTACGGGGGGGATCAATAATTGTAACCCTAGCAAAAAATATGCTTATATACACAGTAGGGAGAGAAAGTGAGCTTATGTGCATTGTATCCAAGGCCATTAATGCCTATACTTAGTGGATCACACACTCACAGTGGATGTAGGCCTAATTGGCTGAACCACTATACATCATTGACTTGCTCCTCTTATAGTCATCTCCTTCTATATACTTATACACTTAAATCTCTATGGCTTCCATGGTTACTATAGTTTGAGCTCATCATCACTTATCTGGTGGTGCTAGATTTCAGTATCATCAAGTACATAATTCTTATCATGTACTTTTATTTTAATTGGCTTAATTTCAAACAAAATAAATTAAGTCTAGGCTAGTTTTAATTATGGAGTTTCATTGAGCCTACGACAAAGTTCAGGTCCAAGAATGTGCAATTTAAAGCTTTGAAGAAGATTTAAAGTCAAAAGGTGTTGCATATGTTTAAGATCACTCAGGTATGAATACTTATAGGCATTTGAGTAATTTTGTATATTAATTAAATGCTGGGTGATTTAAATAAGTGGGAATTAAATCTTTTTATGTTTTAAATTCTCATTGGATCTTTTGCAAACGGTTCAAAATCAAAGAGATTTTTATCGTGAAAAATTTGTTTCCTTGGACCATGACTTTGTTGCTTTAAAATTGTCCAAGAGGGAGTGTGATCATAGGGTTCTATTTTTAGAAAAATAATTGGAGGACCTTAAATATTCAATGGTTTGTGTTTGTGATAAAGTGGATAAAAATATTTTAGTCAATGAGTTTGTGGCACGTGAAGAGACTCTTAGGGAAAAGTTTTCTTTAATTGAGGGAGAGAGAGATACCCTTTTAGGAACTGTTGAAAACTTGAAAAAGGCGTCCCTTAAATTAGAAGAGTCCAATTCTTTGCTTGAGTAAAAAATTTTGAAGTTAAAAAATGATTTGACAGACTCAAGTAGGTTTGATAGTGATGGTAATGGCTCATCTTGTTCTCATGCTTCTAGTGCTAAATCCAAAACCATTATTTTTTTTATAGGGTCAACCAATTTCAAGGATGTTAGAAAAGGTCATCCCATAGGTATCGTTTCACCCATTTACACATGTTCATATTGTGGTAGGAAATGTCACCTTAGGAGATTTTATTTTGATCTTGGAAGACGTCCTAGGAAGTTTATGTCTAGTGTTCCCTTGGTTCCTAAATCCCCACACAACGTTTCACATCTATTTGGGTTAGGAAATCACTTTAGTGGCACTATTTTTAGACAAGTTGATTCTCATTTGCTTACACATGACTCTTCTCTTTCCATATCATATGAATGATTGTTTTCTTGTGTTTGTCATACACTAGATTTTTTTTCATGATATTTATGTTTGCTAGCATTGTGACATGTACTTTTTGTATAAATTTTTTCTTTTGAAATTTTTTGAAAAATACAAAAAGATTTTAGTTTAATAAAATTTTTGAAAAGCACGAAAAGAATTTTGTATTTTGTTTGCACCTTTTATGGATGAGCATTTAAGATAGCTGAGTCACAAAATTCATTCCATTTATCCACGTGACTGTATGATAGTGATTTGAGACGCTACATCATTGCATTCATGTGCTTTACATTTTTTGGAGTCTTTGAGATATGATTAGTGATATATTTCTACATGTTTGGCCCCTTATCTCCTTTATTGCACACATGTACGATTTTATTTATTTATTGTACTTATCTATCACATATTGGCTTGAGTGTTTCCATCTCAATTATGTCTATACAACGAACCATATGCGATAAAACTTGACAAGATTACAATGCATGTAAAGAACCGTTTGGTGAGATTGTGTTTTTTTTAAATGGTGAAAGGCTACGAAGGGTAATTATCTATCCTTTGCGATGAAGCCACCATTAAATCGAACCTAAAAAATTAAGGAATTTTATTATTCGGGGTCCAAGAGTTTAAAAGAGCCCAAACAATTTAAGGCAATAAAAAGAAATTCATGCCAAATATGGGCCATTTAGGTTTCACCATCAATTCTCCAAAGAAATTCATGCTTTGTGGTATATCGTATGTTACCGTCAGTGGTACCACCCCAGTTCACCCTGCTCTTCTGTACGGGATTCTCATTTCCATCATTTACACTATTGCTGGGCTTCCTGTTTTAGAGGGTGATCAGCGTCTCCCTTCCCCTGTCGTTATTGATCATAATACTTTCACTCGTTCCGAGAGTCATTTGCCACCAGCGGCGAGAGCTTGTGCTCCACCCCCTGAGGGAGCCTTCCCCGATGATGATCCTTATCACCCTGTTGATCGCACCATTCTGAGCATCTCTGAGTTTTCTCAGCCACCACCCCCACTCCTGCTCCCAGTCGTCCTATTGAGGAGGATGTTTTTACCTTACAGGCACAGGTAGATGCTCAATCCAGGATGTATGACTCTAACATGGCTATATTTGATGATGAGGATGAAACACGTGTTCGTGATGAATCCAGGATGACAACATTTTTTTATGAGACGCGACAAAGAGAGCAGCTAAGAGGCGCGGGATCTTCTGGACTAGGTCATATTTCATCTACATATTCTGATGATGTTACTGCTGATGATGATGCTCCTGCAGATGCCTAGATGTATTTGTTTTGATATTGTATCCAAGACATTGATATTCTTCTATATTTATTTATTCTCAGATATGATGTATTCTTATGGATAGTTGTATCTCTCTTGGTTTATTTTATGACATGGATGCACAGTTTAGTTTGTAGTTTAGTGATTCTCTCATCATGCTCCAGTTACTGCTATTATTACGATCCATTGGTATACTGATATTGTTTATCTAGCCATGTTGTTCATTCTCATATATTCATACTAGACTTGGTGTGTTTGTCCCACCTTTTGTCTATTCCAGGAAAAAGGGGGAGAGATATGTGATGTATGGGGAGTATTTATTATGATATTATATTTGTTTTATTCCTCCATACTTCACTTAGGTATTTGTTTGTGTCTCGTGTGTGTAGGTATTGGTATCAGAGATTCAGATATTTATTGATACATCACATTCAGAGACAGATTCAGGTGATTGCCATTTAGAGACAAAATCAGAGGGTTGTCGTTTATTCAGTTTCACTATTTCCTGTACTTTTATATTTCTGAGTTTTAAGATTGGACATGTATTTGTTTTCGGCATATAACATCTCTGTTTAGTTTTGTCCCAAAATAGCCAAAGGGGGACATTTTTAAGAACATAATTCTTATCATGTACTTTTGTTTTAATTGGCTTAATTATGGACAAAATAAATTAATTCTAGGCTAGTTTTAATTATGGAGTTTAATTGAGCCTACTACAAAGTTCAAGTCCAAGAATGTGCAATTTAAAGATTTGGAGAAGATTTCAAGTCAAGAGGTGTTGCATATGTTTAAGATCACTCAGGTATGGATACTTATAAGCATTTGAGTAATTTTGTATATTGATTAAATGCTGGGTGATTTAAATAAGGGGGAATTAAATCTTTTTATGTTTTAAAAATATTTCTGAGCTTCAAATAGTTTAAAGAAAATTCGAGCATTTATTTAAAAGAAAAATATTATTTTATTACTTTCGCCCGAACGAGAATTGTAGGTCGTTCAAACGACATCCCTATGTTGTGCGAACGAGATTCACATCTCGCTCGAACGACCTGTCGCCTCGATTTTCATGTTTTTATTTTCTTGGACTCTGTACTGCTAAGTTATAAATAGAAAAATGTATCTGGGAAAGTTTCACAAGGGAGAACAGTTTCGAAAACTTATTCCCATACAATTTTTCATTCATCCAATGTTTATTCAAGATCGTAATATTCAATTCCAAAGTTAGTGATCTTGAACGCGTTTACCAGAAGATAATTCATTCACTACACCGTTGTGCACTTTGTGAGGAGAACTCTACAACCGGAGAGTTGCGTTCTATTGTGAAGGGATCCCTTATGAAGTAACTTTCGGAGAAGCCGTCTTCTTCTCTAGTGCTAACCACCTGGAGTTCCTATGGGAGATTTCAGCCGAGACATCGAAACTGACACCTGCGGGTATTTCGTATGTCACCCTATTTCATTGTAATCCGTGTAAGTTGTGTCTTACAAATTATAGTGAAATTAAAATATTTTGCCCTTCGGGGATTTTTCCTAAAAGTGTGCCTTTTACCCCATGCTTTATTCATGGAATGGATTTAATCTCTTAGACGCATGTTTAGGGTTTAAGAAGTTGAAATTGGTTTTAACTAAAGATTGGAACAACGTTGTTTTTACCTAAAGTACACAATAAAGGTCCTTTTCATACATATACTTAACAAAGTAGATATTGATAAAACCCTATCAAAGGCGTAGGCAGTAAACATGAAATCTCCACAAAACTATGTGATACGAATTGGTGTGTGGCGCTAGTATCAAATAATACCCTAGCTAAGGTGCCATAAACATAAAACATATCTACCACCGCGAGGATGTAATACCTTGTAATTTTAAGAGAAATATTTATATCATATGATAATAAATTTAATTGAGTATAAAACCACTTTTATGAACATATTTTAAGTAACTAGAATATGATTGAAATTTACTTAGTTTTTGTTTACTAGTTTGTTTTAAGTAGTTAACACACGACACGTTACCAAAGGTGGACATCATTATTTTTTTTACTTTTTAATATTGGAAATGCTAAACCATATAATTTGTACATATTATAAATTATTTTTAATCATAAAATGAGAAAAATAAATTAAATGGATATGAGTTATCTTGTCATTAATAAGGGTTAGTCTGCTAGTTTAATGTCTACATTGTGAAATTTAGAAAAAACGAGTGAGGCAGATGATAGGATTAATATTTGTTCAACTTTTACATATGTTTTAAAATTTTATTGTAATTAAAAATAATAAATATTATGTTGGGAAGAATACTTTTTTGTTGATGAGTTGTTAGCCCACATAATGAGGCATTTATGAGAGGATTTGAAGGTTAAAATGGGAAATTGAAGGGAGGAAAAATGGGGGTCAATTATTAAAGTATTTATAAAGATATTTGATCTATTTTAAACTCATATAATGATACATAGTATTGTGTTAGGGTTTGTGGAGTTTAGACACCTTTTAGTGAGAGAATTTTAGAGAAAACAAGAGAGAAAATAAGAAGAAATTGGGATGTATTTTTAGATAACAAATAAAATGGATTGTTTTCTGAATAATTATTTATGATATAAGGTAGTTTCGTTCTCTCGTGATTTTATTTGTGTACTATTCATAAGCAACCACGTTTGTATATGTGATACATACTTGTTTTGAATTTTCTATTTTATAACTTTATATATGAATATTCAGTTTTTGCACATATATTATATGCTTTATCTTCATGCCCTTTAGTTTGGGCCAACGAAATTAGAGTAATTTACGTGCATATTGGTATTATAATTTTTGGTAAAGAATTTTTTATTCAAATTATGAAAACCAGATTATTTATATTCTCGAGGAGAATGGTAAATTAAATTGTAAATTTATTGGAGGATGCATAGGGCTTCCTTAGCCACACCACCCGTGATACAAGGTGTGCTTTTAGGTTATGTTTTTATTTCATATCAGATGGATAAATGTCATGGACTTGATTTTGGCGATTATGCCATGATTGGCAGCTGTGCAAAGGTTATGATGGTAGGATGAAGATATTCCCATCGTCCCTTTATTATGTTGATAAGATGGTTGATTAATATTTTTTTGAGTCCATATATTGTTCCGGGGATATTTAATAAGAAAGTATAGCAAGAGTCCACATTGTCCCGAGGTAAATGAGGACAGGATTTGATGTTTGGGCTCGAAATTTTTGTAGAGACGTTATGCATAAATACGATTTATTATTGTTATGTTAGAATCTTAGAATGAGTTTAGTATTTCACACACTTGATATATGTGTACGCACGATTATGTTTAGTGGACTTGGAGCAGTTATATGAGTTACTGAGTTTTTTGCTCACCACCATAGTTTTATATTTGTATTTTAGGTTTATACACATGTTGGATTCATCAAAGATATTTGGATTATTTGAGACACATAGGACATTTTAGAAGCTCTGTGCACTTTATTTTTATTCAAAAATTATTTCATTTATTGTAAAAAGAACTACTTGTATATTTTATTTTCAGTCTAAGTTTGTAAAAAATGAGGTTCGTTATTAATGAGAACATAATCTTTGTATTTTATGACAATTTTAAATTGGTTATTTAGTTACAAATGTCATTTTAAGCTTTAACAAGTTAAATGGTTTATTATAAATGGTATTTATTTTAAAAAATGTTTAACTTGGCATGCATTTTAAGAATTTTTATTTTTCAAATTTCATGATTGTTATAAACAACCAACCATTGGACCTCCTGTTAGGGTTGCACAATATAATAGACCATGCCATAATGAAGTTGGGGTTGTTGTTGTGGAAGAGCAGGTGCGGGTATCAATGCTATCGATTATGGCCTCGACTATAGAAGTTGTTGATGGTGATATGCTTGCTGCTGTTGGGGCCTAAATACCTGTTGGCCTTTATGCCCTTGCCCCAGTCACTTCCCCTGCCCCTGAACTTGTTGACCCTAGACCAATTAGCCCTGTTTTTGTTGCCTAGAAATCTCCGCACTCAAGAAACTTGGGGATCTATGCCACTTTCCACTACACCTGAAGCATAATCCATTAAATGGGGTTTTGGTCACCCCATGCTACCTCTGCTGGTGTTGTGGGGTTCTACAACTACTGCTTCCCCTTCCTTATCTGAGGGTTCCCTAAGTTATTTCCAGCATCTCTTATACCCTAGTAAAAAATTACTCCAATGACTTTAGACTTATGGGACTTGCACACCTCATCTTTCGCATTCGGAAATTGCCTTCGCCTTGGATCCCCAAATTATTGCACCTTATTTATCTTCCTCTTTTGCTCCTTCCTAACCTGACAGTGTATGAGTGTGATGTCCACCTATTGAGTGTAGGTGGCAAAAGTCGGGTTCCCCATAATAGCCTATAAGATGGGCCACAGTATCCTATTTATGAACATATTCATCTGTTTCTCCTTTGTATCAACCTCATTAAGAAAAAAATGACAAACTAGAAAACTCGGGTCATACTTTGTCGTAGTGCAGGATCCGTGCTTAAGGAGAATAAACTCAGTCTTCATCTAGTCCTGAACTAACTCTGGGAAATACATGGCATCAAATCATATTATAAACTCCCCATAGGTCAAACTCAACTGATACTGCATAGATGTAACACTTTCCCACCAGTGGATAGTGTCCCCAATAAACTAGAACGTAGCCAAAACTTGCTTCTGCACCGCAGTGCATCCCAACAACCATAAATGCCACTTCATATCCTAGCTCCACTACTATGCCAAACTAAGATCAGTAGAACTTGTGAACATTTGTCAGTTTTTCTTCATGAAGTCTCCCTGTGCCTTCTTCCTACCCAACGTGTTCGGTGCTTCCAATTAAGGTTCTATAGGAGACACCTCATTTCTACATCCCGTTGGGTGCTAGAATATGGGGCATAAATAATGCTAGAGTGATTCATCCTACCTTGTGGGTTTTGCCTGACGGAACTCTCCTCCTGGGTGACATCTGATATTAAGGATATAAATCCTTTAACTAAAGAAAGAAATAATAATACAAATAGAGGCATATATCGAAGAACGATACATAAAATTCTAAGAGAAACTGTAACCCTCAAGGCCTAAGACCATGTATGGATACCAACTATGACACCCCACATATTTAATACACAGTATGATCAAGTCTAATTGTTAAAACATACATGTTGCTAAAAAGTTTAAATACCATTCTTGTCACGAAATAAATAAATAAGACATATGACAAATATTAGGACGCGGTATGTGTAACGCCTTGACCTGGACTTAAGGGTTGATAAAAGATCAACCCGATCCGAACCACACATTAATCATAAAGTGCAATGGAACACCCTAAATAATGTTTTTAATCCAGTTTTATTAATATTTAATGTTACACTTATAAGCATGCAAGTCCAATTTACAGACACTACGTGATATGACCCAAAGGAAATCCCCAAGGCCAAGTAAACATAGATAATAACGTAAATAAAATTAAATACTTGCCTGTATAGCACGCTCAAATTATGAAACTACATGAAACCTACCATAACAAAAGGAGTGAGTGAGCTGAATGCTCGGTCGGAACTGTGTAAATGCAGTGTAGAAATGAACGGTAGAAATAAATACTCACACTCTACACTACATGCATGTGAAAATATGTATATACCTTTGAAAATACATGTACCAATGTATTGAACCGTTTTATTTCAACAATGTTATTTACTCTAGTATACTTCCTTATTTTTACAAAATAGACACCTTGTATCATTATGCATAAAAGGAGCATATTTTTTCCCGTTAACTCACACCGTGAAACAAATGATATTTGTTAGGGGAAAAACCTTACATTTACTTCCAAACGTTCATTATCTCAACGTTTATTAACTCAAGCCAGATCTACTTAACCATATCATAGGACTTCCATTCAACGCACACAGACATCGTGTTTTGAAAAATACTCCTTGTTCTTTTAAAGCCTTATATAACGTACACGCTTGAGTTTATTATATTTCAAACCTCATTAAGTAGCTTAACATCATTAAGTCACCTTATTTAACCATCCCATGTTACCACATGAACATTAAACATTTAATGCGTTATTTTTTTGCATTAATAAATCAATGAATTAATACCATTCATTTATGCCTCTTTCATGAATATTCAACTCATTACTTAGCATTATCTTTAGGGATTCTGCCAACACACGCACACACGTCACAATGCACGCATACCCACAGTTTCCCAGAATTTCAGCGTCTGACACCGAGCGCCAAGTAAACTGCAGTTGCTTTTGGGGTTTTCACCCTAGGGACATCATAGCCCTTCTTAATGATTTAACTCGGCATCATCCAATATCATTATCTTACCAATGTGTTTAACACTTTTACATTGTTCACATTAATTTGTCTTTTTTCGAGCCGAAGCTAAAGCTTTGGACTTAATTTTCCATTTTCCCATTATTCATTTAGAAAAAATAATTATATTCCATTAAAGTCCTTTTTTACGCACTCGTTGATTTTTCCACCGAAAATAATTTTCGTTTAAGGACTTGTTTAATTCTATCTATATACATGTCAAAACACTCTTTAACATTTTTGTTTCCTGGAAATCTTACGCTTTAAGTAAATTTCTAATTTACATCAAAACACGTAACTTCACACATTATTCAAGAGTTATTTGCAAAAAAAATACCATTTTTAAGCTTCAAACTTAACACATAGGCATTTTAGTCACTATGACACTTTTTCAACTTCTAACTTTGTCGAAAATCACATTTTTGTACATTACTCCCATTAATATATAAAATCATACTTTTCACATATTAAAGTCTACACAATTTATTATGAGTTTTAACACTAAAAACTCATTTTAGTCAATATTTACACATTTGACACTTTGCGTTCCAAACTTAGTATTACACACTTTAATTATGGATTTCTGCATAAAGACCCGTATTTAGTCATTTTATGCACACTTAGTCTTCTACACTTTCATTATTTACATTTTCACCCAAAGTTTACCAGAAGACTACACTTTCACATATTTACACTTTTAACCCCAAAACTTAGTTTACCAAACTTAATAGTACACTTTGTAAATGAAACTCCATTTGCTCATTTTATAATGATTCATTAATATTAAAATCTCTATACTAATCTCATAAAAAAGGGCATATACATACCAAGTGTTCTTCACATCAAAGAAATCATTTATTCACCTTAAAACATGAGTTTAAAACATTTTCTTTCATAAAATGTTTGTGAATAGTGGGCTGAAAGTTATCTATTTTTAAAACACATTCAATCCTTCATTTTAAGTGCCCATTTTCATAGAAAATAGAAATAATCATACCAATAACTCTATTAGTACATTTAAAACCTTAAGCAACATGTTTTAAGCTGTAAATATGTAAAAAAAATCGAGCTAAACATAGGCTTATTACAAGAACCATTTTAAAAATAGAAAATCCCATTTTCTTCTAAATTATATCTTGAAATCATGTAGTATTTAATCTTTAATCATGGATAGTTATTTCTACACATCTAATATAAAAAAGATGCAAAATACTCATATTAATATCATCGTTAACTTAACTTAGTAAGAGATAAGTATTTTCCACCTCAAAATGGTTTTCAAAAATGGTAGGGAAGATGGATGACTCCCCCACCTCCAAAGGTGGCCCTAGAGGGAGTCACAATAGCCCACTCTTCAAGATCACAAATGAAACTTCAATCTCCATGAACTCCTCCTTCTTAAAAAATCCATCTGCAATCTTTTATAAACATCAACCAACCTCTAAGAATAACATCTCTAACAACCTATCATCCCTTTTATGGTTACACATGGTGAAATAAGGTGTTTCTATGCTATAAAATTGTGGTTTTATGGTAGTCTTGGGGTGTCTCAAGGATAGCTATGAATTTTTGGGATTTTTACTCGTTTAAGGGAGTTGAAGGGGAGAGAGAGTGATGATAAATCTGATAGGAATTGAATGACGGAGTCTATGCACTCACCTCTCTTTCTTATAAGCTATTTTGGGAAGTATTTAATTTTTGACCCAAATAACAAGTATTGATGTGTTAAAAAATCTATAAAACACTTATCAAGACCTGAAAGCATGGTAGGAAAGTGACAACATAGTGAACTAACATATGACCCCAAAAACCCATTTGAAAAATGCCCAAAAACACCCCTAAAATGTTGATTTGTGTCACTTTCTCTCTCTAATTTTTTTTATACTTTTAAGTTGAGATTCATATTCCCTTATTTTTTTGCTAAAAAATCATATTTACATTAGTCGCTTGGCCTCCCAGGTCCTGTACAATGTACACAAGAATCGGGACCTCCGTGTAAAACATATTTTTTTCGATTTTTCTTCACATGGTATTATTCCTTATATTTTTATGAGTCTAAATATATGGTCGGAATATTTTTTGACTTATCGATTGTCCTAAACAATTCACGCACGACTGGGCTTTCGCAGTGTAGCGCGCTTGTAGACAATTTGTGCCCAGGTTTGCGTTGCACTCGTTGCTTGTCCGAATCACGTGAAACTTAACCGAAGTACTTAAAGTAATTATATAAACTCACAATAAAACTCATATGAACCATGCAACGTAAAACTTTCTCGTTTAATCCATATTGCGATACTTTGTTTTTCGTACCATTTAAATGTTGCGTCGTATTAACCTTGTCCGTGTCACATCTGTTCCTCGATATTTTGTCCAAAAACATAACGGACGTCCTAGATAATACTATTAGAGACTAAATAACCATCCAGGGGACACATACATCATGCAAGTTTTCTCGCTTAAACTATTTATGTAATACGCCACGTTACCTATTACTGGACGTGACACTTGGATTATTCATTGCTCGAATTTTCCTTTGGAAAAAACACCTCAAATAATGTTAAATACCTAATTTATGGGGAGGAATATTACAGTATGAATGTTCTCCAGTATAAATCCCAATAAGATGTAGCAAAACCACAATAGAGTGAGAAAGGAAAGTCTACAACTCAACACAATCCTCTAAAATATACAAGCCACATACTAAGTCTCCAATCATACATGAAAAATCCTAATGTCCATAATACATATCAACTAAAATTCTAAACACAAATCCCTCAATTGAAAATAAAATTGACTAAGAAGGATGTCTTGCTCTAGAAATTGAAAGTCATCATGAATAAATCTGGGTCAAAACCCCAACAAGTCGCTAAGCTACATGACTCAAACAATTATATATGTAAATGGTAAATCCACAATTTATAAGAAAGTATATTAACCTATCATATGCAACATAACCGTACATTGTGTTAGAATTAACTCAATTAATATCACCAATAAATTATTCTCTTAATTAATTAACATGTAACATACATGCGCTCCTTTTCCTCTGCTATCTCAGGAACATGCAGTAACCCCATAACAATCTGTCACACATCCCATAACCACCTTCTTTAAAGTGCCAAAAATCTGATAGCCTAGCGTCGTAACTCCACAAGAACTTATGCGTCAATAACATTCCATAGTAAATCGTCTACCTCAAGTATGCCAACATAAGGGTGTTCCTTGTCGTCACTCGCCTAATAATTCATGTTTACTATATTTATTTATCAATGATAATATAAATTTTAATTGCATTTTATCACCCTTCATAATCGAATCTTTACCCAATTATCCCATCCCTCATGTCCATTCCAAATAAACTATTTAGATAAGTGATAAGCCATTACACTAGGATTTACATGGACCTACTAGTAAATTCAAACATTGAAGTAAAGGTGAAATGATTTTAATTAAGGTTCTTATGTCATACCCCTATCCATTGCTAAATTTTGTGCATGGGACATCTCTTTAAAATGAAATCCAAACAAGAAACCCCTCTGATACACGTAAGTTAGACAGGATAGTCGTTAAGACAAATAATTAGTTAAGGGCTGATTAAGAGAAACTAATCCTCAATTATAAGTGTAATATATCCAACTTCGATTTCCACATCATTTTGTTCAACACAATAACAAGTTAACAAAATTTCATCTCGTATTCCATATATCTCATCTACATGATTATTTCATTATCAACAACATAATACTATTAGTAAAGTCTCAAATTGGATTTTCACATAAAATGCCATGTTTATTCAATTCCAAGGGTGAGATTTAACACAATGATTTCATTAATAATTCAAGATTTCCATCATAATATATTCGTAATAAAATAAGTCCCTATAATTTTCTAAGCCATAAATAAGCTTCGTATATGAAAATCTCATTATTTGGGTAATTATTACCAAAAGTACTATTATTAATGTGATAGATACAATTCTAACAAGCATATGCATTTCTAAATTTATTAAGTCCAAATTACTCATTATTTTCTCCCAATTAATCAATTCCCAAGATGGGGCTACAAACCCTAAAATGTACATTTACAATTAAGGTCTTCTATTCAATACCTTCCACTAAATAGGGATAAATCTTATTATAAATCATGTGAGAATAATGAATTTCAACTAATTATAAGTATATATTGGGAAGTCTCATTTTTCAAAGGGTTTCTAAATGGTTTTAATCCTATAATCAGATTTTGGCAAAATTTAGCGCGCGCACACACACACACACACACACACACACACACATATATATATATATATATATATATAGAGAGAGAGAGAGAGAGAGAGAGAGAGAGGATCACAAGTGGACCAAAAGAATGGCCTTTTTAATGGACTTAACAAAAAACACTAATAACTCATCAATTTTAATTCCTATTGTTTAATTGGTCTGTTCCAGCGGCACCCTAGACCGCAACTTCACCCACTACACCCTACACCCTTCCACCCACCTACGCCGGAACTACCATGGTTGTCATACCATGCTGGAAAATCAACAACATGTCATGGCCACCAACCAAAACTCTAACCTCCGTAGCTGCTCCGGCCGTAAAAATGGCAGAACCCGACCATAACCCAATCCCAACTAAACCCGGATTCGAGCGAGATTCAACCAAAAGTTTGGTCACCCAAGCCCTGTACCCGTCCAATCCGCTGGAGATTCACTACTCGACCCACGACCTGCTAAAACAAGACCCATTTCCCATAAAACCCATTTGACCCAAGCCATAAACTCACCAAAGCCCCTACCCAATTTCCTATTCTGATTAAAAACCAAAGAATCACCCCTAGATGTTTAATACCTTTGATCCACCAAATCGGGGTTGAAATCGGAGCAGTGGTATACTGGTAAAGCAGGTGGGTGTAATGGTGAAGCAGGTGGGTGTAGGTAGGTAGATGGGTTTTTTGTTAGAGGAGAGAGAAAGGGGGTGGGGTGGGGTTAGTGGTGGGTAGGGGGTATGGGGTGAAGGTCTCGGGTGCCATTGGCGCAAACCAATTAAACTATAGGAATTAAAATTAATGGGTTATTAGTATTTTTTGTTAAGTCCATTCTTTTGGTCCACTTGTGATCCTCTCTCTCTCTCTCTCTCTCTCTCTCTATATATATATATATATATATATATATAAGAAGAATAGTAGAAAATAACTTGCCTCAAAATATGGTTAAAACTTGAATTACTTGTGTGAGAAGAGAATCCATAAAATTTTGTCTTGAAGAAATCCTTGAAGCCTTTTCAAAATTATTTGAAGTGTTTTGAAACCTTAATTTAAATCTTGGTTTAAAAAGTGGAAGAAAAGATAGGGATATAATTTGTCTTTAGAAATGAATTTTGGATGGCGAAAGTAAGAGGTAAAAGTATTTGGAATAAAAACATCAAGCCTTTGTATTGAAGAAAATGAACCTGTGTAAAATAATAGGAGTTGTAATCCTCTTTATTGACCTTATCTACTACAACGGCTTCCTAGGCCTGCTAGCGGCTCCCCAATCCTACATATCATTGCAAACCTCAATGTTTTCCTTCCAACCCTAATATTTGCCATACAAGCCAAACACTAAAGACTCTTACTCCCCTGGACTTAAACTAACAATACCATATAAGCCTAACTGATTTATTTAACTTATAAAAATGATCATTTTAGACCTAAATTTTTTCATAATTTAACTTCAAGCCCACAAACTTTCATAATTAATAGGCTAAGCTCTAAAAATTCCAAATCGACTTATTTTATATTTGTCAATTCACCAAGTTAACTCATTTGAATTATTTGCCCATAATTAAATTTAAATTTCTCATAATTAAATACAAGTTACTTATTAATTATTTAAATTACTCGCAATTAATTAAATCCCTAGAATACGGGATAATACATTCTCGACGGGATAATATTCTTGCTCTAACTTTGGCATCTTTGACATAGACGTCTGATCAAAAGTTACATCCTTAGTCACTACAATATTCTTATCTTTAGGGATTTGAACCATGTATCCGTTAACCCAATTGCTTGAAGCCATGAAAATTTACTTTCGATATTTTGGATTAATTTTTCCCTCACCAACATGAAAGTAAGTTGAGCACCCAAATACATACACCATCTCATAAGTAGGATGTGAACCCAACCTAGCCTCTAATGTGATCCTTTGAAAAAATAGAGATTTCCCTTGTTCTTTCCACTTATCATAACCAAGGAACCTAAGACAAGCGTTGGTATTCCACCGCTCGAGTACAATATTCCACTCATTGGAATCTAAAGGACCTACAAAAATCAAATTCTTCTTCATATTTGGAACATAATGAAAATTTGTGATATTCCTAGTAACTTTGTCATGGATCTTCAATTTGATTGTAGCAATACCCCTCCATTGATAACCATGGGCATTACCCATAAAGACTTTCCCTTCATCCACCTTTTTTAATACCACCCCAAGTTAATACTCCCCTCATTTCAAGACCTTTTCATGAAGATATTATCAACTTAGTCCCAAAATCATATTCATCTGACGTAATAGAATTGGTGGACTCATCCACTATTTTGTTTAACATCTCTTTCCTTTATCTTAAGGAAATCCATCTTCAAATTCCCTCTCTTCTTGCACTTGTAATGCAAAATATTAACAATGCCCTTGGTCATAGACTTGGACATTGATATTCCTCTTCCACCTTGCATTATTTACATGATCTTGTCATGTGCAACTAACACATTGGATTGATAACAGTACAAGAAAAATACCTTTTTACTCTTCTCATTTTTTCGATTCTCACTTCCCAATAATGCCGAAGATACATCATTAGACTTCACTTCATCCTCCCCATATACCAATGTGGTGCTTAAATGGTCATATACACCCAAAAAATAATTTTTAAGTAATAAATATTTAGCTTCATGATCAATATCCACATTTAAGCTTAATAAATCGGAGATAATTTTGTTAAACTCACCAAGATGTAAGGACATAGACATACCTTCAATATAATCGAATTAGAATAACTTCTTCTTTAGATAGACATGATTATTTATGCTCTTCGTCCTATATTTATCTTCCAATTCTTTTAAATTTATGCTGTCAATTCTTCCTTCATAGTATACAACATTATGTGCGAGATTTAATCTGATTGTGCCACACGCTTGTAAGTCGTATTCCTTCCAATCATCATTCAACATAAACTATGGTTTAGCTAAAATGCCTCTCAACGCCTTATGTAAACGTTTTTGTATTTACCATTAAACTTCCCTAAGTCAAACTTCTCCATTCACACCTTTACAACCTTAGATGTAGACATTGCCTAATTTCTAAAATGAGCCTGCAATAACAAAAAATCTGGCTAAGAAAAAAATCCCACTTTGGAATTTTATCAAACACCTTGGATGAACATAAAGTAAAGACTCTACAAAACAAATCTCTTATATCAATTTAGTGCGTGGATACTAACTCGATAGTGTGATCAATGCATGGCGAAGATCGGGGATAAAAAATAACACAAGAGATAACAAAAGAATGAAATCTAAATGCAAACTAATGAAAAAAGTAAAGAGAAAATGAATAATAATAAGAATAAGATGTACGTGGTTGACTAATATAGATATGTTCATGGATGATGACTTTCGTTCTTTGATTCAATCTAAAAGAGTTACAACTCTCACAAGCTCATTAATTATCTCAATGTGTATACAAGAAACAAATGAGATGAGAAAATTTGTGATTATCTTAGGTTTAAAACTCTAAAAAGTTGTGTTTATAAAAGTGAGAAAACATAGGATAAATGCCCAAAATAAACCCTCACTACAACCCATTTTTTTACATGTCTTATGCTCGTTCGTTGAAGCAAATATAGGCCTTCGTTGTTTGTGATTGCCCATCTTAAAACCCCGCATAACGCTATTTTTTTTTCAAGCCACATAAAAACCCTTCATTGCAATGAAGTCATTCTCTTGTCATGCCAATGGATAGAAACTTTGGGGTAGTTTCTTCTAAGACAAATCTTCATGGTTATAAGTAATTATAGAATGAGTGAATTATATCTTACACTCAGGGTCAAAACTAGATGAAATTAGTTGTTCAACTACTTAATTTTTTGCTCCCTTTAAAATCGGGTGTGCAATTATTATATACAACATATTGAGTATTAAGCCCATATTAAGTTTTTAAATCCCCACACCTATATTTGCAATGGTAATCTCAACTCTTTGTCATTCCAATGCCTCTAATAGTTTGTATGTATTGTCAAATAATGGTGTAAGTTGTTGACAACGGTGCTATTGTTTAGTTTAGTAAGGTTTGGCATCAAGTAAAATTAAAAAATTAATAACTGTATTGTTTATTAATCAAATTCTTATGGTGTAATTTGACATATATTTTGAAAGAATATTGTCATCTCAATTTACTAGTTTTGTTTTCTTTGTGACGAAACCTTTTTTTTTGTTGTGAGTTGTCTTAACTTCCCACACTTGCTAAGTAATATTACTTCTTTGGGTTGCTTACTTATCATGCTAAGGAATCTAATAACATTTTGAAATGGAAAATATTTATCTTTTAAGTATGTCCCACACATTATGTGGCTGATCTTTCCACTATTTAGATCATTTATATAAAATATTATTCAAAGTTTATCTAATTAATATATTTTTTAAGTATTTTAGAGAGTCTGGCTATATAGGGGATATTGACCCACAATAAAAGTAATAATTAGAGATTGGACCTGGAACAATTATGAATGCAGAAAAGAAGTGGATGTACGTGATTCCACAGATATGTTTGCCTACATCCACGGGGAAGGAAGGGAGATTGGTGTATTAATCAGGAATAATAGTGGTGATTAGAGTGCTTGGGTTACTAGTTGAAAGTCCAAGTCACCACATGAGTGTTATAATCAATACCCTCATAATGGGTGAGGTTGCCCTTATTTATAGGTACATGAATCCTATTTTCCTATTTCCCTTTATGGTCATCTTAATTATCAGTTATAGAGTCCTATAAGGACTAGTCTTGTAACCCGCTAACGTGATCTTCTAAGATAGGTACTTATCTATTTACATATTTGTGATCTTTCGAGATAAGTCATGTGGCATCTATGTGACAAGAATTTGACTAGTCCCCCTTCATAAATGGTCTTCTAACTTGCCAATACGATCTTCAATGATAGGTCATGGGGTATATACGTGATATGAATTCATCTAGTCTCCTTTAAGAAGTGGTTTTCCAAATTTACTTAGACTTTTGACATATTTATTTTATCAAACTAGTCATATGGTCTCAAAAGGACTGTAGTCGACTGTCTTCATTGGTTATAGTTGGTGACTAAGTAGGCAATTCATTGACCTTCCTTAATTATGACAATGGTTCCCTTTGACACATGTCGCATTATTATTGGAGACATATTTTTATCCCCCTCAATTATCCCCCCATGTCTCTGTTCAATCAAATTGTTCTTGAGTTGTGCTGGGAGATGGAGTATGTATGTCATACCGAACTGATCTAGTGAGTCTAATACAATTAGCCAGTCTTATGCTTCCCATTAGTCTGAACCGTATGTCTTTATAAAATGTCGAAGGAATTCTTGACTGTGTCGAGATGTATCCGTACAATCATGAGATCATGTCTCTCGTAGTTCTTTTATAACTTGTTCAAACATTGAAGACGGTTTGTCTATGCATCATTTAGATCACTCATTGATCGATGATATTTACCATATAATCATTATATCATATAAGGTCTATTTTGATCATCAAAGATCAATTTCATCTTATAAGGTCAAACGAGCCTATTATAGGTCGATATTTTCATTGAAGACTAATATTTATCGCCTTAGATACCTTGACCATTTATGGACAAATTTGATTGTAACAGATCACTTTGATCATATGAGGCCAAATAGGGCCATCATAGGTCAATTTTAACTGTTTTAGGATAATATTGGTCTTCGGACCAACTTGACCATTGACGATCAATTTTAATCCTATGGGATTAATTTGACCATATTAAATCAAATGAGACCAAAGTAGGACAAATTTAGTCCTCACAAGCTAATGTTGGCTATGATAGACTAACTTTACCATTGATGGTCAATATCGATCGTAAGAGATCAATTTGACCATTTTAGGTCAAAGGAGGCCAAAATATCGACTTCATCCATTTCAAGCTAGTGTTGGTCGTTATAGAATAACTTGATCATTATTGGTCAATTATGATTATAGGAGATCGGTTTGACCATATTATGTCAAATGGGGCAAAGGTAGGTCAAATTCAGCCATCTTAGCCTAATATTAATTATCGTAGACAAACTTGAACGTTGATGGCCAATTATGACCGTAAGAGATTAATTTGACCATCTTAGGTCAAATAAGGCTGATGAGTACAAATTAAGTCGTCATAGGCTAATATCGATCGTTATGGACCAACTTGACCCTTAATGGTCCATTATGATTGTAAGAAATTAATTTGACAATCTTAGGTCAAATGAGGCTGAATTTATCTATCTTAGGCTAATTTTGGTCATCGTGGACCAACTTGATGATTGATGGTAAATTATAATCCTAAGAGATACATTACCATCTTAAGTCAAATGAGTTTGAGGAGGCCGAATTAAGCCATCTCAAGATAATATCGGTTATTGTAGACCAAATTGACTGTTAATGGTAAATTATAATTGGAAGAGATCAATTTGACCATCTTAGGTCAAATGTGGCTAATGAGGCTGAATTTGGCCATTTCAAGGTAACGTTGATAATTATCGACCAACTTAATCGTTAATGGTCAATTGTGACCATAAGAGATAAATTTAACCATCTTATCAAATGAGGTCGAGGTTAGTCATTTCAGGATAATGTTGGCCGTCATAGACCAACTTGATCGTTAATTGTCAATTATAATCATAAGAGATTAATTTATCCATCTTAGGTCAAAAGAGGTCGAGTAGGCCGATGTCATTTATTTCAGCCTAATGTTGGTTTTTGTAGACCAACTTGACCGTTAATGGTCAATTATTACTATAGGAGATCAATTCAACCATCTTAAGTCAAATGAGGCCGAGGTACCCGAGTTCATCCATCTCAGGCTAATGTTAGACGTTGTAGACTAACTTGACTATTAATGGTAAACTAAGGTCAAGGAGGACAAATTTAGCCATTTTAGGGTAATGTTGGTCATCATAGATCAACTTGACCGTTAATGGTCAATTGTAGTCGTAAGAGATAAATTTAACCATTTTTTGTCAAATGAGGCCGAGGTAGGTCGAGTTCAATCATCTTAGGATAATGGGTTTATTCTTGATTCTTAAATTATACCATTGTTAATGGAGAATTTGTTCCCAATCGGGGGGACTAAGTTATAGCACTACTAGAGTGGTTTTAATGTCAATTTATAGGCAATCAACTTATTTTTAAGTCTCAACACTCAATTCTTTGATGGGTTTATGTCGGATTCTCAAGCGATAGACTTGTTCTAAGTTGTACCCTTCTAGAGATGGTTTAATGTTCAACCATTAGGCTATGTTAGATGACAAAAATAGGTCTAGATTGCTCTAAATCGTACCACTGCTTGAGTGAGTTAGTTCCACTATTGGGGTGCACTAGAAGCCAAATGTAAGCCCGACTTATTCTAAGTCATATCACTTCTTGAGTGAGTTTTAAGTTCCACTGTTAGGTCACGCTAAATGCCAAAAGTAGGACCAACTTGTTCTCTATCGTACCACTACTTGAGTGGATTTCAAGCTCCACCGTTGGGGTGCACTAAATACCATACATAGGGACAACTTATTCTAAGTCGTATTACTGCTTGAGTGGGTTTTAAGTGTCATTGCTAGAGTGGTCTTAATGCCAAATGTAGGCAACCAACTTATGTATAAGTTGTACTACCCAATTCTTATATCTTTTCTAGGCCTACCAACCCAACGTGGGTTATACAACCATTTTTAGGTGGGCTTGGTGTCAGGTTCTTAGATGACTGACTTGTTCTAAGTCGTACCACTGCTTAAATGGGTTTGAGGCCAAACTTAGGAGATTAACTTACATCTAAGTTGTACTACCCAATTCTTAGGTGGGTTTTGTCTAATCTAGGCTGACTAGCTCGACTTATGTTGTACCACCGTTTTCAGGTAGGTTTAGTTCCAGGTTCTCAAGCGACCAACTTGGTGTAAGTCTTACCACTGCTTGAATGGGTTTTATGATAGATTTTTGGGTGGATGACTTAGTGCAAGTGGCATACTCTAAACTGAATTGTTGTAGTGAACTTCTAAGCAGTCCTAATAAAGCTATGTATGCCTTAATTTAGGTGTGTAAATGGGCCAATGTTATTCTTATGAATGATCATCTGCTGATTGTTTTTTAGGGTCAAGATGTTGTGATCAAAACCCAAAGTGATTGAGCTCAGAAGACCGACTAATACTTTTGAACATCCAAAAACCATAGTGGGATAAAGCTTCATAGTCAAATGTTGTGGTGATTAAATGCTAGGAATGGGATGAGATCGCCGAGTAACATGAACAGTTTTTCAATAGCCATTTTATTTTTTCCTTTTCTTCCAAATTATCTCAATAATGAAAAAAATAAATTTTGTAGGTTAAAAGCGCAACCCAGTAAATTTGGATAGAATTTGATTCATTTCATTTCAAGCATTTCTATAGTGTTGGGAAAGTGCTATTTGACTATCTCGCAATATGATTCAGTTAGCATTCTTTGAATGTATTTCCATATGAGCCCCCAAACTGGGGCTTAACTGGGTTGATAACTACTAGGCCACCCGCCCACTTAGCTTACCACACCAATGTCATTGAAAATGATTGCCCTATTTTGGATCTACCAAGGATCAAGTGGGTGAAATTTGATTTGTGATTTCTAACTTCACATGAAATATAATGAATTTTTCAATCTCAAATAGGTCTACACAATATATACCTTCCTCTTTGGAATCTGCCCTTCATTCTCTTTATTCTCATTTTCCTATGTTGATAGGAGAAACCAATTTTGGCCAATGATGCAACTATGTTGATTAACGAATATCAAGACAAATTCGGAACATTTGTCATAATCATGTTAAATTTTGATCCATTTTGTTAGGCTTGCGGGTTAATGATTTCTCATGAATCAGGTGTTTTTGCTATTAATGTTAGCAAACCCAGATGAAACACAACGTTGTTGAATTGAGTCTCCATTTTGGCGAAGAGTTTTTTCTTTTGGCCTTTTGGGTCGGTTGATGATGATTATTATTCTCAGACACCCATTTTTGCTTGTCTTGAATTTTTTGAAGTGGGTTACTGTCTCACTACTAGTACTGGCTGCCATCTTTTCCCTATATTCTGATGTTATTTCTGTGATGACGAGTAGATTCTTAAATCAGTTTTATGTTCTCAAAGATATCCTGAAATCTTAAGATCGATCACAATATCCTCCATCTGATCAGAACGAACCCCCATTCGATCAAAATAATATTCTAATAATTCATGACATACATATATTCCCGACCATACTCTTTGAAGATCACAAATTTTTAGGGTGATAAGTCAAGTCAAGTCAAGTCAGTCCGGCCATTTTGTCTAGCTATCTAAGATGTCAGTTCATGATTATTGTCTAGAAAAATCCTTCAATTTGTGTTCAATTAAATATATGTTTGCATTTGATGGTTATTTGTCTCTTTTGGTGTTGTGGCAGGATTCAAATACCCGTAAATATCTACGGCGCCATATAAATGTAATCTGCATTGCCCACCAGAGAAGAGTTTATCTTTAATGATGAAGAATACTAAATATATGTGCCAGTAGATCTCTATGGTGTCGTCTAATAAATTCTCTTTCTCGTGAACATGACTTATTTCCTATTTTGAAATCCCATATATAATAATCCACACGTTGATCCCAAAATATCCTTGAAGCTTTCAATCTAAACTGTGGACCACTAATTCAAAAATTGGATCATTGGCATATCATCAAAATCAAATGGATCTCAGCGAGGTATCCATATTTATCATCTTAACAACCACGGGTATCCACATCACAAGGTTGACGTGAGCACCGCACCATATCCGAGACAACGGATCAAGTCTTCTTTCATAGCTCCATTGTTGAAAATTAGTATTTCATCATTTCCAATCAAGCATTTATTCAATGGATAAAAAATTTGAAATGGTCCCTATCCAATAAGTAATGTTGAACTGATCTAAAGTTGTCTTATTGTTAATGATTCAACATTTGTTTAAGTAAACTTGATACAATTAACTCAGGAGAATGCTCTTATGACTTTATTCATAATATTTTGAAAGTAAATGGATAATTCAAAATAATGATTTTTTTCTATTCATACAAGAAACATGGATCGGTTGTTAGGTATAGAGGTTTCAAGATGCAACTTTTTAAAATCCTAAAATGATTTTGTAACAACATTCCATAATTTTTCGGTTATAAGAATGGGTTATAGAGAAGCATGTTCTTCCTTTTTCTGCGATTTTTTACTTTCCCTCGTACATCTAAAGAATAGTGTTAAACACTAAGTAAATCACCATAAAGACAAAACATGATCCTTTTAAATATCTAAATGTTAAGTCTAGTTATAGTAAACAACATTAAGGAGCTTCCTCTCTGAGCTTCCTCCGGTAAGCTTCCATTCTGAGCTTTCTCTTTGAGATTTCTCTCTTAGCTTCCTTTGGTAAGCTTTATCACTGAGATTCCACGCTGAGCTTCCTCTCTGAGCTTCCTTTGGTAAGCTTCCTCTCTGATTTTCCTTATCGAGCTTCCTCTAGTGAGCTTCCTCGATGATCTTCCTCATTGGGCTTCCTCTTTAAGCTTCCTCATTGAGCTTCCTCTATGATATTCCTATGGTAATATTACTCTCTGAGCTACCTAGTAAGATTCCTCTATGAGCTTCCTATGGTTAGCTTCCTTTTTGAGTTTCCTTTTGTAAGATTCCTATCTGAGCTTCCCCTAGTAAGCTTCCTCTCTGAATTTCCTCTGAAAATCTTCCCCTCTGATCTTCCTAGTCGAGCTTCCTTATTTCTTGTTTGTCCAAACTGCATGAGCTTGTGCACTAGGTTCTCCACTAAACTTAATTAGGAGGGAGAGTTATCTCTAATCACAAGACTATCTGTAGGCTCCCCCTACCATTTTCCCTTCATTGAAATATTTGTTGGGTGGCTAAGAAATGTCTGAAGAAAACATATCATGTCGAGAAACCTTCCTCCTTCAAAATCTTCTCTTGTGTTCCCAATCCGACCAACACCGAGTAGACTTCTGGAGAGGGGACTTAATTGACTGAAACATTTTGAATTCTTCGTGGTCAGTCCCCTTAGTTAAAAGAAAGGGCTCCAAAATTTTCTTGTTGATTTCTAGGAATGTCAATCTCCTAGGTATTCTACCCATTGAAGTCCAATCATTGAGGAACCTATTCGTGAAATAACTCCTACTCCCTATTCCTTTGTGATTGGACTTATATATTCCCGACGTCCTCCTTCTTGGTCTGTAGATGAGGCTGGTCATAGAATTTTATTTAGGGAGGGTTTGTCTATTCCCTCTATGAACACTAATGGGGCCACCTCATTACTAGAGGAGCCTCACTTGGATGCTTCGTAGTCTCCCTTCTTGACTGTGCTTATCTAAAAATTATGCATGCTTTTTCAAGTCAACCATAGGTAATTATTTCTCCCTTTAAATTTCTCTAAGTGTAATCTTCAATAGTCAGGACTAAGTGTTGTGTTGTTTTTTTACCTTTTCAGGTGGAAGCTTTTTTTTATCGTTAGGGCTCTCATTCAGTCTTTGCCCCTAATCCCTTTGGCGAGGCCCATCGTGGACTGGCTTCCACGGGCATCTTTAGAGGAAGTATAAACTAATACCCCATATTTTCCTTTTCATTTACCCTTGTCCCATTTACCCCACTTTGATAATACTTAGACAAAAAATTTCTTCTTTCTTTCATGCAGCTCTCTCAACGAGGTCATTCTGCTGTCAACCCTGAGGTTTTTCTGGCCTCAGTGGGGACTGATACCTCTACCACCCGCACTGAGGTTCCTCTAGCCTCCTTTAAATCTGACCCTATGGTTTTCCTAGTTCATCTGGAGAGTCTTCTCTTGAGGTATCTCTTGTGCCAGTGGGTTGTGGACCTTCCTCGCAATATCGCGAGGTAACTCCCTAAGAGAGAACCCTTTAGGGAGACCGGGGATGGTTGCATTCCACCAGTCTTTTTTGAAAATGTTCAAGCTTATGAGGTCTCTTTTTTCTTTATTACAATATGTCTGCTCTGAAAACCCAAAAAAAAAAAGACTCAACTCACACGGGCTTGGTGACTTAGCAATAAAAATTTCTAATATTTTTTGTAGCTCAAAATCTCACACCTGCTTGGTGACTTCGCAATGAAAACACTTGCTAAAGTTTTGACACAACACATACTTGGTGACTTAGCAAATAAAACACTTGCTAAGTGTTATACCCATACATCCCCAAAGGTGAATGAGCTCCAAGTGACAAAAGAATAAATGAACGTGTTCGACTCTACTCCAAAATGCGTCTCAGTGTCCATTGGCTCGACTTACAAGTGGTAGAGATTATAGAATTTGTGGACAAAATATAAAAATACATGAACACCCTCCATGACTTAAATTCCTATAATTTAGGACTTGACTCGGACTTTAAAATACGTAATAAATGATCTTAAGAGGGTAAAAAAAGTCATGGGAACCCATATTGAAAATTACATTAAAGATTAAGTCATTGTAATTATGTTTAGATGGAGGTATTTAAAATATGTAATAAATTCCGGGGAACTATGTTTAGATGGAAATATTGAATTCCATGGTTTGAACTGGTTCGGCCTCTAGAGGGTCAGAGCATGGGGTCCGCAGTTGTATTTGGGGGAATTTTAGGAGTTCATACGAGTTGGTAGGATCGTGTAAGGGTAATCATGGAATTTATTAAAAATGGAAACGCGATGTTACTAATAAAAGGAAAGTTAAATTAACTAGATGGATAATTGTGTGTTATTAAGAAAGGATGTTTAATAATTCACACGTGGTTAGTTATTAAATAAGGATGATTACGGAAAATCTTTATGGAACAACTAAGGGGTAATTATTAGGATAATTACCTTTACATATTTTAATATGTAACTATATTTTATGAGGGCATACCTATGTTCGTGGACTGTTCTATCGGTCGGGGTACGCGCGTTCGAAACGATAGCACATGTAGGTGCAGGAGGGTTGGGCATAGTGTAAGTCATATCTTAGGTTCTATGTAATCGCGCCAATTATGAGAGATGAGACCGCCCCATCTTGTATGTATAATGTGTTGTCCGTTTTGGATCAGAGACTCCTATGGACTTACCGAAAGATCACTAATGAGACATTATTGGTAGATTCCTTAGTGTCACATATATATAAGAATGGAAGAATCCCCTAAGTTTAATATGTAGACCATTAAATACATACTGAATACTACACTGTATATATGATGTTGATGTCATCATTTATGGGTAGTATGACTAGGGTAGTTTGGGAAATAGTAACTTGAATGTTGTTAAAATTATTTCAACAAAATTATCTTGCTAGATGCGTTCTCATACTATCATTCTCATGTATCCATCATCTGTATCGGAACTTGGGTGGTTATATGTGTAGCACTGCTTCTACATAAAGAGTGAGACCTATTATGTATGTGTGTGACGATGAGAGGCATTCATTTTGAATTATTTATACTTTTGCACAAATAAACTTATTAAGTTAATTCTTGCAAACTCTAGGGTGCTAACCCAAAATTATAAATGATTTATTCCACTAGGTGTGCCTAGGTAGGGATAGCAGGATTTTCGTGACACTGGCCTTACCGTTGCTCTTGTTAAGCATATTTCATTTCATTGACTCTACCTTTGGTTATTCTTTTATTTTAGTCATTACATTTGGATTATTATAAGGGCATAAAGCCGAAGTTCATTTCTTTGGTTGAGATATTATTCCTATGTTGGGTTTTATTTATTTATCTATTCAAACAGTGGATGTCGAATTTATTGGAGTTTGATTATTTATTAAATTTTAGTTTAATTCATATATTGTTATTTAATAATTATTTTTGTGTGATGCAAAAGATGATATAAATTGACAAATAAGCCCCATATTAGTCATATTCATTCTAGACAACCTTTACATGAGAAAATGGGGGTTGTTATAGTTTATATAAGAGCATAAACGTTCATTTCATTTTACATTACGTTCATTTCATCTTGAATTGCGTTCATTGATACGTAGAGCCTATAATTATGATTCATTATATTCTTACGACTGGTACTAGTTCGAACCTTGTTTTCTTTCAGATGTCAAACAGAAGTAGGGGAAGACCTAGGCGCGTAGCCTCACCCACTGCAAATAAAGAGGCTCAGTCGGAGCCACAACAGTAACCTCAATCCCCACCGGCCTAAACTATCACCACCCTAGTTGATATCGCTACCATCGTTGCCAAGTAGGTCTCTACCAAAATGGAAGTAATGTTCTAGCAGTTTCCACCACCTCAGGCATAACAATAGCCACCACAACCACAACAGGTGGCGTTACTAGCTTGGTAGTGAGACAATGGAAAAATAACATTTGGAGGCACTTACAAATAGTTGAGTGTACTCCATCTCAGAAGCCAATGTTGGTCTAGTTTCGACTTGTGCGGGCAACACTCCAGTGGTCTGAGTTAGTTACTTCAGCTGCAGAGTGATAACGTTTGACCACAGATGAATTTTGAGAGAAGTTCAAGGGAAAGTATTTCCCTCAAGAGATGTAGTCAAAGATGAGGAGTCGGTTCATGGACCTCAGATAGGATGGTCACATGATGGTGGAGTATGAGGGGGAGTTCACTTCTCTTTCTTACTTTATTAGAGGAGGTAAACACGGAATAAATAAAGATGGATAAGTTTATAGCAGGGTCAACGTGGCATATCAGGAAGGCACTTTTGGGGAACCCCGCATTCACTACGTATAATTAGATGGTGAACGCTACCTTTTTACACTGCCAGTACAACAGGGCCTTTTAGATAAATAAAGGAGAAAAAAGACAGGGAGATGAGACATCTAACCTGCTGGGTAAGATGAGTGCAGGTAGAAGTCAGAGGGCCCAGGAGTTTAGGGGACCTCCATCTACAGATCAACATAAGCAATTCCAGTTTCGATGATCAAAACAGGCAAGTCTAGCAGGACTATGGGCACTAAGGATAAGGCCAACAGAGATAAAGCCAGCATGGCCAGTAGCATAGGGGACATCAAGGCCAGGGTCAATATATTCGAGGCTAGTAGGATCGATAGGTAGAGAGATGCTTATTTAATGGGAAGTGTTACACTTGTGGTGGGAGGGTACATACAGTAAGGAGATTTCCTCATAGTAATCAGGAACCTTAGGAGTAAGGTGGTCAAAGAGGATATCCAATACCATGAGGGCAACACCAACAGTTACCAAATTTAGGAGTTACAATACCAATTGCTCCACCACAGCGCCAGTCGCCACAAATGTAGTACGGACGGATGTACCACATTGCACCAGCATAGGGATGAGTGTCACTTCAGGCAGTAGAGGGTATGTTCCCTATATTTGGGCATATGAGTTGTATTTTATTTGATACCGCTCCATCTCATTCTTTTGTTAGCACTAGTCTTGCACATGAGACTGGGATGGTAGATTTTTCTTCTAATATTATACTTCATGTTTATTCACCCATGGGTATAGAGGCACAAATATGTACAATATGTCGTGGTATAAGGGCTCAGATTGGAAGACTCGTGTTTGTGGTAGATTTACATATTCTAGGTGTGCATGAGTATGATGTGATCTTAGGGATGGATTGGGTAGCTGTATAAAGGTCATGTGTTGACCGTTATAGTTGGGCCATCGTATTTACCATTGTAGGGTAAAGGATTTACTTAGTTACGATGCCACACCCAAGAGGTGGGTTGATCACACACTTATCTTATGTTAAGGATAAGACTTCTTCCAAGTTCATAGTGTCGCTAGATTCCATCCCGATAGTTGGCGAGTTTTCTAATGTATTTGGGGATATCCTATGGTTTTCACCTACTCGAGAGATAGACTTCATGATTGATTTGGTTCATGTCATGAGACCTATTGCCCGTACACTGTTTCAGATGGCTCCTCGGGTGATGAGGGAGCTTTGAGATTAGATTTAGTAGTTACTAGGGCAAGGGTTTATTAGGAGGAGTACTTCATCATGGGGTGCTCCAGTTTTGTTCATCAAGAAAAAAGGACAGATCCCTACTACTTTGTATCAACTACCGGGAGTAGAACAAAGTCACCATATGGAACAAGTATCCATTGCCTCGTATTGATGAATTATTTAACCAGTTGAGGGGAGCTACTTACTTTTCAAAGATCGACCTGAGGTTGGGTTATCATTAGGTGAGGGTTAGGGAGCAGGATGTCTAAAAAATGATGTTTCTGATAAGATATGGGTCATATAAGTTTTTGGTTAGGCCGTTTGGGCTAACCATCACACTAGATTTTTTTATGGACCTAATGAATCGGGTATTCACTAACTTTAGGGATCAGTTCGTCATATTGCTTATTCATGACATAGTAACTTGTTCTCAAACTGTGGAGGAACACGCACAATATTTACGGGTAGTATTACAGACGCTGTGAGACATCAACTATAGGTTAAGTTTGATAAGTGTGGTTTTTGGTTCAGGGAGGTACAGTTTTAGGGCTACATCGTATCTGAGAGGGGGATATCTGTGGATTTGAGGAAAGTTTCTAAAGTGATGGAGTGGGGATAACCCACTACACCCACCGACGTGGGTAGTTTTGTAGGATTGTCTAGGTATTACCACCGGTTCATTTAGGGGTTCTCAAAGTTAGCTGAGCCTCTCACAAACTTGATGAGGATGGGTGTGTCATTCATATGGGATAACGGGTGTCAGCAGGAATTTTACGAGCTGAAGGCTCGATTTACTAAAACACCAATACTTGGATTACCTTGACTGGGGATAGACTATAAACACTACAAGAAAAATGGTCATTCATATAAGTCAGAAACGGACATAAATGACTAGTTATGTCAGTTTTAGAATTTTTCAAAACTGACGTATAAAACCCTGACATCAATGTTCGAAAAATGACATAAATAAGATCGTATTTATCTCGATTTTAAGAACAAATAAAAACTACAGTATTAATCATATTTTCATGAAAAATTGGCATAAATAGCATCACATATATGTCACTTTTAGTAAATTTATTAGAGTTTTATCAAAAGCGACATAAATGTTGACATAAAAATTTAAAAAAAATAATTATTCCATAAATAGTCAACTATTATTTGAGGTTAAATCAAACCATGTAAATAGATAATAAATAGTCTAACAACATTCTTATAGTCTAGATTTCATCAAATAAGTTCACCGATAACTTGAAATATACAATATTGATCAAGGAAATTCACATTGTGCCTCAAATAAACAAAGTGTCAATTTAAAAAAAATGGACAGAGTCTCCTTAGTTTATTGGACTATCCAGCCAAGGGGTAACAACTAATCCAACAAAATGTAAAATTGAAATACAGAGAAACTTTTTAAGAATTCTCCTATAGAAGCTAGTTGCGGCCATCTTTGAATCAACACTTGACAATGCTTGGTACCTTTTCACTCGGCAGTGTTCGATTAATTTTCACTTGCTAGTGCTTAATTTTTCTGTTGCTAGATTGATTTCAATCGTTGAGTTGCTGGTTCATTCTGCTCCATTTGTTATTTGGTCCATTCTTCCCCATTTGTTATCGGGTTGATCGTGCGTTGGTAAAAATCGAACAATAAAAAAATGGGTAAAATGGAATATAGAAACTGCAGAATCCTTACTTGAGGGAAAAATTAAACATATAAGTAAGCATTAGAAGATGAATACATAAACTGTCTATTTAAAAGTAAAAGAGGGGAGCCGAGAGTATACATGATTGTTTTTATGAAAGCACGATCCGCAAATTGTGTAATTAAAAATTTGCCCTTGAACAGGCATTGTTTAACTAACAAAGAATACACTTTGTAATTGGAAAGATCATAGAATTTGTTATTGGAAATAGGATACACTATGAACAGTGTGTAATCAACTCGTGAACCATTCATATTAGAATGAAGGCTACACATTATATGCCTCAATTAGAATAAAGGCTACATAGTGTTTGCCTCATTCAAAACCTCTATGAACCTCTCCTTGGAATGAAGGTAGATATTTGCCTCAAATGTGAAATCAAATATGCCTAGGTAGATGTAAAGTTGTGCAATCAAATATGCACTAAAAGAAAATAAAATAAAAACTAACGGATTAAATGAGTTAAATATAGAAACAAAAAATAAGAAAGAAACTTATATAACCATTTCACAAAAGTAAATTAAAATTCATCTCCAAACTTACACAACCATTGTAAACTGAACTGAAGTCCATTGTGAGCCAATTTAATCTACTATGAGGCATCGTGCTGACCAAGCTGCTCAACTCACTAAGTTGAAGAGGGAATTTATCGGAAATTTCATTGTCAAATACATCAAGCGATTCCATTTTCGACAGTGTTGTAATGGAATATGGGATTTGGATAGTAATTCAAACCACAATGAAAGGGCAAGTAGTAAAGGAACGTATCATAGAAATGGGAGAAACCTTTGCACTTTCTCTATTTTTATAATTTTTTTCCTTTTAGGGGTTGGCCAAAAGAAAATACAGTACCAATGGTCTATACCTACATTTTGTTACGAATCTAATGATCTATCATATATAAATTCATCCACTTTATTTGCCAAATGAAAATCATTGAATTTTAAAACAATCATTCAAACACAACACACCATACAAGTGGGAATAGGAAAGAAAAAGGATTATACTTTAATGAACTTGCATGTAAATTTGGGGATTACTCAAAGCTTCAATTTGTTTTGGTCTGTGCAAACTACAGATAAGGAGAAAGAACCAAAGCTCTAAGTAGTTCAACCCTAAAATATACATACCTGGTCGTGCTAATTTTGATTAAGATTTGAGGCAAATGTGCGACTGGAACTGTTGGCGACATGGGTTCACGTCATAAGATTTTCTACATGCTGACACCATGGCCTTCAAATTTAGAATTCAATTGATTGAGGGGGCTCTTAAACATAAAAATAATGATAAGAAGCTTTTTACAGATGGAAAGAATAATGTTGTAAAGTCCCAAACACTTTTCCCTGAAGTAGAGAGTATATCTTAAATGGTGGCTACATTTGAAAATTATATATCTTCTCTGATCAAATTTAATGGAGAAGTCAATTTTTATTCACTTATTGGATTGGACCAATTTGTTAAAAAGGAAAAGTTATAGAAATATTACAAAAGGATGGTTGTGATGATCCATACCAAATAAGAACAAGACTCTATTATGTGGGCTGATGACGGCATTTAAGCTTGGTTCTTAAGCACGGAGTCTCTTATCTGACAGTGTTAAGAAAAGTTCTTATGATATAAGGAGAACTAGTATTCGATACTTTATGGATCATTTACGAGAAGCATGTGAATATGGGACTTTCTTTAAAACTATTATGGTGTTTTCATAGCCCTCAAAGGAGGATAAATTCAGGTGAATGGTTTATCCTGTATAGTTTATAGTAATATACACCCAAAAATGGGTACGTAAGTCATATATTTAATGGGACTATATATGTCCCAAACATCCATTATGTTTTACAGGGAATGGGGTCTCTAGATTTCATTCTGGACATGGATTTGATTATGATTATAATATATAACATCAAAGGGATTTGACCATTAGAGTTTGTTCGGGAGTAGTGAATCCTAATGGATTACCTAACAAATTTGTGAGTGGCGTTCACTTGGCCGATGGAAGTGTTGGTGAAAAAACTTATGGAAAGCATTATATAAAAAATGTTATGGTTGATATGGTGTCCAATTGGTACAATGAACACTTGGACCTAAAAGTCGGGAAACCACCTAAAAGAGGATGATTGATGTAGGAGAAACTTCTCGAAATGCACATGAAGAAATGTATTTAAAAACTTAACAAGATGAGAAAGAAATTAGCGTAAATAGAAATATCAATCATAACTAGTGAGATTTCAATCAACGTTATCTAGCCACCCCTGTGTTTGATGCTAAAATTTTGTTAGTTGACAAAGAAAGAACAATAGTTCGTAAGAAACTAGAAGAAATAAGGTTGGATACTAAAGTTGAAAAGGAAAAAAGCACAGTAAAGTTAGTAAATCCACTGTCTTGTGAGTTCATCTAAGTAAAACAGTTTAGACACATCTTAATAAAACAATTTAAGACAGTGAATTTAGGTCAGTTGATTTGGTGGATTCTGGGTTTACCAAATTTATCGTATATTTTAGGGACATTTAACTTCTGATATTGTAAAAGAATATGTGTTCTCTAATGTTCTGACTCTAACATGTTGATTATATCTGTTTATAACCTTATAGGGTGAATTATGGATTTTCTTGTGTCTTTTATACGGCTTCATTGTTGACTACATATCAACATTGAGTGTAAATAATCCTATCTGAAAAAAGAGAACATAAAAGACAGTATGTTTTGGTCAATTTTCTCCATTACTTGATTCCTTTTAGTTTTAATTCGCCAAATCGGTGTATGGATCAGAAATTCAGGTTCTGCAACCATTAGTGGAGCTACTATAGCATCTGAATACGTTGGTGTGGTATATATAGTTCCATTTCATATGTATTTGATACAGAAAATTAAAATTAATAATAATAAGAATAAAGCAAGAGTGAAAACCTGGAATAGTTCATTATCAGTTCGCAACTTAATTCCAGGTACAAAATGCAACCAAACAGGGAATCCTATAGTTTTAAACGTGGGTTGAAGTTAACTTTCGTTGTGATTGGTGGAATTTATATGAATATGACTACCAACAAAAATTTAAAATGCTTGGGATCAATAACTAACGATTCTTAAAAAGTCGGACTAAATCCCAATGGCTACATATATATAACAGATATATATATATATACACATAATAGGGAGTTATGTATATATAACAGTTATAACAACTATATAGCTGTTTGAAAGATGACTGTGTAAAAATATGAGAACTACTAATTATATTTCTTAGTTGAAGATTAAGGACAGACCTCTAATACCTGAGCCAAATAAGATTAAAAATTATATTATCCAGTTTTTAAAGATATTTATTCTGCCAACCCCTATACTCAACATGATTATTTTGTTGACAATGTGATTCCTCATTGGTTAGTGATCATGAAAATGTTATGATGAAAAATATCCCCACTTTTGACGAAATTAAAATAACTACATTTTCTACGCTCCAAAGAAGCACCTCAAGCTGATGGTTTTGGAGGTTTGTTCTACAATAAATGTTGGAACTTTATAGAAATTAATGTGTGCAGGGTAATAAAAAGTTTCTTCATTAGCAAATTAAATCCTAAATAGTTTCCTCGCTATCATGGTCTATTGTAGAGGAAAACCATCCTCTATTGATTCAATAATTAAGGTGTTTGAAGACTATGAAAATTCTTCTTGTCAGCGAATCAATAAAGATAAATGTACTATATTCTTGGGGAAATGTGCTCAAAGAAGAAGAAAGGAAATTTTAGAGACAATAGGCATCAAAGAAGGCAAAGACACATTTATTTTCTTGGGGGTCCCTATTTTTAAAGGAAAACCTAAAAGAAGATATTTATAATAAATTGCAAACATTGCTAAAACCAAACTTGATAGTTAGCAAGGAAAAATGCTTCCTTCTATTGGTAGGCTTTAATTGAACAAACTTGTGGTCTATCCTATTCTTATATATAGTTTCATAGTATACAAATGGCCTAGAAATCTCTTAAAGAAGTCAACTTCTTAAAGAATGTTAATAATTGTGGCTTGGAATAACGTTTGTGCTCCTATCAATAAAGGTTGCCTCAGTTTAAGATGCTTCAAATGTCTTAATAAGGTTGCCATCCATAGACATGTCTGGGAAACATTTTTTAAAAAGACTACAAGGTCTGAATTTTTGAATGATAGATTCAGTACTTTTAGAGATAATATGCGCTACAAAGTTAGGTATATTTGGCCCGGTTATCAAGAAGACTATAGCGTAATCATTCTTCATTATGAATGGATTATTGGCACTGGAAAAACTGTGAAGATTTGGACTAACATATGGATTAGAGAACCTATAGAAAACCAAAGAAGAGATAAACCATAATTTCCTTATAATAATCAAATGGTGTATGAATGGATTAGAAAGTGTTAAGTGTGATATACCTTCTATTTTCTCATCTAAATTCCCTCTTATTACTAGGAAGATAGAAGAATTATAGCTTCCAATTGATAATCAAGATGACTATTTGACATGGCTTTCAACTCACATGGTGAATCTAACTTTCAACGAGGATTATGAAGTGGTCAGAATAAAAAATCCTAGATGTGATGAATTATCATTCATTTGGAAGAAGAATATTCCTCCAAGAATCTCAATTACAATATGGAAACTACTTCAAAATAAAACTATTGATCAAGATCTTCTTCAAACCAAAGGATTTCACTTAGTATCTAGATGTGAACTTTGTATGTGTTATGCTGAATCTACTCATCATTTATTCAATGAATGTGAATTTGCAAAGTCTTTTTGGAATTGTATTTTTTGGATATTCAAAATATGATTTATCATGATGACAATATTATCTCATTGGAAGAAAATCTTACATATTATCTCACTGGAAGAAAGACTCACAATTTTTATGAAAAATAAATATACTAAAATGACTTAATACTGTGAATAGCTTGGAAATAATTTTGTACTACCAATTATAGAATATTAAACAAGAGTATAACACCTGAGTTGTGACTTCTCTGTATTATGGATCTGAAGGGTAGAAAAGGAACACTTTGCCATATTTTCCACCCTTAGTATGCATGGAGAAAAAAAGCATCGTAACATCACCATGATAAAATGGACCTGAATAGCCATACAAACATAATGAATATGAGCAAGTTTGTAATAAATATAGATATATTTGAATATATGCTGATGCAAATGGTGGGCCGATGGGGCGTGTGCATAAGGGGTGTATTACACTAAAACCCTTGAATTATTTTTAGTTTATGAGTCACAGTCTGATCTAAAAGCCTGAAAAACTAACACTTAAACTGGCTACCAATTTCAACTAGCCCAGGGAAATGGATCCCTACTCCCTGGTATTTTTATTCACAAATAAACAAAGAAAATGATAATACGAGCCTCAAAATAGTTTATATGAGAACTTTATGCCATATTAATTATATGTCGAAACTTTGTCCATACAATTTTTAGGTTCTTAAAATGTGCCTTTTAGAACTACTAGTAATTATACACATCGTACAAATATATATAGTTGGAAGGAAATAGATACTGAAAAAAAAAATGAAATCATTTAAAGAACATAAAATCTTTGTATTAATAATTTCTTAAAATATTCCTATTGCAGTATTTAAGTTTCAATAAAACTTTTATACTCATCTTATAAACCGTCAATAGGCGTACCCACATCTTGTAAATTTTTCCTCCCATGATCCACGACCTCACCCTATAATGTAAATGCAATTACAAATGTGATCTTGTAAATGCAAATGTTTTCATAGAGTTATCTTAAAATGGTTAATTTGGAATGATGATTAAAGAAAAAGAGATGGTAAGATTATTGATTAGGACTTGGTGGTCCGATGATGATGATGGAAAGGAGAGATATTGACTATGACATTGGACACAAAGGATCGTCTGGGATTCTTTTTCATCTCATTAGTCTCAAGCTCTAAAATCCATCTCTCTTTATCTCGTACCAACTACCAACGGTGATGGTACCCGGTTTACGCTCGAATTAAACTATATTTTCCATTTATGTCATTTTATATTTTTCTGACACAACATCAATTTTCAGACTGACATAAATGATACTTTCTTATAGTATTGGTCATGTTTACTCACACAGCCGAAAGATAAGATGTGCTACTAATGCATCTCAACCGCCAACACACCAATACTTGCAACTGGTCTCACTAAGGAACAATGACTACTAACTATGTTGGCTTAAGGCTAGATAAAGACAGTGTGTGAAATCTCTCTGGTTTTCTCAGATCCTACTATATATATATTCACACATTAGTGTATGCCCGTTCTTAATGTCAAGATGCTAATTTTCGAAAGTGTACATTGTTGATGGGACCATACATCATATTTAGTTCTAAACAAATAAAATCTGTTTTAGAGTTATATGAGGTCGTGGAACATCTTATTCATATGTAGTTATTTATGCCCAAACATGTGTTATTTTCTATACATTTTGACTGAATAAAAAAATATACAACAGATGCGAAAATAGATTTATACCCTCAACGGATACCAAAAAATACTACAACGAAGGTTAGTCGCCAATCAAGTAATATCCACGAATATCAACAGATAACTGGAATTCATGCATGAAGATGAGATATCAAAAATAAAAACACAACTGGAATACATGTTTATGCCCAACGAAGATGTGGTATTAGAAATTAGTACATGCTGGAATACCTGAATGAAAATTCAGTGCACAGTCACACAACAAGTATATCGTAAATCAGTATACAGCACAAAGTAGTACACAATCTAATGCACACCCAAATATGAAAGTTTTGACATCCCACAGCTGAATAAGTAACAACTATCAAAATAAAAATAGTACTAACTATTGAAATTAAAAATGATACCAACTATTGAAAGAATCGACGCGTATAACCTCGCCCAAAAAATGATGCACAATCATTTCAATAGGGTCGTAGAAAATTGAAACTTCAATAACAACACGAAAAATTTAAACAGAAGTTTCAAAACCAACGTAGACTTTCCTAAAAAATTAGTACAAATGAACATCTGTGAAAATTCCTAAATCGTTTCAATACAGAAACAAGTGAACATCTGGGAAAAATAGTGCAAACGAACATTTGAGAAAAACAGTATAGAAAATTGTTAAATCGTTTAAATATAGAAACAAACATCTGTCAAAATAAAGAACAAAATCTGTTTCATCTAAAAACTATTTATATATCTCATAGATCCAAATTTGTCTACCTATCTCACATCTCCAAATCCTAATTTTATCAACTATGTTTATCTACCTATCTCACAACTCCATAATGGAACTTATCACTACTCTACTACTATTTTTTAGTTAAAAGTTTGCCAAAACCAGTAAGGGTCAGAGAAGAAACATGTGCCAAAGTCAATAGCATAAAAATAGACCTTTGAATGGGTGTTGATGTAAAAAACTAGATTACTCTAATAATTTAATCACAGATAAATAAATGAGTCAGAATATTTTAAAGTGGTTCAGCCTTATGTGAATGGCCTACGTCCACTGTTATATTATTGTTGAGTGTTTGGGAATTCTCGATTACAAGTTCTCTCAAGAAATTCCCGTCCCTTTGAATGAGGATGATACAAGGTATTTATAGCCTATAGGCTGTACATGAAAGGGCTGGTACATTAAATGATATACATATGAAAGGGTAATACATTTAATGCAGCGTGTGCGTCAAGATGATAATCATTCAATGAATGGTTGAACTGTTGATTATCTGGAAATTAATGATACGACCGAGATGCAGTTCGGACCGCCTTAGTTGCTCGTTGCTCTGGAGTTCCTCGGAGCGCTGGAATACCTTGGAGTGCTAAAGTTCCTCGGTGTATCCTCGTTGCTTGGAGAGAACATGAGTTGGTCGGGGAAATGAACTTCCTCGTTGCTATTGTGCCACGTAGATTGACACGTGTCTTCGTATTATTCGTCCATATCAGCATATTAATTTTGGTATCAACAGAAGCCCCCAATGTTTCATATTTCGAACTTTGAGGAGTATGGAACATTGTTTCTCGGTATATGGCAATATTAAATGACTTTCCTGGATTTTAGGAGCATTTTCTTTGTATTTGAATTTCCTTCAATATTCGCAGAATCCGCCTTTTTGAATTTTCATAAGCGCTTCGATCTTCGTGCTGTTTTTGTCCTTTTAGCCACCGGTAATACAATAGTTTCTTTTTCGTAATCATTTCCTTCGCCGCTTCCCAAGGTAAAGTATTTAAACTTCTTAGGTAACCATACCGTCTTCTACCTTTTCCAATTTTCTGCATTCAAGCTTTCTATTCTCTCTTTCTCTCTTGTGCGTGTCATCCTTGTTTTCGTTCGTTGTTGATAGCTCTCCTTTCTTACTGTAAGCTTTTCTTCCTTCTTTTTTTATTCACCATGGTTTATATTATTGAATCTATTGAAAAATTCCGTTCTGATTTTTCCATCCCTTCTTGGGTGATTTTAGAGGAGTTGTCTGAACCTCAAAATTACTTTCGTTTGGCTGAGGGACATTGGTTTCCCAGTCTTTTTATTGCTGAATGTGGGTTTTCCTTTCCACCAAATCCATTATGTTTAGAATTTTATCAGTACTTCGATGTTGTCCCTGCAAAAATAGCCCCCAATACATGGAGAATAGTTAATGGGGTGCATAAGTTAAATCAAACTCATGGAACTCGTTTAGGAATTCCTGAGATTATGTTTTTCTATAGATGGGCTATTCTAGACGATGTTTATTACTTAAAAACTATATTTTTAAATAGGGCTCTGGTAGTCAACCTCCCTGATGCCAACAGGGATTATTTTCAAAATGGGGTCATTATAAAAAATTGGCAACATGGCCCTTTGCCTGGAGATGAAGTATATGATGGTCCTAAATGCCCCCCCTATGGCAATGGGATAGGCTATTTCTGTTTTATTGACTTTCTGAAATTTTGATTTCATCTAAATGCGTGATTGACATTTCAACTTATTTTTGTTTGTAGTTGACAGCAAGAGAAAAACTCCCAAGGAATCAGAGGTAAATATAAGGCAATTGAAACATATCTGGAGTTTGCATCAGAAGGTCGCAGACGAGCATATCAGGTCTGCCTCATATTTGTTGCAGTATAGGAGCTATACGTCGTCCTTTACTGCTCGTCCTGTGGTTAACGCCAGTGATCCAGTGCAAATTCTTGAAGACTCTGATCCAGAATCTCATATCCCTTTGAGCCAAAAAATGGGCAAGAGAAGAGTACCCACTCTCTTTGAGGAGAGTTCCTCTGCTGGAGATGGGAAGAAAACCAAGGTTAATGTCCCAAAGGGGACAAAGAAAATTGATGATGCTCCTTCTGTTGCTGTTCAGAAAGTTGCCGAGAAGCCCCCAGTGGCTCCTGTGCAGAAAGATGCACATGTTGAGGTAATCACTATCTCACCAACCAAAAGTTCCTCGTTGGTTGAAGTTGCTGAGAAGGCACCAAGGAGATTGAGCAAATCCTCCTCGATCAGCATTTCTGGAACCAATCCCCACCTCCTAGCTGGTGGAGATGGTGTTCCAATTATTGTTCCTCCAAGCTCTACGACGATCTTGGCAAAATTTTCACCTATCCCCGAGGTACGAGGTACTGAAGAAGACCTTACTCGAGATGTGGTTACTTCTCTGGCTTCTCGTCATTTGGCTTCAGTAAGTATCTATACTCTGAGCTTTTTATATTTTCCTTTGTTGTTTCCCAATTTTATTTCTGATTTCATTTTCCTCTTTTGATTGCAGTTGACGAGCTGTTTCAACTTAATCCTTAAAAAGGATGAAGCGATCAAGGCTTCTTGCTCCTCGTCCACTGTAGAGGGAGCACTGGAAAAAGCTATTAAATCTGTGAGTGAGTCCCGTCAGAAGTATGACGAGGATAAAACTGAATGGGAAAAGAAATTGGCTGCGTCTGATGCAGAGAATGTACAACTGGGTAATAAGGTGAAGGATTTGGAGAGAGAGAATAAAGACTATGGTGAGAAACTTTCAGTCTTTCGGGAGCTTAAAAATAAAATGAAATTAGCTGAAGAAGAGCTGACCCTTCTACGAGAGGTAAATCATCAGAAAGAGGAGGTGGAAAACAAATTGAAGGCCGTCGAGAATCTTATGTCCGAGAAACTATCCTCGGAGAAGATGAAGAGAAAAACAGCTGTGAAGACGTCCTTTAAAACTGGTTGGGACAAAGGATGGGACAGGGGAGTGGCGGCCATGACGACCCAAGTGAAATATGGAAGTTTGAAATATTTTCATGATGGTTGGGTTGCAGCACTGTAGGAGTTGAAGGTGAACGAGGACTCTGAGCTATTTCAACAACATCTCCCTGGTCCTCCTCCAGTTATTGAAGATGAGTCTTCATACGAAGCTGCATCTGAAGAATCTTCAATGACAGTGGGTGATCAATTCCTTGTTCCACCACCCAACCTATTAGCCACCGAGGAGATTTCGTCGTTGCCTGCTCCTCCAGAACAAATCCCAGCTTCTAATAATCAGACCATTGTTCCTACCGAGCAACCGAGCTCCTCGTCCCAGCCTCCCGAGAAAGTCTTGGGAGACAAGGAAAAGGTGTGAAGTTGTTCGGTACTCTTTTTATGTTCCTCTTTGACTTATCCTCTGTACTCAAAACGATGTAATCTTGTTTGATGATGTAATAAAATTTCATCTTTTTGTCCAAATGATCGTCTCTCCTCTATCTGCATTTTATCTTCTTTTTAATGATTGCTTTTTCTTTCTTTGTTAGTTTGTGGCTAGAATGGAACTGATATCTGCTCATGATACAAAGCTGATGCAACAATGCCGTGAATATTATAAACCTGGTCATACGAATTTGAGTGTATCAGAAATTGCTGACATCTTGGGCCATGATGCTTCAGAATAGGCAGTCGATGCTTATCGATACCTGAAGGATTTATTGGACCGAGCTGTGGCCAATAATGTGGCATACTATGAATTGATTGAAGGGCTTCATTATTCCTTAGAATATCTATAACATCAACATAATGAATCAACTACTTTGCTGCACAAGGAGTATGAAAATAGATATCAACAGCTTTCTTCTGAAACAGGCCATAAAAAGATCCTTGCTGGATACGATATTAGGGAGAGAACCCTAAAAGGTGAAATTGAAGCCTGTAGGCAGATTGCTGAGTTGCTGGAACAAGAGAACAATAATTTACAGAACAAGTTGGCACAGTATGAGTCTGCAGCTTCTTCTTCCACTGCTTTAATACCGGTTACCGATGAGGTTTTCTCGTTCTTAGAGGTTGAGAATGCCAAATTAAGGCAAGAGTTGGATACTCTGAGAAGATCTGGTATTTCCACTACTGCTCGGGGACGAGGAAGAGGGTCTCGTGGGCGAGGCAGAGCTGTTCAAAATGTTGTCGAGAAGCGAAATTCTCCACCTGCTCGGAGTCGATCAAGAGTTCTCAGCCATAATGTTGAAGAATCTCGTACTCTGTCAACATTGGAAACTCAAGCATACTAATTGAACACCAAAGATCGGGCTTTAACTGAAATGTCCAAGAGAAATTTATCTTTGGAATATCAACTTACTGCAACGAAGTCTGCTTTGAATGAAAAAGATGTTTTGGCCAGGAACCTTCACGAGCAACTAGAGAGAATAACTTTCCAATTTCACAAACAACCTCGTGAGTTTTGGATGGCAGGCTATAATGAAGCCCTTTGTCACTTGGATGCTCGTCTTGAAAGTGCCAATAACGAAGGTTATAAACAAGGATGGTTGAACACCCTGGGTGTGTTAAAGCTAGAGCAGGGGCATTTTTTATGGGATTATCATGCTCCAGGGTTACTAGACTTGCCTGTGCCACCTTTCAAATTAGACATGGAATGGATCCCAGCTCGTTCCATTCCTCGGAGTTTAATTTTAAAATATCTTAGTGACTATAGTCTTCATTCTCAGATTGAATTATCTCGTCCCGAGCATCTCTTGGATACACCTTCTGTGATGAACGTTAGAATGCTCAGAGATGTTAATTTCATTAATTCTCCTCTTTGCTTAGAGGATCCTCCTGCTGGCAAAGAGCCTGTTTCAAAAGCTAAAGGAAAGAAACCAATAGAATAGGATTTTCAATGTAATGGTTAGCATATATACATGTAACTTTTAATCTATTTTGATTTTTAATGAAAGACTTTCATTTTCTGTTTGTAAATTTGTATTGCTATTCTGTTGTGCTTGTTAAACACTTTATATTTGTGCATATGTATATGTTAGAAAGATAACAATTTTGTGCTATTCCTTGACCAACTTAGTAATAAATATGAGAAATGTTGCTCAATAAAAGTAATGAGTATAAAGATTTTAAAACTTTGCCAACCAACCAAGGTTGTTAAACTGTGCTCGTCGACCAATTATAGTTAGTGAGAGCTTATCCCCGACTAACCATACTTGGTAAATTTTTGTCTTTTTTATAAAATGTATCTGACCAACTAAGGTCGATAAATTCTTCCTGTCGACCAACTACAGTTAGTGGGTTTTTATCCCCGGCCAACCATACTAGGTTCAGTTTGGAATATTTTGTTCTTCGAAGAACTTTTGTAATAATCTTACCTCCCGACCAACATAAATTGGAATGTGAGAGCATAAATCAAATAATATTGTTCTTCCCTCAACCGTAGTTGATTATTGAACTATCAGGTTCTTTCGAACTATCTTGTCCACTAGTTATCTTACCAACCTTAGTTGATCACGCTAGTGTACGCCTCCTAACCAAAGGAGTATATTTTTTTGGTTCTTTCGAACTATCTGTCCACTAGTTATCTTACCAACCTTAGTTGGTCACGCTAGTGTACGCCTCGTAATGAAAGGAGTATATTTTTTTGGTTCTTTCGAAATATCTGTCCACTAGTTATCTTACCAACCTTAGTTGGTCACGCTAGTGTACGCCTCCTAACCAAAGGAGTATATTTTTTGGTTCTTTCGAACTATCTGTCCACTAGTTATCTTACCAACCTTAGTTGGTCACGCTAGTGTACGCCTCCTAACCAAAGGAGTATATTTTTTGGTCTCGCCCTTTTACCAACCGGAGTTGGTCGTGGGTTTGAACTATCGTCTTCTTTTTTCTGTCGAGCAGCGTAGTGTACAACACTAGTATTCCCCGAAAAACTTTCAAACAAACGAGAGGAAAATGGTGAAAACATCATCGTTTTATTCATATTTATGGAACCGTTGTACATTTTACATCATTGATAATACTTGCGCAGGTGTTCAGCATTCCAAGCATTCTTGAATTCTTCTCCTTCTAGAGTTGCTATTCGGTAAGTTCCTGGTCGAACAACTTTTGTAACTCGGTAAGGCCCATGCCAGTTTGCCTCCAATTTATTGTTCTTCTGAATTACCATCTTTAGCACATAATCTCCTTCCTTTAAGTCGCATTTCCTCACCCTTTTGTTGTAGAAAAGAACTGTTCGTTGTTGATAAGCAACATTCCTAATGGTTGCCTCTTCTCGAACCTCCTCGAGCATATCCAAATCCAGTCTTCTCATCAAGTCACTGATAGGAGAATTGAAATTCAGTACTCTATGCATTGGAAGATCCAACTCGGCAGGTATTACAGCCTCACTTCCAAATGCCAGCATATATGGTGATTCTCCAGTCGCTGCTCGGGGAGTTGTTCGGTAAGCCCACACTACTTATTGTAGCTCATTAATCCAGTTAGCTTTAGATTCACTTAACCTTTTCTTTAAACCATTTAGCAGTGTTCTATTCGTCACTTCAGTCTATCCATTGCTTTGAGGATGACCTGGTGCTGAATGAGTCTTCAGGATGTTTGATTGTTGACAATAGGCAGCAAACTCTTCGTTGTCGAATTGTGTTCCATGGTCTGTGATGAAGTCATGAGGGAGACCCTATCGACAGATGATATTCTTCCAGACAAATTGGTATACCTTCTCGTACGTCATGTCGATAAGGGGTTCAACTTCTACCCACTTAGTAAAATAGTCTACTGCGACGACGAGGTACTTGAATCTTCCTCGGGTGGTCGGCAATGGTCCCACCAAATCAATTCCCCACATGGAGAATGGCCAAGGGGAAGTTATGGGTGTCAACAATGCTTGTGGAGTTCGTCGGATAGAGGAAAAACATTGGCACTTGTCACATTTCTTAGCATAGGCTATACAATCATCCCTCATCGTCCGCCAATAGTATCCTTGAGTCATTACCCTTTGTAAAAGTGTTTGACCAGCTACATGAGCTCCACAAGACCCTTCATGGATTTCTTCAATCAATTCTTTCACCTCGGAGGGATGTACACATCTCTGCAAACCTGCCATAATTCCTCGTCTATATAAAATACCATTAGTTAATACATACCGAGCAGCTTTATACTTCAATTTTTTGGCAGCGAGCTTATCCTCTGGCAATTCTCCCTCTTCAATATATACCCTGATGGGATCCATCCAAGATGGTCCTAAATCAAGGGTAATAACATTCATCATCAGGTTTTCATCTATGCTTCGACTTTCCAGTACTTCAATTCGTATCGTTCTTCGCAGCTCGGTACGAGTAGCTGATGCTAGTCGGGTCAGCGTGTCTGCTTGTACATTCTCCATCCTCGATATTCTCACCAATTGAATGGCATCAAATTCTGTCAGTAACTCCATCACCTTTGCATGATACTTTGCCATTAAGTCTCCTTTAACTGCATATGTTCCTATCATCTGATTTACAATTAATTGAATATCACTGAATACAATTACTTGTCATGCTTCCATAACTTTTGCTAAATTTAAACCTGCTATCATGGCCTCATACTCTGCCTCATTATTGGAGGCTTTGAATTGGAATCGCAAAGCATATTCCATGTCAATCTCGTCTGGGGTGTTCAAAACAATTCTTGCCCCGCAACCTGCTGTGCAAGATGAGCCATCTACATATAATCTCCATATGGGCAACCCGTCTTCATATTCCTTATCTGACAGGGTTCCTCGGTGAAATATTTGTTGCTTCTTTTCATCCTCCCCTGACACTTTTCTCTCGTCGACCATATCTTTTTGCTCTTTTACCAACCGGGGCTGGTCTGAGCTCGAAGTTGATGATCTTTCTTCATCTATAAGACTTTTTACTAACCGGAGTTGGTCTGGATTTATGTCTGTTGATCCTGTAACATCCACAGGTTGGTCAGCGAGCACCTTTTGCTCCTCGGGGGTATCAGGGTATGTAAACTCTGCTATAAAATCTGCTACAGCTTGCCCTTTTAATGATGATCTGGGTTCATACTCAATATCATATTCACCGAGTTCTATTGCCCAGTACATCTGTCTTCCTGATTTTTCTGGCTTGTGAAGGGCTTGTCTCAATGGCATGTCGGTATACACGACGATTGTATGGGCCTGGAAATATGGCCTCATTCTTCTACTTGCTTCAATTAATGCCAATGCCAATTTTTCTAGCTTTGGGTACCTGATTTCTGCACCTCGAAAAGCCTTACTTGTGTAATAGATGGGTTTCTGAACTCCATTCTCCAATCTAATCAATGCTGAGCTAACTGCATTCTCTGATACCGCCAGATACAAGTACAACTTCTCTCCTGTTATTGGCCTGGACAACAATGGAGGTGCTCCCAAATACTTCTTCAAGTCTTGAAAGGATTTTTCACATTCATCAGTCCATTCAAAAGTTTTTCTAAGTGTTTTGAAGAATGGGAGGCATTTATCAGTTGCTCGGGACACAAATCTATTGAGCGCCGCAACTCGTCTTGTAAAACTCTGCCCTTCTTTCTTCGTTGTTGGGGATCACAACCCTAAAAGAGCTTTGATCTTTTCTGGATTTGCCTCAACACCTCGTTGGTTGACGATGTATCCGAGGAACATTCCTTCTCGTACACCAAAGGTGCACTTCGTCGGGTTGAGCTTCATTTGGTATTTATCTAGTTGATCAAAGGTCTGACCTAAGTCAACTAGATGATCAGCAGCTTTCTTGCTCTTTGTTAGCATATCGTCGACATAGACTTCCATGTTGCAACTGATTTGTTCGGCAAAAACCTTGTTCATCAGCCGCTGATATGTTGCACCTGCATTTTTTAAACCAAAAGGCATGACATTATAACAATAAGTTCCCCTTGGGGTAATAAAAGAAGTACTTTTTCGGTCTTCAGGTTTCATTTTGATCTGGTTGTAGCCAGAATATGCATCCATAAAGCTGAGCAGCTCATGTCCCGAAGTAGCATCCACTAGCTGGTCTATTCTGGGCAATGGAAAATGATCTTTCGGGCATGCTTTGTTGAGATCAGTGAAATCAACACACATTATCCATTTATTATTCTTCTTCTTTACCATCACCACATTTGCTAACCAGTCTGGATATTTCACATCTTCAATGAATTGGGCTTTCTGGAGCTTCTCGACCTCCTCTTATATAGCCTGATTCTTCTCGGGACTAAACACTCTTCTTCTCTGCTTCACAGGCTTGATCTCCTTATTCACATTGAGTTCATGACATAAGAAGTTTGGATATATTCCTGGCATGTCTTCGTGACTCCATGCAAAAGTATTCTTCCTATTTCTCAAGAAAGTTATCAACTCTTGTTTTATTGAAGCATCCAACGATGAACCTATCTGGGTTACTGGTTCAGGGTGCTCCTCGTCCAGAATAACATTTTTTGTAGATTCTACCACCTGTCCTTTTACAAGTTGGGATTCATCCCTGGGATCAAGAGTTTCAATTTTTGTACCTTCCTCCACCTGGTAGGTAGTAGTCTTTTTCCTTGATTCCTCAAGCTCCTCTTGCTCGGCAGATGAATAATTGCATTCTCGAGCTATTTTTTGATCACCTTTCACAACTCCTACTCCGAAGTTTGTTGGGAATTTTAAGCATTGATGCACTATAGATGGAACTGCTTCGAACTTCTTCAAACCAACTCTTCCCATGATGATGTTGTAGGCTGACTGCACATTCTTGTCCATCACAAAGAAGCGTATTCTTTCTGTTCGACAAGCATGCTAAGTTCCAATGAATATGTCCAACTTGAACGTCCCAAGTGGAAAAACTTTCTCGCCAGCAAAACCCAGAAGGGGTCTGTGATAAGGTTCCAATTGAGATAATTTCAAATTCAAGCTATCAAAGCATGGATAGTACATGATGTCTGCTGAACTACCATTGTCCACCAACACCCTTGAAATCACCACATCTTTCATCCTCATTTTGATCACCAAAGGATCGTCGTGAGGGTAAAGAATAGCTGCCAAATCGTTTTTTGAAAAACCAATAACTAGCTTCTTTTTATTTACCTTCCTCGGACGATCATCCTCGACAAGATTTATTCGTTGAATATATGAGCAGGCTTGAGCCTCTCCGAGATAAGCCTTTCTTTCTGCAGTAAGGTCTCCTCCTCCAGCATCTCCTCCTGTAATAACATTACAATCAAATGACCCAAAACGTATGGAAAATACCTCTCGTTCAGGCTTCCTTGGCTTTTTTGGAAGATCGGGGTCTTCATCTGGATCATCTTCATTATCTCTTTTCTTTTTCTCCTCCGTCCGACGAGGAGATCTGGAACGATCTCTAGTTCTATCATCATTCTTCCTTTCACCTCTGCGATCTACATACTTTGACAACTTTCCTCTTCGGATGAGCGTTTCAATCTCGTTCAGAAGGGCTATGCAATTTTTGGTCGTATGGCCATGATCTTTATGGAATTCACAATATTTGGCCCTATTCCTCAGGTCAGGATTGGTCCTCAGTTTATCTGGCCACTTGATTTCTTCGTTATTCTTGATTTCTTCCAAAACATGATTAATACCCATTTTCAATGGAGTATAATTATCGTATTTCTTCAGGACTTCCCATGACGTCCTATTATTCTTGGAGTTCTTGTCACCACCATTACCTTTTTGCTCTTTCTTCTTAGATTTGTTAACCTCCACCTTGGTTTCTTTATCCATATTCTTCTTCGCAGCCATAGCCTCCTCGGCATTCATGATTTTTGCCTCTTTTGCCATCAACTCCGACATAGTTTTGGCCAACGTGTAGTATAACTTGTTAGGCAACAATCCACTCATCAAAGCAGTGATCGCTGTCTTTTCTTCGTAATCTATGACTTCCAACTTCTCGTTATTGAAACGAGTTATGTAATCTCTAGTACTCTCACCTGATTTTTGTCTAACACTTAACAAGTGCGCTACTCGCTTTACCGGCTTTGCTCCAAAACAGAAATTGCTAATGAACAACTCGGCTAACTGAATAAAAGTCGAAATCTTACCACGAGGAAGATTATTGTACCATATCTGTGCAGATCCGGTAAGAGTTCCCGAGAATGCTCTACACCTCATCTCGTCGGGGACGACATATATGCCGGCAGCAGCTTCGTATTGTTCTATATGAAGAACAGGATCTGTCTTTCCATCATACTTAGGGGTCACTAAAGGTGCTTTGAATTTCGATGGTGTAGGAAAATTCACAATGGCCTGCACAAAAGGTGTCCCTTGAACAAAAGTTCTCTGTAAGGGATCCCTTTCTTTAGCCATTTCTCCAAGTCTATCCTCCAACCGCTGAATGGAACCTTTCCATGCTTCATTTCCTTCCTCGGGCCACTTAGTCCGATCAATTGATTGTTCTGACGTAGATTCCTAAGATCTATCTCGACGAGTAGTTGGTCGTGATTGTGCTGATCCTTCTCTCAAACCTGATGGTGGTCGAAAGCTTCTCGATGGGGCTCTAGGTGGACTCATATTTCTCCTTGGTCCTAACCGACTGAAAGGAGACACCCTGCTTAATCTTTCCAGGGCGCTGGTTCTCTCCGGAGAGAGAGTGATATGTTGATCTGTATCCGTAGCCCGTATCGATGAAGTTCGCCCAGGTTGATAAGAAAAATCATTAGATTCTTCATTACGATATGACCCAGTACGCCTGGATCGTGATTGCCCACGATCACTCCTTTGCCTTGAATGGGTAGGTGCACCGCCGTGAAGAGTTTGAATGAGTCGCCTCATTATTTTTTGCATGGCGGTTTGTCCTTCAGCTAGATTCGTCATAATTCCAGCAAGATCTGAAGGTGCAGATGGATTTGGAGGATTTCCAACATTTCCAGCATTTCGATTACTGGATTCTGGATTATCTGCCATTGACGATAAATGATTTTTGGTGAAAAAATGATAGCAACAGTCGTTTCCCACAGACGGCGCCAATCTGTTGATGTAAAAAACTAGATTACTCTAATAATTTAATCACAGATAAATAAATGAGACAAAATATTTTAAAGTGGTTCAGCCTTATGTGAATGGCATACGTCCACTGTTATATTATTGCTGAGTGTTTGGGAATTCTGGATTACAAGTTCTCTCAAGAAATTCCCGTCCCTTTGAATGAGGATGATACAAGGTATTTATAGCCCATAGGCTGTACATGAAAGGGCTGGTACATTAAATGATATACATATGAAAGGGTAATACATTTAATGCAGTGTGTGCGTCAAGATGATAATCATTCAATGAATGGTTGAACTGTTGATTATCTGGAAATTAATGATACGACCGAGATGCAGTTCGGAGCACCTTAGTTGCTCGTTGCTCTGGAGTTCCTCGGAGCGCTGGAATACCTCGGAGTGCTAAAGTTCCTCGGTGTATCCTCGTTGCTCGGAGAGAACATGAGTTGGTCGGGGAAATGAACTTCCTCGTTGCTATTGTGCCACGTAGATTGACACGTGTCTTCGTATTATTCGTCCATATCAGTATATTAATTTTGGTATCAACAATGGGTATTACCCTATTTAAAAACAATACATCTTAATAGACTATACACAATTATTAAAAAAAATGACAAATGTCCATCACGAGTAATAGAGTAAACCATAAAAAACCCAAATCAAAGTCATTCAAACACATAGTATCATGATTGAACATGGTTTGCCTAAATGTCCATCAAGAAATATAGTGCACACTCTATCGCACTCAATTACTATTACAAACCAAAATCGAACAACAATTATAACGATATCAGGTTTTTTATAGTGCTTTGTTTTATTGTAAAAGAGTAAACCTCATCAAGCCCAAATCAAAGTCATTCGAACACATAGTATCATGATTGAACACAGTATGCCTAAATGTCCATCAAGAAAAATAGCGCACGCTCTATTGCACTCAATTAGTATTGGAAACAAAAATCGAACAACAATTATAACCATATCACATTTTCATTAGTGCTTTGTTTTATAGTAGTGGGTGCCACACCAAATATATGGAATCCAATTACTACTTCATAAGAAAAATATAAATGAAAGTTCAATCGATAAGCCAACAAACAAAGATTTAAGAAGAAATAAATTAACTATTAACATAAAAAAAACCTTCCAATACAACAAAAAATGGAAAACTTACAAAAGAAAATTCAAATTCAAATTTTAAAATACTTACTGAAAACAAAAATTAATTATTGACCTTTAGCTTATGTTACTAACAATCCCAAACAAATGATCCAACTGAAAGCAACTGATAAATAGCAACCCCATCTCACTCTATTGTTAATTTTTAAATCAAGAGAAGCTAAAATACAAAAAACAAAAGCATAGTAGTTTCAACTCAGTCATTTGAATAAACATTATATATGCAAATAGATGTATTACCCAAAATGAAGACATTTACATAACAAAAAAATACAGACCATGAGAACTTTTTGGTAATTATATGTATCATAAAACCATTTAATCAAATAGAACAAAACCAGAGACAGTGTTGGGTCAAGAACCATACATTTTAAGACCTTATCAAAGAACACTAGAGTACTGAAGAAAATAAAGAGAAAAATAGTGAAGATAGTGATTTAAACATTATGGTTTTAAAACTCCAAATTTCTTAAGTTCACAATAAATTAAAACAAAGTTATATGAAAGGACATACCTTTAGAACTTGTCAATGGTGGTTGTTGTCCATTAACACAAAAACCCTAGACGATTTCTCAAATCAAAACAAACAAAAGAAATGGTAAGAGCAAGAGAGAAGGGATATTCACATAATACATATTTTGATTCACTGAACAAATCGATTCACTAAACAAATCATGTAGATTCTTTAGACAATAAATAAATCACTGAACAAATTTGGAAAAACCCTAGGAATTAATCTAAAGGACAAATCATGAGAGTTGTTCTTTATACCTGCCGTGGATATGGTGCCTCGTCAATGCCGCTTCCTAGAGAGGAGGAAGAGATATGAGGGAAGAGAGAAAGAGAGATTTACAACCGCTGCTAGAGGTCGTTCGAGAGAGATGTGAGCCACACCTTTTGTTTTAGGAGAATGAATTTATGATATGGATCCAATTCTATGGTGCGGGAATGAAAAAAAAAAGCTCTCTCTTTTCTTTCTTATTTATCTCAGTTTTTAACGAAGTCTAAAATAACAAAAACTAATTTATGTCATTTATTTATAAATATGAGATAAAGTATTTATCTTTTTATCTCAAACTTACTTATATTGAAATAAAAATTCACCTTTAAAGCTAAACTGGCATAAATGTATATCATTTATCTCATTTTACATTTATCTGACATAACGTTAATTTTTAAACTAACATAAATGATACTTTTTCTTATAGTGAAGGTCTTCATGGATGCATCCTTACGGGGACTTGGAGGGGTGTTAATGAAGGAGAAGAGGTCGATAGCTTATTCTTCATGAAAGCTGAAGCCTCATGAGGCACATTACCCAACCCATGACTTAGAGTTATCATTCGCAGTATTTGCTTTGTGTATATGGAGACATTACCTCATAGGTGAGAAATTCCAGCTATTCACAAACTACAAGAGCCTAATTACTTGTTCATGCAACGAGAGTTGAACATGAGATAAAGGAGATGGCTAGAGTTTGTGAAGTATTACCAATTTGACATTCAGTATCACCCTGGGAAAGCAAATATAGGGGAAGATTCTTTGAGCTACAAGCCATTTAGAGATTTAATGATAATGTGGAAGGCAAAGTTGAAATTGCTGCGTGGTGATGACGCGTTGACCTTTGCTTTTATGGTAGTTCTCACCATCACACCTGCGATCACTATTCGGTTCATGAAGCCACATGCAAGAGATCATCTTTACTAGAAGAGGGTTAGGAAGTTTTTAGCTGAGGGTTCAGAGAACTATTTGATAGGGTCATATGGAAGATTTCGATTTCAGGGCAGATTAGTCATCCCAGATGATGAGGAGTTGAGGCGATCCATTAGGATCGAGGCTCATTGTTCACACTTTACTGTGCATCCCGGAGGAGATAAGATTTACCATGGCATGCGACGTTATTTTTTGTGGCTCTGTATAAAAAGGGACATAGTAGCCTTTTTGTCCAAGTGTGCTACGTGTCAGATGGTGAAGGTGGACCATCAGCATTCTGTGGGTGTGTTACAACCTTTGGAGATCCCTATATGTAAATGGGAGGGCATCTCTATGGATTTCATCACTTGGTTACTTATATCTCAGAAGGGCACAATTCCATCTGAGTGGTCGTTGACAGTTTGAAGAAGATGGATCGATTTTTATCGATCCGAATAGATTTTAGTTTGTAGTAGTATGCCTTACTTTTCATTAAATAGATTGTGAAATTACAAGGGGTAACATTATTTCGAACAAGGACATGACATTTGTGTCCCACTTTTGGAAGAAATTCCACTGGGATTTAGGGTTAGAGTTGAGATTGAGTATCTTATATCACCCACAATTCAATGGGAAGACAGAGAAGGTGAACTTTATGTAAGAAGACATGTGGCATATGTGGATTTTGGATTTTAATAGGAGCTGGGAGAAGTATTTACTCTTGGTGGAGTGTGCGTACAACAACAAGTACCAATTCACGACTAGGATGGCATCATTTGAGGCACTATATGGGAGACCTAGTCGTTTACCCTCATGCTAGTTGGAGGTGGGGGAGAGCAAATTGATTGGGCCAGATTTCATTCATGACACCTTAAAGAAAGTGGAGATGATTCGGGTGAGGATTCTGATGACCAATATAGCAAAAAGAGCTATGCTTATGCAGGGTGGAGACAACTAGATTTTGAGTTCGGGGATCATGTGTTGACTAAGGTTTCTACCATGAAAGGTTTGATGACATTCAGGAAGAATGAGAAGTTATCTCTGTGGTATATGGGGCCATTCCATATCATCTAGAGGATCGGGCCCGTAGCATGTCGATTGGGACTACCAGACCATTTGCAAAGGATGCACAATATCTTCCACATTTCTTCATTGCAAAGATTTTTCAAGGATGAGATTTCCTACCATTACATCGACATCGCAGAGATAGTGCTCCATCCTAAAGTTACTTATGAGGATAGACCCGTAACCATTATGGACCATAGAGAATGCCGACTGTGAACTAAAGTCATTCCCTTGGTGCATGTACAGTGGGGACACCATAGGAAGGAAGAGTTGACTTGGGAGAGGGAGGATGACATGCGAATAAGATGTCCAGAACACTTCTAGCCAAGTATGTTTTTCTAGATTCTTCGGAAGGAATTCCATTATTAGGGGGGAAGAATGTAATACCCCATGTTTTATAATAAAATAAAATTCGTACAAATTAAATTTAAATGAATTAAGTTGTGAATAAATAAATTAAATAATACTTCATGTAATATGAGTTTGACTAGGCATAATTAAAAAATCTCGGTTAGAAATAATTGCATGTGTGTTAAATAATTGATATATGGGATGTGACACAATTAGAAAATATACTTACAAAATGAAATTAATCGGGACGCGCTTTGGGGAGTTTTACGGACTCATTGGAGCGTTTTAGACCTTTAGAAATGGTCCTAGTGTGTGTGTGTGTATATATATATAAATATATATATATATATATAAATATATATATATATATATATATATATATATATATATATATGAGTTATGAGGTTATTGGACTAGTTGATTTAGGTATTTTGACTTATTTGGGGGTCCAAAGTTTAGTCCTAAGGTCCAACTCAGGATTAGAGCCTTAACTATATTAATTAGGAGTTTGATAACTCCTGTCGTTTGCATCCAAAAAACCTAAAACATATTTTTGGGAAGAGTGAGGCAAGAACCCTAGCAGGAGATTTAGGAGAGAAAGATTCCAGAAGAAATAAAAGAAATCAATCAATAAATAATCCAAGAATTCAGGCAAGAATTTTTTTACTAATTTTATATGTCTAAATTACTTTCTTAATTCATCTTGTATTGAATCCCATGTAGAAGTTATGGAATGTTAGGAAATATTGATGATTTTATGATGATATTAAACTACACTCATGAAAGATGTGAATTTGATGAAAAAATAGGAAATCCAGAATTTAAGAGGGTAGACTTTTAAAGTTTAAATTGATGGAAACTGAAGATTAGGACTTTAGATATGATTATTTTGATGGTTCATATGTAAAAGCATTAATCCTTGCTTAAAGTCTTGAGATTTAGATAAACTATGACCCTTACATGTGGTAAAGATTAGATAATTTGTGGACAAAATCTAAAAATACAGGAACTCCCTCTATGACTTAAATTCTTGCAATATGGGATTTAAGTCGGACATTGAAATACATAATAAATGATCCTGAGAGGATAAACAAAGTCATGGGCACCCGAATTAAAAATTATATTAAGATGAAGACATTGAAATTATGTTTAGATGGAAGTATTGAATTCCCGATCTTAGAAAAATTCTTCGGAAGTAGGCTGCCGCACAGGGGCAAACCGGTTTGCCCCTGGTCTGAAACATTTTGGCCTCCGGAGGGTCAGAGCAGTCCGCTATTGTACTGTGGAGAATTTTAGGAGTTCATATGAGTTGGTGGTACCATGTATGGGTAATCGTGGAATTTATTAAAAATGTAAATATGATGTTACTAATAAAAGTAAAGTTAAAGTAACTATATGGCTAATTGTGTTTTATCAAGAAAGGATATTTAATAATTCCCACATGGTTAATTATTAAATAAGGATGATTACATAAATTCTTTACGAGGAAGCTAAGGGGTAATTATTATGATAATTACCTTTAGATATTGTAATTTGTAGTTATATTTTGTCTGCACAACCTATGTTCAAGGTGTTATCCACATACACATGTAATAAATAGAGTATTAAACCCATGCCCTAGCGCCCAACACATCTCTTAACTCCCGACATTTGTTGGGGATCATGCGTGGGACGTTTACCATTATCAGTCATTGAGTTTTTAGGGCCAAATCACATAATCGGGACATTAAAAATCCTATTCCCAGACATATAGGTCTAATCCTCCACTCCCACATTTGTAAAGGAGTCGTACAATACTGCGCTCACACTATCACTAAGTCCCCAATGCTAAATCAATAACAAGTTAAGTCTGCTTGTTCGACCGTAAACTCGATATTCCCTAATCACATCAGTAAATTCTCTACGCACTGGGATCAAATATAACGAGACAACTATACTCTCTGAAGTTTCCATTACAATATAATATAGACACGAGCTCAACACTCTTTCAGGTGAGACATCGCAAAAATAACACATCCTGCCCTGGAATAGCGGGCACGATAGCCTTGTTATAATATCCCACCATCGTTCAAACCATCACTTAGAAATTCATAACCAGGATAGCAACATACTCGCATATCATATCTCCAAAATGAGTAAATGCATCAAAACATATCGTCTTAGTTTCGACACCCGCTCCCCTAAAGATGGATCTAAAGAGAGCCCTACTACTCAACGGTAACTATATACACACTATAGTAACATTAACGATACATCCACTAAACCCGTCTCACACGTGAATCTAATGCTAATAAAATATCGTGACTCACCAATGTCACACAGAACTTACCTCATTCGCCCGAGGATAAAACTCATACATTTAATCACCAGTAGCACTGGTTGTTCATATGGTTCCTAGACATAATGCTCTTTTCTAAATTGAACCAAAAATTATTGTAACCATTTTACCTACTGGGTACCCTGCTCCTGTCCCCTAACTTGCTAAGAACAATATCAATGCATGTGGTCCTGTTCCCCATATATAAAACACCTTTTTGTGTTATCCCCCTATCTTTGGCCCCGCTGGACATGTCGAGGTTATCCTTCTCTCAAGCCATGTAGCCTTGGATCTCATGGCTACTCCCATTATATCCTTGGATCCGCCATCCCAGTGGAACACGCTGCTGGCCCTAGTGGCCCCAAATGAATCCACCATCATCGATCGGAATTACTTTAATCTGAATAATTTAAACGGGTCCCTCTGCTGGTTATTCCCCTATTGTGCCTTGCTATCACCGTTTCATCCAGTCGTTCCCCTCGTGGCTAGACTCTCCAATTTTCTTGGCTCCCTTCACATGGAAGCGTTGATGTTAATATTTTATAAGTATGGCACTGACGCTATATACATAAGTAGTCCAAGACGAATTTCTCAATAAATGGCGGCGACATCCACCCTTGAGTCTATCATCACACTTAAGAAGTATTTTCTCCTTCGTATCCTCCTCATGGGGTACGAAGTTCACTAAAAAAGTAAATTGTTCCTCACAATCGTCCATTGTCTAGCTTTCATGTATTATGTCCAGAAATTTCCTACGCATCTTTGTTTAAACAGTAGATGAAAGGATTTACGGTAAACTGCATCCAAAATTCCATGATAATTTTAATATCTCTTTCCTCATATAAGTGATTGACTCCTACCATATCCATACTGCTCCTACGAGCTTAAATTTGCCAAAATTTATTTCAGTCTCACTGCACTCAACCATACACAAATGCATTTAGCTGTCCTTCTTCCATTAGCTAACTAATTCCACGTCTGTATTTCCATGAAACTCTTATGGATGGCCCCTATGACTCTCTCATATACTAACTGCCCTAGGTGAGTTTGAATTGGCACCATCGTCTGTTGTGGGGTTGCTTGGGAAAAATTTTGACCCCTAACGATCACCGCAGTATTAACTGCCTGAGCAATAATAGTGGTGACCTTTGCTACAGTCACTGTCCCATGAATACTTTGCATCTCCAGCTAAGCCTCACCTCCTTATTTCCTCTTAGCGGCCTTCAGTAGTCATCTTTCACTGTTCGGTGTACAAAACCCAACTGAACCCGTATAAGATTCACTTCAATTATACATAATAGCACGAGAACGTAATTCACAAGAGGAATCAACAATACTAAGCATGGGGCTCTACATCAGAGATAAAGAAATGTTGAAATCGTAGTGAGTATGCACAGATCCTAAGGACGCTTGAACCAGATGATCTGTTACCATCCATAACACCACGCCTATTCCAATAACATGTGATCAATCCTCTACTAAAATAAAATAGGAATCTCAGTGGGTTCACTCTTAGCATCACTGTCGAAAATCAATCAATTACTAATCATCTATTAGGCCTGGTGTCAACTTTTAAACTGTTTTAACATACTTAAAAAAAATTGCATTAACAAAACCAACTATGCAATTAATGAACTCACACTAACTGGCATAAATAAAATTAACCAATAACTCTCTGCAAAAAGTCACATTGTAATTAATCCAATTAACTGAAAGTAAAGCAAGAAAAATAAATAAATACCAACCAATTGGGCGACATGAATGAAATACTTTGAAGTACCTTCTATTTAGATCTCAAAGATAAAAGCGACTAATTAATTGTTGCAACCATCCACAGATACTGCAACATCATATGACTAGAAGAGTGGTTAATCCAGCCATCCCTATGTCAGAACACCTAAAAGTTTTGGAAGATATTTCGATACGAGTTAGAGCCCAAAACCTTTTAAAAATATTTAGCAAGTATTTAAAATACATTAATAAATATGTTCTGGAGTCTTTCATATTAAAACTATTATCGCACTCCCATGAGATACTCCTCACCCCCTCATCTATAGTGCACACCTAACGTTTGTATTTTAAACGCCCTAGTTATGCTACCCAGCCTAACTAGCATCACTACTCATCATAGTCCCATACGCTGCCTTATTCCCCACGTATATTATTATTTACTTAGAGTTCATATAAAGCTTTCCTGTCTGCTTATTATATATAAATCTCATTTATAATTTATTAATTCATTTTAAATAACTTTCACTAGTTATTTACTTACTATTCACACATTGGTGTCATTAACCCGTATATATTTCTATCACATTTATATACGTATATTACTTAGCATTCCAGAGTCCTCCTCCAGGATGCATATAATTTACTTTTTGTCATATTCTTTAATTTTCCCAGATATATACTTTCACCACATATATATGCAATACCAATCACATCAAGTATATTTATACTTATATATCACTCGCTATATAAGTATAACTGACATCCCTCAGGGTAATATCTGCCTAGATGGGGGTCTCCAAAATGATATCATACTCCAGGGCATACACACGCTATCCTGGGCTACTGGATCAGGATCTCACCACTGAACCAAAATAAAAACTGTAACGGGGGCGGTTATAGTCCTGATCTAGTGAGTTATGCCCATACGAAAAATCACCTAACTACAGTTCCAACCTCACATAGTGTGTCCATGCATGGCCCTATGACCCTGGGGTTGATACTAGGCCTGTTGTTATTCGCCAGGAGATATCACCCACGACGCGCAACCTCCCTTATACCACTAACTAGAATGGTATGTTTCACACACACACACACACACACAGATATATATATATATATATATATATATTGTCTCTATATCCGTATATATTTACAATACAAACTAGATAACTATGCATATCACTCGTATAACTAGACTAAATTTCCCGAGTGTAAATCCAACTCCCAAATCCATAAGTATTCATTTATTTGAATATCATGACTATATTTTATTCAGGACACTAATCATATTACAATCCAACCCGTATCCCAATTCCATCCAAATTCCCCAAATCGATTTCATAAATTGATTTTTCGAGTGTCATTCACCCTAAACACCCCTATTCCTGTACCATCATTTTTTTCCCATTTAACCCTAGGTAGGTTATACTCTCCGTTATGGATTTCTTGTAGTAATAATTCACCTAGAGAACCTCTTAAACAATTTGAACCCTTAAACAATCCAAGCCGACTTGTTTCACCCAAATTCAAATTTCCAAGGGAAATTCAAATCCAAAACCACCAATTTAAAGTTTCGGTATCGCACACCTTTTAGTAGAAAAATCAAAAGCAATTCAAAAAAATAACAAAAAACAAAACTAGCGCTCATGCCTTCGTAATTCAATTCTGAACAACATTGTCCAACTCTCACTTTCATCGAGCGATCGACTATCGACCGATACCTATTTGAGTCATCGTCTCCAAAAATCAAGGTTTCTCCAACCAAGCCCTCCAATGGAGGTCCCAAAAATTATCCCAACACAATATAATGCTACCCTATCAATTTCCATCATAAGGGTACATATTTTATGGATTTAAAACATCCAACATCCATCTAAATCATAGGGTTTATATTAATTTATTCTGAATTAATCCACACTTTAATTCAATGTCTATCACCCCAAATTTCAAAAACTATAAATCAAGGACACATCCATTCTCGTCATAGTTACAACTCAGACTTCTCAATAAGATTATCACTTTTACATAGGATTTAATCTTTGATTTCATATGATATACAACTCAAATCAATTTTAATAAAATCTTATCCAAAAACCCATTTTTCACATGAATCCCAACCCAAAAATCATATTTGCTACCAACTACAATATGAAGTAAAACATTCATATATATCAAACCAAGATAAACGCTTGCCTCAAATTATAGGTGATCGGATCTTCCTATTTGTGTGTTGAATCAAGTCCAAAAAATTTCTCTTCCAAATCCTTCTTAGTTTCACTCTCTTCTTTCTCCTCTTCTCTTCTTTCTTCTGTTTCTCTCTCCTAGGTTAAATAAATGGGGGTATGGGTCCCCCCTTCTCATTTAATACCACAATCCCTGAGATTGGGTATTAACCCAAGTGTGAAATGACTCGTATACCCAAATGCGAGTCACGACTAGTCAAAAAAGCTTCCGGAACCCAATCACTACTCCAGGGTACTTAATTTTAACTATTTCTACCCATTCTGGATCGCCCATGCACTTGAAATCACCATCCGAGTCACTTATAAATTATCACCATCTTATTCCAAACACGCCTCCACACGCGTGTCATAGATAAGATATTTTTCAATCCGTCATTTTACCCATTAACGGTGTGATATAAAGTAATAAGATTTCATATACTTACCACACCAGTAAATATAATGACACATAAATATTAATCCAATGCTCGCGAATTAATATTTATTTTATTCACTTTTATTTATCAAATTATTAAATTACGAACACTCGTGTAATTTTAATACTCATAAAAATACAGGGTGTTACATAATACATAATAATATTTGGACCAAAAAAAACATCACAGTACTTAATAATAAAAGCCGACATACATCTTTCTATGACATATCCTTTCGCCATATGTGAACGAATTTAATCCCATGCCGAAATTTTATATCTTGGATGACCTATAATTAAAAAAATGGCAATTCATTAAATTATTAAACTATTAATTTTCTTATTTATAAGTATATCAACTTACCAAGGTATTAAATTACTAACATACTAACTCTACACAAAGTTTCAACATCATCATAACTGAAAAATATACAAAAATGAAAACAAAAAACCCATGAATAGAAATAGTATTAATAACCACTCTAAAATAAGTAAAAATATAACGTACTTAAGATATCAACTTTTACGAACACAACAAAGGACAAATAGGCAATATAAATATGTTAGGCATGTGAACAAATCTTTTTTATTTAGATTGGAGGAGCACAGTAGTTGAAGTAGCCTTGGTTAAAAATGTCACAAGATACAAAAATGGAAACGCACGAAATTGACGTCGAATGGTTCTTGTTTGTATATGATTTTTTTACACAATGTTATGTTACGCATCTCGTAATTTCATGTTTTTCTGTTATAGTAGGTTTAATTGGTTGTATAGGTCATGTAAATTGTATCCGTGTTTAGATGTTTCGACGCGAAGTCATGTTGTGTCATGTATGTGTTAAAATTATTGTTGGTGTAAGTTTTGTGATTCGTGATATTTTGTTTTTATTTGAGTTTTTATGTTCTACTACTTTAAATATGATACGGAAATTATAAAAAAAAATAATTGTCATATTTTAAATTGATTGTCTTCCAGTCATATTTTTTGCAATTTTTAGGTCTTGCAATTAAGTTGTTGTCAGGGGCCAAAAGACAACTTCTTACTCCTAATTTAATAGGATCGTACTCCTCTAGAGTGATGAAATAACTCCACCAGGTAGAAGTTTACAAATCTCCACCACTTATTTAAAAATGAGCGGTCATTGTTGCATTACGACATCACTACATTGTTTTCAAAATAAATTACTCTTTAAATTTATTTTTTCAAAAATGAGGTAATCTTATTCTTTTATTTTCAAATAAAAAATAGATGATCAGTTTTCCAGGTAAAGTTGTCCCATAACTCTAAAGACGTTGTATCCAATGTAATAGTCTAAAAGAATTGGAAAAAAAACAATAAAAAGCATATTCGTAGAAACAATAAGGTTATCAGTAAAGAAAAATACTCACGGGACTACGTGTAATCTCACACGATACGCGAGCTAGGCTATTGTGATAGTCACTTTCCATGTAAAATTATTTACTTTATACCATGATAAATTCTTTTGATTTGATATGAATAAATAAGATCTTAAATTTATTCATGTTTCTCCAATAATTGAGATTATAACATCATTAGCCTGTTTTCAATCATATCAAAAAAATAAAATCACAGGGCAAAAAATTTGGGAGAAATTTATGATTTCCATAATATTCAAGTGGACAAACATTACAAAGTCAATATGAAGACATACATAACACTTCAGAGGTTATATACATCCTATTTAAATAAAATATGTTGGAAATTAATATTTAAAGTTGGAAATTAATTTTTAATTACAATTATATTAAAAATTGAAATTATGAATTTCCCATTTTTGTTGTCTTGATAAGTATCAGATATTTAATTAGTCATGTGATAAATGCAAGATAAATGCAAAATTGGTAGATTGGGTTAGTTCATATCTTTAAACAACTTGATGGATGTTGGAGCCTTGAAAAGAGGTCTAGTTGGACTAGGAATTTTGGCCATCTTCCCCTTATATTTAGAATGTCCTTGCATCATCTAGGGTCATCTCATAACACACAATTATCTAAGCTGCAAGAGAAAATCCAAAATTCATTTTTTTCACATTTTCTCAAACTTCTGGGCACACAAAAATGACATTTCTGGGTTGTTTTTAAGAGGTTTCAAGGAGCAATATATTGGAGCATTCAACTCACGTTTTTAGATATAATCAAGCAGTATATCTAACCCTAGTAATGAATAAAGATTAGTTTTCGAATTACAGTTATATGGCATATAAATTCAATAATTGCATGAAGAATAAACATTCTAGAATTCATGTTAAAAATTGTTTTAAACTTGATAGAACATGATGATTTAAGTGTTAATTACTATTACAAAATAGTCTTGTCTAACATGTGGTATCATATCTTAAGGTTTGTAATCTCATACTATTCATATACAAATTTTATTATAATAGTATGGATTTATATATTCTCAAATCTGAAATTCTGGAATTTCATTAGATCCCATAATAAATTACAGAATCTAACCCTCTTAAATGACATCATTTTAGGAATTGTATATAATTGTTTTTAGGATTGTTATGAAACTAATATATATCATTGGTGATTCAAAAAATTTAGTCCTTATATATGTGTGATATTCAATCCAAAAAATTATTTACAATACAATCCATGTTTATGTGCAAAATAATCCATGTTTATAGCCCTAATTTGTCCCAATAATGATTTGTATTTTTCATGCAACTAAAGTATTCTGAAAACCACATATGATGATCATGATATAAATATAAATCTGGCTTTAAGACTAATTTAGTGAAACAGAGAATTCGGGCAAAACTGTTTTAGTGTAGAATTTTTTTTTCGAGTGAATAGTGTTTTTCAAAATTTTTGTATCCGATTGACTTGAAAGTTGATGGGTTTACTAGTAACATGCCAACGATCATATTTCACTACCTTTGGCGGTGACATAACGTGTTTTTGTCCACCTGACACTGTTTACGCCCTCAAAACCCCATTTTTGTCATTTTGGGAAATAATCTAGAGGCGTATAACTTTTTCCAGAAAATTGATTTTGATATTTCTTTAAAAAAAATTAGTTTTCCAGCATGATTTACTTCGATTCCATGGTGAAAACTCATATTTTCCATTTTTGGTAAAAATCAAGAAATCTTACATTTTGACTAGATGTTTTCATCATGTCGGATGTTTTATTCTCTAATAGTCATTTAATGTTCATGCATGATTATGTTTATTATAAAAACATTATATAATTTACATTAATATATATAATAAGTATATTTGTGGAGATCTATAAGTAAATATTCATTTAAGTCAAGTCAAAATCTAAACTCGGGTTGAGACCGATGTGAGAATAATACACTTATAGGCATTTAGTTAATTTTAATGTTCATTATAAAATTGGATTGAGACGAAACACATGTTAATATATGGATTAAACAACATTAGTCCTATTTTGTGAATATTGAATAGTTGACATTAAGTCCATTAATCATGGTATGAAAATCTTTAGGCAATAAACATAGATACCAAAATTATGGGACCATGATCAATGAATCAAAGGATAATATAGCTTTGTAATCTTAATATTATGTGATGACTAATACAGATTCCATAATATTGGCATTATTTAAGCGATCGACAAAATTATATTAATCCAATAATTCAACATTCAACTCTTGTATATCATTATTGTGTGTAAAATTTTTAATAAGTGAACATTGTTATTATATTGCAATTCCCCTGAAACTTTCTTCGCATGCTCAATCCAATTCCAAATTTGATAGAATAAAATTTTCTGAGTGGAATAAGCCAATTGAGTTCAGTCTGGGGGTTCTTTACCTGAACATGGCAGTTTTGTGTGATGAACCCATTGCTATAACTTATAATAGTAGTGAGGATGAAATTGTTGTCTATGAAGTGTGGTATAGATCCAATAGGTTGACCTTTATGTTTGTGCGAATGTGCTTGGATGCTAACATAAAGATATCCCTACCTCAAATAATGAAAGCTAAACAGTATTTGAATAACATAAAATAAAGCTTTCACACTCTTGATAAATCCCTTATTAGGAAATTAATGGTTGATCAAACCACCATGAGGTTCGATGGCATTCGAACCATGAATGAGAACATTATTTAAAAGACTAATCTAGTTGCTAAACTTCAAGTTTTGGACATGACTGTGAATGAGTCTTTTCGCGTTCAATTCATCCTAGACTCCCAACCTCCTGAGTATGGGCCTTTCTAAATCAATTAAAACACTATCGAAAACAAGTGGAATGTAAATTATTTGCAAAGCATGTTAGTACAGGAGGACGGCAGACTTAAGCAACATAATAGTCATGTGTCTAAAAGGTAAGTGGCTAATTTGACGGTTAAAGGAGATAGTTTTAAGAAAAAGATTGGAAAGGGAATTAAGAAAGGTATTGGGTCATGTCATCAAGCTGAGCCTTCATCATTAACTGTGAAGAAGGAAAAAAGGACAAGTATCACTTATGTTGAAAGAAGGGTCATTTCTAGAAAGACTACCTTAAACACAAGGCCTAGTTCGAGAAAAGGGGTAAGCCTTTTATTTTTATATGTTTCTAATTAAACCTTATTAATGTTCCTTCTAACACGTGGTAGATTGAACCTGGTTCTATGTGTTATATTTCTAGTTCGATCCAGTGCCTCATTACGATCTGCAACACAAATCCAAATTATCATTTTCTTTACATAGGCAGTCGAGCAAATGCTAAAGTAGAAGATGTTGGAGAATTTCACTTAATTTTGAGTTCTGGTTTTAAATTAGATATGTAAAAAACACTTTATGTTCCCTCTATTTCCAGGAATTTATTTTTGAGTGTCCAAACTTGCTCTTGATGGTTTTAGGTTAAATTTAAGAATAATTCTTTGGGTCTCTTAAAAATTCTGTTGATATCCATTCTGGATTTTTATTGGATGGTTTATATCAATTTAATCATCAAATAAATTTTTCTGAATCCCTAGTAACCCTGCATCCTAAAGCTGCTATGAAACGTACACTAACTAATGAAAAATCCTCTTACTTATGGCATAAATGATTAGGGAACATATCCAGGCCAAGAATAGAAAGGCTTATTAATGATAGAATTCTCCATGACGTGGATTGGGACGATTATAATGTATGTGTGGATTGTATTAAAGGCAGATATATGTGGACCTTTTGATGTTACATCTATTGGTGGAGAAAAATATTTCATTACCCTTATCAATGATTTTTCATGTTATTGAATATTGTACTTAATTCATGATAAATCTCGATTTGTGAATGTCGTTGAAATATACATAACTGAGGTTAAAAGACAATTAAGGGAAAAGGTGAACATTTTTAGGTTTGATAGTGGTGGTGAATTTTATGGAAGATATGACGAGTCAGGACAACGCCCTAGACCTTTTTCTAAAATCCCATAAAAATTAGGTATTTGCTCCCAATACACAATGCTAATATCACCTTGGCGATATGGTGTAGCTGAAAGGTGTAATCGTACTTTTATAAAAAATGGTTAAACGTATGATAAGTATGACTGAATTTCCTACATTTTTGTGGACACGTGCTCTTATGACTATTGTGCACATCTTAAATCGAGTTCCTAGTAAGTTAGCTTCGAAAAACCCTTTTGAACTGTGGAAAGGATGAAATCGAAAATCAAGATATTTATGAGTGTGGGGTTTCTCGACAGAAGCTAGAATTTATAACCCTCAAGAAAAGAAATTGGATCCTAGGGTATTATCTTTCATTTCATTGGGTATCCAAAAAATTTAAAGGGATATAAATTATGTTGTCCGAATCATAAAACTAGAATAATAAAAATTGGAATTCATTGAAGATGGTGAAATGAGTGGGAGTAAAAGAGAAAGGGAAGTAATCATTCAAGAAGTACAGGTAAAAATTCATATACTCGGGGTTTATAACGTACCTATTGTTCCTATCATTGTCATTGAGAAAATCATTGACCCAATCAATAATAATGAACAACAAGTGAATGATCAACCACCTGAAAAACCATATAATGAGACTGTAACCAATGAACCTTTTGAAGCATCGCATGAAGTGCCATTAACAAGATCTTAAAGAGAAAGAAGATCGGCAATTCTGGATGATTACATGGTGTACCTTCAAGAGGCTGAATTTAACATAGGGAGTATTAATGATCCTAGTATTTATGAAAAAGCTGTTAATAACCATGATTCTGATAAATGGATCAATGTTATGAATGAAGAAATAAAATCTATGAATGACAAAACAAGTTTGGGATTTGGTCAAATTGATGGAAGGACGAAAATGAGTCAGGTGAAGTGGATCTTCTAGACCAAACTTAACTTGAAAGGAAATATCAAATGACATAAAGCTAGACTTGTTTACAAAGGTTTTAATCAACAAGAAGGTATTGATTATTATGAGACCTTATCTCTACTTTCAAAGAACGACTCCTTAAGAATCATATTAGAATTGGTGGCTCATTATGATTTAGAGTTGCACCAAATGGATGTGAAAACATCTTTTCTAAATGGGAATTTAGAGGAATAAGTCTACATGGAACATGCACAAGGCTTCATAAAGAAAGGAAAGAAAAACATGGTATGTATGTTAAAGAAGTCGGTATATGGTCTAAAACAAGCTTCTCGTTAATGGTGCCTTAAGTTACACGATACCATTACCTTATTTGGGTTTAAGGAAAAAATCATTGATCGATGTATATAATTAAACATCAGTGGGAGTAAATTTGTATTTTTAGTACTATATGTTGGTGATTTCCTTATTGCTAGTAGTGATCTTGGTTTATTACATGAAACCAAGGAATACCTTTCAGAAAACTTTGAAATGAAAGATATGGGTGAGGTATCCTTCTTGATCGGGATAGATCATGAGGAACATTGGAATTGTCTAAAAATCTTACTTTAACAAATTTTTAGAAAGCTTCAGCATGCAAAGTTGCAATTATGCTAATGTTCCACTTCAGAATGGGGATAAGTTCAACTTAACAATGAAGTGATTCGGAAAGTGAGCATATGAAAGGCGTAACTTATGCTTCGCTTATAGGGAGATTTTTGTATGCACAAGATTGCACTTGACCGGACATCAATTTTGTCATTGGGATACTGGGTAGATACCAAAGCAATCCGGTTAATTACCATTGGAGAGCTCCAAAGAAAGTGCTAAAGTACCTGCAAGAACTTTTTCACATATAGGAACCAAGGATTACATGCTCACATATAGAAAGATTGATCACCTTAAATTGGTTGGTTAATCAGACTCAAATTTTGGAGGTTGCCTTGACCGTAGGAAGAACACCTTGGATTATGTCCTTCTCCTTGTTGGAGGAGTCGTCTCATGAAAAAGTGGTAAGGAAAGTGTCATTACAATGTCTGCTATGGAGTCTGAATTCGTAGCTTTCTTTGAAGTCTACAAACCATGGATTATGGATACGAAAATTTCTTTCAGGACTTAGAATCATAGGATCAATCTCTAAGCCACTAAAAATTTATTATGATAATGTTGTAGCAGTCTTCTTTTTTAAGAACGATAGGTATACTAAAACAGCTAAGCATATCGAGATAAAGTACCTATCAGTGAAAGAAAAAGTTCAGAAACAATGAGTGTCAATTGATCACATTAGTACGAGTGATATTACAGCAGATGCTCTTACAAAATGACTATATGCAGAAACCTTCATGGAACATGTCAAAGAGATGGGCCTCGATTAGTTTGACTATGATTACTGTTTAGCTTATTTGTTTGATACTATTACTTTAATTCAATAAAAAGTGTTTCTAATTTTTATTATTTCTTTCTTTCATAAATGCATGCATATGATTATGACCTATTATTTGACATATATAGTCCTTAATTTCAAAGGACATTATGAAGCCATTATGACACCTAATATTAAAGACCTAGATGAATGAAACATTATTAATGTAGTAATGGGAGGAACCATGCTCTTAAATAGTATGGAACCGCCATGACTCACATCCGTGAATCATTTGACTTTAGCAAAATATATTTATCACTTATTGTGTACATAATGTTACCTAATCAAATTACAATGACATGCTTAAGGTGGAAGAGAAAATTAGAAATTCATTTTTTAATATTTTTCTCAAAATTCTGGGTTGTTTTCAAAAGGTTTCGAGGAGAAATATATTAAAACATTCAAGTCACGTTTTTAGATATAATCAAGCACAGGGTGTAAACCGGCGATGCATAGGTTAGACTATTGTTATAGTCATTTCATAAAAAACGCCCTTATACCTTTGCAAATAGTGATAATGATTGTGTTCCAAAAAAAAGAAAAAATCAAAAAATTGTAATAGATAGATTGATAACATATATAATGCAAAACAATGGAATGTATATAAATTGACAAATATACATTCCACAAATTATAATCAAGTCTTTCATATAACATTATATAATATTTGTACAAATTATGGAACTCCTATTAGAAAAAAGATATGAGAACTATTTTTTCCAAGTAATAGTATCGATATATGAATGCATGAATGAATAATAATAGTTGCATAAGAAGATAATACAAGGAGTGAGAAAACGAAATAATATCCATTGCACTCACTATCTCTGATTATTTTCTCCTTCCTTACCAAAGCACAAATCGTATATTCTCTTCATTTTTGACAAGAAAAATAATCTCTAATGCACTCATTATCTACTATTATTTTCTTCCTCCATACCTAAGAAACAAATATTATATCCCCTTCATTTCTAAATATTGTGAAATTTATTACAACGTTGTAGTTCAGGAAAATTTACCAAATATAGTAATATCAATCTAATAAAAAATAATATCAAAAGACTCAACTAATAATAAAAATATTTAGAAAATAGAACACACACACATGTTCCAAGCTTCATTGAGGTTTGCATTGAAGACGATCAAAGAAAATGACTAGCGGAAGAAGAAGCGTGGACGGCTTCATAACTTTTGTATTCCATTTTATTGTATAGTATAGATGGAAGGACTATTGTTGAACATATGCTACCCACCCCTACTACCAAACAACACCTGCCTATTTCAAGCACCCAAAGTAAACCATTTCTAAACCCAATTATATACAAAAATAAACTTAACTCTGTTTTAAAAACAAAATTCCTTGAATTCACATAAAATAGTATCTTAACATATTCTCGTCCAAGAATCACATCATGAAATTAAATGTCAACATGGTCTTCTCTGAAAAAACAATATAAGAAAACCAAGGATTGAAATCGAAATGATTAACAAATAGAAATCAAAATTATAAGTGAGAAATATCAAAAATTTCTGAAATGTTGCATCTTATTAGATTATAGTATTAGAATAAGAACCCTAAAATTCAAAAACCAAACATATACACACAAATATGTGTTTATAATACATTTTTAAAAAAGTAAACAAAAATAATAGTAATTGTGAGTACAAAAATATCATAATAGATAAATCCACGAAAACAGTCACAAAGAACAGAAAATAAAGATTTCCCACAACAACGATATACATGGTTAGAAAATTTTCCCTACGTCCACGGAGAGGTGACTATTTTATTATAGTGTCTCTCAATGTTTCAAGATACATCCCTTTTCCCCGGGTCTGGGTGTAAAATTTATAGATGTTTCTTCATAGAGTCTGGTTTGTATAAGGAATTCAAGATAACACGTGGATAAGCCCAGCAATACCTTAATATCTCCTCCGAGATTATTGGTTTTGATTTGGATTTATCCATGAGTGTTCTAATGTACCTCAACTACTCGAGTGTAAACTAAATGTGATTTGGTCTGGGAAGCTAGCCAATCGGTTTGGGTTAGTCGGCTATTCTCACGAACTTATAATAAATGGGCTCCCATAATTGTTCCTAAAATCTTTGGGCTGAAACTTTTGGGGCCTTAGATTTTAAACAGGCCCATGGACTAAGGCCTAGGGTGATACTCAAAACCGGTATAGCATACTTGTTATTTTTATTAGAGATGAAGGATACACTGGCCATCCTGGAGAACACGAAGCGCTAAAATCTTCCTAAGGGAAGCATTGCTCATCATTTGAGATTTTTGAAGCCACTTCAAGTTGAAACCCAACTGTTAGTTCATTTATCGTGGTTGTCCTTTCACATACTATGTCTATAAGTTTCCTTTTGTGCTTTGTGCTTTGAAATTGGAGTTGTGCTTCTTCTCCAAAGCTTCGATGATTCTTATAATTTTTTCTTTTCTTTCTATAAGTTTTTTCCTTGGAACTAATTTCATAGTTGTAATTAAGGTTTTTCTTCCTTGTTGAATCATAAAGATGCTTGATAATAAATAAGTAGAAGAATTTAGGCGCTAATACCATATTCTTGACTAGGTAGTTATCGACTGAGACCCTCTTCCATGGAATGTTTGTGATATTGAGGAGGGGTACATGATTCATACCTTTTAGTTAACTCGGGGAGGTTTAATATTCCCCCCCGAATGAGTTATTTCTTAAATTCTTTAAATACATTAGCATTGTGCCCGCTCAGTGTGCCCCAAATGTTTGGAAGATAGATAATTTAGTCCATAGAATAAATACCATATATGGAACAAAATTAGGTCTTGTTGAGTTGTGCTACTACTACGTGTGGTCGCAAACCAAGGAAGGTTTGTTATATTTGAAGACCAAAAAATCAGTGCAGGTTTTAGTAGTAAATCTTCCAGATTCCCATAAGTATTATTGAGAACATGTTTTTATTACTAGGTACTGGCATCGTCCTCCTGCTTCTAGGGGCAAGAGATAATGAGGCCCTATAATTTTTTTATTATGGAGAGGTACAAATAGGTCACTTCTTCTTTTCTTTTCATTCTTGTCTGTTAACTTCTTTCTCTTTTGGCCCTGTTCTTTTTAATGATATTCTTCCTCCCTGGTTTGTGAAGCTCGCGCCAGAAATTAAGAACCTGATATTAGTGAGATTAATGCTGACGAGCTTGTGAAAGCCTATACTATTAAAGAAAGTTTGTAAAGAGGTGAGAAATCGAGGTCGGTGATCTTTCTATTAGATTACAAGAGTACATGAACTATCTTTATTTCTCGTATAGTTAATAAAATCCTAACTTTAAAGGCTCCAGAGGTCGGTCCTTCTGATCCCATTGTGATCGAGGAGGAGGAATAAAGCTCTCAAGAGGGGGAAAAGGAAGAAAAAGAAGAGGAGGAAGAAGGAGAAAAAGAAGAAGAGGAAGAAGGGGAAGAGGAAAAAGAAGAAGAAGACGAGTAATATATGGCCCCTTTATTGTAGAGAAGGAAGTTAAAACTTCTTAATGATGATGAAGATCAAACCATCCTATCTGATAGGTTAAAGTATTTAAAGACATCTGGTACTAGACCCCCCAGGGCTATTTATTCTAGGTCATTTGATAGGGGTAAAGAAAAGGAGAAATATAAGGAGAAAGAAAAGGATAAGTGCAAGGAGATGGAAGAGATGGAGAGGGAGAGAGAAAAGGAATAAGAGAAAAAGAGAGAAGAATAGAGTAGGGAATCCAAAAGGATGTTTTCTCCTATCACTGTTGCTGAGGGGGCTAGCGTGGGTGATGCCCCCACCTCGCCCCTGAATTACTGAAGAGGGCAGTGCTCGCTACTGACTATGACCTCTCTTCAAGGTTGGGATCATCCTATCTTCCCCTAAAGACTGATCAAATGATGACCCTGGTAAGCCTTTATGCTCAAACTATTTATTTTTCTCTTATATTTACTCTCTTCGTGCTAGCTATGTAGCCTTGTTTCTCTTTGCACAATTATTATCTAATTTTGCAACTCTTTTAGGCGATCATCCTGATAAGTCTAGAAAGGAGCAAGAGCTGAAAGATGTTCTGAAGGATGAGAAGAAAGACTTTATTAAATCTTATTAAAATAAGGTGGTTGCTGAAAAAGATAAACTTGTCGTGGAGAATTAGAGCTTGTCAGCCAAGGTCACCAAACTAGAGGGTGATCTTGCTTAGGAAAAGGATGCCAGCTACCACAATGGCTTTAACAAAGCATATGATGATGAAGATGGGCAGTTTTCCTATGGTTGCAAAGTTTCCTTTAAAAAGGGATGTGACCAAGCCCTGAGAGTATTTACAGCCTCTACTGACTCTGATCTTTTTAGGGTTCACTCCCCTGGCCCCAATCCATATGACGAAGAGGAAGAAGGTGACATTGGTCGACCTATTGGCATAGGGATTGTCCTTACTGAGCGTGAAACTAACACTAGCCAAAGTTTTAGAGCTGGAAATAAGGGGAAGACGTTGGTGGAAGAGAAACAAGTGACAGAGCAGGACTCATAGACTAGTATTTTGATTTCTTTCCTTGTATAATTTTTCTTTTTTCTTGCTTTTTCTTTTGACAATTCGTACATTTCCCTTGGATCCCATTGTGCTGGCTTAGGCCACCCTTTTTGAAAAGTGAATGAGAAATGTTCTTGTTTTATACCCACTGGTGTATTTGTTTGTGTTTAATGACTTTTACTCATTTTGATGATTGAAGACCATTGATTGAGATTAATATATCCTGTCTAGTTCTCATCTAAGGCACATCTTTGGTTCAAACATCAGTTTGAAGGATTACAACTCCTTTGTAATGATTTGTAAATCTTTGAGGTCAAGAAATCAGTAATACAATGACCAATCTGAACTGTTCACCAAATTAAAATACGATCTCTAAGAGATGGAGGAAACTAAGGCTTCTGCTCAAGAGGAAGTGAATGATTTTATGGCCAATCTTCTGGAAGCCAGCAGAGTGAATCAATTCAGTGAGCTAGTCCAAAAGGAAAACATCGATCTGGAAAAAAAAATATTGTTCGACTGAAAGAGAACACCCCATCAGTGTCTTCTCTTGTACTACGAGGATCCGTTTTGTCATTCATGGGGGTCGTTCGAGATGGGACCCAGGATTTACAAAAGGATGTAATTGTTTTTGGACAACAAAGAGATGTGACAAAGATCAGGCACGTATTTCGAAGGGGTCTCGACAGGTGTGGGCAGATGATTATGACAAAGGTTGGATTGATTCCCCCATGAGGATGAAGGAGTAAGAGGACCTTGCCTTTGCCCAGGGGTGGCTTAGTGACCTTAGGGAATTAAAAACGTCTAAGGAGTCTAACCTATGGTATAAATTTCAAGTTGATTGCCCGACTTATCTCAATAATCACTTTTCGAGGGATGATCGGCGGGTCCCAATAGATTATATTCCTTCTTAGCTTCCAGAACATTACTTAGAAGATGCATGGGAAGAATTTGCACCTCACACAGATGACGATTGGAGAGCGCGCATTTAAGACTACCTTGCTTACCATCCTGGGCTATCATAAGTTTTTGTATATTTGGTCTTTGATGTAATTTATCGTTCCCTGAGTTAATTATGTTAAAACCATCCATTTATTTAGAGATGAATTCCGTTAAACAATACTTTATTTAATCTCTCAAAAAATTGCATGAGATTTTTTTTCAAAGGCATGTTTAGAAGAAAACATAACTACCTTTACATATAACTTACAAGTACAAAACAAATTTACTTACATAAGTTGCTTAGTTTAATATTTACCCAAAAATGTTCTTAATATTAAACCCACAATATTTATCCTCCACTCCCCCATTTAACACCCTAACTTAATTATGTTAAAATCATCCATTTATTTAGAGATGAATTCCTTTGAACATTACTTTATTTAATCTCCCAAAAAATAGAAAAATATTTTTTTCAAAGGCATGTTTAGACGAAAAAATAACTGCCATTACATATAACTTACAAGGACTAAATGATTTTACTCACATAAGTTTCTTAATTTAATATTTACCCAAAAGTATTTTTGATATTCAACCCATATTATTTATCCTCCACTCCCCCGTTTAACATCCTAAGTTGGCAGTGAACTCCAAACGATAGGCATACTTGAAACATAACATTATAGGAGTGTAAGAAATAAAAGCTTAGTGAATCACCATATATACACACATACCACATATATAACCAATTTGAATAACCATTTTTATTTTCTAATGTTATAACCCAATAGGAATTGTGAAACTCTCGCAAGCCTGGACCCACCACAGTTAATAGGGACCACCACATCCCCTTATTAGGCCCGAGTGTACAAACCTTTAAGTTGGATTAATGGGACCGCCACATCCCATAGGACCCACCATAGTCCTTAGCATTAGATAAAGGACTCACAATAGCCCATAACATTAGATATCTTTTCTTTACATTTTTAATCATATACATACGTTTCATAAATACCACATCACTCCGTAAGCATTCCAACACATGTATTTAACTAAACATTCCATGTGAAAATATAATCATTTATATTTCATAGGGTAGGTCACTCACCTTGAAGTAGGTACTAAGATTAATACGAAAACTATTTCCTTAGTATGGTAGCATTAGCCGCTTCCCCACCTAATAATTCAATGTCATTAGTATTTGAATACACCAAATAACATTAAACCTAGTAATACATCACATCATTTGATTGATCTCAAATAACTAAAAAGGAATTAAATATGATACTTCACCTTTCTATAACACCTATTCATTAGGGTTCTAACACAATTTACAGAATTAAATTACGAATTCTCTAGACAAAGTTATGCTTGTTTTATTATAACCTTTTCCAAATTATTTCTGCAGAAAAATAGCAACAAAACTCCAACTTCAACACAACCCCCAAGCCAAAACAGAAAGTATTTTATTCTAGTCTCCGAATATGACATACTCATATATTTTATCTAACATGTACAAATGGAATGTCTCGATTTCAATAAGTATTCAATGATTTATGCCATTTTAAACACAAATAGGATGGAATAGAACATTAAAGAAAAAACCCAACATGATTAAACATACATACTCTCCACCTCGGGCATCAATCGTGGAAACATATTCTAAATATGTTTTTAACATATAAACGCATCACATACAAGAATTTCCCAAATTAAAAAGCTCTAGAAGAAGGTCATTCAAATCTATAGGACTTTAATGCTAACATTAATGATTTTAGCACAAGTTCACACGTATGTTCTTAAGTCATCGATGTTTTAACACAATTTGGAAATATGGGTATCATTCAAATATTTATCAAAATAAAAAACAAAAACATAAAAAGTGTAAAATTCATTCATGTGATCAACTTTAACAAAGAGTTAATTAACTTATAAGAACTCCTCAATTTATGGAAATTTTTTGAAGAATTTTCCTTCTTAACTTGCCCTTTTCTCCCTCCTTAGGAAAGAACTTAAAACCTTATCATTTCTCACAGGAAGAAGGTTTATATCTGATTTTAAATTAGGCAACACGTTATAAGGGGTCCAATAGCAATAAGTGGTGATGCGTGATTGGTTGGACGAAAGGTACAATCAAACAATTCCACTAATGATAGATTTGTCCCGCCTTTGTAAAATCACCATAAATCCCAATTACGGACCTCGATTTACTCCAAATTTGTATATATGTGTAGATAACATATATATCTACAGCTTTTATATTTTGTGTTTTCCAAAAATCTTAAAATTAGTACGCCTAATTTGGGATCGGACTAGAAAGTAGCAATTTACCAACAATTTCAAAACTTTCACATTTGGCGACTAAACATTGCCAATTTTTCACCAACACCCTAGTTTACTTTTATAAACATAATGATGCATTTAAAAACATATTTTATGATGAATTTAACCACATATTTTATCATACGCTCTAAACATGTTATCCCTGATCATAAGCTCGATTAGCATCTAATGTACAAAACATATTTATCACATGAGCAGGCGTCCCCTAAACATGATAATTAATATGTTTAACACCCATCACCAACTTATAACTCATAACTTATACTTAATCGTGTAATTAAAATTCCTAATCACATTTTAGGGCCTTATATAATTGTAACTACACACTTGTGTTTAATACAAAGCTTTAATTATTAACCTTTTTCATATTTTGAGCATATGCTGACTAAATATGTGTTAATTAATTGTTGCTCGTCGGTTACTCAATATCTTTGTCGACCAAACAACACAGATTGACCATCTTAGACTTTATATTATTTAAATGGACTAACACTTAGTCTTAAAAATTTTGGGTTTTTCAGCCGACTAAATGATATTACGAACAAGTGTTAGCCATTTGTTACTATGTGTTTGAATATTCTCTCTGTCCAATATGCCTTAGCAGTATCATTTTACCCACTTTACCTTTTAGGTTGTGTCGTCACACTCCCTTAGGCCTAAGTAAGATGATAAAGAGAATGTACCTAGTTAATGGTCTATCCACCTGAGCAAACTTTTTACGACCAACAAAGTTGGTGACCAACCTGAGTTAGCTTTGTTGCCTAAGGATCCACTGTAAGGATTTTACTATTGTCGGAGCGCGTGTTGCAAACTACCATGCTTTCCATCCTAGGCCATCATAATTTTTGGTGTATTTGGTCTTTAATGTAATTATTATTACGCACTTGTGTTTAATACAAAGCTTTAATTATTAACCTTTTTCATATTTTGAGCATATGATGAATAAATATGTTTTAATTAATAGTTGCTCGTCAATATCTTTGCCGACCAAACATCATAGATTGACCAACTTAAGTTTTATGCTATTTAAATGGACTAGTACTTAGGTTTAATCATTTTGGGGTTTTCATCCGACTAAATGATATTACGAACAAGTGTTAGCCATTTGTTACTATGTGTTTCAACATTCTCCCAGTTCAATATGCCTTAGCAGTATCAGTCCATCTACTTTACCTTTTAGGTTATGTAGTCACACCCCCTTAGGCCTAAGTAATATAATGGAGAGAATGTACCTGGTTAATGGGCATCCACTCGAGCAATATTTTTACGAACAACAAAGTTGGCGACCTACCTGAGTTGGCTTTATTGCCTAAGGATCCCCTATAGGGCTTTTACTGTTGCTGGGGAAACTCATGAGGCTTTTTTGTTTGATATAACAAAGGCCTCAGGATCTTGTTTATTTTAGGCGATCTTGACAGTTGGTGTTATCAATTCAGAATCATGTTTGGCGCGAGGTGATCCGTTGGTTATTATAAGTTGAACAACTTACTTAGTCTAGTATGAATTTATCTTGGCTTGCTATAATCAAGTGGTGTTGCTTACTTTGGAATAGTGCATAGAATTGAGATACGTAACAAGTTTGAGCAAATGGGCCTTTATTCATTAAGTAATTAACTAAAGTGCAATATAAGTTTGAAATGAAGATTTACGTAAACTAAATCTGCGATGAAGACTAAAAATATAATCTTTTAATGTTGGCCGCATTCCATGCACTGATTATCTCCTTACCATCGAGCGTTTCTAAGTGATAAGATCCTTGAAGGTCCTCCATGATCATCTTGAAAGGTCCTTCCCAGCTTGACCCCAATTTACTGTCAGATGGGATTTTTGCACTGCCAAGGACTTTCCTTAGGACATAATCTCGTACTCGAAATTTCCTTAGATTAATTTTTTATTTTATTATCTGGCCAGTTGCTGCTAATAGGAAGTGAGCTTAGTCATGGCCTGCTCTCTTCATTCATTTACTAAGTCAAGCTCAATGTGTAAGGCATCATCGTTAAGGCCTTGGTCGACCAAGGTGGTTCTCATAGTAGTAAGACCTGCTTCTAGATGGATGATAGCTTCCATTCTATAAGTGAGCACAAAGGGTGTTTCCCCAGTTGGTCTCTTGGGATTGGTACGATAAGACCATAGAACTTGAAGGATCTTGTCCACCCAGGCACCCATGGCTCTTTCCAACCGTTTTCTTAGTCCACCAATCATGATTTTATTGGATTCCTCTGCCTACCTATTGCTTTGGGATATGCTAAATATATGGAGTGGTGCTTGATGCAGTGATCATCACAAAAAGCTTGAAAGAAATCACTTATAAATTGTGTGCCGTTATCAGTGGTTATGGTCCTTGGTATCCCAAAGCGTGTTATAATGTTCCTCTAGATGAACCTGGTTATATCATAATAGCGAATTTTTGCCACTTATTCTGACTCTACCCATTTGTTCAAGTAATATCTTCCAACCATTAGATATTTATGATTTCTCGATGTGGTAGGTAGTGGTCATGGGCTTATTAGGGATTTTAGGTCGCTAGTAGGCTGATGGACCATAGGGGAATGTTTCTGACATTTTTCACACTTATGAATTTAAGAACCTGCATCTTTTTTCATATGAGGCCACCAATAACCTTCTTTAGTTGCTCGAAAGGCCAATGATCTCCCACATGTGTGACTCCCACAAATGCCTTGTCGTCGAGAAGTATGTCACTCCGTAAATAATATGTGATGGGATCCATCTAACTAGGGGCCTTCTCTATGAGGAGGAACTACTCCGATGTGACTGTTGGTTCAATACTTGGGCGTACGAGGAATTTTATCTGAATATTCCTTTTAAGGTCAGAGTCAACTTCTGAGCTCAGAGCTGCTAAGGCACCGGGGCAGCTGTTTTGTCCTTGGGGAAACTATTGAATATCTACTTTTCTAAAATCCCGTCATGAGTTCCCTCACCAAGGTGAGGTAGGCTTCCATCCTTTAATCTTTGGCATTAAAGTCCCCTCTTGCTTTCTTAGAGACCAGTTTGGAGTCACCGAATACGTGGAGGCACTTTGCGCCCAATAATTGGGTTTTGCACAAGCCAACGATCAGATCTTCGTACTCGACTTCGTTATTGGAGGCCTCAAATCCTAATCTGATTCTCTGCTCGATAGTGGTATGTTTTGGAGTGATAAGTACGATCCCTACTCCGGCCCCCTTGGAATAAGAGGCTCCATCAACATATAGGGTCCAGTCCTTAGACTGTGCTTCCTTAATTATTGACTGCCCCACTTCCAGTTGGTCTCTAGGTTATTCTCCAATGAATTCAGCAATGAAGTTCTCTAAGACTTGCCCCTTTATCGCCATTCTTGGCTGAAAATGGATATCAAATCTCCCAATTTCTACTAACCACTTTGAAAGTCGTCCGGAGAGGTTTCCCTTCCGGAGTACAACATTAAGTGGGTAGGAGGTAATCACAGTTATTGAATGGGCTTCAAAGTAATGCTTCAACTTTCTCGAGGCAACCACAAGTACGTAGGCAAGTTACTCCAAAGGTAGGTACCGTTGCTCGGCGTTCAGGAGTGTCTTGCAGGCATAATAGATAGGGTATTGATGTCCTTCCTTTTTCGTATATCAAAGCAGAGCTGATAATGTGTTCAGATACTACAAGGTAAAGAAACAGTGGGTCTACTTTATTTAGGATTACCAACAGAGGTGATTTGCTGAGTTAGGATTTGAGGTTTTCGAGGGCTTTTGAACAATCTCTATCCCATATGAGGCCTTGTCCTTTTTTGGGAGATGAAAGAATGGTCGGCAGTGTTCTGAAGTCTTAGCGATGAAGCGATGAAGTGTTGCGAGAATTCCAGTGATCTTTTGAACATCTCTCAACATTTGAGGGGGTTATATTCTCCTGATCGCGTCAATATAATATTGGTTGGATTCAATTCCCCTTTTTCTGACTAAGTGCCCATTTTGTTCTGTATTCAGAAAACTTGATTTCAACGTCATTTTTAAATATAGTTTTAAAATTCAGTTTTTTATGTTTATAATTATTAGTGCGCGTTTAGTAAACTTGTTTTTAGATACAGAGTTTTGAAAATTTGACAAAATAAGCAACATGTATATTTATATTACGAATAATGACATGGTTATCAAACCTTCCCCAAAAGTGACATGGATTCCACTTATTCTCTCACTTACCTATTAAGTGTTGGCTTGTGGTATGGGTCCCGTCAGTGCACACAAATTTATTACTTTTGGGAGAGATTTTGGGTGATTTATTTGGGACTCATAGCAGTACTCCTATATTATAAATATATATATATATATATATAAACGCACATACATACATAATTATACATAAATATAATGATATTGCATGTGTAATTCACTATAAAATTATATGCATACATGTAGTGATAATATTTTTTAATACATATGTACTATCTGTATATTTTATATTATTCCATACATTAATAATACATGTATAAAAGTAAATATAAGTATCATGTATTCATGGATAATATTATTTAACTTTATATTATTCCATATGTAATTTTGTGTACGTGTACATAAATATATTTTATTTATAAGAATTACACAGATATTAATATATTATGTATGTATATTATATATTAAGGTATAAATGCATTAAAATATTAAGAATGAATAATTCTGAGTTGAAAAATAAAAAACAGATGTTATAAGGGGCATTTATGTTTAGATCCTATTAGACGTTCTTATATACATTCTAGTCCCATCACGTTTTTCTCTTACATATAAGTCCTATTCCTAATTTTTTGAAACTTTTTTTCCAATTTTACCCTTTTAAAACCAACAATCCGTAACTTCCTTGAGGAAGTTACATAAGTGGTTGAACTTTTTTTTTAATCTTCAAATGATCATAACTTTTGATTCACAAATCCGTTTTTCACAAAATTACTATTTTTGAAATCTGCTCGACGAGATCTATCAAACAAGATCTATGAAGGCTATAAAATTCCAAAGAAAAAAATTTACACAAACAGTAAACTTTACTGTATGCACTAGAATATGAAATAGTTTTATATATTTGACATTTTCACAAACAGACAGTAACATTTACTGTGCTAATACTACACAGTATATATATATACGGTGGATCCAAACCTTTTTTTTTCAAAATTACCTTATATTTGAAGGTTCGCGCTACCGGTATCCAATCCTTACCACCATTATTGGAGCTTCAACGACCTTCGTCAGAGCTCCGATTTGGGGTGGGTAAGGGTAGCATGTGGTGCCGCTGGCGCAGACCTTTGAAAATAAGAGACTTTTGAATAAATGGGCTTTGGATCCATCGAAGTATCATGGGGGGCCGCTGGCGCGGACCTTTGAAAATAAGATTGGATAAATGGGATCGGGATCATCTGGAGCGCCAATTTGGGGTGAATAGGGATGACACAAAACTTTAAAAATAGGAGCATATTGGATATATATATATATATATATAGTTTGTAAAAATGTCATAGATATTAAACTTTATTGTATACACCATAAAATGAAATATTTTTATATTTATGACATTTTCACAAACAATAAAGTTTACTGTGATAATATATTTATGAAATAGTTTTATATATATAACATTTTCACAAACAGTAACATTTACTGAGTTAATATTACACAATATATATAACATTTTCACAAACAGTAACATTTGCTGAGTTAATATATATATATATATATATATATATATATATATATATATATATATATATACACGGTAGATCCAAACCTCTTTTTTTTTTAAATTACCATATTTTTAAAGGTTTACGCTAGCGACATTCAATCCCCACCACTACCCACCCCAATTGTCGAAGCTTCAACGACTGTCATCAGAGCTATGATTTAGGTGGGTAGTAGTGGCATAGGGTGCCGCTGGCGCGGACCTCTGAAATTAAAAGAATATTAGATAAATGGAGTTTGGATCCACTGGCGCTCCGATTTCGGGTGAGTAGGGGTGACAGTGGGTTAGGTTTATATCTATAACATTTTTACAAACGTTAACATTTACTGTGTTATAACACAGTGTATATATATATATATATATATATATATATATATATACGGTGGATCCAAACCTCTGTTTATAGATATTGTCTTATTTTTAACGGCCCGCGCTAGCGGTATCTAATCCTGACCACCACAAACCTCAATTGTCGGAGCTCCAACAACGTTCATCAGAGTTCTGATTTGGGGTTACATGGAGTGCCACTGGCGCGGACCTTAGGAAATAAGGGAATATTGGATAAATGGGGTTTGGATACACCGGCGCTCCAGTTTGAGGTGGGTAGGGGTAGCATTGGATTAGGTTTATATCTGTAATATTTTCATAAATAATAAATGTTACTGTTTGTGAAAATGTTACATCGACATCCCATGCCACCTCAAATCAGAGCTCTGATGAAGGTTGTTGTAGCTCCGATAAAGGGGGTGAGGATTGGATGCCGCTGGCACGGACCGTTAAAAATAAGATAATATCAGAAAAAAGAGGTTTGAATATATATATATATATATATATATATACTGTGTTATATGAACACAGTAAATGTTAATGCTTGTGAAAATGTTATAGATATAAACCTAACTCAATGCCACCCCTACTCACCCCAAATCGGAGCTTCAGTGGATCCAAACCCCATTTATCTAATATTCTCTTAATTTCAGAGGTCCGCACTAGCGACACCCTATGCCACTACTACCAACCCAAATCATAGCTCTGATGAAAGTCATTGAAGCTCCGACAATGGGGGTGGGTAGTAGTGGGGATTGAATGTCGCTAGCGTAAACATTTAAAAATGTGGTAATTTTGAAAAAAAAAATAGTGGTTTGGATCTACCGTGTGTGTGTGTGTGTCGCTCTCTCTCTCTCTCTCTCTCTCTCTCTCTTTGTATATATATATATATATATATATATATATATATATATATATATTATGTAATATTAACTCTGTAAATGTTACTGTTTGTGAAAATGTTATATATATAAAACTATTTCATAAATATATTATCACAGTAAATGTTATTGTTTGTGAAAATGTCACAGATATAAAACTATTTCATTTTCTGGTGTATACAATAAAGTTTAATATCTATGACATTTTTACAAATTATATATATATATCCAATATGCTCCTATTTTTAAAGTTTTGTGCCACCCCTATTCACCCCAAATTGGTGCTCCAAATGATCCCGATCCCATTTATCCAATCTTATTTTCAAAGGTCCGCGCCAGCGGCACCCGATGATACTCCGGTGGATCCAAAGCCCATTTATTCAAAAGTCTCTTATTTTCAAAGGTCCGCGCCAGCGGCACCACATGCCACCCTTAACAACCCCAAATCGGAGCTCTGACGAAGGTCGTTGAAGGTCCAACAATAGTGGTAATGATTGGATGCCGTTAGCGCGAACCTTTAAATAAAAGGTATTTTTGAAAAAAGAGGGTTTGGATCCACCGGATGTGTATATATATATATATATATACTGTGTAGTATTAGCACAGTAAATATTACTGTCTGTTTGTGAAATGTCACATATATAAAACTATTTCATATTCTAGTGCATACAGTAAAGTTTACTGTTTGTGTAAAAAAAATTCTTTGGAATTTTATAGTCTTCATGGATCTTGTTTGATAGATCTCGTCGAGCAGATTTCAAAAATAGTTATTTTGCGAAAAACGGATTTGTGAATCAAAAGTTATGATCATTTAAAGATTAAAAAAAAAGTCTAACCACTTATGTAACTTCCTCAAGGAAGTTACGGATGGTTGGTTTTAAAAGGGTAAAATTGTGAAAAAATTTCCTAAAAAGTTGAAATAGGAGCTATGAGATTATTAAAAAGTCAATAGGACTTATAAGCTTGTTGACCCGATAAATGGGACCTAGATATAATTACCCCATGTTATAAACACCCTCAACCTGTTTTCTAAAAAACATGATTATAACACAAAAGTATTATAATTCAGTGTTTAAAAATAGGTTGCCAAATGTAATTTTTTGTATTTAAACACATAAAATAGAATTATAGTTGCAAACCAAACAGGCCCATAACCCAAGAACTTTCCTGACTGGATGTCGAATGAACACTTACTTACATAAAGCTTCATTCGATACTTTCTGAGGATCTCAAAGGTTCTGGCTAAGTTTGTGAGAAGGTCTCCTTTATCCTTGCTCTTAACTAGCATATCGTCAATGTAGACCTCCATTGTGTCTCCAATCTGTCTTTTGAACATCTTGATGTGCAGTCTTTCATAGTTTGACCCTACATTCGTCAAACCGAACGGAATAACCTTATAGAAATATAACCTAATGGTGTTATAAAGGACATTTTTTCCTGATCGGTGCTAAATAGAGGGTTATGATGGTAGCCGGAGTATGTGTCCAGGAAGCTTATCCTTTCGTGCATTGCCATAGCATCAATCAACTGATCAATTTTAGGCAATGGTAAGATCTTTGGGACATTCTTTGTTGACGTTCGTGAAGTCAATACAGGCCCTCCAACTTCCGTTGTTCTTGTATACCACCATTGGGTTGGACAACCATTCTCGAAACTGAACCTCCCTGATCGATCCTGCATCCAGTAGCTTCCCCACCTCACTCTCCACTACTTTATCCTTTTTGAGGGTTGTTGGATGAGCCTTATAGGTAATTGATTTGAAGGCTGGTTCAATGCACATGCGGTGGAAGTCTATGTCACGATCAATCCCAGGCAAGTCATATGGTTCCCAAGTAAAAACATTTAGGTTTCTTCTAAGGAAGGAAACTAATTCCTTATTTTCTTGATCGGAGAGAGTGAATCTGATTGGAAACTTCCTCGCTAGTAAGTTGTCATTGGCCACCACTTTTTCCAAGATTTTGACGACCCTATCGGTGGGGAGGATCCTGGATTCCTCCACACCTGGTCGGTCGTACCATAATTTCTATTTGGAGGGGACAAGACCCTCATGGACTTCTTCCTGAGCATTCTTTACCTCCTTATTTTTCTTTTCTTAGGGTGGCGAATAGCCATAATGAATCACTTTATGAATGTGGACTGATCCCTACAGATTTCAATCACACCCCTGACAGTAACACATTTCAATTAATAATGGTAAGTGGATGGTACCGTCTTCATAGCGTTGAGCTAGCTCCTGCCTAAGACAACATGATATGGTGACTCAATGTCTATTACTAGAAGCTCGGTTAGCTTCGAGATGTTTCCTGCCCTGACCGACAGGATTATCTTTCCCAATGGCATCATGATCCTTCCTGTAGATATGACCAACGATGCAAGGATGGACTTCTGATGAACTTCCTTGATCAATGAGGATCTTATCAACGTCCCAATTTGGTATTCTGAGTGTGATAAATAACGCATCATGATGGTGGGTTTTCACCCCAATCAAATATTCCTCGGTAAAAATGATATGCTAAGTATAGTCAACGTCCTCTGGTCACCGACGCTTACCACCTGGGTTTTGGCAGGGTCAATTTGCAATGCCTCCATGATAGCAGTAACTTTTTTCAACTCCATCCGGACGACATTTCCTTAGATTTTTTTAAGATCCAATTCTTCGTGGATTACTGGGAACTTATGCCCTGTGTTGTCATCAATGATGATGTCTAGTTTTTGGTCGCCACTGGCTGCGACCTTATCTGTCTTTTTCTCGATGTATTCTCTGAGGTTCCCATCTTGGGCCAGTTCCTCTAGATGTCACTTCAAAGGCTTACAATGTTCAGTCCTATGGCCTCCATCCTTGTGGAATACGCATCGAAACATATTGTTTCTCTTTGTTGGGTTATCACCCATCTTTTTGGTCCAGGTTGGTCTTTGATCTTAGTCAAGACCTTATAAATAGGTTCCTTAAAGACTGTGTTAACACCGTGGAACGCTTTGGAGGGATCAACCTTGTTCCCATTCTTGGAGCCATTCTTCCCCTATTCTTATTCCCCTTTTTAGGAGTATCAATCTATTTATTCCCTTGTTCACCTTCGTTCGACTATTTTCCCCAGCATTAAGATGGACCACATCCTCGACCTTGGCGTATTTTTCAATATGATCCATAAAATCATCGAGGAACTGGCCTCTTTCTTAGTTAGGTATTAGTGCAGCAGTGATGTGGTCGGTAGGCCAATTTTTAAGGATGTAATGGCAACTTTCTCCAAGAAGTCCTCCACTTTATTAAATATTACCTAATATCTCTTGGAATATTCGTGAAGACTTTCATGTGGCTTCTTATTTATTATAATCAATGCATCCATCCGCTTAGGGTGGGAGCTTCTTGTTATAAAGTGAGTTGTGAAAAGCTCTGTAATGTCTTTGAATCTCTTGATAGACCTATGTGGTAGCTTCTCGAACCACTTCTGTGCCAAATCAAGCAGGGTGGAATGAAAAATTCAGGACATCAACGCGTAGTTATGGCTCCACAGAGTCACGGACTGCCTGTATTATCGAACATGGTCTATGGGATCATTCTTTCCATTATAAATATAGAATCTAGGGATAGGAAATTTATTTGGGGGGTTTCTCTCTTCGATCCCCCGTAAAAAAGGGGATTTCATATGAGTGTTGAGAGCCCTTATGGTTAGATCTCTTGTATACTTGGCTCTATGGTGGATTGGATGTTGGTCCATCTCTCTATAGACCAGAGTCCAAATATCCTCATTTTATTGATCATTGTTCATGTGTCATCTCTCGGGATGTCCATGCACTTATTGGCCATGCTCTGACCTGTCACATTCAGTTCTGTCTTGGTCGCATTTGGGGCTCCTTACTCGATTATGAGTATTATTCACCAGAGGACTATGAGTCCTTTCACGGCACTGTCTAGTATTTCTATGGAGATCTCTCTCCATTATTTTGAGTCGCCTCTTAAGGTGAGAATTTTCTTTAACCTGGAGGCATGTGGCCTCGTCCTATTCTTGAAGACTGTCTTCGTAAGAGCCGACCAACATGGAGATCTGAGTAGACCTAGGTGGTCCTTAGCTTTCTTCGAAAGGTTTCCTTTCCTGGAGAAACCTTGGATTTTATGGCTGGAGAATCTCATACCTAACCCTGGGGTGGGTAGGCTCTTCCTGCACATTTCCAATTTGAGGAATGTTTCTATTATAGTGAGACATCATGGGCTTTCTGTAAATGAATGTTTTCGCGGGAATAGAAATCGGTTCCCACAGATGGCGCCAATTATGAGTACAAAAATATCACAATATGAAATCCATGAAAATAGTCATAAAGAATAGAAAATGAAGATCACACATAATAACGATATATGTGGTTCGATAACTTCCTACGTGCACGAAGAGGTGACTCTTTTATTATAGTGCCTCTCAATGTTTCAAGTTACATCCCTTTGCCCTAGGTGAGGGTCTACAATTCATAGATGTTTATTCCTAGCATTTTGTTGATATAAGGAACCCAAATAACACGTGGATAAGCCAAGGAATACCTGAATATCTCCTCTGAGGTTGTTGGTGTTTGATTTGGATTTATTCGTGAGTGTTCTAATGCACTTCAACTCCTTGAGTGTAAACTAAATGTGATTTGGTCCGGGTACCTTGCCAATCGGTTTGGGCTGATCGGTTATTCTCACGAACTTATAATAAATGGGCTCCCACAATAATAATAATCATACTCTAGACAAATATAAATGAACTACAAATTATAACCAAAATTTGTAACACATATTAAAAGCCCAAACCCTTGGCAAATTACAGTGTGGTAAACCAGCAAAGCTTACATCATACATACATGATAATGCTATGAAGTTCCACTAATAGATATTATCTCCCTCTATATAGAATACCTAGAAGCAAAGATAGATGTTAACTTGACGATGATATCTTAGCTTCATAAAGGGTATGTTACAATAGCTACTTATTCTGCTACATACGCTTCTACCTGCACAAAATATTAGATAAAAAGAATGTTAAGACAAAACAAGAGTGTGCATTTCATAATAGTAAAGCACTGACAAATACAAATAGATCCGAGCCTTAACTCTTAACACCCCTCACCCAATAAAACACACACAAAAATGTATAAAATTATAAAAAGGGTACCTCCTATAATTATATGATTTGGATAGAAATAGTCAACAAAAGTTACTTCTGACTAAGTATAAAACAAAATCACCTTTCTCCTTTTCAATTTGGATAAAAATATGTTACCCCGAAAGAAGAACCAAACAGGGCCAAGGCATGAATGTGATACAGCAAATTAAGACAATATATACCATATATTAAGCGTGACCCATAAATCGATGGCTACAAAAAGTGGTTTGATATGTCCTGCTTATCGACCTGTCAATGAACACTTAATATAAGTTGTAGGATAGGCCAATTTAGCAATGTATAATGATCAAGGATAATACCTTAAGTGCATATATATACAAATACTATAAGTTCCTAATGACTAATATACATAAATCATGTAGAAAAATATTACATCCTTTCCGCTTAAAAATACAAAATTTTATTTTATATAATTCTTCAGTCCCAAATTAAGAGTCTTGATTATATAGGTCAGACTCAGTGAAAAAAATAATGCATAGGTAAAAGTTATTGATTCGGCCTTGAACGCAAACTGTATGTGAATGCCTTGAAATACTAATCAGAATGATGATATGTGAAGCTTACATGGGATCATGAAAACACCAATCAATACATTATAAAGACATTATGAGTGTGAGAAAAAAGGATTGGATAAAAGTGTCAGTATAAATAAGTATCAACTTCTTTAAAACTACTGAACACATGGAAACCTGAGAAATAAAAAAGGCAAGGATACTACACATTTGTTGAATTTTGGTGCCCTGAAGGTGCATAATCAATATAAATTTTTGCTGAAGAAAACAAAAATAATTTACGGATGACATAAGAATACCATTACCAAAACTTGAAGAAATAAAGGAAATAAAAAGATTAACAAAAATAATAATAATCATACTCTGACCAAATATAAATGAATTACAAATTAGAACCCAAATTTGGAACACATATGAAAAGACCAAACACTGGGTAGATTGTAGTGTGGCAAACTAGCAAAGCTTACATCATACGTGCATGATAATGCTATAAATTTCCAGTAATAGTTATTATCATCCTCTATATAGAATACCTAGAAGCAAATGTAGATGATGCTTGTACCGTGATTTGCTCTTAAATGACTTTTTCTTTCCATCTCCATGAAGGCTTCTCCTCTAATTTTGCTTGCTCATGTCACCTTGAAAAAGTTCCCCCATGTCATTTGTCCTTAATCGGGTTGTTTGGGAAGGACATTTGGGTTTATTTGACATTTTTTTCACAATAAGAGACTAATTTTACAAGAGATGTAGAGTTAAGGGAATGTGATGAGTTGGATGGGGAGTTAAATAAGGGTTAATTGAGAGGAAATATAGTTTAGATATAATATGGAAAATGGCTACTTGCCACGTGGATGATAGTGAATGATCTAAAAGTGTTATACATTAAGCTATTGTTAAGAGTTTTAGAATATATATAAGATTATATCTAACCCTAGTAGTGGACAAAGGTTAGTTTTCGAATTACAGTTATATGGCATAAAAATTCAGTAACTGCATAAAGAATAAACATCCTGGAATTCCTGTTAAAAAATGTTTTAAACTTGATATAACATGTTGATTTAAGTATTAATTACGATTACAAAACAATATTGTATAACAGATTAACCATATGAGCCATAGAGTCGCGTTATCTTATACTATCCAAAAATACAACCCTTACCTTCGCCCACCACTTCCATTATAATCAAGAAGGAACCTTAAGAAACTAAATGTCACTCCCCGTTTAATTCTAGCGTCGGCTGCCACCAAAACTAAGTCGGGTGCGAGTGAGACATATAAAATCATTCCACCATAATAATAATTTAATCAATCCCAAATAATCATAACCAACTACGCGATAAATGAAATCCATCACCATGCTAAACCCAAATAATAATCCAATCTCCAATAATATAAACTGAATAAACTCCAACTGAATCCATAATGAAATATTTGAATAAAACCCATAACAACTTTGGAATTGAATGGCCAAACAAAACCATAAAATGAGTCTCAATGTAAATACGAAGGAAAGGAAACTAAACTAAAGTAATACGCATAAAGTAAATAACTCCAGCTGCACCTCTAAGAAAGTCTCCAAATAATCCTATGCAGCTTCTCCAAACTTATTTCTGAAGAGGTTAGTCAATGCACGAAGTCAGAGCCCCAAACATGAATACACACTACTCCCTCCAAATTGGATCCGTGAACCCAGGCAATAACATTATACGCAATAAATATCAAAATAGAATATTTAATTAAACGGAATATAATTACACGCATTAGCAAAAATCACTAACTACCCTCAGTAATTATTATTCACAAAGCACACCAATATGATTTTAAATAATTAAGCCCCAAGTTGTTAATTTAATTAAATTAACCCAATTTATTATTCTCCTCAATTTATTGTTATTATTATTATAATTATAGAGGTCCTCCCACCACGGGTGGTCTCCCACCAAAGTTTTACACTTCCCCTTGTCAATGGCCTCTGACCCGTTTAAACTGTCGACCCCGCCCTATGACAAGGTTCCACACACAACACGACATAAATTGTTCGCTCACCCGTTTAAACTGTCGGTCCCTGACACATTATGTCGCCACCAATTTTAATACCCATTTTTTTATCTTAGGCATTAATTCTCATTTTCTCAAATTCTCAATTATCAAATCACCCCACCCTTTTAATCGATGTGAGATCCTAAAAAAATGCCCCTTAGTGCCATACCTAAGGGTCCCCAAAGTACACATATGTCATATCCTACATATAGGATGAATTACCAACATATATCACATCCTAGTCTCATGTTTAGGCTAGCGTATTGACGATAAAACATAAAAAATCATCCACACATCTAGTATAAAACCTGACGAATCTACACTAACTAGTCCCATACCTAGCAAGCATAAATCATAACCAAGTTCTACCCACGAGTCCTATACCAAGTAAGAATCCTATAATAAACGTGTGCAACATAATACCCAAAATCCCCTCATCCCCGCATTGGTAAAAGTGAATAGAACAAATCACGCAATACACAATTCATATGAACAACAAGGTAATTCAATCATAAAGGTCCCAAATTAATTTTAATTCAATTAATAACACCGTCGTCGTTTTCAACACAATTATTTTCACTTAATAATGTTAGATTAATTAACACGGAATAATATTTCATAGGTCATAATCGTCCTCTTTTGTAGCCATCTAATTTTTTTTATAAGTGTGAATGCATCCCATTAACCCTATAAATACCCCCATAAAATTCTACCTGAGAACCTACACCAAAAAATATTAAAATTCAATAATCTAACCTACGCACCCAAGGGTATCAAAGATTAATTCATATTTAAAAGTTTCATAAAAACAGTCCCATAATTAAATGTCCAGCTTCTCTAATTAAGTTACAAATTGATTTAAGAAAAACATGTAATTAAGTATTTAGGCGACACTTAAAACGCACAATACTAAAGGAAGGAAATATAGCATTCATGCCTAGGTATAAATAGTTTGTAAATTCTGAATAGACAGTTGGATTCCTCTCAATAAATTAGTAAAGAATCGTTCTTGAACAATCTTGAGAAAACACCAATTAAACCTTCAAATATTGAGTCAAACACTTGATTAAGTTTGGGGCTAAAGTTTGTAGATGAAAGGGAATAATTTTGGAGAGGTCTTCTGATTGAAAAGTTGATGAAAAAGTGATTTGAAATGCCAAGCTACGAATTTGTTGTGATATATAAATGATTAAGAGTTTGATTAAGAAAAGAGTTCTCATTAGATACAAACACTAAAAAAAATATTTCGGACCGTTGGAATTGAATGAAAATTGGAAGTGTGGTAGCTGAAGACGAGAGGAAGCAGCACACAAAATTTCAGCTCGATCGGACGATCGAATATTATTATATATGTATTTTTTTTCTTGAGAGTATTATGTTTTGAGGACTCTTCTAAACGCCCAAGACTTATATATACTCGTATTAGGAGTCTTGTAATCTAACTTTCCAAATTCCGAATATAAAAACCAATATATTTAATTATTAAAAATAATTAAATCTCAGTATTTTATTTTTCTCTAATTTTTGTATTAATTAAATAATTAATTAATAAAACACAGGATGTTACACTAAACACCAACAATCATATATTAAAAGCATTAATCAATCCCAAATCAAAGAATGTTAAAACAAAACAAAATTAACCCACAAATAAGAGAATACATGGATTCGTTATAAATTACCACCACAACCATTCTTCATAGATTCCATATAAATCCGCCCACATATAATTTAAATAACTAAAGTGAAATAATATATTTATTTTCATACTTCTCTACAAAATTAAAAAAAATAACTAATAATGGTCGAGGTAATTAGAATATCTTCATGAATAATAAAAAAAATTACAATCAAATTGAGTTCCCAATTTAAAATTTAATAGCTATTGACACCACACAAAAAGTTGATAAAAAATTAAAATTAAATTGAAAATGATTCTAGGAAAAAAAAACTTTACGTACTATTATCACGCACATATACACGAACCTAGATACATACAATTAGAAAAAAAATCAATTGTTCTTTTTATTCGTATGCTTACTAACCAATGTAATGAATAAAATACCAGAACAAAAAAAGATGAGGATAAGAAAAGGTATTTAAAAAAACTAATAATTTCGAACGAAAAAATATTCAGGTCAAAATTTCATTGTTCAAACCAAATGATTTATTACTTTTTAATTATTCTATACTATTGTAATTAAACCCATAAATAACAGGTTTTAAGTTTATAAAAAATGTAAATAACAAAATTTGTTTGAAAAAATTTGCATTATTTTTTTTTTAATAAACGCACCCCATAAGAACTAAAAAAATTGTTATTTGCTGATTTACTCTTCATGGAACGTCCAAATCCCAAAATTTCTTCAAAGTTGTGTAAAGAGAATAAACAAATCGTTTTTGGAGAAGTCGCAACATATAGTGAGAAAGGATTTGGGGTCAAGACCAAATGAAAGGAACTTGGGGTCAAGACCAAATGTAAAGGACCCCTAGAGGATAGAGAATGGATATAATTAATGAGTCAAAAGCCAAATGAAAGGACCAGTGTGCATGAGAGATTGGGGTCGTTATCATGTAATAGATTTAGAGACTTCTCCCGAAATAGGAACTTGCCAGGTGATAAGAGACGATTGGGGTCGTTGTCATGTCATGACAAACCATTCGCAGTGAACTTGCCACAATGGTCCCCAACTGACCAATTTGGTTCGGGGTGAATTATTTGACCATGTGATCCATTTTGTTTGGGTTAAAATACTTTTAGTCAAGTTGGATCATTCTCGTTTACGATATTATTTTCGAAACCTTCTTCTCTATTGGCATCGAAAAAGGTTAGTCAAGAATATTAATTCTTCTATAAATGAAGATGAATGAGAGGAGAGAAAGAGAGAGTGAGAAAGACAAAGAGAAAGGAAAAATTATATGAGAGAAAAATAGAAAACTAATTTCTCATTAACTCCTAATCTTTTATTACAGCTATATATAACAGATGCAAGACGAGCAAGAGTTAGTTAGAGACAACTGAGTCAGTTAGAGGTAACTAACTCTCTAACTAATTCTGTTATAACTCTAATTAACTATGTTTAGACAACTGTAAAAGGAATAGAAAAATCATAAAAGATGAGGGACTGTTGCCAGCTTTATATTGTTTCATTCCTCCTCAAGCTGGGGCCTATCTGAAGAAAGCAGATCTGAACTAAAGTGAAGCAGATTAAGATGGCATCAGCTTGTCCTGTAGATACTTGAATCTAGGAGTGCATAGGGGCTTAGTAAAAATATCAGCAGGTCCTAAGATGAGACATGAGCTAGATGAATTTGTTTGTGAGCAACCTTCTCTCTAATGAAATGATAATCCACTTCTATATGTTTGCTTCTTGCGTGTAGCACGGGATCACCAGCCAATGATAAAGCACTCAAATTGTCACACCATACAATAGGTACTTGAGATATGGGAGTATGCAGATCAGATAGCAATTGCTAAATCCATACTAATTCAGCAGTTGTATTAGCCAAGACTTTGTACTCAGCCTCACTACTAGACCTGGCAACTGTTGGTTATTTCTTAGCAGTCCAGGAAATAAGGTTGTGGCCCAAAAACACACAGTAACCAGTGATGGATTTTCTATCAGTTTTATCCCCAGCCCAGTCAAAATCAGAAAAAGCTGATAGAGTAAGAGATCCAGCTTGAAATAGAAGCCCTTTGTCTATAGTTCCTTTAACATACCTCAAAATTATTTTGACTGACTGAAAATGAGTGTTAAGGGGTGTTTGCATGTGTTGACAAGCCCAAAAAACAGCAAAATCCAGATCCGGACTAGTCACTGTGAGGTATTGAAGTGAACCAACTAAACTCCTATAGAGTTATGGATCAGGGAAAGGAGTAAGGTCTTCTTGTAGAGGTGGTTTAGTGGGAAGTGGAAAGTAAGTTGGTTTGCATTCTACCATAACATATTTAACTAAAATCTCAGTTGCATACTTGGCTTGCGATGGGATTAGCCCTTTAGGAGACATAGTAACTTCAATGCCCTAGAAATAGTGTAGCTTGCCCAAATCCTTCATAGTAAAAATAGACTGCATAACTGAGATGATGTCTTTCATTAGAGATGGAGAGCTACCTGTAAGTATGATGTCATCTACATAGATGAGTATAATGAGGATGTGTCTAGCAGAGGCCTGCACAAACAAAGAGGTATCTACTTTGTTGTTAACAAAACCTTGATCCATCAGAAACTTGGATAATGTAAAGTACCATGCCCTCGGGGCATATTTTAATCCATAGAGAGCTTTTTGTAGTTTTCATACATGAGATGGATGAGAAGGATCTGTGACACCCTGACTAATTAAATACCGGGTAGCTACTCCATTATTAAATTAATTCAAAATGCAAGTTGGCTCAGTTAATAGCATCACTGTCGAAAACATTTTAATATTACTAACCACCTAGTATTTAAAAAGCAAGTTGCCAAATTTTAATTTAAGTCTGATTAACATGCAACGAATGTAATGAAGAAATAAATAACACCATTCACCATACTGAAGTAAAATGAATAACCATCACAATAGAGTAAATAAAGTCTGGAGGAAAACTCCTCACTACAATCCCATAACTGAAATAAATAAACTGAAACAATACATGCTAAAGTCTGAAAACTGAAATGTAAAAGATGTCTCTAAGGAAATGGGCAACATGCCCTACAACTGATAGATGGTGACTCTGGAATCCAAAAGATAGAAGCGTCTACATGCAAATCCCTGTAGCTTCCACAAGCAGCTACAGCTCGTCACCTGAATGAGTATCCTATGCTTGGTGTCCTTGTGGCTGGGCACCTAAAATGGTTTTACAAGAAAAAGATTTGAAAAGCAAACGGGTCAGAGCCCGAATGTGGAGTTATATTTTAAAAACCTGCAAGTGATTTAAAAACATTTAAAACATTAAATGCAAAGTACATGTTAGGACGTGCACTCACATTATATTCTCACCTCTCGTCTAACTGTGCACTCCTAACGCAAGTACCCATCTACAATGATATAACCACTAGCTAAGTGACATCATAACTAGCTAGACTGTAATAGTTCCTACCCTTATTACCCGGTTCTATTAACATATAATGCTCGTAATTAAATAGGGATTTAATGTAAACTCAGTTACTAAATATGCCATATATATAAGTATCAGTTAACTCCTTATATAACTCGAAGCAATACCGTAATATGTTCACAATATTAACAGGAGGATTTCCATTAATTAAATGTATATTATTCACATCATAAATATACGATACAAGCACCCCGCAATCTAAGCTATGGTGCACACATACTCTGCTATCCATCCCGGTACATCACGTACATAAGGATTACATATTCCGAATCTCTCAGGAATAGTTTACCGATAACAACATCACAAATAATGGAGGCGAACACAGTCACCATCACATGGGTCACGCACATACCTACGCTCCCATGATCAGCGGACTTATTAATATCACAATAAGTCTTTCTATGACCTATGTTCATCGAGGTACCAGTCTATATCCCCCCCGTAGGCACACAAGGATTAGAGGGTCCTAAGCGAATGCAAACCTCCCGTGATAGCAAGTATGGTAGGTATGTCATACACACAATCCATATACCAATACTAAGTAAACACACATCTTAGCAATACTATATTTTAATCGTAGTACTATTCTCACTCTCGTACTAACTCGTAATTATCACTATATATGCTATACCGGTTTATAATCATACGTGCCATAATTAATTCTCACGTCGTAGTGGACACTCACGTCTCGACCCAAACCGTCCATGTAATACAACTCTCGTATGTAAATTTCTCCTCATAAATACCCAAATGTCCCAATCCTATCATTACTACATCTACGGAATGATATCTATATCCTCAAATCAGTTTACGGAACTCCAAAAGTCAAAACAGTCCAAAATGGCCCAAATTGCCAGCTCGTTAGAAGTCTCGTTCGAACGAGTGTTCGAACGAGTTTGGACTGTCATCTCGTTAGAAGTCTCGTTCGAACGAGGCTGTTCGAACGAGATACCAGTTCGTTCGAACGAACTGTCCCTTCTAACGATATCTCGTTCGAACGAGATATCGAACGAAATCCCTACTCGTTAGTAACGACTGGTCAACTCGTTAGAAGCTCGTTCAAACGAGTTCGTTCGAACGACCTGGGGCTGCTTCTAACGACTGACCAGTTTCGGCCCAGAATTTTCCCAATTCGTTTTCCATCCATTTTTACTCCTCAAACCTCTTCTAAAATTCGTTCCAACAATATATTGAGTTCTCTAATTATCCTCAAACATGCCAAGGTGCTATACTAACATCATTAAAGGGGTTTAATACCTTCTAAACATCATTAAATCACAAATTTCTACATAAATTCCCAATTTTCTTCAAGAACATAAACCCTAGGTTCTTCTCATCAAAATTTCCCAGATTTTAATCCGTTTATACATCACATAGATATGAAATCTCTGAATTAAATCTTCAAACAATGTTTCTACATGCAAACCTATCCCAAAATTAAACAACAATCTTCCAATTTCATGGGTTTTCTTTTAACTCTTATATAAGATTGATTAACAATGTTTCTAACATGGAAAAAGCATTCATTGCATAAGGAATGTAATTTAAATCACTTGCCTTGGTTTGATTCCGGATTTGGTGTTGATTTGATGAAGAATTTCTGCAGAATTTCTTCTCTCCGAGCTTCCTCTCTAATGGTGGCTTAAGGTGGCTAGGGTTTGATTTGGGGAAACTTAGAAAACCTACGTTGCCTTCTAGGTTAATATGGATTGGTTAATGGGCTTAATGGGTTTAATCCACATCAGATTTACATCTCTAATTTTCGTCACTTTTAATTCCTAAAAATGTAAAATTACCAAAATACCCTTTAAGTTACCGGTATGGCCTAAAAATACCCCGGGACCCAAACTATACCCCCGGCTAGTGTTTTATGACTATCTCGACCCTTCCAGACGCGTTGGCGCACTCAAAATGACCATACGAATTATAGATTTTAAATTCACTTTTATTATCAAAATATTACCCCATGACGCGGTGGTCCCACGCGTCTCAACAAAATTTCTAAAATGCCGTATATAAATCTCACGACAAATTTTCATAGTACCAAATACATATATAATCATATATGCACATAATCAAATACCAATTCGCATCTCATTAGTATTTATAACCCGGATTAATTATCAATTAATACGCATTTAATTAATTAATCCCAAAAATAAATATAGACAAAAGTACGGGGTATTACATACTTCCCCCCTAATAACTGAATTTCGTCCCGAAATTCGAAACTAGAAAGTACCTGCTAAAAATAGCTCTGGATAACGTTCGCGCATCACATCCTCGCGCTCCCATGTGGACTCCTCGACATTGTGATGTCGCCACTGAACACGCACTAACGGGACTATCTTTGACCGCATTTTCCTCTCGCTTCGGTCCAAAATAGCAATTGGCCCCTCCTCGTAGGAGCTATCCGGTTGGATATCGATGTCCTCCACAGCAATGTGAGAATGAGCCAAATTATCTCTAAGGTATTTCCTCAGCGAGGAAATATGGAACACGTCGTGAATCCTATGCAAGTGCTCCGGTAGTCCAAGTCTATACGCAACGGGTCCGATCCGCTCAATAATAGGAAATGGCCCCACATACCTCGGTGCCAACTTCCCCTTCTTCCCGAATCGCATAATACCCTTCATTGGAGAAACCCTGAGCAAAACCTGGTCCCCCACTTGGAACTCCCTGAAAAACCTCTTCGCATCAGCATAACTCTTCTACCTGTCTTGAGCTACCCGAATGCGACTCCGAATCAACTCAATCCTTGCCGAAGTATCCTGAATCACTTCCGGCCCAAGTAGTTTATTGTCCCCCACCTCCAACCAACATGCTGGGGAATGACAAGGCCTACCGTACAATGCCTCAAACGGAGCCATGCCAATCGTGAACTGATAGGAGTTGTTGTAAGCAAACTCTACCAGTGGAAGGTACTGCTCCCATCCACCCCCGAAGTCAATAATGCACATGCGTAGCATGTCCTCCAACATCTGATTGGTGCGCTCTGTCTGCCCATCAGTCTGCGGATGATAGGCCGTACTCAACCGTAATTTCGTGCCCATGGCCTCCTGGAAACTCTCCCAAAACCTCGAAACAAATATCTTGTCTCTGTCAGACACGATATTTAGGGGCACACCGTGAAGTCTCACAATCTCTGAAATGAAGAGCTGGGCATACCGTCCCGTAGTGTAGTCAGTCCTTATGGGTAAAAAGTGAGCGACCTTGGACAACCTGTCCACAATTACCCAAACGGAGTCGTGACCCCTCTGCGACGTAGGCAACCCCGTGACAAAATCCATGGATATGCTCTCCCACATCCACACCGGAACCTCCAACGGCTGTAGCAATCCTGCCGGTCTCTGATGATCCACTTTTACGAGCTGACAAGTGGCGCATTTCGAGACAAACTCAGCGATATCTCTCTTCATACCGCTCCACCAATATTGCCGTCTCATGTCTTGGTACATTTTGTCCCCTCCGGGATGTACTGCGAACCGTGAGCCGTGAGACTCTGCCATCACATCGTGCCGCAACTTATCCCCTTCCGGAACTACCAATCTCCCATTGAAGCGCAATCCCCCGTCTGAGCTAACGGTATAGGACTCGTCTCCCTCTGCAAGTAATCGAACTATCTGCTCCTAACAGAACGAGTCATTAGCCTGTGCCCGTACTATCCTCATGATAATCTGCAGTGTAACGGTCATTACAGATATGAAAGATCGGGCCACTGCATCCTGGTGTCCCAATTCCTTCCACTTAGCCTTCCATACCTCTGCCACCTCATCTACTGGCCTACGGCTCAACGCGTCTGCTACCACGTTAGCCTTACCTGGGTGGTACTGGATGTCGAACTGGTAGTCCTTCACAAATTCAAGCCACCTACGCTGCTGCATATTCAATTCCTTCTACGTGAACAGATACTGTAGTGACTTGTGGTCCGTGAACAACTGTAACTTCTCCCCCAAAAGATAGTGCCTCCAAATCCGTAAGGCAAATACTACCGCTGCCAACTCCAAATCATGCGTGGGGTAATTCTTCTCATGAGGCTTAAACTTACGGGAAGCATAAGCTATGGCCTGTCTCTCCTGCTGCAATACACCTCCAAGCCCTTGCAAAGACGCGTCGGTGTAAACCAAATACTCAACTCCCGGTCTCGACAATACTAACACAGGTGCTGAGGTCAACTTGTCCTTCAATTCATCGAACGCCAACTGACAGGCATCATTCCAAATGAACGGCACACCTTTACGAGTAAGATGTGTCAAAGGACCTGCTATCTCTGAGAAACCCCGAGTAAACCTCCTGTAGTATCCTGCTAAACCCAAGAAACTACGAATCTCCGTTGGTGTCGTGGGCTGTCCCCACTCCCTCACCGCTGACACCTTCCCCGGATCAACCGATATTCCCCGGTCGAAAATGATATGCCCCAAAAACTGGACTTCCTTTAGCCAAAACCCGCACTTCTCATATTTTGCATACAGCTCGTTCTGACGAAGTGTCTGCAAAACCTGCTTCAAATGCTCGGCGTGCTCCTCCTCTGTCTGAGAGTAAACCAGAATATCATCAATGAAGACAATGACAAACTGGTCTAGGAAATCCCTGAACACTCTGTTCATCAAGTCCATAAACACTGCTGGAGCATTGGTCAAGCCGAAAGGCATAACCCAAAACTCGTAAGAACCATATCTCGACAAGAATGCGGTCTTCGAGACATCCTCCTCCCTGATACGCAACTGATGGTATCCTGACCTCAAGTCAATCTTTGAGAAGAAAGAAGCTCATCTCAACTGGTCGAATAAGTCATCGATTCGAGGCAACGGATACTTATTCCGTATCGTGACCTTGTTCAACTCTCGGTAGTCCACACACAATCTCAGTGAACCATCCCTCTTCTTCACAAACAGAACTGGAGCGCCCCAAGGTGAGGTACTCCTGCGAATAAAGCCCTGGCCTAACAGCTGTTCTATCTGATCCCGTAGCTCTCTCATCTCAGCTGGAGCCATACGGTACGGTGCACGTGCTATAGGTCTCGTACCTGGTAGAAAATCTATAACGAAGTCTATCTCTCGACTGGGTGGTAAGCCTGGTATCTCCTGAAACACATCTGAATACTCCCTGACAACCGGGATCTAATCCAAAGGAATCACAACCTCCTTAGAGGTATCCTCCTCTATGTAATACAGATGAGCGGTCGATCCTCCCTCTGGGCGAGTCATCGCCACTATAAACATCTCTTGCCCCAGAATGGCAAAAACAATGCTCCCGCTGAAGCAATCAATCATGGCCCTATATGCTACGAGCCAATCCATACCGATGATCACATCGTGAACATGCATGTCTAACACTAACATGTCTGCAGGCAATACCAAACCACCGATATCTACCCCCACTCCCCGGCATATAAAGAAAATAAGTGACCCACTCCCTAATGGTGAGTCGACACACGTCACTGTGCTCTCTGCCGTAGCTAACAATCCTAAAGCTTTCACGAAGTGTGTAGCTATGAAACAATGTGTAGCACCCGTATCAAATAACACCCGACCCATAGTGCCATGGATAGGAAACGTACCCTCGATCGCGGGCGGTGCCTGTGGAACTGCAGCCTGGTGAACGTTGTAGACACGTCCATACTGTAGCTGCCCCTGCTGAGCTGGGACTGCCGGAATGGGTGGCAATGCTGCCATCTGCGGCGGTGCGGGAAGAGCGGCGGGAAACATGGGTCTCTGTGGCTCCTGGCGAGCACCCTGCTGCTGCTGCTGTGGGGCCCTGCCCCTATCAGGACAATCCTGCTTCTTATGGCCAGTCTTGCCACAAACAAAGCACTTCCCTGGGAAGTTCCCTCCCCTCTGCCCGTGCTGTCCCCGGCCCTGGTGGCCGTTACCATTCCTCCCTTGGCCCTGCTGGCCCTGATGAAACTGCTGCCCATTCTTCCCCTGTTGGCCCTGACGGAAACCTCCTTGTCCCTGCCTGTAGTTCCCTGACCGGAACCTCTTATTATCCCCCTGCTGGGTACCCTGCTCATTCTGTCTCTGCCCCTGACCCGATTGTGCCCCGCTGGCACCATGTCCTCCAGTCCTGCCCTGATGGCTAGACTCCCCCGACCGCTTGCCCTCGGCCATATGAAAATGGTGGTCCTGGCAGTGCAATAATGCAACGTTAACCACATCAGAATACGTGGCCAACGATAGGTTCCCTAGCAGATGCTGACGGATCCTCCAATTCAACCCGTCGGTGAACTTCTTTATCTTCTTCTTCTCTGTTGGAATCTCGTCTGGAACGATATTCAACAGGTTAGTGAACTCGGCCTCATACTCGGCCACTGTCTTGCCCTCCTGCTTCAAACTCATCAGCTTCCTCCTCATCTCTGTATGAACTGTCGACGGAAAGTACTTGCGGTCGAACCGCACCCAGAACTCCTGAATCGTGAGGGTATCCCTCTCCTCCGCGGTGGTAATAGACTCCCACCACTGTAGTGCATATCCCACTAGCTTGAAAGTAGCTAGCACCTGTTTCTGAACATCAGTGCACTCATGCATCCTCAAATGCCTCTGTATGTCCTTCCTCCATTGGCTCGAGACTACTACGTCTGAGCTACCTGCAAACTCTGGCGGATGCGCTTTCTGAAATGCGTCTCGTACACGCTCCCAAGCAGACGGGAATGCATTAACCTGTGCTGGCGCGGTAACCGGCGCCTGAGGCGTTGCCTGCTGAATCACGGCAATCGCGGCATTTACCGCTTGGGCTACTATAGCAGCAACCTCAGCGGCGTTCATCATGCCCTGAACTAGAGCGGGCTGGGGTTCGGGCATTGCATTCCTGGGAACTCGTCGTGCACGTCGTGGAGGCATCTGAAATAAGAACAAAGTTTATAAGTTTGCAGTTTATAAACTTAAAATAGCTGAAGAACGAAGCATACACAAAAAGAGTACAACAGTCCTAAAATATAGGGCTCTATATCAAAGAAATGTAGCGGAAACATAATAGCCGTACAGATCCTAAAGGACACTAGAACCTGGCTCTGATACCACCTGTGACACCCCGACTAATTAAATACCGGGTAGCTACTCCTTTATTAAATTAATTCAAAATGCCAAGTTGGCTCAGTTAATAGCATCACTGTCGAAAACATTTTAATATTACTAACCACCTAGTATTTAAAAAGCAAGTTGCCAAATTTTAATTTAAGTCTGATTAACATGCAACGAATGTAATGAAGAAATAAATAACACCATTCACCATACTGAAGTAAAATGAATAACCATCACAATAGAGTAAATAAAGTCTGGAGAAAAACTCCTCACTACAATCCCATAACTGAAATAAATAAACTGAAACAATACATGCTAAAGTCTGAAAACTGAAATGTAAAAGATGTCTCTAAGGAAATGGGCAACATGCCCTACAACTGATAGATGGTGACTCTGGAATCCAAAAGATAGAAGCGTCTACATGCAAATCCCTGTAGCTTCCACAAGCAGCTACAGCTCGTCACCTGAATGAGTATCCTATGCTTGGTGTCCTTGTGGCTGGGAACCTAAAATGGTTTTACAAGAAAAAGATTTGAAAAGAAAACGGGTCAGAGCCCGAATGTGGAGTTATATTTTAAAAACCTGCAAGTGCTTTAAAAACATTTAAAACATTAAATGCAAAGTACATGTTAGGACGTGGACTCACATTATATTCTCACCTCTCGTCTAACTGTGCACTCCTAACGCAAGTACCCATCTACAATGATATAACCACTAGCTAAGTGACATCATAACTAGCTAGACTGTAATAGTTCCTACCCTTATTACCCGGTTCTATTAACATATAATGCTCGTAATTAAATAGGGATTTAATGTAAACTCAGTTACTAAATATGCCATATATATAAGTATCAGTTAACTCCTTATATAACTCGAAGCAATACCGTAATATGTTCACAATATTAACAGGAGGATTTCCATTAATTAAATGTATATTATTCACATCATAAATATACGATACAAGCACCCCGCAATCTAAGCTATGGTGCACACATACTCTGCTATCCATCCCGGTACATCACGTACATAAGGATTACATATTCCTAATCTCTCAGGAATAGTTTACCGATAACAACATCACAAATAATGGAGGCGAACACAGTCACCATCACATGGGTCACGCACATACCTACGCTCCCATGATCAGCGGACTTATTAATATCACAATAAGTCTTTCTATGACCTATGTTCATCGAGGTACCAGTCTATATCCCCTCCGTAGGCACATAAGGATTAGAGGGTCCTAAGCGAACCCAAACCTCCCGTGATAGCAAGTATGGTAGGTATGTCATACACACAATCTATATACCAATACTAAGTAAACACACATCTTAGTAATACCATATTTTAATCGTAGTACTATTCTCATTCTCGTACTAACTCGTAATTATCACTATATGCTATACCGGTTTATAATCATACGTGCCATAATTAATTCTCACGTCGTAGTGGACACTCACGTCTCGACCCAAACCGTCCATGTAATACAACTCTCGTATGTAAATTTCTCCTCATAAATACCCAAATGTCCCAATCCTATCATTACTACATCTACGGAATGATATCTATATCCTCAAATCAGTTTACGAAACTCCAAAAGTCAAAACAGTCCAAAATGGCCCAAACTGCCAGCTCGTTAGAAGTCTCGTTCGAACGAGTGTTCGAACGAGTTTGGACTGTCATCTCGTTAGAAGTCTCGTTCGAACGAGGTTGTTCGAACGAGATCCCAGTTCGTTCGAACGAACTGTCCCTTCTAACGATATCTCGTTCGAATGAGATATCGAACGAAATCCCTACTCGTTAGTAACGACTGGTCAACTCGTTAGAAGCTCGTTCGAACGACCTGGGGCTGCTTCTAACGACTGACCAGTTTCGGCCCAGAATTTTCCCAATTCGTTTTCCATCCATTTTTACTCCTCAAACCTCTTCTAAAATTCGTTCCAACAATATATTGAGTTCTCTAATTATCCTCAAACATGCCAAGGTGCTATACTAACATCATTAAAGGGGTTTAATACCTTCTAAACATCATTAAATCACAAATTTCTACATAAATTCCCAATTTTCTTCAAGAACATAAACCCTAGGTTCTTCTCATCAAAATTTCCCAGATTTTAATCCGTTTATACATCACATAGATATGAAATCTCTGAATTAAATCTTCAAACAATGTTTCTACATGCAAACCTATCCCAAAATTAAACAACAATCTTCCAATTTCATGGGTTTTCTTTTAACTCTTATATAAGATTGATTAACAATGTTTCTAACATGGAAAAAGCATTCATTGCATAAGGAATGTAATTTAAATCACTTGCCTTGGTTTGATTCCGGATTTGGTGTTGATTTGATGAAGAATTTCTGCAGAATTTCTTCTCTCCGAGCTTCCTCTCTAATGGTGGCTTAAGGTGGCTAGGGTTTGATTTGGGGAAACTTAGAAAACCTACGTTGCCTTCTAGGTTAATATGGATTGGTTAATGGGCTTAATGGGTTTAATCCACATCATATTTACATCTCTAATTTTCGTCACTTTTAATTCCTAAAAATGTAAAATTACCAAAATACCCTTTAAGTTACCGGTATGGCCTAAAAATACCCCGGGACCCAAACTATACCCCCGGCTAGTGTTTTATGACTATCTCGACCCTTCCATACGCGTTGGCGCACTCAAAACGACCATACGAATTATATATTTTAAATTTACTTTTATTATCAAAATATTACCCCGTGACGCGGTGGTCCCACGCGTCTCAACAAAATTTCTAAAATGCCGTATATAAATCTCACGACAAATTTTCATAGTACCAAATACATATATAATCATATATGCACATAATCAAATACCAATTCGCATCTCATTAGTATTTATAACCCGGATTAATTATCAATTAATACGCATTTAATTAATTAATCCCAAAAATAAATATAGACAAAAGTACGGGGTATTACAGGATCCTAAAATCCTAGTGGTTAGACCATATAAACTTCCTCTTCCAGTTTCCCATGAAGAAATGCATTGGACACATCTAATCATCTCAAAGTCCACTGAGAGTAAATTGCTAGGGAGAGGACTAATCTGATTGTAGGAGGCTTGATAACTGGACTAAAAGTGTCAAAATAATCAACCCCCTCAGTTTGATGAAATCCTTTTGCCACTAATCTGGCCTTGTGCCTTGCAATACTCCCATCAGAATTAAGTTTTGTCTAAAAAATCCATTTACAACCAATCACAGGTTTGTGATGTGGTAGGGGTACCAAAATCCAGGTGTGTTGGTTAAGTAGAGCTTGGTATTCTTCAGTCATGGCATGCTTCCATGTGGGTGATTTATTAGCTTGGTAGAAACATGTAGGGTCTGAATCAGGAATGAGATGAGTAGTGGCTAGATAAGTGAAGGGGTGTTTAGGATTGTGTATTCCAGATTTTGATCTGGTCTGCATTGAATGGATGTTAATAAGAGAAGGTGGAGGATCAGAGACAACAGGAGCTTCAGAATCACTAGAAGATGGTGTGGAACTACTGTTGGTTAGAATTTCTATAGAATCAGATGAGGACCCAGTTTCAGTATAAGAAGATGAATCATTAGAGAGGCAGGAGAAAGGTATCTGGGATGGGTTTGGAGAAAGCATAGAGGAAGGCAGAAGAGTTGTAGGTTTAGGTTGAGAGAAAGGGAAGGATTCCTTAATGAATTGAACATGTCTAGAGATAAAAATTTTGCCAGTTTGTTTGTCGAGACATCTCTATCCTTTAGATTCAGAAGCATAGCCAAGAAAAACACATAGTCAGGAGATGGGAGTTAGTTTAGAAGATATGTAGGGTCTTAACCATGGGCAGCATGTACACCCAAAAGTTCTGAGAAGGGAATAATCAGGGGAGACACCAAAGAGTTTTTCATGAGGTGAGAAATAGTTGAGAACTAGTGTAGCCATTTTATTTACAAGATAGGTGGCTGTGAGTAGTGTTTCAATCCAATAGGTAGATGGCATTGAAGCATGAGTAAGTAAAGCTAAAGAAGTCTTAAGGAGATGTCTATGTTTTCTTTCACTCATCCCATTATGCTCAGGTGTATGAGGACAAGACTTTTGATGCATGATACCATGAGTGGCAAGGAAAGTCTGCATAGGAAAATTCACATATTCTGTCCCATTGTCAGGTCTTAGAATTTTGATTCTATGAGAGTATTGGTTTTCAACTAAGGCTTTAAACTGGACAAATTTACCATAGACTTTAGATTTGGAGTGAAGAGGATATGTCCATGTGAATCTGGTAAAATCATCAATGAACAGAACATAATATCTAAAGCCTGAAATAGATGGTGTTTGAGTGGGTCCCCATACATCTGAGTGAATGAGATAAAGAGGATGAGGAGAAGTTGTTTGGGACATTGGGAATGGTAATTTGTGACTTTTAGTGACAGAACATGGGTGACAAGAAGAAGAATTAGATGAATGAGGTGGTGAGAGAGGGATAAGCTGGTTCTTGGATAGGTGAGGCATTATTGAGTTTGAGGGGTGGCCGAATCTGAAATGTCAGGTGAGATGAGGTATGGTGGTTTTGGAAACTAGACCAATGGTGGTTGTGTTATGATGAAGTAGTTGAGATAGGTTGTTGGGAAAAGAGTAGAGTAATTGGGAACAAGTTCCTTGATAAAGAATTTTGTTAGTGTTTTTGTCTTGGACAACATAGCCTTCAGAATCAAAAGTGATCCTACAGTGGTTATCTCTAGCTAGTTGATGTACTGAAAGAATATTATGGTTGATGTGTGGGGCATGGAGAATTTTAGACAAGACTAAGGACTTGTTAGGAGTGGGTAGAAGTCCATCTCTAACATGATGAATAGGAATGTTTGATCCATTTCCTACAGTGATGGATTCAGAACCTTTATAGGGCTTTGAGTGATGAAGATGAGAAAGAGAATTGGTGAGGTGAGGTGACTTGTTGCTCCTGTGTCCAAGATCCAAGTATGATTAGAGTGGGATTGTTGGTGAGCAATGAAGGCTTGTGGATGAAAGGAAAGGTCAGAGTCTTGAATAAAAGAATTCTCAGAGAAGGGTGAGTTATAGGAGTCGGTGAGTTAGGATTCCAATTCACTATTTGAGGAGAAAAATAAGCATGGTTGGAGTTGGTGTTTTGTGAGGTTTGTGAAGGTCTGGGGTTGTAGGATTGAGGAAAAGGTGGGAAGTTGCCTTGAAAGACATTTTGTGAACTTACATGGTTAGGATTCTGGTTTTGGTTGTAAGGGTAAGAATTTTGTTTTGAATTTGGTAGGTTTTGGTTAAATCTTTGATAGCATTCAAAAGCTGAATGGCCACCCTTACCACAAATCTGACAAAAAATCCTCTTATTTGAGTTGTAATTCCTTCCATTTCCATTACCTCTTCCTTTCATGTTCTTGTTGTTTCTACCACCCCCTCTAAAGTTATGGTATCCTTGATTCTGTAATTGCAACTGATTAGGACCAAACTGTGAATTTCCTCTAGGCACAAACATTTCATTAGACATTTGATTAGATCCAACTGAGAGTGTGTTTTCAGATTTCTTTTCCAATGCAGTTAAAGTTGTTGTGTTTTCAATTGGTGCAGATTCTTTGTTTACATGGATTTCTTTTGATCTAAGAAGGGCTTGTAGCTCTAAAAAGGTAATTGGTTGGGTTCTTGTTCTTAGGGAAGTTTTTAGAGATGAGTACTCATGTGATAATCCATTAGTGGTGTAAAGAACTAAGTCCTCTTCGGGTATAGGACAACCAGCAGCCATCAATTTATTGCACATTCTTTCAATTTTCCCAAATATTCATCCATTTGAGACTTTTTCTTGGCATTTACAAGATTCAATATCAACTCATGGATATGTGATCTTGATACAGATACATATCGATTCATGAGATAACTCCATATCTCATGAGCATGTTCAAACCCAAGAATTTGGGATAAAATATCTGGTGTAATCACAGCAATTAGACAACTAGTTAATTGTCTATCTACATCTAACCATTTCACATACTCAGGGTTAGGAGATGTATTACCAGCTTGATCAATGTTTTGTTTAGGTGGAATAGATGTGGATCCATCGACAAAACCCAGTAGATGATTTGCCCTTAGAACATTCTTCACCTGCAATTGCCAGACCATGAAGTTGCTATAGTTTGATTGTGATCAAGGAGGTTAGATTAGAGACAAAGAAAATCAAATTTGGAGGTAGATTGACCCGATTTACTGCATTTGCCATTGTTACTTGCTGATTTCAGCTTTGAATTAGTTAGGTCACTTCAATCGGAGGCTCTGATACCATAAAAAATATCAAGAATATTAATTCTTTTGTAAATGAGGATGAATGAGAGGAGATAACGAGAGAAAAGAGAGAGAGAAAGAGAGAGTGAGAGAGAGAGAGAGAAAGAGAAAGAGAAAGGAAAAATTGTATGAGAGAAAAATAGAAAACTAATTTCTCATTAACTCCTAATCTTCTATTACAGCTATATATAACAGATGCAAGAAGAGTAAGAGTTAGTTAGAGATAACTGAGTCAGTTAGAGGTAACTAACTCTCTAACTAATTCTGTTATAACTCTAATTAACTATGTTTAGACAACTGTAAAAGGAGTAGAAATATCATAAAAGATGAGGGACTGTTGCCAACTTTATATTCTTTCAGTTACACTATTCTTAGTTTGGGTTCCGTACCTTTATTCTTTATTTGTATACGGAATTCAACCCTCTTAAGCGGGTTCGTTTTAATAAACCATTTACCTATCAAAAAAATAATATATATATATATATATATATATATATATATATATATATATATATATACTAGGGTATGCCCGTGCCTGAAGGCACGACAAAATTTTTCCAAAGTATGTAATCGCAAAACGACGACAATTTTCAACGTGCATTGAAATAATTTCTTTCCCCAACAAAACAAAGTTTTAAGTCGTATATAATTTTAGTTATCCAAAGTACTTAACCGTAAAACGGCATAAAATTTCAATGGCCGTGCTTGAAGGCACATTGAAAATTTTCAAAGTACTTAATCGCGAAGGGACACAAATTTTGAATGTACTTAATCGAAAAACGAAAAAAATTTCGAAAGTACATAATTGCGATTAGGTGAAAATTTTCAATAAAGGCAAGCATATAATTTTAAAAATATAAAGTTGTGTATAATTTAACTAATAAATGTCCGATATATTATAAGTGTAGATTTTCAAAGGATTGAATCGTCTAAATTGAAGTTATAAATTTCTTTTACAATACAAATGTGTAAGGATTTTTTTAAAAATTGGGCAAAATTCCCTTTGTTTATAAGACTATCCACCCTGTTTAAGAAATAAAAAATTAATCTAACAAAATAAATAGTCCGTTTCGGACCTCGTATAAGCAACATAATCCAAATATACTCAATTACATAGAATCAGGGCAAAGTATCAACTTCAAATAGGACTATCGACCTTTCTTAACAAATAACAAATAATACAACCACCTTCAAATAGTCTAAATTCGTCGAACAAATTCACATATAACATGAAATATGTAATATTCATAAACATAATTCACATTGTGCCTCAAATAAACAAAGTATCAATTTAAAAAAATGGACATAATCTCCTTTATTTATTGGACTACCCACCGCACTTGAAATCATCAAACAACACTAAAATAATAACTTGCAATATACAAAACTGTGCGCAAGAACCCCATATCGTATATGGTCGATGCCGACTTGGTAGGAGAACTCATACATGCATCTTGATATGGTCGAAGTTGTATGATGAGGCGTTGGCGATAGAAATATTAGTACAAAACAAACCACGTTTGGTAAAAGAATCTCAAAAGTATTGGAAACAATGCTCGTGTCTTGAATGGTAAAATAGCTTGATCTACCGAAGAAAGTTTAGTTACATATCCCTCGTGCATGTATAATTGAAGATCACCTACAAATATCATGAATATTGTAATTAGTGAACTACATGAATGAGCAAACTACTTGATAATTTTCATTATTCTTATTAAACATCACTTCAGATAAATTTGCACAATCTAAAAAGTAAACGGAACTGTGAATACCCAATAGAGAGAAAATAGAGAGAAGGTATTTGAAACTAAGGCATAATTTGATTTCAATGTATTGTATTGAATTCAACACTCGGTTTTGGGAACTGTCCAGCACTTGAAACTAAGGCATAATTTGATTTCAACACTCGGTTTTGGGAACTGTCCAGCACTCACTTACCGAGGCTGACTGGCTGCCAAATGCAACTTGAAACCAAATCTGAAAACACGAATAAACCAAAACCTTCCCCTCTTCCAGCAGTGATCCTCCTCTGTTTGGGATTGATTGGGCTCGGTTTGAAGCATATACGAATAAACCAAAACCATAATACGGAGGGAGAGACAGTGATCCTCCTCAACCATCAAGACATATAAAACTTGAAAACATAAATACAAAATTACAAACTTTAAACCTATATCAAATATTATGTCTCAATCCTCCATATCGATGTCGATAGAAGTCAATCAAATGATCAGTGATAAGTGTGAGGTATAATTGGACAATGAGCATACCATGTTTACTGAAAGCGGATAACAACTGAAGCTGCTCTTCGACATGATTGGTTCCACATCCACGTGCCTATAGCACTGTATAGCGTTGCTACCTGCTACTGTTACATACTGCTGCTGCAGCTACCTGCTGCTGCTGATAGTACGTGATTGTGTAATATCTTAATCTGCATAATATCGTAATCTGCAGAATATCCTAATATGCATGCTGCTACCAGTCCCTTAAGATCGTCATTATCCATACTGCATAATATCCTAATTCGTGGAAAAAAGAAATACAATAAAGCTGAATCGAAATAATAATAACTTTGAAAATTTATAGATTTAATAAATGAATCTGATACTACTAACCAGAATGTCCTGATGCAGGGCTTCAAATGGAGACTTGTGAGTACACTATTTCTTGGTAGGCGTCATCAAAGCTCCTTAATTTCAAATTTTTACTACATACCTGAAGGCACGAAGAAAGTTTTTAGAACTACATAATCGCAAAGCGGGAAAAAAATTCAAAGTATGTAATTTCAAAATGGTAAAAATTACGTTCTCCAACAAAAAAAGTCTGCAAATATATTAATGATCCGTCTTGGACCTCTTATAAACATCATAACCATCATATACAAATATAAGTCGTAAAGTTTTTTTATAACAAAAATGTGTAAAGAATTAAAAAAAATTGGCCAGAGTTTCCACTGTTTATGGGACTTTCCACACTGCTTAACAAACAAAAAAAATACTCCTACAACAATATGAATAGTCTCTCCTAAACGTCGTATAAACATCATGTATTTAACTTAATTCGTGTAAAAACATCAATATGCAAACTATCCACCCGATTTAGCAGCAGCAGCAGCCACGTTAGCGTGCGGGATCCTCTTCACTGGATATCTCAAATGCATCAATCAATTCTTGTCTGATTTTTTATCCAATATTTAGAACGCCTCTCCTACTCCAACAACAACGATAGTTGGATCATAGTTGACTTTTTCTTCTTCGAGAACTAAACCCGCAAGTATTGTTTTCACTCCAGCAACCATTAAAATGTCCCGCTCAGTAGAATCTGATGAGCTTCGCAGCATCTGAATTAAAAGAAGAAATATCAAACACTAAAAGGTTATAATAATATATGAAGCAAAATTAAGCCACACTAAAATTGAATTGATGAAGCTTACTTTGTTTAGTTTTTTAGCCAATTTCAAATGAGCTTACAATCCAGCTAAATGTAAATCGTTTTAGTTTTAGGTTGTTTAATTACAAACTTAGAGAACAAAGTAAACTAAATTAATGTAATTTAAAGCATGATTAAACTTGATCTATTTATAATATGAATTGGCTGCGAATGGACCTTATACAGAGTCACCAATTGATAAACGATTAGTTATAGTGTGACAGTGTAATAAATTACAATAATGTGGGAGAGCGCCCAAAATCAAATCACGCAATGTGAGTCGTAAAAAGAAATGATTAGTTGAATTGATACATATATTTATTATCTAAATTAAGAACTCAGGCATGTGGATCACGTGTTCACTAATGAACAACATATCTTAAAGCCCTTGATGACATCTATCGAGCAGCTGTCGCACGACCACCTGCTAAGATGTTCAACAATATTTTGATGAAATGAATGTTCCATTCACAGAACCATCATATGGAGCATTCTACTACATTGTCAACCAACTAATTATAAACCAAAGAAAGATTAGCATCAATATTCCAAACCTATAACAATTTGTAAATCAATAAAGAAATGAAAGATTTTAAACTCCATACTCGATCTAGTAAACTAAAAAAACTGTAAAGCAAAGAAAACCAACTAATAATAAAATTAAACCATAAAGTAAAAACAAAACTAAAAATAATAAGAAGTTAAACTTCAAAATTGAATGCGAATTGTTTAAGTTAACAGTTACCCGAAGCCTCATGTTATAAAACAAACTGTCCATAAGAAGGACAGCTGATTCAGTTCCAAAACCTCCAAACGCCAATGGACCTACTGAAATCTAGCATATGCCCGTTCCAATGGACCTACTGAAATCGTATACTCCTCACGACGGAAGTATTAAGCCATTCCAATGAAGACCCCATGGAAAAAAATTTCCTCTTCATCCTAGCTGCAGCTTTAAGCAAATATCTTCTGCTTTCTAGTCTTCATCAAATATATGTTACTGCTTTAAGCAGGCCTAGAACGGCTGCTGACAATTGGAGCAACTTGCCAATGGAAAAGTGTTGTGATCGAGATCAATATCTGCAAATGGAACCAAATGTTGAAGCAAAAGTATCAATTATACTCATCGTAAAAGGCATAAAACAACTGGATTAATCCCAAGTAGAGTTGAGATTAATCAAAAGAGAGGAGGAATGAATACTTTTCCATTTTTAGCTAAGTCCCCCTTCTTATAAAGTTTCTCCCCCACATTCGCTGAAGCATGAAATAGCTCATCACTGCTTTGCCCAAAGTTTTTGGCATCTTCTTCAACCAGGATTCTATGAATATATTTGTCTACATTCTTTTCCATAAGCCACACTCCGTAATTACGGACCTCAACCACTGGCATATCCATCCCTGGTGGAGCAGTTTGCCATCAGAGCACTGCAGTTATATCAACCCTCTGTTTAACTGTGCCAATCAAGAAAAATGATTGAAAAAGTAATAAATAATGAACTCAACATTTTTGCTACTACTTCAAGCAGAATCCATCAACCCCTGTGAATTTAACCGCACTGAGGAAAGGAAAGGCAAAAAAAAGATAATAATTTGTTTCACACCTGTGAGTTTGTTGCCACTGCCAGCTGTCGGAGTTCACCAAAAGAAATAGGCCAGATCAAGTAAGAATATGATATGATGGAGAAAGATGGGAATCCCCTTTTGAGTTAACTGTACCAATAAATAATGAACTCAATTAAAATAATGTAAAAATACTCATTAGTAGCACTCATTGTTGTTTTAGTCTCCTTTTTGAGCATTCAATAGCATTTTATTGTCTCTGCCAAGCTTCAGAAGAGTATTTTGCAATTCAAACGTTCGATGCCGCACTGCATAGAAAATTTTACTTCCGGTAAATGCAAAAGGCAAATATGTGAATAAATAAAGAGATAGAAGTTAAAAAATAAAAAAATTACCACAAATCATCTACTTAAGCTTCTTTATTCAGGGGAAAGAACGAAGAATTGCAATTCAAGCCTCCCCATATCCAACAGGATCTGTTCAGTGAAAGACATTATAATAGAACATAAAAGGTTAGTTAAAGGAAGAACATATCAAAAGGTTAGAAAATTAATTAAAGATTGTCAAGCATACCCCCATTTTCTGGAAGTATCTTGATAACCTCTCCAGATATGTCAATATTCCAAATCAAGTTGAAAGATCCATGACATACGTATTAATTCTCGGTCCTCTGTGTAAACTGTTCTCAGAAGTTAGAATGTGTAACATTAGTTAGTGACGTAGACATGTAATGTTTGAGACTCAAACATTAGTTTTGCTTCCTGTAATGACTCGGTGCTATTGTTGGTGGCATCAACTCATTTCAGACCTTCATTTCAGACCTGCTTCCTGTCAAGACTTGGTGTAATACAACTATAACACATGAGGTCTATTATACTGGGGGCTTCGCCTCACTGTGAAAACAACCAAATAACACATTATCTCACTGTTCGGCTTCGACTCTACAACATCATCAGTAGAATGGAAAATTTTGGATAGAATTCCTCACCCCTGCCTTAATATTTTATTTTGTTTCTATGGGAATTTAACAACTTTTTCGCTTAAATTAAGACAACTTACTATTTAATCATTAACATCGTTATGCTTTACCCATAAGTTGTCTACGGAACGCCCAAATTGATAAGGGTCTATATAGAACGCCCAAATTGATAAGCTTAAAAATCTAAGGAAAAAACTAAAGAATTAATATGAACAATGGTCCTGATAATGAAAGCACTCTTAAAACAGGGCTTGATAATGCATAAGATAAAATGTAAATGAATCATATGTCAAATTCCCATCTTTTGTAGTCATATTTGCATATTAATTTTGAAACCACGCAAAAGGGACCAATATATTAATTACCAACCTGCAAAAAGTCAAATGCATTAATTACCACCAAGGTAAAAGCCAAACAAAAATCAATACAATTCTAAAACCCCAACAACTGAGAAAAGCAAATCATCTTAAACCAAAAGCATACAAACTCAAACCCAAAGCCCAAATAGTTCATTTATTGATCTGAGATACTTACAAAGATACAGCTATGGATGATGTAAGGTTAAAGACAGCTTTAGCAGAATATATAATAAAAGCCTTAGCAGACTATACAAAAATAGCCTTAGCAATCATCCAATAGCGTATAGTAACTCTAAGCCTAAGCTTTACAAAAAGTCGAAACGATCGACATCCCAAAAAATTATCCTCTAATAGTCAATCATGGAATCGCAGGAAACATCCTCATAATAACTCTACGAAATGTCCACGTATCCATCTCGACGTACTTGATATGAAGATTGGCACAATTTACAACCACCTATAAGAAATATTAATAGTTAAGACTAATTTTTAAAAATGAATGAAAAGAAAAAACATTTTAAAGACGAAGTACCTTGTTGTGGGAACCCCATGTAAGCAACCTACGGGTATTTATCCGCTCTTGATGCTTTACCATTGGCTCCCAATCCTAAGAATAATTAAAAAATTATCAAAAGATGATATAAAGGGGTCAAATGTGTAGTTTATAGGGAAAATAACACTAATTACTTTATAGGAGGACTTCCGGATACACAATATTTGTTGTCGAAAGCGAACAATCATCAGAAAGAAGGGTAATGCGATTTGCACTTGTGCATCGAGATAACGCTACATATAATTGGCCATGAATAAAAACTGGCGTGCGCAAGTCAATTCCCACAAACTTTACAGATTGACCCTGTGATTTGTTGATGGTCATTGCATATGCCAGTCGAATTGGGAATTGGCGTCTCGTCATTTTTATAGGGATCTCCGCAGACGAAGGAGATAGTGAGACTCTGGGAATGAATACTAAATTTCCACACTTATCACCCGTTAATATTTGGGCCTCAATTACATGCTCTCCACATTTTGTAACCACCAATCGCGTGCCATTGCAAAGACCATCCTTCGGAGCAATGTTTCTCAAAAGCATAATCGGAGAACCCACCTTTAACTCCAACTTAAAAAGGGGTAAACCAGAAGGACTGAGAGAATTCAAAAACTCATTTGGGTACTGACTGTGTACGTCTCTACCGGACTCGTCGTCACACATTTTATCGGCACCAAAATAAGTTTTTGTATCACCCGGAAAGATATTCAATGCCAAATTATTATAGTAGTCACATCGTCATTCTGCGCTGAAAGAATTGTTCGTTCGGTGAGGAAGGTTGGTGTAACAGTACCGACCACATTCAACAATGGATACACCTTCGCAATTAGATCACGGACATCATTACACTTTTGTATTGAGGAAGGCAATGATACAACTTCAAGAGGATTGGACCCAATCTACAAAAAAAAAAGTCAAATGCATGCATGTTGAACGAAGATTGTTAAAAAATATAAAAGAGTATATAGCAGTACCTGATCCAAGAACGTAGAGAAATGAATTGTCTCAGGCTCCAATGGGTTTAGTCGCATATTTAGATGTAATGTCAAAACATGGATGTGCCTCCAAAGCATAGACCGCCTTAATGAAGCGGAAACAATTTCTTCTCTAACTCCTCTAGGGATAACTGGTAAGATTTGTCGAAAATCACCGCCAAGAACTACTGTAATTCCTCCAAATGGCTTTTTAACATCACAAATATCTTGCAGTGTCCTATCTACAGCCTCAACACAATGCCTATGTTGCATAGGAACTTCATCCCATATTATAAGTTTAACTGATTTGAATAGCTCTGCATGTATCGACTGCTTTGTAAATCCACAATTTGAGTTTTCAAGAATGTCCAAAGGTATGCAAAATGTTGAATGTGCAGTCCGACCACCAACTAACAACAAAGAAGCAATGCCAGACGAAGCAACAGTAATAACTGTATGACCCAAACTACGACAGAAGGTTGCAATTGTATTGTACAAAAATGTCTTTCCAGTGCCAGCACCTCCATTCAAAAAATATGTAGTCCCCTTATTCTCGAAAACAGATGATGTTATCGCTGAGTAAGCTATACGTTGTCCCTCATTAAGGCGATCAACATCTAATTGTGCATCACCTTGCATTGCTAACGACTGTGACTGATGATGTTCTGAGAGTAATCTGTTCCCACCCACAGTTGTCCAATTAAAAGTTGGCAGAGGCATTGGAGGGAAGTCACTTAAACTCTTACCAGACTCTTGAAGCACCTCATTTAGAAGATACAAACCATAATCCTCAATTTGGATGTCAGTTGGATTTGGGATAGAAAACAATGTGCGTAACTTATGAATCAGATCATCACATATATGAATGGAAAATTGATTCCATAATAACTCCGGATGCAAAGGAAAACATTGTGTAAGTATAACACCAAAGAAACGCCGAAGTTGATATCCGGTGCGCATGATGGATGCCTCCTGTAAACATTGAACCCACTCATTATCGTCTTCAAGCAATCCCCTCGCTATACACGCCGATTTGAAAGTCTCGTGTAATACACAATTCACCGTGCGTAAGCACTCGAATGATGTGGGCCCTTTAACAACGGTCAAAAGCAATCGCAAATAAAACCTTTCTCCAGAATTCGGGCTAGCATAGTACATTCGCCCAATAGCAAACTCGGATGATTTCCGTGCAGTCCATAGTTTCGTTTTAGAGCTCCAAACATAATGTTGGGGAAACTCTTGGTAGGTATACTCTCGTGCAGAAGGATTCAATGCGCAAAAAGCAAAAAACCCGGTTAACGAACTCATTTGACCGCTGGCTCTTTGAGCAATCGTAGCTGATGAATGTGAAGGATCAAACACAACATGATGCATGCCAGGTAAATGTAAATCTAATCGTGTAATAGGCGGTTTCTCCTGATGCATGTGATTACCATAAATTCGCCAACCTGCTTCAGGAGGTCCAATGTACCTTGCATCTAAATATTGTTGGATTTCATCAACACCTCCCAAAACCATAGTTGTGCGATCATGACCCTTATATATGTACTTATTTATATATTTAACGCATCGTAACCCAGCACAAACCTCGACATTAATGTGACAATTGAAAAGTCTAGACAAATATGGATTATAGGGGACAACATCTTTGTTTGATACCTTTTTTCCACTGGCAGTAGTATATTCCTTACCATCATCACGACGACGATAGATTGGATATCCATTATTATCCATTGTTGTGGCTTCTGCAAATGCTCGAGGGTATTTTTTCGTGCATATACCGTTCTCCATGCAAGGGGAATTCGGATTCTGGGAGCCGCATGGGCCGTGTACCATGCAACTCAATATAGTTTGGAAAAGTGTAGGATCATAAGTGGGATCTGGAAACTCAGCAGAGACAAAATTATCTACTTGGGCGCATGTTTTAATCTTGCTTTGACAATCGAGCAAAAGAAGAGCATGCATGTGGGGCAACCCCCTTTTTTGAAATTTGATTTTAAACACATGGGCCACTTTCTTGCCAAAAATATTTTTATCCTTAATCTCCTTCATTAGGGCTTTTCTCTTTAGTTCAAAAACACGTGCAACCAAATCTGGACGGTCGAGAGCATTTTGACCCGGTAAAAGTTCCTTACTGATTTCAGGCCATTTAGGATTGGCGGTCATTGTGAGAAAAATATCAGGGTGTTGATTGTACCGAGTGATGGCCATCGAATCTTGGTAAATCTCAAACATATTTCGTGCACTACCAGTAAAAGAAGATGGCAAAATCATTCGCCTACCAATTTGCAATGGTTCAACACCCTCAGACATACAATCGCTAAGATCCTTGTATAATTCTACCCGAAGTTTGCTTTGATTAAGTCTAAAATAAGTCAAGCGATTTTGTTCCGTTGAAGCCCATGCATCCACAATAAACTCCTGCATAAGTTTACCTCCTCTCAAAATTGTAGAGTACTCAGTGCCATGTTGAAACAAACGATAACTATAATAATCCATCCAGTTGAGTTAGTCGATGATCCTGATCAACACTGTTTGCCACGTCCCATAACTTCATCTCAGGGTCCCAACCAAGTTGACCATGAGGGTATAAAAGAACGTAGTGCAGAGGTAGGTAAGCTGGGTGACATTCATTAACTCGCATCAATTGATCCCCCCCTCGAAGGCGAACAATAATGTCTCTCATTGCAGACGAATTATGGCCATTGCCGGGTAAAATAACCGCAATCTCATCAGTCGAAGGCAAATTATACCTTCTACGATCTGCTGCAGAATTGTAATGTAAGTATGCTGGCAAGTTCAGGCCGGATCCAGAGGATTCATTTAAAATAGCAAACGCCTGACGATATTTGTGGATAAAAGGATTGTTGACCTCCAAGCAACCTTGAATTATTTGCAGTACATCACTTCGTAATTGTGGATTCCTACGTTCCCTAACACTCAAAGCCACACTGGGATCATAAATGTATAACTGGGCATATGAAGCTTCTTCCTCATGTCCCGGTTCCGGTAATAAGGATCCAGTACGATGACGTAGTTCGCCATGAATGGTGAAAGATGATGGACCCCTACCTCTGAGGACCCTATCATCCATTTGAACACCAAGACTTGTAAAGGCGTTAGCAGCATTATACTCTCTAATATGACTCTGGAAAGACTTGCATTGAACATCATTACCATCGAACAGATGTTTAATTTCCGGTGGGGGTTCAAGTAGATGTGGTAATCGAACTTGTCCTTGTCTACAACACTTCCCAAATAGAGGGCGAATCTTTGATGAGGTCGATAATCTTTCACCCATCCAATGTAAAGGTGAACAATGACGGCAAGGGACATCCATGGGCCCAAGAAAATGTCTTTCTAAATGGGCATGTGGTTCTTGAGGTGCACTCGTGCTCGCAATATTTCCACGGCTTTGTATAGTGGATCTATATATGAAATAAGAAGGTGTGAAAAATAAAATGAAGGATAGTTCACAACGTAAAACAATATTAGATAATAGATAAAAAGAAATTATACCTATGACTATGTGCATTAGATGATTGGCAATTTTGAACATCTCGATTATTCTCTGTTTCAAGGTGGGGTATAATTTCTAACGTATTGGGGACCAATACATTTTGGAGAGAATTTGATGTCGGAGAGTGTTCTTGGAGGACTCCAACACACTGTTCTTCAGAATCAATTAGGTCGAAATCTTGGCAAAGGTTTCGAGGTGACATAGATGGGGGTATATTTGTCTCCGCGACTGGGATTGGTAAACTATTCGTCAAAGGACTAATTCTTCGAATAGAAATGTGTGAAGGATTTGGAGTACTAACTTCTATAAATTGCTTAGTTATTGACGACGGGACCTGAGCCACATCATTATCTGACGGTAAATGTGAAACCTTTGATCGCTTAGGAGAGCCTTCAGTGCAAGCAAAAGCAGGTGGCCCCATAGAATTGTTAACATGGGGAGTATGGCCAGAAATAGGTTGATGTAACTGAAATGCTCTTTCTCGATCACGTCTTTGTCGTTGGGCAAGTGCGCGTTTTGAGATGAAGTTATGTTGTGGCGCAAGGGGGGCAGAAGTGACAGATGTAGCTTGTGGAGGATTGCATCTTTCTCTTTCTCGTTCTTGTCGTAATCGTTGTGCAAGGGAACTTTTGGAGACAAACGTTTGATCAATTGCCTAAAGAAAACAAAAAAATTATCTGCATTGCGTGATAATGGAAAGGGGTGCGCTCATAGTCTTAATAATATAGTGAAATTTAGTTTCCAGTATTGGTGTAAACTTTAGAGATTGTATAAAGCCTAATGGTACACATTAATCACTTAATTATTTAATAACACCACCATTACTGTAGGGTAAAATAACACCACCAATAATGTAAAAGGTTAATGATAAAAACAAACCGCTTCTGGACAAACATTATACTTCCCCATCCATGCCGCCTACAAAAGAAATATAAGCATATAAAAATAATATTACATAATGCCATAAAGAATATTATCATAAAAGTTTCTGAGATGTGTTTTACCCTTTTACGTGTGGGAACTTCTTTCTCCTTTCCCTTGCCTTTCTCATTTGCATTATTGAGTATAGTTTGAGTTTGTCAATTGTAAGATTGATACTATAAATGGGGAGTGAAGAAGTTGTAAATATGAAGTTGAAACGATAAAAGCATTTAGTAGCTAGTATTTACCCCAATATGCATAACATTTGGTGGAACATCATCACGTATAACGATACCAATGTTATTTCCATGCGGCCTTTGATTCTATGAACAAAGAAAGAAATGTTGAAAAAAAAATTAGGTAGATTATAGAGAAATGAAGAACACTAAGTACAAAATGAGAAAATAGTAGATATAATCATAGTAAACCTATAATTAGTTAAACATACCACACTTAAAGTGGCACTTTTTTTCCCTTTTCCTTTTCGTATATCCTATATGAAAAGGTTAAGTGTATATAATTAGATAAAGAAATATGTTATATATATTCGAATAGATGAGAATAGAAAAAAATTCAACCTTAGTGGGTGCCAAATTCCCTTTTTCCTTCCCATGTCGTATTGAAGGTGTGCAAATGATAACAGGCTGTAGCGGAGATAAGAAAAGAGGATATTGATTACGAATGGAGAAACTTCTTATAATTACTATATGAAAACAAAAGTGCATTTTCTTACCACGGAACGAACACTATTTAGATCAGATTCATCGAGGACATCAACGCTGATATTATTTTGACGCAACCTTTGAATCTGTAATTAAAAAGGCAAAGGATGGAATCAATATATAAACATATAAGTGAGGAGAATAAATATTGATGAGAGGAGTTTGGTTGTTACAGCAATCGCTGCATCTTCATTCACCTATAAGTAAAGAATGAAAATGTACAAGAAAATTATTAGGAAGTAGGAATTGATCTCATTTAAGTGAAAGAGAGTATAATTAAAAGTAACATACGTTGCCAAACACGATAACGTTCTCCATGTGAATAAAGAAGTCAACTACAAAATGAATAAATGAGAAGTAATTATTAAATGTGACTAAAACACAACATGAACTATACCAAATGAAAACTTTCTTAATAAAAAGTACTAATGAATCGTCATACATTCTTCCCAATAAAAAGTAATAATGAATCGTCATACATTCTTCCCAATAAATGTTTATAGAGCTTGCAAACATAGTGATTGTTATACCGAATGCAACACAAATGAATACTAACATTCCAAAGAGTAATAAGCCCATAAAACATTAGAAACATTATACGAATCGGCAATATACATTTTTTACATAAGATATTCAATCAAATAAGAAATCCCATTAAAACTCCCAGAAATGCAACCATTGCAACTCTCATAAACCGATAAGAAATCAAAACCGAATGCAACACAAATGTTTATAGAGCTTGCAAACATAGTGTTTGTTGTACCGAATGCAACACAAATGAATACTAACATTCCAAAGAGTAATAAACCCATAAAACATTAGATGAACATTAGAGTAATACTCCAAAGAGTAATAAACCCATAAAAATAAGAAGTACTAATGAATCGTCATACATTCTTCCCAACATTCCAAAGAGTAATAAACCCATAAAACATTAGATGAACATTAGAGTAATACTCCAAAGAGTAATAAACCCATAAAAATAAAAAGTACTAATGAATCGTCATACATTCTTCCCAATAAAAAGTAATAATGAATCGTCATACATTCTTCCCAATAAATGTTTATAGAGCTTGCAAACATAGTGATTGTTGTACCGAATGCAACACAAATGAATACTAACATTCCAAAGAGTAATAAACCCATAAAACATTAGAAACATTATACGAATCGGCAATATACATTTTTTACATAAGATATTCAATCAAATAAGAAATCCCATTCAAACTCCCAGAAATGCAACCATTGCAACTCTCATAAACCGATAAGAAATCAAAACCGAATGCAACACAAATGTTTATAGAGCTTGCAAACATAGTGATTGTTGTACCGAATGCAACACAAATGAATACTAACATTCCAAAGAGTAATAAACCCATAAAACATTAGAAACATTATACGAATCGGCAATATACATTTTTTACATAAGATATTCAATCAAATAAGAAATCCCATTCAAACTCCCAGAAATGCAACCATTGCAACTCTCATAAACCGATAAGAAATCAAAACCGAATGCAACACAAATGTTTATAGAGCTTGCAAACATAGTGATTGTTGTACCGAATGCAACACAAATGAATACTAACATTCCAAAGAGTAATAAATCCATAAAACATTAGAAACATTATACGAATCGGCAATATACATTTTTTACATAAGATATTCAATCAAATAAGAAATCCCATTCAAACTCCCAGAAATGCAACCATTGCAACTCTCATAAACCGATAAGAAATCAAAACCGAATGCAACACAAATGTTTATAGAGCTTGCAAACATAGTGTTTGTTGTACCGAATGCAACACAAATGAATACTAACATTCCAAAGAGTAATAAACCCATAAAACATTAGATGAACATTAGAGTAATACTCCAAAGAGTAATAAACCCATAAAAATAAGAAGTACTAATGAATCGTCATACATTCTTCCCAACATTCCAAAGAGTAATAAGCCCATAAAACATTAGATGAACATTAGAGTAATACTCCAAAGAGTAATAAACCCATAAAAATAAAAAGTACTAATGAATCGTCATACATTCTTCCCAATAAATACCTCCTATCTAGATTGCAAGGATAGAAGAACATTAGAGTAATCAAATAAAATTCCAAAAATGCAAAGAGTAATAAACCCATAAAACATTAGAGGAACATTAGAGTAATCAAATAAAATTCCAAAAATGCAGCCATTGAAACAGAGTTTTTGCAAACACAGTATATACTAAAGAGTGTAAACCCATTGTAAGAGAGTATTTGCTGTAACATTGATAACCCATTGTAAGAGAGTATTTTTTTTTTGTGCACTTTCAAAACATTTCAGCCACCACTTTCGGCCAATAAAATCATTACCCATAAAACTATTGATATAAAATCGATACCCGTAACCCATTGATGAGAGTGTTTGCTGTAATATTGATAAAATCATTATCAATGTTTGCTGTAACATTGATACCCGTAACCCGTTGCTGTAACATTGATAACATTGATAACATTGATAACATAGCATAAAAAAACACAAATGTAAACCTATTGATAAACCCCAATGATAAAACCTCTTCACAAACACCCATTGAACAACCTAAAGCCGTTACCTGCTGAAGAACGAAATGGAGAGAGGATGGAGAGCGGTGAAGAACAACAGAGCATAAAAAAATACAAATGTAAACCTATTGATAAACCCCAATGATAAAACCTCTTCACAAACACCCATTGAAAACCCTAAAACCGTTACCTGCTGAAGAACGAAATGGAGAGAGGATGGAGAGCGGTGAAGAACAAAATGGAGAGAGAGAGAGAGGAGTGTGTACTCGGTGAAGAACGAAATGGAGAGAGAGAGGTGGATTTCTCTAACCCGCGCTCGATAGAGACGGTGAAGGTAGTCTCGGTAGTGTGTAAAACTTTCTTAGTGTTAATTTCCAATTTTATCCTTGTATTTGAATTTTGGGTAAAAGGAGGAAAGGAAATGAAGGGTAAAAAAGAGGGGGAACTCAAATATGTAAAGGACAAACTTGTCTTCCAAATTTGTAAATAGTGAAAACACCATCCTACTTTATTATATATATATATATATATATATATATATATATATTATTAAGAAATTAGACTAACAATGAATAAGCATCAATCATTTTTCAATAAAATCAATTTACTAATAAACATAAATCAATAAGTATAAAAATTAACTTCATATGTTTTCAAAACAGCAATTTATCAAAATATACAAGTCAATATGTAAGATGAAAATGACAATATGATATAGTTATGAGTGCCTCTGGAAATAAAAAAAATATGAACACATTGAGGGATTGAGCCGTTTATGGGGTCGTTGCCATGTAATAAAAATCAATTTTCTTATAGATTATTAGTTTCAAGATTTAGAGACATCTCCCCAAATAGGCGTTTGCCACGTGATAAGAGAGACTGGGGTCGTTGCAGCCATTCGCACGTGGGGAATAGATTTTAGACGGACCCGACGCAGGTAGTTGATTATTGGGATTCTTGGGATTTAGTCCCAGTTGTCAATAAGGGTTAGTAGCCGATCCCAACTAACTGCTACTCACGTTTAAAATCTCAAGCCATAAAATACAGTGTTGGGACTGATGACCAAAGAAAAACATTCATAGGACCGGTTACCATTTAATCTATTTCACCCCTAGTGGGTGTATACGTTCAAACGCGGAATGAAAAAGCCATGCAATTTCCATGCAGTCGTTTTCAACCTTTCCTCTTGCCAAGCTACTAAAAATCCATGTAGTAATTCATCCATATCAAGATGACCTTTAGAAGAGTAGAGCAAAATCGTAATCTTTGGCACCTCCTTCACACAAAAGAAAGAAGAAATGGTCTATAGAGATCTTAAATACTATATTCCGCTTCTCATCAATTTTTCAAAACCAGATGTAATTATCCTAGGCCTGTTGTTTAGTCCGTGGTTAATGATAATTCTCATCTTTATCTTACCAATGGCCTCCATCAAAATAACAAGTCCCAATTACATAACTTTTCAATTGCGACAATTCTCACCTTCCCTTTGCGTTACAAATGTGGCTTTGATCTTCCTCCCCAAAGACCATTTCTGGTATGCCTACTTTTTCATCATGTTCTTCTTATCACCGTGGCCTAATTTATTTCTCAGGAGGTTCATGATCTTATTTCTACTGGCTTTCAATGGGTTTAAACTTATCACACCTGTTCGTCAATCCCAACAAGCCGGAGAAGCTGATGAAGCTGATCATCATGCCATTGATATTATGGACAATCCCGAACTAGAAGATGAGCCATTTTATCATGATGCCCAAGAAGATTTTGGCCAAGTTTATCCCTTCAACCTTTTTGATTTATTTCGAGTTTACTTATTCGGAAGAATATAAGGAGTCGAAGTTAATCTATATGTTGTTTGTTGAATCCAAATGGTATTTTGTATCGTTTTATTTGCCTTGTTACCCAAATTTCACCCCGTTGTGGGATTGGGATATGTTTTTGGTATTTGTAATATAGTGTGTTATTGTTTTGTTGGTTGATAAAACGTTTGTTCTGATAAGTTTATGATGTGGTATTCGACGGTTTCATTAAGGATATAATGTGGTATTTGTAATATAGTTGTTCGCTTGTTGTGGACTTTATTATCTATATCTAGTGTTGGAGAAAGTGATGAGCATTAGTGAGAGGAGAGAAGGTCGTAGGGTTAGGGTTTATGGCAGGAGTAATAGAGGTTGTGATGAGAGGGGGAGGATTGGTTGGAATGACAAGCACGGAAAAAAGAAAAAAAATTATGTGTGTCTCTCATACCAACAGAAAACATAGTAATTGATTTTATTGAATAGGTTTTCCTCTCTTCTTTGAACTGTTAAAACGTGATGTATTTATACAGCTATTTACAGAGGTTTAGTAAGAGTAGATAACTACACATATGGTGGAGATAAACATGTGCTGGAGCTATAACCGTGAGGAACTTTTGACTTCCTTATGTGTAAGAAGTATTGTTACAATAGGACCATATCACCTTTTATTAAATATAATAATTTTCTTACATTGATTGTCTTCCGATAAATTTAGTGGATTCTGACGTCATTGTTGTTGATAGTAATTTGTATAGTTTAATTTTCTTTCTTGAGCAAATTGTACCCGGATGTGTGGTTGGGTTAAGTTGTTAGTACTTTTAATATATTGTGTTATTATTTTCTGGGTTGAAAAAGTGTTTGTTCAGAAGGTTTATAATTTAGGCTCACTCATCTTCCACAACTCTTTTTCTAAGAATAGCTTTTGAACAAAACAATTAAGCTAAGGTTTCCAATATTACGTTCTTTACCGGTAAACAGTTAGATAGAAAGTGACAAGATGAGAATTATAGAAGTTAGGAAAGGAGAGGATAAAAGATATAGTGATTTTCGGGAGAATGTATATGCAAAGAATGAATGATAGGGAGATTCATTTTAAGAGAAAGGACAAAATCACAGGTATAACACCGCATGTTTTCATCAAACGTACCGGGCCTTCGCAAAAAACGTCTTATTTTTCGGGAGAATGTATGTGCGAACAGTGGCGGATCCAGTTTTTTTGGCTAGGAAGGGCGAAAGTTTCGAGTGGTGCCAGGGGTTCGGGACTGGGAGCCCCCGAGACAATTTTTTTTTTGGATTAATTCAAGTTTTATACAAATTTTTGATCAAAAGACAGTGTAGACAAGATATCAGGAGGAGCGTCCCTTAAAAATTACACCACCAAAAAAAATTACATATTTTGCACCCCTAAAATATTTTTTTTAGCTCTCAGGGGGGGCCTCCGCCCCTCCTGGCAACCCACCCCCCCCCCCCCCCTCCCCCCCCCCGTGTGCGAAGGATGAATGATAGAGAGATTCACTACGGAAATAGAAATTAGTATAGAGGGATTAATATTACAATTTCAGGAAAAAAAATTAGTTAAGAAAAAGAAATAAATTACAATTTCAGTGATAAATTTTTTGTAGTAAGAAACTTGGCCCAGAATATCTCTTACGGCATAATAAAAAAGAGAGAGAGAGAGAGAGAGAGAGAGAGAGAGAGAGATTATAATTGAATAATGCTATGAATACAAAATAACTCCATCAAATGTCCTCCAAATCTGATGTGGATGTCACGTCATTCTCTCACATGCCTATCATCTATTGTCATGTGGTGGAGGTCCAGTCAGGACACAAAAACCAAGTTATTGTGGAAGACATTTGGGGGAGTTATTTGGAATATGTAGCATTACTCATTATAATTTGAGACAGATACTCTGTTTTGAGAAATAATTAATGCATAACTCTTTAAGACCCTATTTTTTTAGGTGAATATTAAGATCCTAATATACTCTTTAATTGAAACACGTTTTTTTGACACCCTCAATGAATTACAATTTGTAAACCCGGAAACAAAGATTTAGCTATGTTCTTACCTGGTAGTCATTCAGATTATTATAGGTTACAAAGAGGACTGTCGGCTATTTTACTATCTACAACCTTAAATGCAATTTTGCCTTCAGGTTTAAAATAAAATATAATCTCGAACTTCTGAGTTAATGTTGCCTTTTACCTGTTTTTTCATCAGAAAATGAAGTCCTTTATTATATTTTTTGTGTTCCTATTTTTTGTTTTTACTTTTTTATATCAGATGCCAAAAAAATGTAATAAAATTACAACTTGTATCCAACACAACTTGATTAATAGATCAACCAATTCCAACAGATCTCCAACATCCATTATCATCCTATCAATCCATAATCCCATTTTAACAAAATCTTAAAAAAAATATCAAAAATCATATGTGATCGGTTGTTAGTTTTGACAACATAAACCACATCCACGATTTTCATTATTAACTCAATATTTCTATCTCTACAAAATGCATATTTCAAATCTCAATCATCCCTCTTAGTCTCTACCACTAAAGCCACCAGCGGAGTAAATGGTCCCATATGCACGTGGTGGTGGTGGTGGTGGCGTTGTGACTTAAACAAATTTCTGAATTTATAAATCTCATTTTTACAATTCATGTTAAACTTTTTAGATAATTTCATGTTAAGTCGAGTTATTTCACTTTCACCCATTATATTAATGGGCCACGCTTGTTATTCTTTCGCTTTCGGAATATCTTACTACTTTAGTTATAAGGCTTCATAAATTGGTTGAATTAATTCTGATACTTGTTAAAAGTGTACGCAATCAGTGGTAATCTCAACTTTTCATCAATCTAATGCGTCTAATCGTACGTATTTTTGTTTTTTTCTAGAGATAGTTTATCCTCTCAATTTACTACGTGCTTTGTCTTCATAGAAACATACTTTCCATTTATTTTTATTTATTACGAATAGACCTAACTCCCCACACTTGCTATCCAAGTAACCTCCATGCTTTGGGTTGCCTAGCTCTCATCATAGAGAATTTAAGAACTTTTAGAAATGGAAACTCTTCATATTTGAAGTACGTTCCTCCTAGTCTTAATCTCCTCAATAAGTATATTATTTATATCAAATTTTGTTTTAAAAGTTATTTTAATTGATATATAATAGCGTGTTCATATTATGTTCCAATTAAAGCAGAAATAAATTAAAGTAAGAGATAATTATCAATAGTATTCCATTTTATATGGTTCCAGTTTAGGGGTGCAACCGGTACGATATGGTCGGTAACGATCCCTTACTAATACCAAAACCACATTCTATATGGTAAAACCGTACCGTACCAATTTACCGACCGCTACATCAAAACAAAAACCAAAACCAAACCGACCTGTTTTTCGGTTTTTTTGGTATTTTCGGGTTTTTTTTTGTTTCGGTAATTTCGGTTTCAATTCGGTTTTTTTCCGGTAAATACCAGAATTTCAAATCGGTTTATGCATTCGGTAAATCTGGTATACATTTCGATATACTCATTTCTAGCTGTTACAATTTCTAGCATTTCTAGCTATTACAATTTCTAGCATTTCTTATTGTTTGGAACAATTAAAAACATACACAAACAAGTTCAAATTCTAGCATTTGAAACAATAGATTTAAACAGATACGAGACCATACTAACCGGTAGGGCTGGACAAAAAAAAGATCGACCCGAATGGACCGAACCGGACCGAACCGAAAATTAAGGCTATTTTGAAACCGGTCCGAAAATCAGTTCACAAAAACTAAAAACCGATTAAATCGGTCCGGTCCGGGGTCCACTATATTAAAAGACCGATTTGGACCGGACCGGACCGATTCCCATATATATAAAATAAAATAATGTTATTGTGTTTCTTATGTATAGTTTTTGAATTAATGTATATAACTTATGAATTCAATTTGGAATATTTTATATATGTATATACATTTTTTTATTGGGGTTATAAAAACCCATGTAAATATCACTTGGAGTTTCGAGTATTATTTTTTTGTAAATATATTTGTAAGAAAAATAGATAAAAACATTCATAAAATGAACATATATATTAAATAGGGTCAAGACCGAATTTTACCCTGGACGGAATTAGTAGGTTAACCGAATTAATCGGTCCGATCTCGGTCCAAAAAAATTGCGGACCGAATATTCGGTCCGGTCCAAAAAATAGGCAAAACTCGGACCGGACCGGACCGTGCCCACCCCTACTAACCGATTTGCTTTTGTCGGAGCCAGAGGAGAGTGAGAAGAGATGAGGGAGCTGGTGCCTGAGGAGAGTGAGCCAAGATTATGAGCCTAAAAAAATGAGGGAACTGTTACCTCAAAAAATGTTCGCCGAAAAGTCAAAATCATCCACACCTCCAGCACCGAAAAGACAAACCTTCGTCGGAAAAGCCAACTCATCGGGAAAAAAAATCACCGAAAAACACAGAGGGAACTCAGATCCGAATACAGCTGGCACCGAAAAAATTGTTACCGGAAACCCGATCTCAAAACGAAGTAACCACACCAAATCGAAGGTTGAAGAAGAAAAAAAATGAGAGAGAGAGAGAGAGCTCAAACAAAAATGACGGCCACACTTTTTGAGAGAGAAAGAGGTAAAAAAAATGAAATGAAAACTCTAAAAAAAGATCTCTACACAAACCACAATATAAAGCCCAAATGAAATAAGGGCAAAACGAAAATATAGCAAACAAAACAAACGGCTCTTTTTATTTTAACAAAATGTTGCCTAATTCATTTTGTGTTAAATGTTTGATTAATTAAACAAAATATATGTTCAATTAATATGATTATTTAACACTTAAACCAAATACTCAAATAAATAAATTTAAATTAAAAGAGAATATAAAAACTCACTCATGAGAAATAAAATAAATAGAAGTAGTATGATACCCAAAATAATTTAACATTGTACAAAAAGTTTGGTACGGTAATTTTGGTACGATATCGGTACGGTAAATTCGGTAAATCGGTTTTTTGTATCTAAAAACCAAAACCAATCAAATTTTTTACGGTATTTTCGGTTTCGATAAAATTGATTTTCGGTATTTCACAATATGAAACCAAAACCATTTTTTCCGGACTAAAACGGTACGGTACGGTAAAAACCCGTACCGGTTGCACCCTATTCCAGTTTGATAAGAGGTGACGTGATGAGCATTGAAAATTTCCAAGTGTCCACTTTATATGGTGACCAATTTGTGAAATATATTATAACAACCTCAAATTACGATTTCGAATATAATATTTTTTAGATGACTTTTCTAGTTATTTATCAGTTAGGATTTAAAAAATGAATCTTTTGGCCATCGTTGGCTCTAGATTTCCAAAAAAGGAAGTATTCAAATAAATTGTAAAGGAATATTTGAAACGCATCCACTAGGTTTCTTTTTCTTTTACTCATGTTTTAGAAAAAAATTTAATCAACCTATTATTTTTGTATTAGAAACTTTGCACCTCTGTTACTAAATGAGGAGATTGTATGAAAAATAAAATTACAAATAAAATAAATTCACGAACATATCAAGTGTTTGTAAATTACACGAGCAAACGAGATGGGGGATGAGGATGGAAATATTTTGATATGGTATTCTAATGTTAAAAATATTTTTTTAAAAAACTAATATAGTTATCCTTTCATATAAAAATCCATGCACATGTTTTTCAAAAATAAGATTTAGAAACATATAAAAGTGGTTCTTTATATAAAAATACGCCGGATCAAGTTAGACGTTCACCATCTCAATTGGTTTTCTCTGACAAGCTTATCATTATACACATTTCTCCCTCTTAATTTCACTAGTGCATCGGGAATGCCATTGTTATAAACATGATTTATGATGGTCTATATCTACAAAGATATTCTTCCAGCTTATTATTTATTTTGTTTTTTTATATCTATTTATAGTGCTCGTTATCTTCGACAAGTCCATAAGAGCATGTCCAATGCTGGGCAACAACGAAAGGCGTAATGCAAATGATAAAGTGAGTTTTGCCTTTCACCTCCCTAAAGTATACGCAGTGGTGGTTTGTAAGGTATAATTGCTACGAACTTTTAAAGTTTGTAGCTCTAAGACAATGGAAATGGTGGTTGGCTTTTAGTTACTAAATAAAAGTAAAAGAAGTCGAAATTCTTTTTTTCTTATGTAGTCACATGAGTGACTCATACTTGAGGCTCATTGAAACATACCTTTTTTTTTAGAAAAAATATAATTATATTACACCAAATCCAACATGAAACCAAATGCAACATCAGATTGGTGACGTAGCATTTTCAATTAAAACTCCAAACAGTTTGATGATTTTTATAGCACAGATTTTAATGAACAATGAATTTTTTCACCTTATATATATCGACTTTAGATTTTAACTAGCCTGCATGTCACGCGTTGCGTGGACATAGAAGTTTTCATTGTGAAAATAAAGTAATAAATCCATAAAAAATGAGATTTTTCTTTCTTAATGGGATTGTGTAGGTGAAATATGGGTAAGGACTTAAGGTGAAACATCCATACAAAATAAGGAACCAAAATTCTATATGTGAAAATAACGGGAGTGCTTTAAGAAAATCAAACACTATGTATTAAGGGGGGCATACTTATAATATTTTAGGCCGTTGAAGGAAAGACTCTAAAAAAAGATATAAATTTTCAAAAAGTATGCATTTACGTACATTATATTAATGCATATTGATCAAACCAAATCTAACTCCACATTTTTAGGCAGCACCACTTCTCGTGTCCTCCACATTTGTGGGCACTAACACTGATCATGAGATCATGTGTTGTTGAACATTTCAACTCCACTAACTGTACTTTCGTAACTGTTAAGCATTTATGTGTTGTATATATTTTGTCACCAGCTAGTCTGGAATTATATGAGAATAACAGTAAAGTTTCATCAAGACTTTTATCTCTTAAATAGTTAAGTTCAAACCTTTATGGTATCAGAGCCAATGGCCAATGCCACCTCCTCAAATTCAACTATTGAAATTTCCTCTACCCCTCCCACCCTCACCCCTTATCCAGGCTTAACACTATCTCACTCTCAAACTAAACAACAAAAAATTCTTGTTTTGGAAAACTCAAATGGAACCCTTCTTATGTGGACAAAACCTCATGCGTTTTGTTGATGGCAACTTTTTCAAACCCCCTAATGCATCAGTTGCTACATTATGGAACCAACAAGATCAGTTAATTGTTAGTTTGCTTATTTCTTCCCTAACAGATGAAATATTTCCCTTGGTTGTTGGGTTAAAAACTTCTCACCAAATCTAGACAACTGTTACCGATGCATTTGCGTCTCCTTCTGAAACTCGAATTCTCAACCTCCATCTTTATCTCTACCAACTCAATCAAGGCGACGACTCAGTATCCATTTTTCTTCACAAAGCCAAATCTATCTCTGATGAACTAACGGCTTCAGGCCATCCCCTTTCTCCAGTCGAATTTAATATTCACATTTTCAGAGGCCTACATTCAGATTTTTGTGATCTTGTGACAACACTCACTGCCCGTTCAAATCCAGTTACCTTCTCAGAGCTTCACTCCCTTCTTCTCAACCACGAATTTATTCACACTAATTCACTATCATCCATTTCTACCAAACCCATCACCCACTGCTCATCACACTACTCATTCAGTTTCCTCTTCTACTCAACCCCAACCACCCAATACGTCAAATTACTCTTCAAATTACTCTCACTCAGGTCATTCTCATGGTCACTTGGGTCGTGGACGTGGTCAAGGTAGATTTTCCCATTTTCCCACTGCTTCTATTGACTATCGCCAACCCTGTCAAATATGTTGTGCTATCTACCAGACTGCTACTCCATGTCCTCACCGTTTTACTGCACCTAAATCTCCCAACCCATCTACTCACTACACTCACTCTCCCTCCCTTTAATCGGGCCTCTTCCCCACCCAACTTTTCCCTACAATGCCTGGCTTCCTTATACAGGTGCATCAAATCATGTTACTCCTGATCTAACTACTCTCCAACACCCTCTTGAATATCATGGCAGTAACACTGTTCATATTTGTAATGGTAAGGGTCTCCCCACTTTCTCATATTGGTACTGCTAATATTCCCACCTCTTCTCACAATCTCAAACGTAATAATGTTTTCCATGTCCCTCACATTTCTCATTCTCTCTTCTCTGTTCAACAATTTACAAGCGATAATAATGTGTCTTTTGAAATCAATTCTTTGTTTTTTGTTGTGAATGATCGTCTCACCCAGCAGCGTCTTTTTCACGGCCCGAGTAGTAATGGTCTTTACACCCTTTCCTCAACGGTGTCACCTCTAGCATCTTCTTTCCATGCAACAAAAGTCTTCGCCAACTATTGGCACAACCGTCTTGGTCACCCTCATCATCAAGTTCTTCGTCAACATAATCTTCCATTCACTTCATCAAGTCAGCCACATGTCTGTGTCACATGCCAAATGGGCAAGTCCACCAAACATCACCTATCGTGTCATGTCAATTCCTCTCCTTCTGTACTGCATTTACTTTTTAGTGATGTTTTGGGTCCCTTACCTAATATGTCAAGTGATGGTCATAAATATTCCCTAATTTTTATTGATCATTTCTCTAATTATATTTGGTTCTTTCCAATGACTCAAAAATCAGATGTTTATTTAATTTTTATTAACTCTCAAAAATTAGTCGAACACTAATTTAACACTAAAATAAAAAATGTTCAAACTGATAGGATTGGCGTATTCCGCAAACTAGACTCCTTTTTTCAAACATGTGGCATTAACCATCGCTACTCATGTCCTCACACCCACGAACAAGTGGGGTTTGTTGAACGTCGCCACCGACATATTGTTGAAACTGGTTTAACAGTAATGGCCCATGCCTCTGTTCCTCAAAAGTATTAGAATTTTTCCTTCTCTTGTGCTGCATTTTTAATTAACTACATACCCACTAAAACTCTTGCGAATGTTTCTCTATTTCAAGTTCTCCACTCTCACCCTCCTGATTATCAATAGCTAAAAACTTTCAGTTGCCTATGCTTTCCACATCTCCATCCTTACAACAGGCATAAAATTCATTTTCGATCCTCTATGTGCCTTTTTAGGCTATAGTCCTCATCAACATGGGTATCATTTCTTAAATCTTCCAACTGGACGCATATATCATGCCCGTCATGTCCGCTTTAATAAAATTGCATTTCCTTTTCAATCTATCTCTAGAATTTCCTCTTCACCAACCTCTCCACCTACTTCTTCTCACTGAGTTGTTGCCCTAGTTCTCTTATCCCCCACCGAACACCCTACCCGAGCAGGTTCTTACCCTAACACGACCTCATTACCTCCATTACCCGGACGAGGTTCATATCCACTTCCACCTATCTCTAATCAAGCTGGACTTCCTTTGGTTATTGATTTGGGTTTCCTCCCCTCATTCACAACTCGTCGTGCCCACTCCATGCATATTCACTCTCATCCTACTCCTCTTCCCCAGTCTCACTATACCTCTCTTCAACCCTTTGAGCCCACCTATTTCACTGATGTGAAATCTGATCCCAAATGGTGCGCTGACGTGGCCCAAGAAATCAATGCTCTTCTTCAAAATAAGACCTCGTGTCTTATTCCATCCACACCCGACATGAACATACTTGGTTGTAAGTGGTTCTACCCAATTAAACTCACCGCAATTGTTCCATTGATCGCTACAAATCTAGTTTAGTTGCAAAAGCCTTTCATCAAGAATATGGCCTCGATTACAATGACACTTTTAGTCCAGTTGTTAAAGCCATAACTATTCATATTGTTCTCTGCATTGCTTTATCTCAAGGCTGGAAAATTTCCCAACTAGATGTTAATAATGCTTGTTGATGTAAAAAATTAGATTTGACCTAATTCTTTTAATCACAGATAATAATAATAATAATAATAATAATAATAATAATAATAATAATAATAATAATAATAATAATAATAATAATAATAATAATAATAATAATAATAATAATAATAATAAAGAAATATTAGACAATGGATTTTTAAAGTGGTTTGGCCTTGTAAGAATGGCCTACGTCCACTGTTTTTGTATTGATGATTGCTTGCCTAGAATTCTCGATAATAGGTTTACCAAGAAATTTCGAGTCCCTTGCTAATGAGGAGGTTACAATGTATTTATAGCCTTGAGGCTGTACAAATGAATGGACAATGCATTATTGCCATTATACACGTACATCTATATGATAATAAATGGCATTTAATGCGCAGTCGTCTTTCTTGATTCTCTTGGTTTGGGTGCGCTGTACATTAAGTAGCTCGGACCGCTTAAGATGATCGGACCGCCTAAGTAGCTCAACATGCTTAGAGTTTCTCGAAGCCCCTAAGTTCCTCGTGGCTTCTTAGTTGCTCGGTGGACTTGAGTTGCTCATCTCGAGTATCGGTATTTGCCATGTAAGCTGACACGTGTCTTCAGGTGATTGGTCCATGCCAGAAGACTAAATTTGGTATCAATAGAAGCTCCCAATGTTTCATATTTTGATGTTGACGAAAAGTATAGAACATTCTGCTGCTTAGATTTTCAGTTTGTATGGTTTTTAGGAAGGTATTCGTTGTATACAACTCCTTTTTAAATGCACAGTATCAGTCCTCATAGATATTTTGAATTTCCATAACCGCTTCGTTATTTGTTCCCTTTTCTTCTTTTTAGCCGCCGGATACGCAATCGTCCCTCCTGGTAATCATTATTTTTCTCCTTTCCCAAGGTAAAGTATTTAAGTGCTACAGAAAATCCTATCGTCTTTTACTTTTTCAAATCTGTATCTTTGAACTTCCATTTCTTTTCTCTCTTGTGCGTTCGTTTCTTCCATTGTTCGTTATCAACTGGATCAATCTTCTCTTGTAAGATCTTCTTCCTTCTCTTTTAATTATTTCATTCATCATGGTTTATGTTTTTTAATCTCTTGACAAATTTCCTTCTGAATTTGCAATTCCTTCATGGGTCATTTTGGAGGAAATCTCTGAACCTTCTGACTATTTCTCTTTGGCTGAGGGACATTGGTTCCCTAGTCTCTTTGTGGCCGAATGTGGCTTTTCTTTTCCTCCAAATCCTTTATGTTTGGATTTCTGTCAGTATTTTGATGTTGTTCCTGCAAAAATAGCACCGAATACTTGGATAATAGTTAATGGAGTCCATAAGTTAAATCAACTCCATGGAACCCGCTTAGGAATCCCTAAGATCATATTCTGTTATAGATGGGCTATTAGTGACAGTACTTTTTATTTAAAAACTAGGTTTTTGAATAGGGCTTTGGTTGTCCATCTACCAGATGCCAATAAGGATTATTTTGAGCATGGTGTTGTTATGAAAAATTGGCAACATGCTCCATTAAATGGAGATGATGTATATCAGGGTCCCTGGTGTCCCCCCTATGGCAATGGAATAGGTTGTTTTTATTCTTTGAAATCTTATTTTCTTTGTGTTTGATAAAATTTTCGCTGACATTCGTTTTTGTTTCTTACAGTTGACAGCAAAAGAAAATCTCCAAAGGAGACAGAGGTTAATTTAAAGAACTTGAAACTTATCTGGAGTTTGCACTAGTCTATGGTCGAGGAACATATCAGATCGGCCTCTTATTTATTGTAGTACAAGAGCTATACTTACTCTTTTACTGCTCGTCCAGTGATTGTTAGTCTTGATCAAATACCAGCTGCTGATTCTAGTGTGGAGGGTTCTTCCTCTGAATCAAGTATTCCCATTGGTGAGATAATGAAGAGAAGAAAGGTTCCTTCTTTTTTTGACAAGTCTGATTCTCCTGTTGTGGAGACAAAGAGAAGTAAAAAAGATGTCCCAGGAGAGGGGATAAGGACTGTAGAGGTACCCCCTTCTGATGCTACCAAGAAGTTTAGCGAGAAGCCCCCTGTGGCTCCAAGCAAGATCATCGAAAAGCCCCTTGGGGCTCCGACTAAGGCTGTTGTTGTTTCTCCTCCAAGCGAGGTCATTGTTATATCACCGGACAAGACAACATCTTTGGTTGAGAATGTTCCTGCTCCTACGAGGAGGTTAAGAAAAAGTTCTTCTGAGAGACTAGCAGAACCTGTCTCTTAATCTTTAAGTGGTGTTCCTACTTTTGTTCCTCCGATCTCGGCTATGAGGAGTTTTGGATTATCCCAGAAGTCTAGGGTATTGAAGACATTCTTTCTCAGGACATAGTTACTTCCCAGGCTGCTCAACATATTGCCTTAGTAAGTATTACTAGTCTAAGTTCCCATTTTTCAATGTTATGTCCCTGTACTAACTTACAGTTATTTTATTTTTCCAGCTGGTAACATGTTTTAACACAATTTTGAAGAAGGATGAAGCCATCAAGTCGTCAATCTCCTCGGGAGGTGTAGAGGAGGCTTTTACTGGGTTAACCCAGTCTCTAAAAGATTCTCGTCAGAAGTATGATAAGGATAAAGTTGCTTGGGAGAAGCAGGTTGAGTCTGTCGAGCAAGAGAGAGATGGAGCTATGGAGGCCTCCAAGAAATTAGAGAATAAATTGAAAGAGTTTGAAGAGAAGAATAAAGAGTTTGAGGAGAAACTCAAGAATGCAGTAGAGTTGGAGAACAAATTCAAAGCTGTTGAAGAGGAGGTTGGTAGACTCCGTGATATTGATCGCCAGAAGTAGGAGGTGGAGGAGAAGCTGAAAGCTACCGAGAAACTTCTTACTGAGAGGACTTCCTCAAAAAAGGTTAAAAGGAAGAAAGCTGTCAAAAAAATCCTTCAGCGGAGGTTGGGACAAAGGTTGGAATAAGTGTTTGGTTGACATGTCCTCACAAATGGAATATGCCAGCCTTAAATACTTCAGGGATGGATGGGTGGCAGCCCTTCAAGAGCTGAAAGTTGTTGAAGATTACGACCTATTTTAGCAACACACTCATGGCCCTCCTCCCTCTTTTGGAGAAGAAAAAGAGGACGAAGCTGCCTCAGAAGAATATTCCATGGTAATTGGAGATCAAGCCCTTTCTGTTCTAGCTGTTCCATCATGCTCCGAGCAACCACAACCAACCACTAATCTTGCCAAGAAACTACTCTTGCCTTTCGAACAACCCACCTCTTCATCCAAGCCCCCCGAGGAAGTCTTAGGAAACAAAGAAAAGGTGTAGAATAGTTTGGGTGTTTTGTTTTGTTATTTCTGAATGTAATCTCCGACTTTGTATTTTCCCTTATGATGAAATAAAATTTCAAAATTTTGGTTGTTCATCTTGACTTTTTCTTGCTCTGTCTGCATTCTTATTAAATCTTTCTATTTCTTCTCTTCATTAGTTTAGTATGGATCTATTATCAGCTCATGACACAGAACTAATGAAGAAATGTAATGATTACTTCACAACGGGTCATGCAGACTTAAATGAGGCTCAAATTATTGACATCCTTGGTCCAAATACTTCTGAATGAGCAGTTGAATCCTATCAGTATCTGAAATGCCTGCTTGACGGAGCTGTTGCCAATAATGTGGCATATTATGAGATGATCGAGGACCTTCAAGGAACTATCGAGGTACTCCAGAAGCAGTATAAAGAATCTTGCACACTTTTGCACCAAAGGTACGAGAAGAAATATCAACAACTTAGTGCTGAAAAAGGATATGATAAGTTCATCTCTGCTCACAATAAGAAGGAGAGCATTTTGAAGCTTGAGATCGAGGAGCATAGGCAGATCGCCAAGTTGCTGGAGGGGGAAAACAATGTTTTGCGAGAAGAGATATCCCAACTAAAATCTATAGCATCTTCCTCGGGAGCCTTGATCCCTTTCAATGACGAAGGTTTCTCTTTCTTGGAGGTAGAGAATGCCAACCTAAGAGATGAGCTGGAAACTTTGAAGAGAGTTGGACTATCCACTACTACTCGTGGTCGAGCAAGATCTTCTTCTCGGGGACGAGCAAGAGCTGCTCGGATCTCAATTGAAGAGGCGAGGACCCAATGAGCCTTGGAGAATTAGGCATTCCAGTTGGTGGCGAAGAACTAAGCCCTAGCAGAGATGTCCAACAAAATTCTGAACCTCGACGAGTAGCTTTCCACAAAAAGCTATGCCTTGGAAAGTAAAGAAATTCTGGTGAAGAATCTTCATGAGCAACTGGAGAGGTTAACCTACCAATTCCATAAACATCCTAGAGAGTTTTGGATGGATGGTTACAATGAAGCACTCTGCCATCTTGATGCCCGTTTAGAACAGTCGAACAACGAAGGGTACAAACAGGGATGGTTGAATTCTCTTTGTGTTCTCAAATTGGAGAGAGGTCATTTTTGTAGGATTACTACACTCCTAGAGTTCTTGATCTACATGTGCCTCCTTTCAAGCTTGACCTTAGTTGAATTCCAACCCGGGCCATTCAACCTGTTCTAATATCTAAATAACTTGATGACAACAGTCTCCATTCAAACTTTGAAATATCTAGGACAGAATATCTGCTTGATTGTCCTTCTATAATGAACGTTAGAATGTTACAAGATCTGAACTTCATAAATTCCCCTTACAGTCTTGATGATCCTCCAGATGGGGTAGACCCTGTGTCAAAGGCAGAGGGAAAGAAACCTATAGAATAGGGTTTGTTTATGTAATGAATTTCATTTATGTAATCTGTAATTTATCACATGTAATTTGTTCTGGTTTTAATGAAGAAATATTTAGTTTTCTTTGCAATTGTTATGGGTTTGGAAATATTTTATGAAATATCTCTCTTATTTAATGATGAATGTATACGTACATCTGTAAAAAGACAAAAAATGTCATGTGTTATTTTAAATTGTCGACCAACCGAAGTTGGTGAAAATAATTTACCGACCAATCGAAGTTGGAGATATTCTGCTTCCCGACCAACTGAGGTTAGAGGAGATTTATTTCCCGACCAACCGTAGTTGGTGAATTTTATTTACCAACCAATCGTAGTTGGTGGATTTTATTTACCGACCAACCGTAGTTGGTGGATTTTTATTTACCGACCAACCGTAGTCAGTGGACCGATCAACCGTAGTCAGTGGATTTTTATTTACCGACCAATCGTAGTCAGTGGACCGACCAACCGTAGTTGTTGGATTTTTATTTACCGACCAACCGTAGTTAGTGGATCGACCAACCGTAGTTGGTGAATTTTTATTTACCGACTAACCGTAGTTAGTGGATCGACCAACCGCAGTTGGTGGATTTTTATTTACCGACCAACCGTAGTTAGTGGACCGACCAACCGTAGTTGGTGGATTTTTATTTACCGACCAATCGTAGTTAGTGGACCGACCAACCGTAGTTAGTGGACCGACCAACCATAGTTGGTGGATTTTTATTTTGATCTTGATGTGTAGTGTATAGCACTAATATTCTGAAAATTTTCACCAAAAAGAGAGAACTGGGTAAAACTTTTAACACTTTATTCATACTGAAGAAAACTCCATTACATAGAAACTTCTACTACTGATAATACTTGCGTAGATGTTCTGCATTCCATGCATTCTTAAATTCTTCTCCTTCCAAGGTTTCAATCCTGTAGGTTCCTGGACGAACAACCTCTGTTACTCTGTAGGGTCCATGCCAGTTAGCTTCCAGTTTATTGTTCTTTTGAATTACTTTCTTGAGCACATAGTCTTCTTCCTTCAAATCACACTTTTTTACCCTCTTATTGTAAAATAGAGTTGTTCGTTATTGGTATGCATCATTCCTAATTGTTGCTTCTTCTCTAACTTCTTCGAGCATATTTAGATCTAATCGCCTCATCAAGTCACTGATAGGAGAATCAAAATTCATCACCCTGTGTGTGGGGAGGCCCAACTCGGCAGGTATAACAGCTTCACTGCCAAATGCCAGCATGCATGGAGATTCTCCTGTTGCTGCTCGCGGTGTAGTACGATAAGCCCACAGTACAAAATGTAGCTTATTAATCCAATTTCCTTTCGCAGCATCCAGTCGTTTCTTCAAACCATTCAGTAGCGTCCTGTTTGTCACCTCGGTTTGTCCATTGCTCTGGGGATGGCCTGGTGCAGAATGGGTTTTCTGTTTGACTAATGACAATATGCAGTAAACTCCTCGTTGTCAAATTGGGTTCCATGATCAGTAATGAATGCATGGGGAATACCATATCTACAAATGATATTCTTCCAAATAAATTGATACACCTTATCATAAGTCATATCAATAAGAGGCTCAGCTTCCATCCATTTAGTAAAATAATCCACAACGACTACGAGGTACTTGAACCTTCATCTGGTTGTTGGAAGTGGCCCGACCAAGTCTATCCCCCACATGGAAAATGGCCAAGGGGATGTTATGGGTGTCAACAATGCCTGGGGAGTTCTTCGAATAGAAGAGAAGCGTTGACATTTGTCACATTTCTTGGCAAAAGCTATACAATCAGCCCTCATCGTCAGCCAATAATATCCCTGCGTCATTATTCTTTGCAAAAGTGTCCGACCTACTACATGAGCTCCACAAGACCCTTTATGGACCTCTTCAATCAAATATTTCACCTCGAAGGGATGCACACATCTTTGCAGACCTGCTATAATTCCTCGTCTATATAAGATGCCATTTGTTAATACATAACGAGCAGCTTTAAACTTCAGTTTCTTGGCTGCGAGTTTATCAGTTGGTAAAACCCCCTCCTCAATATAGGCCCTGATAGGATCCATCCATGATGGTCTTGAATCAAGGGCAATGAAGTTCATCTCTAGACCTTTCTTAATGCTCCGACTAGCCAATATTTGTATTGGGATTGTTCTTCGTAGCTCGATGCGTGTGGCAGAGGCTAACCGAGCTAAGGCATCTGTTCTTGCATTCTCCAATCTTGGTATTCTAATCAACTGTACTGCGTTAAAGCTTGATACCATCTCCATTGCTTTCGCATGATATTGGATCATTAATTCTCCTTTTACGGCATACACTCCCAACATTTGATTTACAATCAACTGTGAGTCACTGAATGCAATGACCTGTTCTGCTTTCATAGTTTTGGCTAGACTGAGACCACGATCATAGCTTCATATTCAGCTTCATTATTAGAAGCCTTAAATTGAAAACGCAAAGCATACTCCACATCTATCTCATCTGGGCTATTTAAAACAATCCCTGCTCCACTACCTGTAGTACACGAAGAACCATATATATATAAATTCCACACAGGTATCTCATTATCAAATTGTTGATCAGATAGAGTTCCTCGATGGAATATTTGATGATTTATTTTGTCTTCCCCTAACACTTCTTGTTGCTCATCGACCATCTTCTCTAGCTCGTCTGCTAACTTAAGTTGGTCGGGACTTAGATTTAATGATCCTGTAACATCCACAGACCGGTCGGTATTCAATTTCTACTCTTCGGGGGTATCCGAATAGGTGAACTCTGCGATAAAATTTGCCACAACCTGGCCCTTAAGCGAGGATCTTGGCTCATAAATTATGTCATACTCACCAAGTTCTACTGCCCAGTACATCAATCTTCCTGATTTCTCCGATTTGTGCAAAGCTTGCCTTAACGGCATATCAGTGTACACCACTATAGTATGGGCTTGAAAGTATGGTATCATCCTTTTACTGGCTTCAATCAGTGCTAGTGCCAACTTCTCTAGCCTTGGATATCTGATTTCGGCTCCTCGGAAGGCCTTGCTAGTGTAATAGATTGGTTTTTTCATTCCATCCTCCAATCTTATCAATGCCGAGCTTACTGCATTTTCCGAAATTGCCAAGTACAAGTATAATTTATCTCCCATCACTGGTCTGGACAGCAATGGGAGTGCTCCTAGGTATTTCTTCAATTCTTGAAAGGCCTTCTCGCATTCATTATTCCACTCAAAAGTCTTTCGGAGTGTTTTGAAGAATGGTAGGCATCTATCAGTTGCTCGTGATATAAACCTATTAAGTGCTGTAACTCGTCCTGTGAGACTTTGCACTTCCTTCTTCGTTGTGGGAGATCACGGTTCCAATAGGGCTTTGATTTTGTCAGGATTCGCCTCAATTCCTCGTTGGTTAACAATGTATCCGAGAAACATGCCTTCTCGTACTCCGAATATGCATTTGGTGGGATTCAGCTTCATTTGATATTTTTCTAGTTGATCAAAGGTCTGGCCTAAATCAACTAAATGATCATCAGCTTTCTTTCTCTTCGTCAGCATATCGTCAACATAAACCTCCATGTTATGACTGATTTGTTCTGCAAACACCTTGTTCATCAGTCGCTGATATGTCGCACCTGCATTTTTAAGTCCAAAAGGCATAACATTATAACAATAAGTTCCCTTTGGGGTAATAAAATAGGTACTCTCCCTGTCCTCAGACTTCATCTTAATCTGATTGAATCCATGAAACTCAGCAATTTGTGTCCCGAGGTAGCATCCACCAGCTGATCGATTTGGGGCAAAGGAAAATGATCCTTTGGGCATGCCTTATTGATATCGGTGAAGTCTACACACATCCTCCATTTGTTATTTTTCTTCTTTACCATCACCACATTATCTAGCCAATCAGGATATTTGACATCCTCAATAAAACAGGCTTTTTGGAGCTTATCAACTTCTTCTTGTATTGCTTGGTTCTTTTCGGGGCTGAACACTCTTCTTCTTTATTTTACTGGCTTGATCTCCTTATTCACATTAAGCTCGTGACATAGGAAATTTGGATCTATCCCAGGCATGTCTTCATGACTCCACGCGAAAGTCTGCTTTCTTTGCCTAAGGAATGCTATCACTTCTTGTTTTATTGATTCATCCAAGGATGAACCAATCTGAGTTGGTCATTTCGGATGCTCGTCGTCCAGAATGACATTCTTAGTAGCCTCCATAACCTGCCCTTTCACGAGTTGGGACTCGTCTCTGGGGTCTAATGTTTCGATCTCCATATCTTCTATTTGGTAGGTAGTAGTTTTCTTTCTGGATTATTCATGCTCCTCCTGCTCGATAGATGAATAGTAGCATTCCCAAGATACTTTTTGGTCGCCCTTCACCACTCCTACTCCAAAGTTGGTTGGGAATTTTAAACATTGATGTACTGTAGATGGTACTGCTTCGAACTTTTTCAAACCTACCCTTCCCGTGATGATATTGTAAGCTGATTGGATGTTTTTATCCATGACAAAAAAGTGTACTCTTTCTATTCGACAAGCAGGCCATGTACCAATAAGCATATCCAACTTGATCGTCCCAAGTGGAAAAGACTTTTCGCCAGTGAAACCAAGGAGGGGCCTATGATATGGTTCCAACTGGGATATCTTCTAATTCAAACTGTCAAAGCATGGATAGAACATGATATCTGCTGAGCTACTATTATCCACTAGTACTCGTGAAATCACCACTTCCTTCATTCTCATCTTGATCACCAACGGGTCATCATGGGGATATAGTACACCTGCAAAGTCGTTCTTAGAGAAACCAATGACCAGCTTATCCTTATTCACCTTCCTCGGGCGATCTTCTTCAGCCAGATTTATTCGCTGAATGTAAGAGCAAGCTTGAGCCTCATTGAGGTAAGCTTTTCTCTCGGCAGTCATATCTCCACCTCCTGTATCTCCACCTGTAATGACATTACATTCAAATGATCCAAAACAGATAGAAAATACCTCACGTTCTGGTTATTTTGGTCTTTTGGGGAGATCGGGGTAGTCCTGATCATCTTCTCGATCTTCTTCATGATTTCTCTTCTTATCTTCTTTTGGTCAACGAGGAGATATAAACCTCTGCCTTTCTCGATCATTGCTTTTTCCACCATTTCAACGATCTATATATTTGTTCAATTTTCCCCGCCTGATGAGCTCTTCAATTTCATTCTGGAGAGCTATGCAGTTTTTGGTCGTATAACCATGATCCTTATGGAATTCGCAATATTTAGACTTATCCCTCTTGCAAGGATCTGTCTTCATTTTTTCAGGCCAGTTTAACTCCTCGTTGTTCTTGATTTCTTCCAGAACATGGCCTTTGCCATTAACTCTGCCATGGTTGTAGGCTGATCTTTGGCTAGAGTGTAGTAAAATTTATTTGGCAACAGTCCACTTATCAAAGCGGTGATTGTTGTCTTCTCTTCGTAATCAATAACTTCAAGCTTCTTGTTATTGAAACGAGTAATATAATCCCTGGTGCTCTCACCTACCTTCTGTCTAACACTTAACAAGTTTGCTACTCGTTTAACTGGTTTTGATCCAAAACAAAAGTTCCCAATAAAGAGCTCGGCCAGTTGAAAGAAAGTTTCAATCTTCCCCCGAGGAAGATTGTTATACCATATTTGAGCAGATCCAGTGAGAGTTACTGAAAATGCCCTGCATCGCATCTCGTCTGGAACAGCATAGATATCAACAGCTACCTGGTATTGTTCTATATGGAGAACAGGATCAGTTTTTCCATCATATTTTGGTGTTACTACTGGGGCTTTGAATTTTGATGGTGTGGTGAAGTCTACAATTTCTTGTATGAATGGTGTTCCTCAGATAAAAGTCCTTTGTAAAGGATTCTTGGCTTTAGCCATTTCCCCTAACATATCTTTCAACCTCTGAATAGATCCCTTCCATGCATCATTTCCTTCCTCGGGCCTATTGGTCCGAGCAACTGATCGTGTTGAATTTGCCTCTTGGAACCTTTCACGACGAGTAGCTGGTCGTGACTGGGCAGAGTCTTTCTTTAAATCATATGGTCGTTGAGAGTTCCTTAACACCATCTTAGGGGGACTTCTATTCCTCCTAGGACCAAAATGATCAAAGGGAGAGACTCTACTCAATCTTTCAAGATATCTGGTCCTTTTTGGAGATAGAGTGATGTTTTGTTGAGTGCTTATAGCTCGTACCGAGGAAGTCCGTCCAGGCTGATAAAAATGATCATTAGATCTCTTAGTACGATATGAATTGGTGCGTCTAGACTGAGATTCCTCTGTGAATAACGTTCGCCTAGTTCGCGAAGAGGTTAGTCGGTTATTTCTATGAATGCTTCGTTGCCCTGACTAGGATGGCGCTCCACCCTGGATAGTTTGCATGAATTTTCGCATGGTTTCTTGCATAGCCGTCTGGCCTTGGGCTAAATTAGCCATTATACCCGCCAGATCTTGGACATTTGGGGGAGCAGATTGATTTGGGGGGTTTCCAGCGTTTCGATTACTGGATTCAGGATTATCAGCCATTGATAATGAATTGTTTAGGTGAAAAATGCTAATTACAGTCGTTTCCCATAGACGGCGCCAATCTGTTGATGTAAAAAATTAGATTTGACCTAATTCTTTTAATCAAAGATAATAATAATAAAGAAATATTAGATAATGAATTTTTAAAGTGGTTCGGCCTTATAAGAATGACCTACGTCAACTATTTTGTATTGATGATTGTTTGCCCAGAATTCTAGATAATAGGTTTACCAAGAAATTTTGAGTCCCCTGCTAATGAGGAGGTTACAATGTGTTTATAGCCTTGTGGCTGTACAAATGAATGGACAATGCATTATTGCCATTAGAGATGTACATCTGTACGATAATAAATTTCATTTAATGCCAAGTCGTCTTTCTTGATTCTCTTGATTTGGGTGCGTTGTACATTAAGTAGCTCGGACCGCTTAAGCTGCTCGGACCGCCTAAGTAGCTCGACACGCTTAGAGTTGCTCGGAGCCCCTGAGTTCCCCGTGGCTTCTTAATTGCTCAGTGGACTTGAGTTACTCGTCTGGAGTATCGATATTTTCCATGTAAGCTGACACGTGTCTTCAGGTGATTGGTCCATGTCAGCAGACTAAATTTGGTATCAACAATGCTTTCCTTCATGGTTTTTAATGATCATGTTTATATGGAATAACCACCTGGTTTTAAAGATTCCTTCAACCCTCATTTTGTCTTCAAGTTGAACAAATCTCTCTACGGTCTTAAACAAGCACCACGTGCTTGGTTTCATCATCTCACCCAATTTCTCCACACGAAACACTTTTCCAGCTCCAAAACGGACTCATCCCTCTTCGTTTACAAATATGGTGGTACTCTCATCTATTTTTTAATTTATGTTGATGATATTCTCATCACCGGCAATGATGATATATGTGATACCCCGCCTAATTAAATACCAGGTGATCAGTCCTTTATTAAATTAAAATCAAAGTGAACGGTGTGGTTCATTCTTTGTATCACTGTCGAAAACAATTTTCATTTTAATCACCCTAAATAATTAAGTTACGTGTCAAAACAATTTAAATGATTTTATTTATTTAATTTCCATTGTAAAAACCATTTTTTAAAACATAAACAAATTTATGAATAATAAAACGATAAAGATACCAATCATTCAACGAACCAGGCTAACTAGATTACTCAAATCCAAATAAATAACCACAATCCATATGTTGATACCAAAATTAATATGCTGATGTGGACGAATAAGATGAAGACACGTGTCAATCTACGTGGCACAATAGCATCGAGGAAGATCATTTCCCGACCAACTATGCTTCTTTCCGAGCAACGAGAATACGCCGAGGAACTCTATCACACCGAGGAACTCTAACGTTCCGAGGAACTCCTGATCAGCGAACAGCTATGGCGGTCCGAGCTGCATCTCGGTCGTATCATTAATTGCCAGATAATCAACAGTTCAGATATTCATTGAATGCTTATATTCTTGGCACGCATTCTGCATTAAATGTATTACCCTTTCATATGTATGTCATTTAATGTATCGAACCTTTCATGTACAGCCTCAAGGCTATAAATACCTTGTATCATCCTCATTCAAGGGGACCGGAATTTCTTGAGAGAATTTATAATCAAGAATTCCACAAACACTCAGCAATAACATAACAGTGGACGTAGGCCTTATTCCTAGCCGAACCACTTTAAAAATCTCTTTCTTATTTATTTATCTGTGATTGAATAATTAGAGCAATCTAGTTTTTTACATCAACAGATTGGCGCCGTCTGTGGGAAACGACTGTTATTATCGTTTTTCATAAAAATCATTTATCACCAATGGCAGATAATCCATAATCCAGTAATCGAAATGTTGGAAATACTGGAAATCTTCCAAATCCATCTGCATCCCCAGATCTGGCTGGAATTATGACGAATCTGGCTCAAGGACAAACCGCCATGCAAGAATCTATGAGGCAACTCATTCAAACTCTTCAGGGAGGTGCACCTACCTATTCAGGGAAAAGGAGTGATCATATGCAATCGCAATCTAGACGTACCGGGTCATATCGCAATGAGGAGTCTAGTGATTCTTCTTATCAACCTGGGCGAACTTCATCGATACGGGCTACGGATACAAATCAACGTATTACTCTTTCTCCGGAGAGAACTAGCCCTTTGGAAAGATTAAGCAGGGTGTCTCCTTTCAGTCGGTTAGGACCAAGGAGGAACATGAGTCCACCTAGGGCTCCATCAAGAAGTTTTCGACCACCACCAGGTTTGAGAGAAGGATCTGCACAATCGCGACCAACTACTCGTCGAGATAAATCTCAGGAAGCTACGTCAGAGCAATCAGTTGCTCGGACTAAGCGGCCCGAGGAAGGGAATGAAGCATGGAAAGGTTCCATTCAACGGTTGGAAGATAGATTGGGAGAAATGGCTAAGGTAAGGAACCCCTTACAGAGAACTTTTGTTCAAGGAACACCTTTTGTGCAAGCCATTGTGGATTTCCCTACACCGTCAAAATTCAAAGCACCCGTAGTGACCCCCAAGTACGATGGAAAGACAGATCCCGTACTTCATATAGAGCAATACCAAGCTGCTGCAGATATCTACGCTGTCCCTGATGAGATGAGATGTAGAGCATTCTCAGGAACTCTTACCGGATCTGCACAGATATGGTACAATAATCTTCCTCGGGGTAAGATTTCAACCTTTGTTCAGTTAGCCGAATTGTTTATTGGCAATTTTTGTTTTGGAGCAAAGCCGGTAAAGCGAGTAGCACACTTGATAAGTGTTAGACAAAAATCAGGTGAAAGTACTAGAGATTACATAACTCGTTTCAATAACGAGAAGTTGGAAGTCATAGATTATGAAGAAAAGACAGCAATCACTGCTCTGATGAGTGGTTTGCTGCCTAACAAGCTGTACTACACTTTGGCCAAAGATCCACCTAAAAATATGTCGGAGTTGATGGCAAAGGCGGCCAAAATCATGAATGCCGAAGAGGCTATGGCTGCGAAGAAGAATATGGACAAAGAAGTTAAAGTTGAGGTCGATAATTCTAAGAAGAAAGATCAGAAAGGTAATGGTGGTGATAAACATTCCAGGAATAACAGGATGAAGTTGGAAGTCCTAAAGAAGTATGATAATTATACTCCATTGAAAATGGGTATTAATCATGTTCTGGAAGAAATCAGGAATAGCGAGGAAATCAAGTGGCCAGAGAAACTGAAGACAAATCCCGACCTGAGGAATAAAGACAAATATTGCGAGTTTCACAAAGATCATGGCCATATGACCAAAAATTGTATAGCACTTCAGAATGAGATTGAAACACTCATCCGAAGAGGAAAATTATCAAAGTATGTAGATCGCAGAGGTGAAAGGAAAAATGATGATAGAACTAGAGAGAGATCTAGATCTCCTCGTCGTGCAGAGGATAAAAAGAAGAGGGACCATGAAGAGGATCCAGATGATGACCCCGATCTTCCCAAGAAACCAAGGAAACCTGAACGAGAGGTATTTTCCATACGTTTTGGATCACTTGATTGTAATGTTATTACAGGAGGAGATGCAGGAGGAGGAGACCTTACTGCAGAAAGAAAAGCTTACCTCGGAGAGGCTCAAGCTTGTTCATACATTCAGCGAATAAACCTGGCCGAGGATGATCGTCCGAGGAAGGTAAACAAAGAGAAGCTAGTGATTGGTTTTTCAAAAAATGACCTGGCAGGTGTTCTTTACCCTCATGATGATCCTTTGGTGATCAAAATGAGGATGAAGGATGTGATCATTTCAAGGGTGTTAGTAGACAATGGTAGTTCGGCAGACATCATGTACTATTCATGCTTTGATAGCTTGAATTTAAAATTATCTCAATTGGAACCTTATCACAGACCCCTTCTGGGTTTTGCTGGCGAGAAAGTTTTTCCACTTGGGACGATCAAGTTGGATATACTCATTGGAACTTGGCCTGCTTGTCGAACAGAAAGAATACGCTTCTTTGTGATGGATAAGAATGTGCAGTCCGCCTACAACATCATCATGGGAAGAGTTGGATTGAAGAAGTTCGAAGAGTTCCATCTACAGTACATCAATGTTTGAAATTCCCAACGAATTTTGGAGTAGGAATTATGAAAGGTGATCAAAAAGTAGCTCGGGAATGCTATTATTCGTCTGCCGAGCAAGAAGAACTTGAAGAATCAAGGAAAAAGACTACTACTTATCAAGTGGAGGAGAGCACAGAAATTGAAACTCTTGACCCTAGGGATGAATCTCAACTCGTAAAAGGGCAGGTTGTGGAATCTACAGAAATTGTTATCCTGGACGACGAGCATCCTGAACGAGTAACTCAGATAGGATCGTCGTTGGATGTTTCAATAAAACAAGATTTGATAACTTTCTTGAGAAATAGGAAGAATACTTTTGCTTGGAATCATGAAGACATGCCAGGTATAGATCCAAACTTTTTATGTCATGAGCTCAACGTGAATAAGGAGATCAAGCCTGTGAAGCAAAGAAGAAGAGTGTTTAGTCCCGAGAAGAACCAGGCCATACAAGAGGAGGTCGAGAAACTCCAGAAAGCCCAATTCATTGAAGGTGTGAAATATCCAGATTGGTTGGCAAATGTGGTGATGGTAAAGAAGAAGAACAACAAATGGAGAATGTGTGTTGATTTTACTGATCTCAACAAGGCATGTCCAAAAGATCATTTTCCATTGCCCAGAATTGATCAACTAGTGGATGCTACCTCGGGACACGAGCTACTCAGCTTCATGGATGCTTATTCTGGCTACAACCAGATCAAAATGAAACCTGAAGACAGGGAAAGTACTTCTTTTATTACCCCAAGGGGAACTTATTGTTATAATGTTATGCCTTTTGGTTTAAAAAATGCAGGTGCAACATATCAGCGGTTGATGAACAAGGTTTTTACCGAACAAATTAGCCGTAATATGGAGGTCTATGTCGACGACATGCTCACCAAAAGCAAGAGAGCTGCAGATCATTTGGTTGACTTGAGTCAAACTTTTGATCAACTGGATAAATACCAGATGAAGCTCAACCCGACGAAGTGTACCTTTGGAGTACGAGAAGGAATGTTCCTCGGATACATCGTCAACCAGCGAGGTATTGAGGCAAATCCAGAAAAGATCAAGGCTCTTTTAGGGCTGCGATCTCCGACGACGAAGAAAGAAGTGCAGAGTCTTACCGGACGGGTTGCAGCACTCAACAGATTTGTATCCCGAGCAACTGATAAATGCCTCCCATTCTTCAAAACACTGCGAAAAAGTTTTGAGTGGACTGATGAATGTGAGAAAGCCTTTTAAGATTTGAAGAAGTATTTGGGAGCCCCACCATTGTTGTCTAGGCCAATAACTGGAGAGACGTTGTACTTGTATTTGGCAGTATCAGAAAATGCAGTTAGCTCGGCATTGATCAGATTGGAGAATGGAGTCCAGAAGCCAATTTATTACACAAGCAAGGCCTTCCGAGGTGCGGAAATCAGATACTCAAAGCTGGAAAAATTGGCACTGGCATTAATTGAAGCAAGTAGAAGAATGAGGCCATACTTCCAGGCCCATACCATCATTGTGTATACCGACATGCCGTTAAGACAAGCCCTTCACAAGCCAGAAAAATCAGGAAGATTGATGTACTGGGCAATAGAGCTCGGTGAATATGATATTGTGTATGAACCCAGATCATCGTTGAAGGGGCAAGCCGTGGCAGATTTTATAGCAGAGTTCACATACCCTGATACCCCCGAGGAGCAAAAGGTGCTTGCTGACCTACCTGTGGACGATACAGGATCAACAGACACAGATCCAGACCAACCAAGGTTGGTAAAAGGACTTGTGGATGTAGAAAAATCATCATATTCAAACCCCGACCAACTCCGGTTGGAAGAAGGGCGCGGACAAATGACCAACGAGGAACGAAGGATACCCGGGGATGATGAAAGAAAACAGATGATATTTCACCGAGGAACTCTAACAGATAAGAAATTTGAAGACGAGTTACATACATGGAGATTATATGTAGATGGATCATCTTGCACGGCTGGTTGTGGAGCAGGGATTGTTTTAAACTCTCCAGACGATATTGACATGGAGTATGCCTTGAGATTCCAATTCAAAGCTTCCAATAATGAGGCTATGATAGCAGGTTTTCATTTGGCGAAAGTTATGGAGGCACGACAAGTAATTGTTTTCAGTGATTCTCAATTAATTGTGAATCAAATGATGGGAATATATGCAGTGAAGGGAGAGTTAATGGTGAAGTACCATGCAAAAGTGATGGAGTTATTAACAGAATTTGATGCTATTCAATTGGTAAGGATACCGAGAATGGAGAATGCTAGAGCAGACGCATTGTCCCGACTAGCGTCAGCTACGCGCACCGAGCTGCGAAGAACAATACCAATTGAAGTATTAGAAAGTCAGAGCATAGAAGAAGATCTGACGGTGAAGATTATTACCCTTGATTTAGGACCATATTGGATGGATCCTATCAGAGCATACATTGAAGAAGGAGAATTGCCGGAGGACAAACTAGCTGCCAAGAAATTGAAGTATAAAGTTGCTCGGTATGTGTTAACTAATGGTGTTTTGTACAGACGAGGAATTATGGCAGGTTTGCAGAGATGTGTGCATCCATCAGAAGTCAAAGAATTGATTGAAGAAATTCATGAAGGATCTTGTGGACCTCATGTAGCAGGTCGGACACTTTTGCAAAGGGTAATGACACAGGGATACTATTGGCCGACGATGAGGGCTGATTGTATAGCCTATGCTAAGAAGTGTGACAAATGCCAACGTTTTTCCTCCATCCGAAGAACTCCACAAGCATTGTTGACACCCATAACATCACCTTGGCCATTTGCCATGTGGGGAATTGATCTGGTTGGACCACTGCCAACGACCCGAGGAAGGTTCAAGTATCTCGTCGTGGCAGTAGACTATTTTACTAAGTGGGTGTAAGCTGAACCACTAATTGATATGATGTACGAGAAGGTGTATCAGTTCATATGGAAGAATATCATTTGTCGGTATGGTCTCCCCCACGCTTTCATCACAGACCATGGAACGCAATTTGATAATGAAGAATTTGCTGCCTATTGTCATCAATCAAACGTCTTGAAGTTTCATTCAGCACCAGGCCATCCCCAAAGCAATGGACAGACTGAAGTGACGAACAGAACATTACTAAATGGGTTGAAGAAGAGGTTAAGTGAGGCTAAAGCAAATTGGATTAATGAGCTACAGTCAGTTTTGTGGGCTTACCGAACAACTCCCCGAGCAGCAACAGGAGAATCACCATATATGCTAGCATTTGGAAGTGAGGCTGTGATACCTGCCGATTTGGGCCTACCAACACACAGGGTGTTAAATTTCAATTCTCCGATCAGTGATCTGATGAGAAGGATGGATTTGGATATGCTCGAGGAAGTCAGAGAAGAGGCAGCCATTAGGAATGCTGCTTATCAACAACGAACAGCTCTGTTTTACAATAAAAGGGTAAAGAAATGTGATCTAAAAGAGGGGGATTATGTGCTAAAGAAGGTCATTCAGAAGCAGAATAAACTGGAAGCAAACTGGCATGGACCTTACCGAGTTACAGAGGTTGTTCGACCAGGAACTTACAGAATAGCAACTCTAGAAGGAGAGGAATTTAAGAACGCATGGAATGCTGAACACCTGCGCAAGTATTATCAGTGATGTCAAATGTAAACCATTTCTTTCATTATGAATAAAACGAAGATGTTTCGCCATTTTCTTTCTGGTTGAAAGTTTTTCAGGGAATACTAGTGTAATACACTACACAACAAAAGTGCTCTAAGGAGCCAACCTCCTTTGGTTAGGAGGACAGCTCTACGGAGCAAAAGTGCTATAAGTAGCCAACCTCCTTTGGTTAGGAGGACAACTCTATGGAGAAAAAGTGCTATGCTCCTTTGGTTAGGAGGACAGCTCTACGGAGCAAAAGTGCTATAAGTAGCCAAACTCCTTTGGTTAGGAGGACAGCTCTACGGAGCAAAAGTGCTATAAGTAGCCAACCTCCTTTGGTTAGGAGGACATGCTCTAAGGAGCCAAAAACTGCTCTAAGGAGCCAAAAGCTTCAAGGAGCCAAAAAGTGTACACCAGCATGATCAACTACGGTTGGTAAGATAAAAATATACTCTCATATTACAACTTATGTTGGTCGGGAGGTAATATTATTACAACGAGTTCTTTGAAGAACAAAATGTTCAAAAAATACACCAAGTATAGTTAGTCGGGGATAAAAACCCAATAACTGTAGTTGGTCGACGAGGACAAATTATTGATCTTAGTTGGTCGGACGCAATTTTATAATTAAACCAAGTATAGCTGGTCGGGGATAAAAAACCCATCAGCTGTAATTGGTCGACAAACATTATTCACCCACCTTGGTTGGTTGGAAACAGTTTGAACATTTTTACTTATTACTTTATTATTAAGTGATCGAGAAACATTACTAATACTTGTAACTTTTTATTAAGTTGCTTATTGAACAATAATATTGTTATCTTTTTAACAGATACATAGATACATATGTACAAATATAAAGGTGTTTGATAAACACAAGACTAACAAAATTGGCAAACAGAAAATGAAAATCTTTTCATTAATCTAGAATAAATTACAAGTTACAAGAATGTACTAAATTGTTACATGGTTATTACTATTCTATTGGTTTTTTGCCCTGTGCTTTAGAAACAGGTTCCTCGCCGGCAGGAGGGTCTTCTAGGCAAAGGGGAGAATTGATGAAGTTAACATCTCTGAGCATTCTGACGTTCATAACAGAAGGTGTATCCAAAAGATGCTCAGGACGAGATAATTCAACTTGGGAGTGAAGGCTATAATCACCAAGGTATTTTGAAATTAGACTGCGAGGAATGGAACGAGCTGGGATCCATGCCATATCCAATTTGAAAGGTGGTACAGGCAAGTCTAATAATGATGGAGCATGATAGTCCCATAAAAAATGCCCTTGCTCCAACTTTAACACACCCAATGCATTTAACCATCCTTGCTTGTAACCTTCATTGTTAGCATGTTCAATGCGAGCATCCAGATGAACGAGAGCTTCATTATATCCTGCCATCCAGAATTCCCTTGGCTGTTTATGGAATTGGAAGGTTAATCTATCCAATTGTTCATGAAGGCTTTTGGCAAAGAGATCCTTGTTATGCAAGGCAGATTTCGTTGATGCCAGCTGATCTTCCAGAGACAGATTTTTATTGGACATTTCAGTCAGAGCACGGTCTTTTACTTTCAACTGGAATGCTTGAGTTTCCAGAGTAGACTGAGTGCGAGCCTCTTCAACATTTTGGTTGAGGACTCTTCCTCGCCCCCGAGAACCTCTTCCTCGTCCCCGAGCAGTTCCAGAAATGGCAGATCTTCTTAAGTCCTCCAGCTCTTGCCTTAGTTTGGCATTTTCGACCTCTAAGAACGAGAAGCCTTCATCAGTAACTGGTATTAATGCAGTAGAAGATGAAGCAGCAGATTCATATTGAGCCAATTTTTTCTGCAAAATATTATTTTCTTGTTCCAGGATCTCGGCAATTTGTCTGCAGGCTTCAACTTCACCTTTTAGGGTCCTTTCCCTAATATCATATGCAGCAATGATCTTCTTATGGACTGTTTCAGAAGAAAGTTGTTGGTATCTATTTTCATAATCTTTGTGTAACAAAGCCATTGATTCATTGTGCTGACCTTGGAGATCCTCTAAGGAACAATGCAGCTCTTCAATCAGGTCATAATAAGCGACATTGTTGGCCACAGCTCGGTCGAGTAAATCTTTCAAGTACCGATAAGCCTCAATAGCCTGCTCTGAAGCACCATGACCAAGGATATCAGCAATTTCCGATGTACTAAGGTCTGTATGACCAGCCTTATAGTATTGATGACATTGCTGCATTAGCTCGGTATCATGTAAAGAGATCAATTCCATTCTAGCAAAAAACTAAGGACGAGAAAAAGACAACAATCAACAAAAACAAGTTATCAACAACAGAGATAAGCAAAGATATATTTTATTAGATCATCAAAAAGTTACATTGTTCGATTACAAGGAAATACAGAAATGCTACCGAACAACTTCACACCTTTTCCTTGTCTCCCAAGACTTTCTCGGGAGGCTGGGACGAGGAGCTCGGTTGCTCGGTGGTAACAACAGCTTGATCGGTAGGAATCTTCTCGGGAGGAGGAGGCATGGAAGAAACGTCCTTGGTGGGAGAGGGTTGAGAGGCAGAAACTTGATCGCCCATAGCCATAGAAGACTCATCCGAGGCAGGTTCATCTTCTTCTTCTTCCACAATTGGTGGAGGAGGACCAGGGAGATGCTGTTGGAATAGCTCAGAATTGTCTTGGACCTTTAGCTCTTGCAGAGCAGCTACCCAGCCATCATGGAAGTATTTCAACTCCCTATATTGAACTTGGGATGTTATTGCAGCTATCCCTCTCTCCCATCCTTTCTCCCAACCAACACTGAAATATTTCTTGATTGCAACTTTTCTCCTCGACTTCTCTGAGGAGAGCTTCACCTCCAATTCCTCTTTCTTAACCTTGATATCTCGCAGAGTAGATAATTCTTCCTCTGCCTTTTTCAACTTATCATCAGAATCCTGATGTTTAACCTCCAAAACTTTAACTTTCTCCTCCAAGTTCTTGGAGGTTTCGGCCATTTTCGCCTTCTCAGCCTCAGCCACAGCCAGCTTTTTCTCCCAAACAGTTTTCTCCTCGATGTACTGTTGGCGAGATTCCTTCACAGATTGGGCTAAACCCAACAAAGCATCGTCAACATCGGACGAGGAACTGGAAGCTTTAATAACTTGATCTTTCTTCACGATGGTATTGAAGCAGTTCACCAGCTGAAAGATAAGAAAAACAATAAAGTCAACACAAATACAAGAATTCAAGAAAAAGAAAGAAAGACCAAAGGAGTGAGAAATTTACTGAAGAAAGATGACGAGCAGCTAGGGATGTCAGTGTATCCCTAGGAATTTTTTCATCAACCCCGAGAACCTCGGGTATAACTGAGCTCTTGGAAGAACTCGGAAGAATGATGTTTGAAACACTACTACCACCAGCGGGTAGAGAAGATGCAGTTCCAGCAAGATTAACTGAGGATGATTTCCTCAATCTCTTCAAAGGAGGGTCAGCAGCATCAACCAAGGAAGAAGTCTTGGTCGGAGAGATTGTAATCACATCAGCAGGAGCATTTTTCTTGCTCGGGGCCAGTGGGGGCTTCTCGGCAGCTTTGGAGGACCCAGCATCTACTTTTTTAGTCCCTTTTGGGACATCAATTTTGCCTTTCTGGGCTCCAACAGCAGAAGAAATTTCACCAAATAGAGCAGGAGGAGCTCTTTTCTTGCCCATTCTCTGAGATAGGGGGATATGAGAATCTGAAGATGAACTTTCTGGTGTTGAAGCTGGTTCAACAGGGCGAGCAGTATAAGAGGTTGTGTAACTCTTATACTGTAGTAAATATGAAGCAGATCTAATATGCTCGTCAGCAATGGTCTTATGCAAATTCCAGATAAGTTTCAAATGCTTGATATTCACTTCTGACTCTTTTGGAGTTTTTCTTTTGCTATCAACTGCAAATAAATACATAATGGAATATCAGTCATACATTTTGTCAAACATGATGAAAGCATAATTTCATAAGTAAAATAAAATGAAAAATAAACCTATCCCATTGCCGTATGGGGGGCATCTGGGACCGTTGTATACTTCATTCCCAGATAAAGGCGCATGTTGCTAATTTTTTATGACCAACCCATGCTCAAAATAATCCCTATTTGAGTCAGGGAGATTAACTACAAGAGCCCTATTCAAATACCTAGTTTTTAAATAATAAATATTATCTAGAACAGCCCATTTATAACAAAACATAATTTCAGGGATCCCAATACGAGTCCCATGAGTTAGATTTAATTTATGCACCCCGTTAATTATTCTCCATGAATTGGGGGCTATTTTTGCAGGAACAAGATCAAAATATTGACAAAACTCAAGACATAATGGGTTTGGTGGAAAGGAAAAACCGCATTCAGCAACAAAAAGACTGGGGAACCAATGTCCCTCAGCCAATCGAAAGTAATCTAAAGGCTCAGAAAGAACCTCTAGGGTTACCCACGAAGGAATGGAAAAATCAGAACGAAATTTCTCAATAGACTCCACAATATAAACCATATTGAATAAAAGAGATACAGAAGAAAGAAAGAAGATCTTACAGAAAGAAAGGAGATGTGTTGACAACGAACGAAAACAAGGATGAATGCACAAGAGAAGAAGAGAATAGAAAGCTTGAATGCAGAGAATGAAAAACGTAGACGACGGTATGGTTACCAAAGAAGTTTAAATACTTTGCATTGGGAAGCGGCGAAAGAAATGATTACCAAAAAGAAACTACTAAACGTCCGGCGGCTAAGAGGACAAAATTTGCACAAATATCAAAGCGCTTATAAAAAAGGCGGAAACTGCGAAATAAGAAGGAAATTTGAATACAATGTTCCTGAAACCCGGGAAGGACATTTAATATTGCCATATACCGAGAAAGAATGTTCCATACTCTTCAAAGTTCAAAATATGAAACATTGGGGGCTTCTGTTGATACCAAAATTAATATGCTGATGTGGACGAATAAGATGAAGACACGTGTCAATCTACGTGGCACAATAACATCGAGAAAGATCATTTCCCGACCAACTATGCTTCTTTCTGAGCAACGAGAATACGCCGAGGAACTCTATCACACCGAGGAACTCTAACGTTCCGAGGAACTCCTGATCAACGAACAGCTATGGCGGTCCGAGCTGCATCTCGGTCGTATCATTAATTGCCAGATAATCAACAGTTCAGATATTCATTGAATGCTTATATTCTTGGCACGCATTCTGCATTAAATGTATTACCCTTTCATATGTATGTCATTTAATGTATCGAACCTTTCATGTACAGCCTCAAGGCTATAAATACCTTGTATCATCCTCATTCAAGGGGACCGGAATTTCTTGAGAGAATTTATAATCAAGAATTCCACAAACACTCAGCAATAACATAACAGTGGACGTAGGCCTTATTCCTAGCCGAACCACTTTAAAAATCTCTTTCTTATTTATTTATCTGTGATTGAATAATTAGAGCAATCTAGTTTTTTACATCAACACCATAGATAAAGTGACAGATAAAATAATCTCAAATGAAAACAGAGTACTGGAATGATAGAAATATGAAATACCTATCAAGTCTAAATAAGAGTCTGGAAATGGGCGACACATGCCCTAACTAAAAGAACTAAACAGAAATCAGAGAACCAAATGAGGAAGCGTCTACTACAATGACCTACAACTCCCACACAAGTTGCAGCACGTCCGATCAAATGAATCTACACCCGACGCCCCTGTGGTTAAGCACCTGTAATATATATATACATACAAGAGAAGGGAAAAATAACAGTAAACGGGTCAGAGCCAGAGTGTAAAATAGTTTTAAAAAAATAGTTTAGCAAGTATTTAAAATGCTTACCGGCTAATATAACCACCATGTTAGTATGCGACAATCTCTTGAGAATTCTCACCCCTCATCTAGTGTGCACGCCTACCGTACTACTAAATGCCTCATAAGTCTATCTAATTTATCTCCCATAATTTTATTTCGTGAAGTCACAAGGCTATTATATTTAGTTTAGAGATCAATCTCTTAATGATTACTTACGCTACTTAGTATATCTCAGTACTGTTATAAAGTTCCCAAACACTTACCATAAAATTTGGAGCATTTATTCAATACTTAACTACTTATACGCATAGTAAAAGGTTTCCATAGATACGTATATATATTAATCACTCATATAATATATATACTATCGGCACCCCACATAAAATCTATGGTGCTGGCATACTCTGCTATCAAGTCATCGTATCTCTCGTACTAAGGGAAATACTAGTTCGGAATCACTCTCGAACTGTATAAACACAATACACAAAAAATGGAGGTGAAGCATAGTTCCAAGTCACTAAGAGGTCAGCACATACCCCTCACGTCTCTTAGGACCGTCTGACTATCATTCTCATATAGCCTATACCAATGAATCCTATGTTCTAGGGTACAAGTCAATATCCCCCATAAAGGTCCCATCTAGATAAGACTGTCCCAACGCGACAACCTCCGTGATAGCAAGTAGCGCGAGTATGGTTATACACAAATATAATATAGATATATACACATGACTCAGTCATATATATACATATACTCATTTTCTAATTTGGTTCGCCCACGACCCGTAATAATATTTTAACCGTATGTAATACAATTTTTCCCAATTTTTACACATAAAGAACTCATCTCATTTTATTCCCAATTTTAATCATTTCGCAATTACTTCTCGTCCCTTGAAGTATTCTCTCTTCCTAAAGATTAATTCAGTAGGTACACCCTCTCTAACATACTGGTCTAAGTCATTTATAAACCTCTCAATTTCGTAGCTAACGTGCGAACGAATTTCCAATATGTGTCAAGCCCCTCGTTGACCCACGATTTCATCCCATATAAATTACATTCAACTGAATTCTACTTAGACCCTAATGATCCTCTTCATGACCCATTATGCTCTTTAAATAATATTCAAGGGTTCCTACGCATTTTATCCGAATTAAACAAAAAGAGGGAAAAACATGCAGTTTCCAGGAGATGTCGATCGATCGATGAAAGGGGTCGATCGATTGATATTCTTGAGTCGATCGATCGATCAAGAAGTTCTTTCCCCTAAACTGTTAATCCAACCTACGGGTTTCATCCATGAAATTTCTCCAAAACACCATTAATTATTCCCAAACTCCCAAACAAGTTTACTACTAATTAAATGCACCTCTATACATGATTTCCTACGTAAAGCATGTTCATGAAAGGTGTCGAATTGAAGGGCCAATTAACTACATTTATCAAGAAACCTAGTTTCATTAAAATTTCCGTGACACCCCGCTTACTAAAATAAGAGGTGTCCAGCCCGATACTCCAATAAATACAGGAATCATAGATGGTCCATTCTTAACATCACTGTCGTGAAAATAATATTATGAGATAACCACCAATTATTTTAGAAAACGGTTGTTAATTTAATTTGTAAGTTTAAATAAAACCATTTAGACAATCCAATTTGAAAAGAAAGTGGAAATAAATAAAGACAGGTAACATTTTTAACAATCATTCACAACACAATAACCGAATAAGTTTTCGGTTAACAGACTGGTACAAAATAGGTTACACCGAGTATTATAGTTAAATAAAAACAACATATACAATTACAAAACATAGGCAACACGCCCAAATGTACCGATTTATCATAACTAGATTATAAAAAAGAGTGACGTGTCTATCACAAAAGTCCTGTAACATCCGCAAAAAGCTATAGCCCCTGGACACTAGGAAGGAAGGATCAACACGGGCATGTTTGCGGCAGAGCACCTGGGCGTAAAAGAGAACGAAACAAGACAGAGAAATATAGATGGGTCAGAGCCCGGTTTGATATGATAAACATGTGAATAAAATGCATAATAGTTATAAATTCTAACCTCATAAGCAATTTCAGTCCGCTCTCACAAACAAGAATTATCCTCACCTATTATCTAAGTGCACATCCTAGCGCAATATCATTTATAATCTTAACTATTCATTTATGCGAGAGAGATAACTCATTTACGATATGGTTTCCTCAGTCTATTCCTCCTTAGGAAACTTATTCCAAACAGTTGATTTATAAAATGATTTAGACATTTATAAAATGCCCATTCATGAGAATAGTTACAATCACAATATAACAATTCTAAGACCATCCTTCCAGGAGTCACCCCACTTGATGCACCCCTAAATAACTATCATCTTCCAGGGCCTATAGCCAAGACCACCTGGGCACCCTAAATCGTGTAGCGTGGGAAGAGGTCATATACCTTCGATAGTGAGTCATAACCATACCCGAAATTACCTCACTTCAAATAAAACAACAACACAATGTAACCACCGATCCTATGGCCGAGGACTATATTCACCCTGCATGCACTAGCAAGAGAACATCACCTCATTCGCATATCTTCCCTTATGATAGCATTTAGAGAGGTATGTATATGCAAGTCATATTTCACAAGATATTCCAATTAAAAGTACATTTTATTACATCCGGAACCATGTGTAACTAACGACATAAGTTACCAAGTTTAATTTTCCCCCATACTAACCTCCGAGAATTTATAACAACACTAAGGGCTACCAAATGAATTTTTTCCTCATTTTAGTCTCTAGGAGCCCCAAAACAATACAACCTAACTTTCTTTTAGTCCTAGGCTGGATTGCTAGAAGAAAACTATATTGCTCTTATTAAATGACCCCTAAAAGAAGCCTAAATACCACCATTCTATTCCAAGGTATTCATCACACTAGTATGAGACGCTAGTACTCTATTTTACTTCATAAGAGAAGGTTCCTAGGTGTTAAACCTAAAAGAAAATGGCTAAAAACTAAGTTATAAAAATATCCTAAAATAACAAGATTTCTGAATCGCTTCGCCCTGGGGCCGAATCAATTCGCCCCTGATAGTGAATCGATTCACCTTAAAAGAGAATCGATTCGGCTGAGAACACCAACTTTATGTCTCATGCCGAATCGATTTGGCCTTAACCCGAATCGATTCGGCTCCCTAGACCTGTAGCCACCCTTTTTAGCGAATCAATTCGCTAGGGAGGGCGAATCAATTCGCCCTGACAGATTTGCCCAATTAGGGGCTACGGCTTATATGAACCCTAATTTCCCCAAATCCCATTTATCTTCCATCTAACCAACAACAAAAATCAATAATCCCTCCAAATCAATCCTACACAACCACTAACTAATATAACCAACACAATTCATATCTAAATCAAAGTTTAAGGGTTTAAACACCAAAAATCATAAAAACCCATAAATGGTAAATCTCAAGAACACAACTAAAATACAAATTATTCACACTAAATCATACATTTGCATGTTAGAAACTTACCTTAGGATCGTAGTCTCAGATTATCTTCCGGTAAAAACAACTCCAAGCTTCAATCTTCAATTTCTCTCTTTCTCTCCTCTTTCTCCCAAGCTCTCTCTTCTCTCTAACTCTCTCGAAGTTTAGAACACATAAATGAGAAATAAATGTTGTGGGAAGACTTAAATGCCCAAATACACTAAGTCAAACTTTAAATGCTACTACATAATTAAAATGACTCGTAACAACATAATTAAGTCATAACTGGTCAAAAGTACCCGTAATCCAAAAATACAACTTGGTACTTATTTTGACTATCTCAGTCATTTCCGGACTAACCGCGCCCTCTAAATTGTCATCCGTGATAACATAAATTATTTCATGATTTAACGTCATTTTAAATCATAATCGTCGCTTAGAGCACAACGACGTAAGAAAACCACAATATGATGCTATTTACATTCACTCAATAGTAAATATGCAAAACTCAGTAAATATTATCTCTTAAATCACTTAAAGTAATATTTACTCCGACTTCCTTTATTTTATATAATTAACCCGCATGGAAAAATAATATAAAAACAATTACTCATAAATAAGGGGTATTATAATTTCCAATCTTCTAATTCTTTTTTCAAATTTCGCACTTCTAAACCATTACAATTCAGTGGGTTATCCTCTACATATGTTGAGATTTCCATAATATACTTATTTCCTCTAAAACATGTGATTTAAATTCCCTAAATCATCAAATTCTTCCATAAAACATATATTTATCAATCCTATTCTAACACGGGAGAAATATTAACTAGAAAAGTAGCAAGATAGATACTTGCCTTAAGATGGTAGGTCTGATTCCACGAGTTTGAAAGGTATAGGCTTGATTCCCTCGCTCCGATCTACATTTTGATGGTGGTGCAATTGGGTTTGTTCTTGGCCTTGGATTTTTTGGAAAGCTTTCCTTCCTTACTCTCACTGTTGTTCTAACGTTTTGAGAGTGCTAACCCTATAAGGCTCTTTTAATATCTGATATTAATGTCCCAATTTTCGTCATTTAATTAAGACCTAATTTGGAAATGACTAAATTGCTCTTTCGAGGTGCCGGTTAGGTCTAAAAATGCCCCGAGACCCAAACTAAACCCCCGGATATACTTTTCTGACTATCTCAACCCTTTCGGATACGTTGGCGCACTCTAAATGACCATATGGGTGACTTATAATTTATTCACTTTTTATAATAATAATTTAGTCCCGACACGACACAGGCGCGACCTGACTTAATTTTCTTAATTGTCATAATCTTCACTCGTGATGATTTTAATAAATTCAATTCTACGTATTAATTTAGTCATTAATTAATATTCAACAAGTTCCCAATAATTACTAACTCTCGTCACGCTAGTAAATATTAAAAATAAATTTTCGGATTAATAAATTTAATAAATCCCCAATTTTAAAAGCCATAAAAATACGGGGTATTACAATATATTTATTCAGACCCTTATTACATTCCTCAATAGTGAATTCTCTCTAAAAAATATTGGCCCACTTCACTATTTCCTTGGCATCGAAGTCATTCCTACTACCTCTGGTTATATTCTCTCTTAACATCGCTATGTTTTAGAGCTTCTCCAACGGCATGGTATGTCCAATTCCAAACCTATTTCCACTACCCTCTCCACAACTATAACCCCTTCCCAACACAATGGAACCCTTCTTCCTGATCCCACTACTTATTGCCAAGCCATTGGGGCTCCTCAATATGTCACCCTCACTCGACCCGACATAACCTTTGCCATAAACAAAGCATGTCAATTTATGCATCAACCCACTAAAGCACACTGGACCTTTGTCATACGTATTTTTTGTTACCTTAACAACACTCCCTCCCATGGTATCCATCTCTCCAAATCATCTTCTATCAATCTTCAATCCTTTACGGTATCCGATTAGGCCGGATGTGTTGATGATCGCAAATCTACAAGTGGTTATGCTATTTACTTGGGTTCGAATCTTGTCTCATGGAAATCCAAGAAACAGAAAACTATCTCCCATTCCTCTACTGAAGTGGAATATAAATCCATGGAAGATGCCACTGCTGAATTACTTTGGATACAATCTCTTCTCCGGGAATTGCATTTTCTACCTGCCACTCCACCCATTATTTACTGTGACAACATCGGTGCTACTTATCTTTCAGCAACTCCGATCTTTCATGCTCGCAAAAAACATGTTGAAATTGATTTTCATTTCATGCGCGATCAAGTTGCTAACCAGGACTTTTTTATTTACTTCATTTAAATTTTTTATACTATTTAGATTTAGATAATTGATTTAAATAATTTATTTAAAAATATCTTTAATCGTGTAGTTACTTTCGTTACATTTTTTTGGAGGGTTTATTGTTTCCTTTTTTTTTTTGTGTGTGTGTGTGTGGGGGGGGGGGGGGGGGTCTTTGTTTTTGTGTATTTCGATTTTAGTAAAATATTTACATAATTAATTAATATATTTTTTTTGAAAAAATATTAATTAGTTAGTTGTTATAAAATATGTATTGTATATGAATGTTCACTGTCCTACTTTTTGCATCGAAAAGGTGGGGCTTTTGGTGGGCTTGACTTGTATTATAAGTGCGAGGTACCCCCTCATTACCTATGCAATGAGAAATACTTTCTCTATATATACTTCTCTCTATTTTCTTTATGTCCATTTAGTTTACAACACGTTATTAGCTCGATTTTGAATCTCATCGAGTTCAATGTTTACTCATAAAACTCAAACAAATTAGATTTCATTTTGTTGAAAGATTGCATAAGAAGCCCAAATATCCAAATTGATTAACCATTTCATATTCATAGAATTGTGAAGGTTTGATTAGAAGCTAAGAGATTTTAAAGGTAAGTAACTTTCCTTATTTTTTGCTCAGATCTTATGGTTTGATCTAATAGTATTCTCATTATATCAGTCTAGTCTACTTGTTAACACATATTATATTAATATATAATGTTAAAAACATGCTTCATCGAGATGAATACAACTAGCAATTGTCTGTATATATAAGTTACTTCTATATGAATTCTTAGAGTTAATATATGTGAATTAATTTTAATATGAAGTAACACATATACAGTTATACGTTATATGTGCTTAGGATATAAGATGAATCATTAATATAATTTTCTTCCCTAGATCTACTCAGAAATATACACATATCTTATAATCTTAATCGAGTTTCAATTCTTTTTTCTTCACTGTAGAAAATACATAAGACCATCACAACAACTAAGATAAGATACAATTATCTAACTACGCGATATATTGTTTTTGTATATATGTCAAGAATTAATTCAAAGTATAATTCTTATACTCATTTTAATGGAAAATTTTTGGGACATCAAGTTCCTTATTTAATACTTTGACTTTAATGTACCAATTATTATTAAAATTTGGGGCCTCAAGTTCTTAATTCTTATTTATATTTTTACGGATTGAAGTTCACAAATTGATGTCCAAATTTTTAGACGTGATAGTAACATCCGTGTGATACCCCGTCCAATTAAATATCGGGTGATGAGTCCTTTATTAAATTAAAACAGGATTAGCATTTGGTCCATTCTTAGCATCATAGTCGAAAATCATTAATTATTAATCACCCATTAGTAATTAAGACAGTGTCAAATTTTACCTTTTTATTTAACAGATAACAACATGCTTGGGGACTTTTTGAAATATTAGTTAAATGGGTGTTTGTGTGACCTTTTGGAATAAAATAAAATAGCTTGGATCAAACGTGTATTAAAAAAATATCCGATGGATATTTTGATAATCGATCCTTATTAGTTTCAAGTTTTAGCAACGTCTCCCCAAATAGGAGCTTGCCACGTGATAAGAAAGATTGGGTTCGTTGCAACCATTCAAAACGTGGTCCGATGACATAGATTGAAATAATAGATTATGCGGGATATTATTTCATCCCAAGTGGGTGTATATGTTGTGTTGCAACCCTGCACTTTCTGTAATTCAGCCATATGTTGCTGAGAGTGCTATAGCGAAATAAATGTGACTTTTCAAATAAATCAATTTTAATTGTGTGTCAACCAAATCAGTTTTAATGATACCGAAGTTTTAATTCAGTCTGAACATATGCATCTAAGTGATATGAAATCATAAAGAAATAAGCATGCAAAGTAAACCAAATAACAGGATAGTCACAATATGAGGCAAAATTTCCCACAAGGGCAAAACCTTTTATTCCACTATAATCATAAATCACAACTTACACGGTTATAATGAAATAGATTTTTGACACATGAATACCCGCAGGTGTCGGTCGGTGTCATTAGCAATGGAACTACACACATCAAAACCAAAAGATCCTCAGTCCTATCATCACCCCAAGAACACCGCAGCATTCCCTAATTTTGATCTCAGTACGGTGTAGGTTTATCCTCTCTACAAAGAGTTGAATAATAGCACAGTTATGTTCTAGGTTTCCAAAACAATTCACATAAGATTGGGACGGTTTTGTGAATTGAAAACAAGGTGTTTAAAATTTAAAGGAATTAGCCAAAATCTCTTTTTCGACTTTCAGTTTTATCATAATGAACAAACTGAAAAGACATCTTTTGAAAAACGGAGTTGGAAAGTCAAATTTATAGAAGATTTAAGGTCGCGGTGGCATTCGAACGAGACACGATGTCGTTTGAAGTATCGCGCGACATCCGATCTCGTTTGAGGGACAAATGATGTCTTTCGAACGACATCTATTTTTTAATATTATTTCCTTCTCCTTTTTGTCGATAAATGCACCACCTCAAAAACTCCGAAAAATATCTAAAGCTCTGCTCCAACACTTAGAAAATATTTTATGAAATATACCAAAATTAAAGTGAATAATTATGGAATAAAAACATAATCTTTACCATATTCATCTTGGAAAGTCATGGTTGTTAAATATCTTTATATTTGGATCCATCTCGATGCATATTTGATCTTGAACGATCTTCGACGGTGTATCGGTATACGACATACTAAATTGATACTGGACATTTATAAAATCACGTCTTTACAAATCTCCACCCATGTCTATGCTGGTACAAAATAAAAACATCTGAATTATCAAATATAAAATGCCTATACAAAACTAATACCCTCCCATGAACCCAAAAGTGAAAAGGTACTAAACATGTAGGACTTGAACTTTCTCTTCAAAAATCTTCAACATCAAATCTCCAAATCACAAAGCTTTTCTCATCAGGGTGCGTAATCCAATAATTTCCAACTTTGTACCTACACACATGAGACAAAGCAAATACTTTCATGACGTATCGAGTTTGAAATGTGATAAATATAAATCAAATCAAAACATGAAGATTAAATCTCAATTCTCCCCAATAATTGAAACACTCTCCCAATAAAATCATAATTCGTTCTCCCCCTTTTTATTTGTCCGAAATAGACAAGGTAAAGAGTAAACACAATACAGCATGGAGTTATCATGAAAAGTAAGTTCATGTAGAGAAAATACTCAAAAGCATTCACAAACTATTTTTGATTTTTCAATTTATTCAAAAAAATCAAAATATTATTTTACAAAAATCACACCATGAATTTACACTAAAATGACTAGATCGTGGAAACATAATGAATGTGTGTGAACAAATTCGTTAGGTGAATCAACTCAATCAAGCATATGTGCATGATGTATACGTGTACTCCTATCGAATGAACATAAAAAAACATCATTAGGTGTAAAGTTGTTGAATTTAGATGATATCGACTAAATCAAATCAACAAATCAAAGCCTAAGTGATTTTCACATCAATAACATCCAAAATAATATTGTGCCGTTTCGAGAATTTTTCAAAGGACGTGCAAACCGTTGATTACCCAAACTTCCTCATATAAAATAATTTAGGTTTTTATATCTACTGAGGTACTAAATTCTCAACTTAGAGAAAACCTATTGGACCATTGTTGGCATAATATTCTTTGTATTGCCATTAAAAAAAATCGAGCTCTTTTCAAGGCTTATTGGATCCTGAATAATTTTTAATTCCTCACTTTTGTAGGTCCTAAAAAAATTTCACACGGTCAATGACTTTTACATTCATTACTTCTATTACTCTTGTATTATTGCACTTAGTTCGTTTTGAGGGAAGGATTGAGATGAAAATACTCGACCAACAAGTGATAAGATAAGCACAATAATCAAACAAAGTCGTGCACGTGTGTAATAAAGGACATAGTGAGTCAAACATATAGGAAGTAACAACTAATTACATCTCAATGACTCCAAATATTATAAAGCACATAAACGACAATGTATATTGTCTCAAAACACTATAAAATTGTCACATGGATAAATGGAATGAAATTGTCACTTGATCATCCTAAGCGTCCATTCATATATGGTGCAAATAAAATACAAAAATCTTCTTGTCTTTTTCTAAAAGTTTTATCAAAATAAAATCTTTTTGGCTTTTGAAAAATATATTAAAATGGAAAACATAAATTCAAAAATATACATACTAGCAATATGCAAAAATGTCATCATGTAAATCATCGTATGCTAGCAAACAGTAATCACACAATTAATCATCAATCTAAACAGGTGTGATTAAATGAGCAATGCAGTATTAGCAACTAAAGCATGGAAAACATGAATATCTGCATATAAACTTTCAGAAGAAACCTAGCAATACCAAATAATGTAACCAATGAACATAAGGTACTGCAAACAAAATGGTCAAAGTCAACCAGGTCGCTCGAATGAGATTGCTGGTCTTTAAAACAAGTGAGCATCTCATAAGAAGGCTTCGCGCGAGATCGAGTTTCTCTCGAACAAGACAAACAGAAATCCGCCCAGTAAAAAATTTCAAGAAAAGAGTACTTTAAAGGTGATGACAGATCCCAAAATAGTAGCATACATAATAAAACAGTGTAAACTACAACATAGTGAGTCATAACACTAGTAAGAGTATTTTAAGGAGCACAACTATCATATGACAAACATCAACACGATCAACCAAACGATCTCACATGGGGTGAAACACGTGCAAGTAAATGAGAGTCATGAATAAAAAGACCGTAAGCCTCTAAATTCAATTTCCTAACCCACATCAATGTGTAGCGAGGTGTGGGGGTTTTAGAAAATAAATTTATTTCATTAACCCCCTAGGTACTTTTAAAAGTTTGTAACAAAAATGCCTAAAATGTCCTTTCTTACCGCAATGTGTTCAAGTGTAAATCGGGCGATGACTGTTATTTAAAGGTGGTTATCTTCTAAAGTTCCTAGGTGGCAGTCTCTTAAAAGTCCTAAGTGGATCTCTCCTAATGAACATAGGTGACTCTCGCTTAACAACTCTCGAAGGCTCTCTCACACGCGTGGGGAAGGCTTTGGGTGCAACACTATCATCAAAGCATATACCACCCCTATCCTCCTTAATTTGGACAGTCCCTAAAATCTTACCTAACTTTTAGGACCGAGAATCTAAATCAAGTTTTACCTTACTAGACTCTCTCAAACTCTTCCTGAGCTCACTTGTCCTTGACTCGAGTAAACCTCTTGAATCTTCAAACTCTAAAATCTCCTTTTTCATAAAATCCATCACATCTCGGAGACTATCGCTCTCACCATCGATATATCCTAGCTGTAACACCCCTCTTAAGATAATAACGGGTGGCCATCCCTATACAACATTAAATCAGGAGTCTCAGATGGCTCAGTCTCAACATCAACTGACAGTACTAAATAATATACGACTAACTACCAGATATCATATAAGCAAGATGTTAAAATTTAAATAAAACACACCATGACTAACAAACCAACATTATAACTACTAATAAGGAAAAGAAAGATGCATACTAGAATGATGATAAATAAATAAAATTAATAACTACAAACGAATATGTCAGAAGGAGATAAACCCGAATATGCCGTCGGGTCACAGCCAATACAATAACTGAAATGGAATAACTATAAACATGTATGTAAATATCCCTTGGGTACAAAACCGATGTACAACATGAATCCTACCAAGATTTTTGAAGAAGTAGGAAGCGACTAAATTCTACATCCCGCAACAGTCTGCACCTATCACGACTCCCAAGACTCTAGATAGAAAGTCATCCGGCATCCATGCGGTAGGACACCTATAGTAATATATATATATATATATATATATATATATATATACAGGCAGGAGAGAAAGGTAAATGGGTCAGAGCCCGAGTTGTGAAAATATTTAGCAAGTGTGTTAACCGTGCATAATAAATATCGATGCACTTATTTCATAATTAAAGTGGAATCGCACTCTCGTGAAACCCCAACTCACCTCTCATCTAACGGCGCGCACTTATTCGCCTCCTCAAATTTTTGTTAAATTCCCCCATTTATAAGGACAACCTAGCATACCATAGGCCCAGCCTAAACCCACGAGATATGCCTTCCTATCGTAACCCCAGAACCCACTCTTTCTAAACACACTATAACTTATTTATTTTCAAACATCTATGCCATACTAGGCTTAATGGATTCCGGTTTATAATTTAATCAATTATAATTCTTAATAAGTTACCCATATACATTTGGGTTGAATCATATGATTTAATTTCTAAATAATAGGCATGCAAAATTATTATTGACAAAACTTCACTCCAATCTCAACGTTGCGCTACGTTTCGTGCGTGGAGAGTCTCGCAAAGAGAAATCCAAACAAGGAACCACCCCGTTACACTACTCCTTGTCAACGTCGATCCTAGAGATCCATTATGCTATACCTAATTATAGACAGACCTTTTCTCATATCTCAACATTGCACTACGTTTCATGCATGGGGTGTCTCGCAAAGCGAAATCCAAATAAGGAACCACCTCGTTACACTACTCCTTGACAATGTCGATCCTTGAGATCCATTGTTCCATACATACAATAATACTAAATATAGATTACCATATAAGAACAACTTAAAGTCTCCAAATAATATCCTTGGGATGATGTAACCGAAATATTCCTTAAATGCGATACATCAACCCTCATCAATCTAGTACACCATAATCATCCAAGATGTACTCCATAAAGATTCCATATCCTTTCACCTATAGGATATATAAATATATATATATATATATATAGGCATTTATTCTAACCATATACATATATACCATCATCCAATCCCATAGCCAAGTGTACATACTACATATGATGTACAAGGGTCATGCACATAATATACCCGGCTATATATATCACCGATAAACTGCATCATGCTATCATCTTTCAGGGCATTACTCACATACCATCCTGGGGACCACGGTCTGTCTCAATATCACCGACATCGGGGCCAAACACACACACGATGTCCTGGGAAGCGGTCATAGTTCCTAACCGATCAATGAGACGAGACATACCCACCACGTCCCACCCCAAAAATATATCACATAATAACACATTAGACGACTATGACCTGGGGAATATCCACACCCCGCTCTTTGAGCCAAGATGCTCACCCTCTGCGCGAAAACTTCCCAATGATAGAATGAGCGGGGTATGCTTAACCACATAATTATATATATCGTTTACATGCACAATATATACACATCCATATGATCCCATCATATGATCAAACATTAAACCATCACATAAGGTTTAGATATTCACAACATAAATATATCCATATAATCATATCCATATAGATGTATATACATATATTCACATATCCATATATCTATATATACAAACTAATTCTCATTCATATGAATAAGATATATAAACTCGGCTATAAGTATACATAATCCTCAATATACAAGCCGTCGCCACAAAATCATTTAATTTACCTCGATATGTGAATACAATCCCTCACTTGAAGCATATTCATCCATCTTTCCTATGATGAATAGTCTCCCAAAAATACATGTATGTACATCTAACATTAGGGTAATCACCCCAAAGATTAGTGTAGGAAGCCATCACTACATATCTCCACTATATTCAAAAGTACATAACTATCTCTAGTACTATTTGATCATTGGCATATGCATGACTAATAGTTTATAACCTCAACTTATCCCAACTACTTTCAAATATTGGAGTCCCAATGGTTACATCTAAATAATCATGTATGAACTATCCTGACTAGAATTATACTACCACTTATTCTAGACGATAGTACAATCCAAATCGTTCCCAATTTCTCTTACGGTTCAATTAATCTTATGAGCCCTTACTCCCATTGGGTTACCTATTGTTTCTTAATTTAAACGTTTCTAAGGATATGTGACCCCTCTCTCTCTTCGGTCCCCAAACCTTAATCGCAATAGAATCCTATTTACCATAAGGATTTGGCACTACCCTCGGCTTAAAATTTCGAGCCATGCCCTCGCAACTCTCTCTTTAAGAGTTCTTAACTTCACCTCCTATCTAGACTCACTCTTAATATAATATTAGGATTTCCATCCCCAATGAGGTTTATCACTATCTCTATACACAACTCTAATGTATATATGTATACATAATTTCCCAAATGGTCCCAAGAAGTCCCCAAAATCACAACGTGTGAGAAACCCCTTATAGGTCTCCAAAACATAACTCTTACATCATAAAAGAAAGTCCCACATCGATAAACCCAACCAAAAAGGGTTAGAGATCATCCTAGAAAACCCCCATAAAACAACCCTGTTTCCGAATCGATTCGGCCTGGCCCGAATCGATTCGGTGTCAAGGGCGAATCGATTCGCTCCTATTGTGAATCGATTCGATCCAAAGGACCTGGGACTCTGTCTCAAACCGAATCGATTCTCCTTGGGTCCGAATCGATTCGGTCATGCAGACCTGTCAATTTTGCCTAGGCCGAATCGATTTGCTTAAGGGGCGAATCGATTCGGGTCTACAGAATTTTGAAGGGTTCTTCTTCTTCATAGAAACCCACGAATTTTAAACCCTAAAATTTCTATTCTTACCTCCAAATATTTATCACCACATGATTCTAAGCCAATAAATCAACCCAAAGTTGATCCCAAATATTTTTACACCATTTAAACCCATATTTAAACATTGATTTCAAGATTAAACCCAAAAATCTAGGTTTTGATATTTATACCCAAAAACCATTTCTTTAACCCACAAATTACAAAAATAAAATACACAAATGACTTATTTAGCAAGATTAAACACTTGCCTCGATTTTGTAGAGGTTGGATCATCCTCGAAGTCGCGGTTGGGCCGGAAACCCCAAGCTTTTCTTCCTCTCTCTCTTCTTTTCTTCTTCTTTTCTCTTTCTTTCTCTCTTCTTTTCTATTTCCCTCTTTCTCAAATGAGAAGGCTTCATCCGTAAGCCTTTAAATCCCTTAAAATAATAATCCCAATTTTAAATGTTAATACACACTTTAAATGACTCGTTTACTCCAATTCGAGTCAAACTAACTTAAAAATAATCCGGAACCGAAATAAAACCCAATGACAGTCATTTTAACTATCTCGACCCTTCCGGAATCGATGTTACACTCAAAATCATCATCCAGAATACTTTAAAATGTTCTCTATTTTTGGACCTCAATTCCCAAATTTTTAAAATTCTCCAATTCAATTAAATTTTATTTTCCCAAAATTTAATTTCTTAGTCTCCAAAGTCATGGGTTGTTACACTAGCTTCTCTCTCAAAATTTTCTCCCGTGCCCTAAGTTCTTTAACTAAAATATCATTATCATTTTTTAAGGCATGCTCTTGCAATTTAACTTTCAATTTCAAGTTTTTTTTCTTTATTTTAAAAGCTTCAACTTTAAGTTCATTGAAAGTCGTTTTCAAGTCACGCTCATCTACGCTTTTATCTTCACTTTCATCACCCTCACTATCATCACTAATCACACAAGTGGGAATCTCTCGCCAGGAAGCGTAAAAAACTTCTTCTTTCGAATCACTAAGGGTAGAAATATGAGATATCGATTTATTCAATTTGTTCCTGAAATTTGTGGGACAGTTATCTAGCGTGTGACCAATACCTTAACAACCTGAACACCTCTCAGAATCATTTTCAATGGAAGATTTAAAATAAGATTTTGTGTGAATTTTCCAATTGGGCTTTTCAAAAAGGTGACAACGAAAATCATCAAAACCACTAAAATCCATTTTTAAGAAAAAGGAGGATCAAGCACAATAACTTAGAGCAACAGTCTCTGATACCAATTTGAGAGTGCTACAGCGGAATAAATGCGACTTATCAAATAAATCAATTTTAATAGTGTGTCAACCAAATCCGTTTTAATGATACCCTAGTTTTAATTAAGTCCTAACACATGCATCTAAGTCATATGAAATCATAAAGCAATAAGCATGCAAAGTAAACCAAATAACTGGATAGTCATAATATGAGAAAAAATCTCCCACAGGGGCAAAACCTGTTATTCCACTATAATTATAAATCAGAACTTACATGGTTATAATGAAATAGATTTTTGACACACGAATACTTGCAGGTGTTGGTCAGTGTCGTTAGCACTGGAACTACACATAGCAAACCCACAAGAACCGCAATCCTATCTCACCCTAGGAACACCGCAACACTCTCTAATTTTGATCTCAGTCCGGTGTAGGTTTATCCTCTCTACAAAGAGTCTAACAGTAGCAAAGTTGTGTTCTAGGGTTCCAAAACAATTCACATAAGATTGGGAAGATTTTGTGAATTGAAAATAAGGTGTTTAAACCTTAAAGGAAGAAGCCAAAATCACTCTGTCGATTTTAAGTGTTATCATAATGAACCAACTGAAAAGACATCGTCTAAAAAACGGAGTTGGAAAGTCAAATTTAAAGAAAACTTAAGGTGGCAGTGTCGTTCGAACGAGACATGATATCGTTTGAAGTATCGCGCGGCATCCTATCGCATTTCAGTAACAAATGATGTCGTTTGAACGACATCTATTTTTTAATATTATTTGCTTATCTTTTTCTCGATAAATGCACCGCCTCAAAAACTCCAAAAAATATGTTTTTGAAGAAAAATATCTAATGCTCAACTCCAACACTAAGAAAATATTTTGTGAAAATATCCCAAAAGTTAAAATGAATAATTATGGAATAAAAACATAATATTTACCATATTCATCTTGCAGAGTCATGGTTGTTGAAGATCTTGATATTCGGATCCGTCTCAATGCATATTTGATCTTGAACATTCTTCGACGGTGTATCGGTATACGACCTACTAAATTGAGAATGGACATTTATAATATCATGTCCTTACAAATCTCCCCCCATGTCTATGTCGGTATAAAATAAAACCATTTGAATTATCAAATATAAAATGCCTATATAAATCTAATACCGTCTTATGAACCCAAAAGTGAAAAGGTACTAAACATGTAGGACTAGAAATTTCTCTTCAAAAATCTTCAACATCAAATCTCCAAATCTCAATGGTTTTCTCATCAAGGTGTGTAATCCAATAATATGCAACTTTGTACTTACGCACATGAGATAAAGAAAATAATTTCATGACGTATCGAGTTTGAAATGTGATAAATATAAATCAAATGAAAACATGAAGATTACATCTCAATTTACCTCCATAATTGAAAAACTCTACAAATAAAATCATAATTCGTTCTCCCCCTTTTTATTTGTCCGAAATAGACAAGGTAAAGAGTAAAAACAAGTTGTCACGAAAAGTAAGCGCATGGAGAGAAAATACTCAAAAGCATTCTGTGACACCCCGATTAATTAAATACCAGGTAGCTACTCCTTTATAAAATTAATTCAAAATGCCAAGTTGGCTCAGTTAATAGCATCACTGTCGAAAACATTTTATTATTACTAACCACCTAGTATTTAAAAATCAAGTTGCCAAATTTTCATTTAAGTCTGATTAACATGCAACAATAAAGGAATAAATAACACCCTTCACCATACTGAAGTAACACGAATAACCATCACAATAGAAATAAATAAAGTCTGGAGGAAAACTCCTCACTACAATCCCATAACTGAAATAAAGAAACTGAAACAATACATGCTAAAGTCTGAAAACTGAAATGTAAAAGATGCTCTAAATAGAAATGGGCAACATGCCCTATAACTGATAGATAGTGACTCTGGAATCCAAAAGATAGAAGCGTCTATAAGCAAATCCCTGTAGCTTCCACAAACAGCTACAGCTCGTCACCTGAATGAGAATCCTATGCTTGGTGTCCCTGTGGATGGGCACCTAAAATGGTTTTACAAAGAAAAAGAGATTTGAAAAGCAAACGGGTCAGAGCCCGAATGTGGAGTTATATTTTAAAAAACCTGCAAGTGCTTTAAAAACATTTAAAACATTAAATGCAAAGTACATGTTAGGACGTACACTCGCATGATATCCTCACCCCTCGTCTAACTGTGCACTCCTAACGTAAGTACCCATCTATAACGACCCATACTACTAGCTAACTGACAACATAACTAGCTAGACTGCCAAAGGTTCTACCCATTTTACTCGGTTCATTTAACATAACAACGCTCGTAATTTAATAGAGATTTAACGTAAACTCAGTTACTAAATATGCCATTGATATAACTATCAGCTAACTCATTATATATCTCGAAACAATATCGTAATATTTTTTTTTTTTAACATTAACATGAGAATTTCCATTAATTTAATGTATATTATTCACATCATAAATATACGATACAAGCACCCCGCAATCTAAGCTATGGTGCACACATACTCTGCTATCCATCCCGGTACATCACGTACATAAGGATCACATATTCCGAATCTCTCAAGAATAGTTCAGATAACACAAATCACAAATAGTGGAGGCGAACACAGTCACCATCACATGGGTCACGCACATACCTACGCTCCCATGGTCAGCGGACTTATTAATATCACAATAAGTCTTTCTATGACCTATGTTCATCAAGGTAACAGTCTATATCCCCCCCCGTAGGCACCCAAGGATTATAGGGTCCTAAGCGAACGTAACCTCCCGTGATAGCAAGTATGGTAGGTATGTCATACACACAATCTATATACCAATACTAAGTAAACACACATCTTAGTAATACCGTATTATATTCGTAGTACATATAGCATTCTTGTACTAATTATAATTATCACAATTCGTACCATTCCGGTTTGTAATTATACGCGCCATAATTCATCCTCACATCGTAGTAGACACTCACGTCTCAACCCAAATGGTTCATTGAATATAACTCTAGTATATGATTTACTCATCTCAATAACCCAAAAGTCCCAAATCAATCACTATATCATCAAAGGAATGCTAACTCTACCCTTGAACCAGTTTCCGGGACTCCAAAAGTCAAAACAGTCCAAAAAGGACCAAACTGTCAACTCATTAGAAGTCTCGTTCGAACGAGGCTTCGAACGAGTTTGGACTGTCAGGTCGTTAGAAGTCTCGTTCGAACGAGGCTGTTCGAACGAGATCCCAGTTCGTTCGAACAAACTGACCCTTCTAACGATATCTCGTTCGAACGAGATATCGAATGAAAATCCCTACTCATTAATAACTACTGGTCAACTCGTTAGAAGCTCGTTCGAACGAGTTCGTTCGAACGACCTGGGGGTTGGTTCTAACGAGCTACCAGTTTCGGCCCAGAATTTCCCCAATTCGTTCTTCATCCATTTTTATCACTTCAATCCTTCTCCAAAGTTCGTCCTAACGATGATTTAAGTCCTCTAATCATACTAAAACATGTTTAGGTTATAAACTAACGTCTTTTAAGTCAATAAGGCATCCTAAACATCATTAAATCCCAAGATTTTATACTTTTCCCTAATATTATCAAGAACATGAACCCTAGATATATATCAACATCAATTCCAGAATTAAATTCGTTTTTCTTTCACCCAAACATATATTAACATCAGATTAATTGACTCCAAACTATTCTACATGCAATCCTTCTCAAATTCCTCAAGTTTTATGATCTAGACTACATGGGTTTTCATATTTTATCAAGAACAAACCATAAGTCCGAATTTTCTAACATGGAAAAGACATTCTCAGAAATTAAATGGAATAAAGTCACTTGCCTTGTTTGTCTCTGAATTTGGTGTGGATTCGGTGTAGAATTTCTGCAGAATTCCTCTCTTTCTCTCCTTCTCCAAGCTTTCTTCTCCAAAAAGCTATGGTGGCTAGGGTTTGCTTTGGGGGACACTTATGAAAACCTAATTTAATAAACCTCCGTATCTTGTTGGGTTAATAAAGGTTGGTTGGGTCAATCCCTTATCAGATTACAACTCTCAATTTTCGTCACTTTTAATTACCCAAAAATACCCAATTACTAAAATACCCTTTATGGTGCCGGAATGGCCTAAAAATACCCCGGGACCCAAACTATACCCCCGGCTAGTGTTTTCTGACTATCTCGACCCTTCCGGACGCGTTGGCGCACTCAAAACGACCATACGGATTATAGATTTTAAATTCACTTTTAATATCAAAATATTATACCGTGACGCGGCGGTCCCACGCGTCTCAACAAAATTTCCAAATTGCCGTATATAAATCTCACGACAAATTTTATAATACCAAGTTCATATATAATCATATATGCACCTATTCAAATACCAATTCGCATCTCATTAGTATTTATAACCCGGATTAATTTCCAATTAATACGCTTTTAATTAATTAATCCCAAAAATAAATATAGCCAAAAGTACGGGGTATTACACATTCACAAACTATTTTTGATTTTTCAATTTTTACAAAAAAATGCAAAAATAAATTTACAAAAATCACACAATGAATTTACACTAAAATGACAAAATCGTGGAAACAGAATAAATGTGTGTGAACAAATTCAATAGGTAAATCAACTCAATCAAGCATATGTGCACGATGTATACGTGTACTCCTATCGAATGAACATAAAAAACATCCTTAGGTGTAAAGTTGTTGAATTTAAATGATATCGACTAAATCAAATCAACAAATCAAAGCCTAAGTGATTTTCACACCAATAACGTCCAAAACAATTTAGTACCGTTTCGAGAATTTTTCAAAGGACGTGTAAACCCGCTGATTACAAAAAATCCCTCATATAAAATAATGCAGTTTTTTATATCTACTGAGTTACTAAATTCTCAACTTAGAGAAAACCTATTGGCCCATTATTGTCTTAATATTCTTTGTATTGCCTTTCAAAAAAAAATCGGGCACTTTTCAAGGCTTATTGGACCCCGAATAATTTTTAATTCCTCACCTTTTTAGGTCTTAAATAAATTTCACACTGGCAATGATTTTTACATGCAGTACTTCTATTTCTCTCGTATTATTGCACTTGGTTCATTTTGAGGACAGGATTGAGATGAAAACACTCGACCATCAAGTGATAAGACAAGCACAATAATCAAACAAAGTCGTGCACGTGTGCAATAAAGGACATAGTGAGTCAAACATATAGGAAGTAAGAACTAATCACATCTCAATGACTCCAAATATTGTAAATCACATAAATGACATAATATATTGTCTTAAAACACTATAAAATTGTCACATGGATAAATGGAATGAAATTTTCACTTAATCATCCTAAGTGTCCGTTCATATATGGTGAAAACAAAATATAAAAATCTTCTTGTCTTATTCCAAAAGTTTTATCAAAATAAAATATTTTTGTCTTTTTGAAATATATATTAAAATGGAAAATGTAAATGCAAAATGATACATACTAGTAAAAGGAAAAAATGTCATCATGTAAATCATCATATGCTAGCAAACAGTAATTACACAAATAATCATCAATCTAAACAGGTGTGAATAAACGAGCAATGCAGTATTAACAATTAAAGCATGGAAAACAGGAATATCTACATATAAACTTTCAGAAGAAACCTAGCAATACTAAATAATACAACCAATGAACACATGGTACTGCAAACATAATGGTCAAAGTCGACCAGGTCGCTCGAATGAGATTGCATGTCGTTCAAACGACATAGCATCTCGCGAGAAGGCTTCACGCGAGATCGAGTTTCGCTGGAATGAGAAAAACAGAAATCCGCCTAGTAAAAAATTTCCAGAAAAGAGTACTTTAAAGGTGTTGACTGATCCCAAGACAGTAGCATACATAATAAAACGATGTAAACTACAACATAGTGAGTCATAACACTAGTAAGAGTATATCAAGGAGAACAACTAGCATATGAAAAACATCAACACGATCAACCAAATGATCTCACATATCGTGAAACACGTGCAAGTAAACAAGAGTCGTGAATAAAAAGACCATAAACCTCTAAATTAGATTTCCTAACCCAAATCGATGTGTAACGAGGTGTGGGGGTTTTAGAAAATAAATTTATTTTATTAACCTTCCTAGGTGCTTTTAAAAGTTTGTAACAAAAACGCCGAAGATGTCCTTGCTTACCGCAATGTGTGCAAGTGTGAATCGGGTCGGGCGATGAGTGTTATTTAAAGGTCGTCCTCTTCTAAGTTCCTAAGTGGCACTCTTTTAAAAGCGTATACCACCCATATCCTCATTAATTTGGGCAGTCTCTAAAATCTTATCCAACTTTTAGAACCGAGACTCCAAATAAAATTTTACCTTACTAGACTCTCTCAAACTCTTCTCGAGCTCACCTGTCCTTGACTCGAGTAAACGTCTAGAATCTTAAAAATCTAAAAGCTCATTTTTTATAATATCCATCACACCTAGAAGACTATCGCTCTCACCCTCGACATATCCTTGCTTCTCTCTCAAAATTTTCTCTCGTGCCCTAAGTTCTTCAACTAAAATATCATTATCATTTTTTAAGGCACGCTCTTGCAATTGAGCTTTCAATTTCAATTTTTTTTTCTTTATTTTAAAATCTTCAACATAAAGTTCATTGAAAGTCATTTGTAACACACGCTCATCTATGCTTCCATCCTCACTTTCATTACCCTCATTATCATCACTAGTCACATGGCTGGGAAACTCTCGACATGAAGCATAAAAAACTTCTTCTTCCAAATCACAACGGGTAGAAGCATGAGATGTCAATTTATTCAATTTCTTCCTCAAATTTTTGGGACACTCATCTAGCGTGTGACCAACACCCTCACAACCTGAACACCTCTCAGAATTGTTTTCAACGAAAGATTTAAAACAAGAGTTCGTGTCAATTTTCCAATTTAGCTTTTCAAAAAGTTGATAGCGAAAATCATCAAAACCACCAAAAGCCATTTTTAAGAAAAAGCATGATCAAACACATCAACTTAAAGCAACAGGCTCTGATACCAATTTGAGAGTGCTACAGCGGAATAAATGTGACTTCTAAAATAAACCAATTTTAATTGTGTGTCAACTAAATCAGTTTTAATGAATTCCAAGTTTTAATTCAGTCATAGCACATACATCTAAGTGATATGAAATCATAACGCAATAAGCATACAAAGTAAGCTAAATAACAGGATAGTCACAATATGAGAAAAAAAAATTACAGGGGCAAAACCTTTTATTCCACTATAATTGTAAAACACAACTTGCACTGTTATAATGAAATAGATTTTTGACACATGAATACCCGCAGGTGTCGATCGATGTTATCAACAATGGATCCACAAGCAGAAAACTCACAAGAACTGTAGTCTTATCGTTAGACCAGGAATACCACATCACTCCCTAATTTTGACCTTAGTCCGGTGAAGGTTTATCCTCTCTACAAAGAGTGGAACAATAGCAAAGTTCTGTTCTAGGGTTCCAAAACAATTCACATAAGATTGTGACAATTTTGTGAATTGAAAAAAAGGTGTTTAAACCTTAAAGGAAGAAGCCAAAAGCTCTCTGCCGATTTTCAGTGTTATCAGAATGAAAAAACTGAAAAGACTTCTTCTGAAAAATGGAGTTGGAAAGTCAAACTTATAGAAGACTTAAGGCGGTGGTGTCGTTCGAACGAGCCACGATATCGTTTGAAGTATCGCACGACATCCAGTCTCGTTCGAGCGACAAATGATGCCATTCGAACGACATATGTTTTTCAATATTATTTTCTTCTCTTTTTCTCGATAAATGCACCGCCTCAAAAACTCCGAAAAATATATTTTTGAAGAAAAATATCTAAAGCTCCGCTCCAACACTTAGAAAATATTTTCTGAAAATATCCCAAAAGTAAAGTGAATAATTATGGAATAAAAACATAATGTTTACCATATTCATCTTGCAGAGTCATGGTTGTTAAAGATTTTTATATTCGGATCCGTCTCGATGCATATTTGATCTTGAATGTTCTTCGACGGTGTATTGGTATACGACATACTAAACTGATAACGGATATTTATAAAATCATGTCCTCACAGTTTCCTTGCACTTTACATGCAGATATTTTGATTAATTACACTAGGACCCCATATACTTTGACCCAATTTGAACTTTTCACCAGATACTTTCATTTTTTTCAATTTATACCCCTAATTATAAAGACGACTGTAGTTTACATCCTATCGTCCATTTCGTTAACTTTTTACAAAACCCGTTAGTCATGTGCGTGGCACATGGCATTAACCATGGGCATTTTCATCCAAACCTAATAGCTTTTTTAAAAAATCTTTAAACAATAAAAAAATATTTAAAAATTAGAAAAATACCAAAAAATATTTTTATATATATATATATATATATATATATATATATATATAAAGTGGAATAAAATCTGAAAACATAAATATAAAATGAAAAATTCATAAAATACCAAAAAATATTTTTAAAACATAACAAAAACACTTTGAATAAATTCTAAAATATGTATATTTAAAAATTACAAATATTTTAAAACATGTGGATATTACAAATATATAATTAAAATTTGGAAAATTCTATTAATAAATAATTCAGAAAATATATTTAAAAATATTAATAATTATTGAAAAATACAATGAAATTATAAAAACGTTTAAAGACATTAATTAAAATTCTGAAAAATACCAAAAAAAAATTTAAAAAAAATATGGAAACAATAGAAAAAATATTTAACAAAAATAAATTCCGAATAATAAAAAATAATCTGTAAAACATAAAAAACCGTAAAAAGACAATAAAAAATAGAAAACAAACAATTTCTAAAAATAAAAAATCCTATAAAAACAAACAATTCCAAGAAAAAAATAGGTGTTTAGACAAAAAAAATATGGAAATTGGTAAACAGTTAAAACTCTAAAATTAGCAAAAAAATATGAAAACAAGAATTCTTTTTCCAAAGAAAAATAGAAAATGATTTCCAAGAAATACTAAAAATGGTTTCGATATATAAAAAAATGGTTTTTCCAAGATCAAAAAGTATTTGCAGCAAATACTAAATAACTTTTTTTTAATATGATTTTCAGAAAAAATAATAAAAATAAACAGATCTCTCTCTCTCTCTCTCTCTCTCTCTCTCTCTCTATATATATATATATATATATATATATATATATATATATATATATATATATATATATATATATATATATATATATATATATATATATATATATATATATATATAAGGAGTTCGTATTGATATGCCCAAAGTACACCTGAGAGACCAGAGACCTCAACCTCGGTCTGGATTGGAGCCGAGGTAATAGAAGCCCAAGGATGCCTATCAGCAGCGTCTTCCTACATGGGTCGACCACAGCCGATGTCCTAACATCGTCTCGGCTTGGAAGTAGCCGAGGTCAGCTTGAAGCTAAGACCTTAGCATCCGCGGGGTCAGCCATAGCCAATATTGCCGCTACCTTGTACATCTTCCTCGGTCCTTCATCAGCCGAGGTTAGCAAAAACCTCGCAGGTTCAATCAACAAGCATCATGTCATCATCGGCCCTGACCGAAATTGCACCTCATATCCAACCTCGGCTGACCATCCTGGCCTAGGTCTTCAGGGAACATTGATCTCAGACAAGGCAAAGGTCGTACTCCACCAACCTCGTACTCATCCAGGCCGAGGTTGGCACCAATTGAAGACAGCCGAGCATTTACACTTATATGGATGCCCTAGAACACGTGGATAAGTCTGTTATAACTGAATCATTCCCTTCACGTAAGGGAATATTGAGGTCATCATTACTTAGTTGAGATCATCCAGGTGTCACCCTTGCACTGTCTAGATCAACACACACACATGCTCATTGCATGTATAGGGGGTGCATTACACCCTCCACATACTATATATACATGCCTTATCCTACTTGGATAGGGGATCCGAAATTACAGCCCTAGCTGAAACTCTGCCCAAATATACAGTAGAGAGAAAAAGCTTGAGAGTTTGTATCCATGGACATTAGAGCCCTCATACAGTCATATTAACCACACACCTTCACAGTGGACGTAGGCCTGTTTAACTGAACCACTTATATGACAGTGTTCATCCTCTTCTCCTCACCTCATTCTCTTATATTTGATACACTTGATCTGTCATTATTACACACAGATTAGAGTTCACAAACACTTTACCTGGTGGTGTTAATCCTTGCATCATCATTTTGGCGCTGTCTGTGAGAACGAGAAGCTATCTCTTCCTCTTTTTCTGCTTAACCTCACCGGAGACTTTGGTGGTGAACCAGGTCTCACCCCTTGCGTGGAGCTGTTTCACCATTGAAAGAGGTCCTTTAAGGTATTAAGCACATCTACTACACCAGCTCTTTTATGTTAACATATGGCACCAGAATTACCACCACCTCTTCCATCGTCTGGTGCGGGAGGACTTAGTTCCAGCCAGGCACCGCCTTAGTCCAAAATGGTGGAGGTGGTTGCAGCCTTGAGGTCTTTGCCTACAACACAACAAGCAATGAAGGAGAAATTTGTACAACTCAGTCAAAACATTATGAGACCACCTGGGGTCTCACAGGAGATGATTACGCTGGCGGCGGTTCAGCACTATCTTGAAGCCCAGGGACAACCCTAGGCACCACGAAAAGACCAACCTACACCCTAGCGGTGGAGGGACGCTACTGACCCTAGGCGTTTAAGCCTGAGGAGGCAAGGACACCCTTTCCCTGAGGATAGGTATGACGATATGGAGGCGGAATACGTTCCAGAAGATTGTTAGGAGCCATATGAGGTTTCAAATAACATAGTACGTCCTATCCAGCAGAGCCGAGGTTATGGAGGCAGAAGAGGTGAAGAAGCCCCACAAAGAGGATCGACTTTTGATCGATTGAGCATAGGGTCGGCCTTTGAAAGGCTTGGCCCAATAAATGACCTAAGACAGATGTTGTCAAGGTCGAGGAGTGCAGCCGTCTCACAAAGGGAAGAGGGTCATCGTCGGCCTCATCAAGTCCGACCCCACGTAAGACGAGGTAGGAACCAGGAAGAGGTCAATAGTTGATGTTGTGCTGTGGTTGGGGAACCTTCAGTCCACCCCTTGGAGGTGGTTGGGGACAACCTCGGCCAAGCCGAAGTTTCAAGACCATGGAATGACTCCATCCAACGTCTTGAAGAAAAGATAGGAGACCTCATCAAAAGCCGAGACCCATTGCAAAGAGGTTTCTCAGAAGGCTCCCCATTCATGGTCAGAATAGTGAGTTTTCCAACCCCTGCTAAGTTCAAACCGCCTATGGTGTCTGCCAAGTATGACAGCAGCACCAACCTTGTACATCATATTGAGATGTACCAGTCGAAGGCGGACATTTATTCAATACCAGATGAGATGAAATGCCGTGCCTTCTCTGGGACTTTGACGGGAGCAGCACACATCTGGTTTACTTCTCTTTCGAAGAATTCAATTAAGAACTTCAAGGGCTTAGCTTAACGATTCATTCACAACTTCTGTTTTAGGTTAAGACCTCAAAAGAAGACCACCCATCAGTTGTATGTCAAACAAGGTAATAACGAGAGCCTAAGAGACTACATTGCTAGATTCAACAAAGAAAAACTTGAGGTTGAAGACTATGAAGAGAAAATATCCATGACCGCCCTCATAGGTCTTCAGAAAGGGAAGTTATTGTGGAAACTTGCGAAAGACCCTCCCAAGCCCATGGCAGAGCTATTGGCAACTGTGGGGAAGGTTATGAATGCTGAAGAGTCCATGGCCGCAAAATATGAGGATGAGAACGGCGGTAGTAGCATGAAGTTCCAAAGAAAGAAGGACGAAAAGAAGAGGTCAGCTGATGACAAGTTCGCACACTATACCCCTCTAACTGTGAGCTCCGAACACATCCTCAATGAGATAAAGAATGACCGGTCTCTAAGATGGGCAAAGAAATTGAAGGCTCCTCCGCATAAGAGGAACAAGAACTTGTGGTGCGAGTTCCACCAAAGCCATTTCCATGTTACAAACAAATGCTTCGCCTTAAAGGATGAGATTGAGAAGATGCTGAAATTTGGTAAGTTGAGGAAGTATGTTGATGGTAAGGCTCCTAAGAGGGGAAAAGATGACCCTAAAAAGAAAAGAAACGACAGATGTCGTGATGATACCCCAACAAGAAGAGACGATGACTCAGATGGTGATGATGAAGACGATCCGGACCTCCCACAAAAAGATGACAACACCCTAGTAAAGAGGGTAGGTATCATCTCCTTTGGTGTTTACACCTTATGCAGAGGACTTGCAAGGGGTGGTTCTGAAGTGGCTGACCGAAAAGCTCATCTGGAAGAGGCCAAGTTAGTGGCCAAACTTGAAGTGGTAAATCTGACGTCTTTCGATACAACGTAGAAAAGAAAGAAGGTGGACATGGACACTCTCATAGTCGGGTTCTCCCGACTCGACTTCAAAGGCATCCTAGCTCCACATGATGACCCTTTGGTAATTACAAAAAGAGTACATGGATTCCAGGTACAGAGAGTTCTTGTAAGAAGTTCAGTAGATGTGATGTTCTAGCTCTGCTTCAAAATCTTAGGCCTTAGCAGAGTTAGGATGGTACCCTATCATCATCCATTAGTGGGCTTCAGTGGTGAAAAGGTCCATCCATTGGGCATGTATAAGATGGACGTGCGAATGGGAAATGAGCGGCCTAAGAGGTTAACCCGGAAGATCAATTTTTTTTATTATGGACGAAAATGTCTTCTAGGCCTACAACCTCATCATAGAAAGAGTAGCCCTTAAGGAGTTTGAAGTCGTACCATCGATAGTCCACTAGATGCTAAAATTACCGACCCTCTATAGGGTAGGGAAAGTGCACGGTGACCAGACCATAGCACGATAATGCTACTTCAACTCAGCCAAAGAGAGAGAGGCCCACAAGAGAGCAACTACCACTTATAATATTGATACACTTAACCCTAGAGATGAAACAAAGTTGAAGAAAGGAGAGGCCGCGAAAGAGGTAGAATCCATCGTCCTCAATGAGGACGAATCGGAAAAAACCGTCCAGGTCGGCAAATCCTTAAAAGCGGAGATTAAGGAAAAGCTGATAAACTTCTTGAGGAAGAGGCAGAGTGTCTTCGCTTGGAGTCACGCGGATATGTCGGGCATCAACCTTGAGTTTATATGCCACAAACTCAATGTGACTAAGGATACTAGGCCAATCAAACAAAGACGAAGATTTTACTCTAGGGAGAAGTACGACGTCATTCGAGAAGAAGTCATAAAGTTAGAAGAGGCTGAGTTTATCAGGGAAGTCATATATTCGGAGTGGTTATAGAATGCAGTCTTTATGACCGAAGCCAACAAAAAATGGAGAATGTACATAGATTTTACCGACTTGAACAAGTCTTTCCCAAAAGATAACTATCCATTGCCTCAGATCGACCAGATGGTAGATGCCACTGCAGGGCATGAGCTCATGAGCTTCATGGACGCGTATTCAGGTTACAACCAGATCTTCATGGATGCCGAAGACTCAGAGAAAATAGCCTTCATCACTGACAAAGGGATATATTGCTACAAGGTTATGCCCTTAGGCTTAAAAAATGCGGGGGAAACATACCAACGTCTTGTGAATAAGATGTTTGAAAATAAAATAGGCAAGACTATGGATGTGTATGTATATGATATGTTGACAAAGAGCTTAAAGGCCTGCACTCATGTGGCAGACCTAGAAACGACCTTCAATACCATGGACTTGTACAGAATGAAATTTAATCCCACGAAGTGTGTCTTTGGAGTAGGAGCTGGGAAATTTCTTAGATTCATCATCAATCAGAGAGGAATAGAGGCAAACCCTGAGAAAATCAAGGCTTTGCTTGACATTAAGACACCAAGGAGTATCAAGGACATTTAAAGGCTCAATAGAAGAGTAGCTTCACTCAATAGATTTGTTTCCAGAGCGACGGACAAGTATCTTCCATTCTTTAAGGTGCTCAGAAAAGCCTTCGAATGGGATAAGAGTGTGACGAGGCTTTTAACTAACTCAAGTCCTACCTCGGATATCCCTTACTCTTATCTCAGCCCATAGTAGAAGAGAAGTTGTATGTTTATCTAGCAGTCTCTGAATCAGCTATAAGTGCAGCCATAGTGCGGGAAGACATTAGGGTCCAATGGACTGTATACTTCAACAACAAGGCCCTTCAAGGGTCTGAACAAAATTATCCTCGGATGAAAAAGTTAGCCTACGCCCTGATATATACTTCTAGGAAGATGAAGCCTTACTTTCAAGCCCATTCCATGGTCATCCTCACCAACTCTCCACTAAGACAGTTCCTCCATAAACCTGACAAGTCGGGTAGATTGATGACATGGGCCATTGAGTTGGAAGAGTATAACCTTACTTATCAGCCCAGGGTGGCCATCAAAGGGCAGACACTTGCAGATTTTATTACTGAGTTCACATGGGAAAAGGCCGAGGTTGAGAATAACCTAGAGACTACAGAAGGGTCAAACAACAACATCTTCTGAGATCCGAAAGAGGTTGTATCTAGGAGAACTAGAAACGGAATACCCGAGAATGAGGAAGACTGGTACCTCTTCAAGCAAGGAATCATGTCAGAAGGGAGCTTCTCATCAGATAAAGATACATGGAACCTCTTTATTGATGGGTCTTCTTGCGACAGTGGAAGCGGTACAGGGCTAATAATTTCAGCTCCAGATGGTACCAATGTTGAATACTCCTTGAGGTTTAACTTCAGGGCATCAAACAACGAGTCAGAATATGAGGCTATGATAGCAGGCCTCTCCTTAGGAAAGGCCCTTGGGGTAAGACGACTCCTACTTCATAGTGACTCAAGGTTAGTCATTAATCAAGTATTGACGGTTTATGAAGCCAAGGATGAAAGGATGACCAAATACCTAAAGAGGGTGAGAATGATACTAGAAGGTTTCGAAGGGGTAAAGATGAAGAGAATACCTTAGCAAAATAATAGCCACGTAGATGCATTAGCAAGGTTAGCTTTGGTAATAAGGACAAACATCAGAAGGACAGTCCCAATTGAGATCTTGCATACGGTGACCATTGAAGAAGAAGAGGTTAATAACCATTGCCTCAATTTAAACCTAGGGGACTCATAGATAGACCCCCTTATCAGATGTATCAAAGAGGGAGAACTATTGGAATCAAAGCTAGAAAGAAGGAAACTGAGGTACACAGCTGCAAAGTTCTCAATAGTAGGAGACGTCCTATATAACAAGGGATTCTTATTACCTCTGCTCAGATGTGTTCATCCCACAGAAGTTCCCCGCGTCCTATAGGAGGTACACGGGGGTTCTTTCTCCAGTCATATTGGAGGAAGACCATTGGCTAAGAGGATTATTACGCAAGGATACTGGTGGCCGACCTTGGACAAAGATGTTGCAGCTTACGTGAAGAGGTGCGATAAATGTTAAAGATTCTCCACTATCCCCCATTAACCTCATCATCCTATGACGTCAATCAGTTCCCCTTGGCCATTCATAGTATGGGGGATTGACTTAGTGAGCCCCCTGCCAAGAGCTGCAAATAACTACCGATTTCTGATAGTTACCATTAATTACTTCTCCAAGTGGGTAGAGGCCGAGCCGATGATCACAATTATAGAGAAGAAGACCTTCCAATTTATTTGGAAGAACATCATATGCAGACATGGCCTCCCAAACACCCTCATCTCGGACAACGGAACCCAGTTTAAGAATTCTTCCTTGGAAAAATATTGCGAAAGAGTTAGGATAAAGCAATTTTTCTCTTCTCCTGACCGACCTCAGGCAAACGGTCCAACCGAAGTCACAAACAGAAAAATCCTTGACGGGATCAAGAAGATGTTAGAATAAGCTAATGGAAGATGGACTGAAGAGGTTTATGTTGTGCTATGGTTCTACAGAACAACGGTTAGGACACCAATAAGGGAAACCCCATTTATGTTAACCCATGGCTCAGAGGCTATCATACCAATAGAAGTAGGACTTCCTACTCATAGGTTTCAGACCTATGACCCTAAGAAGAATGGGGAGAAGAGAAGACTTGACCTAGATTTGATTGCAGAGAGAAGAGAAGATGCAGAGATCAGACATGCAGCTTACTAGCAGATATATAGCAAAATTCTACAATCAAAGGGTAAAATCATGACCAATAACTGTGGGAGACCTAGTGCTGAAGAAGACGTTACAGAAGGAAAACAATCTCCACTCGAATTGGCATGGTCCTTACAAAGTGATTGAGGAGGTTGAACCCGGGACGTATAGGCTAGAAAACCTTGAAGGAGAACCTTTTTCTAATCGTTGGAATGATGATCATCTAAAAAAGTAATACATATGATGTTGCAAGAGTTTTTATGTAAATGTATCATCTTATGAACAGATTATTAATGAGAAGATCAGTTCCGGTGTAAATTCTTGGTTCATTATGCTCTAATGGTAGAATTTATAAGGATAACATCTTAGCTGGTGACCTCAGACCTTATAACATCATAATTTGCTGACAAGGTCTGAGGTGAGACATCATGCTTAGATGACCTCAGACCTTAAACATCATCTATTTGGTGAAAATTGGTTTATGAGGACAATATCTTAGCTGGTGACCTTAGACCTTATAACATCATAATTTGGTGAAAGGATCTGAGGTGAGACATCATGCTTGGATGACCTCAGACCTTAAACATCATTAATTTGGTGAAAAATTATTTACGAGGATAACATCTTAGCTGATGACCTCAGACCTTATAAAATCATAATTCGGTGACAAGGTCTGAGGTGAAACATCATATTTGATGACCTGAGACCTTAAACATCATTAATTTGGTGAAAAATTATTTATGGGGATAACATCTTAGCTGGTGACCTCAGACCTTATAACATCATAATTTGGTGACAAGGTCTGAGGTGAGACATCATGCTTAGACGATCTTAGACCTTAAACATCATTAATTTGGTGAAAAATTATTTATGAGGATAAAATCTTAGCTGATGACCTCAGACCTTATAACATCATAATTTGGTGACAAGGTCTAAGGTGAAACATCATATTTGATGACCTCAGACCTTAAACATCATTAATTTGGTGAAAAATTATTTATGGGGATAACATCTTAATTGATGACCTCAGACCTTATAACATCATAATTTGGTGACAAGGTCTGAGGTGAGACATCATACTTGGGTGACCTCAGACCTTAAACATCATTAATTTGGTGAAAAATTATTTATGAGGATAACATCTTAGTTGATGACCTCAGACTTTATAACATCATAATTTGATGACAAGGCCTGAGGTGAGAAATCATACTTGGATGACCTCAGACCTTAATCATCATTAATTTGGTGAAAAATTATTTATGGGGATAACATCTTAGTTGATGACCTCGGACCTTAGACATTATCATAATGAAGATACCATTATGTCGAGACTTCAGACCTTAACACAAACACATTGTGTGACATAGAAAATCATTCAAAGAAAATTCAGCAACTAAAGAAATAAATCCATCCTAAAAGATTGATAATAACTAAAGTTAAGAATTACAAGCCACAAGTTAACAGAGTTTGAAATTAGAGGTTACAGTTTGAAATCAAAATTAAAAATTACAAAGAGCTTCACAAAATGGTCATGTGTTTGCAGCCTCAGGGTTAGTTTCCACGCCCCCTTCTCCCTGGCCGAGGTTGGTCACTTCTACCCCATCATCCTAAGGACCAACGTCTTCAGTTCTAGTGTCATCTTGGGGATCAGTCTCGGTAGGTGCGATAACTCCCTCCTCTTTTACCTCTTGTAAGGCCTGAGCAAACAGAGGATCGGCGTAGCCCAGACCAATGAAGTCAAAGGCTGCCAGGCTCCCTGATTATTTTTCCTTCATCTCATCCCACCTGCCAGTGGCCTTAACACCCCTTTCGAGGTACTCAAAGTTGAAGATGACGAACTCATCATAGACCTAGTAGTCCTCCAAGATCTTCTTCGAGGCATCGTCCAATGCAGCATTCACAGCAACGTCAACCTTGTGTTGGAGAGAGTCAGTCTGCGTCTTCAGAGAAGAGGTATGGTCCTTTTTGAGCTTGCCCATATCCTTCTCCAGCTTCTTAACCTTAGCTTCAGACTTATCTAAAGAAGCCTTTAGATGCTCCACTTCAGCGTTCAAGGCAGCCTCGATCTTCTGGGCCTCTTTGCCCTTCTCAATCAGAGGAAGTTTCCTCAGAGTTCAGTCCATAAAGTGGTACAAGGTTAGGAGACCCTCTAGAACATATGCAGAGATGTCAGTTCAAGACTTTAAAAGTCAAAGAATAGGTTACAATTACTCAGAAAAAGCAAAAGCAAAGAGTCTTACTTGGATGGATCGGTGGAGACCAAACTCGACCATCATAGGGTTGTCCATTGAACGGCAGAAGCGTTTATCAGAGTAGGTCATGCCAGATTCGATAGTGTCTATGGGCTTCAGACTTTGGCCGATAAGGCTGTCGCCAATCTTCAGTTGCTCCAGATGAGCAACTAATATATCTTCAGAGGATATGGGGATGGCACGATCCCCCTTTGAAGTCTTCTTCTTCTGCCTCTGATCTTTAGGGGCAGGGTCAGCAGATCTCCTCTTCTTGGAGGCCTCAGCCTTTGAAGTTATAGGAGGAGGAGGAGGTTCAGTCAGACTTGATTTCTTCACAAGCTTGGTAAGGTTGGGAGGAAGCAGATGGCCGACCCCACGGGGGTCGACCCCAAGGACGGGACGACGATCAGGGGGAAGTAAACAGCCGGCACAGGCCTGCTACAGTAGAACCCTCCGTCCACCTCGATGCAGCGACTGGAGGATAAGATTGGTGATATTCTGAAGAGCCGAGACCCTCTTCAGAGAGGATAATCCTTAGGCTCACCCTTTATGGCAAAGATAGTCAACTTCCCAACGCCATCAAACTTTAAGCCACTTGTGGTCACACCAAGGTATGACGGGAGTATAAACCCAGTCCATCATATTGAGATGTATCAATCGGTGGCATACATATACTCTATCTCAGATGAGATGAGGTGTCGTGCCTTTTCTGGCACTCTGACTGGGGCTGCACATGTTTGGTACATGTCTCTTCCAAAAAACTCCATTAAAAGCTTTAAGTAGTTGGCAGACCAGTTTATCCATAACTTTTGCTTTGGGGTGAGGCCACAGAAGAAGACCACATACCTTCTCTATGTTAAGTAGGGGAAGAATGAGAGTCTAAGAGATTACATAGCCAGATTTAACAAAGAAAAGTTAGAGGTTAAAGACTATGAGGAGAGCATATCCATGACTGCTCTCATTGGGGGACTCCAGAAGGGAAAGCTACTATGGAATCTTGCTGAAGACCCTCCGAGAATGATAGATGAATTGCTGTCGACAGCAGGAAAGGTGATGAATGCCGAAGAGGAGATGGCCGCAAAATACAAAGATGAAAAAGGAGGCACTAATGGGGGTAAGTACCATAAGAAGAGCAAAGAGGGGAAGAAGAGGTCTACGGATGACAAGTTCGCTGATTACACCCCTCTAACGGTCAGCTGTGAACATATTTTCAATGAGATAAAGAGTGATCGGTCCCCGAAGTGGCCTGAGAAGTTGAGGGCAGCCCCCCACAAGAGGAACAAAAACATGTGGTTTGAATTTCACCAAGACCATGGCAACGTGACAGACAAATGCTTTGCTCTGAAAGATGAGATTGAAAAAATGCTAAAAGAAGGGAAGCTAAGGAAGTACGTTGATAAGAGTGCCTTCAAGAGAGGCCAAGGGGTCGACCCAAGAAATAAGAGAGGTGATGCATGTAGAGAAGGTCCTCCAACAAGAGGGGACAACCCTTCTGATGATAAGGACGACCCTGACCTCCCTCCGAGAGACGACCACAGCCCTGTCAAGAGACTTAATATGATCTCGTTCGGTGTGGGAATAATCTCCGGGGGCCTAGCAGGAGGAAGGTCAGAGGTCAAAGACAGGAAGGCCCATGTAGCTGAGGCCAAGGCAGTGACAAAAGCTATACACTCAACCTCTGTTAAGGCAAAGTCAGAAAAGAGGAAGAAGGTCGATATGGATACTCTGATAGTGGGGTTATCAATAATGGACTTCAAAGGCCTATTAGCCCCACATGATGACCCTCTCATCATCACTACCAGGGTGCATGGATGTGAGGTGCCGAGGATCTTGGTAGATGGGGGTACCTCTGTAGATGTGATGTTTTGTCCATGCTTCAAAGCCTTAGGCCTCAGCCGTGCTAGATTCGTCCCATACCATCATCCATTGATTGGGTTCAGTGGGGAAAAGGTTCAACCCCTTGGAGTGTATGCGACAGACGTTAGGATGGGAGATGAGTGGCCGAGATGGCTTACCAAGAAGGTCAGCTTCTTCATGATGGATGAACATATTTTATCGGCCTACAACATCATACTGGGGCGAGTATCCCTCAAGGGGTTTAAAGCTGTGCCATCTACAGTCCATCAGATGATTAAATTTCCAACCCCTTACGGGGTAGAGGAAGTTCAGGGAGACCAGACGACGGCACGAAAGTGTTACTTCAACTCCGCCAAAAAGAGAGAGGCACACAAGAAGGCGACAACCACTTACAATATTGATACCCTTAACCCCAGGGATGAGACAAAGTTGAAGAAAGGAGAAGACGCAGAAGAGGTAGAATACATCATCCTCAATGCGGATGAGCTGAAAAAACCCATCCAAATTGATAAAACTCTGAAGTTAAGCATCAAGAAAGACCTCATCAAGCTGTTGAGGAGAAAACATAGCGTCTTTGCATAGAGCCATGCAGATATGCCGGGGATCGACCCCGATATCATGTGCCACAAGCTCAACGTGGTAGAGGGTGCAAAACCAGTAAAGCAGAAGAGGAGAATTTATTCTCGAGAAAAATATGAGGTCATAAGGGAGGAGGTCAGGAAGTTAAAAGATGCTGAGTTTATCAGAGAGGTCATCTATCCCGAATGGCTGTCCAACGCAGTCATTGTCCCAAAATCCAATGGGAAGTGGAGAATGTGTGTAGACTTCACCGACCTCAACAAGCATTGTCCCAAAGATAACTTCCCTCTCCCCCGCATTGATCAGATGGTAGACGCTACCATAATCCATGAACTAATGAGTTTTATGAATGCCTATTCAGGTTATAACCAGATCTTTATGAGCCCTAGGGACTCAGAGAAAATGACTTTTATCATCGATAAAGGGACATACTATTATAGGGTCATGCCCTTTGGCCTGAAGAATGCAGGGGCAACATATCAGCGCCTTGTGAACAAAATGTTTGAAGACCAAATTAGGAAGTCTATGGAAGTATATGTAGATGACATGCTGACTAAGAGTTTGAAGGCAGAGGATCATGTGTCTGACCTTGAGAAGACCTTTAATACGATGGACATGTACCGGATGAAGCTCAACCCGACCAAATGTGTCTTCGGGATTGGAGCAGGGAAATTCTTGGGGTTCATCGTGAATCAAAGAGGCATTGAAGCCAATCCTGAGAAAATAAAGGCCCTTCTAGAAATGAAGACCCCCAAGACCATTAAAGACATTCAGAGACTCATAAGGCGAGTGGGTACTTTGAACAGGTTCGTGTCCAGAGCCACAGACAAGTGTTTACGGTTCTTTAAAATTCTCAGAAAGGCCTTTCAATGGAGCGAAGAGTGTGACCAGGCCTTCAAAGAATTGAAGTCATACCTAGGGTCTACCTTTCTGTTGTCACGAACAGTACAGGGTGAACGACTTTATGTGTACCTAGATGTCTCAGAGTCAGCTATCAGTGCAGCAATCGTCAGAGACGAAGACGGGGTACAGAAGCTTGTGTATTTCAACAGTAAGGCACTCCAGGGGGCAGAGCAAAGATACCCACGAATGGAAAAGTTAGCCTATACCTTGATCCATGCATCAAGAAAGATGAAGCCATACTTCCAGTCCCATACAATGGTCATCCTCACTGACTCTCCTCTTAGGCAGGTCTTACACAAGCCAAAAAAATCAGGGAGGCTAATGGTCTGGGCTATAGAGTTGGGAGAGTTTGACATTGTCTATCAACCTAGGACGTCCAGGCAAGCATTGGTAGATTTCGTGGCTGAATTTACTTGGGAAGATGATGAAGCTGAAGATGAGAGCCTCGGGAAGACAGATACCTATAAGGCAGACTCACCGACACACCCGCAGATAAGGCTGAGACAAGCACCGCTAGAGGAAAAGTGGACAAAAACGAAGAGGGAAGATACCTCTTCAAACAGGGGTCCCTCACCGAGGGAAATATCTCAGAAGAGACTGTGTGCAGCCTTTTCGTTGATGGGTCCTCCTACAACAGTAGAAGTAGAGCTGAACTGATAGTATCAGCACCCGATGGCACAGACATTGAGTACGCCCTAAAGTTCAACTTCAAATCCTCCAATAACGAGTCTGAATATGAGGCCTTGATAGAAGGACTCTCCTTGGCCAAGTCTCTTAGTTTTAGCCAGATTTTGGTCCATAGTGATTCAAGGCTAGTAGTGAATCAGATACTAGGAGCCTACGAGGCCAAGGATGAGCGAATGGCCAAGTATCTTGAAAAAGTGAGGTCACTGTTGAAGAGCTTCAGAGAAGTGAAATTGAAGAGGATACCTAGGCTCGATAATGGCCGACCTGATGCACTTTCTAGGTTGGCATTGGCAACTAGGACAGATATCACGAGGACAGTCCCGGTGGAAATTTTACTTCGACCAACTATTGAAGATGCTGAGGGAACACTTGGTGCTTGCTTAAATGTTTCTAAGGAAGCTTCATGGATGGACCCTCTGATCAGATACATTAAAGAGGGGTAAATTCCAGAAGTAAGGCAAGAAAGGAAGAAGTTGAGATACAGAGCTACGAAATTCACTGTCATCGGAGACACCTTATACAAAAACGTGTTTTTGCTCCCCTTTCTTAGGTGTGTGCACCCATCTTAAGTCTCATGCATTTTGCAAGACGTGCACGAGGGTTCATGTTCAAGCCACATCGAGGGCAGGTCTTTAGCGAAGAGGGTGGTCACCCAGGGGTACTGGTGGCCAACCTTGGGGAAAAATGCCACAGCATATGTAAAAAAGTGTGATAAATGTCAAAGATTTGCCACCATCCCTCATCAACCCCATCAGCCTCTTACCTCCATTACATCCCTATGGCCATTTGTAGTGTGGGGGATCGACCTAGTAAGCCCCTTGCTTAGGGCCATCAATAACTTTCGGTTCCTCATCGTGGCAATTGATTATTTTTCAAAATGGGTGGAGGCAGAGCCGATGGTCATGATTATCGAGCAGAAAACCTTCCAGTTCATCTGGAAAAATATTATATGCAAATATGGTCTCCCCAACACCCTCATCTCAAATAACGGGACTCAATTCAAGAATGCATCTCTAGAGAAGTACTGTGAAAGGGTGAGTATCAAACAATTCTTCTCTACCCCAGGTCGACCTCAGGCTAATGGGAAAACGAAAGTTACAAAAAAGACAATCCTAGACGAGATCATGAAGAGACTTGAGGAGGATGGGTTGAGGAGTTATCTGCTGTACTGTGGGCCTACAGGACGATGGAAAAGACCTCTACCGGAGAAACCCCATTCATGCTAGCTTATGGATCAGAAGCTGTCATCCCCACTGAGATTGGGTTTCCTACTCACAGGGTCTAAATGTATGACCCCCAGAGAAATATGGAAGAGAGGATACTTAACTTAGACCTGATTGAGGAAAGGAGGGAAGACGTCGAGATAAGGCAAGCCGCCTACCAGCAGAGGAGTGCAAGGTTTTACAACCAGAGGGTGAAGCAGAGGCCAATTGCAGGGGGGGACTTAGCACTCAAAAAGACTTAACAGAAGCCTAATAAGATCCACCCAAATTGGCATGGCCCATATAGGGTCATCAATGAAGTTGTACCTGGGACCTATAGACTAGAAAACCTAATAGGGGAACCCTTTTCCAACCCCTGGAATGTAGATCATTTGAAGAAATACTATCAATAATTTTGTAAAGTCCTATCGGACCACAGTTGTAATGAATGTGTTGATCCAACAGAACACTTGGAATGTTAGTGAGAATGTCACATCGGTCCCTCATTTTGTGTTTGATTAATTCTAGTATGATTGGGTTGATACTCGTTAAGACCACCCTCGGCTCTGATGAGGGAAAATGGTGGGGACGACCCCTCATTTACCCTCAAGAAAGACGAGGGGGGACTTGAAAATTAAAAACATCATTCAGTTGGTGGGAAACCACCCTCAGCTATGACGAGGGAAAATGGTGGGGACGACCCCTCATTTACCCTCAAGAAAGATGATGGGCGACTTCAAAATTTAAAACATCATTCAGTTGGTGGGAAACCACCCTCGGCTATGATGAGGGCAAATGGTGGGGATGACCCCTTATTTACCCTCAAGAAAGACGAGGGGGGAATTAAACATTAAAAACATCATTAAGTTGGTGGGAAACCACCCTCGGCTCTGATGAGGGCAAATGGTGGGGACGACCCATCATTTACCCTCAAGAAAGACGAGGGGGGACTTGAAAATTAAAAACATCATTCAGTTGGTGGGAAACCACCCTCGGCTATGACGAGGGAAAATGGTGGGGACGACCCCTCATTTACCCTCAAGAAAGATGAAGGGGGACTTCAAAATTTAAAACATCATTCAGTTCGTGGGAAACCACCCTCGGCTATGATGAGGGAAAATGGTGGGGACGACCCCTCATTTATCCTCAAGAAAGACGAGGGGGGACTTGAAAATTAAAAACATCATTCAGTTGGTGGGAAACCACCCTCGGTTATGACAAGGGCAAATGGTGGGGACGAACCCTCATTTACCCTCAAGAAAGACGAGGGGGACTTTAAAATTAACATCATTCAGTTAGTGTGAAACCACCCTCGGCTATGACGAGGGCAAATGGTGGGGACGACCCCTCATTTACCCTAAAGAAAGACAAGGGGGACTTTAAAATTAACATCATTTAGTTGGTGGGAAACCACCCTAGGCTAGGATGAGGGCAAATGGTGGGGACGACCCCTTATTTACCCTCAAGAAAGACGAGGGGGGACTTGAAATTTAAAACATTATTAAGTTGGTGGAAGCGACCCTCGGCTATGATGAGGGCAAATGGTGGGGATGAACCCTCATTTACCCTCAAGAAAGACGAGGGAGGGGTTAGTGAGATTGTTAATTTAAAAACATCACAAGGCAAATCATACAAGAGACAAGTATAGAAGACAAAAAGAGGCATTATATTACAAAATGCTAATGTTTGTACAACAAGATTAAAGTACAAAAATGTGGTACATAAAGAGGGTATTGGCTACAAATAGCCAGGATATTTAGCGGCATCAGAGGGCAAGGCCTCAACATCTATAGTAGTTTCTTCTATGACCAAGACAGGCCGAGCCTCAGACGTGCCAGTACCTTCTACATGCACTTGAGATTCCACTTGAGCTAAGCCCTCAGCAATAGAGGATCATCCAATTGAACTGCCTCAAGAGAGGGGTGGACAGACGATACTGCATCAGCAAACTTAAGGACGACCCACCTACAGGCCGTCCTAATCACCCTCTCCAAGTATTCGAGACCGAAGCCTTGAAACTCGTCTGAGAGTTTGTAGGCCTCCACAGCATCGACCCCAGCCTTCTTCACTGCATCAGCTAGCTCTCTCTTGAACTGGGCATTCAAGTCTTCTTCCTTCGACTTGAAGAGGTCATCCATCATCTTCAGATCAGCATCATGTTGTTTTGTCAGCTCGTCCAGGACCTTTGCATGTTCGGTCCTCGCACTCTCCAACTCGGCCCTTGCAGTCTCGAGCTCGGTCTGTAGGTCAACCTCGTGCTGAATAGCCCTCTCGACTTTATAGAATTTTTGTTGGTTCTCAGCCATCCAGTTGGTAGCAGACGTGAAGGCACAAACAGACTGCACAGAAAAAGACACTTATCAAGGGGCCGAGGAAACAGTTAGTGACAAATTCAACTAAGGAAATGAAGTAAAAACAAATACCTGGGCCAGAGTGTGAAGACCATAATCATACACCTTTTCCAGGGGCATCTTTAATAAGAAATCATAGTCAGCAACCGAGGGGGAAGAGAACATAGAAGCCTTGGCCGCCCTCAAATTGTCTATAAGGGAAGACGACTCAGTCTTCAAGAATGTTAAGTTCTGGGACCAAAAGCCCCCCATGTTGGAAGAGGATCCAGTCCCCTCAGACGCCTCCACCCTTGCCCTCATCCTAGAATTCGGCCGAGGGTCGGTAGGAACTTTTGGGCCCTTTCTTTTATGGCTATCGATAGATATTTCAATAGGTGTCGGCCCCACGACCTTTGACTTCCTCGGAGCCTGCTGAGGCTCTTTGCCTTTCTTCTTGCCCAGACCAGACAGTAAGCTCGGGGCAGTCATTTCCCAAAGTTGGTCAGAGATACATGCAGGATGGCCTGAAAAGGAGACGACACATCAGAAAGATACAGAGGCAAAGATGAAACACTTGGAAAAAATCGAAGATTGAGCAAAAAAATAATAACTCACATAGCTCTGTCAAGGGGCCGACCCTCAGACCAACTTCTTTGAGGAACCGAGGGGTCATCAAATCTTCAAACTTTGCAAGTCCACCCTCCTTACCTCGTTCTCTCAAATACTCGACTATGTCCTTTTCATCCAGACTAAGTCTCGGGGCTGACCTAGCCTTCATAGAGGGGTTAGACCATCTCCTTGGAACTCTCGGATTGTCGTCCAAAGGCTGAGCCCTGACAGCAAATTCCCAATCCCCGGATATGAAGAAAAATCTCTTCTTCCAGTCGTGGTTAGAGGTTTGTGCCACATGGAGAAGTTTTTTATTAGACTTTCTCGCCCCCAAATGATAGTACCCAGTCTGTTTGGACGAGGAAGTGATATTATAACAAGCCAAGAACACTACGGTTGAAGGCTCGTCGGTGAACGTATTTTTCCACAAGGAGACATAACCAAGGATAGTCCTCTAGGAGTTGGTAGGAAGTTGAGAGGGGGCAACGCCAAGGGATGACAATATATTGACTATGGCAGGGTGCAGAGGGAACCTAATGCCGACCTTTAACATCTACTCATAGACAGCGATCTCACCCTCGTCACCCTCGAAGGCTTTCTCAGATTCAGTGGGAACCCTCATACTTATGTTGGGTTGCACACCAAATGTATGCCTCCACAGCAAGAGGTCGCGATCCCTAACAGTGGAAACATAAGCTGAGGCGTGGGAGGTGTCAACTGGGTCAGCGTCCGAATCCTCACCATCATCCTCAGTCCCCTCTCCCTCATACCCCTCGGCCTCATTACCTGTCATAGGTCCACTAGGAAAGGCCATCTGGAAGGCATGAGGGGATAAAGTTATCACGGGAACAGCCTTGAAAGGGAACACCCCCTCGGCCTATCGGCTTGGTCTAAGATCAGACATCTCTCTCCTTCTAGAAGGCCCAGCGCCTGTTGGTGACGATGCTCTCTCATCCATATCTCCTTCATATGAATGAATCTCGGCTGGACGAAAAGACGACCCACAGGACTCAGGGGGTATTATTGTGGCTAATGGAGTGGAAAAAATGGGTCCTACCAAATTAGGGTCGGCCCCTCATCTTCTCTCCTCCTCTTCCTCTACTCGTCTAATCTCTACGAAGAACTTCTCTCTTAGGGATGGAAATTCCTTAGCTAAATCGTAAAGCCTCCTAAGCATTAAGGGGAAGACCCTACACTTAGAAAAATTTAGCTAAGCCAACTACAAACAATATCACAGTTGACTAAGCTGGACTTTTGGATCAAAACCAAAGAAGGAGAGGGTTTCGATCAAGAACACTCAAGAAAGGGAAGAACTCAACTTGTCGGAGAAGGCGCCGGAAAACACAAGGAAACCCTAGAAACACCACAAGGGGGCGTCAACCCCAATACATGAAATGAAATTAAAGATTAAAAATGGAATTTATGGTAAAGAAAATTACCTGGAGACGAAAGCAACGACTGAGTGAAGATTGGTACATAAAGGTTGCAGAAATGGCTATGGAAGTTGTTGAGAAGCTAGAGAGAGAGAGTTAAGGCGCGAAGAAGAAAAAGAAAGGAAATGAGTTTAAAAATTATTTAAATATCTTGCTAATGAGTGGTCCCATTAACCAAGGCAGAACACAGCCCACGAGGAGGGCATCATTAGGGCACAAAGTCCCAGGCCAAGTGTGCAGCCGCCACGCCTGGGAAACTGGAACGACAGTGGATATCTGCCTAAGTGTCATGCCATCTTGACAGGTGTCACTCACCAAACTGATCATACACTCATCTCAAAAGAAACAGTATCCCTCATCCATCTCAACAACATCGATGGCTAAGGGCTGGGGGTGATTGATATACCCATATATACCATCATCTAGGCCGAGGGCGTCCTCCACCTAGATGAGGCCCAGATGACCCTCAAAGGGATCGACCCCTCATCAGCCTCAAATGACCCTACGAGGGTACGACCCCTCATCAGGCCCAGACTACCCTCCGAGGGTACGACCCCTCATCAGGCCCAAACGACCCTCCAAGGGGCCGACCCCTCATCAGGCTCAGACAACCCTCCGAGGGTATGCCCCCTCATCAGGCCCAGACGACCCTCCGGGGGTACGAAAATACGAGGCCCAAATTAGGCCAGACATTGCCAGAAGGAACTTCGCCCTCGGCCTCATATCATAGGTCGAGGATGACATCATCACAGCGTGTGGTTTAGGAGATGCGTGGAACAGTGCACGTGAGGCTCATATGGCACGTGGAAGACCGTTATAACAATATCACCCCCTCACGTGAGGGAATATTATTTCATCATTAATCACAGGTGGCATTTACAGGTGTTAGTAGGGGATTGACTAGATAATTTTTCACATGCACTATGCATGCTTGAGGGGTACACTACACCCCCCAAGACCTATATATACTTGTCACCTACAACCCTACAGGGGGATCGATAATTGTAACCCTAGCTGAAACTCTTCTTGTACACACAGTAGAGAGAGAAAGTGAGCTTATGTGCATTGTAGCCAAGGCCATTAGTGCCCATACTTAGTGGATCACACACTCATAGTGGATGTAGGCCTAATTGGCTGAACCACTATACATCATTGTCCTTTTCCTCTTATACTCACCTCCTTCTATATACTTATACATACATATCTTTATGGCTGCCATGGTTATCACTGTTTTAGCTCATCATCACTTATCCGGTGGTGCTGAATTTCAGCATCATCAGTTGCCATTGATTACTTCTCCAAGTGGGTAGAGGCCGAGCCGATGATCACGATTATAGAGAAGAAGACCTTCCAATTTATTCGGAAGAACATCATATGCAGACATGGACTCCAAAAAACCCTCATCTTAGACAATGGAACCCAGTTCAAGAATTCTTCCTTGGAAAAATATTGCGAAAGAGTTGGGATAAAATAATTTTTCTCTTCTCCTGGCCGAACTCAGGCAAACGGTCCGACCGAAGTCATAAATAGAAAGATCCTTGACGGGATCAAGAAGATGTTAGAATAAACTAAGGGAAGATGGACTGAAGAGGTTTATGTTGTGCTATGGTTCTATAGAACAACGGCTAGGACACCAACAAGGGAAACCCCATTTATGTTAGCCTATGGCTCAGAGGCCGTCATACCAATAGAAGTAGGACTTCCTACTCATAGGGTTCAGACCCATGACCCTAAGAATAATGGGGAGGAGAGAAGACTTGACCTAGATTTGATTGCAGAGAGAAGAGAAGATGCAGAGATCAGACAGGCAGCTTACTATCAGAGAACAGCAAAATTCTACAATCAAAGGATAAAATCAAGACCCATAACTGTGGGAGACCTAGTGCTGAAGAAGACGTTACAGAAGGCAAACAAGCTCCACTCGAATTGGCATGGTCCTTACAAAGTGATTGAGGAGATTGTACTCGGGACCTATAGGCTAGAAAACCTTGAAGGAGAACCTTTTTTCTAATCCTTAGAATGCTGATCATCTAAAAAAGTATTACATATGATGTTGCAAGAGTTTCTATGTAAACATATCATCTTATGAAGAGATTATTAATGAGAATATCAGTTCCCGTGATAATTCTTGGTTCATTATGCTCTAGTGGTAGAATTTATGAGGATAACATCTTAGTTGGTGACCTCATACCTTATAACATCATAATTTGGTGACAAGGTCAGAGGTGAGACATCATGCTTGGATGACCTCAGACCTTAAACATCATTTATTTGGTGAAAAATTATTTATGAGGATAACATCTTAGCTGGTGACCTCAGACCTTATAACATCATAATTTGGTGATAAGGTCTGAGGTGAGACATCATGCTTGAATGACCTCGGACCTTAAACATCATTAATTTGGTGAAAAATTATTTATGAGGATACATTCTTAGCTGATGACCTCAGACCTTATAACATCATAATTTGGTGACAGGGTCTGAGGTGAAACATCATACTTGGACGACCTCAGACCTTAAACATCATTAATTTGGTGAAAAATTGTTTATGAGGATAACATCTTAGCTGATGTGACCTCAGACCTTATAACATCATAATTTGGTGAACAGGTTCTGAGGTAAGACATCATGCTTGGATAACCTCAGACCTTAAACATCAATTAATTTGGTAAAAAATTATTTATGAGGATAACATCTTAGTTGATGACCTCAGACCTTAGACATTATCATAATGAAGATACCATTATGTCGAGACTTCAGACCTTAACACAAACACATTGTGTGACATAGAAAATCATTCAAAGAACATTCAGTAACTAAAGAAATAAATCCCTCCTCAGAGGTTGATACAGACTAAAGTTAAGAATTACAAGCCACAAGGTAACAGAATTTGAAATAAGTGGTTATAGTGTGAAATCAAAATTAAAAATTACAAAGAGCTTCACAAAATGGTCAAGTGTCTGCAGCCTCAGGGTTAGTTGCCACGCCCCCATCTCCCTGGACGAGGTTGGTCACTTCTACCCCATCATCCTGAGGACCAACATCTTCAGTTCTGGTGTCATCTTGGGGAGTAGTCTCGGTAGGTGCGACACCTCCCTCCTCTGCTACCTCTTGCAAGGCCTAAGGAAACCGAGGATCGGCATAGCCCAGACCAATGAAGTCAGAGGCTTCCAGACTCCCTGATTCTTTTTCCTTCATCTCAGCCCACTTGCTAGTGGACTTAACACCCCTCTCGAGGTACTCAAAGTCGAAGCTGACGAACTCATCATAGACCTTGTAGTCCTCCAAGATCTTCTTTGAGGCATCCTCCAAGGCAGCCTTCACAGCAACGTCAACCTTGTGTTGGAGAGAGTCAGCCTGCGTCTTCAGAGCAAAGGTATGGTCCTTTTTTAGCTTTTCCATATCCTTCTCCAGCTGCTTGACCTTATCTTCAGACTTCTCTAAAGAAGCCTTCAGACGCTCCACTTCAACGTTCAAGGTAGCCTCGATCTTCTGGGACTCTTTGCCCTTCTCGATCAGAGGAAGTTTCCTCAGAGTCCAGTTTACAAAGTGGTGCAAGGTGAGGAGACCCTGCAAAAGATATGCAGAGTTGTCAGTTCAAGACTTTAAAAGTCAAAGGCGAGGTTATAATTACTCAGAAAAAGTAATAGCAAAGAGTCTTACTTGGATGGATCGGTAGAGACCAAACCCGGCCATCATAGGGTTGTCCATTGAACGGTAGAGGCGTTTATCAGAGTCGGTCATGCCAGAGTCGATAGCGTCCATAGCCTTCAGACTTTGGCCGATAAGGCTGTCACCAATCTTCAGTTTCTCCAGATGAGCAACTAATACATCCTTAGAGGAGATGGGGATGGCACGATCCCCCTTTGAAGTCTTCTTCTTCTGACTCTGATCTTTAGGGGCAGGGTCAGCAGATCTCCTCTTCTTAGAGGCCTCAGCCTTTGAAGTTGTAAGAGGAGGAGGAGGTGCAGTCAGACCTGCTTTCTTCATGAGCTTGGTAAGGCTGGGGGCTACCATCTCCCAGAGGTCTTCAGAAATTCCTTTAGGGCACTCTATAAATATAAAGGTCTGAGTTAGAAAATCAGAGACATGACATAATCACAAGTACAACTTATGGAAAAATAAGCACTTATGGAGCTCAGTCAGAGGACTCCCCCTAAGGCCAGTCTCAGAGAGATAGTGTGGGGTCATCAGATGTTCATATTTGACCAACAGAACATGTTCCCACTGATCTTGAAGGTCTTTTACTTTCTGAAGATTATTCTGTCTTAACCCAGGGTTAGCCCTGGCAGCCATTAACACCTTTCCCCATCTCAGGGGCATCCTTGGCTTTAAGGATGAAGAGGGGGCACAGGGGCCAAATTCCCATGACCCTGAGGTGAAGAAGTATCGCGATTTTCAATTGTGATTTGAAGTTTGTGTAACCTGCAACATCTTCTTAGTTGACTTTCGAGCTAAGAAGTGGTAATAACTCGGGTGATTTATTGTAGAGGAGGGGACGTAGCACCCTGCGAAGACCTAGACACGAAGGTCTGAATGGTGGACTGCCCTCCATAAGACTATAGCCCCAGTTATCACCCTCCAAGCATTGGGGTATAACTGTGAATAAGCCAAGTTAATGTAGGACAATATGGCCCTAATGATTGGATGAATGGGAAGATGAAATCCTAACTTGAACATCTGCTCATACAAGAAGATCTCACCATCTCGGCCGCCGAAGGCCCTCTCATCCCTCAGAGGCCTCCGAAGTTTTATGGAGGGTCCTATGGAATATAGATGTCTGAAGGCTAAGAGGTCGAGCTCGCTGACAGTGCTCTCTATCTCAGCTGCCTCCGAGGTGTTAATATCGCTCTCGCTATCATCATCCTTGTCTCGGTCAACGTCGACTGGAGCGGACGAGGGATTACCACCAGGGAACCTCTGAGCGAACTCAGCCCCTGTGGCGGTTGACAAGGGAATAGCATCAAGGATTGGTGGAATAGCCACACTGAGTCCTATAATTTCAATATCAGAGGAAGAATGCAAGGTGCTAAAACTCTTGTTAGAAGAGGCCCGACTGGAAACCTCGGCTTGGTCAGAGACTTGATCCATCCATATGGAATAATCCATGGCTTCTTGAAAAGAATCCACAGACATAGGGTCTGAGGTTGAAGACTCAGACTCAGACATAGGGGTGGGATTTACTGGGACCTCTTCAGGCATAGAAGGCTCAGGGTATATCACCTTCAAAGGGGGTGGAAATATTGGCCTAAGAGGGAATGCCTTTGCCCTACGAGCTTCCTCTTGAGCTCGTTCTATTTGCCTAATCTTATCTAAGGTATTCTCCCTAAGGGAAGGGAACTCCTCTAAGAGTTGATAAAGGGGTCTGAGCATATGGGGACGACCCTACACTTGTGGACTCAAACCAAGAACAAACAACTTGGCTCAACTTGGCTAAGGATCAAACTATTAACTTTGAGCAAAAACAACCAAGAACAACAAGAACCATTGCCACCGAAAAACGCAAGCAATCACCGAAAAACTCAAAATACTCCCCAGAAAGTGAAAAAAGCAGAATTAAAGGCTGAAAGTGAGTGGAGAAAAGAGGAAGAGGGTACCTGAAAGAAACCTTAGCGAATGAGAAGACGATTAGGAATGAGAAGACCTTTGAGAAGCCCAACCTAGCTCTGGTAGAGAGAGAGATTTGCAAAGAAAACAAAAAGCGGGAAAATGAAGAAATGAAGAAGAAATAAAGAAAATGAAGCCTTAACCCTCAAACAACACCACACGCGTCCCAAGGCCCATCATTGCCTTGGGAGCCCAAGGGACAACTGACATCATTACACTTGGCAAGCACGGTGCCCACTTCAGTCATTGACACTTATCAAAGGAATATTAGCACAAGGAAGAAATACCTCGGAGTTATACACCCCATAGTCACCTATTCCCACATGTAACTAAGGGCTAAGGGGTGATTGATATGCCCAAAGTACACCTAAGAGACCAGAGACCTCAACCTCGTCCTAGATTGGAGCTGAGGTAATAGAAGCCCAAGGATGTCTATCAGCAGCGTCTTCCTACATGGGTCGGCCACAACCGACGTCCTAACATCGTCTCGGCTTGGAAGTAGCCGAGGTCAGCTTAAAGCTGAGAACTCAGCATCCGCGGGGTTAGCCAAAGCCAATATTGCCGCTACCTTGTACATCTACCTCGGCCCTTCATCAGCCGAGGTCAGCAAAAGCCTCACAGGCTCAATCAACAAGCATCATGTAATCATCGGCCCTGACCGACATTGCACCTCATATCCAACCTCGACAAGCCTTCATGGCCGAGGTCTTCAGGGAACATTGGTCTCAGACAAGGCAAAGGTCGTACTTCACCAGCCTCGTACTCATCCAGGCCGAGGTTGGCACCAATTGAAGACAGCCGAGCATTTACACTTATATGGATGTCGTGGAACACGTGGATAGGTCTCTTATAACTGAATCATTCCCTCCACGTGAGGGAATATTGAGGTCATCATTACTTAGTTGAGATCAGCCAGGTATCACCCTTGCACTGGCTAGATCAACACACACACATGCTCATTGCATGCATAGGGGGTGCATTACACCATCCACATACAATATATACATGCCTTCTCCTACTTGGATAGGGGATCCGAAATTATAACCCTAGCTGAAACTCTGCCCAAATATACAGTAGAGAGATAAAGCTTGAGAGTTTGTATCCATGGCCATTAGAGCCCTCATACAGTGATATTAACCACACACTTTCACAGTGGACGTAGGCCTGATTGGCTGAACCACTTATATGACTGTGTTCATCCTCTTCTCCTCACCTCATTCTCTTATATTTGATACACTTGTGTTGTCATTGTTACACACTGATTAGAGCTCACAAACACCTTACCTGGAAGTGGTAATCCTTGCATCATCACGTATCCCCCCTCCCCACCCACCCAGCCCCTCCCCTCCCTCTGCCCCATCCCCCCCAGCCCAGAACCCCACCCCACCCCACCCTACTCTATCCCCCCCACACTTGCTCCAGCCCCGCCCCCCAGCCGCGATTCCTTTTTTTGAATGTATGTTTTCGTGCGTGTGTGTACGTACGTGTGGATGTGTGTGTGTGTGTGTGTGTGTGTGTGCGCGCGCGCGTGTGAATGTGGGTGGGTGGGTTTGAGACAGAGAGAGAGATGTGGGGGAAGAAAGAGAAAAGAGAGACAATAGAGGTTTTATAAGGATTTTTTTTTTAAATGTCAAAATGTTGAAAATGCCCTTTGACAAAAGTCAAAGGGGTTGCCACGTTGCATTTTCTGTTCAAAAGTTAACAGTGCTATCTATAGCTGTTTTCAAAATATAGGGTGCTATTTGAAAAAATTGAAAGAACGAGGGAAAAGTACAAATAGGAGCAAAGGTTTGGGCCATAATGTAATTATCGCCCGTCGTTTTCAACTTTTATTAATTTTATTGACTTGAAGATACTATTCACTTTATTGTGCTGCAGATACTAACAAGATGTTTACAAGAGTATAGAAAAATAAGAGTCTTCGTTACCTTATCACAAAAGAAAGAAGAAATGGCCTATGGAGATCTTAAATACTATATTCCGCTTCTCATCAATTTTTCAAAACCAGAGGTAATTGTTCTAGGCCTGTTATTTAGTCCCTGGTTTATGGCGATTCTCATCTTTATCTTACCAATGACCTCCATCAAAATAACAAGTCCCAATTACATAACGATTCAATGGGGACAATTCTCACCTTCTCTTTGCGTTATAAATTTGGCAGTGGTCTTCCTCCCCAAAGGCCATTTCTGGTATGCCTACTTTCTCATCATGTTTTTCCTATCACCTTGGCCTAACTGTTTTTTCAGGAGGTTCATGATCTTATTTCTGTGGGCTTTCAATGGGTTTAAACTTATCACACCTGTTCATCAATCCCCACAACCCGGAGAAGCTGAAGAAGCTGATCATTCTGTCATTGATATTATGAACAATCCCGAACTAGAAGATGAGCCATTTTATCGTAATTCCCAAGACGATTTGGGCCAGGTTTAGCCCTTCAAACCTTTTGATTTCTTTCGAGTTTACTTCTTCGAAAGAATATAAGGCGTTGAAGTTTATCTATATGTTGTTTGTTGAATCCAAATAGTACTTTGTATCGTTTTATTTGCTTTGTTCCCCAAATTTCACCCCGTTGTGGGATTGGGATATGTTGTTGGTATTTGTAATATAGTGTGTTATTGTTTTGTGGGTTGATAAAACGTTTGTTCTGAAGTTTATAACGTGGTCTTCCACGCTTTCATTAAAGGATAAAATTTTTGGCTGCTCATAAATTTATCCAAATCCGATGTAATTGTTGTTGGCTTGTTGTGGTGTTTATTATCTATATCTGGTGTTACTGTTTTTTTGGTTGATGAAGTGCCAGAAGGTTTATAATTTGAGCGCACTCATCTTCTACAATTTCTTTGAGGATAACTTTTGCTCCACGCGAGCTTTACATTTAAAATAAAACAATTGAGTTGAGGTTTCCAATATTCTATTCTTTTTTGGTGATCGGTTTCATAGAAGGTGACAAGATGAGCATCGGAGAGGTTTGAAAAGGTGAAGATAAAAGATTTAGAGATTTAAGTGAGAATAGGGCAAGACTTTTGGAGATTCATGAGAAGATTATAAATCCGGGTATTGGAGGAGAAACAAGTGCAGTGGCTAATATGTTCCACAGCTCATGAGAAGAGGTAGCACCCGCAATAATTGGGACAACATCGTCTGAGAAGGAACAGATGAGGAGGCTCAGAAGTGCTTGATCTCGTTTCCTCCATAAGTCATGGGCCAGATTGGAAGGTGCCATCAATGAAACCCATCAGACTTTGGCTTTTGAGGAAAGGAAGCAGTTGGGGTTTCCAAAAAAGATAGCTAAGGTGAGTTTGATGTGGAGAAAGTGATGATCATTAGTGAGAGGAGAGAAGGTCGTAGGATTAGGGTTTATTGTAGGTTGTGATAAGGGGCGGGAGATTGGTTACCATGATAAGTACGGAAGAAAGAAAAAAGATTATGTGTGGCTCTCATACCAACAGAAAACACAGTGTTTGATTTTATTGAATAGGTTTTCCTCTCTTCCTTGAACTGTTACAGAAAACACAGTAAAAATTATGTATTTATACAGCTATTTACAGATGTTTAGTAAGAGTAGATAACTACAGACATGTGCTCGAGGTATAACCGTGAGGGACTTTTGATTTCTTGTATCTGTATGAAGTGTTGTTACAGCAAGAAGTTGATCATCATGAAATAAATAATATGAACAATCCCGAGCTAGAAGATGAGCCATTTTATTATAGTGTATAAGTATAATTTGGCCAGGTTAGCCCTTCAAGTTTTATAACTTATTCGACTTTACTTCTTCTGAAGAAAATAAGGTATCCAAGTTTATGTCTATGTTGTTTTTTGAATCTAAACAGTACTTTTTATAATTTATCTCTATGTTGGTTTATAGTTATAGTTTATCAGAAGTTTATAATGTGGTCTTCGACCCTTTTATTAAGGATAATAATTTTCTCACATTAATTGTCTTCCGATAAATTTAGCGGATTCCGATGTCATTGTTGTGGGTAGTAATTTGTATAGTTTAATTTGCTTTGTTACGCAAATTGCACCCGGATTTGTGGTTGGGTTAAGTTGTTAGTACTTGTAACATATTGTGTTGATTGTTTTCTGGGTTGACAAAGTGTTTGTTCAGAAGGTTTATAATTGGAATGTATGTGCGAAGGATGAATGATAGAGAGATTCACTATGGAAATAGAAATTAGCTTTGAGGGATTGATATTTTAATTTCAGAATGAAAGAAAAAAAAAGGTAGTTCAGAAAAAGAAATAAACTACAATTTCAGTAATAAATTTTTTGTAGTAAGAAACTTGGCCAATATCTCACGGCATGATAAAAAAGAATGAGAGAGAGAGATTATAATTTGAGACATATATTTTGTTTTGAGAAAACACAGTGATTGATTTTGTTGAATAGGTTTTCCTCTCTTCCTTGAACTGTTACAGAAAACACAGTAAAGATTATGTATTTATACAGCTATTTACAGATGTTTAGTAAGAGTAGATAACTACAGATATGGTAGAGATAAACATGTGCTCGAGGTATAACCGTGAGGGACTTTTGATTTCCTGTATCTGTATGAAGTGTTGTTACAGCAAGAAGTTGATCATCATGTAATAAATAATACGAACGATCCTGAGCTAGAAGATGAGCCATTTTATTCCTTCAAGTTTTATAATTTATTCGACTGAAGAAAATAAGGTATCCAAGTTTATGTCTATATTGTTTATTGAATCTAAACAGTACTTTTTATATTTTATCTCTATGTTGGTTTATAGTTATAGTGTATCAGAAGTTTATAATGTGGTCTTCGACCCTTTTATTAAGGATAATAATTTTCTCACATTAAAAAAATATCAAAAATCATATGTAATCGCTTGTTAGTTTTGACAACATAAACCACATCAACGATTTTAATTATTAACTCAATATTTCTATCTCTACACAATGCAAGCCACCAGCGGAGTAAAGGGTCCCATATGCACGTGGTGGTGGTGGTGGTGGTGACTTAAATAAATTTCAGAATTTATAAATCTCATTTGGGCAAATTTATGTTAAAAGATAAAAAAAAACTCTTCATCAATCCAATGCGTCTAATAGTGTCTAATATTTTTTTTCCACAGATCGTTTGTCCTCTCTATTTACTAGGTGCGTTATCTTCATAGAAAAATCCTTTCCGTTTATTTTAATTTATTATGAGTAGACCTAACTCCCCACACTTGCTATCCATGTGATCTCCGTGCTTTGGGTTGCCTACCTCTCATCATAGAGAATTTAAGAACTTTTAGAAATGGAAACTCTTCATACTTGAAGTACGTTCGTCCCAGTCTTAATCTCCTTAATATGTAAATCATTTATATCAAATTTTGTTTAAAAAGTCATTTAATTGATATATAATAACAGTGTTCATATTATGTTCCAATTAAAACAGAAATAAATTAATAGAGAATTAAAGTAAAATTCATATTCCTTCCTATATTTGAATTTTTAGAACAATGTTTTTCAAGTTTATAAATCTAGTCCCTGTGGTACAACACCTTTATTTTTTTGGTTCGCGCCAGCGGCACTATTTTTCACCATTTTCATGTTATTTTTAGTACAGCGACTCAATTTATAAAATTATATGAAGTGTCATATTTTTATACATTTTGAGCATTATGAGGATATTTTCTCAAAACACCCATAAATTAAAGTAAGAGATAATTATCAATAATATTCTAGCTTCAATTTTATATGGTCACCAGTTTGATAGGAGGTGACGTGATAAGCATTAAAAATTTCGGAGTTTCCACTTTATATGGTGACCAATTTGTGAAATATATTTTAACAACCTCAAATTACGATTTCGAATATAATATTTTTTAGATGACTTGTCTAGTTATTTATCAGTTAGGATTTAAAAAATGAATCTTTTGGCATGCGTTGGCTCTAGATTTTCAAAAAAGGTAGTACTCAGATAAATTGTAAAGGAATATTTGAAACGCATCCACTAGGTTTCTTTTTCTTTTACTCTTGTTTTAGGAAATTTTTCAACCACCCTATTATTTTTATATTAGATACTTGTACTTCTGTTACTAAATGAGGAGATTGTATTAAAAATAAAATTACAAATAAAATAAATGCACAAGCATATCATCAAGTGTTTGTAAATTACACATGAGCAAACGAGATGGGGATGAGGATGGAAATATTTTGTTATGGTATTCTAATCTAATGTTAAAAACAATATTTTTTTTAATACTAATATAGTTATCCTTTCATATAAAAATCCATGCACATGTTTTTCAAAAATAAGATTTAGAAAAATATAAAAGTGGTTCTTTATATAAAAATACACCGGATCAAGTTAAACGTTTACCATCTCTGCTGTTTTTCTCTTACAAGCTTATCATTTATACACGTTTCTCCCTCTTAATTTAAGTAGTGCATTGGGACTGCCATTGTTATAAACATGATTGATGATGGTCTATATCTACAAAGATATTCTTCCAACTTACTATTTATTGTCTTTTTATATCTATTTATAGTGCCCGTTATCTTCGACAAGTCCATAAGACAATTGAAATAGTGGTTTGTTTTAGTTACTAATTAAAAGTAAAAGAAGTCGGAGTTCTCTTTTTCTTCTGTAGTCACGTCAGTGTGACTCATAATTGAGGCTCGTTGAAATATACCTTTTTTTGACATAAAATATAATTATATTAAACCAAATCAAACATGAAACCGAATGCAACATCACATTGGTGACGTAGCATTTTTAATTAAAACGCCAAACAGGTTGATGATTTTTATAGCACAGATTGCAATGAACAATAAATTTTTTCACCTTATATATATCAGACTTTAGATTTTAACTAGCTTGCATGTCATGCGTTGGGTGGCGGTAGAAGTTTTCATTCTGAAAATAAAGTAATAAATCCATATAAAATGAGATATATTCAACTTTACTTCTTCTGAAGAAAATAAGGTATCCAAGTTTATGTCTATGTTGTTTTTTGAATCTAAACAGTACTTTTTATAATTTATCTCTATGTTGGTTTATAGTTATAGTTTATGAGAAGTTGATAATGTGGTCTTCGACCCTTTTATTAAGGATAATAATTTCTCACATTAATTGTCTTCCGATAAATTTAGCTGTGGGTAGTAATTTGTATAGTTTAATTTGCTTTGTTACGCAAATTATACCCAGATTTGTGGTTGGGTTAAGTTGTTAGTACTTGTAACATATTGTGTTGATTGTTTTCTGGGTTGATAAAGTGTTTGTTCAGAAGGTTTATTATAATTGGAGCTCACTCATCTTCATCACAGTTATAACACCTCATGTTTTTATCAAACATAGGTGTATTAAAATATCGGGCATTAGCAGAAAACGTCGTATTTTGGGGGAATGTATATGCGAAGGATGAATGATAGAGAGATTTACTATGGAAATAGAAATTAGTTTAGAGGGATTGATATTATAATTTCAGAATGAAAAAAAAAAGGTAGTTCAGAAAAAGAAATAAATTACAATTTCAGTATAAATTTTTTGTAGTAAGAAACTTGGCCAATATCTCACGGCATGATAAAAAAGAATGTGTTAGAGAGAGAGAGATTATAATTTGAGACAGATATCTTATTTTGAGAAATAAATGGGTTTACATTCTAGAAATAGAAAAAGATTGCAACTTAAGGGAAATACTATATTTAAGAGAGAGAGAGAGAGAGAGAGAGAGAGAAGGAAGTGTGTGTGTGTGTGGGGGGGGGGGGGGGGGGGGGAGGGGGGGGGGGGGCTCTTAGCATCGCATAGAGAAAGAGAAATTGAGATCATAGTTATTAAGAGTTTAGTACACATTATTTAAATTGAATTAATGCGTAACTCATTAAGATCCTGATTTTTTTAGGTGAATATTAAGATCCTAATATACTCTTTAATTGAAACAAGTTTTTTTGGATTACTCAATAAGATTCATTTACATATTCGTTTGATTTTTAGTTGACGGGTTGGGCTTACTCAATGAATTATAATTTGTAAACCCGGAAACAAAGATTTAGCTATGTTCTTACCTGGTAGTCATTGAGATTATTATAGGTTACAAAAAGGACTGTCAGTTATTTTACTATCTACAACCTTAAATGCAATTTTATCTTCAGGTTTAAAATTAAAAATAGCCTCGAACTTCTGAGTTAATTTTGCATTTTACCTTTTTTTTTCCTCAAAAAATGAATTCCTTAATTATATTTTTCGTGTTCCTATTTTTTTTTTTTTTACTTTTTTATATCAGATGCCAAGAAAATGTAATAAAATTACAACTTCTATCCAACACAACTTGAATAATAGATCAACAAATTCCAACAGATCTCCAACATCCATTATCATCCTATCAATCCATAATCCCATTTTAACAAAATCTTACGGTAAAAAAATATCAAAAATCATATGTAATCGCTTGTTAGTTTTGACAACATAAACCACATCAACGATTTTAATTATAAACTCAATATTTATATCTCGTGTTACTGTTTTTTTTTTTTTGTTTTGGAGAAAGTGATGAGCATTAGTGAGAGGAGAGAAGGCCGTAGGATTAGGGTTTATAGTAGGAGTAATAGAGGTTGTGATGAGAGGGGAAAGATTGGTTGCCATGATAAGCATGGAAGAAAGAAAAACAATTATGTGTGTGGCTCTCATACCAACAGAAAACACAGTAATTGATTTTATTCAGTAGGTTTTCCTCTCTTCCTTGAACTGTTACAATGTGATGTATTTATACAACTATTTATAGAGGTTTATCTAGTAAGAGTAGATAACTACATATGGTGAAGATACACATGTGCTGGAGGTATAACCGTGAGGAACTTTTGACTTCCTTATTTGTAGGAAGTGTTGTTACAGTAGGACTATATCACCTTGTCTTGATATGATTTGATTGTTTAAAATTTCCACACCTGGTCAACAACCCCAACAAGCTGAAGAAAAGGAGAAGAAGATCATCATGCAATAAATAATATGAACAATCCCGAGCTAGAAGATGAGCCATTTTATTATAATGTACAAGTATAATTTGGCCAGGTTAGCCCTTCCAGTTTTATAATTTATTCGACTTTACTTCTTCTGAAGAAAATAGGGTATCCAAGTTTGTCTATGTTGTTTTTTGAATCCAAATAGTACTTTTTATAATTTATCTCTACGTTGTTTTATAGTTATAGTTTATCACACAGTTATAACACCTCATGTTTTTATCAAATATCGGTGTATACTGGGTATTCGCAGAAAACGCCGTATTTTCGGGGGAATGTATATGCGAAGGACGAATGAGAGAGAGATTCTCTAAGGAAATAGAAATTAGTTTAGAGGGAATAATATTACAATTTCAGAATGCAATAAAAAAAAGTAGTTCAGAAAAAGAAATAAATTACAATTTCAGTGATAAACTTTTTGTAGTAAGAAACTTGGCCCATAATATCTCTTACGGCATAATAAAAAAAAGTGTGTGAGAGAGAGAGAGAGAGAGAGATTATAATTTGAGACAGATATTTTGTTTTGAGTAATAAATGGGTTTACAAACTAGAAATAGAAAAAGATTGCAACTTAAGGGAAATACTATATTTAAGAGAGAGAGAAGGGGGGCGCTCTTAGCATCGTATTAAGATCCTGGTTTTTTTAAATTGAATTAAGGCGTAACTCATTAAGATCCTAATTTTTTTAGGTGAATATTAAGATCCTAATATACTCTTTAATTGAAACAAGTTTTTTTAGATTACTCAATAAGATTCACTTACTTATTGGTTTGATTTTTAGTTGACGGATTGGGCTCAGTAAACTAGTAGAGTTTGTTTTTGACACCGTCAATGAATTACAATTTGTAAACCCGGAAATAAAGATTTAGCTACGTTCTTACCTGGTAGTCATTGAGATTATTATAGGATACATTGAGGACTGTCTTGGGATACCCAGGAGTGCCTCCATATTATAAGAAGGTGGAACAAAAACAAACTCAACCATAAAGAGAAATGGGCGATGGCTGAATGAATATGAAGCAAAGAACCCGCTTCTAACCTCGACCATGCTTCCTCCGAAACTTTCATCTGAGTAGTCACTACGCCCTACCCTATCGCTGAGTCTTTGGAAGCGGTTTCAGTAGAATTTCCATCCGAACCACTGACTTATACTTATTAAGAGAAAGATGCGAAGATTCTCGGCTATTTTACTATCTACAACCTTAAATGCAATTTTGTCGTCAGGTTTAAAATTAAAAATAATCTTGAACTTTTGAGTTAGTTTTGCATTTTACCCTTTTTTTCCTCAGAAAATGAAGTCCTTAATTATATTTTTGGTGTTCCTATTTTCTGTTTTTTACTTTTTTATATCAGACGCCAAAAAAATGTAATAAAATTACAACTTTTATCCAACACAACTTGAATAATGGATCAACAAATTCCAACAGATCTTTAACATCCATTATCATCCTATCAATCCATAATTCCATTGTTACAAAATCTTACGGTAAAAAAAGATCAAAAATCATATGTAATCGCTTGTTAGTTTTGACAACATAAACCACATCAACTATTTTAGTTATTAACTCAATATTTCTATCTCTACACAATGCAAGCCACCAGCGGAGTAAAGGGTCCCATATGCACGTGGTAGTGGTGGTGGTGACTTAAATAAATTTCAGAATTTATAAATCTCATTTGGGCAAATTTATGTTAAAAGAAAAAAAAACTTTTCATCAATCCAATGCGTCTAATAGTTTGTAATATTTTTTTTTCCCAGATCGTTTGTCCTCTCAATTTACTTGGTGTGTTATCTTCATAGAAAAATCCTTTCCATTTATTTTCCCCACACTTGCTATCCATGTAATCTCCGTGCTTTGGGTTGCCTACCTCTCATCATAGAGAATTTAAGAACTCTCAGTCGTAATCTCCTCAATATGTAAATTATTTATATCAAATTTTGTTTAAAAAGTTATTTAATTGATATATAATAGCATCTTTATATTATGTTCCAATTAAAACAGAAATAAATTAAAGTAAGAGATAATTATCAATAGTATTCGAGCTTCCATTTTATATGGTCACCAGTTTGATAGGAGGTGACGTAATTGGCATTGAAAATTTTCGAGTTTCCACTTCATATTATGACCAATTTGACCCTTCTATTATAACAACCCTCAAATCACGATTTCGAATATAATATTTTTTTAGATGACTTGTCTAGTTATTTAACAGTTAGGATTTAAAAAATGAATCTTTTGGCCTGCGTTGGCTCTAGATTTCCGAAAAAGGTAGTAGTCGACTGTGAAGGAATATTTGATAAATTGTAGTTGACAAACGAGCCTCAATTCTGAGTTCAGACTCACGTGACTACAAAAAAAAAAAAAAACAAGAAGGCAATTTGATCATCTCCGTAAAAATCAAATCTATTGGACAAGTGGTATAAAGCTCCTAGTAGAATAATTTTGGAGATGGATTGAATTTGATTTTCAGTTCGATCTTCAGCATTTAAAATAATGTTACGAATCGTGAATAAGGATTAATCGAAGTGCCCGTAATCTGACCGGATACCTCATGATATACTACAAAAAAAAATCATATCCGTAAAAAAATCATATTTATTATATTTTTCGGACGTTTCCTTTACTTCTTTCCACTTGTAATTATCTCAACGCAATCAAGCATGTAAGAAAACTCTTGTTGCCTAACCCAATCAAAGTAGAATGTGTTGGATGATTTTAATATTAATGGGTATTAATGGTTAGAGAAAATGAAAGGTTAAAACCATCAATTAATTGGAATAGGAAAAGACAAAGGGAAGTGGGAAAACCAAAGTCCCACATTGGAAAAGTGTGAAAAAGTTAGTGGGTTAATAAATGCTTTTGTGTCATAAGAGATTACTTGTGTGCATTGAAGTGTATGCTACTAGTGTACACCTTAGGTCCAAGGATGGTGCTTTGCACCATCCGCACACGCGCGCGCGCGCGTGTGCGAAAGCGCGATTGGGCGTTTAGGGCGCTTTAGAGGCGCACTTTGCACTTCGATTAAGTATTAATCCGTACAGTCGCATCTTTTTAGTTCAAATCTGGAACGTTAAAAAATATAGTTATATATCCAAGGGCCGTGATTAAATGACCTTTGGATGTGGTGTCTCTTCATGAACAGACACCACAAGAGGCTATATATAGAAGGCAAAATCCTGTTATAATGAATTCCGAAAATTCTCTTTCTCTCTATTATTTCTTCTTACCAATTTCATAGAGTATTCTGTGGGTTATTATTCAAGTTTGCTACTTGAATAAACCCGTGGATTTGTTGTATCTTGGAGGTAATTTGCCTAGACCCGTTAGCAAACTATGTACGAGTGGGGGCAAATAACCCCTTAAGGACAGTAGTCTATTATGCCTCAAATCCAAACATCTGTTCATATTTTCTGCATAATTAAAAAATTCTTCAACAGAATGATGCAAAACAAAAAGAAAGCATATCATCTCACCTGTAACAAAAAAAGTTATATAAGAGCGTACAAATCATGAGTTTTATCCAACCTCAAAATGCTCAATATAACCACACTGAATAAATTAAAATTTCCTTTTACCCTTTTTCAATATTATACTATAATAACTTTAAACATGGCAGTATAACATGACACGAAATAATAAAATTCACCTAAAACATTAAAAATAATTTTTTCTAGATAAATGGATTTTTTTTACTTTACCATCTTGTACTAATTTCATATTTTGACATAATCTCTTGTAAAAAAAATTTCTCAATAAATTTCGTGTCGGATTGTCTTTTAGTGATTTGTGTTTGTGTTAGGTGAAAACAAAATATTGTATTATGTCATGTTGCGTTTAGTTATAAAACAATTGAAGTGATTTCAAAAAAGCTAAAAACATTTTTTTAAAGCATTTTTTATTGTTTAAAGACAGTTAAAATGAGATTTTTTAAATAACATAAAAAGGCTCTCAAATAACTATTTGTTTTGGTCATTGTTTCATTTCCTTAAAAATAAAAAGAATGCATATATGACATAAATCTCAAGAAATAAATATAAAAAAATCTTTTTTTACTTGACATTATTTTCTAATGGGTCATGTTTGTGTTAGGTAAAAAAAACAGAAATTGTGTCATCGCGTTTCAATTGAGTAGTGTTAATATTAAGTAAAAAGAAAAACTGCATCGTGTTTTATTTCGGTCGTTTTAGTGTTAGGTGATCAAAATTGTGTCGTGTCATGTTTTACTTGAGTTGTGTTTGTGTTCAGTTTTTAGGAAACATTTTATAAAATGTTATAAAAAAATGTTTCATGAAAAACTGATAAAAAACGTTTTGTAAAAAATATACGTGTCATTTAGCCGATAAAAATTGTTTCGTTGGTCATTTTTGGGGGAAAATAATTGAGTAAAATATTTGAGGTTAAGTCTAAATACTCTAAATAAAATATTATTCTATGCCGACACATGATATGATAAACTGACATGTCGCACTCATATTGACTTGTGTTTGAATACAAGAGTAGTGGAATGTAATACCCCATAATTTTATGGCTTTTAATTATGAGATTATGGCTTTTAATTATGAGATTAATTAAATGAAATTGCCTTTAATTATAGAATTAATTAAATTAATTTGGGATAATTAATTTAAAATTAATTCAAATTTAAATAACTAGCAAAACGAGAGTTAGTATTCAAATATGATAATAATGTTGAATATGTGATATGTGATTATTGAATTTATTAAAATTGTCGTGAGTTGAAAATACGGCAGTTTCGATAATTAAGTTGGAACGCACGTGTCAGTCGTGTCAGGACCCAATTTAATGGATTTAAAAATATTTTATTTTTATGTCATCCGTATGACCATTTTGAAGGCGTCAACGTGTCCGAAAGGGTCGAGTTAGTTAGAAATCATTAGCCGCGGGTTTAGTTTAGGTCCCGGGGCATTTTTAGGCCTAACCGACAACCCGGGGGTATTTTAGTCATTCCTATTTTTGGTGAATAGTGACCTACGAAATTTATGTTTAATTTATCAGCCAACACTTACGGTTATTAGGGTCATTATTAGTTAAACACAAGAGAGAGTAACGTGAGAAGAAAGAAATGGTTTCAGGAGAATTCCAAGGGCTTCCAAGGCAAAACAACCACCACACGCCACCACCATCGCCGGATTTGTGACCGGAAAGAGAGGGAGAACCAACCAATACCGTCATCGATGGATCATAACTTCTAATCAGAGGCAAGTAATTTATCTTGCAAAGATTCAAAGCATATATTTTACATTATAGTTTAGATTTGATGATTTATCGTAAATAAGTGAATTAATTGTGAACTGGAGGATTAAACATTGAATATGGGTAAACTTCATGTAGATAAACTTCTGGGCATATACTAGTTAGGAAACCATGATCCATGCGTAGGGAATTGTGAATTTATATTGAGTTTTATGAAGATCTTGAGGCAAATAAAAGAAATATGGTTTTTATGAAAATTGGGTGTTTTGATCCAAGAAAGTGATAATCCATGATGATTTAATGATTCTAATACGTTAAAGATTATGCTAATATGTTAATAGGATCATGAGTGAACTTTCTTGGGAGTTTGGGACGCTGTGATGGAGGATTTGGGGAGTAAAATTGGAAGAACCCGTAACTGTCAAGGAAATTCTGGGTAGACAACTACTTGAACGATCGATCGATCCAAGAATGTTGATCGATCCATCCATTTCTTCGATCGATCGACCCCTCTAGAAAAAGTGAAGTATTTTTCCTTTAAATAATTGAATAACTTCCAACTTTTGAAACTCTTTAGTGGTGATTGATTGAACAGATTGGTACTTAGGGAAGACCAGTAGGATGGTATTTGAAGCCCGAAAATTATTATATTTAATTGAGGTTAAGTGGTAGACTTACGAATATCCGATTAGTGAGGTACGATTGTGAGTGGTGAGAACCTGAATATCTTTTGCTCAAATTATAATTTGAGGTTAAGGACTAAAAGTGGGAAACTTTAAATACTGAGAAAACCTTAGATACTAGCGGGGAATTTAATAACCCTTTTTGGAATAGGATATGTATGCGGAGCTATATGTCGAGAATTATCGCGTTAAAAATCTATTGTGTAGAATAAATGAGACGATATCATTATATGTGTGAGACATTCGATATGGGGCTGTAATATACCTATACTAAAATGATGATTACCTAAGTTGTGTGAATACTTAGTATATGGATGAGTATGTGTATGACATACCTACCATACTTGCTATCACGGGAGGTTGATTTTTGAGAAAGGATCGTCTTATCTTTTTCTGCCTTCGGGGGGATTCAGAATGGTACCTTAAGGACATAGGACTGTGAATGCCTTATTTGTGTGTTGATAAGTCAACTGACCATGGGAGCGTAGGTATGTGCGTGACCCATCGGTATGTGAACTATGTTCGCCTCCGATATGTGTGATTTGTATTGAGACGGTTCCTGAGTTATTCGGAACACGTGATCCTTACGTACGTGATGTACATGGATTTGATAGCATAGTATGTGTTCACCGCAGCTTAGCCTAGGGGTGCCTTATATCAATATATGTACTGAGAGTGATTTATATATGTACTTGTTATTGGTTCATTGTTGCTTAGTAGATGTGAATAACTAAGATATTTGATTGGGTTAAAAATGTGAGAATTTAATTAACACTTGAGATAAGTAATTTAATGAATGTGAATATGGGTTATGAATATGACTTGTTGGGTGTTATGAGTAGATACCCTATGTTAGAATGCGAAAGCAGGAGTGGTACAAATTAGTTAGTTAGCGACATAACTAGGATGGGCTAAGGGTATACGTTAGGTGTGCACATTAGTTGAGAGGTGAGAAACTTATGTGAGAGTACGCAACTAAGATATTTATAATATGTGTTGTTTAATTATAATTTAAACACTTGCTATATTTTTAAATTGTTTTCACCTCGGGTTCTAACCCATTTTCCTCCAAATCTATTTTGTTTTGTAAAAACGTTTTAGTTGTCCAGCCACAGGGACGCCAATCATAGGAGTTCCATTCCGATGACGTGTTGTATCTACTGTGAAAGTTATAGGGTCTCAAAATAGACGCCTCCACACTTATCCTTAGTTCCTTTAGAGTCATTCATATCAGTTAAGGCATGGTGCCCATTCTTATATAGAGATTGTAGATACATACTTTCAGTATTTCAGATGTTAGTTGATTTATTCAGACTCGTGTATTGAGATTTTTATTTACTCTGGTATTATTATCATTGGAGTGTTTACTCCATACTCAGTTTATTTCATTTCGTTGGTTATTCAGATGAGATTATTTATATGATTGATGATTGTTGACTTAATTACTTGGTTATTATTAATTTGATTAATAAAATTTGGCATCTCTCTTTGTAAATATTAGGCGGCTAGTAATAAATTAAATATTTTCGACAGTGATGCTAAGACTGAACCAACTTGATATTTTGTATTAATTTCATAAAGGAGTATCTACTCGGTATTTAATTAGTCAGGGTGTCACAGGTGGTATCAGAGCATCAGGTTCTCGTTTCCTTTATGATCTGTGTGGCTTATTATGCTTCCAGCGTAGATTTCTTTGATGTAGAGCCCTATGTTTAGGATTATTGATTTCTTTGGTGAGATTTCATTCTCCTGCTATAATGTATATGATAGTGAATCTTATTTGCATTCGGGTGTGTTTGTGTGCCGAACTATGCAGTATGTCAGGCGAGGACAGTTGGGCGGACAACAGGAGGCAAGGTATAGTGCCTAGCAAGGGTAATAGTTATTAAAAATTTTGGTTTGGTATGGATAGGTGTGTTAAGTCCAGGAACCATTTGAGCGGCCAGGGCGATTGGCAAAGTAGAAGTATGAGTTATATCCTCATATGATGATGTGTGTTGTATGTGACAGGAACGAGTTACTAAATTTTTATTATCGCTGTTGATGCCGATAAGATAACATAGATGTTTTAGTGGCGTCAACAATCACTATATTCGAATGAGAGACGAGTTTAGTGCGTATATCGGTAATGTTATTATTTATGTGAATATTTTCCCTGGTATAGTGGGGTTACCTATAGTGTTATCCGTGAAGGATGAATGGGTGTATCGATAGTGGTATATACATTATTAAAATTACTCATTTTAGTGTTGTGTTATACGAGAATGATATTATCATAATTATGGTTTTATAATAATGATTAAACCGATAGTGTGTCGTTATTGCAAGTCTATCGGGGTTACTACCTTAGTGTAGAATGTTTTGTTCGGGCTCACGTTTACATATTTATATATATGTATATATATATATATTATCGAGACTTCAAAAAGTATAATGGTCTCGAATATTTGATCCCAGTATGTGTAAGGATTTAATTGATACGATTCGGAGTGTATTTGGTTTACTGTTCAGCGGAAAGATTATCTGGTTATTATAATCAACACTCAGGATGTGGTAATAAGAAGAGTGCATTGTTATATCACCCTTTAGAGACGTGAAAGTTAATACTCATAGTTGTATGTCTGGGGATGGGATTTTGAGAGCCCCGGTTATATTTGCATGATGTTTGTGGAATGTGATTACCATCAATGTTAAGTGATAGTGTCTTTCGGAAGAAGTTCCTTGTTTAAGTGTAATTGCAGAAGGAGATGTAACGTTGTTGTCAAGAGACAGGAATGTAGGGGTACATGTTATGGACTGAGGGCCTAACGGATTTCGATGACCGACAATGCTAGGTAGTAGTGTATCGGGGGGGTTCCTTGTTTGGATTTCACTTTGCGAGACACCCCACGCATGAAACTTAGCCTAAGTTTAGTAGTAGGGAGATGTTTGGGTCATTCGTCCTTGAGCCCGGTACCTCGGTCATTATGGAAGTATGTAATTATAACCGAAGGCAAAAAGGTAAATTACGATATAAGGCAGTAGAGTTAGTTGCGTGGTGAGGAAGTACTGATAATTTTATTTTATTCTTGAGGGGTGAACGATGGAATGATGTTTAGGAGGATTTAGAATTTCAAATTCAGGGGTGATTGAGAACACCCAAGTGGTATAGGCACGTTACGAATTCAGGGGAAATAAAGAGTTTGGAGTACGTATGAAGCGTATATGATGTTTAAACCCGTAAGCATGGGTTATAAGGGGTGTAGACACCCTGGTTTGCAGATGTAATAACTTCCGAAGGAAGAGACATATAGATGGGTGAAATTTATGCTTGTGAGACTGATATTACAAAATAGTAGTGGTAGAATGGATTAAGCATCATAAGAGAAGGATGATAATCAATATAATCATGTGAAATCAGAGTAACACGTTCGAACTTGGTGGAAAGGCAATGGGAAGCCATTTAAAAAGGGGGTATCCCTTGAGATGACAAATATTTAACTATTATGGACAATTTGGAGCGGATATCCACCCAATCGAATGTTGCGGGTGACTTACGTGTAAATAGAGTGAGGATGTCAATAAGGTATAAAGAGTCCAGAAGTGCACATCGTGGTGAAAACTTTTGGTATGCGCCGAGGAAAAAAGAGGGTTATTAAGTACCACTTAATGGGAGGAGTTATAAGTGGAATTCGGTGTTGAGCGGGACATAATTAGTAGCCCCCACGTGCACCACTTATAGATAGAAGTCGGTTGGAGTAAGGGTATCAACCAGAAACTTGGTGTCGAGCCGACGATCCCAGTAGCGGAAGAGTCAAGTTGGTAAATTTCTTTGATGGGTTGCAATCATGAAGATAAGGAACGAGTTCCTTCGAATGTGTGGAATGGGTTGTCAAGAAGGAAAGAAATTGTTATATCCTTGGGTGATTTACACGATTAGATAGTGATCACACCGGTACATGGTCCTGCCCAGTATTATTCTGAACTAGGATGAGATCATTGAAACCCACCTTCAATATGAGGTATAAAGAAGTAGTGGGAATAGTTTCATTTTGAGAAAGTTGTATCACCTATAGCCCGAGGAATAGGCACAAGGTGATTGATGACTCGTGGAACTGTCTGAAGTAAATTTTGGACTCATTGCGATCATTTGATTTCCACAACGGGTATAGATCGTAAGTGACGTATAATATGGTAAAAAGGAGAGGATATTACCTAATAGTAGAGTTGTGTGAAAGCACCCGTACCGATATATAGTGGACAAGGTGCTTACATATGTTTTGTGTAAATGAACCTTACTATCCTCCCTCTGGATGCTTAGAGGTGAGAGGATTATCAGAGTTTTGGGATCAATACAAAGTTAGAGTCCAATGACTATAATGGGATAACCACCAACCGTCTGAAGTGGCTTTTCCGTGTGTAAAAGTCACAATGCTGGGAACAAAGATTCAAAGAATGGACATGAGTAGTCAAATGTTTTATGGTTTCTCCCAGGATGGGAGTTTTGTGTCTAGTTAAACGTGGGACTTGATACGAATTGAGATGCGAACTCTAAATAACTTGAGAAAATGCGGCCAATGAAGTATATGATATTCTTATTCGAATGTTGTTTAATAAGAGCACAACGTGAGGTGCATTTATTGAGGTCTAACCATATAACTGATAAAATGTCAAGAGTGTTCAACAAGCTTGTTGTGAAGCGAGGGCTGTACTGATTGAACCTTTCTTTGTATTTTATTTTGAGTACTGGAGGATACCTAATTTTTCCAGCTATGCCTACTTTTTCGAATTTCGGGATGAAATTCCATTATGAGGGGGGAAGTATGTAATACCCCGTAATTTTATGGCTTTTAATAATGAGATTATGGCTTTTAATTATGAGATTAATTAAATAAAATTGCTTTTAATTATGGGCTTAATTAAATTAATTTGGGATAATTAATTAGAAATTAATTCGGATTTAAATAACTAGAGAGACGAGAGTTAGTATTTAAATATGATGATAATGTTGAATATTACTGAGTGATTATTGTAATATGTGATTATTGAATTTATTAAAATTATCGTGAGTTAAAAATACGGCATTTTCGATAAATAAGTTGGGACACACGTGTCAGTCGTGTCAAAACCCAATTTAATGGATTTAAAAGTATTTTATTTTTATGTCATCCATATGATCATTTTGAGTGCGCCAACGTGTCTGTAAGGGTCGAGTTAGTCAAAAAACACTAGTCGGGAGTTTAGTTTGGGTCCCGGGGCATTTTTAAGCCTAACCGGCAACCCGGGAGGGTATTTTAGTCATTCCTATTTTGGGTGAATAGTGACCTACGAAATTTAGGTTTTAATTATCATCCAACACTTACGGTTATTGGGTTCATTATTTGTTAAACACAAGAGAGAGTAACGTGAGAAGAAAGAAAGGGTTTCAGGAGAAATCCAAGGGGTTCCAAGGCAAAATAACCACCACACACCACCACCATCGCCGGATTTGTGATCGGAAAAGGAGGAAGAACCAACCAATACCGTCATCAACGGATCAGAACTTCTAATCGGAGGCAACTGATTTATCTTGCAAAGATTCAAAGCATATGTTTTACATGATAGTTTAGATTTGATGATTTATCGTAAATAAGTGAATTAATTGTGAAACTGGAGAATTAAACATTGAATATGGGTAGGCTTCATGTAGATAAACTTCTGGGCATATACTAATTAGTAACCCACGATCCATGCGCAGGGAATTGTGAATTTATGTTGAGTTTTATTAAGATCTTGAAGGAAATAGAAGAAATAGTTTTTTTATGAAAATTGGGTGTTTTGATCCAAGAAACTGATGATCCATGATGATTTAATAACTCTAATACGTTAAAGATTATGCTAATATGTTAATAGGATGATTAGTGAACTTTCTTTGGAGTTTGGGACGTTGTTATGGAGGATTTGGGGTGTAAAATTGGAAGAACCCGTAACTGTCAAGAAAATTCTGGGCAGATAACAGTTTGATCGATCGATCGATCCAAGAATGTTGATCGATTGATCCATTTCTTCGATCGATCGACCCCTCAAGGAGAAGTGAAGTATTTTCCCTTTAAATAATTGAATAACTTCCAACTTTTGAAACTCTTTAGTGGTGATTGATTGAGCACATTGGTACTTAGGGAAGACCAGTAGGATGGTATTTGAAGCCCGAAAAATTATTAGATTTAATTGAGGTTAAGTAGTAGACTTACGAATATCCGATTAGTGAGGTACCATTGTGAGTGGTGAGAATGTGAATATCTTTTGCTCTAATTATAATTTAAGGTTAAAGACTAAAAGTGGAAAACTTTAAATACTCAGAAAACTTTAGATACTACCGGGGAATTTAGTAACCCTTTTTGGAATAGGCTATGTACGCGTAGCTATATGTCGAGAATTATCGCGTTAAAAATCTACTGTGTAGAATAAATGAGATGATATCATTATATGTGTGAGACATACGATATGGGGATGGAATATACCTATACTAAAATGATGATTACCTAAGTTGTGTGAATACTTAGTATATGAATGATTATGTGTATGACATACCTACCATACTTGCTATCGCGGGAGGTTGATTTTTGAGAAAGGAGCGTCTTATAATTGTGTGACTTCGGGAGGATTTAGACTGGTACCTTAAGGACATAGGACTGTGAATGACTTATTTGTATGTTAATAAGTCAGCTGACCATGGGAGCGTAGGTATGTGCATGACCCATGGGTATGTGAACTATGTTCGCCTCCAATATGCGGGATTTTTATTGAGACGGTTCCTGAGTGATTCGAAACACGTGATCCTTACATACGTGATGTACATGGATTTGATAGCAGAGTATGGGTTGACCGCAGCTTAGCATAGGGGTGCCTTATATGTATATATGTACTGAGAGTGATTTATATATGTACTTGTTATTGGTTCACTGTTGCTTAGTAGATGCGAATAACTAAGATATTTAAATGGCCTAAGAATGTGAGAATTTAATTAACACTTGAGATAAGTAATTTAATGAATGTAAATATGGGTTATGAATATGACTTGTTGGGTGTTACGAATAGATACCCTATGTTAGAATGCGAAAGCAGGAGTGGTACAAACTAGTTAGTTAACGGCAAAACTAGTATGGGTTAAGGTTATAGGTTAGGCGTGCATATTAGTTGAGAGGTGAGAAACTCATGTAAGAGTATGCAACTAACATGTTTATAATATGTGTTGTTTAATTGTAATTTAAACACTTGCTATATTTTTAAACGGTTTTCAGCTCGGGCTCTGATCCGTTTTCTTCCAAATCTATTTTGTTTTGTAAAAACATTTTAGGTGCCCAGCCACAGGGCACCAATCATAGGAGTTCCATTCTGATGACGTGCTGTAGCTGCTGTGGATGTTACATGATCTCGATTTTTGACGCCTCCACACCTATCCTTGGTTCCTTCAGAGTCATTCATATCAGTTAGGGCATGGTGCCCATTCTTATCTAGAGATTGTAGGTATAGACTTTCATTATTTCAGATGTTGGTTGATTTATTCCGACTCGTGTATCATGATTTTTACTTACTCTGGTATTATTGTCATTAGAGTGTTTACTCCATACTCATTTTATTTGATTTCATTGGTTATTCACATGAGATTGTTCATGCGATTGATGATCGTTGATTTAATTACTTGGTTATTGTTAATTTGATTAATAAAATTTGGCATCTCTCTTTTTAAATATTAGGTGGCTAGTAATAAATTAAATATTTTCGACAATGATGCTAAGACTGAACCAACTTGATATTCTGTATTAATTTCATAAAGGAGTAGCTACCCAGTATTTAATTAGTCGGGGTGTCACATGCAGCCTAGACACGTATCAATTTTGATGTTACACGTCACCGTGTCACAATTATGAGTCGGTCTAGACTAATTGTAATTAAAAATAGTGTTAAGTACTTAATTCAACCACAAATAGAAAAGATCTAAAAATAGTATAAACAAAAAATATTAAGAAAATGAACTACTAAATCTTTAAAAACCCCTATGAATATACTATTTACTCAAATATATAAATAAAAAATCAATCAAATGAAATTTAGTAATTGAAATGATTGTAATAATTTGGGAAAGCAAAAGAACAAGAAATCTGATTTGGAGGAAGAAGGTTAAAAGGCTTCAAAGCTTCCAGTGAACTCTTATTTTTTACAAAAATTCTATTGTGCCCGAATTTTAGCCGACACACTGATGTGTTGGCTTGTTATTGGTTGGTTTGGGTGGTCAACGCCAGTGGGACTCCAAAATTAATCACTAACAAGCCGGCACGTTAGTGTGTCAACCAAAATTCAATCAAAAATTCGATTTTTGTAGAACTGATCTATATTTTATTGTCATGGAGGGCATCAACATGTTTCAGTCAGAAACTTTCGGTAAAGCATTCCCGTTTACAAAACCTTCGCGGTGTCTCTGCATCAACCGCAACATGAGACCAAATGCAAATCATATCGTTGATGTGACATCATTAATTAAAACTTCAAACACTTTGGTGATTTCAATAGCACATATTTTCATGAATAATATTTTTTCACTACATATATCAATTTTAGATTTTAATGAACAATAAAATTAATGATTTTTCATTAAGTTTGTAGTCAAATATATTATAATTTTTTTTCTACATTATTTGGTCACGTTTGAAAATATAGCGCTGACAAATCGTATTTTTGAGTAGGATCACGGACCGACACGACAAGATTTTTTATATACTAATACTAATGACACGACTTCGTATTTTTTTATATGACACGAACACAATCTGAATACGATAGGACACAACACGACTAGCACGATTTCATAAATTTTACACTAAATTAATCATAAATAGACACAAAAATCTGAATAAAATATGATTAACACGACAAGGCACGATAACACGATTCGTAATTTTGACAAGAACAAAATACGACACAACTTTTTGTTAAAAAATCCCAACACGAACACGAAATGTCGTGTCAATTTCGAGTCAATTTCATGTCATTTCATTTCATGTCATTTCTAAAATTCTTACCCCTAAAAAAACATGTGTGCTCCAATATATCCCTTTAGAAAACATAGAGGAAATAGTGAACGGTACTTAATTGCCAAACACCCTTTAATATTTGATCATTTTATTTTTAAAATTTATTTTCTATCCATAGAATAATAAATATGAAAAAAACATTGATAAAAAACACCATAAGTAAATTGCGAGGTTTAAATACTAAAAAAAAGTATTTCGGTACAAAATTTGTACACCTTAAATAATTTTGAGTTTGGTACCTAAGAAATATGAGGCCAACATAACATTTTTGATTCTATTATTTTTATTTGAGTGAAACTAAATTCAAATCAGCATAAAAGGATTTGAGGGTTATGTTTTTTAGGGTTTAAGATTTTTCTGTTTACAGTTTAGGGATTAGGGTTTATAATTTTTTAGCGTTTATTTATTTAATTATTTTTTGTTTTTGGAGCTTTGTTTTTTTGGAGTTTTTAACCTCTAGTTTTTTACTTATTTTTGTTTAACTTTTTTATACTATTTATATTTACATAATTAGTTAATGTAATTTTATTGAAAAATATTTCTAATCACTTATTTCTTTTCATTTTATTTGGAGGGTTTAGTGTTTCCTTTTTTTTAGGTTTCATATTTTTATTATTTAGATTTTAATAAGAAACTTACATAATTAATTGATGTAGTTTTTCTGAAAATATATTAATCAGTTATTTTTTTTTTTAGGTTTTAAGCCTTTTTTTTAGCATTTTTATTCAGTTTAGATTTAGATAATTAATTTAAGTAATTTTATTGAAAAATATTTGTAGTCACGTAGTTACTTTCTTTACATTTTTTTTGAAGGTTTAGTGTTTTTTTTTTTTTTTGGAGGGGGGGGGGTGGGGGGGGGGGGGGGGGGGGGGGGGAGGGGTTCTTTTTTTTTTTGTTATTGAGATTTTAGTAAAATATTTACATAATTAATTAATATAATTTTTCTGAAAATATATTAATTAATGAGTGGGTTTATAATTTTTTTTGACTATTTGAGGGGGTATTTTATTGCTTGGAATTGGAGACTTGCACAATATCATGGAGGTTCCTATTTTGTTTCGATACGGACAAAATAGATTTTTCATTTTCAAAAAAATAATTTAAAAAGAATGCGTGAAAAATTATGGGTGTCATTTAGTTTTAGTTTTGAAGTTTTTTTTTTAATCAAAATCAATTATTTGGGAGTTGTTTCGTAATAGATATTTGATATCACGCACAAAAAACGTATAAAAAGAACTAAGGGTGTGTTATATAACACTAATTTTTCATGGAAAATACAATATATGGACTCATTTTTCATCTTTTGAATGTTTGGTAAACAAATTTTTTCATGAAATTGATTTTCTTAAAACAACTCACATAACCACTTTTTCTACAAAAAAAAGTATAATTAAAAAACCTCCTACCACCTTGTTATTCATTTTTCAGGGAAAATAATTGCCACGCCAAAAAAATTGATAAAAAATCTCGAAAATGAGTAAAAGCCCAAAAATAATGAAAAATTTTCAGAATGTGAATAAAAACCCAAAAGTAATAAACAAAAATCCAGAAAGTGAATAAAAACCCAAAAATAATGAAAACATATAGAAAGTGAATAAAATCCTCAAAACAATAAAAAAAAAATCAAAAAGTGAATAACCTCCCCAAAAAATGAAAAAAAAATCCAAAAAGTGAATAAAAACCTTAAAAAAATGAAATAAATCCAGAAAATGAAAAAATCTAGAAAGTGAATAAAACCACCAAAAACACCCAGAAAATGAAAACAAAATCCATAAAATGAATAAAATCCAAAAATAATGAAAAAATCTAGAAAGTGAATAAAACCCCCAAAAGAATGAAAATTTTCTAGAAAGTGAATAAAACACCAAAAATAATGAAAAAAATTCAGAAAGTGAATAAAACCCCCTAAAATTCAAAAAGGTGAATAACCCCCCCCCCCCCTCCCCCCCCCCCCCCCAAAAAAAAAAATATGAAAACAGTTCTAGAAAGTGAATAAAATCCCAAAAAAACTGAATTTTTTTTCTAAAAAGTGAATAAATCCCCAAAAATAACTAAAAAAATCGAGAATGTGAAATAAAATCCAAAAAATAATGAAAAACTATGCAAAAATTGAATTAAACCCCAAAAATAATGAAAAAAAAATCTAGAAAGTGAATAAAACCCAAAAAATAATGAAAATATACAGAAACAGAATAAACCCCTGAAAATAATGAAAAAATCCAGAAAGTGAATAAAACCCCAAAAAATAATGAAAAAAAATAATCCAGAAAGTGAATAAAAACACCCAAAAAATTATTAAAAAGTTCGAAACTTATTAATTAAGGAAACAAATAACAGAAAATGTAAAAAATACACTAGAAAATAAAAAAAGTGAGAAAAAAGAGAGAGATCAATAAAAACACCAAAATAATGAAAAAAAATACAGAAAATGAATAAAAAGTAGAAAACAAATATTAACCCCAGAATTAATTTTATAAAACACCCAGAATTTTATTAAAAAGTCAGAAATTTATTAATTAAAAAAAAAAAAAAAAAAAAAAGCGCTCAAATTTTTTTAAAAATGGAAATGAATAAATACCCTAGAAAACTAATAAAAATGCAAATATTTGAAAAAAATTAAAAGAAAAAACAAGAGAATTAAAAAAAAAAGAACAGAGCTGGCGACACGGGGGGATGAAACAGTTGGGGGTTGGGATGGGGGTGGGGGGTTGTGGTGGATTTGGTTTTTATTCATTTTTTATTTTTTCTTAATACTCCGAATACATTTTTTTCATTTTTTATATTTAATACCGGGTTAATATTTATTTTCTGGTCTTTTATTCAATTTTTGTGTTTTTTTTTATAAAAAAAAATTGTCATTTTTTATTAATATTCTGGAATCTGTATTAATTTTTTGCTATTTGTATTAATTTTCTGGGATTTTTATTCATTTGTTGTTTTTTATATATATTTTCTACTTTTTTTCATGAAAAATATTGGAAATCAAGCACATAAAAGATGGAAAATAGAACATTTTCCACCTGAAAAATAATTACAATCAAACAACACCAACAAAAAATTTCCATGAAAAATATTTCCAAGTTTTCAATTCCATGGAAATTGACTCTTAAGAGTTATTTTCCATCTTATTTATCAAACACATCCTAAGATATATATTTTTCACCTAAAACTGTATACACCAATTAAACAAACTCTTGTTTTAAATTGGCACTAAAAGTTTTAAGTTGACACGGAACAACAATTCAATTATTAAATGTCATTTATACTTGTCAACCCGTTACTTATAAAAAACTGTAAATTACCTTTTAATGTAGATTGTTAATATCCCATTCGAGTTTTATTTTCTTTACTTCATGACATAAATACTAACTTATATTGATTATTATTAACTTGTAATTAACTAATTTTGATTTAGAGAACTTAATCCGATTTAAGAACTCATGTTAACTATAACTAAAAGTAAGGTTTAGTAAGTTTAATGTTGATTAAAAAAGCATGTTGCCTGCCTTATATTGGTCCCATATTCTCCGGTAGAACGACCTTTGACATCTCATGTGAATTTACTCTCAGTGAATTAAAATGGGTCAATGTGTCCCTAAAATTTTAAACTTGAAAACTTTCGGTGGGGAGGAAAGTGAAGCTAACACAAGGAATTAATCGCAACATCATCTAAAATACCGATCAAGACCATGAGTTTATTTTAAAATCCCTCTCCCACTTAAACTTTGAAGTTATGGTTATTAAATCATAATTTCCCAAATTAAATCAAAGATAGTATCCCAATTTATTATATAATTAAAATTATTTGATCTTACTATTGTAATTTTCTAAATTAATAATATTTTTAATTAAAATACATTCCCGAGACTAATATTTAATTTATAAATTAAACATATTACATGATTTGATCGAATTTAGAAAAAAATAAATAATTTTGGTTTTTCAAAAAAATCATGGTTTAGGAAGGTCACAATAATAATCCACATTGTCCATAATCACATGGCATCATAATTAACCAGTTAATTAGCACAGAATAATTATCAACATAAGTAACATGGTAGAATAATAGAATAAAACCACATGCAATTATAATTCAAATAGGTAACAAAATCCCCTTTCCATTATGGCCAAGAGTTTTTCTTCAGGTAAAACTCTTAAAGATCAAGAATCTCATTTGATGTAAACTTCTTCTTGAGCAAGAATCCTTCTCATAGTAGACCATATGAACTTCTTCATGATTGGAACCTATCAGAAAACTCATATGTGAATTTGGTAATGATTAGAATAAAGAACCTCATGAATAAGTATCAAAACAACATCAAAATCAATAAAAAAAGTGGTCTTCCCAGGGGGACCCAATCGATCGGCCTCCCAGACTTGAACGATCGTTCCTTTTGGTAGCATCTTTATACCAAGTCCACAAAAAACATGTAAAAACCTCTAAAACTTGTGGAAAACTTCATCAAACATCGTGCACGTTTCAATAACCAAACCCCAAAAAATATAGGATTCTAACTTGAAAAATCTATTACATTATTACACTCCCTAAAAAATTCCTCTAAATAGATGATTTGCATAAATGTAAAATCAACCAAATCGCAGAAAAATAACTACGAATAAACCACCATTCATTCACAAAAAATAACATTCATATAACCATGATGGAAGGGGCATAATCATTAGAACCCTAAAAAATCTTGTTAGTATATATAAATATGACCTCACCCTTAGTCATGGCCATATGAATGTTAGTATATATATATATATATATATATATGGTTTTATGGTGGAAAAAGTGGATTTTTTTATAAATATGACCAACCCGTAATCGGGGACCTGAGACCAATTAATAGGTATGCCCAATAAATAAAAATCAACCCAACAAACTTTAATTGATCGTATTTTAGAAAGAAAAACAATAAGGACTAGATCCAAGGTTTAGATTTACGGTTTATATCACCATACCTTTACGGATCTTATAGGTGGTCCATAATATAAGAGACATAGTAGATGAAGGAGATGGTGTTCTTATTAAAGAGCCTTCAAATCCTTTATTAGATGTGCAAAACACTTTAGATATTATAGTATACAATCCACCTAAAGAAAAATATGTGTGTGGGAACTTTCGAAGATAAAAACTTAGTGAAGAAAATATAATTTCTCACTCCTCAACCCTCCCAAAAAAGTGAATAGTGTTTTTCTTTATCCATATATAACCCATAGGAGTGTTAATGCAACCTATACTCCTTCCCTAAACCTAAATATATAGGTACATGAAGTGGAATTGAAACAATTGGGGTTTCTATATAACTTTGGGCTTACTACTTAGTATATGGATTGTACGAGGGAGCCAATGAAAATAATTAAATTGGCTTCCAAATAGAGATATGAAAATTAAAAATTATGCCCCATCATTAACTTTATTTTATTTTTAATTGTAATCAATTTCAATATATAATTACAACTACACTATAATTTAAATATCTCTAACTAATTCGTAAAGCATATCGAGCAGAGGGGACTTCTAACTCCACTGGGAGAATCGCCTCGGCCCCATAAACAAGAGAGAACAGTGTATACACAGTGGGCTTCCTCTTAGTCGTCCGATATGACCATAAAATGGCTGGTATCTTCTCATCCCACGATTCTGGGAAATCCTCCATCGTTTTAGCCAAGATATTAACCAAAGTTTTGTTAGTCGCTTCAGCTTGACCGCTTCCGTTTGGGTATGCCACCGTCGAAGTGCGATGGGCAATGGAGTATTTATCTGTGAGCATCGTTACTTCTGAATTAATGAAAGGGGTTTCATTATCTGAAAGGATAACCTTTGGGATACCAAAATGATAAATGATGTACTCTCTGATGAAGTTGCTCACCACTCTCGATGTTTCCCTTCTTAGTGGTATCGCCTCATCGCACTTTGTGAAGCACTCCGTTGCTACTAGTATCCATATCTTCCCCCTCGAAAAAGCGTGTATTGCCCCTACCAGGTCGAACGCCTATGTGTGAAAAGGATAAGGCATTGCTAGAGAGTGTAAGTCCACTAAAGGGGCATGGATCATATTTCCATGAAGTTGGCAAGCCTTGCACTTTCGGACGAACTCAGCCGAATCTTTCTCCATCGTTGGTCAATAGTATCCCAAAGTCATCAACTGGTCATATAACTTGGCCCCTCCTATGTGAGATGGATCGTGCTCCTATTTGAGGACCTCGACTACTTCTTCCTTCGTGATACAATGCAACGGCCTGTTGAAGTATCCCTTTCGATAGAGCTGTCCCTCATGAACATAGAATCTCGATCTTTAGAACTGACCTCGACCTCCAAAATTGGTCATCATAACTTTAGGTTCCCAAAACTGACCTCAGCCTTTCGAATTGGTCGTTAACACGATAGGTCCTCAAAATAGACCTCGGACCTCAGAATTGGTCATCATAACTTTAGGCCCTCAAAATCAACGTCGACCTTCCTCAAAATAGACCTCGGCCCTCAGAATTGGTCATCACAACTTTAGGTCCTCAAAATCAACGTCGACCCTCAAAATTGGTCGCCCTAACTTTCGGTCTTCAGAATTTACCTTAGCCGTCATAATTGTTCGTCACAACTTTAGGTCCTCAAAACAGACCTCGGCCCTCAGAATTGGTCGTCCCAACTACAGATCCTCCAAATTGACCTCGGCCCTCAGAATTTCTCATGACAACTTTAGGTCCTCAAAATAGACATTGTCCTTGAAAATTGGTCGTCATAACTATAGGTCCTCAGAAATGACCCCAACCCTCAGACTTGGTCATCATAACTATAGGTCCTCAGAATTCACCTCAGCTCTCAGAATTCACCCCGACCCTCAGAATTGTTTGTCACAACTTTAGGTTCTCAAAATATTTGGCCCTCAAAATTGGACATTATAACTTTAGGTCCTCTGAATCGACCTCGGCACTCAGAATTGGTCTTCCTAACTTTAGGTTCTCAGAACTGACCCTGAACTTCAAAATTGGTCGTCACAACTTTAGTTCCTCAAAATAGACCTCGGTCCTCAGAATTGGTCGTCACCACTATAGGTCCTTAAAATAGATATCGGCCCTCAGAATTTGTTGTCATAACTTTAGGTCCTCAAAATTGAACTGGGCCCTCAAAATTGGTTGTCACAACTATAAGTCCTCAGAATAGACCTCGGAATTGGCCATCATAACTTTAGGTCCTTAGAATTAACTTCGACCCTCATAATTGGTCGTCCCAACTATAAGTCCTCAGAATTGACCTCGACCTTCAGAATTGGTCAACTTTAGGTCATCAGAAGTGACCTTGTCCACAAGTTGGTCGTCACAACTATAGGCTCTCAGGAGAGACCTCGGCTCTCAGAATTGGTCATCACAACTATAGGTCCTTAGAATCGACCTCGACCCTCATAATCGGTCATCTCAACTATAGGTCATAAAAATTGGCCTCGGCCCTCAAAATATGTTGCCACATCTATAGGTCCTTAGAATTGACCTCGACACCCAGAATTGATCGTCTTAACTTTAGGTCCTCAGAACCGACCTCGGCCCTCAGAATAGGTTGTCATAACTATAGTTCCTAATAATAGACCTCGACCCTCCGAATTAGTCATCACAACTATAGGTCCTCAGAATTGACCTCGACCCTCAAAATTTGACGTGATAATTTTAGGTCCTCAGAATTGACCTCAGCCCTCAAAATTTGTTGTCACAACTTTAGGTCCTCATAATTCCCCATCACAACTTTAAGTCCTCATAATCGACCTTGGCCCTCAGAATTGGTCGTCCTAACTATAGGTCCTCAGAACTCACCTTGACCCCCAGAATTTGTCATCAAAACTTTAGGTCCTCAGATTTGACATCGGCCCTCAGAATTGGTCCTCATAACTATAAGTTCTCAGAATTGACATCGACCCTTAGAATTGGCCGTCATAACTTTAGGTCTTAAGAACTGACCCCGACCCTCAAAATTTTTCAATCCAGCAATAGGTCCTCAGAACTGACCTTAACCCCCAAAATTGGTCGTCACAACTATAGGTCCTCAAAATAGTTGATATCCGGCGTAAACTATGTATAAAATATGTCGTTGGCCGTTTACTCCTCTGCATAAACAAATACCTAGACTTGGAACACTAATTACGGAGTGCAGCAGCAAGTAAGGATCGAATCCACAAAGACTAGTTGTTATAATTCTATTAATTTAATACTTCACAAATAAAAGTGTAAAAGATGATATGTGAGTAAATCATTAAACTAGGCATGTATTTAAACTTAAATTTAATAAAACGAGTAAAACTATAGGTTGAGAATCATCTCCCTCACAGGGGCTAAATAGAATAAATGGTTATATGAACATAAAAGAGCTAGCGAGATTAATCACATTTAGACAATTAATTAAACCTAGAGTTTTCACCCTCTAAATTCTCATAAAAGCTTAATTTGAGTTCGGTGTCAAAGAATATTTTCAGAATTACACATGAAAGGTCATAAATACGGAGCATACGTGATATACCCCGTTAAATCTCCTAAGTGTCATACAAAGAATAATTAACTCATTAAAACAACCCTAGACCCATCATACCATAGCAAAGCAACTAATTAACCCATGTGAGTTTAACAATCTCAACCTAGATTAAGTTACCTACAAAGCATGTTAAATGGCATTAATTAAATGAAAGAAAGTAAACCTACTTAACAAAGTAAGAAAGATAAAAACAAAGAAAGAGGAAGAACAATGGAAGCTTGGGTAAAATAGATAGAGATGATGAATAGTGTTCTTACAAACCAAAGTGGGTAAACCCTAGGAGAGAGAGAAGCAAAAACCTAACAATCCCCTCCAAACCCTAACCTCCCTAATATACAAGATGATGAAGATGAAAAATCGATTGTTTTTAATATGTCTTCCAAAGACCCACTTAAGTAATAAGTGGTAAAATAAATAAAGATAAAATAAATGATTTGTGATTTTTCGTGAAGACATTGGGCCAAAAACCCAAATTGTGAAATTACTAAAATGCCCCTGTACGTGCGATTATCGATGAAATTTCCTTGGAACACTACAAAACTTCACATTGACCACCGTAATACCTACAAAAGCTCAATTATACCTCGCAAAATATGTAAGCATATAAAATAGATGTTGTCTAGTTAACGAGCATAAATATAGGAATTAAGGTACCCGAGGGGGCTAAAATGCATTAGTAAAGAGGGTTAATATATGAAATATTTGAACCAAATCACACCTGTAACTTACACATTGCTAGTACCTAGAAATTAAATACAAAGCAAGAAGAACTACAAGTAAACCACAAGAAATGAGATATGTATAACATAGATAAATGCCACTTTCGAGGGCAAACGATTGCATTTAGCACATGCAATAAGCCGTTAAACTCCTACGTTACCCTAGCGGATGAGTGTTGTCTCATGAGGATTTTCAGGGATGAAACCCACAAACATCAAATTTCCTCAAAATATGCCCAACCAACAATTATGCCAAGTTCAACAACAATTAAATATTTTAACATATTATTAACAAAGCAAAAGCTTTGCTTAATAATCCAAAAATATTAACATTAAAATATTAAATACATGGAATTGAAACCTCAAATGTGAGTGGTGTGCATGCACATGAAAAAAGCTTTGATTCGGTAAAAACGCCTATGGCCCGGATAACAATTAGAGCATGCTTCCACTCAATCCTTTTTGGATATTACACTCAACGAATAGAAGCACTCGAAATAGGGTGTAACACACTCAGGACATGCGGGCATAAAGAGTAATTGTAAAAGAAAACAAGGCCGCACACATGTCATCGATGAAGAACGAAATATAAAAGTGAAAAATACTATTTCATGAAAGGATATCGCATATTAACCGATATGAAATGCACTTAAACAGATTATCGCTAATGTTCGACCTTTGAATCACATTACCCTAACATCAAATAGGACTTTTCGGGTATATAATTTAGGCTAGGCTGGGGTTTGGAATGAAGATAATATGTACGGATTCAAAGATGTTTGGAGTTGAAAAACTTGGGATAATGGAAAATAGAGGGAAATTTTAAAATTGGAAAATGATTTCCAAACAAGCATTAAGTATATCAATTGAGAGAGTAACAAGGATTATTGAATCACTATAAACAACATATACAAACTTACTATTTCTTTTATTTTCTTCTTTTCTCTTGTTTTCTTTTCTTTTCATTTCTCTTTTTTGTTTTTTTTATTTTCTCTTTTTCTTTTCTTTTTCACTACACTTTCTTCTTTTCTCACTCTGTTCATGCTTAAATTGCAACTACACTACACAACATCATTCATTCCCAAACATCATTCCAAACAAAGGTAAGAAACGTAATATGTATGGTTTAAAGTCCAATATGGAGTTGGTTAGGGGGTTTGGGACGAAAAGAAAGGTCATAATAGGGCTCGACGGGATTGACTAGGGACATGTATAAGGGTAAGGGTAAAGTCGTATGGGTTAAATATCAAAGAGGGCCGATGATCCTATCCTAAAGTTTCATGTGATTCTCGGGACTCAACACCATTGAAAATCATGCTCAAGTGATAATTCAATTAATATACAATCAATGAAAAGAAAATGAGATCGTCAACAAGATAAGTTTTTCAAGAAAGATAGAGTAATATATAAGCACTCAAAAACGAAGATAAGCATGAAGCTCGCTAGGTTTTTAGCGTACACAGAGCAACAAAAAGATAACAAGCTATAATTGTCCTACCGAATTATTTTAGAAAATATGCTCAAGTGCTTATGAGTTTTCAAGGTTTAATTCATGCAGTTATTCTCAATATTGAATAATTTGTGGACTAAAGTTTAATAACATGAAAGAAATATAAAATGAAACATTGAATTAGCAATTGGATAGGAAAATTATTAAATTTATCATAGGAAATTATGGCAAAAGGCCCAAGAAAGATAAGAAATAAAGAAAACAATTTTTGATTTTTTGATTTTTTTAATGTATAAGATTTAATTAATAAATATAAATATGGCCCACGATGAATAAAAATAAATTGAGATGCCTAATCACACCCTCTAAATTTAAATACACATTGTCCTTAACGAAATTAAAGACGCTATGAGAAAACGAGGGATAGAAATAAATCACCCCAATTGGAGCGATCCCCGAGGTAGTCGACGTGAGCCCTATTCACACCAAAGAAAAAAAAATATTTGCACAAAAATTAATTTTAAAGAAATCATATAGTAAGTCACAATAAGTAGAGGGGCTAAAGTGTAAATACTAGATAAATTGATGGTGAACATTTGATTTTATAAAAATGTGGGGGGGGGGTCACACACATCAAAATCCAATAGATAACCAACAACTACATTATCATTTCAAATTCCATAATTCCACAAAACAACTTAATACAATACAATACAATACAATACTAAAAAGCTAATATACTAAAATTAGAAAGAAAGAAAGGAAGAAAAAAATAAAAAGAATACTTCCCATTACAACAGTAGTACTCCGAAACTGGGACCACCAGAGGATCCCGACACATATCTTCAATCCCCAACTTTAGCCTTGTATGAAGTCCGCCTTGTAACATTCTGAATTTTTAAATGAGTATTTTTAAATAAAAAAATTAGAATATTCGAGAAAAATAAAATTTTGAATTTTATAAATTTTATTGGTTAAATATGTTGGTTATGATTTTAGAAGAATAGAACTTCAAGCGGAATTGAAATCGGATTTAAAACGAATTTTTAAACGAATGTTTAATATTTTGCCTTATGGCATTTTTAAGAGAAACTGCCAAATATTTTGCTTGATCGATCGATCGACCATTTTCATCGATGGATCGATGGTCCTAGAATTTGTGCGCAGAAGTTCGTCATTTTGAACAAATAACGAATTTTATTTTTATTTTTAACCCCTAAAATTTCCTATATAAAGGAGTTTCGGGTTTAGCTTTCAAAAACACATCTCTTACAAACCCTCAGCATCCAACCCCCTATTTTCTCTTCATCTTCCACCTTCAAAACCCAAACCTCCATTAAAACAGATTTTCAAGCATAATTTTGGGGGTCAAAACAAAAATAGTTCAAGGTGGTTCAAGAGGGTTTTTCAATCAATTTTTTGAGGAGAACCCGAATATCTCGTTAATTTCAACATCTAAAAATTAGGCAAGTTTATCCTATTATTTTTCTTTAGTGTTATGTGTCTTGATTATAGCCTCCATTAAAACTCATGTGTTCTAAAATAAATTAAGAACATAATATTTTGAAGAAATTAATTTCGGGGCTGTTTTGTGAAAATAATTAATAATAATAAATAATTATAACTTTGTTGTTATTTGAATTGTATTTATGTAGTTAGTTATATTGTGGGCACATACATGTAGAGGAGCCCTTAGCAATTTAATTTGGATGTTTTAGGTAGGAATTCCTAAATTAATTAAATTACTTGTGCTAGAAAATAAATAGCTATTATGGAACTTGCGATTAATAATGATTCCGAAAAATCATAATAATTATGTGTTCTTGATTTCCCCATATTTAGATTAAAAATCATTTATTGGGAATTTAATGTTGTTGAAAATATTATCATAAATTGTTGACTGTATCACTTATGAAATGTTATAATTTTGAATATCTTGGGAACATTGGTATTGTAGATAATTGGTTTTCACCCCTTATTATAATACACTTGTTAGGTATGGGACTAATAAGTGGGCCTTAGTTGCGATTTATGCTAATTAGGTATGGGACTAGTTAATATAAATTTGTGCGGGTTATATAAATCGCGGTGGGGGCAAATTATCTATTTTTATCGTTGTTGTGACAACCTAGGATTGATATCTAGGTGAAGTAAAATTGTTATAATCATCATTTATTAATGATGAGATGAAATTGTGTTTTGGGAACTTTTAAATTGGGACTAAGGAATATTTTGAGGATTTTCACATCGCTTTATGTGAATAACTAGCATGAGAAATTTTGGGAAATTAATACCGCAAGACTAAAACTGGTATTAAAATTAATACCGGGTCAGAGGACGATTTATGTCGTGTCGTGTGTAGAACCTTGTCATATCGTGAGGATCGCAGGGTAAAAATGGATCAGTCAGCGGACTTGTCAAGGGAAAGTATTTTTTGTGTAAATCACCCATAACGGGAAGACCGTCAAAATTTTGGTGGTGAAAATCATCCGTGGCGGGAGGATTGCTATTATAATATATTTTGGTGTAAATCACCCATGGCGGGAGGACCTCTATACCTAATTAATAAAGTGAGAAAAAATCATTCTAGTTAATTTAAACACATTAACATCGTGGGACTTGGGGTTAAATTTAAAATAATAATGGTGTGGCACATTTAAACCTTGCGGGTCCTTAGAAATTTATTGTTAAGGATTATAGACTTTCTTTTAATTAAAAGATTCTATTGTTATGGTCGTTATGTATAGCACTATTGTCTGGGTTCAAGGACCCTAATTGAAAGGAGTAGCCTATATTCATGCTCAAGGCCTTGGCTCTGACACATGCATTGACTAATATTTTCAGGGATTTAATTGGAGTAGCTGCATAGAAATTATTGAAGATCCTTCGAAAGTGCAACTGGAGCTATAAAATTATTTTAGCAGTTTATTTCTTCCTCTATTCAGCCATACTTATTGTGAGACTATATTTGGGTTTTTATTGGGCCTTTTAGTTCCAAAGTTGTCTTAAGATTTCAGTTTGATTTGATTTATTGTAATAATTGAGATATTCAGAGATTTCACTTAATGTACTTTTTATCGCACTTTGGTGATAAATCAGTTGGATGTTCTTAATATTTGTGAATGATTTAAAATATTCATCTTGTGGATTAAAAATAATATGTCTCACATTTGTCACATGCTAAGGATGATATTTAATTTATTAACGCCCAACTTAATTTTGGTGGCGGACGACGCCAGAATTTAGCGGAGTGTTAAAGATGGTATCAGAGCATGGTCTTAGGCCTCGTAGGTTATGAGTCTATTTAGGTTTCGCGTTACCGATCTTCGATTCCCTTTGTTGATTCGTACCTCCTAAAATAGTGGTCCTATCATACATGTTAGAGAAGTGTGAAAATACGAATGTCGATGAGAAGGATGCGTTAACATTTAGATAGCTTGGAGTTTTGTGGTGATTTTGGTAATTGATGTTAGAATTTATAATCTCTATGCGAATATCTTTAGAGGTGATTTGGAAGATGAGAGTTATTTAAGTATTGTTATAGCAAATTGTTTGTTATTATAAGTATCGATTTTTGTGATATGAAGAAATTTGAGGACCTTGAGGTTTAAATGAATTTTGGATATTTAATCGGGTGATGATTCGCGAGAGTGCGTGGTACGCCGTTGTTTTCATAGTTATGTATATATATAGGCTATATACACTATATTTTCGACAGTGGAATTTTGTGTGACTAGGATTGGGCGTATGGCCCCCTGATTTTTGGCACTTTACAGGTAGGCATATGTGAGCCTTATTTTTGTTTTATGCGGTTGGGTTTTCGTTAAATTTTGAGGACGAAATTTCTTGTTAGTGGGGAAGTATGAAACAACCCGAATTTTTAAATGAGTACTTTTAAATAAAAAAATTGGAATATTCGAGAAAAATAAAAATTTGAATTTATAATTTTACTGGTTAAATATGTTGGTTATGATTTTAGAAGAATAGAACTTCAAGCAGAATTGAAATCGGATTTAAAACGAATTTTTAATATTTTGCTTTCTGGAATTTTTAAGGGAAATTGCCAGATATTTTGCATGATCGATCGATCGACCATTTTCATCGATCGATCGATGGTTCCAAAATCTGTGTGTAGCAGTTCGTCATTTTGACGAAATAACGATTTTATTTTTATTTTTAACCCCTAAACTTTCCTATATAAAGGAGTTTCGGGTCTAGCTTTGAAAAACACATCTCTTACAAACCCTTAGTAGCCAACCCCCTATTTTCTCTTCATCTTCCACCTCCAAAACCCAAACCTCCTTTAAAACAGATTTTCAAGCACAATTTTGGGGGTCAAAACAAAAATATTTCAAGGTGGTTCAAGAGGGTTTTGCGATCAATTTTTCGAGAAGAACCAAAATATCTCGTCAATTTCAACATCTTAAAATCAAGCACGTTTATCCTATTTTGTTCCTTTAGTGTGATGTGTGTTGATTATAGCCTCCATTAAAACTCATGTGTTCTAAATAAATTAAGAACATAATATTTTGAAGAAATTAATTTCGGGGCTGTTTTGTGAAAATAATTAATAATACCAAATAATTATAACTTTGTTGTTATTTGGATTGTATTTATGTAGTTGGTTATATTGTGGGCATATACATGTAGATGAGCCCTTAGCAATTTAATTTGAATGTTTTACGTAGGAATTCCTAAATTAATTAAATTACTTTTGCTAGAAAATAAATAGCTATTATGGAACTTGCGGTTTATAATGATTCGAAAAAATCATAATAATTGCGTGTTCTTGATTTCCCCATATTTAGATTACAAATCATTTATTGGGAATTTAGTGTTATTGAGAATATTATTATAAGTTGTTGATTGTATCACTTAAGAAATGTTATAATTTTGAATATCTCGGGAATGTTGGTATTGTAGATAATTGGCTTTCACCCCTTATTATATTGCACTTGTTAGGTATGGGACTAATAAGTGGCCTTAGTTGCGATTTATGCTAATTAAGTATGTGACTAGTTAATATAAATCTATACGGATTATATAAATCGGGATGGGGGCAAATTATCTATTTTTACCGTTGTTGTGACAACCTAGGATTGATATCTAGGTGAAGTAACATTGTTATAATCATCATTTATTAATGATGGGATGAAATTGTGTTTTGGAAACTTTTAAATTGGGAATAAGGAATATTTTGAGGATTTTCACATCGCTTTTAAGGGTGGGGAAAATTTATGTGAATAACTAGTATGAGAAATTTTAGGAAATTAATACCGTAAGACTACAACTGGTATTAATATTTATTGGCCACATAATGTGTCCAGCCGGGTCAGATGACGATTTATGTCATGTCATGTGTGGAACCTTGTCATATCGCAATGATCGTAGGATAAAAATGGATCAGACGACGGACTTGAGAAGGGGAAGTGTTTTTGGTGTAAATCACCCATGACAGGAGGACCGTCAAAATTTTGGTGGAGAAAATCACCCGTGGCGGGAGGACCACTATTATAGTATATTTTGGTGTAAATCACCCATGGCGGGAGGACCACTATACCTAATTAATAAAGTGAGAACAAATCATCCTGATTAATTCAAACACATTAACATCGTGGGAATCATGTTAAATTTAAAATAATATTGGTATGACAAATTTAAACCTTGCGGGTACTAGAGATTGTTAAGGATTATAGACTTTCTTTTAATTAAAAGATTCTATTTTTATGGTCATTATGTATAGCACTATTCTCTGGGTTCAAGGACCCTAATTGAAAGGAGTAGCCGATATTCATGCTCAGGGCCTTGGCTCTGACACATGCGTTGACTAATATTTTCAGGGATTTAATTGGAGTAGCTGCATAGAAATTATTGAAGATCCTTCGAAAATGCAGCTGGAGCTATAAAATCTTTATGCACTTTATTTCTTCCTCTATTCAATCGTACTTATTGTGAGACTATATTTGAGTTTTTATTGGGCCTTTCGGTTCCAAATTCGTCTTAAGATTTCAGTTTGGTTTGATTTATTGTAATAATTGAGATATTCAGAGATTTCATTTGATGGACTTTATATCGCACTTTGGTGATAAATCAGTTGGATGTTCTTAATATTTGGGATTGATTTAAAATATTCATCTTGTGGATTAAAAATAACATGCCTCACATTTGTCACATGCTAAGTATGATATTTAATTTATTAATGCCCGACTTAATTTTGGTGGTGGCCGACGCCAGAATTTAGCGGAGTGTTACACGCCTCTCTTTCACCATTACCACAAATGTCGCATGAAATATATGCACAATGTCCTCATTGACGCGACCATTCTTGGCAAGAAAAATGCGCCCAATTGTTGCGACGTAAGATGACTCCCCTTTCACAATGATATCCTTGGACACCCCGGGAGGGCACACACTTGGACGAATCAAAATAATAATTAGACAAGACAAAAAAATTGTAAAGTGCAATTAAAGTTAGTCGGTGAATGAGTTGAAATGGAGAGTGTAAGTGTGTGGAATCAGGTGAAAATAGACCACAATGTGATCAAATGTGTCGGGGTGCGACAACGAGTGAAAAATACACAAGTGTATACTAAAAATCTTGAAAAAAATTGGTTTGTGAATTTTAGCGAACACTTGGTGTGCACAATGTGGTATAAGGTTGTGAGAGTGCCATTTGAGCCAACAACCAAGCCCCATTTATGAACAAACCAAGAATCCAACAATAATTGTGTTCATGAATGAATATAATTCAACAATTAAGCACAAAAAAAAATGTTGGAACAAAAAAAATGGAGAACACCCAACACAAACTTCTCACATGTAAATATATATACAAAACCTTAAATTATTGACAATTATAGACCAACACCACCAATGAGATATGAAAAGTAGGAAGAATTTGTACCTTAACTGTGAAAAAAATGGTGAAATGGATTTAAGTTTGTGTGGGGAAAGAAAATAGGGCACAAAATGGTGAGGGGCAGTTGGGGAGTGGAAATTCATAAGTTAAAGAAAAAATAACTAAAACATGTTGCTCTCGGTCGACCAAGTGTCAGAACCTGGTCGACCACATTTTCTAATTTAGTCGTGGCACTGAGACAGTGTGCGAGGATTAGATAAACCGGTCGATCGGGTTCTGACCCGCGGTCGATCGCATCCTGATTTACTGACCTGCTGCGTTATTTTGGGACTTGTTTCTCCTTTTGTTAAGACCAAGACCTGCTATCCTTTGGCCGAAAGACATGCTCATCATTTTTTAAAGACCTTCTCACTTATTGAAAAGCCAAAGACCACCCACATTTTGTAATGGAAAATACCTGCTATGTTTTTTAAAAGCCAAAGACCACTTTTTTTTATGCCAGATGCTTTGTGTTATGCAAGGGACTTGCTCTCATTATGTTTAGCCTTGAAAGCTTTCCTTTTTTTTTCAAAGACACCACATGGTTGTAACGGAAAAAAAATGGGGATTCAAAAAAAGATTTAAAATTAAACTAAGTAAAATTATATATATATAAAAACTGAAAAATATATATAGAAATTACTAAAAAAAATACATACACTACAATACTAATGTAAGTATGAAATTTACAAAGGGCGACACACACACACACATATAAAAAAAATGAAAATATATGCATAAAAGTGCGGATGATTGTGTGCAAAATAAAGAAAATATTTTTGTTAGTTAATTTTTTTCAACTTTTTAACAACCGCATGTCCGGGGAATACAATCTCCGTAAATTAAAACACGTTGATGTAACACCCCGGTTGCCCGGGGAGAGCGACCGGAGAGCCACTATCGATAAAATAAATCCAAATCCACAAGTAAAAAGGTATAGAGCATCTAAATCACATTATAGAAAAGAAATCACTAATCTCAAATTTCTTCAAATATTAAATACAACAAGTCTCTTGAAATAATACAACTAACTATCTCGAAAGAAAAATAAATCTCCATGCTCTATACATCAAAATAAATACAAATCTTCTCATCTCGAATATTCTCAAATATTCATCCCAAAATAATCCATGCTAAAATCATCCCAATTGGTCCATAGCGCTCAGATCCACGCTAACCTGCCAACTAAAAGAAAATATGGGGAAGTACACAATACGACAGGAAAGATGCTGAACAAATATTAGCGGTGAATAAAACGTAACAAATACGAGTACGAATATTCAAATCAAATGCGAATCTCATAAGCATTTTTGTGAATATAATTTCTCAACAACACATTAATCCAAGTTACCAAGCCTCACCATACGCGCCATACTTTATCAAGTAGCCGGAACAAGAATCTTGACTGGTGCCCAACATCAGTGCCATATTAAAATCTCATGACAACATGCTCAACACAATAATAATATCACATGAATCGAAATTAGATTTCAACAATAATTTTCAGATTTCCAAATGAATTTCCAAATCGAATAACACTCGTGATATTTAAGGAGCATATTATGTAAAACCCCATACCTAAAACCACCAAAAGAAACCAGCATAATTCTGCCCAGAAATCTCAGGTTTCACCATAAAAATAAGTCCACAAAGATCCACAAATCATTTTTAAGCCCCACCTCAAAACAACCCCAAGAACACCTCTAATCTAAGGTTGGAACTCACACATCTCAAGGGACAAGGTGTATATAAAAAGGAGAGGAATATAAAATATATATTTGCTGCATAGTTTTGTGCCAAAAGTCTGTTCCAAAATAGTCACCCACGACCCCTTTTATAAGATAAAAATAAAAGAGTTTGAATGAAACTAAAACTCCTCAAAACAGCTTGCTACGCACGAAAACTAAAGGGATCGATCGATCGATCACTAGCGTCGACCGATCTATTGCCCAGAAAAACTGGCAGTTCGACTTAAAAATTATAAAGGACAAATATTTATAAATCTTTTTAAAAATCCGTTTGAACTCCGATTTCGAAACTTTTTGAAATTCTCGTCTTTAAAAATAAAATCCAACATATTTCAGCCATAAAAATAATTTTATCTCAAAATTTATTTTTCCTCTATATTTTGAAAATACCCCCAAAATTATGCGGGTTGTTACACTTCCCCACTAACAATAGAATTTCTCCCTCGAAATTCACCAAAAGCCTAACTCTAAAAAATAAGGCCACTACAACTATCTCCAAAAATAATCTCGTCACAAAAAATTCCAATATCTCACATCAAATCTCGGAACCTGTCACGAAACGATCATCTAAAATTTCTATCTCCAAATACGCGCTACAAAAATGCAACATACCCAAAACCCAAGACCCGAGGGTGGTCGTATTCCTAAGCCCTGATACCATTTATAACACCCCGACTGCACGGGGAGAGCGGCAAGAGCGCCACTATCGATAAAATAAATCCAAATTCACAAGTAATAATGTATAGAGCATCTAAATCCCACAATAGAAAAGAAACCACTAATCTCAAATTTCTAAATATATTAAATACAATAAGTATCTTGAAATAATAGAACTAACTATCTTAAAAGAAAAATAAATCTCTAATGCTCTATACATCAAAATAAATACAAATCTTATCATCTCGAATATTCTCAAATATTCTTCCCCAAAATAATTCCGCTAAAATCATTACAATTGGTCCATATCGCTCAAATCCACGCTAACCTCCCAACTAAAAGAAAATATGTGGAAGTACACAATACGACATGAAAGATGCTCAACAAATATTAGCGATGAATAAAACGTAACAAATACGAGTACGAATATTCAAATCAAATGCGAATCTCATAAGCATTTTTATCAATATAATTTCTCAATAACACATTAATCCGAGTCACCAAGCCTCACCATACCGCGTCGTACGTTATCAAGTAGCCGAAATAAGAATCTTGGTGGGTGCCCAACATCAGTGCCATATTAAAATCTCATGACAACATGCTCAACACAATAGTAATACCACATGAATCGAAATCAGATCCCAACAATAATTTTCATATTTCCAAATGAATTTTGAAATTCAAATATGAGTTCAATTAAACATGAAATCAACGGAATAACACTCGCGAGATTTAAGGAGCATATTGTGTAAAACCCTATACCTTAAACCACCAAAAGAAACCAACATAAATCTACCCTGAAATCTCAGATTTCACCATAAACATAAGTCCACGAAATCCACAAATCATCTCCAAGCACCACCACAAAACAGCCCCAAGAACACCTTTAATCTAAGGTTGGAACTCACAAATATGAAGGGCCAAGGTGTATATAAAAAGGAGAGGAATATAAAATATATATTTGCTGCATATTATTGTGCCAAAAGTTCATTCCAAAATAGTCACCAACGACCCCTTTTTATAAGTTAAAAATAAAAGAGTTTGAATCAAACTAAAACTCCTCAAAACAGCTTGCTGCGCACGCAAACTGAAGAGATCGATCGATCGATCCCTGGCGTCGATCGATCGACCGCCCAGAAAAACTGGCAGTTCGGCTTAAAAATTATAAAGGACAAATATTTAAAAACCCATTTAAAAATCCGTTTGAACTCCGATTTCGAAACCGTTTGAAATTCTTGTCTTTAAAAATAAAATCCAACATATTTGAGCCATAAAAATAATTTTATCTCAAAATTTATTTTTCCTCTATATTTTGAAAATACTCCAAAAATTACGCGGGTTGTTACAGTTGAACCTATAAAAAAATGTTAGGACCAAGCATACAAAAAAAGCAAAAAAAATAAAGAAAAAAATTTAACTAATTAAACTAAAAGCTATACTCAACTAAATAAAAATAAAAAACTTAACTATGTACAAACTAAATTTCAATTACTCACTTAACTATACAGTAAAAGTTGAAATTTCTGAGGGTCCGCCCAAACAAAGATTTGACTTTGAGGTATAATTGGCAGTCCCTCACTTGAGTGCATACCTTTCAAAAATCATAATTCCGTTTGAACAACGGAAGGTATGTGTACGGCGAAAGAAAAAAACCATCATCAATCAAATTTTTTGCGGGGATTATGGGGGGTTTGGATTGGTCGGGAGATAGGCACACATGGGATCCGGGAAAAATTGAATTTCCTCCCAAAGGATTTTCAAAAAGCAAGGAGGGAGGGGCACACAACAGAGAGGATCCCCTCAAAGTGACCAACTCGAACAAGTATTCCTCGTCGGCGAACGAATTGAACTTTTCAAATCTTTCAACCGACTCATAAGAATGGTGTAATGGTTGAATAACAGTGAATGTAAATGGGGAGGAAATGAATTCAACTTAAAGAGATGATTCGTCATCGCTCGATGGTTGAATTCCAAAGGAAAAATATTCACGTTCAATGCAATGTTCTTCCAAAATCATTTGAGATGAAAAACAAGTGTTCAAATTGTCTTTGTTGTTCAGGGAAGAAATCATCTCATTGCAAAGTGCGTCAGTCTCCATATCTTCACCATTTTCATTTTCCATTATGCCTTGGGCTAAACGCAAAATGGTTTGTTCCAAAGTAGGCATCGTCGGCTCAAAAATCTCGGATTCCTCATTTGGTTCAAAATATTCATCGTCTTTCGAAGTTTCAAGAGAAGAATCATCGTTGGATGTAAATAACAAATCCAAATCATGCTCCCAACAATGATTTTCCTCCCGATAAAAGTTGTCAAAATTTTCCATTTTTTTATTTTGTAACGCCGCACCAAACGAATTCGGTCGCTTTGCAACTTCTCCAAATAGACTAATTTGAGAAATATTATCGTAACTTTCAAGCTTATTAGTATAACAACTTTGAAAGTTATTGTCATAATAGTTCGGAGAACTACTATCGCAATGACTTTCAAATTCGTTATTGTAATAAGTTTGAGGCATTTTGTCATTAGAATAAGTTTTAAAAATTCCCAAATCGCTATTTTGATTTTTTAAATATTCTCTAAAAGTAATCTTGCAATTTTCATTCTTCTCAACATGCAAGTATTCACCGAAAGTTATAGGGTTAGAGGGACTTTGAAAATTATTCTTAGGAAAAACTCCCGAACCCAAATCATTAGTGTAAGACATACTTACCAAAAATGGTTCCTCAATGGATTCATAACAATGTGGTGTGAAGGCGCGAATTCGACGTTTCTTGGCCCTCGGATGGCCAAGCCTGCAAAACTCGTTAAAACAAAAATAAAAATAGAAAGAAAAAATAGTAAGAAATATTAAGTCAATAAAATTCTAAAACGAACAAGTCCCCGGCAACGGCGCCATTTTTAATAGCCGGCGTAAACTGTGTGTAAAATATGTCGTTGGCCGTTTACGCCTCTACACAAACAAATACCTAGACTTGGCACACTAATTACGGATTGCAGCGGAAAGTAAGGATCAAATCCACATAGACTAGTTATTAGAATTCTATTAATTTAATACTTCACGAATAAAAATGTAAAAGATGATATGTGAGTAAATCATTAAACTAGGCATGTATTTAAACTTAGATTAAATAAAACGAGTAAAACTATAGGTTGACGATCATCTCCCTCACACAGGAAAAATAACATAAATGGTTACATGAACATAAAAGCGCTAATGAGACTAATCACATTTGGACAATTAATTAAACCCAGAGTTGTCACCCTCTAAATTCTCATAAAAGCTTAATTTGAGTTCGGTGTCAAAGAAGATTCTCGAAATTACACATGAAAGGTTGTAAAATACGGAGCATACATGATATACCTTGTTAAATCTTCTAAGTGTCATACAAAGAATAATTAACTAATTAAAACAACCCTATACCCATTATACCATAACAAAGCAACTAATTAACCCATGTGAGTTTAACAATCTCAACCTAGATTAAGTTACCTACAAAGCATGTTAAATGGCATTAATTAAATGAAAGCAAATAAACCTACTTAACAAAGTAAGAAAGCTATTAAACAAATAAAGAGAAAGAACAATGACAGCTTGGATAAAAGAGAGAGGGATGATGAATAGTGTTCTTACAAACCAAAGTGGGTAAACCCTAGGAGAGAGAGAAGTAAAAACCCAACAATCCCCTCCAAACCCTAAACTCCCTAATATGCAAGATGATGAAGATAAAAAATAGATTGTTTTTAATATGTCTTCCAAAGACCCACTTAAGTAATAAGTGGTAAAATAAATAAAGATAAAATAAATGATTTGTGCAAAGTGGTTTTGGTGTTGTCCTTGATCCGCGAGAAATCTCGTAACTTCTTTGTTATTGATCGAAATCACGCATCGTCAGTGGGCACGCGAAGATGACTCAGAGGGACTCAACTTTCGTGAAGACATTGGGCTAGAAACCCAAATTATGAAATTACTAAAATGCCCCTGTACGTGCCATTGTCGACGAAACTTCCTCGGAATGCTACAAAACTTCATACTAACCACCGTAATACCTATAAAAGTTCAATTATACCTCGCAAGATATGTAAACATATAAAATAGAGGTTTTCTGGTTAACGAGCATAAATATAGGAATTAAGGTACCTAAGAGGGCTAAAATGAATAAGTAAAGAGGGTGGATATGTACAATACTGGAACCGAATCAATAATCCTCGTCCCTCATAATTGATCGTCACCATTCTTGGTCCTTGGAATAGACCTCGACCTCAAAATTGGTCATCACAACTTTATGTTATCAGAGTAGACCTAGGCCCTCAAAATTATTCATCATAACTTTAGGTCCTCCAAATTGACCTCGACACTCAGAATTGGTGGTCACAACTTCAGGTCCTCAGAATAGACCTCGGCCCTTAGAATTGGTCGTCATAATTTTAGGTAGTCAAAATTGACCTCGACCCTCAAAATTTGTCATCACCACTATAGGTCCTCAAAAAAGACCTCGGCCGTCAGAATTGGTCATAACAAATTTATATCCTCATAATAGACCTCGGGCCTTAGAATTCATCATCTCAACTATAGGTCCTCAGAATTGACCCTGGCCCTAGAATTGGTCCGTATAACTAGGTCCTCAGAATTGACCTCGGACCTCAAATTGGTGGTCACAACTTTAGATCCTCTGAAGAGAACTTGGCCCTCATAATTAGTTGTCACAACTTTAGGTCCTCAGAACTGACATCGACCCCCAGAATTGGTCATCCCAACTTTAGGTCCATAAAACTGAACTCAGACCTCCATATTGGTCGTCAAAACTATCGCTCCCCATAATAGACCTCGGCCCTTAGAATTGTTCCTCAAAACTTTAGGTCGTCAGAATAGACCTTTGCCCTCAAAATTGGTCATCACAACTTTAGGTCCTCAAAATCGACCTCGACCCTCAAAATTGGCCGCCCTAACTTTTTGTCCTCAAAACTAACCACGACCCTCAGAATTGGTCATCCCAACTATAGATCCTCATAATTAACCTCGACCATCAAAATTAGTCATCATAAATTTAGGTCTTTATAATAGACGCTGTCCCTCAAAATTGGTCATCACAACTGTAGGCCTTCAAAATTAATTTCTTATAATTGGTCATCAAAATAATAGGTCCTCAGAATTCACCTTGGCCCTCAGAATTGGTCGTCACAACTTTAGTTTCTAATAATAGACCTCAACCCTCCAAATTTATCATCATAACTTTCGATCCTCAGAAGTTACCTCTACCCCTAAAATTGGTTTGTCCTAACATTAGGTACACGAAATTAACCTCGACCCTCAATATTCATACTCACAACTTTACGTCCTCAGAATCAACGTTGGCCCTCAAAATTGGTCTCCCCGGCTTTAAATCCTAAGAACTGACCTCGGCCTTCAGAATTGGTCATCGTAAATTTAGGTCCTCAAAATAGACTTAGCCCTAAGAATTAGTCCTCACCACTATAAGTCCTAAGAATACACCTCGTCCCTCAGAATTTTTCATCACAACTTTAGGTCCTCAGAATTCACATCTGCCATCAGAATAGGTTATTACGACTATATGTCCACAGAATTGACTTCGGCCCTCAGAATTGGTCGTCACAACTATATGTCCTTAGAATAGACCTCAAAATTTCTCATCAAAACTTTAGGTCCTCAGAATCAACCTCGACCCTCAGAATTGGTTGTCCTAACTATAGGTCCTCATAATTGACCTCGACCCTCAGAATTGGTCGTCACAACTTTAGGTCTTAAAAACTGACCTCAACCCTCAGAATCGGTTATCACAACTATAGGTCCTTAGAATAGACATCGACCATCAAAATTGGCCATAACAATTTTAGGTCCTTAGAATCGACATCGGCCCTTAGAATTGGTCATCCCAACCATAGGTCCTCAGAATTCACCTCGATCCTTAGAATTGGTCGTCATTACTTTAGGTCATCAAAACAGACCTCGAACCATAGAAATTGTCATACCAACTATCGGTCCTCAGAACTGACCTTTACCGCCAAAATCGGTCATCACATCTAAAGGTCCTTATAATTTACCTCGGCCCTCAGAATTGGTCGTCACAACTTTAGGTCCTCAAAATTAATCTCGGCCCTTAGAATTGGTTACCCCTACTTTAAGTCCTCAGAACTGACCTTGGCCCTCAGAATTGGCCATCACAAGTTTAGATCCTCAAAATAAACCTCGACCCTCAGAATTGTTCATCGCAACTATAGCTCCTTAGAACAAGCCTCGATTCTCAGAATTGGTCATCACAACTATAAATCCTCAGAATAGTCCTCGACCCTCAGAATTGGTCGTCATAACTTTAGGTCCTTAAAATAGACCTCATCCCTCAAAATTATTCATCTTAAATATAGGTCCTCAGAATTGACCATGACCCTCATAATTGATCGTCACAACTTTATGTCCTTAGAATAGACCTTTTCCCTTAGAATTGGTCATCACAACTTTAGGTCCTCAGAACTGACCACGACCCCCAAAAATTGGTCCTCCAAACTTTTGGTCCTTAAAACTGACCTCGACCTTCGGAATAGAACTTGGCCCTCAAAATTGGTTATCATAACTAAAGGTCCTCAGAATTGACTTCGGCCCTCAGAATTGATCATCACAACTATAGGTCCTTAGAATTCACCCTGGCCTTCAGAATTTATCGTCACAACTTTATTTCCTCAAAATAAACCTCGACCCTAAAAATTTATCATCACAACTTTAGGTGCTCAGAAGTTACCTCGACCCTCAGAATTAGTCGTCCTAACTTTAGGTCCTCGAAACTGAGCTCAGACCTCAGAATTAGTCATCACAACTTTAGGTCCATATAATGAACCTCAGCCATCAGAATCGGCCCCCCCTCGACTTCAGGTCCCTCAAAACAAATCTCGAACGTCATAATTTTTCATCATAACTTTAGGTCCTCAAAATAAACCTTCACCCTCAGAATTGGTTGTCACCATTATAGGTCCTCAGAATAGACCTTGGCCCTCAGAATTTGTCGTCATAACTTTTGGTCCTCAAAATTGACATCGGCCATCAGAATTGGTCATCACAACTATAGGTCCACAGAATGGACCTCGACCCTTAAAATTGGTCGTCAGAACTATAGGTCCTTAGAATAGACCTCAAAATTTATCATCATAACTTTAGGTCCTCAGAATCAACCTCGGCCCTCAAAATTGGTTATACCAACTATAGGTCCTCAAAGTTGACCTCGACCCTCAAAATTAGTCATCATAACTTTAGGTCTTCAGAACCGACCTTGACCCTCATAATCGGTTATCACAATTATATGTCCTCATAATTGGTCATCACAACTTTAGGTTCTCAGAATCAGCATCAGCCTTTAGAATTGGTCGTCCTAACTATAGGTCCTCAGAATTGACCACGACCCTCAAAATTGGTCGTCATAACTTTAGGTCTTCAAAATATACCTCGACCCTTAGAATTGGTCATTACAATTACAGTTCCTCAGAACTAACCTTGACCCCCAAAATTGGTCATCACAGCTACAGTTCCTCAGAACTAACCTTGACCCCTAAAATTGGTCATCATAACTATAGGTCCTCAGACTTTACCTCGACCCTTAAAATTGGTCATATAAACTTCAAGTCCTCAAAATTAACCTCAACCCTCATAATTGGTCACCCCAACTTTAAGTCCTCAGAACTGACCTCGTTCGTCAGATTTGGCAGTCACAAGTTTAGGTCTTTAAAATAGACCTCGGCCCTCTAAATTGGTCATCATAACTATAGCTCCTAAGAACAGGCCTTGGCTCTCAGAATTGGTCATCACAACTATAGGTCCTCAGAATAGGCATCGACCCTCCGAATTGGTCGTCATAACTTTAGGTACTTAGAATAGACCTCAACCATCAGAATTGGTCATCTCAACCATAGGTCCTTAGTATTCACCTCGTCCCTCAGAATTCATCGTTATAACTTTATGTACTCAGAATAAACTCGATCCTCATAATTGGTTATCATAACTTTAGGTCCTCAGAACTGACCTCGATCCCCAAAATTAGTCGTCCCAACTTTAGGTCCTCAAAACTAACCTCGACCCTGAGAATTGGTCGTCATAACTATAGGTCCTTAGAGTAGACCTCGACCCTCAGAATTGGTCCTCCCAACTATAGATCTTCGTAATTGACCTCAACCTTCAGAATTGGTCATCATAACTTTAGTTCTTCAAAATCAACCTCGACCCTAAGAATTGGTCACCCCAACTATCAGTCCTTAGAACTGACCTTGGACCTCAAAATTGGATGTCACAACTTTAGGTCCTCGGAGTAGAACTCGAACCTCAGAATTGATTATCACAACTTTAGGCCCGTAGAATTGACCCCGGCCCTCAGAATTGTTCATCCCACACATTGATCCTCCAAATTGACCTTGGACCTTGCAAAAACCCCATTCTGTTACCCTTTAAACTCTCCTTAGGTCCTTAGCACCTCCCTTCATCACTATAAACCCATGGCATACCCCGAGTATTGACTTAGAAGCCATCGGGTACTCCCAAGTTCCGTTTGACCAAAATTCAAACTCTTTAGATCGATTGAGACTGAATGAATCTTCGAAGGTCACTGAATCCCCTTTCCAACGGTCTACTTCATGCATGATTCTGACTTACGGTACGGACGAACGATCCGTTTTACTCTGAGAAGTCACCAAATGCTTCTAGGGCCCAGTTGACCAAAGTTAACTCCCCGAACTGGATCAAACTCTTTGGAATATCGAAGTAAATATCCTAACCTTTCCAACGGTACACCCCATGTGCAATTCAGACTTACCATGTGGACGAATGATCCGTTTGCGTCCGATGATTCCCATCCAATGGATCGACGAGCGCTTCCGAGCCAAATTTGACCCAAAGTCAACTCCTAAACCCGAGAGCGATCCAAATGACTTTCTAAGGTCCCTCAATTACCTTTCCAATGATTTGCCCCGTGCATGATTCGGATCAACGATTTGCGCTCTGCAATCGGTTTTCTAAAAAGGCCTGAAAGACACTACCAAACGGCAGGTCTCAGACCCTGCCTATTGGCAGTGTGCCTAAACACAGCTGCCAATTAGCAAGAATAGGGATATGCCAATCGGCAATGCCATGGGCCTATAAAAAGGAGGCCTTGTCCTCATTGCAAAAGGAGCCGAGATAAAAAACATATCTCTCTCAGCAAATCTAGAAAACCTCTCTCAAAGTCGGTGTGATTTCCACATCCGAATCCTTTTCCAGCCTTCACCTTTCATCATCCTTTTCATCAAACTTGGTGAGTTAACCACTCTCCATCATCATCCAAGTGCAAAGGCTTCTCTTCAACATTCAAGATCAAGCTCAAGATCTTCAATAAGGTCTAATTTTCTCAATTCTCTCCATAAATTCTCATAAATTCGCAATAATTTATTTTATTACTTAGCACTATTATCCTCTTATCTCACATATCCTAATATACTTTTTATTAAGTATTATTGCACCTCTCTTATTTTCATAAAAAAACCAAAGAACAAGAAAAAGAGGGTTTTCTCATAAATTCCAAACGGGAATTCTCACACTTTTCTTACACTTCTCTCATAACTAAAACATTTTTCTTTACACACACACACACACATACACACAAATAATAGAAGTCCTCGACTGGATTTATGGGATAAACCCCACCCCTTATTTTGCATACGAACTACGTTGACTTTGATGTCTTTATAGGCTACATAGGCATCTCGGGGTAAAACCCGAGACTCGAGTCTTATTTTTCACTATTTTTTCCATTTTCTATTTTCTCTAAATTCAATTCTCTTAGATTACATATATATGCATATATTTTTTCTTAGTGGCGTATTATTCCACATGCGTTGTCGTTCCATTGTAACGATCAACATAAGGATAATCGCATAAATCCTATTTTCTAATAGTATTTTTACATTCCTACGGATGACTCGCTTTACCTCTTCCATGGTACAAGTCGATAACTCCTATCTCCACTACATATACACATGCACACATATCACGGGGAAAATAAAGGAAAACAACAAAAACCCATGAGAGACCATAAGGGCGGAATGGGTGCCTAACACCTTCCCATTTCGTAACTTATCCTCTGGACCCTTTTCGAATCATTTTGGTTTCATGTGTATCAGTATGTCTTTGGATGCTGTCCTTCGGGATGGATCCCTTTCTTTTGTTTGTTTTGAGTAAAATAGACTAGCGACTCCTTCTCTCTACATTTTTCACCTTATCAACAACGCCGATTGAAGCGCTCTCGAGAGGGACGCACGGGACCTAGGATCCTCACTCCACGAGGATCGGGGATGTCTACAGTGGCGACTCCGCTGGGGATTTTCTATTTTGAGGGCTAGACTCTATTTACATGGATGTTATGATTGTTTATATTTCCCCCCATTTTGCATGTTCCCCTTTTCCATGTGTACCCCATACTTATGCTTCTATTCACACACTTGTAGAACAATTATCCATGTACACTTCACACCACGTGCACCTAGGATCACATATATCCATATGTTGCACGCATCACCCATCCATACTTGGTGTACCATTGACACTTGTACTTTCTTCCCTCTTTGGCATAATCAAGAAAGACATTCTCATAAGATACTAATAAGAGAATCATGCATGATTCACACGACATAACCAAAGAGCATTGTTATTGACCAAATTTTGTCTAGTAACTAGAGGGTCATTTCGTGATGGGCGCTGATCCGACAAGGCGCAGTTAGCCTAAGAGATATGACTCTCACCTTCCATTGGCCAAGTACCTTCGATGTATATCGAACGATTCCCCCGCATCGTACCGCTTGACCGAAGTCTTGACGGGAGGTATATTGTAGGGAACTCGTTCACGTACGCCGAGTATATAGAATTCTCTCTCACACGTACCGTCCCCATAAGGTATATAGTGAGGCAATTTAGGTACACTCAGGTATATCAAATGGCTTGTCCACACGTACCAATTGCCCGCAAGAGCAATACGTATATCGTGGAAGTCATGCCAAAGGGGGAACCCTTTTCGATTCGCTCAACCAAACTGCATACCCGCATATAGGTGTCAAGCCTAGGACACACAAGTTAGATTGTCGGTTTCTACCTGAAACTATGTCGAAATTTCGAGTCTCCCTACCGCCCAAATTTTTGCGCATTTTTAAAATGAGACCATATCCATGATCCTGGTCACAAGTCCAGCCATAGCTTTGCATATATTACAAACCTAACTTTTCCAGGCTTGGGTCCCGTCCGACATTTTATTTTGCATTTAGGAGAATTTAATACAAGTGAGAACATAATAATTATAATAATCATGCTGGGGTCCGTCTCCCGAAAAAAAATCAAAAAATATTTCTCCCTTATTTATAAAAAAGCCAAAAACATGTGTCCTCTTTTTATCAAAAATCATTTTTTTTGTCTTTTCATCTCAAAAAGAAAAAATTTCATCCCCTTTTTCTCAAAAATAAATCCCATTTTTACACCTTCTCAGGTCGATCGCAACCCCTTGACCTGGCTCCTTATTGGCTTCGGTCTTCAGTCAAAATCACCCCAGAGTTCCGTCCGTTCCCCTATTACTTCTTTCCACTCCGGCATCCATCCTCTTTCTTTACAAAACACAGATCAAGTACCCATTGTGCATCCAGATCTGACGACAGTCCTAGCTCAGCTTGTGTCCAAGGTTGATAACCACCAAACTGAGGTCCGAGATATGCAACGAAATTAGGTTCCCGTTCCTCAAGAGCCCGAGGCCCTATTCTCTCTTGCTATGGATCCACCAGAGCCCATCTGGGTTCCCGAAGAGTATCAGCATGATCCACGTGTCCCTCCTGTTAATGTGCCGCCGCCTGCCCAGCTTCCTATGTCGAACCTTGCCCAGCCTGGGGCTAACTTGCCTATGATCATTGATACGAAGGAAGAAGAGCTGAACAAAGTTAAAGAGGACCTCAAGATGCTCACTAAGAAGTTTGACCAAGTCAAAATCTCTCGGAATTACATGGACTACACCCACATGTCTCCTTATCCTAAAGCGAGGTTACCCGAGAAGTTCAAGATACCAAATTTCGAGAAATTCATAGAAAGTGGACCCCCGATTATTCATCTTCACAGTTATCACCGTTCCATGACTCTACTAGGGGCTTCTGAAGAAGTGATGGCCCAATTGTTTCAACAAACTCTGAAGGATAGTGCCCTCCGATGGTTTTTGTCTCTCAAAGAGTCCAGAATTCGTAGTTGGGAGGATGTAGCTTGAGAATTCATGTCATAGTACAAATACAATAAAGAGCTTGAGGTCACCCGCCGTGATTTAGAAATAAAACTCTGGGGAATCAGTCAGTAACTTTATATCCCGATGGAGGGAAAAAGCAGCTACCATAACCAATTGGCCTTCAGAGGAAGAACAAGTCAACATAATGAAGAATAACTTCTTACCCCATGTCCGAGCAACGATGGGAGGACAATACAATCCCCATTTCTGAGCTCTCGGAGAAGTAGGTGTAGAAATCGAGGAAAGTCTTGCTAAAACATATGTCGAACCAAAGAAGGTGTACGAATAGTTCACCCCCAGGAAATATGATAAGCCTGCCAGTGTTGCCATCTCAATCATCAATAACATCTCTCAACTAACCATATCATGGGCACCGAAAAGCCGTCCTATCCCCATTCAAAAGGAATACACTGAGCTCCATGCTCCCCTGTCCAAAGCCTATCAAGCCCTGCTAAGCCGAAACCTTATTAAACCCTTATATCCTCATCCATTTCCAAATCCACTCCTAAGAAACTTCAAGGAAGATGCTCATTGTGCCTTTCACCAAACTGCTGGCCATACCACCGACCAATGATTTCACCTTCAAAACGTAATCCAAGGTCTAATTGATCGGTGTACCCTCGCCCCACCAGCCAATCCTAAGCCAAACACTACTCACAACCCACTCCCAAATCATGCTAGTGCCACCTTCTTAGAAGAGAAACTAGAATTTGATCCCTCAACTCAAATCACACCCATATACTCTCCTAAACCTCTCTAAATTTGCCCATATTTCCTCCTACACCCTGCTAGCCTTGCTTATCAGGCACTGTCACTCTTTACTAGAGCATGCATCATCGTCCGTACCTATTACGAAAATAGAAGTATGGAATTATCATAAGTGTTAAACCAACTCCTAGAGTTTAGGCTGGAATTTCCCTCACAGATGATCATTGATTGCCAAAGGTTCAGTACGTTGTTCTTGGAAGCAAGAAAATAGGCCTGAGAGTCAGACAATTGGGTAGTACCAGCCGATGAAGTCAACTTAGATGATGTTGTCCAGGTTATGGCATAGATATTCAGGCGAACCAATGATATTTATAATATGACTGAGTTACTTGATGCTCTGAAGCTACAAGGGCGCCTGGTCCCTTCACCCTCACATATCCCCACAGAATGGGAAAACCTGTATGAACAATCCGTTGAAGTTGTGGAATGCATCAACTTCTCATGGAAAGACATAATTGTTTCCACAAGATGGGGGAAGAGTTCGAGGACTCAAATAGAGAATAGGATTCAGAGAAAACTGGCTCGGTAGCCGACATATGTGGGATGATATCATTTGAATAACTCCTCGGAGAAATAAACAAGGTGACAGAACAAACCGAGGTTGGCGAGGAAATGGGATTCATGTTCTTCCTTTCTTCAGTAAATCACATAACCAGATCAGGGAGGCATTACCAGATCCCAAGCTCACTACTAGCCAATGATAAGGGGAAGGGCGTTGAAAACCTTCCTATGCAATAAATGACCCATGAGGAGAGCAAGATCCTTAATCAACTGAAGAAAACTCAAGCTAACATCACTCTATGGGGGATTTTCATGTCTTCTCAGCTGCACAAAAATGCTTTGATCAAGTTTCTCACCGGACCCACAGTTACTCCTTCTACCACACCAGAAGAAGCAGTATTTTGGTTGGATCCTTAACCTCTACCCGAATGCTATCCTTTTCCGAAGAAGAAATCCCGAAGATTAGGCCAAACCACAATCAAGCACTCATCATCTCCATCGAAGCTATGGGAAAGGTTGTACCACTCTCTCTTGTCGATAATGGATTCACCTGGAATGCCTGCCCATTGAGGACCATCAAATGTTTAGGACTGAAAGAAAGCGACCTCGCTTCAACCTCCGTTGCTGTGCGTGCCTATGATAATACCCGTCGGGAGGTGATGGGATACATAAAGCTCGTAATAGAGGCTGTCCCTATAAACCCCGTCGTCAAATTCCAAGTTATTAACATCCCAGCTTGTTTCAATCTGATGCTAGGATGACCTTGGCTTCACAGTATCAAGGGCATATCTTCCTCACTCCATCAGAAATTAAAATTCCTCACCGACGGACGAGTCATCACCATTTTGGGCAATACCAATAATACCGAGGGTGCAAGTACCATCATCCCAATTCTTGAGATACAGCACGGGTCAAATGATATGCTCCTATCAGGATTCTGAGTTAAACCACTTCTACTCCCAGTAAGGGACAACTTTAAAGAGAGGGTTTGTCCATAATACAACCCTCATGGCAATGTCAATGTGATTCAGATGTTTAGAAACATGCACTTCATGCCCGGACTGGGGCTAAGACAAAGACAACAAGGGATACTTGAGCCCATTGAACGGAAGAAAGATTTCCCTCCTTGTGGTTTGGGGTATTAACCATCAAAACAGGAGCTCAGAATGATCCGCTAGTCTCGACCAAAGAGAGGAGTAGATTTCATCGAGACTATCCCAGGTGACTCTTTAAATGGATGATTCATTAAAGAGGGAAAAGACTTCCCCTTTTGGGGCTTTCCTGAACCATGGTATGACCATACAGACGAGAAGATGAAGCCTATAATGGAGATCTTCTTCCAAGATAGCTACCCATGGGCTGAGAGTTCCCAACATCATGTACAACCACTCATCAAAGATACCAAAGAGACTGAGGAAAGTGACTCTGAAGATTCCTTCAACTTACAGACACTGGGGCTAACACTCTGCATGGTTCACTCAGGAACTACATCACTGAATTCATCCCAACTGGTTAAAGCTACTGATACACCTCTCCTCAACTGGCATGCTGCACCAGTTCTACCTGCTGAAATCTCCCCTAATCTTAATATTTATCCCATTTCTCCTTCTGTTGTCTATCCTTGTTCAAATGTAATCGAATCCTCCTTTGACGAGGTTCTCAATGCTGTTTTTCCTATCAATGAAATAAACGAAGATTTTGAGTATCTTTTTGTGCCTTACATTAACTTTTTAGATTCTAATCAAAATTTTTATGATGATGATTTTGCAAATGAACAATTCTTAACTGGTCTAAATAAGGTTAATAATAAAAAACGTAATCACGTTCTAGTTAATGAAGAAGAGACTGTTGTTATTAACCTTGGTTCTAGTATCCAACTGCGCGAGATTAGGATAGGGGCTACCCTCGACGAGCATGAGAGTGCACAACTCGAAGAATTACTAAAGGAATTCATGGATGTCTTCGCATGGTCCTGTGATAATATGCCCAACATTGATCCTGAAATAGCTCAGCATGAGATTCCCACTCTCCCAAATTACAAGTCGGTCAAACAAAAGTTGAGAAAGATCCGCACTGAATGGTCACTCAAGGTCAAAGAAGAGGTGGCCAATAGTTGAACGTGGGATTCATTCGTGTGATCGAATATCCCACGTGTCTAGTCAACATAGTGCCTATATCAAAATCAGGAGGGAAGGTTCGGATGTGTGTAGACTACCAAGACTTGAACAAATCCTCTCCAAAGGATGATTATCCGTTACCCAATATCAACATGATCTTGGACAACACAACCAGTCATGCTCTCAAATCATTCGTCGACGGGTTTATCAAATACAACCAAATAAAAATGCACCCAGAACACCAAGTAAAAACCATATTCATCACCCCATGGGGAACCTTTTGCTACACTGTTATGCCATTTGGTCTCAAGAATGCTGGGGCTACCTACCAGAGGGCTGCCACAACCATCTTGCACGTTCTGATTCAAAAAAAGTTGAGGTCTATGTGGATGATATGATTATCAAGTCCAAAACTAGAGAAGGTCATGTTCCTGCTCTTTGAAAGTTCTTCGAATGACTGCGACAGTATCAGATGAGACTCAATCCGCAGAAATGCATCTTCGGCGTTACAAAGGGAAAACTCTTGGGATTCATGGTCAGTGAGAAAGGGATAGAAGCAGATCCCGCCAAGATGAAAGTCATACTCGATATGCCACCTCCCTGAATAGAGAAAGAAGTTCGAGGTTTCCTTGGGAAATTATAATACATCAGCCGGTTCATCAGCTAACTAACCTCCATCTGCGAACCTATCTTCAAACTCCTTCGAAAGGATTCAACTAATTTTTGTAATGAGGCCTTCCAAGAAGCTTTTGACTGCATTAAATAATATTTGACCTGACCTCCGGTACTCATGCCACCACAGCCTGGTCTTCTTTTGCTCCTATACCTAACCATAACTGACACTGCAGCTGGGGCTTTGCTATCCCAATACCTTGAATATTCCCACAAAGAAAGAGCCATCTATTATGCCAGTCGAAAATTGGCTGGGTATGAAGTCAACTACATTGTTTTGGAAAAGGATTGTGTTGCGCTTATTTGGGTTACCCAAAAGTTGCGACACTATATGCTCGCCTTCCCCATCAAACTTGTATCCCGAATAAACCCCATCAAATACCTTCTCGAGAAACCTACCTTATCCATCCGAATGGAACGATGGTTGATGCTCCTAGCCGAGTTTGATATGTGTATATCACGTAAAAATCCATGAAAGGAAGAGCCATTTCTGACTACCTCGCTGATTACCCCATGGATGAGGCCAATGTCTAGATCTCCGAATTCCCAGATGAAAACATCCTCTGCAATGCTCAAGATAATCTTCGATGGAAAATGTTCTTTGACGATGCTGCCAATAAAAAGGGATATGGCATTGGGATAATTTTGATCGCCCCAGATGACTCCCACACTCCCATCGCCATCAAGCTAGATTTCCCTTATACCAACAACATGACTGAATACGAGGCATGCATGGTAGGCCTCAAGGTTTCTCTCAAGGAAGGTATTCAATGCCTAGACGTCTACGGGGATTCTGCCCTCATCATCGGTCAAGTGCTCAGAAAATAGAGAGTCAAGGATGAAAAAATCCAACCCTTCCATGCCCACTTAGAAGAGTTAGCCTCCCAATTCCAAGACATCACCTTCCATTACCTACCTCGAGCAAAAAATAACCTAGCTGATGCCCTTGCTAACTTAGCTTATATGGTAGACATACCCGAAGGAATAACAATGACTCCCTTCCAGATTCAAAAGCAAGACAAACCAACCCATTACTACCACATTGAGCTCGTCACCACAGAAGATCTCGAATTAGCCAATTACTGGTACTATGATATCTGGTGCCTCCTCAAGCATAGTAGGTATCCCAAAGGTTCCAACAAGAAAGATCGAGAAAACTCCGAAGACTGGCCGCCCAGTACATCATCTGTCACAAAGCACTACTCAAAAGAAACTTTGAAGGAACTCACCTACGCTGCATCGCAGGGGCTGATATTGAAAAGATAATACAGAAAATCCATAACGGGGAATGCGAACCCCACATGAATGGTCACATTCTTGCCAAAAAGATCATCCGACAAGGCTACTACTGGACCACCATGACCCAGGATTGCACTGCCTATGTTCGAAGATGCCTCAAATGCTAATAATTCTCCAACCTTCAGCATCTGCCTCCACGCGAATTATACAACATGACCTCTCCCTCACCGTTCTCTACCTGGGCGTCGACATCATAGGGAAGGTTACACCGAAGGCTTCCAATGGGCATGAGTTCATCCTAGTGGCCATTGATTACATCACGAAATGGGTCAAAGCTGAGTCATACGCAGTGCCAAATGCCAAGAATGTGGCCAAATTCATCAAGAAGAACATCATCTGCCGATATGGGGTCCCCCACGAGCTAGTATCAGATAACGACTTGCATTTCGAGACAGAAGTCATAAAGGTGGTCAACGAATATGGGATTTAGAGACACAAATCTTCTCCCTACCGACCTTAGACCAATGGTGCACTTGAAGACGCCAATAAGAACCTCAAATCCATCATCAGCAAGATGACCAAAAGCTATCGGCATTGGGCCAACCGAATCCCGTACGCCCTCTGGGGCTACTGAACCTCAATTCGAACCTCTACTGGGGATACCCCTTACTCTCTAGTTTACGAAATGGAAGCAGTCCAACCCGTGGAGCTGGAAATACCCTCGCTACGCGTCATGCTTGAAAGCAAGGTCAGTGAAGAAGATTGGTGGCAAAGCCATCTTGACGAGCTGACCCTCCTAGACGAAAGGAGATTAAAAGTGATATACTAGATACAAGGGTACCATCGTCGAATAGCGCATTCATTTAACAAGAGATTCAAGGACCGCGGTGTCCGAGAAGGGGATATAGCTCTCAAATAGATCATAGAACCCATCTGGGACCCCAGAGGTAAATTCAAGCCCAATTAGAGCGACCCCTACATTGTCAAGAAAATCTTATCTGGCGTTGCCGCCATGCTCACTGACTTATATGGGGAATATATGGCTCATCCAGTCAAACTGAACCGTCTCAAGAAGTTCTACCCCTAGTCCAAAATATCGGCGCGCTATGACTCTTCTCATCTCCCTTCTATTCTATAAAAAAAATCTCTTCACTTCCCTCCATCCAGAACTACATGAGCCTGATCTTCTGCAAAAACCATTTTCAAACAAATTAAAACTTTTCAAAATCCCAGAGGTACGTAGGCAGCTCATACATCTTAGATGAGCATGACCCTTTGTTTTTCACAAAATACTATTCTTTTCTTATCTCCGAGAACGGCAGTTCATTCTAACATACATTTGGACAAAAAGGATTATGTATGACTTAGTGATCGGTAGAGATAGTTCAAAAATACAAAACTCATCAAAAGGCACAGCTGGATGATCAAAAACTTGTTTATTTCATTAATAAGAAATTACGGTACCCACTACATAAGAAAAGGAACGAATAACTCCCTTACCCCTACTTTCCTAAAAAAGCTAAATAAAATCTCCACATTTATTCCCCATCATAAAATAAACTATCCTAACCACATCTGCCAGAGGATCCCGCTCCTTCATCATCATCTGCATCCTGGGGTCCCCAAGCTTCCCCTTCCTGAATAGAGTGCTGAAGGCGCTCCATGAACCGATAAGCCCAAACCAGCTTAAAAAAACCACAACACCTCCCTTCATCGTATTAAATAAGACAAGCCACCTTTGTCCATTATCCACTGCCAACATTTTGCTAACCACCCTTCTCCACAATCACTTCATATAATACCCAGAGATATGACAAACTCTCCCAACAGACTGAGAGGGACAGATCGACGGATGTCGATTCTCCCACAAAGAGCCAAGCTGCATGCGCAGATGCTTTGTCAAATCTTCTACTGGAAAGAAGTCTAGTGTCCGAGGTAGCACGACCTTCCCCAAGCCAAATTAGCATAGAAGACGCCAAGGAAAATATAAAGAGGTATGTCTGAGACTAACCAGTCGGACATATGAGTATTCTCCCAGCTCCAGAATAGGCAGTAACTGTCCCCACCAAGGCACTGACCAACACATATTTAGAGCCCCGAGCTCCACAAACCAGTTCTCCTAGCTCTTAATATCCAAGCCAACGCTGATGAAGTGGGGTGAAAAGAAGTCGGGTATAGCCGAAAAAGGATACTTTGGAGGAGTCACGATGCGGAGTCTTTTAGACAACCACATGAACAGCATCACGGGCCTACCCCTCAGGAAGTCAGAATGACCTTTTCGCCAGGCATCCAGTCCATTCAAAGTCTCCGCCAGTATCACCATCATAGGATTGCGATGATATGACATCCAGGAAATAATAGGTGCAAGTTGTGGGTCCACCAGCAGTAATTTTGATACTAAGCCCAGAACAACGGCTCTGGTATATCCAACATCTCCAGCCTCCTATAAATGCATGGATTGTAACACCACCAAAAGGGAAATCATTCCCCAATCAACTAGTGGTATAGATGCCGAAGGAGAAATAGGAAGAATACCGGTCAATAAATCACTAGGAGAACGGGAAAACTCAAGTAGAGTTGCAGCAACACTGGGATTTATCCCCAGCATGGAAGAAAATTCCTCGTAGGTAGGACAAACTTCATCCAACCCAAAGCGGAATACATGGTCTTCGGGGTACCAAAATTTTACCACCGCCATCAACATGTTCCACTCAATGGGTTAGTTACGCCACAAAGAGACTCGGCACATATTAAAAGCATCGTAGTCAACATTATAAGAGCACATTGCTTCCAAGGCTTCGAGGTAGTTAGCAAACTCAATGCTATCAGGGAGATCCATCTTGTAAGACTAAGAGATAGTAGGAAAGTAAGTAAGAATGTGAAGGTGTGATGAAAACACTCCACCCTTACCCCTTTTTATACTTGAAAACCCTCATAAAAGACATGACCCCTGCAGAAATTGGAGGGAATCCTACCCCATAAGGTACAAGAGGATGAAGAGGTAACTAAGCAAAGCTTTGAATTGATGGGACTGGACTGGACTTGACTGCCGATAGGCAGGATAAGGGGCTTGCCGATCGGCAACCCCCTATTTTTGGAAATTTCCCTTTTTCCTCTTTTGTCAAAATCAGAAGCTCAATAAAAACATAAATTGATATTATCAAGCATAATTTCAAAAATCCTCTTCCACCCCTATATAATTTCTCATTTTTAAAACCTTCCTCCAAAATCCCAAAAATAACTCTTTTTACGGTCTCAGCAGCCAAGCAAAAGCGCATGTGCATGCATTCACCATTAACAAAAGATAATAAAAACCCCATTGCATTGCATTGCATTGCATATATATATATTCTTCTGTGTTACATCAAATTTTGCAGGAAATAAAGCAAAAAATAACAACGGGACTCAGCCCGAACCCACGTTCTCTTTCTCCCTCTCTCTAAGAGCTTCCACCCCTGTGACACGCTCTCTTTCCCCTACGGCGAGACGACGCACCACCACTACCCAAGCCAGAGTCCTCCCCAGACGAAGAAGATGGCACCAAGTAAAAAGGAATCGGGACCGCATCCCGAATATGGCCAGTCTCCGAAGATGTCCAGTCTCTAATGTCCCTCAGCCAAGTGGTCGATACCTGGACTTGCTGAAAGTAAAAGGGAAAATCAATATCAAAGAGGGATCAAAACAAAAAAGGAACCAAAAAGAGGAAGAAGGTATACCGCAGGATGAAGGACCTCCTCTGTCAAACCCAACTCCGGATCCATCGCATGAGGACGATGCAGCATAGGCACCATCCTTCCATCGGCCCACCGAATGTTGTATGAAGGGGTATGCAACCGTATAAAAAGAACCTTCAAAGTTACTGCCGCCGCAGATATTGTCGGACCACCGCCGCTATGGGAAGACCCCATCGCCCAACTCGAACCCACATGAGGAAAAGGCAAAGCATCATATATGTTGGGCGCCATCAAACAGCACGTCACAAAGTCCATATAATCATACGGTGAATCTGTATCAGTATACAAAAGGTAGGAATCACCGATCATCGCCACGATCCTCATATCCTCCAGCAGCAATCTCTCCCGCCTCATAGACATAGGAGGCTGTGCAGGTGGAACTTCCTCCTCCTCCTTAGCAATCTGCCGAATAACCCGCTCCTAGAGATACCAAGAATGGCCGAACTTATGCGCCAAAAAATGCCTCATCTGCGCATTCACTCCAGTCGCCTACGTATCCTAAATTGCTGTCCCCCAAGGATAAAAAGTCACCTGAAAATCCCCAAGCAGGCAGAAGTCAGTAACAGAATCAGAATATACAAAAATCAAGGCTGAAAAGAAAGGGTCTTACCTTACCACTTGTCAGGCCATTCAAGACCCGATGCACCGCCTCTAGAGAGAGAGATCCTTTCGACCGTCAATTGGCCTTGTGCCATCGATACAATCGAAAAAAGTCCCCAACAGTCTTGTCCTTCAAGGCGATCAGCTGGTATTGCACCCAATCACCTCATAGAACCACGTCTGCCAAAGACAAGAATTCACAATAAAAAAGAGACGCATAAGGAAAATGCGAATGCATGAAAGGAAAATGTACAAAATTAAAGGATACCTCGAGGAGATACGTGGCTCCAGTAAAAGTTTACCGGCAGCACCGACTAAATGCATCAAAAGAAAAATAGAGGGTCGCCAAAGTCAGGCTCCCCCAATCATAAAGAGGTATGTTCGAAAACATCCTCAAGAATGGCAAGAACCACAAGTGGACGACATCGCCACTCGACGCGACCATGAAACCCCCCAACCATCGATTGGCACTGCCCTTTACCTTCCTGAGGCAGTCCAAAAGTTCGTGCCACTGCCGAATGGCACCCTCCATACCATGCCGATCGGTACCCGTTAAAATTTTGTACAAAAATACCACAAAGCCCTGAATAATTCTCAGAAAATTCTTAAAAATCTCAGGAAGGATGTAGAACATTTTCACTAAAAAAATTTTGTACTCCCACAAGAGAAACCCCTTCCGGAAGATTCACTTGCCCCTAAGTGGATTTTGGATTTTGGATTGAATCTCCCGGGGGATTCACTTGCCCCGGGAGATTCACTCCAAAATCCAAAATCCAGATTCACTTGGTGAAAATCCAAAACCCCTTCCCAGAAAAACTCTCAAAATCCAAGTGAATCTCCCCCCGGTGAAACCCCCGGGGGATCTCTAGGGATCACCTCCTATACCCCAAAGTTCTCAGACCTCCCCGAGAAATATGTCCAATACCTAGACCACCTAATCACTTTTCTAATGGATTTTATGGCATCAAATTGGCTATTACATGGCAAAATCTCCAGAAGATATGAGGATTTCCCCAACATTTAGCTCCCCAGCTCAAATCAAGATCACAAGGTAATTTTCCCCGACAGAGTTCCCAGAGAACATCTCATCTCCAAGCTTGTAGAATTAGCTTCGACCCGCAGAATCGGTCATCTCATCTCCAAGCCCGCAGAATTGGCTTCGACCCGCAGAATTGGTCATCTCGGCCCGCAGAATTGGCTTCGACCAGCAAAATCGTTCATCAAAACCTAAGCTCACAAAATTAGCTTTGACCCGTAGAATTTCTCATCTCATCCTTAAGCCTACAGAATTGGCTTCAACCCGCAGAATTGGTCATCTCATACTGAAGCCCGCAGAATTGGCTTCGACCTGCATAATTGGTCATCTCAACTTAAGCCCACAAAATTAGCTTCGACCCGTAGAATTGGTCATCTCATCTCGAAGCTCGCAGAATTGGTTTCGACCCGTAGAATTGGTCATCACAACCTAAGCCCGTAGAATTAGCTTTGACCCGCAGAATTGGTCATCTCATCCTTAAGCCCACAGAGTTGGTTTTGACACACAGAATTGGTCATCTCATCCTTAAGCCTGCAGAATTGGCTTCGACCCGTAGAATTGGTCATCACAACCTAAGCCAACAGAATTGGCTTCGACCCGCATAATTGTTCATTTAAACTTAAGCCCGTAGAATTGGCTTCGACCCACAGAATTATTCATCTCATACTTAAGCCCGCATAATTAGCTTCGACCCGCAGAATTGGTCATCTCATACTTAAGCCCGTAGAATTAGCTTCGACCCGCAGAATTGGTCATCTCATCTCCAAGCCCATAGAGTTATCTTTAACCCACAGAAATTGGTTATCCCCAGCACCTCCTAAGGAAATGACCTAAACCTTTGATCATCATCCCTAGTATTCCCCCCTCAGGTCCTCTGAATTGACGTCGACCCTCTGAATTGGTCATCCTCTCTCCCTTAGGCCCTCTGAATCGGCTTCGACACTCTGAATGGGCCATCCTCCCTCAAAAGCATCATGTGGTGTCTATTTGACGGCTATCGTTTATTACAAACTCACCTATCAAGGGAATTTGTAGACACCCCATTTTGTTACACCTTAAACTCTCATTAGGTCCTTAGCACCTCCTTTCATGACTACAAACCCAAGGCATTCCCCGAGTACTGACCTAAAAGTCATCGGGTACTCCCAGGCTCCATTTGACCTAAATTCAAACTCTTCAGCTCGATCAAGACTAAATGAATCTTCGAAGGGCACTAAATCCCCTTTCCAATGGTCTGCTCCATGCTCAATTCTGACTTACGGTACGGACGAACGATCCGTTTTAGTCCGAGAGGTCACCAAATTCTTCCAGGCCCCAGTTGACAACAGTCAACTCCCCGAACTGGATCAAACTCTTTGGAATGTTGAAGTACATCTCCTAACCTTTCCAACAGTCCACCCCATGCGCAATTCAGACTTACCATGCGGACGAACGATCTGTTTGCGTCTGACAATTCCCCGTCCAATGGATCGACGAGCGTTTTCGAGCAATATTTGACCCAAAGTTAACTTCCGAACCCGGGAGCGATCCAAAGGACTTTTGATGGTCTCTGAATTACCTTTCCAACAGTTTACCCCGTGCATGATTCAGATCAGCGGTTTGCACTCTGTGGTCGATTTTCCAAAAAGGACTAAAAGACACTGCCAAACGGCAGGTCTCAGACCCTGCCTATCGGCAGTGTGACTAAACACACATGCCGATTGGCAGGAGCAGGTCTAGGCCGATCGGCAATGCCCTGGGCCTATAAAAAGGAGGCCTTATTCTCATTGCAAAAGAAGCCCAGATTAGAAACATATCTCTCTCAGAAAATCTAGAAAACCTCTCTTGAAGTCAGCGTGATTTCCACATCCAAATCCCTTTCCAACCTTCACCTTTCATCATAATTTTCATCAAACTTGGTGAATTAACCACTCTCCATCATCATCCAAGTGAAAAGGCTGCTCTCCAACATTCAAGATCAAGCTCAAGATCTTCAAGAAGGTCTAATTTTCTCAATTCTCTCCATAAATTCTCATAAATTCGCAATAATTTATTTTATTACTTAGCACTCTTATCCTCTTATCTCACATATACTAATATACTTTTTATTTAGTATTATTGCTCCTCTCTTATTTTCATAAAAAAACCAAAGAACAAGAAAAAGAGAGTTTGCTCATAAATTCCAAACGGGAATTCTCACTTTTCTTACACTTTTATTATAACTAAAACATTTTCTTTACATACACACACAAATAAGAGAAGTCTCCGGTTAGATTTATGGGATAAACCCCACCCCTTGTTTTTCATACGATCTACGTGGACTTTGATGCCTCTATAGGCTACGTAGGCATCTCGGGGTAGAACCCGAGACTTGAGTCCTATTTTTTACTCTTTTTCCCAATTTCTATTTTCTCTAAATTTAATTCTCTTAGATTACATATATATGCATATATTTGTTCTTAGTGGCATATTATTCCACATGCGTTGTCGTTCGATCATAATGATCAACGTAAGGATAATTGCGTAAATCATATTTTCTAATACTATTTTTACATTCCTACGGATGACTCACTTTACCTCTTCTATGGTACAAGTCGATAACTCCTATCTCCACTACATATACACACGCGCACATATCACGGGGAAAATAAAGGAAAACAACAAAAACCCATGAGTGACCGTAAGGGTGGAATGGGTGCCTAACACCTTCCCATTTCGTAACTTAACCTCTGGACCCTTTTTGAATTATTTTGGTTTCGTATGTATCAGTATGTTTTTGGATGCTTCCCTTTGGGGTAACTCCCTTTATTTTATCTGTTTTGAGTAAAATAGTCTGGCGACTCCTTCTCTCTACATTTTTCACCTCATCAACGATGCCGGTCGAAGCGCTCCCAGAGGGACGTGCGGGACCTAGGATCTTCACTCTGCCCGCTCGCCATGAGGATCGGGGATGGCCAGAGCCCTCAAAATTAGTCATCACAACTTTACGTCCTGAGAATAAATCTTGGCCCTCAGAATTGGTCATCACAACTAAAGGTACTCAGAATTGACCTGAACCTTCAGAATTGGTCATCACAACTATAAGTCCTCAGAACTGACCTCGACCCTCAGAATTGTCCGTCATAACTTTAATTCCTCAGAATAGGCCTCGACCCTAAAAATTTATCATCACAACTTTAGGTTCTCAAAAGTTACCTGGACCCTCAAAATTGGTCGTCCTAACTTTAGGGCCTCAGAACTGAGCTCGACCCTCAGAATTGATTGTCACAACTTTAGGTCCTTAGAGTTGAGCTCAGCCATCAGAATTGGTCCCCCCAAGTTTTGGTCCTCATAACTGACTTTGGCAGTTAGAATCTGTTGTCATAACTTTAAGTCTTCAAAATAATCCTTGGCCCTCAGAATTGACCTCGACCATTGAAATTGGTCATCATAAATACAGGTCCTCATAATTGATTTCGGCACTCAGAATTGGTCGTCACAACTATATGTCCTCAGAATTTATCGTCACAACTTTAGGTCCTCAAAATCAACCTCGTCCCTAAGAATTGACCTCGAATTTCAGAGTTGGTGATCATTTTGGTCCTTAGAACTGACCTCGGCCCTAGAAATTGGTCGTCACAATTATATGTCCTCAAAAAAATTCCTCGACACTCAGAATTGGTCATCACAACTATAGGTCCTCAGAATAGACCTTGGACCACAGAATTGGTCACCCCGTGTAATACCTCGACCTAAATAAATAAGTATTTAAGGATAATAGAAATATTTTATTCGAAGAAAAAATTGAGGAATAAATAATAAGGGAATTACACCAAAATGGCACGAAAAGTGATACATTATGAAAAGTAATTAAGAAGAAAAAGAATCCCCACGTTACATGGTTCACATGGATGCGCATTAAGCCCTAATAGTCTTAGTAAGTATGTTGGTTAATTTTGATGCAAAAAATGCCAATGAATAATTGTGACACAGTCAAGCTTAATATAACGCGGGACGCGAACTTGCGCGATTTTTGTAGGACGTTTTATTGGGGTTAAAAATAATTTGACCGTATTTATTGGATGATAAAAATAGGCCTAAGAGTGCCATGTGGTCAAAAGTAAAAAAATGAATAAATAAATAAAATAATATTATTTTTCGTCAAACAATAAAAGCGCTCAAAAAATTCTAACAAATTTCAGATCAACTTAAAATTTAATTTTGAGCAACTTTCCCTTCTTTGACATCTCCAAAAAACGTTATTTATACCTATTTTAGAGCGATTTTCAATTGTAAAAATAGTAAAATATTAATAATTTTTTATTTTTTTATTTTGATTTAATCCTAAGCCATCCATTGATTCAACCCCTAGTCTATACCTCCCTCACCATCCCCTTTGAATAACCTCACCAACATTGGATGGGTGTAAGATTTTTGGAGTTAATTAATGAATAAACTAATGAATTCTGGGGTTATATAATGTATTAACCATGTGGGTTGATGAAGAGAAGAAATCAATCAGATGTTGATCACTCTCACACTCCCACAACTCTCAAATACTTGTGCAAATTTGGAGCTCTTCCTTTCCCTCTCTAAACAACCACTAAAACTTCATATTTTGAACATATTTACACCTCAAAACAACCACTCAAGGAGTATATAGCTTAACAAAATCTTGGATCTTATATTTTAGAGCTAGAGTTGGAGCTTAAAAGCATTTATTGGAGCTTGAAGAAGGAGTTATTGGAGCACATATAGAGCTCTCATGGAGTATGCATTTGGTAACCACTTGAGTCCACCTTTGAAGGTGGGGGTTGCTCCTCTTGCACCACCATTTTGGAGTCTTAAGAGGTCGAAAAATCTTACTTTGATTGAGGTTTAGAGTTTGATAATTTTTAGAATGATATTTAAATATAGTAGGCTTGATATATATAATATTTTAGCTACTTTACAAATTTATATTGTTTAGTCATCATATCATCATTTGATGTGTAGAAATAAGTTTTTAAGAAGTAATTTTGATGAGTTCAAAAGGTGGATAAATTCCAAAATATTAGCCTTGAACATTTTATGAAATAAAATGTGTCAAAATGATGTTTCAAAGGTAAATAATGTAATTTCATGTTTAAAAAAATATTGGGCTAATATAGGCCATTTTTACGAAATAAAAATGGGACTTTCTTACCAAAATGATGAAGTAGAAGAAAAAAATGGACTTTTACTTAAATGGGTGTCTTTGAGATGCATAAACTCATAATAAGAAATATTTGAGATTGTTATGTAAATAATCAAAGTATAAATGCTTACTTTTAAATTGATACTTAAGTGTAATTAAAGAAAGTAAAGAAGGCCAAATGTGTTGATAGTGGCCAAATGGTTATTTAAAGCGTGTACAATTTATTTTGAAAACATAAATGGAAATAAAGCCTTTTTATAAAATTTGGAATTTATTACTGAAATTATGTTCGAAATATCAGAAATACACTTTGAGAAGTTATAAATTAGTTTTTGGTGAAATTAGTATGTTTAAACCGATTTAAAAGGATAATATTTGTGTGAAACAAATAGTAGTTGCATTGTCGTAAATACAGTGAATAGTATGTTGTCAATAAAATATTTGGCAATTAAATGTATTAATTAAGTTTGATAAAAGGAGATTAATGATACATTTTGCTAAATAAAAATAATGAGTTTCATGGAAATGATATTCAAAGTGTTAACGTGACAAGTGTGATATATGGATAAAAATATAATTTTTGACAAGTGTTAAATGGTTAAAAGTGTTTTTAAAGTTAAGTTGAAAACTTAATAACTTTTTTTGGGAATAACACTTGTTAAATGGCTACGTGGTACGTTTTGACAAGAAACAGGTAAACTTTATAAATTTACATAAAGAGGAACATTTTTATTAAAGAAAAATGTCAATGAATGGTTTTTATGAAAAAGGAAAAAAGATATTTTCCAAGTGAGAATGAATGTGAACATTGAGAATAATGTTGAAACACATGGAAAAGATAAGAACGAATACTTGATGATGCCAAGAATTAAGCAGGGCATGCCGTCCCTAGTGGTGAAAGACCCCAACATCTATACAGATGAGCATATGGCGACTGGAGACCGATGGTGTGGAGCCCGTGAAGTTCAGGAATAATGGCTAGACTCTAAGGCAAAGATTGATAATTCTTGTAATAAGAAATAAAGAATGAGAATATTCTTATAATTAATACAAATAAGACTTGAGATTTGTAAAAGGTTGAAAAGGGGAAATAAATAAGTTTTCATGAAACAATAAATATTTGGAAGAACGAGTTGTCTTGGATATAATCTTTGAGGATCATCCTAAAACATTTACAAGACAATTAGTGTGTAATATTGAAGGCATTTTTATTACCAATCTACAGACACTCTTCAGCCATATTCGTCTATTCACTTCAATTTCACCCACTCATCACTCTCACGAGTGCTTGTAACTTCTTGACTAATATTATAGACTTGGAGAACTATTACCACTTTAAATTGGATTGGCTGGATGTTGTCGTTCGCAACCTTATTCATCCTACCATGAGGAGGTTAACGAAGGCTAAGTTAGGTTGAGCAATGCCGCCAATGAGCCAATGCTTTGAGAGAGCATATCAGGTCCCTTGAAAGTGACTTAAGCAAAGTTTTATCTGGTGAGTAAGAAGATGATGTCTGTACTATTAAGATTGAAGTGGACGTGAAGCGGGAAGTGGGTGCTTACTAAGAGGACTTCTATAGGAAAGATAATATCCTTTTTTTTTAACAGACAATTAGTCTTCTAAGCCTTCGCTCATGTTTGTAATATCTTTGCTTGTCTTTCGAGTAGGCCATTTTTGTGACATGAAATGTCTATTGTTATTTATCTTATTCGTATACTTTCCACTTTTATTTCTTTTACCTTATATTGTGGGACTATCTGCTCGAAAATATTTTGTATGAAAAACATTAACGAGTAATAAGTATAATATTGTCTTTCCCGCATATTGTGGAGATGCCTGCTCATAAATTCTGTATGTTTTCAAATATTTGCGAGTAGATGAACATTGATTGAATGAAACAATACCCTTATACTTTGGTAACTAACTTCTTTGTTCACCATATTTTGTCATGTGAGATTCTACAATAATGATTGTGCAAGCATATCCCTTCAAAATATTGTGGGTATAGATAAACTTGAAATTTTTCATACTATTCTGCTCGCTATATTTTGTGAGGAAAAAATAAAACTTGGGAGTATACCCCATCATAATGTTGTGAGCAAATATGAACCATTAAAACATTTTTGTATTTCCTTATACTTTTTGAAATTCTTAGGTGTCCTTCTCGTCATATTTTGTCATTTGGAAGTATATCCTCCCAAAATATGGCGAACGATGCACCTCTCTATGTGAAGATACTGTTAAACGCAAATGTATTTAATCCCTTAATTAATATTAAATTAGTTTAATTGTAATTAGTGTACATTTTAGTTTGAAATAATATATTGATTTTGATGATTCTAAACAAACTTTTATTAAGTATTTTATTATGTTATGTTATTGGTATATATTTTAAATCAGTATCCTTATATATTAACTATTTTTATATATACTTTATATATATTTATATTTTCTTCATAACAACTCTTATCAGATATGATGGTTTTTGGTTACATATTCATAATTTCTTATACCTGCTTGATTTCCTCATGAGTTATCTTTCAACATCTTTATCATATCAGGTCATGCCATGCATGTACTTTTGTTTTAAATTCTTTTTATGTACACATTTATTATTATTATTATTATTGCAAGTGTTTAAAAAAACTAGAATCTGAATACTAATATATATATATATATATATATATATATATAAATTTTTTTTTAGTACGGACATATCTTATGTAAAAATTATTTTTTTGTAAATACCTGTTTAGATGAACATAGTAATTCACTTAATTTTGGTACAACACTTTTGTCCTTTTTACACTATTTATATAAATACTATATTTTTGTAAACTATTTTTTTTCATTTTTTCTCATTACATATTTTTTTATTATAACTATAACTATTACTATATACATTATATTTTATTTATTCATATTGGCTACATTTTTTACCATTAATTATGCAATTTTAGTACAGGTATCAACTTTATTATCTTTTAGGGACCGACTATTGGCACTCCTAAAATTCTTCCAACACTCCATTTTTTTTTACCAAATGTCAATCATGCCCTTGCATTTATAAAATTTAAATTTTCACTTTTTTTCATTAAATTAAAACAAATATATATGAAAAATAATTAAAAATTTTATATTTTTACTAAAAAATATTTTTTTTATAAAAATTTGTTTTTAATAAAAAATATTTTTTTAATTTTTTTACTTTTCATAATTGTTTAAAAAAAACATTTCAATTGTTTTAAAAAATTGTTATCTATTTTTTTTTATTGAAAACTGTTTATAAAACATAAAAAAATATTTTATATAAAATAAAAATTGTTTTTTACAAAATAAACCATTTTTTATGAATCTTTTATTTTTTTAAGTAACATGATCACGACCCATATAAAACGCGATGTGGCATGAAGTCGTATTTTTTTCATAGCGCTGGCACGCGCCATTTTTTATTATTTTAAAAATAATCTTATTACTATTTAGGAAAAATGGTTCACGCCAGTAGTATGTATAAAATATATTTTTTATTTTTAATACGCTAGCGGTATCAAAAGATGGTCATTTTGTATTTTTAATAATTTTTTTTATTTTTTTTATAAAAAACTGGTTTTAAAAGGAATCTCTTTAATTTTTTTTTTACTTTTCATAACTATTTTGTGACACCCCACTTATTAAAATAAGAGGTGGTCAGCCCGATACTCCAATAAATACAAGAATCATAGATAGTTCATTCTTAGCATCACTGTCGTGGTAATAATAGTACGAGATAACCACCAAATATTTTAGAAAACCGATGTCGAATTTGCGATTTAACAAAATCATAACGACAATCCAAATTGAAAAGAAGGTGGATACAAAAGACATGTTGTAGATAAACAACCATACAATCAAATAGTAATCGAAAAAGTTGTTGGTTAACAGACTGATACAAACAGGTTACATCGAGTATTATAGTTAAATACAAGCAATGTACAATTACAAAACTTGGACAACACGCCCAAAAGTACATACTCATCATAACTAGATTATACAAAAGAGTGATGCGTCTATCACAAAAGTCCTATAACATCTGCAAAAAATGCTATAGCTCCTGGACACTAGGAAGGAAGGATCAACACGGGCGTTCTTGCGGCGGAGCACCTGGGCATAATAAGAACCACACAAGACAGAGAAATATAGACGGGTCAGGGCCCGATTTGATATGATAAACGTTTGAATAAAATGCATAATAGTTATGAATGTCAACATTATAACCAAGTTTAAATCACTCTTCAGAATAAGGATAATCCTCACCCCTCATCTAAGTGCCCATCCTAGCTCAAAGCCATTTATAGTGTTAATTATTCATCAATGAAGGAAAATTAACTAATTTCCATTTTAATAAGCTTAAGTTAGAGCTTTAAGTATATGAATTCACAAGTCCATTCCTCATTAGGTGATAGGGGGAAAAATGGTATCTATTCATATTATAATCGTATCTTAGTTTGGGGGAGATTTATCTTAGGGGGAGATGTCTTTCTAAGTTGATCATAGTTGATAAAGGGAAGAATTAATTAAGGGGAGGTAATTATTTTAATTGCATTTAATATTTTGATATTCCCTATGCGTTTGATAGTTTGCTTAAGTGTGCAGGAATTCTTCTAATTGGCAATTTTCATCATCGGGCAAAGATATTGATCCTTGGGTTGTTTGAGTCAAGCATTGTAATTTTATTTTGGGAGGGACATTTTTGTTAGTTTAGTAGAGCCTGACGACCCTTTATGATTTTTATTTAGTTTTTGTCCCGGAATAGCCAAAGGGGGAGATTTGTAAGGACACAAATTTCCAATTGAGTCCTTTGTAGTTTTGGCTCAATTCCGGACAAAAACGTTTGCATCATAGGATAGAGTGATTGACCATCCTTCAAGCCTATGACATACTAAAGTTGAAGACGTAGCGGCCAAGTTTAAAGCTTCATCAAATTTCTACGTCATCAATATGGTTCCATTGCTCCTAAGGTATAAATGTATTTTAATAGTTTAGTACGTACTTATTAACAACTTAATCATAAATTAACTTTAAATAACAATTATTAACAACTTAATCATAAATTGGTTTATACTTTAGTACGTACTTATTTTTTTACCTAATATGAACACGATCCAGTGATACGACATGAAATCTTATTTTTTTATCTAACACGTACATGAAATATTTTTTTAACCTAACACGAACACAATTCAAGTAAAAGAGACACGAAATATTATTTTCATTTATTTACAAAAATAGAAATACGACCGAATAACAATGCGATACAATACGAAATCTTTTTTTTACGAAACACAAATATGGCCAAGTAAAAGCGATACAACAAGATTTATTTTTTCCAAACATAAATAATAATTTGTTTACCAAGTACAAACACAATTTTTTTTACTCAACACAAACACGATCGAAGTAAAACATAAACACTACATCGGATCGTGTTTGTGTTTGTTATTTTTGTTTGGAAAAAAAATCATATTGTAACGTTTTTACCTTGTCATATTTGTGTTTCGTAAAAAAAAGATTTCGTATTGTACCGCCTTTTTATTCGGTCGTATTTAAATATTTGTAAATAAATGAAAATAATATTTCGTACCTCTTTTACTTGGATTGTGTTCGTGTTAGGTTAAAAAAATATTTCGTATTCGTGTGATATAAAAAAATAAGATTCCGTGTCGTGTCACTTTTATTTGAGTCGTGTCATTTCGTGTCGTGTCACTGGATCGTGTTCATATTTGGTAAAAAAAATAAGTAAGTACTAAAGTATAAATCAATTTATGATTAAGTTGTTAATAATTGTTATTTAAAGTTATTTTTTTCTTAAATTGTATTTAATTAATAAATGGGGTTATAACAGGCCAAATATTGGTGATCCAAAAAAATTAATGATCCAAAAAATTCTTTGCTTAAATTGTATTTAATTATTAAAAAGGTGGTGAACGGTGGAAGAAAAGAAAAGTGAAATGAGGCTTGTGAAGGGTAAAGGTAATGTTGTCCTTTGACAAAAATTTGGAGTGTTTCCAGACTTTGAAGAGCTCCATTAACCGTTACCTCTATGTTTTTACATGATATTATAATGCTTTGTCACTCTTACCCTAGACATGTACCATTCTTTGTTTCTTCCGAAGAGAACTTAGTACACATGTATTAGTATGCACTATAATATATGAACTTGAGCCACATTGATATCCTACTTGCTAGCCAACATTATTTTTATAAAAAGGAAAGCAACTTGATTACTTTAAACATGCGTATTCAGGCTCCACTTTCATGGTTCATTTTATTTTTTGTCCTTTCATTGTTTAAACATGCGTTTACAGTTTAGATACAAAATGTTGTACTCCACTTTTTATGTCTTTTTTATTTGATATAAATGTTTCTATTTTTGAACTAGGGCTTTGACAGAGTTTGTGAGTTTGTATCTCCCACGTGTAGGGATGTGTTTTTTTTCCGAACTTTCCGATTTTTCCGATTTCCGATCCGATTTTTTCCGAATTTGGAATGAAATTTTAGTTTGCCGATTTCCGATTTTCCGATTTCCGATTTTTCCGAAAAAAATCGGATCGAAAATCGGAAATAATTCTGAATTTCCGATTTTCCGATTTTTCCGATTTTTTTTCGAATTATTTCCGATTTTTTTGGAATTATTTTCCGATTTTTCCGATTTTTTGAAAGTTTCCCATATCCCACATCGGTTGAGAGAGGGAGAGCGCTCCAAAATATGCTCTATAAAAGGAGAGTATCCTCCTAACTTCTATACAAATGAAAAATGAGCCAAATCCTCATGTGTTTACATGTTGGGTTAAGCCATTTTCATTGTTTCTTTAAAATGAGAATTTCGAGTAATCGAAAATCCATAATTTATTTTTTTGGAATTTCCGAAATTTCTGGATTTTTAATATATTTTGTGAATTTCCGATTTTTTCTGATTTTTGCCGATTTTCCGATTTTTCCGAATTCGGAATTTTTTTTAATTTTCCGAAAAAATCGGATCGGAAATCGGAATAGTTATTTTATTTCCGAAAAAATCAGAATTTTTTCCGAATAGGCATTTTCCGATCCGATCCGGCCGAAACACAGCCCTACCCACGTGTATTCGGCAGATAGTGTTAATTGACTGATCTACCTGGTCTAAGGCCCCACACGGTTTTATTTGGCGGATAGTGTTACTACTTTATTAGTGCTACCTTCCCCCAAAAGCTCCATCTCCATTTCAAACCGAAAGCTCCATCCCCATCCCTCATCTGTTTAATTAATTATGTTTTAATAAAAAAATTGTATTTTTATAAATAAAAAAAATTGTATTTTTATAAAAAAAAAAAGAAACACGAACATGACTAAATTAAAATAACCCGAATCAGATCCAATTAAATGTGACAAAAAATGATTTTTTTTTTACCAAATAAGAACATGACCTAATTAAAACACGATGCGCCGCAACATAAATTGTTTCGGTAATAATTTTTTTTGTTAAAATCAGTTTTAACACTTTGTTTGTTTTTTTGTTGATAAAATAAGTTTTATGTCCTATCTAATGTCAATTAAATTATGTTAGGTAAGGCACGATAAGAGTTTTTTTTTGTTTTGATAAAAGTAGTTTTAATAAAAAAAAATAACCTGATAATTTGAAGTCTTAGATTTACAATTGATTAGTGCCGCCGGTACGGATCCACATTTAATAAATGATGTTGGTCCGAAAATGTAGGTTTGCGCGAGCGGCACTAATCAGTCGTGAATCTAAAACATTAAATTAAACAATTTTTTATTAAAATTAAAGCAAATACTTTTTAAAAAAAAAAATTATGTTTACTATTAAAAACTCCCTCGTGACAAAAATAAAAAAAACTATGATCGAAAAAGTCACTCACCACATAAAAGTACTCAATGTGTGCCGCTGACGCGAATTTTTAAAAATAAGAGAATATTAGTTAAATTAGTGTTTGGGTATTTTTTGGAACAAAATAAAAACACTCAAAGTGTGTCGCTGGCGTGGACCTTTAAAAATAACATAATATTGGTTAAATTAGTTTTTGAGGACTTTTTGGAACAAAATAAAAACACTCAAAGTGTACCGCTGGCTCGGACCTTTAAAAATAAGATAATATTGGTTAACTTAGTGTTTGAGGACTTTTTGGAACAAAATAAAAACACTCAAAGTGTGTCGCGCCAGCGGACCTTTAAAAATAAGAGAATATTTGTTAAAATAGTGTTTGAGGGCTTTTTGGAACAAAATAGAAATGATTAGACTAAATGTGTATTAAAAAATACTTGAGGGATTTTTTTGATAATTGATCCAATAAATATTTGGTTAATTTAAAATTAATTTAAATTTAAAATAAATCATAACTCTAGTTAGTTATCAATTTAAAATAAATTTTAAAAAAATAGCTTTTAGTTTTAGTTTAAAAAAAAATATTGACTCTAGAAATATAATACATAATTTTTAAAAATTTAACTAAGAGTCAAGATTATTTTGTAATGTAATGGAATCAATGGTTGAGATTAATGGGTATCATTTCGGTAGCTCCCCTTTCGGGGAGTCTATCATTATTCCTTTATTTATGCTGGTTGGTCGGGGCGTAGGCTTGCGTTTAAGTGTAAGTTTCAGTCACCTATCTCACTCTCTTTTAAAATATCGTTTTTTTTAATGTCATGTCAAGTGGTGTTCAGCTCAGCTTTAAGCGCACTTTGACTAATTCTCGCTCGCGATTCGTGATTTTCGCTGACCAAACATTATTTTGATAGTGTCGAAAATCGAATTGGGAACCAAACTCAATTCACCCCCAAAATTGTCCCAATGACAACATTATTTTAAAATATCATTTGAACATTACAATGTAGTGGTTCAGGTGTATCAATATATTTTAATACTGTTTTTTTTCATTAAAAAACAATTAATTTCGATACAATTGATATGGGCAATTTTTCAATATATTGCACCTGTCGCGATGTCCTCTTACTTCTGACATTTATATTGTCGCGAGGACAACTACTCTTTACTACTCACTCGTTAACAATTAATTTTATCAAATTGTAGAAATATTTAGTAAATGCAACCTTTTTCACTCTAATTTCATTCTAAAAATCAATATTCTTTTTTTCAAATTTACAGACATTTTCCCATTCTTTTAAACACTCTCATCGGAAGTATACTCTAATACCGTCAAAGTCAATTCGATTAAACTCAATTCCAAGAACCCCCACCCCGAAAGCCCACATACAAATGGGGAGCCAATCGGGATGCCTGTACATAAATTAAAAATACATGTCATACATACAAATAATATGATAATTATTGTTACACCTCCAAAAAAATTTAATTTAATATAAATAATATTAAATAAGGGATTTAATAAGAAATAAAAATTACTAGAAAGCATCGTGAAGTCGAAAGGCATGAACACAATTTCAACAAAATGTAGTTGGAAGGCATGCGTCGTGTCCCACCAACGTTTGATCATCAATGTCACGATGCACTGATCGGAATTCGGCATCACCTTCGAAAATAAATTGGACATAACACCGACACCGTTGATAATTTCTTTTATCAACGGTTTATTATCTCCGATCGTTTTATATAAATTCATTGGGCCCGCCCAATTATCCCAAAATTTAAATTTATTGTCGTTAATAATCGGCGTCTGTTTGTCGGACGCATGTGCTTCTCGATCGAAAATACAGGCGTAACGCACTGATCGGATCGACAGGTTTACTCGCGCGGAGGTTGAGTCGGAATTTCCGTTGAAATGGAGCCGTGTTTTTTGCTTTTCCCGAGATTTAAGTATTTTTTCCATCTTTTGCGATCCATGATGTAAATATAAAAATTTGAGAAATGGAAATTTGTTTAAATGGAATGGAATGATTGATTTTTAGTATTAAGAAGAACTTCTTGGGATGAATATAGATGCAGTGTGTGAGGAAGAAGAAGAAGATGAATTGTGTGCAAAGAAGATGAATTGTGTTGTTTATTTTTTAACAGGGAAACATGTAGCCATTTACAGACGTTAGGGACTTCCTACGAACTTCAAAAGTTCGTAGGAAGTTCCCCTATTGCATGGTTGCCATCCGGGCGAAAGGTAAATGGCACATTTGGATTTGCATTTTTACCTTTCGTGGCCATACACCAGTACGGATGCTCTCACCTGTGCAATGTATGATTACACGCCAATTTTTACATAGCTTACATAGTTGGTTGTCAGTCCAGTTGATAAGGATTTTGTTCATTACTCGGTTTATATACTATATTAAATATATTATAATATAGTTTTTGTGAACGTTTATACATTTGTTTTAACTGATATTATTACTCATATTGAACAGACGATATACATTTATAATTATTGTTTTATATTTAATACTAATATGATTACAAATTTTGATGACCACGAAACTATAGATATACTAAAACTGTTTTGGGCCCCATATTGAAAACACTTTTAATATTTTGGTCTTTTGACAATTAAAATGATAGAAACAACAATACCCTTATTTTTATCTCTTGGATGATTCCTTTTAATGGATAAAAATATCTCTTATATTTTGACTGATTGATGGTTTAATAAGGGACTTCCTTTTATATTATTTTTCTATCAACTAACATACACCAAACGATTTGTAGATACATTGTTTATTTTCTTCTTTCTCTTGCTACTCATCTCTCTTACAGAAGCTCAACCTATATTTTAGTCTCCAAATAATTATGGAGTTGTTCATGAGATACGATTTTCTTTCTCAAGATTTTGAGCATTTAATGCTCTCATCAGACAAACATTTATGGGGGAGAACTCAGTCTATACCAATCTTCTCCGACAATCATTATTTTTTAAGATACAAATACACAAGATAAAGATCAGTTGAAGCAAGAACTCAATACAAAGATGACACGAAAATAACAACAAGAGAGTAATAAAAAATTACATTCAGTTCATACACACATTCAAGAGAGAAATAAAAGTTGAAGATCAGTTCTACAAGTTGTTGAGATAGCTGTGACACCCCGACTAATTAAATACCGGGTAGCTACTCCTTTATTCAAATTAATACAAAATGCCAAGTTGGTTCAGTTCATAGCATCACTGTCGAAAACGTTTTAACAATTACTAGCCACCTAATATTTAAAAAGTGAGTTGTCAATTTTAATGAAATTCGATTAACATACAACCAATTCAAATAATTAAATACTAATACCACAACCACATTACAGTCGCAATAGAAAAACGATGTAATAAACTGAATCTGGAGGAATACTCCTCACAACAATACGAATACTAAAATAAACCAAATACAAAGCTTGAATCATTCATTAATTACATCCAAAACTAAATTAAAACTGAGTAAATAAATTGTCTCTAAAAGGAAAGGGGCGACATGCCTTACAGATGAGTAAATCTGAAGTAGAGTCATGGTAGCAAGTGGAGGCGTCTACTATCGAGGTCCTGTAACTTCCATAGTAGCTACAGCACGTCACCGGAATGGAACTCCTAAGCTTGGCATCCTTGTGGCTGGGCATCTAAAATATTTTTACAAGAAAATAGATTTGTAAGCAAACGGGTCAGAGCCCGATTGTGAAAATAGTTTAAAATAGAGCAAGTGTTTAATATCATTAAACAGTGAATATAAAATAAATGATAGTGCGTGCACTCACATGAGTTCCTCACCTCTTAACTAATTGTGCACCCCTATCGTACCCGTACCCATTCTAGTTGTTCCATTATCTAACTAGTCTAATTCAATATCTGATCTTTACTTTACTATTCATGGTTTGATTCCCGACTTCTTAATATAAATTGAGATTTTTACCTATATTCCTCAAAACTAGTTACAATAATTACTAAGAGTTTTCCCATTTTAATTCTACAAAGAAGTTACATTAATTCACACTTTTACTTATATAAACAGTTCATTTCAACATTTCAGTATATCAATCTCATCATAAATATACATCAATAGCAACCCTAGACTATGCTACGGTGCACACATACTCTGTTATCAAATCCCGGTACATCACGTACATAAGGATCACGTATTCTGAATCCCTCAGGAATCGTTTTGATAAGTAACTAACACACATAATGGAGTCGAACATAGTTCACATCACATGGGTCACGCACATACCTACGCTCCCATGATCAGCAGACTTATTAAGTTCTCAATAAGTCATTCTCTGACCTATGTCCTCTAGGCACCAATCTAAATCCCCCCCGTAGGCACACAAAGATTAGATGGCCCTAATCGAATGCCGACCTCCCGTGATAGCAAGTATGGTAGGTATGTTATACACAGCTAACCACATATACTAAGCATTCACACATCTTAGATATCTTATAATTTTAATAGAGGTATACTGTACATTCCTATACCGTCTTTAATGTAGTACACTTACAAGTCCCCGAATAATACACATCATAGATAATCAACTCTTCTCACGTCGCAAATTCACGTACTTACTTCCTAACCCATAGATGTCATCCGCTTTACTATAAAATTCTAAGTTTTAATCCTCAACATGCTCCAATCTCACAACTATACTCACTAGTCAACAAGGGAAGGTTAATACTCAATTAAATAAGTTTACTGGAAGTTCAAAATAAAATCAGGCCTAAAAAGGCCATTCTGTCAACTCGTTAGAAATCTCGTTCGAACGAGGTTGTTCGAACGAGGGTCGTTCGAACGAAGTCTTCGAACGAACTCGTTAGAAGGGATACTGTCATCTCGTTAGAAGTTTCTTTCGAACGAGGTCGTTCGAACGACCTGGACAGGTCTTCTAACGAGATGGCAAAAACGCCCAGAATTTCCCAAATTTAGTTTTTCTTCATTTTTCTATTCTCTAAATCCATACTAAGATCATCCCAATAATGTTTTAATGTTTTTAAAATACTATAAGTCCTCCTAGGTTGCTTCTTAACATATTATTGGGGTCAAATCCTCCTATTCAACATGTAATTATCATCAATCCCCAAATTTTACCCCAAACCCTATGAACATGAATCCAGAATTTAATCGCACCTAAATACTTATCATAAATCCGTTTTTAAATAATCAAAGTTATGTTTTGGGGGTAACAAATCCGTCCATAGTCATTTTACATGCAATCCCTATCCAAACTTTAGAGTTTCTATATCAATTCCATTAGGTTTTCATCAACTTTCAAGGCAATTACAGTTCCTACACTAAACATGGAAGAAATATTCATTGAACTTAATAATATCAAATCACTTGCCTTAAATCCAATGTTCTGATTCATTGTTGACGATCAAGGTTGGTTCTTTCTTCTCTCCGGTCACAAATTCCTTGCAAAATGATGGTGAAGGAGGGTGGTTTGGTGGAACCTCTTTTAGCCTCTCTCTAACTCCTCTCAAAACTCCCGTAGCCCACTCTCTCTCTTTTGGCTGATAATGGCCTTAGTGGCCTCCCAAATAATATAAAATTAACCTATAAAATTCGTGGGTTTTAATTCCTAAATTTTTAGAATTACCAAAATACCCTTCTAGGTTGCCGGTTTGGCCTAAAAATGCCCCGGGACCCAAACTAAATCCCCGGCTAGTGTTTTCTGACTATTTCGACCCTTCCGGACGCGTTGGCGCACTCAAAATGATCATTCGGTTGATAAAAATATAATTTAATTCTTAATTTAAATAAATTCATTTCTAACGCGACTGACACGTGCGTTCCAATTAAATTTCCCAAATTGTCGTATTTCTACCTCTTGACAATTTAAATATTTCCAATACTCATACATTATCATATATACTCATAAATATTCAATTTTAACATCATACTCAAATACCAACTCACATCTCGCTACTATTTACCTCCGGATTAATTTCTAAATTATTTCTCATTTAATTCAATTAATCCATTAAATAAAAATCAATAAAATTACGGGGTATTACAATAGCGACGAATTGATACTCTTTCATTTCGAAGAAGAAAAATCAAGAATCTTCGAAGTGCGAATACTCTACAAAATCCTCAACAACAAATTCACAAAGTGCTTGATCATTTTCTGATTTATTATTGTGTGATACAAGAAAACTAAAGATTACATTTGTATTCTTTCAAAGAGTGTAAAATTCATTAAGTTTCTGATACATTGGTGTAAAGATTTGAAGCTGGGTTTTTAGATTCAAAAATTGTACTTGTAGCTAGTGGTGCTGCTATAAAATGGTGGTTTGATCCTACCATAAAGTGGATTAGAGATAGTGAAGCGCAAAGGAGTCGAAAGCTCTAGGCGTGTGGACTTAGGTCAGGATTTGGCCGAACCACGTTAAAAATACGGTGTCATTTATTTCCAGCCTTTATATTTATTTATTTTCTTGTGATTGTTTAATTTTATTTTTTAAGCACTTATATTTGCAAATATATTAAATCCGAAAATTTGGTAAATTTTTTTTTAAGATTAAAATTATTATTTTCAAATTAGTTAATTAATTTCATAATATTAATTACGAAAATTGTTTATAAATTTATTGGGTCTTATAATCTTGAAATATAACTTGTTTAATTAATTGAGACTATTTATTTGATATTCTTTATGTGAATCATTTATGATTAATTCCAGAAGATAAATTTTTATTAAATGCGAAAATTGATAATTTATTTATTAGGTGTTAAAATATGTGTTTAAATTCATTAGTAGTATTTAGTTTATATTCATTGATTTAATAATTTAAGATTTATTAATTTGTAAATTGATAAGGTATTGTAAATTAAATATTTTTCTGAAATATTAATTTAACTTAAAAATTTGTTAAACTCAATTCACCCCCCCCCCCTCTCTTGAGTATAATCTGGGCAACAAATACCTTTTCCCTCATATTGTGGGAATCTTGGGATTGTTTTTCTCGTTATATGAAATTGACTGAGTATAATCTTAACTTTTTTAAATGTATTACCTAACTCAAATTGGCAAGTAGACACTTAAGAAAACACGAAAGTTGTTGGTTATGTAAATCAATAAGTATTATAATTACCATTATAAAATTGTTAATGAAAACTAGGTATAACCAAACATGACATATTACGTTTATTGGATCAAAATTGATATTGTGTATTAGTTCTCATACAAAAAATAAGGGTTTCTTTCTCATACGAAAAACTTTTAATTTTCAAATTGTAACAAAGATAATCAGTAAGATACATCATGCATTATAATTTTTGAGCCACTTACAGTTAATCGACTGAATACAATCACTATCGGGCTTCAAAATTTGGAAGTATCCTGATTTTCCTACCCCTCAAAGCACAAATGGTGCTTCGTAATTAGGCTTGAACTTAGAGGCAGACAAGCTCCTTAGATGATGAGTAGATGCTCGTAGAACTAAATCTTCCACTTGGAACTATCTTAGCTTGTCGAGATTCTTATAAGACCTCGATAGTTGTTGGCTATAGACTTTAAAATTTTCCTTTGCTTTGTCACGATGCTCATCTAAAGCTTCTAATACCACATATCTTGGATCAGGCAGTCGATCAGAACTTAGAGCCACTCATGCTGATGGTATTGTTAATTCTACTAGTAATACAACCTCTGTCCCATAGACTAAGGATAAAGGGGTGAATATTGTTGGCTTCCTTTTAGAGGTTTTGTAGGCTCACAAAATCATTGGCAATCTTCATTCTATGTTTCAGGGAGATCCTATAACATCTTCTTCAAAATATTGATCAAGGTTTTATTGGATGCTTCTGCCTATCCATTTCCCTTGGGGTGGGAAATGGTTGAACTGTTGTGAATGATCTTATATTTATCTGTGAGCAATCTCATTTCCTTGTATATAAACTGCTTGCCATTGTCTGTGAGTAAGAATTCTGGAATGCCAAACCTGCAGATTATATATTCTCGAATAAACTTAAGTTACTACTTGAGCAGTAATCCTTCTCAAGGGGATTGCCTCTGCCCACTTGGTATATAATTCTATAGAAACCAAAATGTAGGATTTTTTGCAGTAGTATGGGTTGATATTCCCTACCAAATAAAATGGCCAAGTGTGGAATGGGTAAGGAGAAACCAATCTTTATAGGCTAACTAAGAGGGCATGAACCATGTTATCGTGCACTTGACATGCTCAACATTTCTTCACGAAGTCTATGAAATTTTCTTCCATCGTTAGCTAGTAGTACCCCAGTGTCATCAGATGGTAATAAATTTTTGCCCCACCTATATGTGAGGGTTCCTGACCTTCCTTTAACACCTTTTCCACTTCTTCTTTCACGACACATTTCAGAGCTTTCTCATTATACCCCTTTCTGTAAAGTTACCCTTTTACCAGGAAAAATCGAGCAACCCTCTTCTTTAAATAAATCTCATATGCTCGCTCAAACTGAGTCTGTCATTTCAAATAACCTTATTGGAGACGAGCAACCTTTGTGCTCACGGTAAGCCAGTAGTATCCCCCCAATTACAAATGCCTATGGAGTGGAATGTATTTATCCCGGTAATACCTTAGGTGCATTGCTCCCAGTTTTCCATAGGCCACTTCTTCGCCCACGCACCATGCCAAGTAACCACCAGGGATAAATAATATACACAATTACTTTCTTCTCCCATTGCTTGAATATAATGACCAAGTCCTAACAATGCCTTTCTATGCTGGTATATATGGAATTTGTCGTAGATATCACTCGGGACAAATAATACATATATATGGTATATATGGAATGACGAGTTTAAATTATTGCATAATATTAATATTAGTTAAATGTAATAAATTGATCCAACGTCCTAGTTTTCAAGCTTATTTGATTATGTCTCTCGTAGTTATATTTTTTTGTGTGTTTGCTTAATTTAATACTAAATCTCATCTCCAAACCAATTCGTTTAGTTGGACAGTCACAATTATTTTTAACGAAAAAAATTGATAAATCTTTGTGGATTCGACCCGTACTTACACTTGTTATTTTATAATAGCCCGTGCACTTACGGTATTTATAAAATTGACAACAAGTTTTTGGCGCCGTTACCGGGGATTTGTTCTTTTTTTTTAAAGAAGTTGTGACTTTTGGACTGGTTTTTTTTACTTTTTGCATTTTTTTAAAAAAAATCATAAAAAATTAGAAAAAAATCAACATCTAATATTTTATGGTTTTTTAGATAGTAAAAAAAAATCATATTTAAATTTTTTTAGTAAATAGTACTTTTACTACTAGTTTATCACAAATACATAAAAAAATTTGAAAAAACTCGAAAATAAATTATTTTTTTACTGGAATTTTCCAGATTCATTTTCTCAGTAGGTAGACCCTATATATATACTAGGGTATGCCCGTGCCTGAAAGCACGCTGATAATCACAAAACGGGAATTTTTTTTTAAGAACGTAATTGTGAAAAAGGCAAAAAAAATTATTCCCCAACAAAACAAAATATAATTTAAAAAAAAATGACCATTATCTCCTTTGTTCATAAGGCACGCTGATAGTTTTGAAATGCATAAAGACGTGCCTTAGTAAGATGGCAAGTTCCCTCACTAAAGGTACAATTGATCTCGAGGTCGGAACACATGAACAACTTCTTTATATATGCTCGTGCCTGAAGGCACGACGGAAATTCTAAACTTTTCAAAGTACCTAATTGCAAAATGGTGAAAATTTCGTTCCCCGACAAAGTCTCTAAAGTTTGTAATGTTTTTTAATTCCGAAAACAAACCAAAGATAATGTTTTTTAAACATTCACGTAAAGCTTTTAGAAAATGGTTGAAAATAGTTTTGGAAATGTTTATCGTTTTTCTATTAAAAATATCTAATTTTTTTACTACATAAACTGGAAAAAAATAATTTTTTTTTGGTATTGTCACTATTTTTTCTGTTAAAAAATTAAAAATAACAAAGAAAATAAAAATAGTTTTTATTATTATGGAACGACCATAGAAACTCATAAACTATGTAATAAACCCCTAATATGAGTAAATCGCAAACCGTTATTCGTTGTTTTAATATAATGATTGTCAATTACAGAACCTCATTGGGATTATCATCTAGTTGTAAGTTAGAAGTAATACTTCCATTTCATCATATTGAACTGTAAGACCCGCACTTTAAAGAAAATAAATAAAAACTTAGGACATACAAAAACAATTTTCCATCATATGGAACGCAGATACACTCAATGAGCTTCGTTCGCTGCATCATTAAGTCCTAAAATGTTCAAAGTCAACACCCTTTGCTGATTAATAATGTCCGATGTAGCAGCTTTCGATTCACATGATGCTGGAATAGTGACTACAATGCTAGATGGACTACATATATTGTCCGTTGTAGCATCTTTCGATTCACATAATGCTGGAATAGTGACTGCAACGCTGGATGGACTACAAAGAACAATTTGAGGCTACTAAACTGGTTTCGTGCCATTGACTTTTGAAGACCTCAATTGTGTTAACTTGTCTTTGGCGCTAGGAAGATGGTGCAACCCCCACATACGCTCTGTGATATTCCAGACATCGTGGAAATGATTTGAATTAAACCCATGCCTCGTGAACTGTGCAACCCACTCATTATTCACTTTCTATTCACATAACTTTTTCACCTCTCATCTCCACTTCCACAGATGCATACCTGTAAAAAGGAAAAAAAATACATAAATTTTGTGCGAAATATTTAATTTGTTGATTGAGAGTGGTGTCTAAAATACAACTAATTTAAATGTTTTCACAAAGGTAAAATTCAACATATATAAACTAACAGAAGTATGAGAATAATACTTTGTCGTCGTGTTTAATTTTAGCCCACGCCTAGCCATCCAATTATAATTAATACCCATATAAGACACACACACACACACACACACACACACACATTATTAGAAGATAAATCACAGAGATATATAGATTTAAATAAAAGGATTGAAATAAATTGAGGTCTTCAAAATAGCATTTGATGTTGCAAAAATTCCATGTGAACAAAAAAGCAAAAAAAAAATGTCGGGAAAAAATTGCGACATAGATATATACCTGCAGCAGATTCAATAAAATTGCGACACACATAGACATATACCTGCAGCAGGTGCCAAAAATTGCGAGACAGAGACATATACATGTAGCTGTAAGAGTTTATTTCTACCAAACTTGAGAGCACTTCATTTGCCTATTCACAAAAGTTTGAACATAAGTGCATTAGATATAGATAAATTATATGCAAACTATATGGACTTTAACCACGCAGGAGTAGGAGAAGAACTTTTGAGATACACATTTCATTAGATATAGATATACATAAATTGTTGTGTTGTGAATGTGAATCATCGACTGAACAGTAATCACGCTTACAGTTAGATATGTCTATTTCATTTTTGGGATAGACACCACTTAATAATTAAATTGCTCCTCTTCAAACATCGATTGATATAACCTAAGGTTTATGAAGCACAACACTTATTCCTTCTGCACAGATTGATAAAGGGTATATAAATTTCTAATATGATTTACGGGTCTTAGCAGAATATCATGTTCACATGTCTCCTCTACCTCCCCAATATTTGAGGCAACTGAAAATTAGGAATCAATGGGAGTTTTCTCAGGTACTTAATTTGAGGTACTTAATTTGATAGACCACCGAAGGAAAAAGTATTAACAATATAGGACTTCTCAAAGGAATGGATAGACTTTTTTGATGCAAGGTAATTGTGACTCATCCAAGTGTAAACAGTTTAATAATTTTTTTTTCAACAAATAAAGATTATATAATGACTCAAAGCAGCATTTCAATATGAAAGTATAGGCAAATTCAAACATATGTTGACTCGAAGAAAGTGATGAACGAAAACATGATTCCACTATCAGGAGACAACCATTAGAATGCAAGGGAAGTAATCCGATTAACCGGAAACCTGATTTAGTGATGCGACTGTAAATTAGAGAGAGAATGGTTAAATTTTTTTCCATCGGCTTATAGTCCAATAGATGAACCACTGACCTGTTTAGAGTTGACTACTCAATGTTCGGAGTGAACTTACTTCTTTAAGAAACTCAAAGCTAAGAAACTCCACCCCTCCAGATATGCCATGCTTCAGAGTTTCCATGCAAGATATTCTATATCTTTTTGGCAGAACACCAAATAAGTTTCCAACAAAAAAGACCTGCTTCTTACTTCAATTAAATCAACAGACGATCTTTGATCTTTCACCCACTGGTAACTCTAACTGAGCCTCCGCCCTTACTCTTCATCAATAAGCTATGACAACTGCTGGATATCTTTTTTCCTTTCACACCTTAGTCAATCAGGTTTTGTTGCTATGACACCAGAGACGAAACTACAGCAAGACCAAGGGGGCAATCCCCCCCCCAAAAAAAAAAAAAAAAAAAAACCATTATCAAATTTCCTTAATATATCAAATAATTGTATCAAATTTCCACAACAGCTTAATAACTATATCAACAGGGAAACACCAATATATGCTTACTTTATAACATGTTTAATAACTTTATGTTGCAATTCTGTAAGTCAGTTGCGGTATATTGTGGTAAGTTGTGACTTACAGTTGTGGTATATGCAGTTGGAGAGATACCTGTGGATGTATTGTGACTTACAGTTGTGGTAAGTCAGTTGTGGTATATTTTGGTCAGTTAACAGGTACCTACAATTGGATCTATTAGATCTATGTTTAGTTGTGGTATATGGAGAGAATTTTTTCCTGCAATTGGATCTATGTAACAGTTTGTGGTATGTAAAACATTAAAAGGCATGTTATATATATAGAATGATAGGATGTGAAACTTTGAATAAAAGTTCTGTAGGAGAATTCATAGTGAAGAACAACTTGATAAATTCAAGGTTCTTATGGCACATTAGGAAAGTTTGAATAGTGCACTAAAAAACTGTATGAACTCTCTAAGTAAAAAACTGTATGCACTAAAATTTGAATGAAAGTTTAGAGAACTTATTGCCAAATTTATATGCACTCTCTAAGTACCACAAAATTTGAAAATTTAGTCCAACACTCTTTAAATTCATGCCCCCCCTCCCCCCTTAAGCAACAACACATTCAACCCCTAACTCAAAGTAACCAAAAATTAGAAAATTAAATGCCTATACTAAAAGATAATAGTGAGCATGGTGGCTACATATAATGAAATAAAATAGAGAGGACAAAAGGAAATGAATACTTAGAATAATCTAGTATATAATGTATACATACCCAGCATTCTTGGATCAACAAACTCTCGCTCAATTCAACCCATTGAGAACCAATACAAATCCGTATAGCATATTAGTAAAATCAAATAACATGGTAAATATGGAAAAAAACTTTAGAAATTATAAAAAGATGAAGTACATGTATCAAGATTAAGAGAACCCTAATAAAAAAATTCCAGTAAAATGCTTAACTTTTGTGGCTTCACCAACAAAATAGAACATTTGAGTTCTACATATCAGTCGCTAACCATACATTAGAATGCAATGCAATGTTAATTATAGTGAGATGAAACAATATAAGAACTGCAAAATATGAAAACTGTATTAAATCAGTCTCCAATTTATATAGTACCATCCATCTGACCTTTTTAATCACAGGGCATGAGTAAAGCGAACTTTGAAAGCAACACCATACATTTATTTTATTGTGTTTTGTTTGACAATTTTTAAAGGTGACTCAACTAGGGGAAAGTACTTGGTACTATATTTAAAATTCATTAACTTATGTAAAAAGAACAAAAATAAACATAGAAAAATGAAATGATATCCATAGTGCTACAAATTGTATCTAATTACATTTCATCACCTCAAATTGTACTAAAACAATTCGGGTCAAATGATTCAAATCACTTCATTAACGTTCAATGATTAACTATCAATACAAAGGTGTAAACACTATACACTGGCTTTCATTATACTAAACCATTGTATGTTAAAGATATTACCAACACATATGGTAATATGCATCTTAGAAACATATAAGCATATAGAGTTTGATTGAAGAGTGATCGTAAAGGAGAAATTAACAAAATCTGTACAAACCATACAATGGATTTCATTTTAGAAAAGCATGTCTGATTAATGAAGAAAAAGAGAAGAAAAAAAAGGAATACTTGTACGTCACTGCCTAACAGAAATAATCAGTACCACCTTACAACAAACTTTAAAGCAATGAGTATAAATAAAAGAATCATTTGAATCCTCCTACTCCATAAGTTTACATAATTGCATATAATAAATGATTAGAAATTTTCAAAAGATTAATAAGTTCCAATCAAGAAACCCAATTATAATTATAAGTCATACATGGCTAAGAAGAAATTAAAGTCAAATGCATGATAAACCAAAATTGAACTGCTAAATCTAAACCAAACAATAATGAAAAAGGAGAATCACACTAAGAGACAACCAAACACACAAAATGAATTAAAGATAATTACCTTTTGGGAGTCATTGATTCCTATAGGAACAAAACAATTCATGGCCAGTCTGAAATTTCAAAAAATAAACAAATAAAAACTGAATATAAGCATACATCTTGAATATTACGTCTTCAGTTCCTGTAGATAACATCCTACCATGGGAAATAACCAGAATAAAAATTAGTATATCTATTCAGTAGCTAACCTCACCCACAATATGTGAAATATCATAAATATACATATGTGAGATTTATGCCCAAAGTTGCGGTGTCACTTGCAGATCTTAACTTCCAGCCTAAAAAACAGAGCATAAATATATTATAAATAAAGAAGTAATGACAGATAACCTAAACTCCGTTACATTGATGTCTTTCAAAGTAAAAATACTCTAGATATGAAACCTGATTTCAAAGTTAAAAAAAAAACTATATTAGAAGAGAGTGAGAGAGATTAATTACTTTACGCACTAATTATGATTGGTGGAGTTTCGATGGTGTTGGTGTTTGAACACACGATTATGAACCTGCATCTTTACTGGTTACATGAACAAAAAAAAAACTATCACTTACGCACCACTGTAATAGACATGAAATATAATTAAATAAATAAGGAATAATTCATATAATCTAATGCACAACCCTAGAATTGGAATAAACAAAAGACCTATAAGATCTGTACAATTCGTACAAACCATCTCAAACTCATATTAGATTTGGTTTATTCATTAGTTCATCCAAATTGGAAATGAGGATTTGGGTTTTGGTGTAGGGTTAGAAAGGGTGAGAAAGAGGTGGCCGCGTGCGTGAGTTTGAGAATGAGGTATGGTTTAAAGTGGGAAGGTGCATGTTTACCAAAATAACCTTGTGTTTGAATTAAAGAAAAGTAAGGAGAATCAACTAAGGAGATGAAAAAGAGGGGGAATCTAAATTTGTAAGGGGTAAAATAGGTAGTGCAAAAAAATTCATAAAGATGACATCATACTTCAAGTTATGACATACATAAGTTTTCTACTTTATTATATAGATATATATAACAGGGAATTTCTAAAATACTAACATTGCTTTCGAATAAAACTAATAAAACAAACGAAAATCGAACATTGTATTAGAATACAACTATGTGATTCCAAACACCATATTTGAACCTGTGAGGACAACAATGGTCATAGGGTTATTTCACCGAACAATTTCTATGCCCTACAAAAAATGTATCAAAAACCCAATCCCAAATAATGTATCATTATAAAAAATGAATCAAATACCATCCAAATAATGTATCATAATAAAAAAAATAAAAATAAAATCACAAAATAGAAATCTAAAACTGAACATAAATTCAATGCAATATTATATGAATATCTGTGCTTAATCATACCCGCGCTAGTCCACTGCCTCACTGGTAGACTTTTTAAAACGTGAAGGGGTAGAACTGTTAAACCCAATTCACTAACTTGAATCGCAAACAATGATCATCCAGATAATATGAATACCTTGTGTAAACTACTAATGAAATTACTATCAAAATCACACTTAAACATGACAAAGTTAAGCACACATTTGTTATTGGTTAATAATTGTTTTCAAAAACAACTGAAGTTCAGAAAATCCATTATTCTAACAACATTTCAAGGAATAAGAGAACAAAACCTATTTGCCTCTCTTGTAGTCTACAACGTGATCGAGTAGACAACTCTAGGGCCAGGATGAACGAAAGAATATATCAAAATGAAAATTAGTTAGTCTAATTAAAATGAAGAAACTGTCTAACCTTAAAAACTTCAGTTTTTATACCTTTATTTCATGCTTCAATCCCTAATGTCTAGAATCTGTAAAACAAACAAAAAATAAATTGAAAGAGGAAAGAGAAATAAAAAAATTGGTCAAACAAATCTAGAGTCGTAATGAAACTCAAGGGTAACAAATGAAATTTACACCTTTGTCTCAAGATTCATGCCCTAATATCTATAATCTGCAAAATAATACATGTGTAATGAATCACCACGTCATGTGTAGGGAAACAAAAGAGAGGGGAAACAAAATGAAGATTATGGTTAGATCTAAAATAAAATTAGGGTTAGTTCTACAAAACATAAAAACAAAACAGAACTAAAATAAAAATCATACCACAAAATTGAACTACATGGGTCGAAGCGTGAGTCTTGAGTCACCAGATGGGCACATGGAAGAATGGAAGCAAAAGAGAGAGGGAGATTGTTAGGGTTTCAGATCTCAGGGAGAGGTGAGAGAGAGCTGAGATGGGGCGATGGCAGAGGGTGTAGTGGGGAGAGAGGGAGGGATTTTTGAGTTAGAGACGGATTGACTTGTGGGGGTCGGATTTTGTGGGATAAAGATAAATTGGAAATCAATCCCAAGCCTTCAATTTTGACACATGGCTTCAATCTCAACCACAAAGTATGTCCCCAACTTATGAATAGTAAAAACACCATCCTACTTTATTATATAGATATATATAATTTTTTAAAAATCGAAAATTAAGACCTTTTTTTCCCAGTAGTAATTTCCAGAATAAAAAAAAATTGCTTCATACATGTGCTTCGTTATTTTTTTTTGTTAAATACACCACTAGTGCGTGTGTCGTGTGAATTTTTTTTTTCATTTTTTTCTTTCTTTTTTTTTTGGTGTCGCACAATACATTTGGTGTAGTTTTTTTTTGTATTTTTTTAGAAGCACATTAAAAAAAGAGGGGGGGGGGGGAAGTGAAGAAAAATTTCAAAAAGTGTGCAACGGTGCGCGAACGTGAAGAAAAAAATTGTACAATCTTGCCACAAGCACAAGGAACTCTCAGGGACGACTGAAACATAGGTGTCATTTCCCTCCGATCGACGTCAACTTAATCTTTTCCTGACATAAATAAGTTACCATAAAAAGCCCACGTTGGAGGTACATTTTTGTGTGCTCCTACGTGGTTTAATTTTACATTCAATTTAGCACGTTGCTTAAATTACTTAAGGGAAAAAAATGTGTGAAAGATAAGGTGGGGATTTCATCACCCTTCCTTGGCTCGAAAATCACTAAATAACCAAGCATTTGCATATCCTGAGCCACCACATTTAATTTAAAATCAAGTAGACGTTGGCCTTAGGATATCACATAGCTCGTAGGAAACCTCTTAACGAGGCTAGAATTAAAATCTACTCCAACGCGAACTTGTCAAATCGATTTTATTTCACCTTGTCTAGGATTAGTTATTTTTAATGTGTCTTCGTACCGGCTATCTTCCTGGAGGGAAAAACGGGATTTGAGGCGATAACCGTAGTTGGTTGTCTTTTAAATTCTCCCTTGTCAAAGAGTAGGAGCTGTCTAATTAGGGAGATTAATTTGGAGACCCTTGTTGTCATCGATTAATCTCAGGAAAACTAGATTTTAAAATTGAAATTCCCCTCACTTAAATTAGATAATTCAATTTGCTTTGAGTTATCTAGGAATTATGTGGTTTGAGTCCAATATTTTCTTCACATAAAAAAAATTCGAGTGAGCTCAATGTATGCGAAGTTGGTTTTCAAATCATATCGATCGTTTGTCGAGTGTAGAGACTAGCATTCCCGATACTTACGTAGGTAGATTTTCGATATTCAACGAGATGGGAGATGAGTTAGCACCACATGCCCTTAAAGATTACCTTCATCAGACTAGGTCTATTCAACCTTTGTGTATACATCTACCCGAGCAGATCGCAAATAATTTCCGATTCCATTCGGGAACAATCCAATTGTTACCCGTGTTTCGAGGTACCGAAAAAGAGGATCCATACCTTCATGTGCGTGAATTTGGGGAGATATGTGGGATCATTAAGTACCAACAACTCTCCGATGAGCTTATTAAACTTAAATTGTTCCCGTTCTCATTGAAAGACAAATCTAAGAGTTGGTTTAACTCGTTGAAACCTGGATCCATGACCACTTGGAACCAAATGAGTGTCGCCTTCCTGGAAAAATTCTTTCCCAATCAAAAGACGGAATCGATACGTCATGCTATCAATAGATTTAGCCAAAAAGAAGAAGAAGCCTTGTGGATGTATTTGGAGAGATTCAAGGACTTTCTATTGCAATGTGTACACCATGTAATTGAGATGGGACGTCAAGTCCAAATTTTGTATAAGGGGTTCGATTGTACTACTCAAATCATGCTCGACTCACTATGTAACGGTGATTTTACCAAGAAAAGTGAGGTCCACGCATGGTTGTTCCTAGAAGCAGTAGCGAACAAGTCCCAGTGATGGGCACCCAATAGAGAATCTAGGTCCAACACGTCCAATGAGGGTTTCTCTCACGAAGTCGAACAAAGTTATGATTTAAATGCCAAATTGGCCACATTGGCCCGACATTTATAAGCTTTAGAGACGAGAAAAAAGGGCAATCGAACTGCACCTGCGGTTGTGGAACATGGAGGTTCCTCTATATGTGTACTTTGCGACACATTTGACCTGTTAGTTGATAATTTTCCATTGCTTCTGACCCACAAAGAACTTACTGAGCAAGTCAATGCCCTCTACAAAATAGGCCAAAGTATGACCCATATTTCGATGCGTACAATCCGGGGTGGCGAGACCACCCCAATTTTTCATGGTCCAAGGGTCAATACCAAGAAAGTGGAGGTCAAGATTCTGGTAACCCACCTTCGGGTTTCCAAAGTAGTGCCCCTGAACCAATGCATCCTTCATCCCAAAAGATCCAGGATTTAAAGGATTCGATAAACCTTCTTGCTCAAAGTACCCTCCAATTCCAGCAGTCAACTCAACGTATCCTCCAATCAACCCAACAGAGCTTGCATGCGAACACTCAATCTATAGCCAAACTCGAGGTTCAAGTGAGTCAATTAGCGAACGTGTTGAGTGAGAGAAGCAAGGGAACATTCCCGAATCAACTTGAGCCCAATCCTAAAGGTAACATACCTAAAGGTCAATATTTTGTTCAAGATAATGTTGGTTCATCACAAAGACAAGAGGATGTCAAATCCATCATCACGCTTAGGTCTGGTAAGGAAGTCGAAAAGAATATCTCACCACCCACCGAGAGTGAATTTGAGAAAAGTAAGGAAAAGCAAGATCCACCCTTAGATCCAACTTCCTCCCCACCCTTATCTTTCGAACCATCTCTAGAGACCTATGTCCCAAAAGCTCCATTTCCCAAATGTGTGGTGCCAAAAAATAAGAAGGCACAAGTTGATAAGATGTTGGAAGTGTTCAAGGAAGTATAAATAAATATCCCACTGCTTGATGCTATACAACAAGTCATGTCCTACGCCAAATATCTGAAGGACCTTTGTACCTTCAAGAGAAATATTTTCTCTTCGAGCAAGAAAGCTCGATAATTTCCTATAGAATGTCCATCAAGTATAAAGATCTCGGGACATTGACAAACTCTATCGATATAGGGGAGCATCACTTCGAAAAATCTTTCTTAGACTTAGGAGCAAGCGTGAATCTTCTGCCGTACACTGTGTATGAGAAACTAGGTTTGGGGAAGTTAAAGATCACTAAGATGACCTTGTCCTTAGCCAATCGATCCATTAAGATACCTAGAGGTGTTGTAGAGGATGTCTCGATTAAAGTAGGTGAGTTTGTCTTTCCGGTAGATTTTGTGGTCTTGGACACACAACACGCACTAAACTCACCCATGGATATCCCGAGCATCCTCGGTCAACCCTTTTTAGCCACCTTCGACATTGTCATTTGATGTCGTAGTGGAAAAATGAACCTATTGTTTGGAAACATGACCATGGGTTTGAATGTGTTTAATTTAGAAAGGCCATCGTCTGATGATGGAGAGACTGAAGTCGAATACGTTCAAGAAGTTAAGGATATCACTACCCCATGGGATAGTGACACAACTGGTCTACATGCTTGGCCACCTGATTTGTCTCTAAATATGAGTCTTGAAGATTTTGAGAACGAATTATGTCCGGTTTATGAGGATCCTATTGTCAAAGTCCAATCTTTATTGGATTCTTTTTGTCATTTATATGAGCGAGGCTGGGATGGTAGGATAGATCAATTCCTTCTTTGTGAACGAAAACCCGATCCTTTTGAGAGTATGCTGACACGTGAGGTTTTATCTATTAGTGATGAGATTGGAAAAATCATTCGAGCATTTCCCCCTGGTGATGCATGTTTTATCATACCACATTGTCATGTTCTACCATGCCCACTTGTGTCATTTGAGTATTTGGATGAGATTGAGGAAATGAGTAGACGATCGTCCGATTTAGGGCCAAGAATTGTATCTTTGGCGAGGAATTTTGTCAAGAATATTTGTGACACACCATTTGTAAGTCTGTTTATGTAATGAAAATTAGTATTCATTCTTGCAAATTTATTATGTCTACAATTATGCTCGCTTAATTTATTTACTAGGACTAGGTGAAATTTATCATGTCTGATTAATATTATGCTTGATTTAAATTTGTTTCCATTCCCGATATGTGTTAAGGTTTTTAAAATTCAGTATTCATTTATAACGACACGAGAGTGTGTTTTAAACCTTCGGATTTGTTTGAAAAAATCATTTTCTATTTTAAGTATGAGTACCTTTTGATGGATTATACTTTTATTAAATTAATTGATAGTCCATGCTTAAAGACTATATTTTAAAATTTAGAAGTGAACTTTTAAGGGAATAGAGATTTTAGCCGTCTAAATTTAGAGACATTAAACCTTGTTCTGAACTTAAAATGTGTTATCTTACAAACTAAATACGACGAGAGTCGATTTAATTTGAGTTATAAAATCGGGAATGACGAGTTTAGATTATTGCATAATATTACTTAAATGTGACAAATGGATCCAATGTCTTAGTTTTCACGCTCATTTGATTAAATCTCTCGTAGTTATATTTTTTTTGTGTGTTTGCTTAGTTTAATACTAAATCTCATCTCCAAACCAATTTTGTCTAGTTGGACAGTCACAATTACTTTTAACGAAAAAAATTGATAAATCTATATGGGTTCGACCCGTACTTACACTTGCATAGCCCGTGCACTTGTGATATTTATAAAATTGACAACAGTTGCTCGACTGATAATTAGCTCGAATGTTTAGTCTTCTATTTATTGGTTAGGGGCTGTCTTTAGGCCAATGATTCAAAATTGAGGTACCTCGAGGAGGTTCCCTCGAATGAGTTGAAGTTATGGTAGCTCGTCTGTAGGTATCCCGAGCAACCACGTATACTGGATAAAGTTTTGCCCAAGTGTGCCAAGAAGGTTGGTTATTGTATTCCCAACGTTGCCTTGCTCACAATCCTCTAAACCATGTCTCTGCGAGGTTCCCAGGAGGAGGTAGTTCGATAGAGCATGTGAGCTCTCCAATGCCCTTCCAGGCATGGCCCCTTCATGGGTACGGAACAACCTTGCTCATACTATAAAATAAGATAAAGTACATGATAAAATACATTCTGTTTCATATTACAAGCTATCGTTGTTCTAGTAACTTTATCCTTCGATGGTGATGCCTTCGAAGCATGTATGTAGAGGGTCTTCGTGTGGACTCTCTCGAATAGTCTTCGTCTTCCTTCTTTATTTTCTAAGAATGGGTTCCATTTAGCTAATCAATATTTGGTGGGGACTCCCCCTACATTTTCCCCTTCATAGAGATATTCGTTTATTGTATGAAGAAATATCTGTATGAAATATTTAGTTGCTCTCCCAATATCTTTTGCAAGAATAAGCATTATTCACAGGAAAATAATCATATCATAATAAATAATGGGTTGTATATTTAAAGAGAAGTGTGTATGAGAAACTTATTTGGTCCCTCTTTCGAACTACCCCCTTATTTAACATGCCTTGTGATTTTCTTTTCTGAGAGCACCAATTTATGATGGAACACTGTGATTGTGTGCATCAGCTACCTTAGGGGACGTGAAGAGATTTTATTCAAATTTCTCCCAAAGTGATTCATCTCCCTCAAGTTGAAAAGACTCCAAAAGTGCCTCATTTATTATTCTGGTCATACCATATTTAATTGTTCCATCGCTTTTACTTTTATGCCTCACATGTGGCACTTCAGGGTTATCGTGTTTTCATCACGTGAAGGTATTCGTACATTTCTTCACAGAGTGTCATCATTACAGGCTTTGAATTCCATCCCTACGCGCGTGTGTTGGCCACACGAGCCAACTTGAATGTCACTACGTTTCCCAAAGCGCTTCCACTTGATGCCTATTGGGATTCGTAATGCCCATATAAAAATGGTATGCTTTCATTTCAAACCTTCAGCCCTGGGTTTTTGTTTACAAAATGAGCATGTGTTTTTTTAGAGAAAATATTCAGTGCTTTGCCTTCTATCTTCCTTTCTTGTAACTTATCCACTCTCCTTCTCCTTTTAACTTCTCCCATGGCACCCATTATGAAAAGAACCCATTGTACTAGGGGTGACTCCCCCCGTACTCAGGTGCGCCAGAACCAGTGGGCACACTATCATCGTGCCCCATACTTTGGTCAGCTTGATCATTTTTGGTCGGTGGTCAAAAATTTCCTTGGTGATCTGGTGCTGGTGTAGCAGGCAAGATTGTTGATTGAAGAAAGTCATGATGGTGAGGACTTTGCATATATCCCCACTGCTACTATCACTAGGTTTCATATCGAGCGTGGTAACTACCCATTTTCAAAGGTGGAGTTTGATTCTAACTTTGGCACCTATGAAGCTTTAGGATCTTAGACCGATTATATACATTCTAAGTATCCTGTTCAACTTTCTCTAATTGGCTTATCATGTACCAGTTGGTTGGGTGATCTCACCCTTGTGAAGAACAACAACACTCTCCAGCTGCTTGTATCTCGCTGGAGTCATAGGTCGCACACTTTTGCGACCTCTTGTGGTGAGTTCATCACTACCCTTGAGGACATTTACGAGTTATTAGGTTTAGAGGCAACAGACTTTAACACCTTCTTCGAGGATGCTATTTCTAGTAAGGAAAAGGATTTACAGGTGGAGTTAGAGGCAGTTGTGAAAGATTGTATGGTAACATACAATAAATGTATCTACTCGGAGGTGATTAGGTATTTTCATTTCATTGAGGACAAAGCTGTGGTTAAAGCGCGCGAAGAAGCCAAAAAAAACCCACGAGGGAAGCAAGTATTCGAGTATCCGCCAGTTAGAAAGGGGTTTAATTCCCAAATTAAGCTTATAGGATACATTTGGTTCGTGCTATTGAAGATATTTCTCCCAGGTAAACCCCACGACTACCCAAATAAGGACCTAGTCAATATAGTCGTTCGTATAGGCAATGGTGTGAAACTTCCCCTTACTGATATTACTCTTTGTTCGTTATATACTATGTTGGATCGAGTATAATCTGACTCGTCTAGGAGCATCGACATGTTTGATGTATCCAATTATGTGAACCATGTGTTATGGACAACCTTCTTATATGCCCACTTTTTGGATTATGCCCCAGTCGGTAACTATCCCAGCTCTCAGCCAATCAGAGTCCCTCGCATTTGCTGTTGGAATCATAAGATTTACAAGAAACCCCTCATGTCTTTAATTGACAGACTTAAAAGGTTTGTATCTTACCCCAATGATGGGGTAGACCAATTTTTTTAGAATCAGTTCCTCATAGATGAGGAGCGTCCCATCATCCCTATCGAGGAGGCGCTGGCTAGAAACTTTCCAACAAATAATATTCCCTTGTTATTGATTCCTTCTTATACAAAATGGTCCTCTTTTTACTCTCTTTACAATCCACATTACATAGCTATGCAGTTTGGCTACGATAAAGGAAATCCCATGCTAAGCCATTTCACCGATGAGAAACCCACCAACTTCTCTTTTGCATGAATCAAATACCTCACCTCAATCATTATCAATCTTTGTGTGAATTACCTAGCCAACCCTGTTATCCTGAGCAAGGAAGCTCGAGGGGGTAGGTCGGCAATGTATCTGACAATATTTTGGCAGAATTAACTTGGTCGTTTTCATAGTAATCTTCTCAAGGAGCCTCGATACCTTGAGGTTGAAAGGTATCCTCCTATGGAGTTGGGTTTGATGAACAGCACAAGTTTCAACTCTATGTTCCCTCTCAGCACCACCAATAGTTATGTTCCCTCCGATTTGCCTCCACTTTCCCCTGTGGATCAAGTTATGGTTAAAAAGAAGAAAGAAACGCAATATTCTCTTCCAATCGAAGTAACTACTACTACCCCTTGTCCTTCTAGGACCATCGAAGGGGGTGAAACTTCCCATGTCACTTCAACTGGAGTGCCTATGAGGGCCACTAGAAAAGCCCCAATAAAGAAGCTTAAGGTTACCCAGCAAGTCTCTCCAATCCAAACTCATGATCCCAAGGTTACCTAACAAGTTAGCTTGATGTTTGATCAACTCAGGCAAACTTGGGAGAATTTTACCAAGGAGGATAGGGCTTTTATGTCAGCCAAGATGGACTCTCATGGGTTTTCCTATGCTCCCCCAACTGCTGAAGATAGTAAGAAAAGGAAGTTGGTTAGCCCAGTCAAGATTGTGTTGGATGAATTAGTTGAGGCAAGTGAGAAAGATTAGTCTCATGAAGATGCATCTGTTAGTGTAGGTGATGATGATGATGATGATGATGATAAGGAGGAAGAAGTAGAAGAAGAGTAGGAGGAAGAAGAGGAGGATGAGTCTCTTCTTGTTCGAAGGCGTAGGTTGAGAATAATGGTTTCTTCTTCTAAGCCTGCTTCACCCCCTCGAGATTATGAGGTTTTAGGGGACGTTTTGGATGAAGAAGAGGTATGTCTGCTATTCTCCTTTAAAGTCTTTAACTTTTCCTCTTTTCCCTCATGATGATGACTCATGTTTCTCTTTTCAGGTTGATGTGCGAGGTGGTATGTATGATAATGTTGAGGAAATTTGCATATTTGAAAAGTTAGCTGAAGTTTTACCTGCTACGAAGGAAGTTTGAACAAAAGTAGATAACTACCCCTATAACCTCACAGGTAACAAAAAAGTTTCCCCCTAGGGGCAGATATATGTGTTTGTTAAATTGAATCCAATAGTGGCTATTCTCCTGACTCTACCTTCTTGCATGAGTATGTTGGTCTCGAGGCAGGTGCTCCTGATGCAAGTATTATAGAATTTGTGCATAAGTTCCCCGCTATTGTTGTTCCGTCAACCATGGTAAGCTTTTCCCTTTCATTTTCTGAGATCCTTATGCCTTGCTCTCTTCTTATTCTTATTTTTCTCTCTATTTTACTTCGTAGTTTTCCCTACTCGAACAAATTGCTCCGTTATTCCCTCCCTCTTTCAATGACCAGGTTCTTGTTACGCTTTTTGGGCCCTCAATCCTCAATCAAGAGGGAGTCGAAGCTATTACTGCATGCCAGTTAGGAGGGGAATGGGATGAAGTTGCTAAAGTGAAGGTGGTGTGGTTATTCCCCTAGAAAAATATCTTTTGGTTGCATCCGATTTGCATGAGGAAGAAGATGTGATACATATGGCTACTCGACAGTTTACTGATGATCAACAGCCAAAGGTATTCTTTTCTTTTATGTAACCCTTGCATTATAATCCTACTCAAGTATATCTGGCCTCCAGCCCATGTATAATCCTACTCAAGTAATAAGCAAGTTTTTCTATACCATCCATCTCTTGAGCCAATAATGTGCCAATAGATCGTTCAATAGATGTAAGATATAGATGTAAAGGGATTCCTACTTTTCGGGGAATCATCATCTGAGGAGATGTAAGGACTGTTTTTTTCTTGTCTATGGCGTCCTGGTGCATCCGTTCCCATGTGAACTTAGTGCTCTTTCTCAGTAACTCCATTAGTGGATGCATTATCTCGGCCAACCCTGGTACAAACCTCCTCAAGTAGGAGACTTTTCTTAAGAAGCTCTTCAGCTCTGCTACTGATTTTGTCCTTGGCATATTGAGAATGGTCCATCATTTGTCTATGTCCGTTTGAACTCCTTACCTATTTACCACAAACCCCAGGAATTTCCCACTTGTTACCTCGAATGCACATTTTAGGGGGTTCATCTTTAGCTTGTACTTCCTGCATCGAGTGAACATCCTCCTCAAGACATCTAAGTGAAACCCCTCTTTTTTCGAATTGATTAGAAGATTATTGACATAAAATTCCACGATCTTATGGAAGAGGTCATAGAAAATAGCCATCATTGTCCTTTGGTAAGTGGCACCCGCATTCTTCAAACCAAAGGGCATAATCGTGTACATGAAGTTACCCAAAGGTGTTCGGAAATAAATCTTCTCTGCGTCAGTTGGATCCATATTTATCTGATTGTACCCTATATAGCCATCAATGAAACTGTACATCTCGTGCCCCACAGTTATATCGATCAAGCTACCTATGGAAGGTAGTGGGAATTAATATTTTGGGCACGCCCGATTTAGGTCCCTGAAATCCTCACAGATTCTGATATGGCTCGTCTTTCTTTCCCACAGGAACAATACTAGAAAGCCAGATCGTATACCGGATTAGGACAATAAAGTTGGCTGTGAGTAACCTTTGAACTTCTTCTTTGATCTTCAGATTTAATTCTGCCTTGTACATTTGGGTGGCCTACTTTACTTGGATGGATGATGGCAAAATATTCAACTTGTGATAACTCACCTCCTTGTCTAACCCCGACATATCGGTGTACTTCCATGTGAAGACGTCTTTGAACTCTTAGAGTAACTTGATCAGATCCTCTCGAGGATCCCTTTCCATGTCCTTCGAGGTGAAAATATGATTAGGGTCATCATCTTCTTTAGCCAATCTATTTTCTCTAACTCCTGGATTTTTGGCCTCGGTATGTCCTTCATGTACTCGGGTTACTCTTTTATCTCTTCTACAAACTCCTGGACCCCAAAGTTATCAATCACCAAACACTGCCCTTGGTTATCCACCAGGAAGCACTCATAAACCGAGTCAAACCTTAAGCTGCCCGCTCACACCTTCATAACTTGTGGATAATTTTGCCATTAGGCAAAACTACCCTCTTGCACTGTCGAGAGCCCTCCATAGGGACTCTTTTGGTGATTCTCTTCCAACTCTCTCATAGTATGCCTGTTGAGGATGATCTGAGTCTGGACTTGGTGGTGCTCGATTGGATCAATGCGTAGTGACATTCGATCCCATAGCTTCCTTGATAAGCTAGGGGGACTTATTGTATCCTGATCAAGCTTCGTAGGTCACTACCAGTTGAATAGGTGAAGGGACCCTCTTTCGAGTGGTCGAAATCCTTATTCCTCTGGTATACCTTATTATTGTCGTGGCTTCCTCTACCAGCTCTGTGTAGAAGGAAACATGTACCAGGTGCGCTTCCTCCTTTGTAAAAGTCTTCTTAGATGCTCGAATCACCACCTCCCTGCCCTTTATGTTTGCCTTGGCACATTGATGATAAGTGGAGGGCACCAACCCATAGTTGTGCATCCGCACCCTGCTAACTAGAAGTTGGTACGATGGATAACAATCCACAATATGAAATTTAATATGGGAGGTGATATTCCCTATTATGATACCCACACTGACGCACCCTATAGATTTAGACGACTAGTTGTTGTACCCTGAGATTGCCAATGAGTGTGTCACTATCCTTGTCTTAGACAAACTAGTCGCACAAAAGGATTCGATAGGCATTATGTTAATGAATGCTCCCATACCCAACAGAACACAAGAGAAAACAAAATCACTCACAGAGGCTGTAACATACAGGGTCTATTGTGGGGGTACCTAATCGATATGTTAACCTCTGAAAATGTAACATCATAGAGATACCTTCTTCGAGCTTGTCTATCGTCGCCTTCCATTTTAGGTGTGGCGCCATATTCTTTTTTTCTATTTCCAAGACGGCTTGCGTGACCTCCAATCGTGAGTGATCGGGGAGCCTAACCTGATCGAAGAACCAACCGAACTTCTGCGAGCGTGCAACCATTGTGCATTCAATCTAGGGGTCTTTTTGTTCCTCTTCAAGTTCATAGACTTCTTCTACGTATCTATAGGCAACCTCATTATAGGCTACCACTGAATTTACTTCCTCTAGGGAGTAGGCTCCCATCTGTCTACTTTGACCCTCGATGGAGTCATACTCTTCTTTTTCTTATTCATCTTCTAGTTAGAGTTAAGCTAGCTCGAGGGTGCATTCCTCCTGAGATTCCTCAAAGTCGTTGTCTAGGAAGCATTTCTCCCTCGTCAGTTGTTCGTCCCCTTCATTAAAATTTCTAGACATATGGGCCCCGTGAGTTGGTAAAGGATTGTCCTTCACATTAGCTTGGGGAATCTGGATGTCTCCATTCTTCACATGATGATCGATCAACCTTCTTAGTGAAAACACACCTTAGTCGGGTGGTTTACTCTATTATGAAGTGTACAATAATGAGGCTTCTCCTTGTCCTCTCGAGGGTGTTACGACGTGCTAACATTGAATGGTCTACATTCCTTATCATGAACCATGAGATCATATAAGTTTAGGACTTGATCTACTATGTAAGGTAGCTCAGGGGGATCTTCCTCGCCTTTTAATCTTCTTTTATTGCCTCTTCCATTTCTTCCTCTGCCACTACTACCCTCTCATTTTCCTCCATTATTTGCATAGGTCACCCTTGAGGGTATTCCACTCCCCGAGGAAACTAATGGACTTAACAACAAACTTCACAAGGTAGGTGAAGGTGGTGTGGGTTTTACTACCAGGGAGATATTCTTTAATGCTTTCAATAATGCTACAAACGTACCCTCTCATGTTTCGTTGATCGTATAAAAGATGTACTCTGGCAATAACCCTTCTGCACAAACTTGCAATAGTTTATCCTCTCGCGTCTCTTCTCTCACATTTAGAGAGCGCTCGCGGAATCTCCTTATATAGGAAACTGTGTCTTCTCCTAGATTTTATTTCTCGCATGTCATCTTCGTGAGTGTGAACTTGTCCTCGGCCAAAAAGAACTTTTGTACTAATAAAACATGCAACTCTTACCAGGAGGCTATGCTACTTGGGGTCAAGTGGGAGTACCACATGTAGGCTTTCTCTGCCAGGGACTTTGAAAATTCCCTCAGCCTCAATCCTTTGTCGTTGCAATGGGCCCCAAGGCTTTCAATAAAACTTTTCACGTAATATTTAGGGTTTTCACCCTTCCCCGTGTACTTCTCAAAGATTGGTGGAATATACCCTACTAGATAGGTTTCATTATTGTATTACTTTGAGTATGGAACACGAAAGTCATCATACATCAAAGAACTATCTCCCACTTTGGACGCTGCTATGAACTTTAATAACTCTTTTATTTCCCCCAAGATAGATGGTGAAGAGTTGGTTGACGGTATCATTACCACAATTGGAGTTGTTGGAGTAGCTAGTGTGATTTTCTCCATGCCACTAGTCATGGACTAAACTGCTGAAGTTATTCCCTAATCTTGTACCGCTAGCCCGTTATCACAGGCGGGATGGTAGTGGGAGGAACCTTACCCAAAGTTGGTGGAGCAGTGGGAGGAACACCACTTAAAGTAGGTAAAGAAACCCCTCTTGTAACAGTAGGAGTAGGTATTCTTGCTTATGGTGTTATGAAAGAGCTCACTCCCCCAATGACTCCCAACATCGCTTGGGACACCGGAGTCTTGATGAACTCTGCAAACAAACACATGATCCCCATCATTTGCACTGGGCCCATTCCAACTTGCACACCTGTTATTTCCGCCACACCCGTAATGGATGTGCTAGGCTCCGATTGTGCTATTCTTAATCCTTCAGGCAACATACTGAGGTCTGCCTCCTCCTCACGCTGTACGGCGTCAAAATCAATAGTCCTGGTAGTGTTATCTTTTGGCATATTTTCAAAAGAGAATACCTCCCCAACAGAGTCGCCAAATGTAAGATGTGGGTTCTTGAAATACAGTTAGTATCAAGTGAGGCGTTACCCCCTATTAAGAACGGTATTAATGCACAAGACAGAGTTTGATATTGATAGTAAATACAGGTGAGAGGGACATTAATATTCAACACTCAAACTTATATTGAATGATATTTATACACCATAAATGCACTATAAACGCAATAAACAGATAGGACCAATAGTTAACTTGGTCGGAGGGAGAAAGAACAAGCATTCTGGGAACAATAAAGGCAAGGCAGGAACTTTAATATTAGTTAATGCTCAATGATATGGGTGAGAATGGGGTGGAGAGAATAATCAGTCCATAAGTGTTTTCACAGAAGCTCTCGTGTATAAAGGGAATCCAACATTAATTCGGTATCAAGATTGCCGTCCTTGTAAACTATTTGGTTGAGCTATTTATATGGAGATAAGGTTACTCGAGTAATCTTGTCGCTATTTACTGTGATTGATCGGCATTAAATGCTAAGGTACCATGTATTTAATGTCCAAGATACAACATAAAATGCATGGGATATTATGTTTTGGCGGGAAATGGTTTATTCAGCTAGAATCATGGTGATAATAATGCGTGCGTGACGTGGCAGCTCAATGGTTTTCCTTAGGATGGCTATGAGATGGGGTTTGGTGGCCTAGTTCTGCCATCCTAAGGATAGTCTCAATTGAGTGATGTAGCTTTGAGTTCCCCAATGTCTAAAGTTCATAACATCATAGAGTGGGTGAATAGTGACCCCACTAGGCATGTGATCACATCAATCAAATGAGTGGTGTTTGGTTTAAGGTTGCTCGATTGATAAGTAACTCGGATGTTTAGTCTTTTGTTTATTGGCTATGATCTATCTTTAGGACAAGACTGCAAGATTGAGATACCTCGAGGAGGTTCCCTTGAATGAGTTGATGTTATGGTAGCTTGGTTGTAGGTAGCTCGAGCAACCATGTATACTGGATGAAGTTTTGCCCAAGTGTGACAAGAGGTTTGGTTATTGTATTCCCAATATTGCCTTGCTCCCAATCCTCCAAACCATGTCCCTGCGAGGTTCCCACGAGGAGGTCGTTCGATAGAGCATGTGAGCTCTCCCATGCCCTGCCAGGCACGGTCCCTTATGGGTACCGAATAACCTCACTCGTACTATAAAATAAGATAAAGTACAAGATAAAATACATTTTGTTTCATATTACAAGCTATCGTTGTTCGAGTAACTTTGTCCTTTGATGGCGATGCCTCCAAAGCATGTATGTGGAGGGTCTTCGTGTGGACTCTCTCAGATAATATTCATCTTCCGTCATTATTTTCTAAGAATGGGTTCCATTTAGCTAATAATCTTTGGTGGGGACTCCCCCATACACCCTTAATTTTGTTATTTTTACGGCCCCGTGCATTGTATTTAGACCGAATTTGTCACATATTTGTGCCACTAGCCCTTTTCAACAAGTATTTAATGTTTTGTGTACTTCTCTCTTATTTTACTGGTATTTCTTGCAACTAGATGGACGAGTGTAATGCCCCATACTTTTATGGGTATTTAAATTACATAAGTGAGTGTAATTTTATAATTTGAGAATTTAAGTGAAGGATTAATATTGATTTGTGCTATAATTTACTCATGGGAATGAGTGAATGAAGTTGGATTATTTTATATCATTTTGAGGTTTGGAAAAGAGACAAGTAATAATATTTTACTCAAAAAATACATGCAGAGTTGTATTGGAGTTAAAATGGTAAATTTTTGTGAAGTGACTCGGATGAGGATTTCAAGTGGACAGTTGGTTTCGAAAGGGCCGAGATAGTCAGAATAGAGTACCCGAGCGTAGTGTTTGGGTTTCGGGGATTTTTGGACTAGTAGGGACTCACAATTGTGTATACAAGTCAATTTTGGGTTTTTATAAGGGATAAATAGTTAATCTCTCATTATAAGCCACGAGAGAAAGAGAAAAGAAGGAAGGAAAGAAAGGAATTATAAAAGGGAGAATAATAGGGGATTGTCGGCCAAGCTCCGACGGATCCCGACACGAGGTCGTCGGATTTATCCAACGAGGCAAGTGTTTAACTTGCTTTAACTATTTATTTGTGTTTATAGTTCATATCATAATTGGTGAGAAAATTATGGATTTTGGGTTGGGATTCTTGAATCAAAATGGGATTTTTCACTCAAGATTTCATATGATTTTGTTAAGATAATAATCCTACATGAAATCTAGGTTAAAATCCGTATAAATGGTGTAATTTTTGGTGTGAATTTGAAGAAATTGAAATTGTGGTATAATTAAGAATTAGGGTTTAAATTCTTAAAAATTGGATGAATCCCATGAATTAGTTGATGGGTTGAGTGTAAATAGGTGAGTAGATGTTGTATATATGGTTGGGGATGGTTAGAAACCATGTATATGGGGTTGTATGTATGTTGGTTGAGGAATTGGAGAAGAAGAAGGAGTAGATTTCAGCAAAAGTAGGATTCTGAACCATTTCGAATCGATTCGCAGGACAGTGAATCGATTCGTTAAAGGCGAATCGATTCGATCTCTTGCGAATCGATTCATACATGACTGGTTTGAAATTCTTTTATGGTTTTAAGGATTAAAAGAAAAATTGTTTTAAGGATACAATTTTTAGGGGATCCTAAAAAGAGTATTAGGACTTCTAAATGATTAGTTGAGTGATTTATGAACCTTGGTTTTGTGGGAATATATTCAGGGTATGAATTTGAGGAGCGTTTGGGACGAACGACACTCGGAGAATTTATTCGACTGGTTTATATATATATATATATATATATATATATATATATATATATATATATATATATATATATATATATATATATATGTGTGTGTGTGTGTGTGTGTGTGTGTGTGTGTGTGTGTGAATCCGAATGTGCGAGTTGGATGATATTATAATACTAGCTAGATGTGATAAGCTATTATTCGAGAGTAAGTAATGCGATAGTTGTACCACACGTGAGTAAATACTTGGGATTTATAATAAATGCGTGTAAAATTACAAACTAATATGAATTGGTATATTCGGGATTATATGCTAATGCCACAAGAGCTAGGCATGGAAAGACGGATTTCATGATATATTGACCAAGCATAAATTCTTCTGAATTTAGCCCCTTAAGTTAGTGATTTTGATATCCCGAACAAGGTAATTGAATCATTTTTATTCCATATCATTGCCATTCATTGTTTATAAAAATCTCCCCGAGTTTCGTGTATTTCTGATGGAGTTTACAGGAATTTAGTGCAAGAAAAGAGAGAAAGAAACCGGAAGAAAGGAAATGATGAAAGGAAGAAAAGTAAAAGGGCAAAAGCGTAAATTTCTATCCAGAATTCGAATTCGACACCTAAAGGGAAGATGAAGTGCTTGATTTCACAAGAGCATCGGAAGAAACGACACGCAAATCGGAGCTCGAGATCAAAAGTTATGGCCAGTCAAAGATGAAAGAGAAAAGTCAACATGGAAGAAAATCGGACCGATCCGGTATATATCCGGACCGATCAGAAATGACCCAAGTCCAGTAGTCCCCGGATGGATGACAAATCGATGATAGCAGAACCGATCTGGTGGGGACTGGACCGATCCGGTAGAATAAAAAAAGAACCGATCCGGTGGCTGGAAAACCGAACCGATCCGAGGGTTATCCAGACCGGTCCGGTCATGCAAAATCCTGGCATTTATTGTAAAGATTTTGATGTGCATAGCTGGTGAAATCTTGCGCAACAAGTAACTCTGGTTGTCAAATTCATGCTACTTGTTGCTATAAAGCCCATGCCCTACTTCATTCTAGGCAGATTTTCTTAGGGAGAGCAATTCAGAAGTTAAGAAATTTTCATTTTCTTGATAAACCCTAGTTTGTAAGGTTAAGAGAGAGACTACAATTTCTGGATTCAAATTCTTTTCCTGTTGCTGAAATCAAGTATAACAACTCCATTCCCTTAGTTGGTATCTATGTTAGTTAAATTTCAATTGCTTTGAAAATTATTTTCAATAGTTGTTAGATCTATAATTCTGTGTATGAAATTGTTCTTTAATCAAATCATGTCTAGCTAAATTCTTAAGGGCTGGGGTACATGAACTCACTCCGAGGAAAATTACATATATAGAAAATAGAGGGTAAATTAAATTCTGACCGAATCGTGAATGAAAATTATACAAACATAGTCAATCTTTTAATATCTCTTGCCCTAGGTACTTGAGATGTTTAAGAACACTTTGCGAGTGTAATTGTCCATTCACCGCTTTATATTTACCTCTGATTTCATATGATGAGGGCTAGAGCCTTCATATATGTAATACTTAGGATTTATAAATGCTGGATTTAGTCAAGAATTTTAATTTTCAATTCTAGTATTCTATATGGTAATTCGTTAAGTTTTGAGGGATTGTACCCTACCCTATTTTCTCTCATTTGTCAATCCAATTTCTTCACAATTTTTAATTTATTTTTCTTGATTTTTTTTTATTTCACTAGAAATTTCCCAATCATTAATCATCTTTTCATATTTCTTTTGAGGAATCATTTCAAGATTTAATAACTTCTCCTACACAAGTGCCAATTGTTGATCCCTGTGGATACGATCCCGACTTGTCGGATTATTACTAACGCGACAGGCTCGCACTTGAGCCTAGAGAAAACGCACTTTTGAGAAAAATTCTTAGTCGTGTCAAGTTTTTGGCGTCGTTGCCAGGGATTATCAATTGGTATAATTTAGGAAAGTGATTTCAATCTACAAGTGATTTAAGAAAAAAACAAAAATAAAAACCATATTCTTTTTACATCTCATCTCTTATGCGCTTATATGCAGAATTCATCTTCCACCCAAGTTCACGAAAATCCTATTGCTGAAGCAAATTCTGAAAATTCTCATACCACTGATTCTCCTCATTTTTGGGTTCCACCTCCTTCGCCTAACAATTCAATCACAAGTCGCTCATTGAGTCAAACACTAAATGCGAATTCTGAATCTTTCGGTAGCAATATGTCGATGCACGGTAGTGTTGGTATTGGTGCTGGAGAGGAAGAGATACCATATCTTCCCATGAAATATCTTTTATTTTCCGAGACAACTGTTACCCCTGGTTGCATTTTACTCCGGTATAATTCCGGTCAGTTCCACTTTCGAAATGGTATGATTCAAATTCTTCCCATATTTCACGGAATGGATTCGGTAAAACCATATCTCCATATTAGAGAGTTCGAGGAAGCATGTGAGACGTTTGGTGAACAAGCTTGCCCAAAATATGTTATCCAATTAAAGCTTTTCCCCTTTTCCTTAAAGGATAAAGCTAAAACTTGGTTATGGTCCCTACCCCAAATTCTGTGTTATCTTGGAGAGATATGCAAACCAAGTTTCTCTCCAAATTCTTTCCACAACACAAAACCAATTCTGTCAAGGCACAAATACAAGCTTTTCGACAAAATGATAATGAGGCTTTTGACAAGTGTTGGGAGTGATTTCAGGAGTTAGTTAGTGCTTTCCCACATCAGGGATTTGAAAAACATCATTTGATTTCATTTTTCCATCAAGGCCTTACTTTAGCATCTAAACAACTTGTTCAAACCATGTGCGAAAGACCTTTTTGGGAGTTAGACTCAAGCGATGCTGAGGCTCATCTGAAATATGTAGCAGAGATTACCCAAGCATGGGATATTTCTGATCCCAATAGTCAAAATAGAAATCGACAAGTGTCCAATGTACCTGCTGCGTTCGGTATCTATCACTTGGACAAGGACACTATGTTGCATGGAAAGTTTAACCAATTGGAGAAGAATTTTAGAGACATGCTTGAAGTGCGATTGGGAGAAGTAGCTGGATCCGTGCAAGCCGGGAAGGAGAAAGTGTGTGCCATTTGTGCTGCAGGTCATTCTACCAAACGATGTCCTACCATACCTGCATACAAGGCAATGTACACTGAACAAGTTGAGGCAATATGGGGGTTTCATGGAAATTATAATGCACAGCAAGGGAATTCATACAATCAATCGTGGTGGAATCACCCTAGTTTCAACTATGGACAACCACAGGGGGGGATGGCTCCTAACCCACATGTGACACTACCACCCCCTCAATTTCGGCAAGTGGCTCCTTCGATGCCAAATCCTATGCAGGTACCACCTCCTAGTCCTTATGTAGCTCCACCTAGGCAATCTCTTGAAGATAACCTGAATCAATTCATCCAATCTCAAAAAGAGAGAAATGCTAAATATGATCGAATGTTCACGGAAATTCATACTAGCATCTCTAGGTTGCAATCTGCAGTGAATACTCAGGAGAAGGGTAAATTCCCAGCTCAAGGCCAAAGACCTCCTCTTCAAGGACAACCCACGGTTAGCTCCACATCATCAGACTTGCCAGAACAATGTCAAGCTTTTACTACTCTTCGTAGTGGCCGCGAAATTGATCTAGCACCAAAACATCCAAAGGAAAAAGATAAGGGAGTTGAACCTGAAATTCCCTAGGAATCTAAAACTTCCGAGTTTGCTGAGACTCCATTGGTTACGGAATACAAAGATGAGGGAGTTGAATCTGAAATTGAAGTCAAACTACCAACTGCTTCTCCATTTCCTCAACGCTTAGTACCACCCAAAAAAGGGGCGTCGCGTACAGAAGTGTTGGATGTGTTGAAGCAAGTAAAATTGAACTTGTCGTTTCTTGATGCTATTCAATAAATTCCAGCATATGCTAAGGTCATCAAAGATCTTTTGACTATCAAACGATGGCTCAAGGTGAAGAAGAATGTTTTCTTGGCACAAAATGTGAGCTCGGTCCTTCTTAATGATCTACCACCAAAATTCAAGGATCCTGGTGCACCCACAATTTCATGTGTCATAGGAGAAAAAAGAGTGGAAAAAGCATTGCTTGACTTAGGTGCGAGTGTGAACATCCTTCCATACTCCATCTATAAGCAGCTTGATTTAGGTGATTTAAAACCTACCCGAATCACTCTACAGTTAGCGGATCGAACAGTGAAAGTTCCTCGTGGGGTTGTAGAGGATGTGATAGTTCAAGTGGACACGTTCTACTTCCCTGTTGATTTCGTCATTTGGGACACTGATCCTGCTCCCCATGCGAGAAATCAGGTTCCAATAATATTAGGTCGTCCGTTTTTAGCTACTGCTAATGCTTTGATCAATACACGGAATGGCCAAATGCAACTCACTTTTGGAAACATGACTCTCGAGACCAATATTTTCAATGTCGCTAACCAAATGGGTGATGAGGATGAAATTCTTGAAGTTGATCTTATTGAAGAAGTGGTGGATGAACACATCGAGAAGATCATAGGAGGAGATGCATTGGAAGTGTGTTTAGTGCACAGTGGTGAGAAAAAGAGTCGTTATACTGCGTTTGAGCGTGAGGTGGAAGAGTTGGAAACTTGGTTACAAGAAGAAGAGAGTTTTGAGAGTTTAAGAGATGTTGACTGGATTTCTAGGTTTGAAGAATTGCCTCCGAGGGAGACAACCATGATTCCCTCTGAAAATAGATTTCCTAGTCTTGAGTTGAAGAAACTACCCTCGCATGTCAAATATGCTTTTCTGGGAGATAATGATACATTTCCTGTTGTTGTTTCTTCCAGTTTAAAAAAAGAGCAAGAGGGCATGTTGTTGGATGTGTTACGAAAGCATAAAAGTGCGTTTGGTTGGACTATAGCATATTTGAAAGGTATAAGTCCATTGATTTGTACCCATAAAATCCATTTTGAGGAAGAGGGGAAGCCCTCGCGTGAGATGCAAAGGCGATTAAACCCAATCATGAAAGATGTAGTACGAGAGGAAATCATCAAATTGCTAGATGCTGGGATTATCTATCCCATTTCTGATAGTAAATGGGTGAGCCCAATTCAGATCGTTCCAAAAAAATCGGGTATGACCGTGGTTGAAAACGCTAAGGGAGAATTAATACCTCAACGCACCACCACCGGGTGGCGTGTATGCATTGACTATCGAAAGCTCAATGATGGAACCAGAAAAGAACATTTCCCCTTACCGTTCATCGATCAAGTGATTGAACGAATGGCAGGCCATCCTTACTACTGTTTCCTAGATGGGTATTCTGGTTATAATCAGATTGAAGTGGATGTACTTGATCAATAAAATATGACTTTAACATGTCCGTTTGGTACGTTTGCCTATAAACGTATGCCATTTGGGTTATGTAATGCACCAGCAACTTTTCAAAGGTGCATGCTAAGTCTCTTTAGCGACATAATTGAAAAAGGTCTTGAGGTGTTCATGGACGATTTCAGCATTTTCGGTCCATCTTTCGACCAATGTCTAGCTAATCTTGAAAGAGTTTTATTCTGGTGTGTTGAAAAAGACTTAGTCCTCAATTGGGAAAAATGCCATTTTATGGTCACCGAGGGCGTAGTTTTAGGCCACATAGTCTCATCTAGGGGGATTGAAGTTGATCGAGCAAAAATTGAAGTAATAGCCGAGTTACCCCCGCCAAAATCACTTAAAGATGTAAGGTCCTTTCTAGGACATGCTGGATTTTATAGAAGATTTATCAAAGACTTTAGCGCCATCGCTAGACCTTTGAGTAATATTCTCATGAAGGACACTCCATTTGAATGGAATAAAGCATGTCAAGAAGCTTTTGATAAACTTAAAAGCATGCTAATTTCCGCTCCTATCATGCAAGCTCCTGATTGGTCACTCCCATTTGAGCTTATGTGTGATGCAAGTGACTACGCAATTGGGGCCATTCTTGGACATAGAAAAGACAAGAAAGCTCATGTTATTTATTATGCTAGCAGAACGTTATCTGGTCCTCAGCTTAACTACTCTACTACAGAGAAAGAGTTACTAGCAGTCGTTTTTGCCCTCGACAAATTCCGCTCTTACATTATTGGGTCGCCTATCATTTGCTTCACTAATCATTCGGCCCTCAAATATCTCTTGAGTAAGAAAGATGCCAAACCCCGTCTAATCAGGTGGATCCTACTCTTACAAGAGTTTAATCTCTCGATTCAAGACAAGAAAGGAGTAGAAAACGTCGTTACTGACCATTTGTGACGCCTATCGTCCGACGTACCTATTGATCCCATTACCATAGACGAGTATTTTCCGGATGAAAATATATTTGCTACTTCTTCTCTCCCCTGGTTTGCGGATATAGTCAATTACCTTGCCACTGGAATTATTCCCTCTAATTGGACTCCGCAAGAGAGAAGGAAGTTCATTACATGGTCACGCATGTTCTTTTATGATGATCGATATTTGTTTAAGTATTGTGCTGATCAAATCATCCGGAGATGTGTACCTGATGAAGAAATCCAAGGGGTAATTCGATTATGTCATTCGGAAGCATGTGGAGGTCATTTTTCCAAAAATAAAACTGCTGCAAAAATCCTTCAAAGTGGTCTCTACTGGCCCACAATCTTCTGGGATATGAATACTTTTTGTAAATCAGGCGTTAGATGCCAAAGAATGGGAGCTATTACTCGCCGTGACATGATGCCATTAACCCCAATTCTAGTCTTGGAGTTGTTTGATTGTTGGGGTATTGACTTCATGGGGCCCTTTCCACCTTCTTTTGGTTTTCTATACATCCTCGTCGCTGTAGACTACGTCTCAAAATAGGTAGAAGCCATAGCTACAAGGACGAATGACAATAAGGTGGTGATAAAATTCATTCAAGAAAACATACTTTCTCGTTTCGGAATGCCTAAGGCTATAATCAGTGATAATGGTACTCATTTTTTCAATAGGCCTATGGAGAAGCTAATGCGAAAGTATGGAGTTGTCCATAAAGTTGGAATAACTTATCACCCTCAATCGAATGGCCAAGCCAAGCTTGCCAATCGGGAAATCAAAAATATCTTGGAAAAGACAGTCGAACCTAATAGGAAAGACTGGTCTCTCAGATTGAATGATGCGCTCTGGGCATATAGAAGAGCATACAAGAATCCCCTTGGGATGTCCCCATTTCGATTTGTGTATGGCAAGCCTTGTCATCTTCCGGTTAAGATCGAACACAAAGTGTATTGGGCTATCAAAAGGGTGAACTTCAACATGGATAAGGCCGGTGAAACATGTCAACTTCAGTTGAATGAGTTGCAAGAAATACGCAATGATGCGTATGAAAGTGCTAAAATATCCAAGGAACGAATGAAACGAGCTCATGACAGAATCATTCGTAGGAAAGAGTTTCATTCGGGACAAAAAGTACTTCTTTACAACTCGAGGTTGCACTTGTTTCCCGGAAAATTACGGTCAAGATGGTCGGGTCCATTCATTGTGAAAGAGGTATTTCCCCATGGAGCTGTTAAACTCAAAGATGAGAAAGGGGGAAACACATTTAAGGTTAACGGGCATCGTCTCAAGCCGTATTTGGAAGAAATCGTCAAGGAAGCCGACACAATCTTGTTGTCGGACCCCATTTATGGGGATTGACTGAAAAAAAAGTGAGGTGAGGTCGTCGCACCCCCGACATGAATGGGGTGATTGTTGTACATAAGAGTCTTAGGAGTTAGGAGTCGTAAGTTTGTGTCAAACCCAGGGTTGGGGTGTTAAGGTTTCGATGAGCATTGCGAGAATTTTGAAGTAACCGAACTTGTAAAGAAATCATTATAATAGAGAAAAGGAAATTTTGAGAATTCAGCAGACCGGATCGGTCCGGTCCAGAATTAAAAGAATCGATCCGGTTAAGTCGGATCGGTCCGATCCTACAACCGGATCGGTTCGGTAATCTGCAGAATGCTACTTCCCGAGGTTCACACCTCTTCAATCCAAACCAAATTCATTCCCCCAATCCCTTATTTTCCCCCAAAAATTCGTACCCCCTCCTTCCCCCCATCCATTCCCTCCTTTTCCTTATCCCCACTATAAATACCCCCATAGCCCACCCCCATTTTCTTCACACCTCCATATCTTCTCTCCTCTCTCACTTTCTATCTACATTCTTCCATATCCATGGATGCTCCCCAGAAATATACCTCCATTAAAGTCTTACCCGATGGCAATGGCGAATACCGTTCTCGCCGTGAAGCCAATTGGTGCCGACGGTTTTTCAGTCCAACCCGAACAATTCACATTGAACGTCAAGTGCTTTGGGATCAACTGCCTAATTCTGTCACAGGCATGTTCATGTCAAGAGGCTGGTGCAGATTTTTTAACGAACCATATGAGGCTGTTTGGGAAAATGAAGTGCATCAATTTTACGGTTCGCTTGTCCGTACCGCTGAATTTGAATCCCAAGCTTTTGTGGATTCCACACCAATACCGTTCTCACTTGAAATTCTGGCCCAGAAACTCGAGTCTTACGGTGTGACTACTCCGAATCAATTTGATTATCCTAGCCCCGATCCCGTTCTCACCAAGGTAGTTTGCATCTCAAGAATCGAGCCCGACGCGGTTTGAACTACCGAGACCTTTCCCGTTGGTCGGTTATCCGACAAGGCACAGTTCACTTTTCACATTGTTTGTGCCAATATTTTGCAAACCTCCAATAATTCAGCAATGCGGCCGCATCAAGCTACAAGGATGTATCACTTGTTTGACCATACAACTGTTATCAATTTGGCCCGCAAATTTTACAATGATATTCTCTTTGTGGCCTACGATAAAAAGGGTCGGGCACCTCTTCCTTATGGTCATCTCATTACATCCTTGCTTAAGGATGCCGGGATTGAAGCACACCAAGATGTTATAAACTTGCCTAAGACATTAGGGCAAGAATCCCGGACTCGAAGTGAAAGGCAAATCTAGCTAATCCGTGCACGGCGCGGTGACGATCCGAGTGATGACGAGACTGATGAGGAAGAGGACGTTGCTGATGAGGATGTTGAGATGGAAGAAGGTGAGGAGGAAGAATATGATGAAACCTCTAATCCGGATTATGTTTCGGTTGGTACAGGTTTGACTGAGCGCGTTTTTTCCCTTGAAACGCGTTTCGACGGGTTTGTGACGTCCTACGAGAGGGATATGAGTTTGGTCCTGCGTATGAAGGCGGACTTGTACCGTCTTCAGTTGGGTCCCGAGGCCCCCCTTCCTCCCTACTATTACAATCCTTATGATCCTGCTGCTTCTGGCCCTTCCCGTCCCCCACCCGCCCCTTAGGATGCCCCGCTACCCCTTTATGTTTTATTACTTATGTTTGTGATGCTTTGTTTACACAGCTATGTTGTAATATACAGCTTTCATTATGATATTTGCTTGTTTTATTTATCGCACTCCTAATGTTGTCTTCTTTATCTCTCTCGTCCATTTGATTGAGGACAATGCAAATCACTAAGTTAGGGGGGATGACAAGTGCGTATTCATAAAACTTCGCATATATGTATATAAAAAAAAATTGAAAATTTTTGAAAAAGTCAAAAATATTTTTCTTCAAAATAAATAAAAATTGGAATTTAAATTTTTCAAAAAGATAACCTTTATTCTATTTAAAGTCTCAAATTGTTAAATCTCAAATTGCACTAAGCCAAAATTGACCGAAGATGGAAATTGAAAGAAAATTGACGACTTAACGAATATGTGTGGAGATTAGTCCAACCCGGTGAGATTTCGAGCCTTTCAATTTTTTATGAGTTTTTAAATCAATCCGAGTTTATGATTAACTCAAAGTTCTTTTCATCGTTTTAATAAGTCGTTGATGATCTCAATCCTTTGTTTTGATCGGTTATGGGAAATGTGTGAAATGTTGTCTCAAAATTCGTGCTAAATATATCTCTAAACTTAATTAATCTCGAAATGCATATGGTAATGTGATTAGCAATTTGGACAATGAAGTAGGCCCTCGTTTGTTACCCAAAAATATTAGCCATAAAAAGATGTGAAAAATTATCCCTTTGATAACCCAATTGAGCCGAATAAAATTTATCCTTTTCATTTGGTAACTTGAAAAACCCAAATAACCTGGAATTGTGAAAATTGAGAAAATTCATCAATTAAGTCCAAATTTGTGATAAAAAGGGGCAAGAGAAAAAAAAATGAAGATTGAAAAAGAAAGAGAAAAATGAGCAAATGCCCGAAAAAGCACAAATGGACGTCATAAAGATATCTTCCAATTCTGAACATTTCGACCATTCCCATTTTTACGCTTTACACTTTTTAACCCAAAAAAGTCCTAACCGAGTCTGAATGATGAAATTAATTACCGCATGGAGAGCTAAGACATTAAAAGATAATATGAGAGATTAAATGGTGTGAACTAGAGGTGATGTTCCCATTTCCTAATAACTGTATTCAGATGATGAGATCTTTTCACCATATATTTTCTTCTTTTCAATTTTGTATGCGTGAATTTGTGTCCATTATATTTACTCTTAATATCATGCATACCGAGAGAATAGCCATAATCTGAGTGATTCGTTTGTGAGTTCATCCGTCAGAATTTGAATCAAAAAGAATTTTCGAAAAGTAACGTAATGCTCAATCGGTGGAAATTTGAGGTTTAATTTTTGGCTTTGCACACACACACTATGGTTTGAGACATTTGAATATGAATTTATGGTGATTATTTTTCAAAAAGTTTAAATTGTAAAATTTTTAAGTATTTTGATATTTATTTGAGTCAATAAAGAATTTTGTGGGTATATTCACTGCAAACCCTCACGAGACAAAACTCGTCCTACTAGGGTAACCTAGGGGTTTAAAGGCTTGTTGCATATGCTAAATGCAATCGCTTGCCGGCAAAAAAGGTGTTCTATCCCAATAAAAGAATTTTCAAGAGTGGACCATTAAACTAATTTCTTTTACATTGCCCGGGACGTGCAAAGTCCTAAGTTAGGGGGATTTGACCAAGCATAAATTCTTCTGAATTTAGCCCCTTAAGTTAGTGATTTTGATATCCCGAACAAGGTAATTGAATTATTTTTATTCCATATCATTACCATTGATTGTTTCTAACAATTTCCCCGAGTTTCGTGTATTTCTGATGGAGTTTACAGGAATTTAGTGCAAGAAAAGAGATAAAGAAACCGGAAGAAAGGAAATGATGAAAGGAAGAAAAGTCAAAGGGCAAAAGAGTAAATTTTTATCCAGAATTAGAATTCGACACCTAAAGGGAAGTTGAAGTGCTTGATTTCACAAGAGCATCGGAAGAAACGACATGCAAATCGGAGCTCGAGATCAAAAGTTATGGCCAGTCAAAGATGAAAGAGAAAAGTCAACATGGAAGAAAATCGGGCTGATCCGGTATATATCCAGACCGATCCGAAATGACCCAAGTCCAATAGACCCCGGATGGATGACAAACCGATGATAGCTGAACCGATCCGGTGGGGACTGGACTGATCCGGTAGAATAAAAAAAGAACCAATTCGGTGGCTGGAAAATCGAATCGATCCGAGGGCTATCCGGACCGGTCCGGTCATGCGAAATCTTGGCATTTATTGTAAAGATTTTGATGTGCATAGCTGGTGAAATCTTGCGCAACAAGCAACTCTGGCTGTCAAATTTGTGCTACTTGGTTCTATAAAATCCCACGCCCTACTTCATTCTAGGCATATTTTCTTAGGGAGTGCAATTCAGAAGTTAGGAAATTTTCATTTTCTTGATAAACCCTAGTTTGTAAGGTTGAGAGAGAGACTACAATTTCTGGATTCAAATTCTTTTCATGTTGCTGAAATCAAGTATAACAATTCCATTCTCTTAGTTGGTATCTATGTTAGTTAAATTTCAATTGCTTTACAAATTATTTTCAATAGTTGTTAGATCTATAATTCTGTGTATGAAATTGTTCTCTAATCAAATCATGTCTAGCTAAATTCTTAAGGGCTGGGGTACATGAACTCACTCCGAGGCAAATTACTTATATAGAAAATAGAGGGTAAATTAAATTATGATTGAATCGTGAATAAAAATTATACAAACATAGTCAATCTTTTAATCTCTCTTGCCCTAGGTACTTGAGATGTTTAAGAACACTTTGCGAGTGTAATTGTCCATTCACTGCTTTATATTTACCTTTGATTTCATATGATGAGGGCTAGATCCTTCATATATGTAATACTTAGGATTTATAAATGCTGGATTTAGTCAAGAATTTTAATTTTCAATTCTAGTATTCTATACGGTAATTCGTTAAGGTTTGAGGGATTGTACCCTACCCTATTTTGTCTCATTTTTCAATCCAATTTCTTCACAATTTTTAGTTTATTTCTCTTGAATTTTTTTTTTATTTCACTAGAAATTTCCCAATCATTAATCATCTTTTCATATTTCTTTTGAGGAATTATTTCAAGATTTAATAACTTCTCCTACACAAGTGCCAATTGTTGATCCCTGTGGATACGATCTCGACTTGTCGGATTATTACTAACGCGACAGGCTTCCACTTGAGCCTAGAGAAAATGCACTTTTGAGACAAATTCTTAGTCGCGTCATATATATATATATATATATATATATATATATATATATATATATATATATATATATATATATATATGTATGAATGATATATTTATGTGTGGCATACCCCTCTAGTGATATCATTGGAAGTTGCGCGATGTGGATGAATCCCCTGGCTTGAGGAGAAGGGAGAGTATAGTCCCCAGGTCATAGCGTCCATTTACGTATATTGTGTGACATTTATCAGGGGTAAGATGTTTTGAGTATGATTCGTCTTATTTCATGTGAGGAACTATGACCGCTTTCCATACATTGTGATTTGGTTTTTACCAAGGCGGTGTGAGATTCCGACCGTTGGTAACCTAGGAAGATACGTGAGTGATTCCCTGGAAGATGATAGCATTGAGAGACTGCATCCATTGAGTTATAGCTATGAGGGATGGTTATTATACGTATAGAATGTGTGATATATAAGTATGGAAATATACTTAATGTGTATAGTATATTGTATATATATATATATATGCGGATTAAAATAAAGAATGGAATGAGAATGATTTTTGGTACATCCGGGAGACTAAAATCTGGAATAAAATGTGATATACGTATATAAAGATGAGAATATTATATATAAGACTAATGACACTAAGACGTGAATAGTGTATGTAACTAGTGAAAGTTATTCATCATGGACAAATAAATTATAAGTGAGAAACTAAAGCATAAGCTTTGTGAAAGCTTAGGATATTATACGCGGGGTATGAGCTAGTGTATGGTGACTTACAGGTCTTGAGAGATGCTAGTTAGGCTGGGTAGTGTAACTAGGGTGTTTAAGATACATGCGATAGGTGTGCACTGTTAGATTAGAGGTGATGGGTATTTCATGGGAGTGAGACACCTATTTAAATATGGAGAATATCATATTTTAAATATTAAAGTATTTTAAACACTTGCTAAATATTTTCAAAACGTTTTGGGCTCTGACCTATTTTCAAATATTTTAAAAATCTTTTAGGTGTCTAGACATAGGGGCATCGGGATGTAAATTATTTCGAGTCATATGTTGCTGAAGCAGCTGTGGATGCTAGCATGGATCGTTTTATCCACTTCTCTCCTTGTGATCTGGATAGGAGGTATTATTAGTATACTCAGGCATATTTCCCAACTATTGTCATTTAGGTTATTTTCTACTTTTCATTTGATAAGGTTGTATATAAATGTTTTACCAAGAGTTATCGATTATCATTTTATTTAATTTTGTTAATGAGTATATAAATTGAGTGGATGATTTTTTGTGCGCTTAGTTAAAAAGATTAGAAGTTTAAAATTTGACGTCAGGCCTAATAGGTTATTAGTAATTAATTGGTTTTCGACAGTAATGCTGAGAATGAAACTATATGAAATTCCTATTTAATGTGATATAGGATTGATCACCTAGTATTTTATGAGGCGGGGTGTCACATATGGTATCAGAGCATCAGGTTCTAGTGTCCTTAGGAATTTATGTGGACGTACTACACTTTCGGTGTTGCTTTTTATTTAATATAGAGACTTATGCTTAGGATTATTGATTCCTATTGTGAGATTTCATTCTCCTGCTATTATGTATAATTATAGTGAATCTTATATTGTGTTCGGGTGTGTTCCTATGCCGAACAATGAAGGACGTTCGGTGAGGGACGTTGTGAAGACAACAGGAAGCGGGGCTCGGATAATTACCATCGTTGAGGTCACCCTTATTGTTGCTCGGGAAATTAGGGTTTTAAGGATTGATAGGGTGTAGCAAGTATTGTTCAAGCACCATTATACCAGAAAGTGGTGCCAAATTGGACTCACCTAGCATGATTAAAAGGGGAGAGAGAGTCAGATGGGTCTTTGAAGAGGACCATTCGTTGGACTTGTGGAAATGCAGAGTTTGTGTGTTAGCCAATGGAAGTAGAATATCCAAAGGCTTTCTCACATAGTAGAGTGTGGTATATCCAGAAGTGAAAATTATGGCAATTTTTTTCTTAACTCGTGGGAGCAGTGTTGTAATGGTGGGAGTCAAACACTACATTTGCAAAGTGAAGTATTATGCCAAAGGAAGGATCGTAGGTTCGTTTTGACCGCAAGTTCCTTCATCTGTTGTTCAGGAAAAAAAATGTGAATGGAGTTTCTGAACCTTTCACATGAGGGTCGGATATAGGCCGATTGTTAGGAAAAATTGTTTGTTTAGTGAACTTTGTACCCGATGAGGTAGGTACAATGGAGAAAAGAGTCCTTAAGTGGGTGATGGACTCATGAGAGTAGTCGTCATCACTTAAAGGAAATTAATGCTTCTATGTAAAAAGGAGATATAAGAGTTGAAGAAGTTAGTCAAGGAGTAAGACTGGATGTAATGGTGCTAGTGAAATATTGTAAGGACATGATTTTATAAATGTTCGGGGTAGAATCTAAGAGTTTTTCATATGTCCTAGATCATAGCATATATGTCTGATACTGTTACATTCGGCACGTCAACACGATCATCCATAATATCCTTGATCCGAATCCATGCATCCATCATCTTCACACGCGTATCAGGCTTCATGCAATGTGTCGTTCAACCGTTCCCACGACTCCACTCGCGATAATGGTAAAATGGTTATTTGGAGTGTTTAATATTTACATAAATATTTGGTAACATTTCAAAAATAATTTTTTGAAGCCTGAATTAGTTTTTCCTCAAAAGTATAATTTCTTCTGAGTAAAGAGGCGGAGTTTTCTTGATAGTAGCGCTCGTTCAAGCAATATCACATTGTCGTTCAAACGACATGTGCATGTCGCGCGAAGTCACTCGAGCGACACGTGTCTCGTTCAAGCAACATCTCTATGTCGTTTGAACGATGTCACCGCCTTGATTTTGGCACAAACATTCTACAAATTTATTGCCCAGAAATAGACTTCGTATTTCAAGGTTTCTAAGCCTTTTTGATTCACAAACCAATTCCCAAATATGTGTGTGAATCTTTAAACCTTCAAAGGATCGTTCTACTCATCTGGAGTAACCTTGTGGAGAAGACGAATCTTTTCCATTGCTGACCATCTGGAGCTCTTGCGGGACTTCTAGCCGACGACGTCGGAACCGACACCTGTGGGTATTTCGTATGTCACCACTTGTATTTTTCATTATAATCCGTGTAAACCATCCTTTACAAATTATAGTGAAAAATAAAAGGTTTTACCCTTTTAGGGTATTTTTCCTCATATTGTGATTGCATGCATGCTTGGTTTATTTTATTCTTCAATCACAATTAATTGCAAGAGTTAGGTTTTATTGGACGAAAATTAGAATTTAATTAAACAAGTTAATTATTGATTGCAAGCGAACTCTCAAATTGGTATCAGATCCACTTACACAATTATGCCGTGTAATTTTTTCGCAAAAATTTTATGGATATCAATTTTTGATGGGTCAAACTATGCTTATTAGAAAGCCCATATGAAATCTCACCTAAAGGCCATTGACGAACGTGTCTGGGTTGTTTGAGAAGAGGGTGGAATCCTCCCACTATCTCTGTTAAAAACGTAACTAGCCCTAAATTTGTGACTAATTGGATTGAGAATGTATTTAAGTGGAGCATATATAATTTACGTGGGCTTAGTGCCATTTTCGGACACTTCACCCCTTACGAGTTCCGATGTATCATGACGTGCATCACGTCTAAAGAAGCATGGGATGTTCTTCAACTTATACATGAGAGCACAAATGCTGTTAAATAATCAAAACTGAAAAATTTAACTACCCAATTTGAAACAATCACCATGCTTGAGATTGAGTGTTTTGATGCGTACTATGCACGTTTATCTGATATTGTTAACACTAGTTTTAATCTTGGTGAACCTATGCCTGAAGTTAGATTAGTTAAAAAGATTCTGAGAACACTGCCTAAGCATTTTATCCCCGAAGTGATTTTGTTAAATTCACTAGGTAACCTGAAAAATCTGAAATTTGAAGAACTAGTAGGAGACCTTCAGACCTATGAAATTGGCATGTTCCCTAACAAGAAAAAATCAAAAGATAAAGGGGTAGCTCTTAATGCCCAGGCTAGAAAGAATGAGGAGTCTGCGAGAAAGAAATGTGAGTCATCTAAAAGAATAGAGGAAGACACATCTGATTCAGAATTTGACTTTGATTTAGATGACCTAGCCCTGTTTGCTAAAAATTTCAAGAAATTTCTCAATTTAAAGAAAAAGGGCAATTTCCAAAGTTAAAAGAATTTTGAGAAAAATAAGGTCGAAAAGAAAGATAAAAAGGACCCTCCTAAGAAAGACGGTGAGAGATGCTATGAGTGTGACGGTAGATGTCATAGGGCTTGTAAGTGTGGAACTAGGTTAAAACGTTTGGATCAATGAAAATCTTCCACTCTTAGTGACGACAGTGAGGTCGAGCCAGTGGACTCTGGAGACGAGTCACCGCAGGAATGTAACTTCACCACATTCATGGCTAGTCACGTGGACAATGAGGAAGCTACTTGACAGGGACACCTCGACAGTGAAAACAGAGTGAGTGAGGGGGAGGGCATTGCAAGTGAGAGCGAGAGTGACCTACGAAGAGCCTACGCCGATCTGTATGATGAGTCATTTAAATAAAAAAGCGTAACAAAGCGTTAGTTCTTAGGATCACTGCCTTAGAGAAAGATTTAGGAGAAGCTAGAGAGAGAGAATCTTCCACCTGCGCCACTTTGAGAGAGAGTGAGAGTCTATTTGTGTTGAGAGAGAGACCATTTGTTTATAGAGAGAGAATTAGTTTAGAGAGAGAGAAAGACTATTTGGAGAGAGATATTTTGTAATACCCCGCATTTTTATCGATATTTATTTATGGGATTAATTAAATTAAATATGAATTAATTGAGAATTAATCCGGATAAAATACTAACGAGATGTGAGATGGTATTTGATTATAATGTGTATATATGGCAATATATGAATATTGAAAATATTGAAATTGTCGCGAGGCTGAAATACGACAATTTTGGAACGCGCGTGTCAGTCGCGTCGAGAATGAATTTATGAGATTTAAAAATAAATTAATTTTCTTTTGACCAAATAGTCATTTTGAGTGCGCCTATGTGTCCGGAATGGTCTAGATAGTCAGAAAACACTAGCCGGGGGTTTAGTTTGGGTTCCGGGGCATTTTTAGGCCATACCGGCAACCCAAAAGGGTAGTTTGGTAATTTCGGAATTTTGGGAATTAAAACCCACGAAAATTAGAAGTAAAATCTGACTTATTCTTTATCCACTAAACCCACTAACAACACTAAATGACTTAATGGGCTACGGGAGTTATTGGAAGAAATTTTAAGAGGTTCCTAAGGCAACCTCTAAACCACCATTGTCATCTTGGAGAAGATCTTGTAGAGAGAGAAAGAGAGAGGAGAATTCTGCAGAGAGAGAGAGAGGAATTCAACCATCTTCAACCAACAACAAATCTGGAACATAAGGCAAGTGATTTAGTTATAATTAATTCCATGAATGTGTTCTTCCATGTTTAGGTAATTATCGAATTTTGTCTTGAAAGATTGATATAGACCCATGAATTTGAGGATTAAAACTATGAACTAAGTTAGGAATTGCATGTAGATATATTCTGGACGAATTATGAATTCAAATTATAACCCTTGATGATCTAAAAACGGATTTAAGAAGAGATTTATTATTGTTCTTGAAAGAAATAGAAAACTAGGGTTCTTGATGAAGTTTTGATCCAAATAAAGCCCTTGGTTGATCATTTATTGGTTTTAGAACATTAACAATGTTGTAGGATGGTTATATGATGATATTATATCGTTAAATTAGAGTTTCATGCATTATAATGGAGTTTTGGGACGATTTGAGGACTGCAAAACGAAGCAGCCCGTAGCCTACCTGGTGCGATCGATCGATCGACATTCATCAGTCGATCGATCGACCACCATCGATCGATCGAGGTTCAAGGTCGATCGATCGACCTTCCCAAAATGAGTAAAAATTTCCCTAGTTAAATTTTAATGATGTTAACCCTTAGAAAATTATTATTGGAGACTTTATGAATATCCTTAGACTTAAGGAAGACCAGTAGGTATGGGTATAAAATTTGGACCTTAATTAGAATTCAATTTGAGGAATTCTTCTAAAAGCTAATGAAATTCGATGAGTGAGATAATATTAGGGTTAAAAGAGTAAATTTGAATAAATTGATGAAATGAGGTTTGGGGCAGAAGTAAGGACCTTAAGAATAATGATGTTATATGTGGGAATAATAGGAAACTTAATAATCCCTCTGAGATAGGTTTTAAGTACAAGAAACTATGACGTGAGATGTGTCGACAGTCTACATTTTATATTATCGGAAGACTTAAAATGTATAAAATTGGAATAATGGTATAAGGAGGTAGAATGTACCTTTATTAATATTGAGACATATAAGATGTGTGAATGCTTAGTATATGATTTTATGTGTATGACATACCTACCATACTTGCTATCACGGGAGGTTTACGTTCGCTTAGGGCCATCTAATCTTTATGTGCCCGGATTTAGATTGGTACCTCGAGGACATAGTTCAAGAGAATGACTTATATGTGAGTTAATAAGTCAGCTGACTATGGAGCGTAGGTGTGTACGTGACCATGGATATGTTGAATTATGTTCGCCTCCATTTTAATGTGTTGTGCTTATTCTAACAATTCCTGAGAGATTCGGAATTTGTAATCCTTATGTACGTGATGTACCGGAATGGATAGCAGAGTATATGTGCACCGCAGCTTAGCCTCGGGGTGCTTATATTGTATATTTATGATGTGAATAATATAAGGTTAAATAAAAAGGAATTGTCATGTTTAATTATGAGAATAATTAATATTAACTCCTTGAGAAGATAAATAAGGGGATAACCTCCAGTAAACGGTAATGCTAATAATTGAGAATCCGAGTTTAAGTAAAGCTATCTATTTAAGTGATAACATTGGGAATTCATATTGTGAATCGAGTAGTTGGGTTAGAACTTATGATGGTTTAGTTAGATATAAATAACACATGAATGGGTACAGGAACGTTAGGAGTGCACAGTTAGACGAGAGGTGAGTATTTCATGTGAGAGCACGTCCTAACATGTATTTTGCATTCATTATTTTAAATGTTATTAAAGCACTTGCTATTTTTAAAATACTCTCCACTTTTGGGCTCTGACCCATTTGCTTTCAAATATATTTTTGTAAAAAACCCTTTTTAGGTGCCCAGCCACAAGGACACCATGCATAGGATCTCTATTCAGGTTACGAGCTGTAGCTATTGTGGAAGTTACAGGGCTTTGCTAGTAGACGCCTCTTTTCTAGTTTGGACTCCATATTCAGTTTCATCATTGTAGGGCATGTCGTCCATTTATTTAGATACATTTTATATTTCAGTTATTCACACTTTGGTTTGTATTTAATTCAGGATGCAGACTTGTTTTATTTATTTTCATATTGGGATTGTGGTGAGGAGTATTTCCTCCAGACTTATTATTATTCGTTGGTTATTCTATTGCTTCTTTATGGTGAATGGTTAGGTTATTCTTTCAAAATTCTTTTATTGCATGTTAATCAGATTTAATTTAAAATTTGACAACTTACTTTTTAAATACTAGGTGGTTTGAAATCATTAAAATGTTTTCGACAGTGATGCTATTAACTGAACCAACTTGGCATTTTGTATTAATTTAATAAAGGAGTAGCAACCTGGTATTTAATTAGTCGGGGTGTCACAGGTGGTATCAGAGCATCAGGTTCTAGTGTCCTTTAGGATCTGTACGGCTTATTATGTTTCCGCTGAGCTTTCTTTGATGTAGAGCCCTATATTTTAGGACTGTTGTATTCATTTATGCATGCTTCTCTCTTCAGCTATTTTAAGTTTATAACTGTGAACTTATAGACTTTACTCTCATTTCAGATGCCTCCACGACGTGCGCAGCGAGTTCCTAGGGATGCACAAACGGAGCCACATCCAGCACCAGTACAGGGCACCATGAATGCCGCCGAGGTTGCAGCTATTGTAGCCCAAGCGGTAAATGCCTCCCTAGCCATTGTGCAGCAGGCACCACCCCAGGCGCCAGTAGCCGCGCCAGTTCAGGCACATGCATTCCCATGTGCTTGGGAACGTGTTCGAGATGCTTTTCAGAAAGCACACCCTCCGGAGTTCGCGGGTAGCTCCGATGTTGTGGTATCTAGTCAGTGGAGGAAAGATATTCAGAGGCACTTGAGGATGTATGAGTGCACCGATGTCCAGAGGCAGATACTAGCTACTTTCAAGCTAGTGGGATCTGCATTGAAGTGGTGGGAGTCTATTACCACCGCAGAGGAGAGAGATACTTTCACGATACAGGAGTTCTGGGTGCGGTTCGACTGCAAATATTTTCCGTCAGCTGTTCACATGGAAATGAGGAGGAAGTTGATGAACCATAGATAGGAGGGTAAGACTGTGGCCGAGTATGAGGCCGGATTCACTAACTTACTGAACATTGTTCCGGATGAGATACCGACGGAAGAGAAGAAGATTCAGAAGTTCACAGATGGATTGACTTGGAGGATCCGTCAGCATTTGTTAGGGAATCTCTCTTTAGCCACTTATTCTGATGTGGTTAACGTTGCACTGCTACACTGTCAGGATCATCGCTTTCACATGGCTGAGAGCAAGAGATCAGGAGAGTCCATCCATCAGGGCCGGACTGGGGGAAACGGTGCCGGTGGGGCACAATCTGTTCAGGGGCAGAGGCAGGGTGATCAGGGTTCCCAACAGGGGGATTCTAAGAGATTCCGATCAGGGGGTTTCAAGCACGGACAGGGAGGTTTTAGGCAGGGCCATCAGGGTTCGAACGGCCATCAGGGCCAGCAGGGGCAGAATGGTCAACAACAGTTTCAACCGGGCCAGCAGGGCTAGGGAAGGAATGGTAACGGCCACCAGGGCCGAGGACAGCAGGGGCAGTGAGGGGTAAACTTCCAGGGGAAATGTTTCATTTGTGGTAAGATTGGCCACAAACGTCAGGATTGTCCTGATAGGGGCAGGGCCCCACAACAGCAGTAGCAGGGTGCTCGACATGAGCCACATAGGCCTATGTTTCCCGCAGACCTCCCAGCACTGCAGATGGCAACATTACCACCCATTCCAGCAGTCCCAGTTCAGCAGGGACAACTTCAGTATGGGAGAGTGTATCAGCTCCAGCAGGTCGCAGCCCCACAGGATTTACCGGCCATTGAGGGTATGTTCTCTATTCAGGGGACTATGGGGCGCATTTTATTTAACACGGGGGCTACACACTGTTTTATTTCTATGATATTTTCACGCACCATTGGGTTGTTAGACACCGCAGAGAGCACCGCTACTTGTGTAGACTCACCGTTGAGTAGGGGTTCCATGATTTCGCTTATGTGTAGAGGTGTGGGTATAGAGATCGGGAGGTTTACTTTACCCGCTGATATGTTAGTGTTAGAGATGACCGAGTATGATGCCATTATTGGTATGGATTGGCTAGTTATGTACCGAGCCATGATTGACTATTTTAGTAGGAGTATTATCTTTGCCATTCCCGGTCAGGAGATGTTTTTAGTGGCGATGCCTTGCCCTGAGGGAGGATCGTCCACTCATTTGTACTACATAGAGGAGGAGACCTCTAAGGAAGTGGTGATACCACTTGATTTGATACCCGTTGTTAGTGAGTTCGCCGATGTATTTTAGGATATACCTGGACTACCTCTGAGTAGGTAGATAGATTTTGTGATTGATTTGACGCCGGGCACTCGGCCTATTACTCGTGCACCTTACTGTATGGCTCCAACAGAGATAAGAGAGTTACGGGATCAGATTGAGCAGTTTTTGGGTCAGGGGTTTATTCGGAGGAGTACTTCGCTGTGGGGTTCCCCTGTGTTATTCGTAAAGAAGAGGGATGGATCGTTGAGGTTGTGTGTGGATTACCAGGAGTTGAATAAGGTCATGATACGGAATAAGTATCCGTTTCCCCGAATCGATGACTTATTCGACCAGTTGAGAGGAGCTTCTTTTTTCTCAAAGATTGATTTGCGATCGGGATACCATCAGTTGCGTATCAAGGAGGAGGACGTCTCGAAGACTGCTTTCTTAACGAGATATGGTTCCTACGAGTTTCGAGTTATACCTTTTGGTTTGACCAATGCTCCAGCTGTGTTTATGGACTTGATGAATAGGGTTTTTAGAGAGTTCCTAGATCAATTCGTCATTGTCTTCATAGATAACATTCTGGTTTACTCCCAGACAGAGGAGGAGCACACCGAGCATTTGAGGCAGGTGTTGCAGATGCTACATTAGAATGAGCTGTATGCAAAGTATGAGAAGTACGGGTTTTGGCTGAAGGAGGTTCAGTTTTTGGGGCATATTATTTCCGACCGGAGGATATCTGTTGATCCGGGGAAGGTAACCGCGGTGAGGGAGTGGGGACAGCCCACGACACCGACTGAGATCCGTAGTTTCTTGTGCCTAGCAGGATACTACAGGAGGTTTATTCGGGGTTTCTCAAAGATAGTAGGTCCTTTGACACATCTGACTCGTAAAGGTGTGCCGTTCATTTGGAGTGATGCCTGTCAGTTGGCATTCGATGAATTGAAGGACAAGTTGACCTCAGCACCTGTGTTAGCATTGCTGAGACCAGGAGTTAAGTATCTAGTTTACAGCGATGTGTCCTTACAAGGACTTGGAGGTGTATTGCAGCAGGAGAGTCAGGCCATAGCTTATGCTTCCCGTAAGCTTAAGCCTTACGAGAAGAATTACCCCACTCATGACTTGGAGTTAGCGGCGGTTGTATTTGCCCTTCGGATTTAGAGACATTACCTTTTGGGGGAGAAGTTTCGATTGTTCACTGACCACAAGTCCCTACAGTACCTATTCACGCAGAAGGAATTGAATATGCGGCAGCAAAGGTGGCTTGAGTTTGTGAAGGATTATCAGTTCGATATCCAATATCACCCGGGGAAGGCTAACGTGGTAGCAGACGCGTTGAGCCGTAAGCCAGTAGATGAGGTGGCAGGGGTATGGAAGGCAAAGTGGAAGGAGTTGGGACACCAGGATGCAGTGGCCCGATCATTCATGTCGGTGATGACTGTTACACCGCAGATTGTCACGAGAGTGGTAAAGGCACATGCAGATGACTCGTTCTGTCAGGAGCAGATAGTTTGATTATTAGCAGAGGGAGACGAGTCCTATACCGTTAGCTCAGACGGGGGATTACGCTTCAATGGGAGACTGGTAGTTCCGAAAGGGGAGGAATTGCGACACAAGGTGATGGCATAGTTGCACGGCTCACGGTTCGCGGTACATCCCGATGGGGACAAAATGTACCAGGACATGAGACGTCAGTATTGGTGGAGCGAAATGAAGAGAGATATTGCCGTGTTTGTTTCTAAATGCGCCACTTGTCAGCTGGTAAAAGTGGATCATCAGAGACCGACAGGACTTCTACAGCCATTAGAGGTCCCGATGTGAATGTGGGAGAGCATCTCCATGGACTTTATCACGGGGTTGCCTACGTCACAAAGAGGTCACGACTCCATTTGGGTAATTATGGACAGGTTGACCAAAATTGCTCATTTTCTACCCGTAAGGACAGACTACACTACGGGACAGTATGCCCAGCTTTTTATTGCAGAAATAGTGAGACTTCACGGTGTGCCCCTAAATATCGTGTCTGACAGAGACAAGATATTTGTGTCATGATTTTGGGAGAGTTTTCAGGAGGCCATGGGCACGGAATTGCGGTTGAGTACGGCTTATCATCCGCAGACCGATGGGCAAACCGAGCATACCAATCAGATGTTGGAGGACATGTTGCGTATGTGCATCATTGATTTCGAGGGTGGATAGGAGCAGTATCTTCCACTGGTGGAGTTTGCTTACAACAACTCCTACCAGTTCACCACTGGCATGGCTCCATTTGAGGCGTTGTACGGTAAACCTTGTCGTTCCCATCATGTTGGTTGGAGGTGGGGGACAACAAACTACTTGGGCCGGAAATGATTCAGGATACTTCGGCGAGGATAGAATTGATACGGAGTCGCATTCAGGTAGCTTAGGATCGGCAGAAGAGCTATGCTGATGCGAAGAGGTTCTTCAGGGAGTTCCAAGTCGGGGACCAGGTTTTACTCAGAGTATCTCCTATGAAGGGGATTATGCGATTTGGGAAGTAGGGGAAGTTGGCACCGAGATACGTGGGACCATTTCCTATCATCGAGCGGATTGGGTCTGTTGCATATAGACTTGGGTTACCGGAGTATTTACACAGGATTCATGATTTGTTTCATGTTTCCTCGCTAAGGAAATATCTTAGAGATGATTTGGCTCATTCTCACATTGCTTTGGAGGACATCGATCTCCTGCCCGATAGCTCCTACGAGGAGGGGTGGATTGCTATTTTGGACCGAAGTGAGCGGAAACTGCGGTCAAAGATAGTTTCGTTAGTACGTGTTCAGTGGCGACATCATAATGTCGAGGAGTCCACATGGGAGCGTGAGGATGAGATGCGCGAACGTTATCCAGAGTTATTTTTACCTGGTACTTTCTAGTTCTGAATTTCGGGACGAAATTCTGTTATTAGGGGGAAGTGTGTAATACCCCACATTTTTATCGATATTTATTTATGGGATTAATTAAATTAAATGTGAATTAATTGAGAATTAATCCGGATAAAATACTAACGATATGTGAGTTGGTATTTTATTATAATGTGTATATATGGCAATATATGAATATTGAAAATATTGAAATTGTCGCGAGGCTGAAATACGACAATTTTGGAACGCGCGTGTCAGTCGCGTCGAGAATGAATTTATGAGATTTAAAAATAAATTAATTTTCTTTTGACCAAATAGTCATTTTGAGTGTGCCAACGTGTCCGGAAGGGTCGAGATAGTCAGAAAACACTAGTCGGGGGTTTAGTTTGGGTCCCGGGGCATTTTTAGGTCATACCGGCAACCCAAAAGGGTAGTTTGGTAATTTCGGAATTTTGGGAATTAAAACCCACGAAAATTAGAAGTAAAATCTGACTTATTCTTTATCCACTCAACCCACTAACAACACTAAATGACTTAATGGGCTACGGGACTTATTGAAAGAAATTTTAAGAGGTTCCTAAGGCAACCTCTAAACCACCATTGTCATCTTGGAGAAGAGCTTGTAGAGAGAGAAAGAGAGAGGAGAATTCTGCAGAGAGAGAGAGAGGAATTCAACCATCTTCAACCAACAACAAATCTAGAACATAAGGCAAGTGATTTAGTTACAATTAATTCCATGAATGTGTTCTTCCATGTTTAGGTAATTATCGAATTTTGTCTTGAAAGATTGATATAGACCCATGAATTTGAGGATTAAAACTATGAACTAAGTTAGGAATTGCATGTAGATATATTCTAGACGAATTATGAATTCAAATTATAACCCTTGATGATCTAAAAACGGATTTAAGAAGAGATTTATTATTGTTCTTGAAAGAAATAGAAAACTAGGGTTCTTGATGAAGTTTTGATCCAAATAAAGCCCTTGGTTGATCATTTATTGGTTTTAGAACGTTAACAATGTTGTAGGATGGTTATATGATGATATTATATCGTTAAATTAGAGTTTCATGCATTATAATGGAGTTTTGGGACGATTTGAGGACTCCAAAACGAAGCAGTCCGTAGCCTACCTGGTGCGATCGATCGATCGACATTCATCAGTCGATCGATTGACCACCATCGATCGATCGAGGTTCAAGGTCGATCGATCGACCTTCCCAGAATGAGTAAAAATTTCCCTAGTTAAATTTTAATGATTTTAACCCTTAGAAAATTATTATTGGAGGAGACTTTATGAATATCCTTAGACTTAAGGAAGACCAGTAGGTATGGTTATAAAATTTGGACCTTAATCAGAATTCAATTTGAGGAATTATTCTAAAAGCTAATGAAATTCGATGAGTGAGATAATATTAGGGTTAAAAGAGTAAATTTGAATAAATTGATGAAATGAGGTTTGGGGCAGAAGTAAGGACCTTAAGAATAATGATGTTATATGTGGGAATAATAGGAAACTTAATAATCCCTTTGAGATAGGTTTTAAGTACAAGAAACTATGACGTGAAATGTGTCGACAGTCTACATTTTATATTATCGGAAGACTTAAAATGTATAAAATTGGAATAATGGTATAAGGAGGTAGAATGTACCTTTATTAATATTGAGACGTCTAAGATGTGTGAATGCTTAGTATATGATTTTATGTGTATGACATACCTACCATACTTGCTATCACGGGAGGTTTACGTTCGCTTAGGGTCATCTAATCTTTGTGTGCCCGAATTTAGATTGGTACCTCGAGGACATAGTTCAAGAGAATGACTTATTTGTGAGTTAATAAGTCAGCTGACTATGGAGCGTAGGTGTGTACGTGACTATGGATATGTTGAATTATGTTCTTCTCCATTTTTATGTGTTGTGCTTATTCTAACAATTCCTGAGAGATTCGGAATTTGTAATACTTATGTACGTGATGTACCGGGATGGATAGCAGAGTATGTGTGCAGCGCAGCTTAGCCTCGGGGTGATTATATTGTATATTTATGATGTGAATAATATACGGTTAAATAAAAAGGAATTGTCATGTTTAATTATGAGAATAATTAATATTAACTCCTTGAGAAGAGAAATAAGGGGATAACCTCCAGTAAACGGTAATGCTAATAATTGAGAATCCGAGTTTAAGTAAAGCTATATATTTAAGTGATAACATTGGGAATTCATATTGTGAATCGAGTAGTTGGGTTAGAACTTATGACGGTTTAGTTAGATATAAATAACACATGAATGGGTACAGGAACGTTAGGAGTGCACAGTTAGACGAGAGGTGAGTATTTCATGTGAGAGCACGTCCTAATATGTATTTTGCATTCATTGTCTTAAATGTTATTAAAGCACTTGTTGTTTTTAAATTACTCTCCACTTTCGGGCTCTGACCCGTTTGCTTTCAAATATATTTTTGTAAAAAACCCTTTTTAGGTGCCCAGCCACAAGGACACCATGCATAGGATCTCTATTCAGGTGACGAGCTGTAGCTGTTGTGGAAGTTACAGGGCTTTGCTAGTAGACGCCTCTTTTCTAGTCTAGACTCCATATTCAGTTTCATCATTGTAGGGCATGGTGCCCATTTCTTTAGATACATTTTATATTTCAGTTATTCAGACTTTGGTTTGTATTTAATTCAGGATGCAGACTTGTTTTATTTATTTCCATATTGGGATTGTGGTGAGGAGTATTTCCTCCAGACTTATTATTATTCGTTGGTTATTCTATTGCTTCTTTATGGTGAATGGTTATGTAATTCTTTCAAAATTCTTTTATTGCATGTTAATCAGATTTAATTTAAAATTTGACAACTTACTTTTTAAATACTAGGTGGTTAGAAATCATTAAAATGTTTTCGACAGTGATGCTATTAACTGAACCAACTTGGCATTTTGTATTAATTTAATAAAGGAGTAGCTACCCGGTATTTAATTAGTCGGGATGTCACATATTTGTTTGGAGAAAGAGAAAGTGGATTTGACTAAGAAAGTGTCTAGTCTTACGAGTGAACTCCATTCCTCCATGGAGAGTTGGAAGAAACTTGAAGCCCTTATAGTCCAGCTCACTCATGACCTTGAGAGAGAATGGGAAGTCAAGGTTCAAAATGAGGACAGATCTGGTAAGATGGGAAAGATAATCCTCAACCCCACTTTAAGTTTTGGTGAAAGGCCGAGAATAGGTTCTGATGGTGCCTCCACGTCCCAAATTTCACCTGAACTTGTTCCTGAGTTTACTACTACTCCAAATAGCCACCGCCAAAAACCCCAAAGAAGAGTTCGGCCAATAAAAGCAAACCAAGGTCAGCCTAAAACTGTGTACTCTTGTACCTACTTCAAGAGAAAAGGACACCTGATGGAGTTTTGCTATAGTTTAGGTCAGAAACGACGTACTACTTCTCCGCCACGTGAAACTAGCGATTTCTCGAGTCTTAGAGAGCAAGTTGAGTTCCTAGTCGCCACATCTCAGAGTTTAATGGTATAATTCCAATGTATTTCCTTTCTGTCAGTGGATACTGCCACAAACCTGACTAGAACCAACATTAACAAGGGCAAACATCACAGTGGTATTTCGATAGTGGGTGCCTAAGCACGACGAAAAAGCCTTTGTTGTACATGTTACTCTTAAAGCACAAAATACATCACAGTGGTATTTCGATAGTGGGTGCTCCAGGCATATGACTGGTGATGTCTCATTTTTTACCTACCTAGAGGATCACAAAGAAGGTAAAGTCACCTTTAGAGATGGGAGCAAGTCTAGCATCATAGGACGAGGTAAAGTAGAGTTACCGGGATTTCCTAAGCTAGAGAATGTTTTGTACGTCAAAGGTTTGAAAGCAAACCTTCTCAGCATTAGCTAGCTATGCGACGCGGACTTTACAGTAAAGTTTGATCGGGACACGTGTAATGTCTATAATATAGCCGATAAAATTTTATTGCAAGGGGTGAGGACTGAAGATAATTGCTATGGGATTGTGCCCAAGTCCTCATTTATCTTCAACAGCGCCACGATCATTCCTATGGATCTATGGCACCAACGTTTAGGTCACGTGTTTGACGAGATTAGCAAAAAAGGACCTAGTACATGGATTTCCATCTCTTGGAAAGCTGACTTCCATGGTTTGTGGACCCTGTCAGTTAGGAAATCAAGTCCGTAACCCCACTGGAAGTTGAACTCCATTACCACTTCACGAGCACTTGATTTAATACACATGGATCTCATGGGTCCTACTCATACAGAGAGTCTGGGTGGGAAGAGGTACATCCTCGTGATGGTGGATGATTTCTCCAGGTATTCTATCGTAGAATTTTTGAGAGAGAAATCAGATTTTGTTGAGTTTCTTACGACCAAGTGTCGTGTCCTACAAAACCAATAAGGTGTCACTATCAATAGAATACGCAGTGACAACGGCATTGAATTTACGGAGAAAAAAGTATATCTTTACTGTGATAACCTAGGAATCAAACATGATTTTTTTGCTGTGAAGACTCCTCAGCAAAATAGGATTGTTGAGAGAAAGAACATGATGATTCAGGAAATGGATAGATCTATGCTTCTAGGTCATAAAGTTTCTAGGAGATTTTGGACAGAGGAAGTGTCCACTGCATGCCATATGGTGAATAGGGTTTACCTTCATCCACTAACTTAAGACGCCCTGTGAATTATGGACTGGAAAGAAGCCCAATCTTACATATTTCCATGTTTTGGGGAGTAAATGCTACATCCATTAGGATAAAGAGAAATTAGGAAAGTTTGACTCCCGGAGCGACGAGGGAATACTTCTAAGATATTCATCGAAGAGTAGAGCCTACCGGGTGTTTAACCTGAAGAGCTCTAAGGTGATGGAGTCGATAAACGTCACTGTGCAAGATGACAAACCATCGGCATTTATTGATTCCACCCCCTTATGTGAGGAGGACATATTTTTTTCTGATGATCCCATTGTCCATCCTACACCTAGGGTGGACCCTACTCCTAATTTAGGGGACACACATGCTTGGGTTCGCAAGAGTTATAATCCTACCTCCATCCTAGGAGATCCCACCCGTGGGTTCAAGACTTGTGCTTAATTAGAGAACGTTGTTAGTCACACCTGCTACACGTCCAAAGTTGATCCCAAGAATCATAAAGAAGCACTCAAGGATGAACAGTGGATTTCTGCGATGCAAGATGAGTTTCTTCAATTTCGAAAGAATGATGTCTGGAAATTCGTCCCCCGACCTGGAGAGACCAATGTGATTGGTACCAAGTGGATCTTCAAGAATAAGATGGACGAGACTGGTACCATTATTCGAAATAAATCTAGGTTGGTTGCTCAAGGCTACACACAAATAGAGGGTGTAGACTTTGACGAGACATTTTCTCCTGTTGCGAGGATCGAGTTCGTCCTCTTACTACTCGCCATCGCACGTCATCTGTGCTCCAAGTTATACCAGATGGATGTCAAGAGTGCTTTTCTAAATGGCGTTCTACAGGAGGAAGTTTACGTGGAACAAACGAAAGGTTTTGAAGACCTTAAGCACCCTGGATACGTCTACTATCTTAGGAAAGCCTTGTATGGTTTGAAGCAAGCACCCCGTGCTTGGTAAGAAATACTTACTTCCTATATCTTAGGTCGCAACTTCAAGAGAGGGGGAGTTGATATAACGTTGTTCGTCAGGGGAGATGACGATGCGATTTTGGTTTCCCAGGTCTATGTGGATGACATAGTCTTTGGATCCACGTGCTCCCAGTATGCTCACCACTTTGAGGATGAGATGAAGAGTGAGTTTGAAATGATCATGGTAGGTGAGCTCACTTTCTTCGTTGGTCTCCAGGTTCTTCAGCTAGAGGATGGGATGTTCATCTCCTAATCTAAGTATGATAGAGACCTAGTGAAGAAATTTTGTATAGACTCCACTAAGAATGCACGTACACTGATGAGTACTTCCACCAAGATTAGTAAGGACACTTCAGGTAAGGACGTAGAGAACACCTTGTATAATAGTATGATAGGCAGTCTTCTCTACTTGACTGCTAGTCATCCTGACATCGCCTTTAGTGTTGGAGTCTGTGCACGATATCAGGCGTCCCCAAAAGAGTCACACTTACTCGCTCTTAAACGTATTATCAAATACGTGAGTGAGACACTTTCCTTTGGCATTTGGTATTCCTTTGATACCGATGATCGTTCATTCGCCATTTAGATGCCTACTGGGCTGAGGATGCAGATGGTTGTTGGAGCACTTATGGTGGGTGTTTCTATTTTGGTTCTGCTCTTGTCTCTTGGTTGAGCAAGAAGCAAAACTCCATCTCTTTGTCCACTGCGAAAGCTGAGTACATAGCCATCGGGAGTTGTTGCATGCAACTTCTGTGGATGAAGCAGATGCTGGAGGACTATGGGATATCACATGACACCATGGCCATTTACCGTGATAACACGAGTGCCATTCACATATCCCATAATCCCATACAACATTCACGCACAAAGCACATTAGGATACGCGAGCACTTTATCCGTGAGTTAGTTGAGGATAAGGTCGTATCCCTCAGTTATGTGTCTACCCACCTCCAGCTAGCCGATATTCTGACGAAGCCTTTAAATGCCCTTAGATTCGAGAGTATTAGAAAATCTTTAGAAATTTTAACAGTTGACTGAGGGGGCTGGTCCGTGTCTAGCATAGGATGCATGTTCATGTTCACATCATATGATTCATGTTGCTAATTTATATCATTTGTATATTATTTTTTATTTTTTTACAAAAATTTGAAAAATCCAAAAATATTTTTTTTAATAAAATTTTTGAAAAACACAAAAAGAGTTTTGTATTTTGTTATACACCTTTTATGGATGAGCATTTAATATAGCCAAAGCCACCTCTTCATTCCCATTTTCCACGTGACTGTTTGATAGCGATCTGAGACGCTACAGCATTTCATCCATGTGCTTTACATTGTTTTGAGTCTTTGAGATGCGATTAGTGATATCTTTCTACATGTTTGACTTTTTGTCTCCTTTAATGCACACGTGCACTGTATTATTTGAGTATTGTAATTGTCCATCACATGTTGGTTTGAGTGTTTCCATCTCAATTATATCTATACTGTAAGGACACAAATTTCCAATTGAGTCATTTGTAGTGTTGGCTCAATTCTGGACAAAAACATTTAAGCCATAGGATAGTGTTATTGTGTATCCTTCAAGCCTATGACATGTTAAAGTTGAAGACGTTGCGGCCTTAATTTTGTAGAGAACATCATTGCCGAGTTTCAGTGCCTCATTTCACGTCATCAACTTCATATTACAAGTCTCCAAAGGTATGAATGCTTTTATATATTTGTAGGAGACTTGGAATAATTTTTAATGGGTGTAATTCTATATTAAATTGAATTTTATTTTCAGAAGGTTTCTTTAGAACTTTGAATAAAACAAAAATTGGGCTTAAATTGAAAAATAACCTTTCTGGCATTTCCTTCTAAATTATCATTCGAACGAGTTTGTCGTTTAAACCGAAATTTCGTTCGAACGAGTTTTCCAATGACTTTTCCCTTTTTTCCTTTGGAACATCGTTTGATGTTTGTTTGAATGAGACTTCGTTCGAACGAAAATCTCGTTCAAATGAGATTTCCAGCGGGAAAATATTTTGGCAGTTTTCTCCATGATTCCCACTTCTTTTGTCCCACTAACTTTTGACAGATTTAATATGTGAGGGAACCAACCTTTTCAAATAAACTTTTTCATCTTCTACAATCTCTATGAGAGAGTTTTGAGAGATTAATTACTCCATGAAATGGTTCAAGTTTTGAGTGTTTATTTTTCAAGAAAATCACTCTTAAACACTTTTGTTTACACCCATATTTGTTTATTCCATGTACCACACACACTCTCACACACACACACACACACACACACACACACACACACACACACACATATATATATATATATATATATATATATATTGCTTGGAGTATTTGGCACCGGGTTCACTTTTCTAACCAAGAAGAAAAGAGTTTTGGGTTTGCTTCTACATCCCTCAAAGAAGAAGAAGCTTTTGTTTTTCTGCGACATTCTCACATGGTGAAAGGCACCATGAGTGGTTAATGGTAGCTTCGTCTCAATTGGTGGACTTCAAGGTTCCGGTGGACTCCGGGATTATTCGCTAGGCGGAGATTGAAGATCGAAGGAGCCCGTCAAGGCTTGAAGGGAGTCGAGTCAATTGTGTAAGTCCTCTTTTCGAGTCTTTGTAAAATTCATACCATACTTAGTGAATTTGTTTGGCGAGGGTCGTCCGAAGTTTTTTCCTGATTTTGGTTTTTCCTCGTACATCGCCCTGTTGTGAATTTATTTTATCTTTTGTAAAAATCACCTAGAACGCATGCTTAGGGTAAAAAGTTAAAATTTTGCATTCTTGATTAAAATGGTGCATGTTTAATAATTTGGGTAATGTTTAACTTAATTTAATTCAAGTGTTAATAATTTAATTTGATAAAATTTGGTTTGGCCTATATAGAAAAATGAATTAATCAAGTTAGGAAAATTTTAGGACTTGGGATTAAATTAATTTTGTTTAAGTGAAAAGTTGTGTTGGATTATCTTAATCTCACTTGTAGTTTAGTTTAATTTTAATTTTAAAGAAATTAAAATTTGTTGTAAGTTGTTTATGTGTTTGAACCATCTTTATTCCGCAATTAAAAAGAAATTGATTTTAAAAGAAGTTTAAAATTGGGGATCCTAAGTTTCCAACAAGTGATATCAGAGCCGGAGTGCTAATTTATTACGTGAAGGTCCTTTTTAATATTTTTGTTAAAAAATGGAATTTTCTCCATTTTCAAAATTTCCTATTTTCGATGGTTCCAATTACGCGTATTGGAAAGCGCGTATGAAATCGGCACTAAAGTCTATCGACAAGAGGGTTTGGTTGTCTGTTGTTAATGGGTGGTCCCCACCCACACATTTGGTAGATAATGCGCGTTTTCCAAAACCCGCAGATAGATGGAGTGAGAATTAATTTAAACTTTGAAATTTCAAATCCCAAGGTTTAAATGTCTTGTTTAGTGCGATCACACCAGATGAATTCTAACGTATCATGACGTGTGAAACCGCTAAGGAAGCTTGGGATATTTTACAACTCGCTCATGAAGGAACTAGTGTCGTAAATGTTTCAAAACTCCTAAACCTCACCACTCAATTTGAAACCATCAAAATGAATGAAAACTAAACTTTTGATGAATTTTATGCGAGACTCTCCGATATAGTTAATTCATCATTTAATTTGGGAGAGAAAATACCCGACGGCCAAGTTGTAAAGAAAATTAATAGGTCCCTGCCCGATAGGTTCATTCCTAAAGTGACCGTTTTAAATTCTTTACCCACTTTAGCCTCTACGAAATTAGAAGAGCTCATAGGTGATTTACAAACCTATGGACTAAACATGTTTCCCTATGAAACTGAAAAGAAAATAGATAAGGTTGTTGCTTTGAAAGCCTTAAAGGAGGAAAAATAAGTAGTAGAAAGTGAAGTGATAGTGACTTGGAAGATATGACTATGTTTTCTAGGAAGTTTTGTAAATTTGTTAAATTTAACAAAGATAAATTTAAAAATGATTTTAAGAAATTTGAAAATTCTAAGCATGACAAAGCCGAAAAGATCCCCAGTACTTTTAATGAAAATTTAAATAGGGACGAGTCAAATAGCAGTTATGGTTGTGAAGGGTATGGCCATAGGGCTTTTGAGTGCCCCACTAAACTAAGGAGAAAGGGTAAGCAACAAATTTCCTACAATGCAACCCTTAGTAAGCACCGATAATGAATCTTCCCATGAAGATATACAAATACATGACACTTTCAAGGTCAAAGTTTATGATTCCCTTATTTTTTATGGTTGTGAGAGTGAAGAAGAGAGAGTGTGTGAAAATGAAGAAGAGGTTGATGTGAGTGAACTTCAAATTTCTTTTCAAAAATTGTATGAAGAATCTATTAAATTAAAAAGAGCAAATTTGAAGTTAAAAGCTAGTTTAAGAGAGCGTGCCAATGTCATAGATGAGAGTGTGTTGGTTGATGGCCTTAGGACACGTGAGAGAGCTCTTCGTGAGAAGGTTGAATATGTTGAAGGCGAGAGAGATAGCCTTAGAGGTTTAATGGAATCCTTGAAAAAGGAGCTTCTTGCGTTTGAAGAGCGGAATGTTTTATTAGAGTCAAACATTTTAGAATTAGAAAATAAATTAAAAGAATTTTAGTAATGTCAAATTTGATTTGAGAGTGTTGTTCGGATAAATTGGATAAAACTAGGTGTAAACTCGCGCAATGCGTGGGCAAGACTATTGTGATAGTAATTTTTCACCAATTTAGTAACACTAATAGGTAAAAGTGCTTATATTGCCCTTTCGTCAAACATAAAACCTACAAATTTGAAGAAGTATACTCTGTTTAGGCATTTCAACAAATACTTGATGTCCACTATTTAACTTTTGTTTTGTGGATTAAACTAAAAGCTTAAGTTCATTTGTGAAACTGAGGATCAAGACCACACAACACTTAAAATGTAATATAATACGCTCCATGCACTTATTGACTTTTAGAGAGACTTTTGTACATTATTTCACTAATTGGTTAATGTTCGCTACATAATTTACTATAACATGCGAAATTAAATTAAAATTGACACCAGTAACAAAAACACATATTATCAAGGAACTAATTTGAAGAAATTAAGAATGGACGGCGACAAACCAAACCAATTGGCAAATGAACACCTATCTTTAATGCCAAAATTATTCAAAAGCGAATAAATAATTGATCAATCACCAAACCAAATAATATAATGATGAAAATTAACTAATTAAACAATTAATATCCAACCAATTACCATTTAGAAAAATAATACATAATCTCATCTCCAATGAAACTCTATTAAAATAAATATACAAATTAGACCAATCCTCTGGTTCATCTTCGCGGAGACCCTCTGCCTACTTCGCCACAACATCCACTACCGTCCCTGCCCTTAAAATCCATCTTCAAAGTCCCCACCACCTTAAATACACATAACTCATAACAAAAACAAAACGTCATTATTTCTAGAGCTTCGGTATACTCAATCATATATTTTTTTGTTATACTCCCCCTCTCCCAAATTAAGAGTCCCTTATTTTTTGGGGTGGCCATCCCAAATTAAAAATTCACTTTCATTTTTCGGACATAAACAATGATCTTGTACTAAAGGACGTAATAAATGAATCAAAATCCATGATAATGAACAAATATTCATTTTAGTCATTGGTCGAGTGTATTCTAGTTTGTATAAAAAAACATATATGGACTCTTAATTTGAAATTGTGTGAGTATTGAATTTTTTTTTTACTATATTTGATTAAATTATACATCATATTAATTACCGACACAAACATAAAAGGTTCTTAGTAAAGTGAAATAGAAATAGTGGCGAAATTTGAATTTTTTATAAAAGGTGAAATTGGAGTATTTTTTTTAAATCCAAAAGAAAACATTCATAGTAATCAAGAAACAATAATTCGAATACAAATTTCCTGTTATGTCATTCAATATCTGAAAAACTCAAATAAAAAGAAAAAAATCTAAATGAGCTGATAGGATAAGTAACAGAGTTGTAACATCAACAGTAACAACTTAAATAAACCATGGGAACACATGCAATCAAAATTGAAACACATTAGAAATTTAACCAAATTTACCTCTCCCTCACAAAGCGAAGGTAAACAACATAAACAACAACAGATGCCGCCACCAATGACCACTCCATCTTCATGTTCATCCCCTTCTCCTCACCTTCAACAACAAATACAGATCGACAGGAGAGCTTTCTTGTCACATTCGATCTCGAACCTTTGGTTGTCTAAATCTTTGATTTCAGACTTGAATTCATTGATTCTATCTGCAAGGAGATGGTTCACGTGAGAGAGTTGGAATTTTCTTGTTCCAGTGAGGCGGTCATTTGCATCAAGGTGGTGATCTTTGGTTGTTGTTCATGTAAAGTAATTTCAAAAGTTGAATCGTCGGGTGTGAGGTTTTTCTCCTTTTTGAAAGTGAAGTATATGATATAGTAAGTAGTGTATATATATGCATATATATGGGAAGGGTTTTGGGGCTCGTATGAATCAGGGCACATAGTATTCCAATGGTCAAAATAATGGTAATGACAGGTTTCTCATTAACAGAACGTGGACAAATCTATATGGGTTTTGGGAGTTTCATTATTTGGCGAACGTGAACAGATATTAAGGGATTTATTTTTGGAAGTTTATTTTTGATGACGTGGACATCTTCTCAGCAAAGCAACATTTAAGAAGTTGTTGTGCATTTTAGAGTATATATAAGATATTAGGAACGGTTCAAATTAAAAATGACACTTGTGGTTTAGGCTTCGATACTTGTAATGAGTCAACTCATAAAGCCAAAACCAATGTTTTAGGAGAATCCTCTAGGAACAATGTTATAGATCATTCCTTAGGAAAGTTTTTTCGCCGAGTCTTTAGGTGCTCACAGTGGGGTCGAAAAGGTCATCTTAGGAAGTTTTGCTTTGATCTTAAACGAGGTCCAAGAAAATCCCAACATAAGGCAACCGAGGTATCCAAGATTCCTATATCCCGAGATAGTTATTCTTCATCAGTTTGGGTTAGGATATCTGACTTGGTAGCTTTACAAGATAGGATTTTTTATTATCATTTACTTTCACGCGATACCTCCCTTGCTAAATGCAAAGGTTGAATGTGTTAGTTGTTTGCATACTTTAGCTTTTTTTCTTCATGTTATATTATCATGCTAATTGTATTCTTGTTTAATCATTTTCTAGTCATTTCTTTATCTCATATCCCATGCTAGAATTATGATTTTTGTTTATCATTTTTGTTTTATCTTTTAGTAATTTAGGCTTAATGAAAAATACAAAATGATTTTGTTTGTCTTTTGAGTCAATATTTTTATTTTTGGTTATTAATTTTCAAAAACTCAAAAAGATTTTTGTTTTGTGTGTATTTTAGTCTCACACACTTTATGTGGTATATACTTGTGTTTGAATCCCTATTTTTTCACTTCCATGTGGCTAGGAATTTTGGTTAATATTGTTAATCCTTAAAATGTTCTTTACCATGCTTACATGGAGTAGTTGGATTTTGTGTTGCTACAATGGATTCTATTTTTATATGCCTCAATTCACACATGCACGAGCTCACTTAAAATTTTAACTTCACATGTATATTTGAGCTTTGTGAGGTATTCTCCTACCAATCTAGTCATCTACATATAGGACTTGTGCATGTTAAATCCGTTGCCCGTGAGATTTGTGTAATATAAAAAATTATTATATATAATTGTGCACGGGGAAGGGATCTGAAAGGAATTAATATCCTTTGCGAGTAAGCCACCGTTTTATAATGGACCTAAAAGAAATACGTGGTCCAAAGACCTAAAAGTAAAAAAAATGGCATTAAAAGAAAAATAATTTGCCAAGGCCTATTTTGTTTAATTGATATAGTCATTCAAAAATATATATGCTTATTTTGAGGGAGATTGGATGGTATATCAATGGTTTGCACAATGTTCGTTTATCCTAGTTGCACTTTCATTATCACAACTCTATTGGTTTGTAGAATCATCATCATGATAGGCTTGTATGCATCGTGTATGTTTGTTCATTGAGTTCAATTTATATTGTCACATGAGGCTATATATAAATATGATAAAGTTTACAATCAAATGATAACTCCGTGAACATGTTTAAGTGATTGGGTCGAAATTTAATTGTTACTATTTCACACCCCTACACTTTCGTTTACCACATGTATTTGGACATATTTTTGCCATACGAGTGTGAAAAGCTTAATGTATTTTGTGTTATGTGTGGTGTTTATACCTATATATATGTGCATTTCCTTTAGTGATATTCACCATGCCTACATATTTATGGTAATTTTTTTGCCTTGCTTTCTAGTCCATCTATGCTTCTAATTCATAATTGATATCTATCTTATTGCATATTTTGGATGATATTACATGCTTAGTATCTTATGTACCAAATTGGTATCATTTGTTTTGCATCTTAGTTGATATCCTTTTATTTGTATTGATTAGTTATGATATTGTTTCCTGTATGCTTTCATGTTCTTATCACTTTATGCTCAATCATGTTTACTTGGTTTCCCATACTTATATCCCTTATATAATTTTTAGGGGGAGATATGGTACTTAGTTAAATTGGGAGAATGAGTACTTAATTAATTCCTAATCCTTTGTCTATTCCTGGAAAAAAAGGGGGAGAAGTGGTTTCTAAACCATTAGATTAGGAGGTTTATCTTGGGGGAGTCACAACCTTTTTAGGTAGATCATAGTGGATACAAGGGGATAATTAATTTAGGGGGAGAATTTATTTTAATTGTTTTTAAAAATTTTGATATGCCTTATGCGTTTAATGTTTTGATTAAGTGTGCAGGAATTATTCTAACGGCAATGTTCATAGGAAAATATAATAATCATCCTTGGATTTTTGACTCAAGCATGTATTTTTTATTTTTGGGTGGGATATTTTTTTTAGTCTAGTAGTGCTTGACGGCCCTTTAGGATTTTGTTTTGGTTTTTGTCCAGGAATAACCAAAGTGGGAGATTTGTGAGGTCACAAATTTCCAATTGAGTCCTTTGTAGTGTTGGCTCAATTCCGGACAAAAACATTTAAGTCATAGGATAGTGTTCTTGTGTATCCTTCAAGCCTATGACATGTGAAAGTTGAAGACGTTGTGGCCTTGTTTTTCTAGAGAACATCATTGCCGAGTTTCAGTGCCTCGTTTCATGTCATCAACTTCATATTTGAAGTCTCTAAAGGTATGAATGCTTTTATATTTGTAGGAGACTTAGAATAATTTTTAATGGGTATAATTCTATTTTAAATTGAATTTTATTTTCAGAAGCTGTCTTTAGAACTTTGAATAAAAAGTTTTTTGGGCTTAAATTGAAAAATGACCTTTCTGGCATTTCGTTCAAAATTGTCGATCAAACGAGTTTATCATTCGAACGAGAATTTCGTTCGAACGAGTTTGCCAACGAATTTTCCCTTTTTACCTCTGGAACATTGTTAGATGTTCGTTTTAACAAGACTTCATTCGAACGAAAATCTCGTTCGAACGAGATTTTCGGCGGGAAAAGTTTTTGGCAGTTTTCTCCATTATTCCCACTTTTTTTCTCCCATTAACTTTTGGCATATTTAATATGTGCGGGAACCAACCTTTTCAAATAAACTTTTTCATCTTCTACAATCTCTATGAGAGATTTTTGAGAGTTTAATTCCTCCATGCAAAGGTTCAAGTTTTGAGTGTTTATTTTTCAAGAAAATCATTCTTAAACACTTTTGTTTACACCAATGGTTGTTTATTCCAAGTAACACACACACACATATATATATATATATATCTTGCTTGTAGTATTTTGGCACCAGGTTCACTTTTCTACCCAAGAAGAAAAGAGTTTTGGATTTGCTTCTACATTCCTCAAAGAAGAAGAAGCTTTTGTTTTGGTGAAGCATTCTCACATAGTGAAAGGCACAATGTGTGGTTGATGGTAGCTTGGTCTCAATTGGTGGACTCCAATGTTCCGGTGGACTCCGGAATTATTCGTTAGGCAGAGGTTGAAGATCGAAGGAGCGCCTCAAGGCTTGAAGGGAGTCGAGTCAGTTGTGTAAGTTCTCTTATCGAGTCTTTGTAAAATTCATACCATACTTAGTGAATTTGTTAGGACAGGGCCATCCGAGGTTTTTTCCCGATTTGGGTTTTTCCTCGTACATCGTCGTGTTGTGGGATTGTGAATTTATTTTATCTTTTGCAAAAATCACCTAGAATGCATGCTTATGGTAAAAAGATAAAATTGGGTTTAATTCGCATTCTTGATTAAATGGTGCATGTTTAATAATTTGGGTAATGTTTAACTTAATTTAATTCAAGTCTTAATAATTTAATTGTTAAAATTTGGTTTGTCCTATATAGAAAAATGAATTAATCAAGTTAGGCAAATTTTAGGACTTGGGATTAAATTAATATTGTTTAAGTGAAAAGTTGTGTTGGATTATCTTAATCTCACAAGTAGTTTAATTTAATTTTAATTTTAAAGAAACTAAAATTTGTTATAAGTTGTTTATGTGTTTGAACCATCTTTATTCCGCATTTAGAAGGAAATTGATTTTAAAAGAAGTTTAAAATTGGGGGTCCTAAGTTTCCAACATATACAACGAACCAAATGCAATCAAATGAGAATAATAAAAGTTGTGCATGTAAGAACTGTTTACCGTAAGGATTAATATTGAAAATATGATGAGTGTTCAAGGGAAAGGGCTGCGAGAGTGTAAAATTGACTCGTCATGAAAGCCACCGTTTAAAAGAGCCCAAAAGAAAATTATGTTAATAAAAATATTCATATGGAAAATATGGGGTCAATAAGTTCTCTCTAAGTTGAGAATTTAGTACCTCTGTTAGATATAACAAATTTCTTTATTTATATATGAGGGAGTTTGGTTGGATTTAACGGCTTTGCACTTACTTAAAAATCTCAAAAAAACATTAAACAGTGTTGGACGTTATTGCTGTGGAAATCACTTTCAACTTTGATTTGCTGATTTGATTAAGTCAAATTCTTATAATTCAACCTTTTTACACCTAAGGAAGATGTTGAGTTCATTCGTTAGGAATATCCGAAATTCATCGTGCACATATGTTATGATTGTATGCATTGATTTTCCTATCGAATCTGTTCACACCCCTACATTTCCGCTATCACCGAATTCGTTGTTTTGTCTTCTTTCATGATGTGATTCCTTGTTGTATACTTTTGATGAGAAATTTTTTGAAAAAGTCCATAAAGAGAGAGTTTATTACCTTGTGACATTCTCCATTTGCATTTATTTGTGGTTCTCATATCTGTCTATTTTGGGACATCATAAAAAGGGGGAGGACGAATTAACAAATTATGGGGGAGAATCGTTTGTTTGATTTAATGATTTGCATGAGCTTAATTGATAGTTATTTTTTCTTATCATTATATTTCAAACTGTTGCGCGTCACGAGTATATGTTTCTTATCACATGTGTGTAGGTATCAAAATGGACGATTATTGTTTGCACACCCTGATGATGACAAAGAAAAAGTGAAGAGTTGAAGATTTGAAGATGTTGAAGTTTTGAAGACATGTCATTTAGTATTTTCAGTTTGTGTGTTTAATGGGGATATTAAATTGCATGGCAGTGGATTTTTATTCAGATAGCATAATTCAGATTTTTTATGTATGTACCGGCATAGACATAGGGGAGATTTGTAAGGACATGATTTTATAAATGTTCGGGGTAGAATCTAGGAGTTTTTCATATGTCCTAGATCACAGCATATATGTCTGATACTGTTACATTTGGCACGTCAACAAGATCATCCACGACGGCCTCGATCCAAATCAATGTATCCATCATCTTCACACGTGCATCATGATTCATGCAATGTCTCATTCAACCGTTCCCATGAATCTACTCGCGATAATGGTAAAGTGGTTATTTGGGGTGTTTAATATTTACATAAATATTTGGGAACATTTTAAAAATAATTTTTTGAAGTCTGAATTAGTTCTTCCTCAAAAGCAGATTTCTTTCTAAGTAAAGAGGCGGAGTTTTCTTGGTCATAGCGCTCGTTCGAGCGACATCACACTATCGTTCGAATGACATGTTCATGTTGTGCAAAGTCGCTCAAGCGACACATATCTCGTTCAAGCGACATCTCTATGTCGTTCGAATGACGTCACCACCTCGATTTTTGTGTATAAATACCAGTGATCTTCTACACGTTTTCTAGGGCTTTTGGCACAAACATTATGCAAATTTATTGCCCAGAAATAGAATTCGTATTTTAAGTTTTCTAAGCCTTTTTTATTCAAAAACCAATTCCGAAATATGTGTGTGAATCTTTAAACCTTCAAAGGATCATTCTACTCATCTGGAGTAACCTTGTGGAGAAGACTAAGATTTTCCATTACTGATCTTCTGGATCTCTTTTGGGACTTTCCAGCAGATGACATCGGAACCGACACCTGCGGGTATTTCATGTTACCACTTGTATTTTTCATTGTAATACATGTAAACTGTCCTTTACAAATTATAGTGAAAAATACGGGTAAATGTTTAATATAGTTTTTGTTTCAATTCGGACAAATGTGTCATGTCCGGGAACCATTTGAGCAGCCAGGGAAATTGGCAAGGTCGAACTATAAGTTTTATCCTCTGGTGAATGAGGCATGCTTTATATGACACGAGCGAGTCGTGATATTTTTTATTTGCGCTAGATTCACGTGTGAGATCAGTTTAGTGGTTATACCGATAACATTATTATGTGTAGGTATTTTCTGTTATTTAGCAGGGCTATCTTTGGTTTCGTCCACAGGGGAGAAGGTGTAGATAGTGAGAATATATATTTTATTGGATTACTCATTTTAGTGATGGGTTATACGAGTATGATATTATCCTGGGTATAGACTAATTAGAATGATAGTGGGCTGTTATTGCAAGGCTATCAGGTTCGCTGTTCCGGGGCAGGATGTGTTGTTTTGGCGATGCCTCACCTACAAGAGGGTTGAGCATGCATTTATATTATATTATGATAGAGACTTCAGAGAGTATAGTTGTCTAGAGATATTTGATCCCGGTGTGTAGGGACTTTATTGATACGATTCGGGGTATATTGGGTTTACTAACGGTCGGAGATATTTAGCTTCTTATTATGTTTAGTGCTCAGGTCTTAGAGATATGGAGAGCGCATTGCTATATCACTCATTTAGAGACGTGGGGATTGAGGTTTATATTTATATGTCTGGGGATAAGATTTTTGAGAGTCCTGATTATGTGTTTGAAGTTTATGCAATTTGATTATCGCCAATGCGGAGTGATAGTGCATTGGGGAAAGTTTCTTATTTGAATGATATTACGGGATGAGATATACATGAATCTTGGTAAATATTATGAGTAGAGAGATGTTGATGGATGCTAGGGCATCAGTTTTGTATATTGATCAAGGAATGTTTGGAGAAAACACTTTGAGTTGAGAACTCTTATACGCTATAAGGCATGAGAAGCCTGTAGTGCTGTGACAAATCACTAAAAATTTTCTCACTACAAGATGAAGAGTGAGACTATGTCGAGAAGGATTATATTATGATTTATGGGGTGATTGAGAATACCTAGGTAATAACTAGGCCAAGAATGCGAGGCTAGTTTTGAGAAATAATGTGTTACGTGTGAGACGTTTGTTATGTTATGCTAATATGCACGGGTTATAGAGTGTGTGGGAGCCCTAGTTAGCTTGGTTTCACCAGCGTCCGAGATAGAGGGAGGTAGGAAATAAATGTGGGGGATACATGTCTGTGGGGAAGTTGTAGACAAAGCTGGAATGGTAGGATGGATTAAACATCGTGTGATAAAGATGAGGATCCAAGTATATATGTGTAATGAGAGCACATCCGAGATGAGTTGAAAGGCTGTGGGAAGCCATTTAAAAGGATATCTCTTGAGAAGAGGAAGAATCAAATTTTTATGGGAAAGTAGAGCATAGTTCTACTCAATTGAATGTTGAGAGTGGCTTACGCGTAAATAGAATGTTGATATCTATAAGATAAAAAGAGTCCAGAAGTGCATATGGTGGCGAAAAGTGCACAGGTCAAGACTTTTGGTACACCTCGAGGGAAGAACGGGAGTATAAATTACCACTTAATGTGAGACGTTTTAAGTGGAAGTCGGTGTTGAGGGGGACATAGTGATTGTTTCTTTGAGTGCACCACTCATGTCACACCCCGCTAAATTCTAGCATCGGCTGCCACCAAAATTAAGTCGGCTGCGAGTAAATAAAATACCATTCTTAGCAGGAGAAAAATATGAGAGAAATAAAATCAATCCAGAAGATAAATAATTTATTCAATCCCAAATGACAATAACCAACTATGCGATAAAGCATCCATCACCATGCTAAACTCCAAATAATCCAATCTATAATAATATGAAACGGAATAAAATCCAATTGAGAATAACTAAATAAAAACTCATACAACTGTGGAACCGAATGGCCCACCAAATCCATAAACTGAGTCTCAAAATAAACACGAAGGAATGGAAGCTAAACTAAAATACTAAGAATAAAATAAACAACTCCAGTTGCACCTCCAAGATGATCTCCAATAAATCCTATGCATCTACTCCAATACTTATTCCTGAAAAATTTAGTCAACACACAAGGTCAAAGCCCCGAGCATGAATACACATTACACCCCTCAAATAGAATCTTTGAATCCAGACAATAGCATTATACAAGATAAATATCACAATATAATATTTTAATTAACGAGATATGATTAAACGCAATCGTAATAAATCACTATCTAGACACGATAATTGTTATTCACAATGCACACCAATATAATTTTAAATACCCAAATCCCATATTGTTAATTTAATTAAATTAACCCAAATTATCATTCTTCTCACTTTTTATTATAGTGGTCCTCCCGTCCCGGGTGGTTATTTTCACCAAAGTTTTACACTTCCCATTGCCAAACGCCACCCGAATCCGTTAAAACTGTCGATCCCCCGAAATTTGACAAGGTTCCACACACGACACGACATAAATCGCCAGCATGACCTATTTAAACTGTCGGCCCCTGCACATTATGTCGCCACCAATTTAATACCCGTTATTATCTTAGGCATTAATTCTCATTAGCTCAATTTATCAATATAATTAATTAAAATCACCCCACCCTCATTATCGATGTGTGATCATAAAAATATCCCTTAGTCCCACACCTAAGGATGCCCCACTTACACAAACGTCCTACCAAATGAATAGGATGAATTTCTAGGAATAATAATGTCCTAGTCTCATTCCTAGGCTAGCGCAATTATAATAAACCATAAAAATTATCACCCCCCCCCCAAAAAAAAAATATGAAATATGCACAAATCTACACTAACTAGTGGCATACCTAGCAAGCATAAATTATTACCAAGGCCTACGCCCTAGTCCCATACCTAGTAAGCATTCTATAATAAAGGTGAGCAATATACTAACCAAAATTTCCTCATCCCGCGATGGCAAAAGTGAATAAAATAAATCACACAATACACAATTCATAGGCACAACATTGCATTTTAATCATAAAGGTCCCAATTTAATTTGAATCAATTCAATACACCGTCGTTGATTTCAACACAATTAACTCCATTCAATAATGTTAAATTAATTAGCATACATTAATCTTCAATATGACATAAATATTCTCTTTTGTGAATCATCTAATTTTATAGGTGTGTACGTGTCCCATTAAACATATAAATAACCTCGATAAAAGTCTACATGCGAACCTACTCCGAAAATAACCTACTCCTAAAATCATAAAAACCCAACAATCTAACCTACGCACCCAAGGATTTTAAAAATTAATTCATATTCAAAAATTTCATAAAAACAGTCCCAAAATTAAGTGTCCACTTTCTCTAATTAAGTTACTAATTATTTTTTATCAAAAACACATGATTAAGGGTTTGAGCGACACTTAAGATGCATAATACCAAAGGAAGAGAATAGAGTATTCATGCCTGTGATTTAGATCTAGAAAATTTGAGTTTAATGGTTGGATTCCTCTAAAAAAATTAGGAAAGAGTCGTTCTTGAACAATCTTGAGAAAACACCAATTAAGCCTTCAAATATTGAGTCAAACACTTTATTATGTTTGGAGCTATAGTTTGTTGTTGAAAGGGAATAATTTTGGAGAGGTCTTCTGGTGAAAAGTTGTTGAAAACGTTATTTGAAAAGCCCAGCCAAGGATTAGTTTTACTCTATAATGATTAGGAATCCTAATGCTAATAGAATTATATTTAAACTAAAAAAAATTTGCACGTTTAGTCACGGCCCATAACCTTGACTAACATTTTTTTTTTCAATTTCGATTTTGACAAAAATACCAACATATTTAATTACAAAAATAATTAATTCTAAAAAATTTTATTTTACTCAAAATTCCAAATTAATTAATTAAATTAACTAATAAAAACACGGGGGGCTACAACTCATAGATGGAAATAGGTTGGTTCGAGATGATCAACCGTAAATTTTGTATTAAGCCAACGATTCTAGTGATGGAATGGGAAGACAGGTTGGTAAACTGCATTGATGTGTTGCCAACATCAAGATAAGGTCATGACTTCCTTCGAATGTGTGGAACAAATTGACCGTGATGAAGTTATTGTTATTCTTTTGGGTGCAAGGTGTCTCCCAATACTGTTGTGAATCAGGATGAGATCCTTGAACCCCACCTCCAATAGAGATTTTTAGGAAGCCGTGGGGAGGACATTTTGTTTTGGGCAAGTCATGTCACCTATGACCCGATGAATAGATGAGAGGTGATTGATGACTAATAAAGTCGTATGAATTCGATTTTGGAGTTGCTGCGGTTATTTTACTTCCACAACTGACCTAGCTTGTAATTGAAGTAGAGCATGGTATGGTGATAGGGTGGTGTGTAGTTACTCGTACTTGTTTTTCATGGACAAGGTGCCTATTAAGATTTTATATGGGAAACTCCGGTCTTTCTCCCTCTGGTTGTTTCGAGGTGAGAGAATAACTAGAATTTTATATCGGACGTGATTTAGAGTCCGTTGCTGAGAGGGGCATTAACTACAAACTATTTTGGGGTGACTTTTGAGCGTCGTAAGAGTTACGTCGCCATGAATTGAGATTTGAAGAACTGAGAGGAGTGGTCAGGTGTTATAGTGGTTTATTTCTGGACAATATTTTGGGGTTGGGTTGGATACGAGAAGCTGACACTTAGTGATTTGAGGCCTTCCAATAGTAGTGAGGTGTTAGAGAAAATGAGGTATGGGCTCGTCTTATTCAGATGTCGTTGGTAAAAGCACAATGTGGGAGGTGCTATTATTGAGGCGAGACCTTATGACTGATGGAGCGTATTAGTATGAAGATAATTGAACAAGCTTGTTGTTAAGTTGGGGCTATCGTGAGTAAGCCTTTAGACAGGTGGGTATCACTAGAGAGTGTATAGTAGAGTGGCCCTTATGTTATTTGGAGATTTATTTTGGGTACTAGAGGATGCAGTGTTGTTAATTCTCTGTACTAGTACCGATTGTATCCAAATTTTGAGGACGAAATTCCTTTGTAAGGGGGGAAATATGTAACACCCCGTACTTTTATGGGTATGAAAATTACATAAGTGAGTGTAATTTTATGATTTTAGAATTTAAGTGAAGGATTAATATTTATATGTGCTATAATTTACTCACGAGAATGAGTAAATGAAGTTGGATTATTTTATATCATGTCGTCATTGGGAAAAGCGACAAGTAATAATATTTTACTCAAAAAATACATGTGGAGTTCTATTGTAGTTAAAAAGGTACATTTTTGTTAAATGATTCGAATGAGGATTCACAGTGCATGGTTGGTTTCGGAAGGGCTGAGATAATCAAATAGAGTACCCAAGGGTAGTGTTTGGGTTTCGAGGACTTTTGGACTAGTAGGGACTCGCGATTATGTATACGAGTCAATTTTGGGTCTTATAAGGGACAAATCCTTAATATCTCATTATAAGCGACGAGAGAAAGATAAAAAAAAGGAGGAAGAAGCACTACACCAAAAACATGATTCTGGCACGGTTTAAAACTGTGCCAGATCAAATCTGGCACGGTTTTGAACTGTGCCAGAATCAGGTGTTCCAAAATGGCAATTTTTTTCTGGCACGGCTCAAAAGTGTGCCAGATTCAGCCAAACAGGAACACTTCTGGCACACTTTTAAACCGTGCCAGAATTTGATATTTCTGGCACACTTTTGGCACAATTTTTAACTGTGCCATATTCAGCCAAACAAGAACACTTCTGGTACACTTTTAAACTGTGCCAGAATTTGATATTTCTGGTACACTTTTGGCACAGTTTTTAACTGTGCCAGATTCAACCAAACAGGAACACTTCTGGCACACTTTTAAACCGTGCCAAAATTTGATATTTCTGACACACTTTTGGCACAGTTTTTAACTGTGCCAGATTCAGCACAGTTTTAAAAAAATTGGCACAATTCAAAACCGTGCCAAAATATAATACACTTTTGCCACGGTTTTGAACTGTGCCAAATTTTTTATAAAAAAATAATAAAAAAATTATTTGAAAGCACAAAATTCACAAATTAATAATATATTCCGCGTTGTTAATAAACTGATGTACATACAAACTTCAAATTATTACAAGTCTTTAATAGCTCACAGGCCCAAAAAAAATTGGGCAGAGTTTCCTTTATTTTCAGGACATTCCAAAACCTGTTAATACAAAACCTGCCTAAAATAAAGGCCGTACGGCCACAAAATATAACAATTAACTTGCAAAAGCCCGCACGGCCATAAAAGTCAATAATAAAACAACAAAAGACTGTAAGGCCATGACACAAAAAATGGAATCATTAATAAACCCCTTGTTGTAAACCATTGAGTTCTTTGTGTGTTCCATGTGAATAAAAGCCAACGATAAAGAGTTATCCTGCAAAAAATAGGATACAAAAAAGATACGATATTAGTAACCCAATAATTTACACACAAAAAAAATACTCAAACTAAAAAATTACTAATATGAGTGGAAATTATCTTCATACTCTCAAACCAAGAGACCTAGGACTACACGGTCAGTTCCTACAAGTTACATTGGTCCCGTGCGAGGTGTTCATGCCTCCTATAGGGTCGTTTGGGGGACGGTTTAGGTTTTCACCCTTTAACAGCATGTTTTTAACTCTAAGTGTGATTTTTGAAAATTATCGCCATACTCTCAAACCGGAAGACCCGGGACTACGCGGTCAGTTACTACAAGTTATGTTGGTCTCGTACGAGGTGTTCGTGCCTCCTACGGGGTCGTTTGGGGGCTGGTTTGGATTTTCACCCTTTAACGGCATGCTTTTAAGAAGTGTTGATTTTTGCAAATTATCATCATACTCTCAAACCGGGAGACTCGAGACTACGCGGTCAGTTCCTACAAGTTACATTGATCCCGTGCTAGGTGTTCGTGCCTCCTATGAGGTCGTTTGGGGGTTGGTTTGGGTTTTCACCCTATAACAACATGTTTTTAACTCTAAGTGTTATTTTTGCAAATTATCATTATACTCTCAAACCAGGAGACTCAAAACTACATGGTCAGTTTCTACAAGTTACATTGGTCCCGTGCGAAGTGTTCATGCCTCCTACGGGATCGTTTGGGGGCTGGTTTGAGTTTTCACCCTTTAACGGCATGTTTTTAAGTCTAAGTGTTGATTTTGGCAAATTATCATCATACTCTCAAACCGGGAGACCCGGGACTACGCGGTTAATTCCTACAAGTTACTTAGTCCCGTGCGAAGTGTTCGTGCCTCCAATGAGGTCGTTTGGGGGCTGGTTTGGATTTTCACCCTTTAACGGCATGTTTTTTACTCTAAGTGTGATTTTTGTATATTCTCTTCATACTCTCAAACCGGGAGACCCGAGACTACGCGGTCAGTTCCTACAAGTTACATTGGTCCCGTGCGAAGTGTCCGCGCCTCCTACGAGGTCGTTTGGGGGCTGGTTTGGATTTTCACCCTTTACTGGCATGTTTTTAACTCTAAGTGTGATTTTTGTAAATTATCGTCATACCCTTAAACTGGGAGACCCGGGACTACACGGTCAGTTCCTAGAAGTTACATGGGTCCCGTGCGAGGTGTTCGTGCCTCCTACGAGGTTGTTTGTGGCTTGGTTTGGGTTTCCACCCTTTAACGGAATGTTTGAAAGTGTAAGTGTTGATTTTTGCAAATTATTGTCATACTGTCAAACCGAGAGACCCCGAGACTACGCGGTCAGTTCCTACAAGTTACATTGATCCCGTACGAGGTGTTCGTCCCTCCTAAGGGATCGTTTGGGTGCTGGTTTGGATTTCCACCCTTTAACGGCTTGTTTTAAGTCTAAGTGTGATTTTTGCAAATTATCGTCGTACTCTTAAAACGGGAGACCCGGGACTACGCGGTCAGATCCTACAAGTTACATTATTCCCGTGCGAAGTGTTCGTACCTCCTACGAGGTCATTTGGGGGCTGGTTTGGGTTTTCACCCTTTATTGGCATGTTTTTAACTATAAGTGTGATTTTTGAATATTATCATCATACTCTCAAATCGGGAGACCCGGGACTACGCGGTCAGTTCCTACAAGTTACATTGGTCCCGTGCGAAGTGTTCGTGCCTCCTACGAGGTCGTTTGGGGGCTGGTTTGGGTTTTCACCCTTTACTGGCATGTTTTTAACTCTAAGTGTGATTTTTGTAAATTATCATCATACTCTCAAACCGGGAGATCCGGGACTACACGGTCAGTTCCTATAAGTTACATGGGTCCCGTGCGAGGTGTTCGTGCCTCCTACGGGGTCGTTTGTGGCTTGGTTTGGGTTTCCACCCTTTAACGTCATGTTTGAAAGTGTAAGTGTTGATTTTTGCAAATTATTGTCATAGTGTCAAACCGGGAGACCCGGGGCTACGCGGTCAGCTCGTACAAGTTACATTGGTCCCGTACGAGGTGTTCGTCCCTCCTATGGGGTCGTTTGGGGGCTGGTTTGGGTTTCCACCCTTTAACGGCTTGGTTTTAACTCTAAGTGTGATTTTTGCAAATTATTGTCATACTATCAAACCGAGAGACCCGGGACTATGCGGTCAGTTCCTACAAGTTACATTGATCCCGTACGAGGTGTTCGTCCCTCCTACGGGGTCGTTTGGGAGCTAGTTTCGATTTCCACCCTTTAACGGCTTGTTTTTAAGTCTAAGTGTGATTTTTGCAATTTATCGTCATACTCTTAAAATGGGAGACCCGAGACTACGCGGTCAGTTCCTACAAGTTACATTATTCCTGTGCGAAGTGTTCGTGCCTCCTACGAGGTCGTTTGGGGGCTGGTTTGGGTTTTCACCCTTTACTGGCATGTTTTTAACTCTAAGTGTGATTTTTGTATATTATCGTCATACTCTCAAACCGGGAGACCCGGGACTACATGGTCAGTTCCTACAAGTTACATGGATCCCGTACGAGGTGTTCGTGCCTCCTACGGGGTCGTTTGGGGGCTAGTTTGGATTTTCACCCTTTAACGACATGCTTTTAAGAAGTGTTGATTTTTGCAAATTATCATCATACTCTCAAACCGGGAGACTCGGGACTACGCGGTCAGTTCCTATAAGTTACATTGGTCCCTTGCTGGTGTTCGTGCCTCCTATGGGGTCGTTTGGGGGCTGGTTTGGGTTTTCACCCTATAACGGCATATTTTTAACTCTAACTGTTATTTTGAAAATTATCATTATACTCTCAAACCAGGAGACTCGAAACTGCACGGTGAGTTCCTATAAGTTACATTGGTCCCGTGCGAAGTGTTCATGACTCCTATGGGGTTGTTTGGGGGATGGTTTGAGTTTTCACCCTTTAACGGCATGTTTTTAAGTCTAAGTGTTGATTTTGGCAAATTATCGTCATACTCTCAAACCGGGAGACCTGGGACTACGCCATTAGTTCCTACAAGTTACTTGGTCCCGTGCGAAGTGTTCGTGCCTCCAACGAGGTCGTTTGGGGGCTGGTATGGGTTTTCACCCTTTAACGACATGTTTTTAACTCTAAGTGTGATTTTTGTATATTATCGGCATACTCTCAAACCGGGAGACCCGGGACTACGCAGTCAGTTCCTACAAGCTACATTGGTCCCGTGCGAAGTGTTCGTGCCTCCTACGAGGTCGTTTGGCAGCTGGTTTGGATTTTCGCCCTTTACTGGCATGTTTTTAACTCTAAGTTTGATTTTTGTAAATTATCGTCATACTCTCAAACCGGGAGACCCGGGACTACACGCTCAGTTCCTACAAGTTACATGGGTCCCGTGCGAGGTGTTCGTGCCTCCTACGGGGTCGTTTGTGGATTGGTTTGGGTTTCCACCCTTTAACGGCATGTTTGAAAGTGTAAGTGTTGATTTTTGCAAATTATTGTCATACTGTCAAACCGAGAGACCCGGGACTATGCGGTCAGTTCCTACAAGTTATATGGGTCCCGTACGCGGTGTTCGTGCCTCCTACGGGGTCTTTTGGGGGCTAGTTTGGATTTCCACCCTTTAACGGCTTGTTTTTAAGTCTAAGTGTGATTTTTGAAAATTATTGTAATACTCTCAAATCGGGAGACCCGGGACTACGCGGTCAGTTCCTACAAGTTACATTATTCCCGTGCGAAGTGTTCGTGCCTCCTACAAGGTCGTTTGGGGGGCTGGTGTAGGTATTCACCCTTTACTGGCATGTTTTTAACTCTAAGTTTAATTTTTGTAAATTATCATCATACTCTGAAACCGGGAGACCCGGGACTACGCGATCAGTTCCTACAAGTTACATTGGACCCGTGCGAAGTGTTCGTGCCTCCTACGAGGTCGTTTGGGGGCTGGTTTGTGTTTTCACGCTTTACTGGCATGTTTTTGACTCTAAGTGTGATTTTTGTTAATTATCGTCATAATCTCAAACCGGGAGACCCGGGACTACACGGTCAGTTCCTACAAGTTACATGGGTCCCGTGCGAGGTGTTCGTGCCTCCTACGGGGTTGTTTGTGGCTTAGTTTGGGTTTCCACCCTTTAACGGCATATTTGAAAGTGTAAGTGTTGATTTTTGCAAATTATTGTCATACTGTCAAACCGGGAGACTCGGGACTATGCGGTCAGTTCCAACAAGTTACATTGATCCCGTACGAGGTGTTCGTCCCTCCTACGGGGTCGTTTGGGAGCTAGTTTCGATTTCCACCCTTTAACGACTTGTTTTTAAGTCTAAGTGTGATTTTTGCAAATTATAGTCATACTCTTAAAACGGGAGACCCGGGACTACGCGGTCAGTTCCTACAAGTTACATTATTCTCGTGCGAAGTGTTCGTGCCTCCTGCAAGGTCGTTGGGGGCTGGTTTGGGTTTTCACCCCCTTACTGGCATGTTTTTAACTCTAAGTGTTGATTTTGGTAAATAATCGTCATATTGTAAAACCGAGAGACTCGGGACTACACGGTCAGTTCCTACAAGTTATATAGGTCCCGTACGCGGTGTTCGTGCCTCCTACGGGGTCGTTTGGGGGCTGGTTTGGGTTTCCACCCTTTAACGGCTTGTTTTTAAGTCTAAGTGTGATTTTTACAAATTATCATCATACTCTCAAACCGGGAGACCCGGGACTACACGGTAAGTTCCTACAAGTTACATTGGTCCCGTGCGAAGTGTTCGTGCCTCCTACGAGGTCGTTTGGGGGCTGGTTTGGGTTTTCACCCTTTACTGGCATGTTTTTAACTCTAAGTGTGATTTTTGTAAATTATCGTCATACTCTCAAACCGGGAGACCCGGGAGTACATGGTCAGTTCCTACAAGTTACATGGGTCCCGTGCGAGGTGTTCGTGCCTCCTACGGGGTTGTTTGTGGGCTGCTTTGGGTTTTCACCCTTTAACAGCAAGTGTGATTTTTGCAAATTATCATCATACTCTCAAACCGAGAGACCCGGGACTACGCGGTCAGTTCCTACGAGTTACATTGGTCCCGTGCGAGGTATTCGTGCCTCCTACAAGGTCGTTTGGGGGCTGGTTTGGATTTTCACCCTTTAACGGCATGTTTTTAATAAGTGTGATTTTGTCCAATTATCGTCATACTCTCAAACTAGGAGACTCGGGACTACGCGGTCAGTTCCTACGAGTTACATGGGTCCCGTGCGAGGTGTTCGTGCCTCCTACGAGGTCGTTGGGCGCTGGTTTGGGTTTTCACCCTTTACTGGCATGTTTTTAACTCTAAGTGTTGATTTTGGCAAACTATCATCATATTGTCAAACCGAGAGACCCGGGACTACATGGTCAGTTCCTACAAGTTATATGGGTACCGTACGCGGTGTTCGTGCCTCCTACGGGGTCGTTTGGGGGATGCTTTGGGTGATTTTTGCAAATTATCGTCATACTCTCAAAATGGGAGACCCGGGACTACGCGGTCAATTCCTACAAGTTACATTGTTCCCGTGCGAAGTGTTTGTGCCTCCTACGAGGTCGTTTGGGGGCTGGTTTGGGTTTTCACCCTTTACTGGCATGTTTTTAACTCCAAGTGTGATTTTTGTAAATTATCATCATACTCTCAAATCGGGAGACCCGGGACTACGCGGTCAGTTCCTTCAAGTTACATTGGTCCCGTGCGAAGTGTTCGTGCCTCCTACGAGGTCGTTTTGGAGCTAGTTTGGGTTTTCACCCTTTACTGGCATGTTTTTAACTCTAAGTGTGATTTTTGTAAATTATCATCATACTCTCAAACCGGGAGACCCGGGACTACATGGTGAGTTCCTACAAGTTACATGGGTCCCGTACGAGGTGTTCGTGCCTCCTACGGGGTCGTTTGTGGCTTGGTTTGGGTTTTCACCCTTTAACGGCATGTTTGAAAGTGTAAGGGTTGATTTTTACAAATTATTGTCATACTGTCAAACCGGGAGACCCGGGACTACGCGGTCAGTTCCTACAAGTTACATTGGTCCCGTACGAGGTGTTCGTCCCTCCTACGGAGTCGTTTGGGGGCTGATTTGGGTTTCCACCCTTTAACGGCTTATTTTTAAGTCTAAGTGTGATTTTTGCAAATTATCGTCATACTCTTAAAACAGGAGACCCGGGACTATACGGTCAGTTCCTACAAGTTACATTGTTCCCGTACGAAGTGTTCGTGCCTCCTACGAGGTCATTTAGGGGTTGGTTTGGGTTTTCGCCCTTTACTGGCATGTTTTTAACTCTATGTGTGATTTTTATAAATTATCGTCATACTCTGAAACCGGGAGACCCGGGACTACGCGGTCAGTTCCTATAAGTTACATTGGTCCCGTGCGAAGTGTTCGTGCCTCCTACGAGGTCGTTTGGGGGCTGGTTTGGGTTTTCACCCTATACTGGCATGTTTTTAACTCTACGTGTGATTTTTGTAAATTCTCGTCATACTCTCAAACTGGGAGACCCGGGACTACATGGTCAGTTCCTACAAGTTACATGGGTCCCGTGCGAGGTGTTCGTGCCTTCTACAGGGTCGTTTGGGGTTTGGTTTGGGTTTCCACCCTTTACTGGCACGTTTTTAACTCTAAGTGTGATTTTTGTAAATTATCGTCATACTCTCAAATCGGGAGAACCGGGACTACATGGTCAGTTCCTACAAGTTACATGGGTCCCGTGCGAGGTGTTCGTGCCTCCTACGGGGTCGTTTGGGGGCTTGTTTGGGCTTTCACCCTTTAGCGGCATGTTTTTAACTTTAAGTGTGATTTTGGCAAATTAACGTCATATTCTCAAACCGGGAGACCTGGGACTACGCGGTCAGTTACTACAAGTTACATGGGTCCCGTGCGAGGTGTTCGTGCCTCCTACGAGGTCTTTTGGGAGCTGGTTTGCATTTTCACCCTTTAGCGACATATTTTTAACTCTAAGTGTTGATTTGACAAATTATCGTCGTACTCTTAAACCGGGAGACCCGGGACTACGCGGTCAGTTCCTACAAGTTACATTGGTCCCGTGCGAGGTGTTCGTTCCTCCTACAGGGTCGATTGGGGGTTGGTTTGGGTTTTCACCCTTTAAAGGCACGTTTTTAACTCTAAGTGTTGATTTTGGCAAATTAACGTCGTATTCTCAAACCGGGAGACCCGGGACTACGCGGTATGTTCGTACAAGTTACATTGGTCCAGTTCGAGGTGTTTGTTCCTCCTACGGGGTCATTTGGGGGCTGGTTTGGGTTATCACCCTTTAACGACGTGTTTTTGAGAGTGTTGATTTTTGCAAATTAACGTCATATTCTCAAACCAGGAGACTCGGGACTACACGGTCAGTTCGTACAAGTTACATTGGTCCCGTGCGAGATGTTCGTGCCTCCTAAGGGGTCGTTTGGGAGCTGGTTTGGGTTTTCATCCTCTAACGGTATGTTTTTAATCAATTTATAACGTTTATTGATTTTAGAAATTTTTGAAATAGTTTCATTTGTTTATTCGTTAAATCCAACGTGTTTTAACATTTAAAATAAACTCAACATCAACAACAAATTCCAAAACCAAACCACCAACAATCCCTTCCACCAATTTAACTAAATAAGCTCTAAAGTAAGCCATGAAGTGATTTTAAAAGTTTAAAAGGAATGATCAGATATAGAATGAAAAAGAAATAATATAAATGCTGAGTACAAATAATTCATTGCATTTTAAAAGGTTAATAAATGGGTACTACATAATAGTTACCTGTAGTAACTTGAATACGATTGGATGGAACTGTCCAGAGTTGAACCTTTGTAAAGTAAAACTAAACAAATCACTGGCAACCTATGCTGGCCTTTTGATATCCAAACCTCCCCAATACCTGCATTCAATTCCCACTTAGCACTGGATCAAACTCTTTAATATTACAGTACCCATATATGATTATACACACACGTGTGTGAAATTGATAACATGTCCTTTTTATTAAAAAAATGGACTGAAAATTCTAAAACCCAATTTAATACTGAACTCATCAAGAATTCAAGGTTGGAACAAATATCAAATATTTTTTTTACACATAGCTCGAACTAGAACTATTGTTATCCTACTCGAATTACTTTAGAGACATTTTCATGAGAATCTGAAAAACTATCAAAGACGCAAACATGGAGTAAAATACACTAAGACTTGTCATCTCATTAGCAAGCCAATAGAGGAACAAGTTTCTACACCAATGGATAAAAAAAACTCCCATAATAAAAAATAAACCGCATCTTAAAAAATCAAATGAGAATCAGAAATAACTAAAGATAAACAAACTCACCTTGCCAAACAATTAATCTCGAAGAAAACTTTCAAAAAAGCATCAAAACAATCCTTAACAAACAATACCCCAATGACACATCCTCCGACCCCCCAAGAACACTGAAACAAAGATAAAATCAACCACACATCTCCCAATTAGCCTTTAAATGAAGAAATCAATCATTAAACCAAAACAAACAACATCAGAAGTCACAAATCCCACCAAAAGATAAGCAGGGCGAGAGAGGGAACATTGAAATCTAAAATCATAGCTCGAATTTAATGAATTCGAGAGAATTCTGTGTGTAAAAATCCAAGCAAAAGAAATGTCCCACTCTAGAAATTAATAATTTGATATCTCGTTGGCAAGAGACGAATTTCTTAAAAATTGCATTGAGCAACATATCAATAAAATACATCTTAGATTTTAACCGTAAATTATTTGGTGTAAATCGTTTGACTAGAAACAATTTGACAGACCACCTTGGAGGCCTAGATAAAAAAGAACAAGAAAAGTCAAAAGAGATGTTGCAAGTGTGAGGTAATGTGGCAAAACAAAAAGACATTCACGAGAGATCTTGGAAACGATTTCCCCGAAGACTTGAAATTTAGGGTCCGTTTTGAAACCGAATTCCAAACCATAAAAATGGAATTGAAAGACCAATTTTAATTCCACGGACTTGAAATAGGCCTTTCAATTCCAATCCTTGGAATTGAGTTACCAAACGAGTCCTCATTGGCATCAAACTTCTGAACTCTAAGCCATTTGACAAAAGTAGACACTGCCAACACACTCGCACATTTCTTTGAAGCTTTTAGTTAATTGTGTGTCTTTCATTAGATAGGAACTTATTTTGACAATCTCAAAAATCTTAGAAACAGATAAAGAAAATTGAATTAATAACCTCAAGCATTCTGCAAGGCATTGCGAACATTAAAAATAACTGCATATAGTGTACTAGGGCTTTGAATTAAATATACAGGCCCTGTCATGTTTGGGATACAACCTTTTCAGCAAAGTATAAATGAAACAGCAAAGTTAGTTACATTTCATAAACTAAGTATTCACCCAAACCAAACCAAAACCCATTGTGTTGGTTTGATGAAAATACATCTCAGATTATAGAGTTTTGGTTTGGTTCTGAGAAATCGTTTGATCGAAAACGATTTGATCTATCAGTTCTTACCAGTGTTGCGCCGGAGAGGTCTGAACAGCGACGGGGAGGTCTGAACGGCGTATAGAGAGAGCTGCGCAGAGAGCGAGTGGCATAGAGAGAGAGCGAGCGCAGAGAGAGCAAGCGAGCGACGACGGGGAGGACTGAACGGCGACGGGGAGGTATGAACGACGACGGGGAGGACTGAACGGCTGAGAGAGCGAGCGACGTAGAGAGAATGACGACGGGGCTGAATCATTTTTTTCTTTCAAAGAAAGAGTGAGGATTAGGTGAAAAGCGGGAGGGGGAATTGGGTGAAGAGTGAGAGGGAGAGTGAGCTGAATGAAATTTTTTTTATTTTAGTATTTTATTTAATTTTTTTTTAATTTGGAACGATTTTGGCACATTTTAAAACCGTGCCAGATTTTGGCACAGTTTAAAACTGTGCCAGAATTTTAAGAAACCGTGCCAAATTTTGGCACAGTTTAAAACCGTGCCAGATTCTCCTTGTCCACGTGTGCCAGATTGACAGTTTTGGTGTAGTGAAGAGGAAATTTTCGACCACGCTCCGACGGATCCAGACACAAGGTCGTCGAATTTATCCAACGAGGCAAGTGTTTAACTTGCTTTAACTATTATTTGTGTTTATAGTTCTTATCATAATTGGTGAGAAAATTATGAATTTTGGGTGGGGATTTTTGAATCAAAATGGGATTTTGGGGGAATGATTTCATATCATTTTGTTGAGATAATAATCCAACATGAAATCTAGGCTAAAATCCATGTAAATGGTGTAATTTTTGGTGTGAAATTTGAAGAAATGGAACTTATGGTATAATTAAGAATTAGGGTTTAAATTCTTAAAAGTTGGATGAATCCCATGAATTAGTTGATGTGTTGGGTGTAAATAGGTGTGTAGATGTTGTATATATGGTTTGGGATGGTTAGAAACCATGGATATGGGGTTGTATGTATGTTGGTTGAGGAATTGGAGAAGAAGAAGAAGAATAAAAGTTCGGAAAAAGTAGGATTCTGAACCATTTCGTATCGATTCGCAGGAGAGAAAATCGATTCGATCAAGGCGAATCGATTCGGTCTGTTGCGAATCGATTCGGACCTGACTGATTTGAAATTTTTTATGGTTTTAAGGATTAAAAGAATTTTTTTTGAGGATACAATTATTAAGGGATCCGAAAAAGAGTATTAGGACTTCCAAATGATTAGTTTAGTGATTTATGAACCTTGGGTTTGTGGGAATAGATTCGGGGTTCCAAATTTGTGGAGTGTTTGGGACGAATGGCACTCAGAGAATTTATTCGGCGGGTTTATATATATATATATGTGTGTGTGTGTGTGTGTGTGTGTGTGTGTGTGTGTGTGTGAATCCGAATGTGCGAGTTGGATGATATTAGAATACTAGCTAGATGCGATAAGCTATTAGTCGGGAGTAAGTAATGCGATAATTGTACCACAAGTGAGTAAATACTTGGGATTTATAATAAGTGCGTGTAAAATTATAAATTTCTATGAATTGGTATATTCGAGATTGTAGGCTAATGCCACGAGAGATAGGCATGGATAGACGAATTTGATGATATATATATGGGTATAGAGACCGTATATATATGATATGATTATAAATATATCTATGTGTGAATGATATATTTATGTGTGGCATACCCCTCTAGTGCTATCATGGGAAGTTGCACGACGTGGCTGAATCCCCTGGCTTGAGGAGCAAGGAGCGTATAGTCCCCAAGTCATAACGTCCATTTATTTATATTGTGTGACATTTATCAGGGGTAAGACATTTTGGGTATGATTCGTCTTATTTCTAGTGAGGAAATATGACTGCTTCCCATACGTTGTGATTTAGTTCTTACCAGGGCGATGTGAGATTCCGATCGCTGGTAACCCAAGGTGATATGTGAGTGATGCCCTGGAAGATGATTGCACTGACATACTGCATCCATTGAGTTATACCTCTAAGGGATGGTTATTATACTCATACAGTGTGTGATATATAAGTATGGAAATATACTTTATGTGTGTATATATATATACGGATTAAAATAAAGAATGAAATGAGAATGATTTGTGGTACATCCGGGAGATTAAAATCTGGAATAAAATGTGATATACGTATATGAAGATGAGAATATTATATATGAGACTTTTGACACTAAGATGTGAATAGTGTATATAACTAGTGAAAGTTATTCATCATGGACGAATAAATTATAAGTGATAAACTAAAGCATAAGCTCGTGCGAAATCTTAGGATATTATACGCAGGGTATGAGATAGTGTATGGTGACTTAGAGGTCTTGAAAGATGCTAGTTAGGTTGGGTAACGTAACTAGGGTGTTTAAAATACATGCGATAGGTGAGGGGTATCTCATGGGAGTGCGACACCAGTTTAAAGATGGAGAATATCAAGTTTTAAATATTAAAGTATTTTAAACACTTGCTAAATGTTTTCAAAAGGTTTTGGGCTCTGACTGTTTTCAAATATTTTAAAACCCTTTTAGGTGTCTAGACATAGGGACGTCTGGATGCAAATTCTCTCGAGTCAGACGTTGTTGCATTAGTTGTGGATGCTAGCAGGGATCATTTTAGCCGCTTCTCTCCTTGTGATCTTAATATGAGGTATTATTAGTAAACTCGAGGATATTGCCCAACTATTGTCATTTAGGTCATTTTTTACGTTTCATTCGATATGGTTGTGTATAATTATTTTACCAAGAGTTATCGGTTATCATTTTATTTAATTCAATTAATAAGTATATAAATTGAGTGGATGATTGTTTGTGAGCTTAGTTAAAATGATTATAAGTTTAAAATTTGACGCCAGGCCTTATAGGTTATTAGTAATTAATTGGCTTTCGACACTGATGCTAAGAATGAAACTAAATGAGATTCCTGTTTAAGATACTATAGGACTGATCACCCGGTATTTTATTAGGCGGGGTGTCACAACGAGAAACGCCGAAATGGTGAAAGAATAAAAAAAGGTAAGTCAAGAGAATTTTTGTAATTTTTAGCCGGAATCTGAAAGAGGATCCAACTGAAAAATTGAAGATCTTGAAGTCACGAGAATATTGGAAAAATGTTCACCTCAATCCGATCTAAAGTGATGAAGTTATACGCATTTGAAGTTGCGATGACAATCGAGGGGAAGAAGTGCAAATAAGAGAAAGAGCACACAAGACCACAATTGGGCAGAGCCTATGACCGAACCGCTTCGGGTCCTAGGGCGAATGGGTTTTGGTTAGATATTAGTAATGTAGTATAACCTTGACAAATATTATCATGGTCTACAACTGTGATAAATCCTGAAGCGGGATTTTTAGTTTGGGCCTATCTTTTAGCCAAAAGAGTTTTTGAGTTCTGGGACTCTTCTAAACGACTTCTAACCTATAAATTTAGTAATTAGGATTGTTTTAACATAGATTTAATTCATTTTAAATCTATTAATCAAGTAGGAACATCAATGAGAATATTTTACATGTTTTGCATCATCAATTCAATACAAGATCATAACTTATTTCCAATTTTTATTCTTCTTGCAAGTTGATGTTCTTTAATCTTGGTAACCTTTATTTCTAGCACTTTTATTATTATTTCATTATGTTCACATGCATGTTAATGGATTCTTACATAGTTATTTATAATACCATATCTGGCTAGATTCATAGAGAATTGAGGAACATGAACCCAATCTAGGTTTTTGATGATAGATATAAAGTTCAACATAATTGTATCTTTTTCAACATAATTGTTTGTTTCATTACTAGAGTTTGATATTTTTATTGAAACTAATATTGTAGATGTTTTAACTCACTTTTTCGTGGCAACCGGAGTGTTTGAGGATGCGATATATGTGTTAATAATTCTATCATTCACTTTAACTAATTTGTTGACTAATTATTGTGCGTATTAACACCCTCGTATATTTAATGCTTCAGATTAGTTAACATTTTTTCTAATTAAATATACTGTTGTCAAGAATTTTATATTTATCGGAGATACCTTAGGTTCGGGGGATTGGATCCCAACTCTACGTTTCCAAATAGTTTTTCAAAAATTCAAAATATATGTTTCTTGCTTTCGTAGATTTACTTGCACTTACTAGTTAGGTCTTCCCACACTGAAGTAGAAATTTCCCGTTGTGGTGACAAAAATCTCAACACAAAACAATAATGAATGAAAACAATCACCAAGATAGTAAGAACAAAAATAATCACAATCACAACACAAGAATATACGTGGTTCAGCAAGTGGCCTACGTCTAGGGAGAGGTCTACTGCCTTTTATTAAGTAACTCCCAAGATGGTTTTTTTACAATGTTCGTGATGTTGAGGATGGCCACTGGATACACGTTCTCCTATTATCGTAAGGGGGTTTAACTTTTCCTCCAAATCCTTTATTTTTACATTTCTTCCAGTATTTCGACATAGTTCCTGCCTAGTGCTCCCCAAATGTTTGGAAAATTGTAAATGGTGTTCATAGAATAAACTAACTTTACAATAATAACTTAGGATTGGCTGAAATTTGTTTCTGTTACACCTTTTCTCTCACTATCTCTGGTCTTATTTATTCAAAAGTGAGGAGTCCATATAGGGTACTGGTAGTGAAACTACCTGATTCCCGTAAGGAGTATTTGTCTTAAGGATTCATTGCTGGGAACTGGCGATACTCTCCCCAAGCAGTGGGGATAAGGTACAAGGGACCTCAGATCCCTACATATGGGTAGGAGTACGTAGGTTGTTCGTCAACCCATTTTTTATTCATTTCTTGGTCATTTTGATGTTTTCTTCTTTGGATGTTTCTCTTTTTTTTTTCCATTTTCAGGGAAGCTCAAAAACTGGGAACTTTCTCCTTGAGATATTCGGGCTGCTAAGTTAATCAAAGCTTAGGGGTAAGGGAACCTATCGCAGAGGGTGAACATCCCATATCGGATTCCTTCTTATTGGAATACAAGAACACCACCACCAGCTTCACCGTTCATCCAGTCAATTCCATCACCCACCTCGATATTCCAGACGAAGTTGACTCTCTTGAGCCTGTCCAGTGGAGAAAGGTCCAACGAGGATGGTTCTAGTTCAGGTCAGTCCAGGGAGGAAGATATGGCTCCCCCAAAATGAAAAAACTTAATGCATGATGATAATGATGATGACGTCCTGTTATCCAGCAAGTTAAATGTCCAAAAGTCAAAGTCTGGGGATATTTCTAGTGGTTCCCAGACAATAGCTCATGATCAAGAGGTGGATAAGAAGAGGAAATAAAAAGAAGAAGAAGAAGAAGAAGAAGAAGAAGAAGAAGAAGAAGAAGAAGAAGAAGAAGAAGAAGAAGAAGAAGAAGAAGAAGAAAAAGAAGAAGAAGAAGAATAAGAAGAAGAAGAAGAAGAAAAAGAAGAGGGAGAAGGAGAGGGAGAGGAAGAGATGAATAGAGTAGAGGATAAGAAGAAGGAGGCTGAGAAGAAGAAGAAAGAAGAGGAGAGGAAGAGAGAAGAAGAGAGATCAAAGAAAAGCCATGCCTCTCTAGTGCCTATAGTTGTTCCGACCGAGGGGGCCTCTGTGGATCTGGCCCCTCAACTCACTCCAATGATGCCTGAGAGAGCTGTTCTCATAGCAGATCATGAGAAATCTTCAAACATGGACCCAGAACAGTTGGCCCTGAAAGCTGATCAAGGTATCGCTTTGGTAAGACCACTTCCTCGTTTCTCTATTTCTTTGGCTTGTAATTTCTTCGGGCTCTTTTTTTTAACATATGTCTCTTCCTGCAGTTTTTGTCTGACTGTACTGTCCTTAGGCGTAGCCAAAATGAGCAATCGAGGAAGAACTCTAAGCTCAAGGAGAGATCGAGGTTTGCCCAGGATGTCCAAAGGTCCTCCGAGACGGATTTCGCAGAAGCTAAAGCTTTCTTTGTTCAGGAGAATGTCGAAGCAAATAAAGAACTAAAGGAACTGTTCGAGGCCTATGAAGTGGTTGTTAAAGTCAAGCTGGTTGTCACAAATGAGAATAAGGTGCTGGTAGATTCAAATAAGGAGCTATTCGAGAAGGTGTCAAAGTTGGAGGCTAAGGCGTCCAACGTTAGAGAGAGATGTTATAACAAAGGCTAGGCAACAACATATGAAGATGTCGATGGGCCTATTGATTATATCAGTCGAGCAAACTTTTAGAAAAGTTAGGATCGGGGCCTAATTTCTACTGGTGCTGCTATCGACTCTCCATTGTTCTACGAGCACAATCCTGGTCCCAAGCCTGTTATTGATGAATAAGTCCCAGCTGCTTGTATTGGGGAGGATCATGTTCTCTTATTGCAGATGCTTCTGCTAGTGACCAGGGAGTAAATCTTTCCCCATCCGAGGGAGTTGCACTTGGTGGTGAGGCGAGCAATGCTGCTACAGATAAGGGGAAAGAACCAGCATCCATCGAGCAAGTTGGCGCTGCCAAATAGTCCTCCCAGTCTTTTTATTTATATATTTTTATTCCTTTCATTCGATGTTCTTGTACCTAGCCAGTGCCATTTTCCAATGAATGAAAGAGATTCCCATTTTGCTGATATATATATATTCCTTGTGTTCGATGCCTCGTAGCTTGTTGATCTTAATGACTATATTCCTGCCACCTCACGTCTAGGCCAAATCCTCAGTTTTAACGTAAGTGATCAAGTTCGATGAGTAAGATATTCAAATCTCTTAGGATAAGGAATAAGGACTACAAAGATCAGTCCAAAGTAGTTGTTAAACTGAAGGACTGGCTTTCAGATATGTAAGAGATTAGTTCTTCCGTTCAGGAGGAGATGGATGCTTTGAAGGCAAAGCTCTTGGACGCATCTGAGATCAATCAGTTTGGGGAGGTGATGTAATAAGAAAACGATACTCTAAAGAGGGAGTTTGCTCGCCTCAGGGAAAATTCCCCAAGCTATGCTCCTCGTGTTATCCAAGGTTCCTCATCATTATTGGGGCAACGCATTAGGAGTGATGATGACAATTCCCTAAGAGATATTATCGAGCGGAAAGGGGATATTCGGTGAGCATACGTGATCGCTGTCGTGCACTAAAGAGACGTCACCAGGCCGAGGCATTTATTTAGAAAAGGTCCTCGATAGGTGTGGGTTGACGGATATGACCAAGGATGGACAGATGCTCCCACAAAGTTGATGCATGTTGAGGAGTTAGCTTTCATTAGAGGATGACTAAGTGCCCTAAGGGAGCTAATAGTCCCCAGGAATTCTTCCATGTGGTATTAGTATGAGACAACCCCTCTATTTTTGGAACCAAACCCTTTCCAGAGGGATGACCGCTAGATCCCCATAGATTCCATTCCGTCGCGGCTATTAGAGTCAAGCTCAGAGGAGGTTGCGAAAGACTTAATTCCTCATGTTTATGATGGCTGAAGAGCTTAGGTAGCAAACTACCTTGCTCAGCGACCTGGTTGATTTATTTCATTACCATTGTATATGCAACCATGTAATTTTTGGTAATGAATAAAATATTTGTGTTTTGGGAATATACCGACTAAACGTGTTACTTAAGAGTTTTAATTTTCATTAAGCATTTCCCCACTATAGTATACTTTAGACATACCATTCCGCCCAACCTGAGTTGGAGTAAAAATGTGTTGGCAACCAACCTGAGTTGGCCGTATTGCATTAGGATCCCCTGTAGGTATTTATTTATTGCCAGAGAAATCTAGGAGGTCGGTTGTGTTTTAGATCAAGGACCTAAGGAGGGTTACTATTTATCAACCCTTCTAATTACGCTTTGGACACGTTGAGCTAGGATAAACCTAACCACTGCGTTGCAACCATAAGATGTTGGTTCAAAAGATCCTTTATATTTGAGATATCTAGTTACAAAAAGAGTGGAGCATGTAACTTAGGAAGGGTGCATATAATAAAATACAATTGAGACAACCAATATATTTTGAATACCAAGTCCAATCGGGTTTTATTAATCGAAGTCATAATAAAAGATCAACATTAGTCTAAAAAATAAAATTTTGTCTAAACTAATGGTGCATAGGTAGAGAAATCTAGAAGTAGAATTTATTTAGGTTGGCTGCATTCTAAACCCTTGGTATCTCCCTGCCCTCCAGCATTTCCAAGTGATATGATCCTTAAAAGTCATCCGTTACTATCTTAAAGGGTCCTTCCCAATTCGGTCCTAGTTTGCCATCTGATGGTTTCATAGCACTGCCAAGGACTTTTCTCAGGACATAGTCCCCCACTTGAAATTTCCTTATATTGACTTTCTGGTTATACTATTTTCCCAGTTGCTGCTGGTAGGATGCCAGTTTAACTAGAGAAAATTCTCGTCGTTCATCTGCTAAGTCAAGTTCAGTGAGCAAAGCTTCACTATTGTGGCCTTAGTCGACCAACGTAGACTTTATAGTAGGAATAACTGCTTATAGTGGAATAACTGATTACATTCCCTCTATGAGTTCAAAGGGTGTTTCCCCAATTGCTCGCCTTGGGGTAATGCGATAGGCCCAAAGGATATGAGGCAATTCATTCGCCCAAGCTCCTTTAGCTCTTTCTAGGCATTTCTTCAATCCATCTATCACTGTTTTGTTGGATGCCTCAGCATGTCCATTGCTCTGGGGATACAGTACAGAGATGAAGAAGTGCCAGATTCGATGATCGTTGCAAAAACTTTTGAAGGGGCCAGTCTCGAACTGGGTCCCATTATCAGTAATGATCGTTCTTCGTAGGCTGAAGCGGGTAATGATATTTTTCCATATGAACCTCATCATGTCTATGTATCTAATGTACCCTAATGGTTCTGCCTCTATCCACTTAGTGAAGTAGTATGTGGTGACCAACAAATACTTCCGATTACTCACAGTAGTTGGCAGAGGACCTACAATGTCTAAACCCCATTGGGCGAAGGGCTATGGGCTAGTTAATGTTTTGAGGTCACTGGTGGGCTGGTGGATCATCGGTGAATGTTTTTGGCATTTTTTGTATTTTCACACATAGGTTCCACCATCCTTCTGCATGTATGTCCACCAATATCCCTCCTTCATTGCTCGAAACGCCTATATGGTTTCCATAATTTCCCAGATAAAGTTCATTCAAAACTTTCTTGAAGTCTTGTGGATGTACGCACTGGAGTTAGGGATGGTGAAGGATCTCTTATACAACTTCCCCTCAGCAGATAAGTGAAAGCGAGCCGATTTGACTCTTATCTGTTGACCCAACTTCTTGTGAATTGACAGTACATCACTTCACAAGTAGCCTATGATGGGATCAGTCCATTTAAGAGCTTTTTCAATGTGGAGAATCTGCTTGGTATTCAGTGTTTCAGTGGGCTGGTCGATGCTGGGTTGTGCGAGGAAATCTATTTGGATTGTTCTTTTCAAGTTGGAGTCTATTACTGAACTCAGAGCTGGTAGGGAATCTATGTGTCTGTTTTGTCCTCTTGGGAACTACTGAACATCCACTTGATTAAAGTTGGTCATTAGCCCCTTCACAATGGCGAGATAAGACACCATCCTTTCATCATTTGCGTTAAAGTCATCATTTATCTGGTTAGATTATAGCTAAGAATCATCGAAGACTCGAAGGTTCCTTGCTCCTAGAAGTTGTGCTTTACATAATTTAGTGATCAGCGCATCGTACTCTACCTCGTTGTTAGAGGCTTCAAATCCCAGTCTGATTCCTTGCTCGAGAACTATCTTTTCGGGAGTCACTAGTATAATACCTACTCCTTCCCCCTCGAGTTAGAGGCTCCATCAATGCACAAGGTCCAAATGCTAGGTTCCTGTAAGCTTTCCATAGATTGGTTAGTTTTTAGCTGATCGGTGGGCTGCTCTCCTGTGAACTTAAAGATAAAATTAGATAGAATTTGCCCCTTGACGCCTGTTCTTGGTTGAAAGTGAATATCAAACCTTCCGATCTCGACTGACAACTTCGAAATTCAGCTAGAGAGATCTACTTTCCTTAGAATATCTTAAGGGGATGCAAAGTGACCACAAAGATGAAGTGGGTCTCAAAGTAATGCTTCAGTTTCCTTGAGGCTACCATTAAGGCATAGGCAAGCTTCTCCAATGGAAGGTACCTCTACTCATCCTCCAAAAGAGTCTTACTTGCATAGTATACTAGATATTGGCTCCCCTCTCTTCCACACATCAAAGAGGAGCTCACAACGTGGTATAAAATGCTAAGATAAAGGTATAATGGATTGGTGAGATAGGTCTTGAGCTCTTCTAAGGCTCTGGAGTAGTCTTCATTCCATGCTATGCCCTTGTTTCTTTTTAACAACTGAAAGAATGGTTGACATCGCTCCGAAGATTTTAAAATGAATCGATTGAGCGTGGTGAGCATTCCAGTGAGTTTCTGCACATCTCTTACTGTTTGAGGGGGATGAACTTTATTGATGGTGTCGATTTGGTCAGGATTTTCCTCTATTCCTCTCTTACTAACCAAGTATGCAAGGAATTTTACTGACTGGACATCGAAAGAACACTTACCTGCATTTAGCTTCATTCAGTACTTCCTAATGATATCAAAATTCCTTGCCAGGTCTGAGAGATGATCATCCTCAAGCTTTCTCTTTATGAGCATATCGTCAATGTAAACCTGCATAGTATTCCCCATCTGCTCTTTAAACATCTTTGTGACTAGTAATTGATAAGTCACTCCTGTATTCTTGAGTCCAAAGGGCATAACTTTATAGCAATATAAACCGATAGTGGTTATGAAGGAGGTCTTGTCTTGATCCGAAGGAAAGTATCTAGTTCTTTCTTCTCATGATCGGTCAAGGAGGTACCAATCAAAAACTTTTTCTCAGTCGAGCTATTTCCAACTGCGACTTCTTCGAGGTCTTCAACGACCCTTTCGGAGGGTAGGAGCCTGGTCTTCTCCACTCTTGGTCGACTGTACCTTAGATGCTCTTTGGAGGGTATCAACCCCTCCCGGGCTTCTTCCTTTCTTTTTGGTTCCTCCACATTCTTTTCCTTCTTGCGGCGAATGGCCATGATAAAACACTTTTTGTTTGTAGCTTGATCTCAATATATTTTGACTACTCCTCGATCAGTTACACACTTTAGCTTCTGGTGATAGGTCGATGGTACAACCTTCATTGCATGGAGGCACCCTCTTTCGAGGATGTCTTGGTATGGAGACTCAATGTCAACGAAGAGGACTCAATCATTTTTTAAATGTTTCCTGCCCTAACTGGAAGGACGATCTTTCCTAAAAGAACTATAATCTTCCTAGCGAAACCGACCAACGAAACAGTTGCTTCCTTGAGGTCAGCCACACTTAACTTTAACTTTCTGAAAAAATCAAGGTACATCACTTCGAACGAGATACCTAGGTCGGCGAGCAATCTGACGGCATCTCAATTGGCTATCCTGAGTGTGATGACCAGTGCATCATGATGAGGGGTTCTTACCCTGACCAAGTCTTCATTGGTAAACACAGTGTGCTTGTTATTATTGACGTCCTTAGGTCGTCGACGTTTCCCATCATGAATCTTAGCAGGATCGATCTGAAAGGCTTGCATAACTGTTATGAGCTTCCTGACTTCCATCCGAGTAACATTCCCTTATATTTTCTTGAGGCTTGATGCCCAGGGATTACTTCAAACTCATGGTCGAAGTCCTCCTCAAGGACGTTATCTGACCTTCGCTCTCTGTTTACCGCTGCCTTATCTGTTTTCTTTCAATGAACTCAGTGAGATGCCCAGCCTGGGCTAACTCTTTGAGATGAGATTTTAGGGCTTTACAATGCTCATTATTATGGCCTCCCTCCTTGTGGAATGCGCACCTCAAAGCGTTGTTCCATTTGGTGGGGTGCCCACCCATTTTTCTTGTCCATTTGATAAATGGCTCATCTTTGACCTTGGAGAGAATCTTGTATATTGGTTCCTTGAAGATAGTATTAACAGCCTGAAATGCCTTTGATGGATTATTCTTGGAGACATTTTTACTTCCATTATTATTCCCTTTCTTCTCAGGCTCGATCTTCTCCACTCCTTTGCTCGCCTTTGTGCGACCATTGTCCCCTGCATTAAGATGGGCTATATCTTCGACCTTGGCATATTTTTTAATACGTGCCATTAAGTCTTCGATGGATGTAGCCTCCTTATTAGTTAAGGACTGGTGCAGCAGATAGGAGCTCGGTATACCAATTTTAAAGGACGCAATGGTGACCTGCTCCGAGAAATCCTTGACTTCATTAAACAATTCCCAGTACCTCTTGGCGTATTCCCTAAGGTTCTCTTGTGGCTTTTTCTTCAGAGTAAGCAGTGAATCCATCTGTTTGGGGTGGGAGGTGCTTGTGATGAAGCGAGCAGTGAACAACTCAGCCAAAGCCTTGAAATTTTTTATGGACCTATAAGGTATCCTCTTAAAACCATTTTTAGGCCATATCATGCAGGCTCAAGGGGAAGATGATAGAAATGACTTTTTGGTTTATTTTTCATCGTTGCTTGAAAATCTCCTCTAATCAAAATCCTCAAAATACTTACAAAATAATATCAAACTAAAGTGTAGAAGTAAGTAAGGGTATCAATCAACATCAAGTGGGTAAGCTAGAGACAAACTCAATTATAATTCAATTTTCTTTTCTTTTTTGGGCTTTTGCTTTTTCTATTTTTTTTAGTTTTTTCAAATATTAAAACAATTAGGGTGAGGACGTGAAATAACACTAAACTAAAATGAAAGATCAAATTACAAACTAAAAAGTGACTAAAATGAAAAATAAAGTCTAACACAAAAATATGATATAAATGAGGTAAATAAACGTGAGAACGATCAAGGAGTGGGATTACACCCCAAATTTTAGCTATTCTAACTAATTAATTTAATTAATTGAATTCTCCCAAATTAATATCAAAATTACAAATCAATTGTCGTTGCAAATGTAATTTTAATGGTAATCTTTTAGAAAATTAAGTTTAACCCCTCACAACTCTCGAAAATAGATCTAGACTCCTTTTAATTAATCACCCGTTAGGATCGATCGATTAAAATTGATGTAAATCTAGAAAATGAATTTTAAAGTTGAAATCCAAGGAATAATACCACACTTAAGAAACCCCTATCTCTAGTTCGAATCTAAAATGGGTATTATACTTAGAATTTCGATTTTCTCTCGAAAATCATTTACCCTCTCTCGAGGCGTAAATTTAAGGGCGAGGGATCAAAATTAATATTCAAAGGGAATTTTCAAGTGATAAAAATAATTAAATTAAAATAACATCAAATAATCCCCCCCCCCCCCCCCTTGAAAGGATATTTAGCCTAACATGATATTAAACATGATAATTAAATAAACTAGGCAATTAAAATAAAAGTAGAGAATAGAACAATCAAACCAAATCTCTTTGAGTGAAATTGAACTCAAATCCTTGAATTTGCAATTTACATCCCTCCAATTTGTGTGATCAAACCAAAATTACATCAACAATTACACTCAAAAATGTATTCTCACTAATTTATTTTTCTCACTAATCTAAAAAAAGTAAAATAAAATAAATTATAACCTAAAAAAATCTAAACTAAAAAATGGTGTTTCTCACTCTAAAATTGATATGATAAAGCCCTCTTCATAATGGATGAATTCAAATACATCAATCTATTATGAAATAATTGCTAAAAATGTAAAAAATTATTATAGATGGGTGGGGGGGAATTCATCCTAGAGATAAATTTCACTTCACGCCTCTATATTGAGACATTTGCTAAAAATACAAATATTCTCTAAAGAGGAGTGTAGAGAAATTTATCATACAAGGTTTAAAAACTAAATTTGAGATCCTTTTAAAAATGGCCCAAGGCCTCAATTTATATGGTGCACATGGAGACTAGGGGTAAATTGGGTATTGGTAAAATTGAGTGAGGATGAGAGCACATGAGCATGGAAAAGGTGTGAGGTAATAAAATCTGATTTGATTAAATGTTCATTTGGGTGCACATGGGTGTATGGTGGTTGTGAGGTTTTGGGGGTATGATGGGAAATGGGTTAAGAGAGGTAGTTGGGGGTAAAATAGGAATTGGGGTTAAATGGGTTTAAAACATGTGAGTTTTGATATTTTGGCGTTGATTTTTATTGTTGGTTTGTTAACAGGTCGTGGCTTTTATTTGGAGAAATGGGTTTGGAACCAATTATGGTGGATTTTTGGTAGATGGGTTTGAAAGGTTCCATTTCGGGTTGAGGAGGGCCTCGGGTAGGGTCGCAGTTGGGCACAGGTAATGGATAACTGGACCGGGTTTAGTTCAGGTGTGTTTGGGCATGGGTGAACACGGGTTTCAGGTTGGTTTTTCACCCCGGGTTAGAGGGGTTTGGGTGATGTAAGCTACTCGAGTCGAGGAGGGTTGCTGGAAGCGGGGGGTTTTGTCGCCGGATGGAGGAAAGCAGGGGGTTGGGGTCTGAGATTCGTGGGTTAGTCCGCGGGTTCAAGGTCGGGGAGGTGGTTTCACATTCGACCCGGGTTGGACAGAGAGATTTTCGGCGTTGGGGATGTCCGGGTCAGGGGGGTACGGGTTTGCGGGTTTAGTGTTAAGGGTTGTGGGTTAGGCCATGGTGGTGATGTTGTTTGGTTATGGGGATTGAGGTTAGGAGAGAGAGAGATGGAGAGAGGAAGTGGGTGTGTTAATGGAGGTTGAAGAGGAGTGTGTTATATTGTGTGTGGGGGGTGTATGGTATGGCAGGTGTGGGTGAGGTGAGTGAATAGGTTTGTGAGTGTGTATGGTTTAAAGGTGTGAGTGAGTTTATGTGTGTGTTTAATTTGGACCCTGATAAAATAAAACTAACTAATAAAAATAAAACTACTAAAACTAAAAATCTAAAAATTAAATTCCTACTCTAAAAATAAAATAAAGACTCAATTAAAAAATTAAACTAAAAAGAAATGAAAATAAAAAAATAAAAATCTATTAAACTAAAAACTAAAATCCTAAAAAAAGTAAAATCTAATAAAACTAAAAAATAAATGAAATCCTAAAAAATATAATCCTAATAAAAAACTAGAAACTAATCAAAATAAAATAAAATTATACTAATAAAAAATATATAAAAATAGAAAATAAAATCTAGAAATTCCAAATAAATCTAAAATACTTTAAAAATAAAAATGACTCAAACTAAAAAATCTGAAAAAATTAAAAAGGCACAAACTAAACACACATGGGGTTCGGTGTAGGTGTAGGAATGGTTGAGGATCGGGTAAGGTTACGAGAATAGGAAATTAGCTCCATTTGATTCACATTTACCTCGAAATAATTCTTTTTGAACTGTAAATGCAATCAAGCCTGCACATTGAACATTTACGTGCATAAGACCATTATTGTCGAGAATTAGCAACTAAAATACGTCTATTTAGGATATAAAATGTACACTTTTTGGTGCTTATCAGAAGATCCGACGCATGAGCGCATCATTGTGACTCCATAGAGTCATAGCTTGCCGGTATTTCCTGACATGGTCGATGGGATCCGTCTTCCCATCGTAAATCTCAAACTTGAGGACCACAAACTTCTTTGGGGGCTTCTTCTTCCTCTATCGCCCTTAAAAAAGGGGACTTCATTTGAGTTTTTAGAGCTCACCTGGCTAACTCTCGTGTAGATATGGCACCGCGATGAGTTGGGTGCTTCTCCATCTCCCTTCGAACCAGGCTCCGTATGTCGTCATTCTACAGAGCAGGACTCCTGCGGTGTCGAGCTTGCTGAGAGTGGTCTGATTGATCATCACATGACCTATTCCTCTCAGTTCTTTCTGAGACACTCCTGAGGCTCCTTCCTCGGCTGCAAGACTTGCTCACCTGAGGATTAGGAGTCCAGTTGTGGTGTCGCCTTGTATTCCGATGGAGATCTCTCTCCATCCATTCCAGTCTTCTTTTCAGGTGAGCATTTTCGTCATCCTATCGGCGTGTGGCCTCCTATTACTCTTGCAGCCTTAATTCATAAGAATCAATCAACCTATAAATTTGTGTGGACCTAGGTGGTGTAATACCCCGTGATTTTAATGACTTTTAAAATGGGTTATATTTTAAATTAATGGATTAATTGAATTTTATTATTAAATAATTCATTTGGGTTTTATCCGAATTGTGGATATTAAAATGGATGATTTTGAATATTACTTAAAGATATTTAGGTAATATATGAATGTGATGTCATTGATATGACGGTGTGATATAAATTCGGTAATTTGGATTTTTTAGTCAGATGCGGCATGGGACGTGTTGGGACTAATTTATTAAATTAAAAAGAAAATTTATTTTCTATCGACATTATAGTCATTTCGACTATGTCGTTGCATCCGGAAGGTTTGAAATAGTCAGAAAAGTCTATTTGGATGTTAATTTTGAGTCTCGGGTCATTTGGAAATGAATAGACAACCCAAAAGGGCATTTTGGTCATTTTTATAGGGGGATGAATAGTGAATTCGGATTTTGTCCTATTATAAGTATTTGGAGATTAGTTGAACGTAGGTTCATTCATCTTTTATACACAAAATAGAGAAGTCATCTTCCTAGAGAGAGTGAAAGATTTCTTGGGAAGGAGAAGAACTAAGAACTAAGAGTCACCACCACCAACCACCACCGGGGGTTGGCCAAAGAAGGGAGAACCACCTGTGATAAACTACACCAAAGGATCAGACCTTCAGTAAAGGCAGGTGTTTGATAATGGAAATTTAAGTTTGTATATTGTCCATGTTAGAATAGTTATTAAAAGAGTTGATTTTTCATGTTTGGAAGACATAATGGAATTGTTAAATGGATTTCTGGAAATTGAAATGATATAGAAATCAAACTCATGTTGTAGGTTGATAATAATCCACGAAATAATCATATATCTATGGAGGAAATTCTGAAAACCATTATTGTGTTCTTGAGGATATTAGTTTTATAATTTTCTGGAAAAGAGGAGATAAACAAGCTTTTAAATCCAATCTCTTGATGATTCTGGGATGTTTAAAGTATTATCAATCGTTCATATATGTTGATATATCATGCAGTAGAGATTATAAGTCATTTGGGATGTTAATATGAAGGTTTGAATGATCAAAAATGGCTAAACCCGTAGTTGCAAAAATGCAGAAAAACCAGGCTGTTACCTGAGTGATCGATCGATCGACCTCCCCAGAATTCCTATAGTTGTTCCTTTTTAATATTGGTTCTTATCCCAAACCTTTGGTAGATCTTTGATGTTTATTTATTGGATATTATGGGACTTATATAAGATCAGTAAGCCCTAGTTAAGACTTGAATAAATTTGATTGGGATTTAATTGATGAGAATAATGATAATTAATTTAAAGGAATTTCGGTTGCTAGATTCAATTGTTGGATTATAATTGGTATGCATGAGGATTAAATATAGGACCAGTAGGGGTGATTGAATATAACATCTGGGTATCCTTAAGTTTACAATAGGGTTTAATCCTAAGTGAAAGAATATGTGTTTATAAGAGATTTGAAACTATCGATTTTAACCCTAATGAAAAGGAGAGTTTAATTCGTAGCAATTCGGGAGAAATGACTATATGGACCAGTAGGATATTAGTGACTTCTTACTGAATATACGTTGAGGAAAAACCTATTTGAACCTTGAGTAATGAGTGAGGCTCGGTAATAATTAAATTAAGAAGTAAAGTTATGATAATATAATACGTGGGAATTAAAGTGATATAATTCTATGCATGGGAATAATCTAAGGGTAATTTTGAGTACCTTGTTGATAGTATATTATAGGTATGATAAGGACTATTTGATTGATTGATGATTATGTATATGACATACCTAGTTTACTTGCTATCGACGGGAGGTTTGCGCGTGAGGGCATTCATATCCTGATGAATCCATGGGATCTTTGATTTGTCGCTCGAGAACATAGGTCTATGAAAGACTTATCGGGGAGTTTATAAGTCCGCTGACTATGGGTACGTAGGTATGTGCGTGACCCATGGATACGAGAACTATGTTCACCTCCAATTTGTTTGTTGATGTTTGTGGTTCGAGGAATCCTTACCGGACATTTTGTCCCCTATTCGGCGACCAACGATGATGGGACATGATAGCAGAGTAATGCATTGCACTGCAGCTGTGACTCGGGGTGCAGTATTATATATGAATATATATATAATGGATTAAATTAATGAATGGATATATAGTGATCTACGGTGATAATGGTAGATAACGGTGAATTGAGAAAAGAATTGAAATAAGTTAATGAATGTTTATTCTTATAGAATTGAAAACCTTAATTCATGATAATGGGAAATGATTCATGTTAATGAGCAACGATTCATATAAATGAGAAATGTATAAGACAAATTATAACGTATGGTATGGTACATACGGGGTTATGATACGAGATGGAATCATATTATGAGAACTAGTGAAGAGGAACCATTAACTAGGAGGTTAACAGGAAATGTTAAGTGTGCACTCTAGTTGAGAGGTGAGAATAGCAAGTGAGAGTTGGATACTAACATGTACATAATAAATGTGTTATTGCACTTGTTAAATACTTGCTGTTTTCAAAATCATTTTCACAATCGGGCTCTGACCCGTTTCCTTGCATATTTTCTTTTCTATTGTATCTTCTATATCAGGTGTCCAGCAGCAGGGACGCCAACCTTAGCGGATTATGATAGGCTATGGAGCTATGGAGTTTCTCTTAGACGCCTACCTTCTTTTAATTCACAGTATTCTTAGTTAGGGCATCTTGCCCAAAGGATTTCAGTCATCATTTTCTATTGGAGTAAAATACTATTGTATTCGTGTCATTTTAATACATTTGTCATTGTTGGGATTACTGTAATGGATTAATATTATTTGGGAATGTTTATTCCAATTGCATTTAAATTCTTTTGTGTTATCTATTTGGTTATCAGTGTTGTAGATAAAATGTGTTATGTTATTCTTAAACTAATAATGTTTTTGTTGAATTAAAAATTTGGAAAGTTTTTAACACCAGCTTAATTGGGTATTGGGTGAGTTAAAAATGTTTTCGACAGTGATGCTAAGAATGAGCCAACTGTATATTCTGTTTTAATTTGGTATGGGGCTGGCCACCCAGTATTTAATTAGGCGGGGTGTTACAAGTGGCCCTTGGCTTTCCTCGGAGACCTGCTTCTCTTGGCGAAGTCTTGGATTTGAATGTCGAATCTCAGACCGTACCCTCGGAGGGTTAGGCTGCTGTTGAATGTCACCTTCTCGTGGGACATTACATTTTGTGATGGGACATTGATGGTTCTTATTGATGAAGATTTTCGTAGGAATGACAATCGATTCCCACAGATGGCGCCAATTATGGCGTTAAAAATCTCAACACAAAATAATAATGAATGAAAACAATAACCAAGATGGTAAGAACAACAATAATCACAATCACAACACAAGAATATACGTGGTTCGGCAAATAACTTATGTCCATGGAGAGGTATACTATCTTTTATTAAGTAACTTTCAAGAAGGTTTTTTTATATGCCCCTATTCCCTAGTCCAGGGGTACAATATATTCTCAATTTAGGAGAGAGGGGGTGTTGGTAACCAACACGTTAACCTAGTATCCCCTGATTATCTCGTCTGAGATTGTGAGGATAGACTCGGTCATATTCTATTTACTCTATCCATCGTTCATGACTCATAATTTGGTCCGGGTGCCTCTTATTATATATTTGGGCTTTACCGACTATCTTTATGGGCCTAGTCGACAACAATGGTACCCACACTCTCAATCAATCACCTTTTGTTTAATTCACGATACCTAGATTTTAGAAGTTGACCCTATTATTATCGTTAAAACATTATTGTCCTATTCCCTGAAGATTTGACCCCGACTTATTGGGTTATTACTTGAGCGGCTAGCTTGCACTTGAGTTATCTGTACACGCATAGCATACGATAGGTCTCACCAATCGGCTTAAACCTGAGTTGTAGTGCAAGCCGATTGTTTAAGTAATAACCCGATAAGTCGGGGTCAAATCCTTAGGGAATAGGATTATAACGTTTTAACGACAACACTGTGCGTATTCTAAAATCTAGGTATCAACTCGCGAAATAATGAAAAGGTGATCGATTGTGGAAATTTTTTACTTTACTAAGAAAACCTAACTAGGAAGTGCAAGTAAATCTAATAAAGTAAGAAAACAAATTTAATTTTTGAAAAATTATTTGGAAAAGTAGAATCGGGATCCAATCCCCCAAACCCTAGGTATCTCTGCTAAATATAAAATTCTTGACAACTGTATATTTAATTAGAAAAAAATGTTAACTAATATGAAGCACTAAATAGATGAGGGTGTCAATCCGCACAATAATTAGGCAACAAATTAATTAAAGTGAATGCTTGAATTATTAACAAATATATTGCATCCTCAAACACTTCGGTTGCCTATGAAAAACTGAGTTAAGAGATCTACAATATTAGGTTCAATAAAAATATCAAACTCTAGTAATGAAACATACAATTATGTCGAATTTCATATCAACCGTCAAAAACCTAGATTGGGTTAATATTTCCCAAGTCTCTATGAATCTAGACGGACATGATATTATAAATATCTACATAAGAATCCATCAACATGCATGTGAAATTAATGAAATAATAATAAAAATGATGGAAATAACGATTACCAAGATTGAAGAATGTCAACATGCAAGAAGAAGAAAAATAAACAAATAAGCTATGATCTTGTATTGAATTGATGATAAAAAAACATGTAAAATATTCTCCTTGATGTTCCTCCTTGATTAGTAGCTTTACAATGAATTAAAACTATGTTAAAAGAATGCTAATGATTAAATATATAGGTTAGAAGTCATTTAGAAGAGTCCCAAAACTCAAAAACTCTTTTGGCTAAAAAATAAGTCCAAAATAAAAATCCCGCTTTAGGATTTATCATGGTTCTAGGACGCGACAATATTTATCACAATTCTAATCCATTACTAATATCCAATCACAACCCATTCAACCTAGGACCCGAACGGATTCGGTCTTAGCCTTTGCCCAAGTGTGGTCTTGTGTGCTCGAAGTTCTCTTGCCTGCACATCTGGCCCTGGATTCTCAGAGAAACTTCAAATGGGCATAACTTCTTCACCGTAGCTCGGATTAAGGTGCCATTTTTTATTATATTTTCATAACTTCAAGATCTTCAACTTTTAAATGGCACCTTCTTTGGATTCTAGCTGATTTTTTTCTAAAATTCACTTGACTTCCCTTTCTTTTTATTATATCACCATTTTGGCATTTCTCTTCCATCCATTTGCAGGAAATACTTGTAAAACAAGAGAGAAATACACAAAACCCGAATACTTGAAATAAGGGTTAGTAGCATAAATATGAGATAAATTCGGTATAAATACACTGCACGGGACCATAAAAATACCGAAATTAAGGGGATAAATATGAAATATTTATACCTAATTAAACATCCATTTTTATTGGTACTGCTCGCATGACTTTGGAGCTTACGTGAGTTTCTCAAATACTTATCTTTTGTCTTATATTATATGTATTGGGTATTTCTCATGCATTCCTTTTGATTGGGTGTTGCTCATAAAACTCTTTTATAATTACAAGGTTACCCCTCTACAGTGGGTTATATTAATTTTAGTGTCGTTTCCTATAACAACCTTATCACTATCATTACAAGGTGACGGTGAGGTAAGATTACCTGATGAGTATGCCATATAGTAGTCACACCATAATATAAATATAAGGCTTCATCATGAGTATTTGGTCAAATTTCTTTCACCATGGTTGCTGGTTGCATTCTTCTATTGGTTGATAAGACGAGTCCTAATGATAGTAACAACTCAATATCGTGTGACTATTTTTACCACATATTTGATATGCATTAGAGGATCCTTTGGGTCACATATTAGGTTGTCCTTGCATTTTTTATATCATGAGAAGTTGGGGAAAACTTACCATAATTTCCTTTCCTATAGTGATTCTTTCCAAACGGTCCGTATATCCTTACTTATGATTGGAAATTTTGATTAGAGTTATTATAGACACCCCATCCTATGACCTCCTTAAGCACCTCCTTAGGTCCCTAGAACTCACTCGTTCACCATAAACCCTAGGTCATACTCCGAGTACCGATCCGGAGGCCACCGGTCACCCTTGGGGCCCATTTGACTCCGATCAACTATAATACCCCATAATTTCATAATAAAATATTATGACATGAATAAATTTAATAATTTTGGATTTACTTTAAGAATAAATTAAATTGGGAGGATTTAAATTAAACGATTAAATTTTTTAAATTAAATGAACTTCTATTCATGATTATATAAATATATAACTCAACTGGACATAATGGGCCTGGTAGTGAAAAATAAATCACACATAAATAAATTTATGGGCGCGTGTCCTTGGAACATAATAAAAATGTCTAAGTGGAATATAAATAATTGGGATGCATTTTGGGAAGCATTAAAGGCCCATTTTGGTGTTTCAAGCCTTTAGAAATGGTCCCGATGTGTAGATATATAATTTGGGAGGTTATTGGGATAGTCTAGGTATGGTTTTGCGCCAATTTGGGGGTCCAAAAATGGGGTTATATGTCTAACTCGGGAATTAGGTAAAATATAAGATTAGGAGGAAGAGAAATAACTCCCCACTACTAATCATAACCTAACCCTAGCAGCCCCACTTCAAGAGAGAGAGGAACAAAGGCCTAAGAGGAGGAAGAGTAGAGAATACAAGGAAGAAATCACCCATGACCATAAACAGGCAAGAATTTTCTTGCTTAATTTAAGTTTCCAATGTATTTTCTTAATGCACCGTAACGACCCTTAAATATCTAGGATTTAGGTTTGTTTTGATTAATTTGATGATGAATAAATATTCTATGCATGTAGAGGACTGAATTTAATATAGAATTAGTCCAAAAAATTTAGGTATCGAAATCTTGAAATTGATGGTAGATTCCACAGGGGTGTGATAGTTATTTGGGAATATTTGACTAATTGATGTAGATAATGTCACTGTTAATTCACGGACTAAAATTTTGTTATAAATCCCATGATAGATTCCCCCATATTATGAATTAAATAGGATTAAAATATGGAGAATATTTCAATCATTAAGACACTTAAGAGATATTAATTTTGGGTTTGAGTACATGGATTTTGGGTTTGATTTTTGGGTTGAGTATTTGGTTTATGTGTATGCATTTTTTGGGGTTGATATACATTTCTGGGTTTGAGATTGGATTTGGGAAGAACAGAAAAATGATGAAATAGCGTGGGGAAAAAGATGAAAGGGTCGCTCAAATGACGTTGGATGTCGTCCGATCGATATATGATGTCACACGAACGACCCTACACCTCATTCGAGTGAAATTAAGGGATGTTTGGAAATATGTTTCCTGTTTGTAATTTGGCCTAGGATTTTAGCTAAGGAAATATTCAGGAGGTCATGCGAATTAATGGGACATTGTATGGATTAGCGGGGAATTTATTAAAAATATGAATATGCCCACATTTAATTTGGGAAAATTACATTTAATTAAATGGGTTAGAAATTTTTCTATGGAATAGAATTAATAATTCACTAGATGGTAAATTATTAATAAATGAAAATATTGTGGACATAGGTGGGATTTCTATGGTAATTATGGAGTATTTACCTATACATATTATATGAGATAATAATATGTACTTATATGTATTTGTGTGGACATATCGATGTTTGTGGACTATCCTATCGGCTCAGGGGTTTGTGTGTTCGGACCGAGTACCACACGTCGGAACAGGTGGGTTTGACGTTGTGTAGGTCATATAGGTACTACGTGGAGGCACCATCTACGAGGAGGAAGGTGTTGACGTTGACCCAGCCTGTGTCATTGTTGGCAGGCGACTGAAAAAGTATCTCTAGCACGTGCTTATACGGTTCAAGTGAAAACCTTTCGTGTAAGTAATAAACCCGATAAGACGGGGTCAAATTTTCACCAAAATAGGACGAATGCTCATGACGACGTAGGAAAGATGACTAATCCTAAACTGACTCAAAAAAGAACAAAAAGATGATGAATTTGGTAATCGACTTCTAACAAGTGAATGCAAATTAACTTTAAACTAATGATTAGACTACGTATGCGGGAGTAAATTTATTGAAATTGGTGAAATATGAATGAGGAAAATAGGTTGGAATACAATCCCCTGAACCCTAGTATGTTTATCAGATATAAAACTAGTATTAAATTAGATAGATGATGAAACCCGCTCTTTATTAATCTCAAGCATTACTTATATGAAGGTACTAGACCGCATCATACATAATCAAGAGGAATAATAAAGCGGTGTCAAAATAGCTACACGAGCATCGCACTCTTAAACACCCCAGTTACCTAGGGCAAACGAGGTTAAAATTCGTAAGACGGTTGTGATCACCAATCAAACAAGAAGAAGAAGAAGAAGAAGAAGAAGAAGAAGAAGAAGAAGAAGAAGAAGAAGAAGCAAACTTCACTGCAAAAATATGAATTACAATTCATCAAAGTGTAAACTTGAGTTTCTAGGGTTCTTGCCTGCTTTCTCTCTCTAAAATTATGCTAAAAGGAAATCCCTTAATGTTTGGGAATACGTTGGAATAATTACAATATGTTTTTACAAGAGTTTTATCCATGCCCAACTCTAATTTTGGAATGACATAATTCAGAAATTGGATAGCTTAACCAATCCGGTCCAAGGGCTATCCGTTCGATTTAGTCTTTATAGAAAATTTTTCCTTAATTGTGATTTTTCTCTCAACTTTGAAACCTTGTAACTTATGATGCGGGACTCGGATTAGGATGTCGTTTCTTCTTATTTTCTTGCAGACTTTGTAGACACCCCATTCTGTTACCACCTAAACTCTCCTTAGGTCCCTAGCACCTCCCTTCATCATTACATACCCAAGTCATGCCCCGAGTACTGACCTAGAAGCCATCGGGCACTCCCAGGCTCCGTTTGACCAATAATCAAACTCTTCAGCTCAACCGATACTGAATTAATCTTCAAAGGGCCCTGAAACCCCTTTCCAACGGTCCGCCCCATGCGCGATTCTGACTTACCATGCGGACAAATGACCCATTTTCCCCCAAAACTTGATCTAGAGGCCACCAGATGCTCTCGTGCTCTGTTTGACTAAAGTCAACTATTTATCTCGATCGAGACTAAATGAATATTCGAAGGGCAATGAAACCTCTTTCCAAGAGTCCACCCCATGTGCGATTCTGACTTACGGTATAGACGAACAACCGTTTTACTCCGAAAGGTCACCGAATTCTTCCAGGGCCCGATTGACCAAAGTCAACTCCCCAAAATGGGTCAAACTCTTTGGAATGTATAATTACATCCCCTAACCTTTCTAACGGTCCAGCCCGTGTGCGATTCTGACTTACCATGCGGACGAACAATCCGTTTGCGTCCAAAATTCTCCCGTCCAAAGGACCAATGAACGCTTCGGAGCCATATTTGACCCAAAGTCAACTCTCAAACCAGGGAGTAGTCCAAAGGACTTTCAAAGGTATCTGAATTACCTTTCCAATGGTCTGCCCCGTGCATGATTCAGATCAACAGTTTGCAGTTTGCGGCAGATTTTTCGAAAAGGCCTGAAAGACACTACCAAACGGCATGTTTCAGACCCTACTTATCGACAAGTGCCGATAGGTAGGACCAGGTCTATGCCGATTGGTAGTGACCTGGGCCTATAAAAGGAGTCCTTGACCTCATTTGCAAGAAGAGGCCAAATCTGATAAATATCACTCTCAGCAAATCCAGAAAACCTCTCTCGAAGTCAGTGTAATTTCCACACCCAAATCCCTTTCCAACCTTCACTTTTCATCATCCTTTTCATCAAACTTGGTTAATTCACTACCCTCCATCATCATCGAAGTCTAAGGGATGCTTTCCAACATTCAAGATCAAGCTCAAGATCTCCAAGAAGGTCCAATTTTCTCAATTCTCTCCTTAAATTCTCATAAATTCGCAATAACTTGTTTTATTACTTAACACATTTATCATCTCATCTCACACATCCTAATATACTTTGTATTTAGTATTATTGCACATCTCTTATTTTCATATAAATAAAAACCCAAAAAAAATAAGAAAAATAGGGTTTTCTCATAAATTCCAAACGGGAATTCTCACGCTTTTCTTACACTTTTTTCACAACTAAAACACTTTTCTACACACACACACACACACACACACACACAAATTAGAGAATACCCCGATTGGATTTATGGGATAAACCCCACCCCTCATTTTTCATGCGAACTACGTGGATTTTGATGCCTCTATAGGCTACGTAGGCGTCTCGTGATAAAACCCGAGACTCAAGTCCTATTTTTACTTTTTCTCTCATTTTCTATTTTCTCTAAACACCACTCTTATATATATATATATATATATATATATATATATTTGTTCTTAGTGGTGTATTATTCCACATGCATTATCGTTACATCATAACGATCAACGTAAGGATAATCGCGTAAACCCTATCTTCTAATATTATTTTTATACCTTCCTACGGATGACTCGTTTTATCTTTTCCATGATAGAAGTCGAGGATTCCTATCTCCATTATATATACACATGCACACATATCACGGGGAAAATAAAAGGTAAATAGCAAAATCCATGAGAGACCATAAGGGCGGAATGGGTGCCTAACACCTTCCCATTTTGTAACTTAGCCTCCGGACCCTTCTCGAATCATTTTGGTTTCGTATGCACCAATATATCTTTGGATACTATCCTTCGAGATGGCTTCGCTTTTCTTTTGTCTGTTTTGAGTAAAATAGACTGGCGACTCTAATCTCTCTACAATTTTACACCTCACCACATAACGTCGACCGAAGCATTCCCGAGAGGGTCGCGCGGGACCCGAGATCCTCCCTCACTCTCATCGCCCCGCGGTGAGGATCGGGTATGGCCACAGTGGCGACTCTGCTGTGGATTTTTTATTTTTAGGGCTAGACTCTATTTACATGGATGTTATGTTTGTTTATATTTTCCCCCAATTTTGCATGTTCCCCTTTTTCATGTATATCCCATACTTATGCTTCTATTCACACACTTGTTGAAAATTCTCCATATACACTTCACACCACGTGCACCTAGGGTCACATATATCCACAAGTTGCACCCATCACCCATCCATACTTGGTATACCATTGATACTTGTACTTTGATCCTTATTTGGCATAATCGAAAAAGAAATTCTCATAAGATACTAATAAGAGAATCATTCATGATTCACACGACATCACTAAAGAGCATTGTTATTGACCAAATTTTTACCCAGTAACTGGAGGGTCACTTCGTGATGGGCGCTGGCCGGACAGGGCGCAGTTACCCTAAGCGATATGACTCTCACCTTCCATTGGTCATGTACCTTCGACGTATATCGAACGGTTCCCCCGTATCGTACCGCTTGACCGAAGTCATAACGGGAGGTATATCACAGGGAACTCGTTCACGTACGCCGAGTATATCGAATTCGCTCTCATGCGTACCGTCCCCATGAGGTATATAGTGAGGCAATTCACGTACACTCAGGTATATCAAATGGCATGTCCACACATACTAATTGCCCGCAAGAGAAAGAAGTATATATTACCCGAATGGGGGAACCCTTTCCATTTTCACCCAACCAACTTCATACCCAAAGGGGGAAACCCTTTTCGATTCATGCCAAAGGGGGGAACCCTTTCCGATTCACCCAACCAACTGCATACCCTCATATAGGTGTCAAGCCTAGGACACACATGTTAGATTTAAGGTTTTTACCCAAAACTCTACCCGAATTTTGGGTCGGCCTGCCGCCCGAATTTTTGCGCATTTTTAAAATGGGACCCTGCCCATGAGCCTGGTCATAAGTCCAGCCATAGCTTTGCATATATTACAAACCCAATTTTTTCAGGCTCAAGTCCCGTTCGACATTTCATTTTGCATTTAGGAGAATTAATACAAGTGAAAACATAATAATAGTAATCATGCTGAGACCCGTCTCCCAAACATTTCTCCCTTCTTTATCAAAATTCTAAAAACATTTATCCCTTCTTTATCAAAAATCCAAAAATATTTCTCCCTTCTTTATCAAAAATCTAAAAATATTTCTATTTTCTTTATCAAAAATATTTTCATCCCATTTTCTCAAAAATAAATCCCATTTTACCCCTTCTCAAGTCGATCACAAACCCTTGGCATGGCTCCTTATTGGCTTCGGTCTTCAGTCAAGTCACCCCGGAGTTCTGTCCGCTCCCCTGCTACTTCTTTCGAGTCCGTAATCCATCATCTTTCAATGGAGAACATAGATCAAGTACCCATGGTGTAGCTAGATCTGACGACAGTCCTAGCTCAGCTTATGTCCAAGATTGACAACCTCCAAATTGAGGTCAGAGAGATGCAACGAAACCAGGTTCCCGTTCCTCAAGAGCCGGAGGCCCTATTCCCTCATGCTATGTGTCACACCCCAAACCCAATATCCATTCTAATAATTTGTTATTAGAATAATTGGATCATAATCTCAAGTCCGTTGAAAATTTAATTCATTTATCAATATTTTTCTGCATCATGAACATAATATTATTTTTGTGCCATAACGAAGTCAACATCAGAGTCATAATTAAGCGGACATACAATACTGTGATTAACTATGATCAACTCAATCCATACTAAATAAATATATACAATGTGAGATTAAATTAAAATCTTCAGTGTGACAATGATAAAATCCCCATTTTTAAATCCCATCTCTCTCCAACGGTGCAACTCTCAAAGTTATCGGTCATATGGTATCCTAGCTGCCAGTGTACAAACCTGAAATTGTTAAAATATAAACCATAAGCATTAAGCTTAGTGAGGTACTCCTTCCCTGAAACAGAATAACAATTATATATCGAATATGTGGATATAAAATCCGAACAATCCTGCCCATTGGTAATAACAAATCATGGATCGTAAGATCCAAATAATTCTGCCCATTGGCAATAACAAATCCTGGATCGTAAGATCCAAACAAATCCTGGATATTTTAATATCCAAACAAATCCCGAATACCGAAGTATTCAAACCAATCCTGGATCATCAGACCCAAACAAATCCTGGATATTTTAATATCCAAACAAATCCTGAATACCGAAGTAGTCAAACAAATCCTGCTCTTAGAGCAATATTCATATTTATATATGAAATAAATTATAAGTACACTCACCTTGGCAGTTTAACTGGCTTTGCCCTTGCCTTTATCCAGTACTTGTTCAATCAGCTCTCCTTCCCTTCCTATCATTCTTAAAATATTAGTATCATCATAATAATGTCAATAATCCGAAGAACGATTTAATCATAATTCAATCCATAAGCATCACATGATTCCATTCAAATCATTTATCACAAGTGAAGTTCCATCCAAATCCATGCTAGTATATTTAACATATCCAAATCATAGACCAAATATAAATTCATTTATTCTTGGAAATTCGATCCTTGTCATATTAGTATTCCAATACAAAAAACGGTACATCATTTTAGGTCTCGTAGAGCAAGATATGCTCATTTCTTTACCAATTGGCAAATCTGCCCTATAGGCCCTCTTATCGTTCATTCAACTTCCACGAATTTCCATAATTTTTCTACATCATAAATTTATATGATATTTCACAAAACATCAGTAAACATATTGAAAAATACAAAATTAAAGTTTCATAATTTTTAAGGTTCGTTTGCTATGTCAAGTAAAACACCGAACACATGGCGGGCATATTTTCACCCTTAGGGCAGATTTCATGCCCGAACTTAAAACTCTCACCAAAGACTCATTTCTTGGTATCTTCCCATGATTTTCGGATATGTCATACATATGTGAGTCCAAGTTAATCTCCAATTGGAATCAATCAATTCCAGTAAGTATACAAAAATATATGGAAGTTTGAATAAACAAAGTTTCTAAACAACGCAATTTTAGGGTTTTGTACATTCAACTTAACTTAAACTTGCATATATCCATACATATGAACCCAAGAATGAAAGGTCAATAAAAAATAAAGTATTTATATAATATAAATCATAAATGAAAGAAAAATAGCAAGATTCATGGTTGGAATTACCTTAGGGGATTTTACGTAATTTTCTATGAATTATTTTTGAATGTTTCTCCTCACTTTCTTCTTCCTAACCCTCACAATTGTTTTTCCTCAACTTAAAAATCTCCTAAGCTGAGTTTGCTGAAGAAAGTAGGATATCGCAAGGGTTTAAGTCGGCCAAAACATCCTCCACCTCCAACCAATCAATTTATATCATGTGGCATCATATAAAACAAAATATCATTTAAGGCTAAATGACTACTTTAGCCCCTGTTCGTAAAAACAAAATATCTTCCCACTCGGATGTCCGTTCAATGGACCGTTTGTTGTGTTACAACCCTAACTCATATATCTACAAATATCTAGTTTACACCTCAAGTCAATTGTTATGTCATAAAGGTCAAAACTAGTCTTAAACTTGAACATTCCTACCGAAAATTTCAAAATTTCACATTTGTAACTAGTTCGATTCTTCATGTCTTATGAAGGTAGGATTAGACTAAACATAATGAATTAAAATTATATATACTAATAACATATTATACATATCACACAAGCTAATCATGATTTAAATATAATTTATCATAATTATATTCGGGTTGTCACACTATGGGTCCACCCGAGCCTATCATCATGCTCCACGTGCCCATACCACTAATAGGCCACCGCCTGCCCAGCTTCCAATGCCGAACCTTGCCCAGCCTTGCGTTAACTTGCCTATGATCATGGATTTGAAGGAAGAAGAACTGAGAAAAGTCAAAGAGGACCTCAATATGCTCACCAAGAAGTTTGACCAAGTCAGAATCTCAGGAAATTACATGGACTACACCCACATGTCTCCTTATCCTAATGCGAGATTGGCTGAGAAGTTCAAGATGCCAAATATCAAGAAATTTGGAGGAAATGGACCCCCAATTGTTCATCTTCTAAGATATCACCGTTCCATGACTCTACTCGGGGCTTCTGAAGAAGTGATGGCACAATTATTTCAGAAAACTCTAAAGGATAGCGCCCTCCGATGGTTGTTGTCTCTCGAAGAGTCCAGAATCCGTAGTTGGGAGGATGTGGCCCGAGAATTCATGTCACAGTACAAATATAACGAAGTGCTTGAGGTCACCCGTTATGATTTAGAGCTTCTCAAACAGAACTCCGGGGAATCAGTCAGTAACTTCATAGCCCGATGGAGGAAAAAAGTAACAACCATAACAAATCGGCCATCCGAGGAAGAACAAGTCAGCATAGTGAAGAAGAACTGCTTACCCCATGTCCGAGCGACGATGAGAGGATAATACTACCCCCACTTCCGAGCTCTCAGAGAAGTAGGAGTATAAATAGAGGAAGGTCTTGCCAAAACAGAAGTTGACCCAAAGAAGGTGTTCTAACAGTTCAACCCCAGAAAATATGACAAACCTGCCAGTGCTACCGTCTCAACCATCAACAACATCTCTCAACCAACCACATCATGGGTGCGAGAAAGCCGCCCTGTCCCAATCCAAAAGGAATATATCGAGCTCCATGATCCTCTCTCCAAAGTCTATCAAGACTTGCTAAGCCGAAACTTTACCAATCCTTTGGATCCCCGTCCATTACCAAATCCACTCCCAAGAAACATCAAGGTAGATGCCTATTGCGCCTTTCACCAAACTGCTGGCCATACCACCGACCAATGGTTTCACCTCCAAAATATAATCTAAGGTCTAATTGACCGGGGTACCATCGCCCCACCAACCAATCCTAAGACAAACACTACTCACAACCCACTTCCAAATCAGACCAATGCCATCTTTCTAGAGGAGAAACCAAAATTCGATCCCTCAACTCAAATCACACCCATATACTCTCCTAAACCTCTCTAAATTTGCCTATATTTCCTCCTACACCCTACTAGCCTCGCTGATCAGGCACTATCACTCCTTACCAAAGCATGCATCGCCAATTCGTATCCATTTCGAAAATGGTGGTATGGAATTATCAGAAGTGTTAAACCAACTCCTAGGGTTCGGGCTGAAATATCCCTCACAAATGATCATTGTTTGCCAGAGGTTCAGTACGCTATTTTTGGAAGCACAGAAATGGGCCCGAGAGTCAGATAGTTGGGTAGTACCGACCACTGAAGTCATCTTGGATGATGTCATCCAGATCATGGAAGAATTATTCAGGCAAACTAATAACATTTGCAGTATGACCGAGTTACTTGATGCTCTGAAGCTATAGGGGCACCTGGTCCCTTCACCCTTACACATCCCCATAGAATGGGATGACCTGTATAAAGAAGCCGTTGAAGTTGTGGAATGCATCGACTTTACATGGAAAGACAAAATTGTTACCACCGGATGGGGCAAAGAATTTAGAGATTCGAATGAAGAACAAGCTTTCGAGAAAACTGGCCCGGTAGCCAACATGAGTGGGATGATATCATTCGAAGAACTCCTCGAAGAAATAAACAAGGTGACAGAACAACCCGAGGTTGACGAGGAAGCGGGGTTCATGTTTTTTCCTTCTTTAGTAAATCACATGACCAGATCGGGAGGCATTACCAGATTCCAACCTCACTACCAACAAATGACCCTCGAGGAGAGCAAGATATTCGATCAACTAAAGAAAACTCAAGCTAACATTACTCTATGGGGGATTTTCATGTCTTCTCAGCTGCACAAAAATTCTTTGATCAAGTTACTCACTGGACCCACAGTTCTTCCTTCTACCACACCAGAAGAAGCGGTAAATTTAGTCGGATCCTTGACCTCTACCCGAATGTTATCCTTTTTCGAAGAAGGAACCCCCAAGATTGTTCCAAACCACAATCATTCACTCAGCATCTCCGTCGAAGCTATGGGGAAGGTTGTACCACTCTCTCTTGTCGATAATGGATCCGCCTTGAATGTCTGCCCACTGAGAACCTTCAAATGTTTAGGCCTGAAAGAAAGTGACCTTGCTCCAACCTCCACAGCTGTGCATGCACCCGTCGGAACATGATGGTATCCATAAAACTTATAATAGGGGCTGGCCTTATAAACCTTGTCGTTGAATTCCAAGTTATTGACATCCCAGCCTGTTTTAACCTATTACTAGGACGACCTTAGCTCCACAGTATCAAGGGTGTGTCTTCCTCACTACATCATAAATTAAATTTCTTCGTCAATGGACGGGTCATTACCATCTTGGGCGACAAGGACAATGCCGAAGGTGCAAGCACTAGTAGTCCAATTCTTGAGATACAGCACGGGTTAAATGATATACTCCTATCTGGATTCTGAGTTGAGCCACTCCTACTCCCGGTGGGGACAACTTTAAAGAAAGGGTTTGTCCAGAATATGACCCTCATGACAACATCAATGTGATTCAGATGTTTGGGAACATGCACTTCATGACCGGACTGGGGCTAGGGCAAAGACAGCAAGGGATACTTAAGCCTATTGAACTGAAGAAAGGATTACCTCCTTGTGGTTTGGGGTATCAACCATCAGAACAAGAGCTCAGAATGATTCACCAATCTCGACCAAAGATAGGACTAGACTGCATCCAGACTATCTCAGGTGACTCCTTGAATAGATGATTCATCAAAGAGGGTGAAGATTTCCCATTTTACCGCTTTTCGGAACCATGGTATGACCATAAAGACAAAAAGATCAAGCCTGGAATGGAGATCCTTTTCAAAGACAGCTACCCATAGGCCAAAAGTTCCCAACACCAAGTACAACCGCTCATCAAAGGTACCGAGAGACTAAGGAAAGTGACTCCGAAGATTCCTTCAGCTTACAGACACTGGAGCTGACACTCTTCTTGGGTCACTCAGGCACTACATCACCAGATCCATCCCAACTGATTAATGCTGCTGATACACCTCTCCTTAACTAACATGCTGCGCCAGTTCTACTTGCTGAAATCTCCCTTAATCCTAATGTTTACCCCATTTATTCTTCTATTGTCTATCCTTGTTCAAATGTAATCGAGTTCTCTTTTGATGAGGTTCTCAATGCTATTTTTCCTATCAATGAAACAAACGGAGATTTTGAGTATCTTGTTGTGCCTTACATTAACTGTTTGGATTCTAATCAAACTTTTGATGATGATGATTTTTCAAATGAATAATTCTTGACTGATCTAAATAAGGATAATAACAAATAACATAACCGCGTTCAAGTTAATGAAGAAGAGACTTTTGTTGTTATCCTCGGTTCTAGTAGCCAACTGCGCGAGATTAGGATAGGGGCTACCCTCGACGAGCATTAGCGTGGACAACTCGAAGAATTACTAAAGGAATTCGTGGATGTTTTTGCATGGTCCTATGATGATATGCCCGACTTCAATCCTGAAATAGCTCAGAACGAGATCCCTACTCTCAAAGATTATAAGCCGGTCAAATAAAAGTTGACAAAACTCCACACCGAATGGTCGCTCAAAGTCAAAGAAGAGGTGGTCAAACAGTTGAACGTGGGCTTCATTCGTGTGATCGAATATCCCACATGGCTAGCCAACATAATGTTTGTGCCAAAATCAGGAGGGAAGGTTCGTATGTGTGTAGACTGTCGGGACTTGAACAAAGCCTCTCTAAAGGATGATTATCCGTTATCCAGCATAGACATGATCATGGACAACACAGCCAGTCATTCATCGACGAGTTTGCTGGATACAACCAAATTAAGATGCACCCAGATCACCAATAAAAAACCTCATTCATCACCCTGTGGGGAACCTTTTGCTACACTGTTATGCCTTTTGGTCTCAAGAATGTTGGGTCTACCTACTAGAGGGCTTCCACAACCCTACTGCATGATTTGATTCATAAAGAAGTTGAGGTCTATGTGGATGATATGATTATCAAGTCCAAAACTAGAGAAGGTCACGTTCCCGCTCTCCGAAAGTTCTTCGAATGACTGAGATAGTATCAGATGAGACTCAATCCGCAGAAATGCATCTTCGGCATTACAAAGGGAAAACTCTTGGGATTCATGGTCAGTGAGAAAGGGATAGAAGTAGATCTCGCCAAGATGAAAGCCATACTTGAGGTGCCACCTCCCCGAATAGAGAAAGAAGTCTGAGGTTTCCTTGGGAAGTTGCAATACATCAGCCGGTTCATCAGCCAGTTAACCTCCATCTTTGAACCAATCTTAAAACTCCTCTGAAAGGATTTAACTAAGGTTTGGAATGAGACCTACCAAGAAGCTTTTGACCGAATCAAACAATATCTTACCCAACCCCCGGTACTCATGCCACCACAGCCTGGTCTCCCTTTACTCCTATACCTAACCATAACCGACACTGCAGCTGGGGCTTTACTAGCCCAATACCTTGAATATTCCCGCAAAGAAAGAGCCATCTATTATGCCAATCACAAATTGGTCGGATATGTGGTCAACTACACTACTTTGGAAAAGGCATGTGTCGCGCTTATCTGGGTCACCCAAAAGTTGCGGCACTACATGCTCGCCTTCCTCGTAAAGCTTGCATCCCGAATGGACCCCATCAAATACCTGTTTAAGAAACTCGCCTTGTCCAGCCGAATGGACCGATGGTTAATTCTCCTAGCCGAGTTCAATATCATATATGTCATGCAAAAAGCTATGAAAGGAAGAGCCATCTGTGACTACCTCGCTGATTACCCCATAGATGAAGCCAATGTCTGGGTCTCCGAATTCCTAGATGAAAAACTTCTCTGTACTTCTCAAGACTGCCTTCGATGGAAAATGTTCTTTAACGGTGTTGCCAACAAAAAGGGATATGGCATTTGGATACTTTTGATCGCCTCAGATGACTCCTACACGCCTATCGCCATCAAGTTGGATTTCCCTTGCACTAACAACATGACTGAATATGAGGCATGCACAGTAGGCCTCAAAGTTGCTCTCAAGAAAGGTATTCAATGCCTAGATGTCTACAGGGATTTCTTCCTCATCATAGGTCAATTGTTCAGAAAGTGGAAAGTCAAGGACGAGAAGCTCCAACCCTTACATGCCCACTTAGAAGAGCTAGCATCCCAATTCCAAGATATCACCTTCCACTACCTGCCTCGATCAAAGAATAACCTAGCCGATTCCCTTGCTACCCTAGCCTCTATGGTCGACATGCCCAAAGGAATAACAATGACCCCCTTAAAGATTTAAAAGCAAGACAAACCAACCCACTGTTACCACATTGATCTCATCACCACAGAAGATCCCGAGCTAGCTAATTATTGGTACTATGATATCTGGTGCCTCCTCAAGCATGGTGGGTATCCCGAGGGTTCCAATAAGAAATATCGAGCAACCCTTCGAAGACTGGCCACCCAGTATATCATCTATTATAAAGCACTGCTCAAAAGGAACTTGGATGGAACTTATCTGCACTGTATCGCAGGGGTTGACATTGAAAGGATAATGCAGAAGATTCATAGTGGGGAATGCGGGCACCACATGAACGGTCACATGGACACGGCTACTACTGGACCACCATGACCCAGGATTGCACCGCCTATATTCGGAGATGCCTCAAATGCCAATAGTTCTCTAACCTTCAGCACCTGCCTCCGCGTGAATTATATAACATGACCTTTCCCTAGCCGTTCTCCACCTGGGTCATCGACATCATAAGGAAGATTACACTAAAGGCTTAAAATGGGAATGAGTTCATCGTAGTTACCATTGATTACTTCACCAAATGGGTCGAAGCGGAGTCATATGCAGTGCTGAACGCTAAGAACGTGGTCAAATTCGTCAAGAAAAACATCATTTGCCAGTATGGGGGCCCGCACGAGATAGTATCAGACAACGGGTTGCATTTCGAGGCAGAAGTCACAAAGGTGGTAAATGAGTATGGGATTCAGAGACACAAATCTTCTCCCTACCGACCTCAGACCAACGGTGCAGTTGAAGCCGCCAACAAGAGCCTCAAAGCCATTATTATCAAGATGATCGAAAGTTGTCGGGATTGGGCCAATTGGATCCCGTAAGCCCTTTGGGGATACCTAACCTCAATTCGAACCTCTACTGGGGCTACACCTTACTCCCTAGTTTACAGTACGGAAGAAGTCCTACCCGTGGATTTGGAAATACCCTCATTGCGTGTAATGCTTAAGAGCAAGGTCAGCGAAGAAGACTGGTGCCAAAGCCTTCTTGACGAGCTGACCCTCCTAGACGAAAGGAGATTAAAAGAACTATACAATGTACAAGGATACCATCATCGAATAGCGTGATCATTCAATAAGAGAGTCAAGGACCGTGGTGTCTGAGAAGGGGATTTAGCCCTCAAAGAAATAATATAACCTATCTGGGACCCCAGAGGGAAATTCAAGCCCAATTGGAGCGGCCCCTACATTGTCAAGAATATCTTGTCCGGCGGTGCCGCCATGCTTACCGACTTAGATGGGGAATAGATGGCCCGTCCAGTCAACTTGGACCGTCTCAAGAAGTTATACCCCTAGTCTAAAATCTCGGCGCGCTACGACTCTTCGTATCTCCCTTCTATTCTAAATAAAAATCTCTTCATTTCCTTCTACCCAAAACTATGTGGTCCTGCTCCTTTACAAATAACCACTTTTAAACAAAGTATAAAGTTTCAAAACACCAGAGGTACATAGGCATCTCATACACCTTACATGAGCACGGCCCTTTCCTTTTCACAAAAAACTAATTATTTTCTTGCATCCGAGAACGATGGTTCATTCTAACATATATTTGAACAAAAGGATTATGTATGCCTTAACTATCGGTATAGATAATTCAAAAATACAAAATTCATCGAAAGGCACAGATGGATGATTAGAAACTTTTTTATTTCACTAATAAGAAATTACGGTACACATTACATAAGAAAAGGAACGGATAACTCCCTTCCCCCTACCCTCCTAAAAAAGCCGAATAAAATCCCTACATTTATCCCCCATTACATAATAAACTCTCTAAGAGTCCTATCCACAGCTACCACAGGAGCCTTCTCCATCATCATCATCTACATCCTGGGGTCCCCAAGTTTCCCCTATTGAACAGAGTGTCGCAGACACTCCATGGAACGATAAGCTCGAACTAGCTTAAAAAAAACCACAACACATCCTTCCATTGTATTAAAGAAAACAAACCACCTTTGTCCAGTCTCCACTGCCAACATCTTGCTAACTACTCTCCTCCACAACCACTTCATATAATCCCCAGGGATATGCCAAAATCTCCCAATAGACTGAGAGGGATGGGTCGAAAGATATTGACTCTCCCATAAAGGTCCAAACCGCATGCGCAGACGCTCGGTCAAATCTTTTATCGAAAAGAAATTTAGTGTTCGAGGTGGCACGACTTGTGCCCAGCCAAATTGGCACATAAGACAGCAAGGGAAATAAAAAGAAGTCTGTTTGAGACCAACCAGCCGCACATACGGGTATTCTCCTAGCTTCAGAACGGGCAATAACTGTCCCCACCAAGGCACTGACTAGTACAGATTTCGAGCCCCATGCTCCACAATCCAATTCTCCCAGCTCTCAATATCCAGGCCAACGTTGAAGACGTGATACGAAAAGAATTTGGGTACAGCCGATAAAGTATATTCTGGAAGAGTCACCAGGCGGAGTCTTTGAGACAACAACATGAACAGTATCATGGGGCTACCCCGCAGGAAGTCAGAATGACCTTCTCGCCAGGCATCCAGACCATTCAGGGTCTTCGCCAGTATCACCGCCGCATGATTGTGACGGTATGACATCCATGAAGTAATGGCTATAAGTTGCGGATCCACCAGCAGTTGTCCAGTCACCAGTAGCAATTTTGAAACTAGGCCCAGAGCAATGGCTCCAGCATAGCCAGCATTACCTACTTCCCGCAAATGCATGGACTGAAACACCGCTGGGAGGGAGATCATTCCTCCAGCAACCAGTGATCTAGTCGCCGAAGGCGAAATATGAAGAAGCCCAGCCAGTAAACCTTGGGGGAACGGGAAAATTTGGGTAAAGCCGCATCAACGCTAGGATTTATCCCCAGCATGGCAAAAAATTCCTCGTATGTAGGACAAACTTCATCCAACCCAAAGAAGAACACATGGTCTTTGGGGTACCAAAATTATACCATCGCCATCAGCATGTTCCACTCAATGGGTCAATTGTGCCACAAAGAGACTCGACGCATGTTGAAAGCATCGTAGTTGACATTATAAGAGCACATTGCTTCCAAGGCTTCGAGGTAATTAGCAAAGTCAATGCTACCAGGGAGAGCCATCTTTCAAGACTAAGAGATAGTAGGAAAGTAAGTAAGAATGAGAAGGTGTGATGAAAACACTCCACCCTTACCCCTTTTTATACTTGAGAACCCTCACAAGGGACATAATCCCTGCAGAAATCGTAGGGAATCCTACCCCACAAAGTACAAAAGGCTGAAGAGGGTACCAATCAAAGCTTTGAATGGATGGAACTGGACTTGACTGCCGATAGCCAGGGCAAGGTGCTTGTCGATCGGCAACCCCCCATTTTTGGAAAATTCCCTTTTTCCTTTTTTATCAAAATCAGAAGTTCAATAAAAAATTAAATTGATATTCTCAATAGAATTTCAAAAGTCTCCTTTCCACCCTTATATAATTTCTCATTTCTTCACAAAAAAAATCCCAAAAATATCTCTTTTTACTGTCTCAGCAGCAAAGTAAAAAGCGCATGTGCATGCATTCATTCACCATTAACAAAAGATAATAAAGAAAAACTCCATTGCATTGCATATATTTGTTTTTTGTGTTACATAAATTTTGCAGGAAAAGAAGAAAAAAAGCAAAAACAATGGGACTCAGCCCGAACCCACATTTCTCTCTCTCTCTCACCTACCCCCTCTCTCTAAGAACTTCCACCCCTGTGACGTGCTTTCTTTCACCTACGGTGAGACGATACACCACCACTACCCGAGCCAGAGTCCTCCCCAGACGAAGGAGACAGAACCAAACAAGAAGGAATCGGGACCGCATCCCGAATATGGGCAGTCGCCGAAGATATCCAGTCTCTGATGTCCCTCAGCCAAGTGGTCGACACCCGAACTTGTTGCAAGTAAAAGGAAAAATCCGTATAAAAAAGGGATCAAAACGAAAAAGGAACCAAAAAGAGGAAGAAGGTATACCACAGGATGAAGGACCTCCTCTGTCAAACCCAACTCCTCCGAATCCATAGCATGAGGACGGTGTAACATAGGCACCATCCCTCCATCAGCCCGCTGAATGTTATATGAAGGAGTATGCAATCGCATGAAGGGAACCTTTGAAGTCATCACCGCCGCAGATGCCGACGGACCGTCGCCGCTGTGGGAGGACCCCACCGCCCGACTCGAACTCGCAGGAGGGAAAGGCAGGGGATTGTATATGCTGGGATCCATCAACTAGCTCATCATAAAGTCCATATAATCATTGTGACACCCCGCCTAATAAAATACCGGGTGATCAGTCCTATACCAAATTAAAACAGGAATCCCAGTTGGATCATCCTTAGCATCACTGTTGAAAACTTTTTTAAAACTTACTAACCACCTAGTATTCCAAAAGCTGGTGCCAATTTTAACTTTTAATTAAACAAAACAATACATGCGGAACTAAGATATAAACCATTCACACAACTGAATGAAAGTAAATAGAATAATAATTACACAACTTGCCGAATAAATCACCGGCCACCAAATAAATAATCCAATACAAATATTCAACACCTGAATGAATTACACCTGAAAACTGTATCGAGAAGTCTGGGCTACAAGCTCTAAATAAAACTGATACAAGATTCCTACTCTAGGAATGAATAAATGATGCGCCTAATCCAAACTCCTTCTAGCATCCACATATGCCGCAGCTCCGTGTCCCTAGAATAGAATATCAATCCTGGCGTCCCTGTGGCTGGACACCTAAAAGGTTTTGAAAATAGTTTTATAGCAAGGGTTAGAACCCAAAAAATTTTGAAAATATTTAGCAAGTGAATTAACTGCAGTAATTTAAAATGCATGAATGCGCTTCATATTTAAGTTAGTGTCGAACTCCCTTGTGGACATTCTCACCCCTCCACTATTGTGCACACCTACCGGTTACCTTAACCCCACCTGCTTGTACTACCCCGTCCAACTAGTCCTGGTATAACCTTCCCTTGCTGTACTACTCTAACCCGGGTATAATGATTATTGAATTATAAGTTATTTCACAATTAACTTAATTAATTCCTCTTAAATAGCAGCATATAACCGTGTCACAAGTTATATAAAGTAAATACATCACACACTGTATTGTTCCCACAAATGAATAACTTAATTAATTTCTCATTAATTAACAACATATAACTGTAACCCGAGTTATATATGGTAAATACATCACACATTGTATTATTCACCTACATATAATATTTACTACCATATTATACGTACCTTTACTAACAACCACACACATATCATATGTATATCCATCCTTCCGATTTTACCCTCACCGGATGATTCCCTCTAAAATGCTATCTCACTAGGTGTGCTCACAAAACCTAGTTTTCCCGAGTTGGAATCGCTCACCAACTTGGACCCAAAATATACACGAAATGGAGGCGGTCATATTCCTTCCCTGAAAGTGAGATAAATCCCTCACCCATATATACCGGGCGCTATGACCTGGGGATATACTCGCCCTACTCCTCAAGCTAGGGGGATTCACCCACATCGCGCAACCTCCCTTGATAGCATTAGAGTATATAAATTTAATAAATATCCAATCACTGATATTTAGTATCACGCACAATAAATACGCGTATATATATATATACTATCACGACACCGTATATATATAACATAAACCCCGGCTCTATCGTGTACTCTAAGCCCCGTACACTGCCTGAAAATTTCCTGAGTCTGTCACCCGACTCAATGTAGTTAATTTTCTCACTTAATAATTTATCCTCTTCCCGAGTCTATGGTCCGACTCTAATATAATTAATTCACACCTCAATTAATATAATACTTTCCCCGAGTTTATCGTCCGACTCTAATTAAATCAATTAACACCCTTATTATTTTAATATTTCCCGAGTCTATGTTCCGACTCCAAATTAATTACTCTCTCTCAATAATTAATTTAATACTTTGGTGTCACATAACCAACATACCCGGACTCACTCACTTGGTCCATTTTTACATTTCATAATTCCTTTTCCACATTTTTTTCACCCACAATGTGTCACACATTTATTTCCATAATTTCCCAATTATATTTACCTATAATTACCAACATACCCGGACTCGCCCACTTGGTCCATAATTCAATATTCACCTGAGTCTATATCCCGACTCAAAATTATTTAGTTTATCCCCAAACTTAATTCACTACCTTGGTGTCGCATGACCAATATACCCGGATTCACTCCCTTGATCCGTACCTCACTATTTTTGGAATAAAATCTCTCAAATTCATCCGTTAAATACCCCACATAAATTCACCCTAGTCCCAATTACTTTCTCCCATAATTGCTAGGAATATTTGTTTCACAATTATTTACCACTAATAATTGTATGGAAATTATTTTATAATTAATTCCCCCTTATACTTCACCCAAGGCCGAACTGCCCAGAATTTCCCATCGTCGATCGATCGATGCCCCCGATCGATCGATCGACCCCTTCGTTACAGCTCTTCTTTCCCCCTGTTTTCCACCATTAACGAAATTCAAGGTTTTTAAACCATAATCAACCTCTAATTACATCATCCCATCATCTACACATGGTTAATCCACATCCTATTCTTCATAGAGATCATTAAGATAATCAACCCCTCTAATTATCTCATAATTTTCGAAATGGGTCTTTCTCCATAAAATTCAATTATCTGTTTTAAATCCAAATTTCCAGATTCGATTTCCACTCTTTTATGTTCTGGATTTCTCGTTCAAATCATATATACATATTCAGATATCAATCACCCATCTAAATCTTACTTTGAATCTCATTCAAGTATTTCAAAAACAAAAACCCCATTTTATACCCATTTACACCCAAAAATGAATTTTCATACCCACATCACCATGATATGAATTTATTATCATGTTTTAAGAATCAAAACAGTTAACCACTTGCCTGAAAGTGTTCGTAGTGTCTGATTCCGTTGGCGTAGTCCCTCGATTTGGCTCCAAAATCCTCAATTTGGCTTTTGCTAAGCTTTCCCCCAATTTCCCTCTCAAGCCCTAGGCTTAGATTTGTGATGGCTGCTGATTTCCTAATCTCCCCATTAGGTTAAAAACCCTTAATCCCGTTTTTCACCTAATGGGCTTAATTAAAGTGGCCCAACTCACACCGTGTGGGCCCGGCTATGCCCAAAAATATCCCGAGACCCAATTACTACCCTCGGGTACTCTTTTTTGACTATCTCGACCCATCCGGACTCAACCGCGCACTCATAATTGGCATCCAAATTAATTTATAAAAATACTTGTCTCACACCCAATTTAGTCTATACCGACTCCTGGCTGGGATAAGTGTATACCCCGTCATTAATACCCGAAATGACGTAATTAAATTATTACTATTCACTTAGTAAATAAATTTTCCTAAATATTAATCATTCACTCCCCGATTAATATTTAAATATATATATTGCCATAATTAATTCAATTAAAATTACAACACACTAGTAATTTAAAATTCCCGAATTAATTAAATATTAAATGTACAAAAATACGGGGTGTTACAATCATATGGCTCAGCCGTATCAGTATACAACAGGTAGGACTCGCCGATCATCGCTGCGATCCTCGCATCCTCTGGCAACAGTTGCTCCCACCTCATAAACATAGGAGGCTGCGCAGGTAGCACCACTGCCTCCTCCTCAGCAATCTGGTGAACCACCCGCTCCTCGAGATACCAAGAATGGTCGAACTCATGCGCCAGCAAGCACCTCATCTGCGCATTCACCCCAGTCCCCCCGTTTCCTGAACGGGTGTCCCCCAAGGGTAAAAGGTCACCTGAAAATCCCCATCAATCATAAGTTAATACAGATTTAGAATGTGCAAAAATCTAGACTGAAAAGAAAGAGTCTTACCCTACCACTGGCCATTCAAGACCTGACGCATCGCCACTAAAGAAAGAGATCCCTTCGACTGTCGGTTGGACTTTCGCCATCGTTACAATCGGCAGAAGTCCCCAATGGTATCATCTTTCAGAGATATCAGCTGGGTATTGCACCCAATCACCTCATAGAACAACGTCTGCCAAAGAGAGGAATTCACAATCAAAAAGAGAGACATAAGGAAAATGTGAATGCATGAAAGGAAAATGCGCAAAATTAAAAGATACCTCGAGGAGATACGTGGCTCTAGTAAAAGTTTGCCGGCAGCACCAACTGAATACATCCAAAGAAAAATAGAGGGTCGCCAAAGTCAGGCTTCCCCAATCATAGAGATGGATGTTCGAAAACATCCTCAAATACGGCAAGAACCACAAATGGACGACGTCGCCACTCGATGCCACCATGAAACCTACCAGAACCAGCAAAATGAACAATCGGGCCCTCTGCCTCACCTGTAGCCCATCCTCCACATCAACCACCCTACTCAGTAAGACATCCTTCAGCAAGGACAGTCGGATGGAATCCCCATAAACTATCCTCCCTACGTCACCAAGTTTTTCCCTCACCGCCTCCAGTCTCACCCTTAGAGAGAGATCCAACTCTATTTTCTCCCCATCATAATCCAACCCCAGCAATGGTTGCACGTCTATGGGAGTCACGGTCATCTCCCCAAAACTGAAATGGAAGGTGTGGGTAGTATCCCACCACTTGTCCCCTAAAGCGCATAAGACCGCTTTCGACCGAGGCGTCTCATCCAGCGCAGATGCTAACCTCTCAAAACCCGCTGATGATACCACCCAATGCACCACGGGTGGAAGATGCTCCCAGACATCCTTAAGCCTCGTCGTTCCACGGGCACGCATGTTCTTCAAAGAGGTATCAGACTGTCAAAAGAAAAAACCTTATCAAAATTCGAGAAGAAAAGAAAAAAATCACCAAAAAGAGAAGAATGCCAAAAGTCAGGTTGCTTACATAACCACCGGGGCTCACCACCTTAGAAAAGCGATGACGTGATGGCTCCCGCAGTAAGGTCCGCTCATCCGCAACCGTCCCAAATGCATCAAAGGAGTTCTCACTCCCCACATCAAGAGGCGCCCTGGCCCTCCACTCCACGTTCACCCAGTCATCGACAGTTAACCACTCCTTATGCGCTACAGTGCTCACAAAGGCATCCATTTCTTCGAGATCGGAATCCTAGAACAATTCATAGAGGAAAATCGCAGAAAGAAAGAAAGCAAGAAACTGTGAAAAATGAGGGGAATTTGCCCCCTTTATATAGGATGCCAAGGGTCATACCGATTGGCATTGACCCCCCACCCACCGATCGGCACTGACCCCTTACATTCTCGAGACAGTCCAAAAGTTCGTGCCACTGCCGAATGGCACCCCTCAAACTATGCCGACCGGCACCCCCTTAAAATTTCGTACAGAAATTCCCAAAAAAGACCACAAAATTCCTAAAAATCCTAGGAAGGATTTAGAACATTTTTACCCAGAGAATTTCACACTCCCTCAGGAGAAACCCCTATTTCCTTAGCGAAACTCTCAAAAGCCAAGTGAATCTCCTCCCGGAAAAGCCCCATAGGGTCTCTAAGGATCACCTCCTATATCGCAAAGGCTAAAACCTCCCAAGAAATACGTCCAATACCTGGACAACCTAATCACTTCCCCAGCGGAGTTTGCAGCATCAAATTGATTGTTCCCCTCTCAAGGTCTCCAAAAGATACAAAAGTCTCTCCAGCAATCAGCTCCCCATCTCAAATAAAAATCACAAGGTACTTTTCCCCAGCGGAATAAAAATCCAATATTTATCCTCTCATAGGTCAGAATTGACCTCGGTCTTGGATTGTCACCTCAGTTAGGTCAGAATTGACCTCGGTCTTTGATCGTCACCACTCTTAGGTCAGAATTGACCTCTTTCTTAGATCGTCACCCCAGTTAGGTCAGAATTGACCTCGATCCTCGATCGTCACTACTCTTAGGTCAGAATTGACCTCGGTCTTAGATAATCACCCCAGTTAGGTCAAAATTGACCTCAGTCCTCGCTCGTCGCCACTCTTAGGTCAGAATTGACCTCTGTCTTAGATCGTCACCCCAGTTAGGTCAGAATTGACCTCGGTCATCGATCGTCACCACTCTTAGGTCAGAATTGACCTCAATATTAGATCATCACCTCAGTTAGGTCAAAATTGACCTCGGTCCTCAGTCGTCACCACTCTTAGGTCAGAATTCAGCTCGGTCTTGGATCCTCACCTCAGTTAGGTGAAAATTGTCCTCGATCCTCAGTCATCACCACTCTTAGGTTAGAATTAACCTCAGTCTTATATCGTCACCTCAGTTAGGTCATAATTGACCTCGGTCCTCGATCGTCACCTCTCTTTGGTCAGAATTGACCTCGGTCTTAGATCGTCACCTCAATTAGGTCAGAATTGACCTCGGTCCTCGATCATCACCACTCTTAGGTCAGAATTGACCTCGATCCTCGATAATCACCTCTTTTAGGTCAGAATTAACCTCGATCATTGGATCGTCACTTAAGCCCATAGAATTGGCTTTGACCCATAGAATTGGTCATCTCTACTTAAGCCTGTAGAATAAGCTTTGACCCGTAGAATTGGTCATCTCATCTTTAAGCCCGCAGAATTGGCTTCAACCCGCAAAATTGGCTTCGACCCACAGAATTGGTCATCTTTACTTAAGCCTGTAGAATTGGCTTCGACCCGCAGAATTGGTCATCCCACCTTAAGCCCGCAAAATTGGCTTCGACCCGCAGATTTTGTCATCTCTACTTAAGCCCGCAGAATTAGCTTCGACCCAAAGAATTGGCCACCTCTACTTAAGCTCGGAGAATTGGCTTCGACTCGAAGAATTGGTCATCTCAACTTAAGCCCATAGAATTGGCTTTGACCCGCAGAATTGGTCACCTCAACTTAAGCCCGCAAAATTATCTTCGACTCATAGAATTGGTCACCTCAACTTAAGCCCGCAGAATTATCTTCGACTCACAGAATTGGTCACCTCAACTTAAGCCCGTAGAATTGGTCATCTCATCTTTAAGCCCGCAGAATTGGCTTCGACCCGCAGAATTGGTCATCTCTATTTAAGCCCACAGAATTAGTCATCTCAACTCTAGCTCGCAGAATCGGCTTCTACCCACAGAATTGGTCATCACCAACACCTCCTTAGGAATTGACCAAAACTTTTCCTTCAAATAATCATTATTATTCCTACCTCAAGCCCTCATAATTGGCCTCGACCCTCTGAATCGATAATCCTCGCTGCCTTAGGTCCTCAGAATTGGCCTCGACCCTCTGAATTGGTCATCCTCCCTCAAAAGCATCATGCGGTGTCTATTCGACACCTATCATTTGTTCCAAACTCACCCCTTGAGGGGCTCTATAGACACCCCATTCTGTTACCCCCTAAACTCTCCTTAGGTCCCTAGCACCTCCCTTCATCATTACAAACCCACATCATGCCCCGAGTACTGACCTAGAAGCCATCGGGCACTCCTAGGTTCCCTTTGACCAAAAATCAAACTCTTTAGCTCGACTAAGATTGAATTAATCTTTAAAGGGCCCTGAAACCCCTTTCCAACGGTCCATCCCGTGCACGATTCTGACTTACCATACGGACGAACGACCCATTTTCCCCTGAAACTTGATCTAGAGGCCACCGGACACTCCCGGGCTTCGTTTGATCAAAGTCAATTCTTCAGCTCGACCGAGACTAAATGAATCTTCAAAGGGTACTGAAACCCCTTTCCAACAATCCGCCCTGTGCACGATTCGTACTTATGATACGGATGAACGATCTGTTTTACTCCGAAAGGTCACCGAATGCTTCCAGGGCCCGATTGACCAAAGTCAACTCCCCAAACCGGGTCAAACTCTTTGTAATATCTAATTACATCCCTTAACCTTTCTAACGGTCCACCCCATACTCGATCCTGACATACCATGCAGACGAACGATTCATTTGCGTTTGAAATTCTCCCGTCCAAAGGACCAATGAGCGCTTTCGAGCCACATTTTACCCAAATTGATCTCTCAAACCCGGGAGTATTCCAAAGGACTTTCAAAGGTATCTGAATTATCTTTCCAACGGTCTGCCCCGTGCGCGATTTGAATCAACGGTTTGCGCTCTGTGGCCAATTTTATGAAAAGCCCTGAAAGACACTGCCAAACGGCAAGTTTCAGCCCCTGCTTATCGGCAGGTGCCGATAGGTAGGACCAGGTCTATGCCGATCTAAAGTGACCTGAGCCTATAAAAGGAGTCCTTGACCTCATTTGCAAGAAGAGACCAGATCTAATAAATATCACTCTCAGTAAATCCAGAAAACCTCTCTCGAAGTCACCATGATTTCCACACCCAAATCCCTTTCCAACCTTCACTTTTCATCATCCTTTTCCTCAAACTTGGTTAATTCACTACCCTCCATCATCATCGAAGTCTAAGGGATGCTTTCCAACATTCAAGATCAAGCTCAAGATCTCCATGAAGGTCCAATTTTCTCAATTCCCTCCTTAAATTCTCATAAATTCGTAATAACTTGTTTTATTACTTAACACTTTTACTATCTCATCTCACACATCCTAATATACTTTTTATTTAGTATTATTGCACATCTCTCATTTTCATATAAATAAAAACCCAAAAAAACATGAAAAAGAGGGTTTGGTCATAAATTCCAAACGGGAATTCTCACACTTTTCTCACAGTTTTCTCACAACTAAAACACTTTTTCTACACACACAAATAAGAGAATCCCCCGATTGGATTTATGGGATAAACCCCACCCCTCGTTTTGCATGCGAACTACATGAACTTTGATGCCTCTATAGGCTACGTAGGCGTCTCGTGTAAAACCCGAGACTCGAGTCCTAATTTTACTTTTTCTCTCATTTTCTATTTTCTCTAAACTCCACTCTCTTATGTATGTATATATATATATATATATATATATATATATATATATATATATATATATATATATATAGAGAGAGAGAGAGAGAGAGAGAGAGAGAGAGAGAGATGTATTATTCCTCATGCATTATCGTTCCATCATAACAATCAACGTAAGGATAATCGCGTAAATCCTATCTTCTAATATTATTTTTACACCTTCCTATGGATGACTCGCTTTATCTCTTCCATGATACAAGTCGAGGATTTCTATCTCCATTATATATACACATGCACACATATCACGGGGAAAATAAAAGGAAAATAGCAAAATCCATCAGAGACTGCCTAACACCTTCCCATTTCGTAACTTAGCCTCCGGACCCTTCTCGAATCATTTTGGTTTCGTATGCACCAGTATATCTTTGGATGATTTCCTTTGGGATGGCTTCCCCTTTTCTTTTGTCTGTTTTGAGTAAAATAGACTGACGACTCTAATCTCTCTACATTTTTACACCTCACCACATGACACCGACTGAAGCGCTCCCGAGAGGGACACCTGGGAATCGAGATCCTCCCTCACTCTCATCGTCCCGTGGCGAGGATCGGGGATGTCCACAGACTCAATGTATTCAACTCTTCTTTAGGTTTCTCGTCCGAATTCTAGATGCAAATTACTCTTTTGCCCTTTGACTTTTCTTCATTTTACTTCTTTCTTTCTTTCATTTTTTGCTTTCTTCACATGCACTAAATACCTGAAAATGAAAGAGAAATACACAAACCTCGGTGTACTCATTATAAAATGTCAGTAGTAATGATATGAGATAAATCAACTCGAATTACACCGCACAAGATGGTAAAAGCCTCTAAATTACGGGGATAAATACAAAGAATTTATGCCTAATCAAATCCCCCTAACTTAGAACATCGATCGTCCCGAGTAATGTAAAAGAATCAAAACAAGGTCAAACTCTTATCAAACATTTTATTGGGATAGAATACCTCTTTTGTGGGCAAGAAATTGCATTTTGCGTATGCAACAAGTCTTTAAACCCTCGGGTTACCCTAGTACGACGAGTGGTGTCTCGTGAGGGTTTCCTGCGAATATACCCACAAAATTCGTTTTTGACTCAAGAAAAAAACTCAAAATACTTAAAAATTGCTCAATTTAAACTCCCAAAAAATGGTCACCTAAAATTCATATTCACAAGTCTCAAATCATAGTGTGTGTGTGCGAAGCAGAAAATCGAACCGCTAATTTCCACCGATTGATCATTACGTTACTTTTGGAAAATTCTCTTTGATTTAATTCTCATGGATTCTCTCACAAATGAATCACTCAGATTGTGGCTAGTTCTCTTGGTGTGCGTGATATAAAGAGTAAATGAAATCGAATACAAGGTCACGCACACAATTTCGAAAGACAAAATATTTATGGTGAAAAAATCTCTTCATCGAAATGCGGTTTTTGGAAAACGGGAATACTACCTCTAGTTCATACCAATTAATTTATCATATTCTCGTTTTATGTCTTATCTCTCCACGCGGTAGAAAATTTCATAATTCGGACTCGATTATGACTTTTCTTGGGTTTAAGGTGTATTGGGTAAAATTGGGATTGGTTGGGAACTTCGGAATTGGAAAATTTATTTACGATGTCCTTTAGTGCCTTTTCGGGTTTTACTCATTTTCTTCTTCTTCTTTATTTATTTATTTTTCACACTTTTCTTTTCTTGCTATTTTTGTTGAGCATTTTTCTATTTTTTCTTGCCCCTTTTTATGCACTTTTCGGATTAAATTTATGAATTTGCAATTTCCACAATTCTGGGCCAATTGGTTTTTCGGGTTATTAAACGAAAAGGGAAACATTTTATTAGTCTCAAATTGGGTTGCAAAGGGATATTTTTCACAACTTTTTTTTGCTAAAATTTTGGGGGTAACAAACGAGGGCCTACGTCATTGTCCAAATTGCTAATTTCTTTACCATAAGCATCTCGAGATGAATTTAGTTTAGAGATATATCAAGCGTGCTTTTTAAGAGAGCATCACACACATTTCCCACAACCGATCAAAATAAAGGAATAGAAATCCTCAACGACTTATTAAAATGCTAAAAAGAACTTGACTTAACCATTAACTCATATTGATTTAAAAACTCTCAAAGATCGATAGGCTTGAAATCTGACCGGGTTACTTAATCTCCACACTTATTCGTTAAGTCGTCAATTTTCTTTCAATTTCCATCTTTGGTCAACTTTCTCTTTGTGCATTTGAATTTACACAATTTGAGGCTTCAAACAAAATTTCGTGACATTTTTGGTGTTTTTAAATTCCAATTTTTATTTATTTTGAAGAAAAATATTTATGGCTTCTTCAAACTTTTTTCAATTTTTTTTGTATTTTTGGGCATTTTGAACTTTGTGAAATTTTTGAAGCACATGCGTACGCCTACTAACTTAGACTTTTGCGAAGTCCTTATGCAAAAGGACTAAAATTTGAAATAAAGAGAGAGTACATAAAAATGAACAAAGAACAAAATGCGATTTTATAAATTTAAAAAAAGCAAGTACAAGTAAGGAAAGGATAGAAATTTATAGTTCTTCATCACCACACAGAATTACAAGTAGTTAAATACACAAAAGGTGAAGAACTAAAAATCACAAATAACCACAGAAACATCGGGCTACTGAGGGGGAGGGTGGGAGGCACCGGGAGCATTGCGTCATATGGGTCATAAAAGTAAGGTGGTAATGGAACATTCGGACCCATATAAAGGCAATACAAGTAAACTTGAAGGCTTTGCATCATACTTGTATCACGTTGGTATGCTTCACGGTTCACTTGGCAGTCGGTACGGTATTCATTTAGGAAATCGTCAAAACGTGTTTCTAGTGCTGAAATGTGATTATCAAGCTCCGCCCTCGATGGCTCGTAGTCAAAATCAGCTTCCTCATCATACTCCTCCTCCGCACTCTCGGCCGTCTCAATGTCTTCGGTCGCTTCCCCCTCTTCTTCCTCTTCATTGAAATCCTCATCATCATCATCGGAACCCTCCTCTACCCTCGTTGCTCTTATAGCCTCCCGTTGTCTTGAACTCCGATTGCGTGATTCTTACCCAATGAGTTTTGGGAGGTTGGGCAATGCCCGGGGTGGTTGTATGCCGACATCAGCGAGGATGGAGGTGATGAGGTGGGCATATGGGAGAGAGACTTTAACCTTTTGTTCTAAGGCTGCAGAAGTTATATCGGCGTAAAATTTGAGGCCAAGGTGAATGGTAATGTTGGGATAAAAAATGTGGTAGACGAGTGTAGCTTCATGAGAACGCATCGCTGAATCATTTGAGGATTGAAGGAGGTTGGAGCAGACAATATGGATGGTGATACGGGCATTATCATTTAGGTTTCCCACCAAAAAAGTTTCCCTTACCCAATGTTCGTCGGGTGCAAGGCGCGCTATGCAGGTGCTTTTAGGAATTAGGGGAAGATTAGTTAGGTAGGCATATCTTTCCGGGATCGGGACCCACTTGGTGGCAAGATTTCAAGGCAAAATATCAAAGGAGAAGGGGATGGGGCGGCCATCAACAAAAGCTTTGGCCTCAAACTCCTCCGTACGGACGAGAGAGCCATAGAATGATCAGACTTCCTCTTCCCACACCCCAATGTGGGGCTCATTGAGAAACTGGCGCCACCCCCTCAGACGGAAAAGGTTGGTGATGAAAGGGGGAAGTTCAGTCTAGAGGACTTGTCACTCAATATGGAGTTTACGGGATGAGATAAAAAACACTCATACCATATTTTCTCGATGCGAGAATGGTAGTCCCTGTTACTGTCGGGGAGGACTTCGGTGGAGAGGTATTTGACGAGGAGCGCTCGGTTATCCATGAGAAATAACTTGGGGATACTGGGAAAGATAAGATATGGAGAGAAAGTAATGGATGTAAGTTGCTTGTGTGTAGAGAAGGGGTGAGATAGGGGTTGTATTTATAGGTGGCGTAGGTGGAGAGGGGGAAGGTATTTGGAGGGAAAAGGGAGAAGAATGGAGGGAAAAGGGGGAAGTATTTGGACGAAAAAAAGAATTAGGAGGGAAATGAAGATATTGGGGGAATGGGGTGGCACCTAGGGAAGGAGAAGAAATCTATAGAACCTGAACCGAATCGTTCCCCAGGGGTGAACCGATCCGGTTCACTTTTTTTTTTCTTTTCAAATTTCCCAAAACAGAACCGATCCGGTTCCAGGTATTGGTTCGGTTTTCCTTAAGCAGAACTGTCCTCTCCTCTGCTGAACCTAAATTCTTCCACTCTCGATTTTGAACACTCTCGTAATTACTCCAACACATGAACTCCCTCAAAACTCTCCTGCCCCTCTCAAAACACATGTTTGAAACTCCTAATGACCCTAACCTAACACTAACTAGTGTACACAAGAGTCACCCCATACCCGTCAGGGGTGCGACGACCTCTCTATTGTAGGTCACTCAACCTCATAAATGGGATCCAATAACTAAATAGTGTCGGCTTCTTCCACGCATGCCTCTAGATATGGCTTTAGACATTTTCCATTAGCTTTGAATGTATCTCCCCCCTTTGTATCTTTCAATCCACAGCTCCATGGGGGAATACATTTCTCACAGAAACTGGGCCAGTCCATCTCGATCGTAATTTTTTGGGAAACAAGTGTAGTCTAGAGTTGTAGAGAAGCACCTTTGGCCCTAATGAAACTCCTTTAGATGGATAATTCGATCATGGGCGAGTTTCATCCTTTCCTTGGATATTTTGGCATTTTCATACACATCATTGCGTAGCTCTTCCAACTCATTCAATTGAAGCTTTCATGCTTCGTTGGCTTTATCCAAATTTAAGTTTAACCTCTTAATGGCCCAATATGCCTTATGTTCTAGCTCCACAGGGAGATGGAACGACTTGCGATACACAAAGTGAAACGAGGAAATCCTGAGGGGATTCTTATAAGCGTTGTGATAAGCCCATAGCGAATCGTTTAATTGAAGGGACCAATATTTTTGGTTAGGATCGATGATCTTTTCAATGATGTTCTTGATTTCAAGATTTGCCAACTCGGCTTGCCCATTCGTTTGGGGGTGATAAGTCGTCCCAACCTTGTGCACGAACCCATACTTTCTCATGAGTTTTTCAAACGGCCTATTACAAAAGTGTGTGTCGTTATCGCTAATGATGGCCTTCGGAGCTCCGAAGCGAGAAAGTATGTGTTCTTGTAAGAACTTTATCACCACTGTGTTGTCATTAGTCCTTATAACTATGGACTCAACCTATTTTGACACATAGTCTACCGCAGCTAGGATGTATAAGAAGATAAAGGAGGGTGGGAAAGGGACCATGGAGTCAATACCCCAACAATCAAAAATCTCAATGATGTGTATGGGGGTTAACGGCATCATGTCTTGTCGAGTAATGGCTCCCATCCTTTGACATCTATCACAAGATTTGTAACAAGAGTTAACATCCCAAAAAATTATGGGCCAATAGAGACCACTTTGAAGGATCTTAGCGGCCCTTTTTTTGTCAAAAAATGGCCTCCATAAGCTTCCATATGACAGAAACGGATAACACTAGGAATCTCGTCATCCAGTACACAACGTCGGATGATTTGGTTGGCGCAATATTTGAACAAATATAGATCATCATAAAAGAACATGCGCAACCAAGTAAGGAAATTCTTTTTCTCTTGTAGTGTCCAATCGGAAGGAGCGGCTCCTGTGATAAGATAGTTAACTATATTCGCAAACTAGGGGAGAGAATAAGTGGCGAACAATTTCTCATCCAGAAAGTATTTATCTATGGGTATGGGATCACTAGGCATGTCGGATGATAGCCGGGACAAGTGGTTGGTTATGACGCTTTTTACTCATTTCTTGTATTTTATGGAGAGATCAAACTATTGTAGCAGTAGGATCCACCTTATGAGGCGCGTCTTAGCATCTTTCTTAGCAAGGAGATATTTCAGCATTGCTTGGTCGGTGAAACACGTGATAGGTGAACAAATGAGGTACGAGTGAAATTTGTCTAGGGTAAAAACTACCGTAAAAAATTCTTTCTCCATGGTGGAGTAATTGAGTTGCGGTTTGGTTAACATCTGGCTACCATAGTAGATGACATGAGGTTTCTTATCCTTTCTTTGGCCCAACACAGCCCCTATTGCGTAATCACTCGCATCACACATAAGCTCTAATGGAAGGGACCAATCTGAAGCTTGTATAATGGGGGCAAAAACAAACATGCTCTTAAATTTATCAAAAGCACTTTGACATGCCTTATTTCACTCAAAGAAGGCATCCTTCATAAGGAGGTTACTCAAGAGCCTAACGATGGTGCTAAAATCCTTAATAAACCTTCTATATAAACCCACATGGCCCAAAAAAGAGTGCACATCCTTTAGTGATTTAGGTGTGGGAATCTCAGCTATGACATTTATCTTTGCCCTATCAACCTCCATTCCTTTGTAAGACACGATATGGACAAGAAATATTCCTTCGGTAATGATAAAATGACACTTCTCCCAATTTAGTACCAAGTTCTTTTCCACACATCGAGCTAGCACTTTTTCAAGATTTGCAAGACAAAGGTCGAAAGAGGGGACGAAAACACTAATGTCATCCATAAAGACCTCAAGACCTCTTTCAACCATGTCACAAAAGAGACTTAACATGCACCTTTGAAAGGTCATGGGCGCATTACATAATCCAAATGGCATACGTTTATAGGCAAACGTGCCAAAAGGACATGTGAAAGTCGTCTTCTCTTGATCAAGCACATCTACCTCAATTTGGTTATATTCGGAATAACCATCAAGGAAGCAATAATATGGGTGTCTCGCTACTCTCTCTAGCATTTGGTCGATGAATGGTAAGGGTAAATGATCTTTCCTAGTGCCCGCATTGAGTTTTCGGTAATCAATGAAAATGCGCCACCCGGTGGTGGTACATTTGGGAATTAACTCATCCTTGGCATTGTCGACCACGGTCATTCCTAAATTCTTCGGGATGACTTGTATAGGACTCACCCATTTCCTATCTGATATTGGGTAGATAATATTTGCGTCCAATAACTTTATAACTTCCACTCACACTACCTCTTTCATTGTAGGGTTCAATCGCCTTTGCATCTCCCTCGAGGGCTTCACGTCCTCCTCGAGGTGGATTTTATGGGTACAAATTAACGGACTTATACCTTTCAAATCCTCTCTGCACCAACTAAAATAACTTCAGTGCTTCCTCAAAATTTCTAAAAGTTTACCCTCTTTCTCTTTATCTAGGCTAGAGGAGACCACAATAGGAAATGTCTCATCTTCTCCTAAATAAGCATATTTTACATTGGAGGGTAGTTTCTTTAATTCGAGGGATGGAAATTTCTCATCGGAGGGGGTCGTACATGACTCCCTCGTTGGTAGTTCCTTGAATCTAGAAACCCAATTCACATCTCTTAAGTCCTCATCCGACACTCTCTCATTTAGCATCGCTCTCAAATCCTCCACCTCCCTCTCAAAGTCGGTGTACGTTCTGTCACTCTCACCACTCGATAAAAGACACTCTCCTAAGGTATCCCCACTGAAATTTCCCTCTATGTTCTCCTCTACTACCTCCTCAATAAGATCCACTGCATGAAATTCATCCTCGTCACCCACTTTCCTAGTGATGTTGAAGATATTGGTTTCTAGGGTCATGTTCCCGAAAGTGAGTTGCATTTTCCCATTTCGAATGTTAATCAATGTGTTATCTGTAGCTAAGAATGGGAAGCCAAGTATGATGGGAACATGATTACTTGAGGTGATGGAGTGTTCTGTGTTCCAATGAAAAAATCTACCTGGAAGTAGAAATACTCAACTTGGACTATCACGTCCTCGACAATGCGTCATGGTATCTTCACGGTACGATCCGCGAGTTAGAGAGTGATCTTTGTGGGCTTGAGGTCCCCCAAATCAAGTTGCCTATAAACGGAATAGGGAAGAATGTTGACACTAGCCATTAAATCAAGTAAGGCTTTTTCTATTCAATTCTCTCCAATAAAGAACGAAATGGTAGGTGCACCCGAATCCTTAAACTTGGGTGGGAGGTCATTCAGTAGAATAGAGCTCAAATTTTATGCTAGGAAGACATTCTTTTTCACCTTTTGCCATCTTTTAATCATCAATAAGTCCTTAATAACTTTAGCATATACGGGAATTTTCTTTATGGCATCAAGGAAAGGTAAATTTAGTTTTACTTGCCTAAAGACATCTAACGCATCATCACGGGGGACTTCTTTTTGGGTAGGAATCAACCGTTGAGGGAAAAGAGCGGCGGTGGGTGGTTTCACTACGACTTCAGGCTCACTAGTGTTGTCATTTTCACTCTCTTTCAGGGGGCATCTTCGGCCTCTTTCGTATCGGGCGAAACCTCATTTTATTTAGGTGTGTCGTGTGGAGGAGATGATAAATCAACAACTCTCCCACTACATAGAGTGGTGAAAGCATGACATTGCTTTTGTTGGTCAGTGGAGGTAGAGCTAGCACTAGTTTGACCTTGAGGAGTCTTTGTCCTTGAGTCAAAAACTTACCCTTCTCTTGGATACTTAAAGATGATTGCAACATCGAGGTATTAGCATTTATATTGGTGAACATGCGCTCATACTTGGCATTGGTTGCATTTTGATAATTTATGAATTGGTGTATCGTATCCTCGAGGTTTCTTCATGATGGGGTGATATAGGGTCTCGGAGGTGGTGCTTCCATATGTCCTTGCATATATGGAGCTTGTTAAAAGTGTGAAGATGGAGGTGGGGAAATGTGTGAATTAGGATTCAACGTAGCATGGTGTTTCCCGTAGCTAAAACCAGGATGGTTCTTCCACAAAGGAATGTAATAATTCCCATACGGGGCATAAAAATTACCCTTAAAGCCTCCTATCGCATCCACTTGCTCATGTAGCATTCCTATGTAGGCGAGTATCATCGGGTATTCCTTCATTGAATAACCCGCAGCATAGATAGCACACACCTTCTCTTTCTACACTCGGGAGGATTCAATTGGTTCTTTTAGACTTAATCTGACTACGTCTCCCACATGGTAAAGATCGAGCACTGAAGGAGCAGTGGGAGTTTGTCAAAATCGGTTTTGGGTGCTAGGATTGGATGTGTCCCACGCTTGGGTTGTCTCGACGACATGCCTAAGGTGGGCCTATGCATCATAATCATCTAAATCCCAAAATGGTCTCTCACACATTGTCTCAATGAGTTGTTTAGAAGATATACTTAGACCATGGTGAAGGAATGATATAAGATGATATTTCTCAAAACCATGGTGTGGGCATATGCTAAGGAACTCTTGGTAGTGCTCCCAACATTGAGCAATTGACTCATTTTCTAGTTGTTTGAAATTTTGAATTTATTCCATGATGGAATTTATTCTATGCAGGGGGAAGAACTTGGAGAGGTATTTGGATTTCATCTTCCTCCATGACCCGATTGAGCTCGGCGATAAAGACCATAGCCAGGTCTTTGCTTTATCCTTTAAGGAAAAAGGAAAAATTTTAAGGCAGACGATATCTTATGTGCAAACTTGATTGATATACGTGCCGCAAGCCTTTTCAAACTCATGGATGTGGAGGTTAGGCTTCTCCGAATCCATACCAAGGAAGGTTGGAAGATTTTGGATTATCCCATTGCGAAAGTGAAACGGTACTGCATTGTACGATAGTTTAATGCATCCAGGGGTGACAGTTCTCTCATGATATAAAAACTCTCTCATGGGACGATAACGTATCTCACCCTCTCCCGTACCAAAACTAGCGTTGTTCGACATGTATCTCTCTCCAATCAATTCAAATTCCTCACTCGATGTACTAGAAGTGTAAATCAAAGTGTAACTAGCGATAAAACTGGGCTGTGTAGGAGGTGAAACCCAAAATTGAGGATCGTTTGGAGTGTGTGGGCAATCAGGATTGTACTCGACTGTAGGATTTTCGTGGATTTTGGTAGTGTAGATTGAGGAGTTTGGTGAAGATTTTACATGAAAGGACTTTCGAGATGTTATCCCTTTTTGGCTTTTTATTTTTCTGATTTTTTTTGGATTTTTAAGATTGGACTCATTTTTTTTTTTTTGGATGAAATCGACCTAACCTAACAGTATACTTAATTCCCCGACAACGGCACTACAAACTTGATGCGATTGAAAAAGTATCTCTAGTGCGTGCATATATCGGTTCAAGTGCAAACATATCGCGTAAGTAATAAACCTGGTAACATGAGGTCGAATCCCCAGGGAAATAGGACGAATACTCGTAACGACGTAGGAAATATGACTAATCCTAAACTGACTCAAAAAAGAACAAAATATAATGAATTTGGTAATCGACTTCTAACAACGGAATGCAAATTAACTTTAAACTAATTATTAGACTACGTATGTAGGAGTAAACTTACTGAAATTGGTGAAATATGAATGAGAAAAAGCAGGTTGGAGTACAATCCCCCGAACCCTAGTATGTTTACCAGATATAAAACTAGTATTAAATTTGATAGATGATTAAACCCGTTCTTTATTAATCTCAAGCATTACATATATGACGGTACTAGCCTGCATCATACATAATCAAGAGCAAGAATAAAGCAGTGTTGAAATAGTTACACGCGTGTCGCACTCTTAAACACCCTGGTTACCTAGGGTAAATGAGGTTAAAAGTCCTATGACGGTTGTGATCACTAATCAACACAATTCAATCATTATTTAATTTAAAGAAATAATTTTCTATTCGTGCAAACCATATCGGGTTGGGTTCATGCATCCTAACCCTTAGAAATCTAGCCTAGCATGGTGCAATTAACTAAAATCAAGTTTTCTACTATGCAGGAAATCAAAACCATGATGAAATTATACCTAGGTAAGAAAGAGAATCTAATCATTTCTAGAAGTAAATAATCATGCACCAATTAATGAATTCAAACAATAAAGAAGAAGAAGAAGAAGAAGAAGAAGAAGAAGAAGAAGAAGAAGAAGAAGAAGAATTTACTACAAAAATATGAATTGCAATTCATCAAAGTGTAAAGTTGAGTTTCAAGGGTTCTTGGCTGCTTTCTTTCTCTAAACTATGTTAAAAGGAACTCCCTTAATGTCTGGGAATACGTTGGAATAAATACACTATGTTTTTACAAGAGTTTTATCCATGCACAAGTCTAATTTTGGAATGAAATAATTCATAAATTCGATAGCCGAACCGATCCGGTCTAGGGGCTATCTATTCGGTTTAGTCTTTATAGAAAAATTTTCCTTCCTTGTGATTTTTCTCTCAACTTTGAAACCTCGTAACTTGTGATCCGGGAATCGAATTGGGATGTCGTTTCTTCATATTTGCTCGTACACTAAGTTTCTCATCCGAATTTCTAGATGCAAATTACTCTTTTGTCCTTTGATTTTTCTTCCTTTTCCTTCTTTCTTTCTTCCAGTTTTTTGCTTTCTTCACATGCATTAAATACCTAAAAAATCAAAGGGAAGTACACGAAACTCGGCGTACTCATTAGAAAATGTCAGTAGGAATGATATGAGATAAATCAACTCGAACTACACCGCATAAGATGATAAAAGCCTTTAAATTTTGGGGATAAATATGAAGAATTTATGCCAAATCATTGGCTATGGGCCATGAACAGGTATCCTGCGTAAGGACCACCCCCAACTTGTGTGTGTTTTGTGATGTCCGTATAGGATAAGATATTCCTCCGGACTTGACGATAGAGTACAAACTAGACACCAACAGTAGATGTCTTTGCGTGTCAAACATATGAAGAACATATATATAATTACCCGTACTTTATATGAAATAAATTGAAATGTCAAAGAATGTGGACACAAATTACAACCTTAATTATTTAATGCATAATAGATGTCTATGCCATTTATGTGAAACTTAACAGACTAGGATATTACAGGTATTGGTAATTAAATGTAGTCGGTACATTTAATCATTTAATTATCGAAAAATCCATTATTATTAATTTGACACATTGTCATAGTTATTATTTTGGACTTATTAGGATGTGGATAATATCATACTTAGTTGAGGGGTGAGGTGTTAAACGCATGCGAGTGACCAAGGGGACATTTATTTTGCATCAACTATATTATTGCATCTTAAATTAAATAAGTTAATTCTTGCACACCTCGGGCTCTGACCCAAATTTAAATGTCCCCTCCCCCACAGGTTGTTCCTAGACCGGGATAATAGAATTGTTGTTGTACCAACCTTGCGATCTCTCGTACTTATCAGCTTTTCAGATTATTGAATCTATCTTAGGTGATTTTCCAGCAATAGTTATTCATTTGAGACATTTGTTTGGGCATAAGCCTAAGATTTATTTATTTACATTATGTTAGGTTGTGGTACTCACATTTATGTCAGACTTATCTTCCACTTTACGTTGGTTTGGATTTATATACTTATTATGGAAATGTTAATTTAAAATCTAATGATGGGCCTTTAATATATAATTTATTTTACATTGGTGCTGAGAATGGTATTAATTTACTGACAAGCCCCACCTTCATCATATTATGTCTGGTCAGCCTTTATGTAAGAGAATGGGGGATGCTACAGTTGGTATTAGAGCCCGATTCTAGTGTCCTTAGGATTTTAGTTTGAGCTCGTTACGTTATGAGTTGTGTCCTTTGATGTAGAGCGCTATGATTAGGAATCATTGTATTCTTTGCGAGTCATTATTAACCATTTAGGAAAGGGTCAGTTTTGGAGAGAGATCCATAGAGACCTTTGTGTAGGCCCCTTATTAGAATTTCGAGAAGTTCAGGCAATCTGGTGACCAAAAATTAAAGGGAAGACATTTAGAGAAATAGAGGAAAGTGATAATGGACGATAGTACACATGAACAAGTTAGTTCGTTCCGATTAGTAGGAGCGATGTTATGCTAGTAAAGGCCCGTCACTACGCTGGAAGAGTGGGACCAATTAATTAGTGATTAGTTTTGGGTGAATCTCAAGGAGATATTTTCCCACACATTTTTGAAATCATAAATGAAGAAAAAGGCGTAGAAGAGATTTATTTTTTTATATATCGTGTCAGCATGGCAAGATAGGTGGTCATAATTGTTAAACGACCCGACTATTTGAGGGGTTCCAATTGAGTGGTCTATGTAATAGATATAGGATTTTCGATGGTCAGAACAAGTAGGGACGACAAGGCCAGGACCCACAGTGAGATGGGCATCGGGCTACAAATAAATTTAATTATGGAGATAAGGACTAGTGATAGTATCAGGGATAAAGGATGTGTTTTCCCCTACTTTGGAGTATGTAGGATATGTTTTATTGGATTTGTGGACTTAGTGTTCATTCTGGCTTTGTTAGTACATCGAATAAGTTGGACTTCTTATTTAGGATAGTGTTTTACATTGGTTCACCGTGGGTGAGAAGGGGCAATCTTAGGTTGGTAAGTAGATGTATAGAAATGCCTACTGAGAGGCTTATGCTTATTTTAGGCATAATTCTTAAGCTATGTCGTAGTAAGATAATTATCCAGAAATGAAACCTTCCTATTTATGTTAAGAGTATGCAAATAAAAAAGAATTCGTATTTTAGAAATATTTGGTTCCTTTGGGAGTATTATGACTGGTGGTAGTCTCGATTACATGATGAGGTTTGCGATCATAAATAATGTTATTATAATGACGATGTCATTGAAAATGGACAGCGATAGCCTTTACTAGAATAAGTAGGTTTGTGAAGCCATATAAATTGATTTAAACACATAAATAGACTTAGGTCTTGGAACAATAGATCTCAATAACCGACAGAGCTACGTAGTACTGTATTGAGAGTGTTCCTTGTTCGGATTTTACTCGCGAGACGTCCCACACACGAAAGTAGCAAATGTTGGTAGTTAAGAGATGTTTGATTCTAGGACTTTTTGTTATTGTTCTTAGTACTGTCATATTGGTAATGTATCGGTCATTAATTTTCATTATCACCGTGGAAAAAGACTAAAGGAATTGTGACACCTTGAGTTTAAATGTGGTTCAATGGGCGACTATAGGGCCTAGAGAGCCTTATAAATTAATTGAGAACATTATAGACGTGGGTTCTGGACTGACGAATCTCAGGGATCGACAATGATATACAATAGTATATCGGGAGTTCCTTGTTTGGATTTCGCTTGCAAGACGTCCCACGTACAAAATTGGCAAAAGTCGGGAGTTGAAGGAACTCGAATACTAAGACCATTATTTTCTTTTTCATGTACATATGTAGTGATATGCTTAATATATTAATATGCTTGGTATGAATAGTACAAACTAGATGTATATGTGTCATTCACCTTGGTAAATGTTATGTGTGTGTACATATAATATGGAATATATGAACACCCCAGTGGTGTTATGATAGGCATGGGAGAGGCTTTTCTTTTATCTCATGGGACATGGTTATGGACTAATCGAGTGTAAAACTTGGATTAATAACGCGGATTAAAACAAAAGGTTGAGCTTTAGAGAATTCCAAGGAAGGAATTCCGTTATAAGGGGAGGATAATGTAACACCCCGTAATTTCATAATAAAATATTACGACATAAATAAATTTAATAATTTCATATTTATTTTAAGAATAAATTAATTTGGGAGGATTTAAATTAAACGAGTATTTTTTTTTAATTAAAATGAACTTTTATTCATGATTATATAAATATAAAACTCAATTGGACATAATGGGTCTGCTAGTGAAAAATAAATCACACATAAATAAATTTACGGGGGCGTGTCGTTGGAACATGATAAAAATGTCTAAGTGTAATAGAAATAATTGGGACGCATTTTGGGAATCACTAAAGGCCCATTTAGGTGTTTCAATCCTTTAGAAATGGTCCTGGGGTGTAAATATATAAGTTGGGAGGTTATTGGGCTAGTCTGGTATGGATTCGGGCCCATTTGGGGGTCCAAAATGGGGTTATATGTCCAACTCGGGAATTGGGCAAAATATAAGGTTAGGAGGAAGAGAAATTAATCCACACTACTAATCATAACCTAACCCTAGCATCCCCACTTCAAGAGAGAGAGGAACAAAGGCCTAAGAGGAGGAAGAACAAAAAATTCAAGGAAGAAATCACTCATCACCATAAACAGGTAATAATTCTTTTGCTTAATTTAAGTTTCCAATGTATTTTCTTGATGCATCATAATGACCCTTAAATTAATGGGATTTAGGTATGATCTAATTAATTTGATGATGAACAAATATTCTGTGCATCTAAAGGACTGAATTTAATATAGAATTAGTCCCAGAAATTTTGGTATCGAAATCTTGAAATTTATGGTAGATTTCGTAGGATTTTGATAGTTATTTAGGGATATTTGACTCATTGATGTAGAGGATGTCACTGTTAATTCATGGATTGAAATTTTGATATAAATCCCATGATAGATGCCCCCATATTATGAATTAAATAGGATTCAAATCTGGAGAATGTTTCAATCGTTAAGACCCTTAACATATATTAATTTTGGGTTTGAGTACATGGATTTTGGGTTTGATTTTGGGGTTGAGTATTTGGTTTCTGTATATGCATTTTCTAGGTTTCATATGCATTTCTGGTTTTGAGATTGGATCTAGGAAGAACAGAAAAATGGAGACACAACGTGGGGAAGAAGATGAAGGGGTCTCTCAAATGACATTGGATTTGATGTCGCGCAAACGACCTTACACCTCGTTCGAGCAAAGTTAAGGGATGTTTGGCAATTCGGACCTTTTTGTAATTTTCCCGGCGATTTTAGCTAAGGATATATTTAGGAGTTCATGCGAATTAATGGGACCGTGTATGGGTTTACGGGTAATTTATTAAAAATACGAATTTTCCCACATTTAATTTAGAAAAATTACATTTAATTAAATGGCTAAGAAATTTCTCTATGGAATGGAATGAATAATTCACTAGATGGTAAATTATTAATAAATGAAAATATTGTGAACTTTAGATGGGATTTCTATGGTAACTATGGAGTAGTTACCTATACATATTATATGAGATAATAATATGTACTTATATGTATTTGTGTGGACATACCAATGTTCGTGGACTCTCCCATCGGCTCGGGGGTTCGTTCGTTCGGATCGGGTACCACGCGTCGGCACAGGTGGCCTTGACGTCGTGTAGGTCATATATGTACTACTTAGAGGAACCATCTACGAGGAGGTAGGTGTTGATGTTGACCCGGTATGTGTCACTGTTGGGTATGGGCCGAGAATAGGTATCATACATAGGGACCACCCCGAACTTGTGTGTATTTTGTGATGTCCGCATAGGATAAGAGATTCCTCTGGACTTGCCAATAGAGTACGAACTAGACACCAGTGGTAGATGCCTTTTTGTGTCAAATATATGAAGGACATATATATAATTACTCAAACTTTATATTAGATAAATTGAATTGTCTAAGAATGTAGACACCAATTACAACCTTGATTCTTTAATGCAAAATATATTTGTTTATGCCATTTATGGGAAACTTAACACATTGGTATATTATGGGTATTGGTAATTAAAAATAATCGGTACATTTAATCATTTAATTATTCACACATCCATTATTATTAATTTGATACGTTGTCATAGTTATTATTTTGGACTTATCGGGATGCGGATAATATCATACTTAGTTGACGCATGCGAGCAACGAAGGGGATATTTATTTTGCATCAATTGTATTATTGCATTTTAAATTAAAGAAGTTAATCCTTGAACACTTCCGGATCTGACCCAAATTTAAATGCCCCCCCCCCCCCCCGGGTTGTTCCTAGATAGGGATAGCGAGACTGTTGATGTACCAGCCTTGCGATCTCTCGTACTTATCAGCTTTTCAGGTTATTGACTCTTGCTTAGGTGCTTTTCCAGTCATAGTTATTTATTATAGACATTTGTTTGGGCATAAGCCTGAGATTTATTTATTTACATTATGTTGGGTTGTGGTACTCACATTTATATCAGACTTATCATGCACTTTAGGTTGGTTTGGATTTATATACTTATTATGAAAATGTTGATTTAAAATCCAATGATGGGAATTTAATATATAATTTATTTTACGTTGGTGCTGAGAATGGTATTAATTGACCGACAAGCCCCATCTTCGGCGTATCGTGTCTGGACAAACTTTACGTGTGAAAACGGGGATTATTACAGTATCTCTCGCTTGAGAGAAAGATCAATGAATCTTCTAAAGGATTAGAATTCCCTTGACAATAGTCTATCCCGTGCACGAATTGAACTTGCGGTTCAGATGAATGGTCCGTTTTAATCTGAAAACTGATCTGGAGGCCACCGAGAACTCCTGAGTCCCGTTTCAGAAAGGACGCAACCCCGCGACCGTGTCGGAGGGAATCCGAAAAGGGATGCCCCAGGAAGGCAACACTGGCAACTCTATTGGGGACTTATTTTAAGAGGACTAGACTCTAATTCTACATGGGTGTTATTCTTTCCTACATATGTGCATATACTCCTACATGTATGTTCCTTTTACTCCCCCATTTACTATTTGTGTATATTTACCTCATGCTAATATCTATCATGCTCCCTCCTCATGAATATATAACTTTTCACTCACTTATACATTTCAGACACTTGTATATACTCTCCATGTTCACTTCACACACTTACACTTGTATATTGTTTCACTTCTACTCACATGCTCGACACACCACTTAGATTATCCATGCTTAGGCTTCACTAGCACACACCCACACTTCTCATACTTGTATATATCTCCATTCTCACTTACACATATCATACACCACTTGTAATGATCCATGTATAGGCTCACTACCACATACACTCACTTGTAAATAATCACATGCCACTCACTCACATGTATATATCTCCATGAACATGCATAGTATAGTCTCCATGCTTCATGCTAAATGTACTTTTCATGATACTTATATAGCACTCCCTTTACTCATCATGCAAATAATTAAAAAATAAAAAAAAACCTCTCTCCATAATATATTAATTAAAACTCATGCATTTCACACACTACATGACCAGAGCATGGCAATATTGACTAAAATTTTGTCCCGTACTGGGGGGTCACTTTGTGATGGGTACTGATCCTACAGGGCATAGTTAACCTAAGTGATATAACTCTAACCTTCCATTGTCCTTGTACCTTCGACATATATCGTATAGTTCCCTCGCATCGTACCGTTTGACCGAACTCACAACGAGAGGTATATAGCAGGGAACTCGTTCACGTACGTCGAGTCTATTGAATTTGATCTCAAACGTACCGTCTCCATGAGGTATATTGTGAAGCAATCCACGTACACTAAGGTATAAAATGGCTTGTTCCTATGTACCGATGAATGATTGCCCTTATAGACAATAGGTATATTGTGGAAGTCATGCCAAAGGGGGGAACCCTTCCACTATCCCAACAAGTGCATAAACCTCATATACGCGTCAAACCTAGGGCACAAATGTTTAGTTTTTCGGTTACCACGCTAAACTCTGCCAAAAGTTCGGGTCGGCATACTGCCCGAATGTTTTCATTATTTCACCTTTTTCAAAACAGGACCCTATCCGTGAGCCTAGAAACAAGTCAAACCTTGTCTTGCATATTTTCAAACCCTATTTTCTCAAGCTCGGGTCATGTTCGACATCTTTCTTGCATTTAGGCAAACATAATACAAGTGAAAACCTAATAATAATAATAATAATAATAATAATAATAATAATAATAATAATAATAATAATAATAATAATAATAATAATAATAATAATAATAATGATGATGATGATGATGATGATGATGATGATGATGATGATGATGATGACGATGATGATGATGATGATGAGATTCCTCTCCTTTTTCCCTCCTTTTTCAAAAATCAAAATACCAAAAACATTTTCCCCTCATTTTCTCAAAAATATCAAAACAATTCCACCACTTTTTGTTAAAAATAAATTCGAGCCGTTTTCCCTCTCAGGTCGATCGCATACCCAATTTTGGCCAGGCTCCCTATTGGCTTCGATCTTTCGTCAAATCGCCCCGAAGATCCACCACATCTTCGGTTACTTCGTTTGAGTTTTGGATTTACCTTCACGAGCTCTACATGAAAAGCACTGACCCAGCACCGAATGTTCAGCCCGATCTGATGGTCATCCTAGCCTAACTCAGCACCAAGATTGACAACCTTCAAATCGAGGTCCAAGAAATACAGCGACATTGGGCCCAAACTCCTCAAGAACTTGAGGTTCTCTTTCCTCATGATATGGGTCCACCCACTCCTGAGCCTTCCTATATCCCATAAGAGTACCATCATGTCCCGCGTGCCCACCTGCCAGTGGGCCGCCACCAGATCAACTCCTAATTATGAATCTTGCCCACCTAGGGGCCAATTTACCAGTACCCATGGATCCCAAAGAGGAGGAATTGAATGGGGTTAAGGAAAAACTCAAACTACTATCGAAGAAGTTCGACCAAGTCAAGATATTGGGGAACTACATGGACTATACCCATATGTCTCCTTATCCTAAAGCTAGACTATCAGAGAAGTTAAAGATACCGGATATCGAGAAGTTCAGGGGAAGTGGACCCCAATTGTTCACCTTCGGAACTTTCACCGAGCAATGACCCTCCTTGGCACCTATGAATAAATAATAGCCCAAATGTTTCAGCTGACCTTGAAAGAAAGCACTATCCGTTGGTTCATGTCCCTCGAAGAATCATGTCTCAGTACAAGTATAATAAAGAGTTAGAGGTCATGCGCCGAGACCTCGAACTGCTCAAGAAAAACCCTGGGGAGTAAGTTAGTAGCTATATTGGAAGGTGGAGAGATAAGGCTACCGCCGTGACCAATAGGCCCTCCGAGAAGGAACAAGTCATAATTGTGAAGAATAATTTCTGACTCCATATCCGAGCTTCTATGAGAGGACAATATTACCCACACTTCTAAGCCCTCCGAGAGGTTAGTGTGGAAATTGAGGAAGGTGTCAACAAAGTGGAATCTGAACCGAAGAAGGTGACCGGGAAGTTCACCCCCGAAAGTATAAGAAGTTTATTAGTGCTACAGTCTTAACCATTAATAAAATATCCCAACCTGTAACTTCTTGGGCACCCAAAAGTTGCCCCAATCCTGCCAGGAAAGAGTACACCGAGCTCCATGCTCCTCTATCCCAAGTTTACCAGGTCCTATTAAGCCAAACTCTCATTAAACCATTAGACCCCCATCTATTACCAAATCCACTTTCTAAAAACTTCAAGACCGATGCCCGTTGTGACTTCCACCAACCCGCAAGTCATACCACCGGCCAATGCTTCCACCTTAGAAATGTGATCCAAGGCCTGATCGACCAGGGTCTCATTGCGCCACCAGCTAATCCTAAACCCAATGCCACTCACAACCTATTTCTAGGACATACAAATTCCATCTTTATAGAAAGTGACCCAGATTTTTACCCATCTACTCAAATCGTGCCAAGAAAAGCACTCATCATCCCCACAATCTCACCTAAACCTCTCAAGGTTTGTCCGTACTTTCTCTTACACCCTACATATCACATCGATCAATCTCTGTAACTACTTATAAGGGTATGTATTGATGTCCAACCCTGATATGAGGAGGGAGGCATGGAGACACCGGCTGTGTTGAACCAACTATTAAAGTTTATGATGAAATTTCCCATTGAGATGTCCATCGATTATCAAAAATTCATCAGCCTGTTCATGAAAGCTTGGTAATTAGATAAATGGGTAGTGCTTGTTGAAGAAGTTAGTCTAGACGATGTGGTACAGATCAGGGTCGCTAAATTTTTCCACACAAAGTAAATATGTCGCATCTATGAGTTGCTCACTGCTTTGAAACTTCAGGGACAATTGGTCCCTTCACTTCTACACTTACCCAATTAGTGGGAAGACTTATACGATGAAGTCGTTGAGGTTTTCAAGTGTATTGATTACTCTTGGCAAGAAGATATTGTCTCCACCATATGGGGGGATGACTTTGATAGTTCAGACAATGAGTCGAATCATAAGGAAGCCAGTCCATTTCTCGACTTGTGTGGAATGATCTCCTTTCAGCATTTGTTGGGAAAAATCAATAAAATGTCCGTGAAGCCCAAGATAGATGAAGCCGCGAGATTATTATTCTTACCCGCCTCGGTGAACCACGTGACATGATCAGAGAGGTACTACAAAGATTCGATTCCTCAAGCAACCAAAACATATAAAGAAAAGGGAGTGGGTGAAGAACTTCCAATGCCCGAAACGATCGTTGAAGAGAGAAAAGTCCTCGATTAACTCAAGATAATCCAAGCCAATATAACACTATAGGGACTCTTTATGGCCTCTCAGCTACATCATAATTCCTTGATAAAACTCCTCACAAAACCCACAGTTTCTCCCTCCACTTCTCCCAAAAATATGGATGGATCCCTAGCCTCTTATAGACTCCTCTACTTCTAAAGAAGAAATACTGAAGTTTGGCCCTAATCATAATTATGGTCTCAACATCTTCGTCGGAGTCTTGGGAAAGACAGTTCCACTATCACTTATCGATAATGGATCTGCTATCAAAGTCTGTACGCTCAAAAACTTCAATTGTTTGGGACTAAATGTCTGTATCCTCACTCTTACCTCTACACCCATGTGAACTTATGACAACACTCGTCGAGAAGTAATGGGTTTCATAAAAATCACACTAAAGGTTGGCCCTATAAAATCTCTCACAAAATTCTAAGTCTTTGACACACCTGATTGCTTCAACCTACTCCTTGGTTGCCCTTGTCTCGACAGCATCCGGGAGATATCCTCTTCTCTTCATAAAAAACTGATGTTCTTTGCAAAAGGTCAAGTTATCACCATTTTGGGGATAATGACAGTGAAGCATGGGACCAATGACATGCTCTTTTTCCATTTTAGAGTTGATTCTCTTTCCCTCTCAGTAGGGGACAACTTAAAAGACTAAGTTTATCCAGAACATAGCCCTCATAGCAACATCAATGTGATCCAGATATTCAAAAACATGAACTTCATTCCTGGAATGGGACTATAATAATGCCAGTAAGGAATCCTTGAGCCCATAATACTAAAAGAGGCCTTCCCCACATGTAGCCTGGGTTACCAACCTTCATCCGATGAACTCAAAGCGCTCTGTCTATCGCGATTGAAAAGAACCTTGGAACATGAAAAGACTATTTCTAGAGACTCTTTGAACGAAAGATTTGTCAAGGAGGGAAAAGACTTACCCTTCTATGGACTCCCTGATCTGTGGTGCAAACATCATGACAAGAAGATGAAATCGGGGCTAGAAATGTTCTTTTAAGGCAGTAACTTTTAGGGCGAAGACTTCAACATGAAGTGCAACCTTTCACTAAGCAAACCATGGAAATTACCAATGACTCTGAGGAAAATGACTTTGAAGCATCGTTCAACTTATAGACACTGGGGCTAAGTCTCTGCATGATCTATTCAAATGCCGTGTCGTCGGACCCCTCCTTTAAGATCACGACTATTGACATGCCTCTCCTTAACTAGAATGTTGTACCAGTCCAACCTGCTAAAATTCAACCTAACCATGTTGTTTACCCTATTCAAGTCTCTTCACCTTTTCTTGTTTTTCCTTTTCCTGATATGAATGTAAGTGAGACCTCTTTTGATGAGGTTCTCAACATTATTTTTCTTAAAAATGAAATGAGTGAGGATTTTGAGTATCTTGTTGTGCCTTACATTAATGGTTTTGATTCTAATCAAACTCTTGATGATGATGATGATATTACAAATGAATAACTATTAACTGGTCTTAATAAGGAAAGTAATAAACAAGATAACCGCATTCAAATCAATGATGATGAGACTATTATTATCGATCTCAATTCTAGTAGCCACCAGTGAGAGATTAGGATAGGGTAGACCCTTAACGAGTATGAGTGTGGAAATTTTAAAGAACTATTGAAAGAATTTATGGATGTCTTTGCATGGTCCTATGATGACATGCCCGACATTGTCCCAAAAATGGCTCAACATGAGATCCCGAGATTCCCAGAATGCAAGTAGGTCAAACAGAAGATAAGAAAACTCTATACCGAATGGTCACTGAAAGTCGAAGAGGAAGTGGTCAAGCAACTGAACATTGGCTTCATTCGCGTAGTCGAATACCCAACATGGCTCGCCAACATCGTCCTCGTGCCAAAGTTAGGAGGAAAAGTCCGCATGTGCATCGACTACTAGGATTTGAATAAAGCATCTCTAAAGGATTATTATCCATTACCCAACATCGGCATGATCATGGACAATACGACTAGTCACACCTTTAATCGTTTGTCGATGGAGTTGCTAGATATAACCAGATCAAGATGTACCCTAACCATGAGGAAAGAACTGCCTTCATCATCCCTTATAGTACCTTTCGCTACACTACCATGCATTCGGACTCAAGAGCACTAGGGTTACTTACCATGTATGACCTTATTCACAAAGAGGTCGAAGTCTATGTGGACGACGTGATGATTAAGTCTAAGACTTGGTAAGGTCATATTACCACCCTTCGAAAGTTCTTGGAGAGGCTACAATAATTTCAGATGCGACTAAATCCACAAAAGTGTGTTTTTTGCATCACAAAAGGAAAACTATTGGGATTTATGGTTAGTGAGAAGGGAATCGAAGCAGACCCTGCCAAGTTGAAGGCCATACTTGAGATTCCATCACCACGGACGGAGAAGTAAGTCCCAGGATTCCTGGGTAAACTATAATACATCAGTCGGTTCATCACCCAACTAACTGTTATCTTCGAACCCATTTTTAAACTTCTTTGAAAGGATTCAACTAAAGTCTGGAACACGGATTACGAAGATGCCTTTGATCAAATTAAGGGATACCTCACCTGACCTTCGATGCTAATGCCTCTGCAGCCAGGTCTTCCTTTCCTATTATACTTGATCATTACAGATACTGTATCAGGGATATTGACAGCCCAATACATTAAAGAATCTTACAAGGAAAGAGCCATCTATTACGCCAGTAAAAAACTGGTCGGGTATGAAGTCAACTACACTGCTTTGGAAAAATATTTCTTCGCCTTAGTTTGGGTCACATAGTACTTACAGAACTACATGCTTGCATTTACCATTAAACTAGTATCCCGAATGGACCCCATGAAATACCTACTAGAAAAGCATGCTTTGTCCAGTCGAATGGCATGTTGGTTGATGTTTCTAGCCAAATTCAATATTGTGTACGTCAAATGAAAAGCTATGAAAGGGAGAGCCATATCCGACTACGTTGCTGATAACCCCATGGAAGGAATCAATGCTTGGGTCTTTGAATTCTCGGGTAAAGATATTCTCTGCACCTCTCAGGAGGACCTTAGATGGACATTGTTCTTTTATGGATATTTTAACAAGAAAGGATACGACATTGGGATACTATTGACCGCCCCTGATGACTCTCACACCCATATTGACATTAAGTTAGACTTCCCTTGCACCAATAACATGACTGAGTATAAGGCATGCACTGTAGGTCGCAAAATCGGCCTCAAGAAAGGTATCAAGCGCCTAAATGTTTATGGGGACTCTTCCCTCATTTTCGGCCAAATCCTTAGAAAATAGAAAGTCAAAGACAATAATATCCTACCCTTCTATGACCACCTAGAAGAGATAGCCTCCCAGTTCAAAGACATTACCTTCCACTACCTACCTCGTACAGAGAACAGTATAGCTGATGCCCTTCCAACCCGGCCCTCCATAGTCGATATGCCTGAAGGAAGAACAATGGACCCTTTCCTGATTCAAAAATAAGCCATCCTCAGGAGGAAGATTTTGACATGGCTGAGTTATGGTACTATGACATTTGGCACCTCCGTAAACATGGTAGGTATCCTTAAGACATAGATAAGAAAGACAGTGCGACCCTTCGAAAGTTGGTTTCCCATTACATCTTTTTTGAGAAAGAGCTTTATAAAAGAAACTTCGATGTAACCCATTTGCATTACATAAAAAGGGCTAATATTAAATGAATGATGCAGAAGATCTAGAGTGGGAAATGCGTACCCCACATGAACGGTCATATGCTTTCCAAGAAGTTCATTCGTCAAGGGTACTATTGGATAACTATGGTTCAAGAATACACTGCCTACGTTCAAAGATGCCTCAAATGCAAATAGCTTGTCAATCTCTAACATTTGCCTCCTTGAGAACTATACAATATAACCTATCCCTGGGCTTTCTCCACTTGATCCATTGACATCATTGGGAAGGTTACTCCCAAAGCTTCTGACGATCACGAGTTCATCCTAGTCGCCACTAATTATTTCACTAAATGGGTCAAAGACGAGTCGTATGTTGTACCGAATGCCAAGAAAGTGGCCAAATTTATCATAAAGAACATCATTTGCCGATACCGGGTTCCTCATAAGTTAGTAACGGATAATAGACTCCACTTCAAAGTCGAGGTTACATAACTAGTTAGCATGTATGGAATTTAAAGACACAAATCTTCTCCTTACCGACCCTAAACCATTGAAGTTGCAGAGATTGGGTCGATCGAATCTTGTACACCCTCTGGGGATACCCCCACCTCAATTAAAACATCCACTAGGGCTACCCCATATTCTCTAGTATACGACATGGAAGCAATTCTACTCATTGAGCTGGAAATACCTTCCTTATGCATTATGCTTGAAAGTAGGATTAGCAAAGAGAACCGGTATCAGAGCCACTATGATGAGATATAACTCTTGGATGACAGGAGACTTAAGGTTCTATATCATATATAGGGGTATCATTCCCAGATAGAGCGATCATTCAACTAAAAAGTTAAGGACCGCAGTGTCCAAAAAGGAAACCTTTCCTTCAAAGAGATCGTAGAACCCGTTTGGGATCCAATAGGGAAATTCAAACCGAATTGTAGCGCCCCCCATATTATGAAGAAAATTTTATTATGTGGCGTCACTATGCTCATAGACCTCGACTGAGAAGAGATAAAATGTCTAGTCAATCTAGACCATCTCAAGAAACTTTACCCTTAGTTTGAAATCTTGACACAATACAACTTTTCTCACCCCCATTCTATTATTAAAAAAATCTCTTCATTTCCTCATACCCAGAACTACGTGGGACCTAATCCTCTCAAAAACATTTCTTTTCCAAAATAAAACTCATAAAATTTTTAACCCCTCCCCCCCCCCCCAAAGGTACGTAAGCATCTCATACGCCATACATGGGCATGACCCCCTTCTTTTTCACAAAATGATATTTTTTATAACCTCCGAGAATAACAGTACATCTTATCATTTACATGAACAAAAGGATTATGTATGCATTAGCGATTGGTATAGATAATTCAAATGCAAAACTCATCAAGAGGTACAACAAAATATGATCAAAATCATTTTCATTTCTAATAAAGGGATACAACCATTACATGAAGTATCAGTGAAGGGAGCTAAACAGACCACCCCATTTTCACTAATCCCTACCATCTTCATAAAAAATTATCCCTAACCCCATAGAAAAACACCAAAGTCATCCAAAACAAAATTACCCTTGCTTCACAAAATGTTACCCCACCTTCACATACATTATCCTCAACTGTCACAAGGCCCCGCTTCATCATCATTCCATTGCCCCCAGAGTTCCCCAAGTCTTCCACTCTAGGTTAACACTCAGTATGCACTCTATAGAGCTATAGGCCCTAGGAAGCTTGGAAGAAACCACAACACCCTCCTCCATGGTGTTGAAGGAAATAAGCCACCTTTGTGATGGATGGATAGACGGTCGGCGGCGCTGCCATAAGGAACTCAGTAGCATCCTCAATTATTTAGTCAGGTCCTCCATTATAAAGTAGTTCGTTATGCGTTCAGGCACTATTTGTTCCCACCCAGCTTGGTGCAGAAGTTTCCAAGGGAAATAAAAGGAAGTCTGGCAAAGGCTAACCAACCGTACATATCGATATTCTCCTAGTTGCAAAATAGGCTCGATGTCCCCCCAACCCTGGAACCGACCAACGAAGACACCGAGCTATGTACTCCACAAACTAGGTAAACCAATTCTTTGTCAATGGTCTAAAATAAAATAAAGGTAGGACAAAGAAAGTAGGCACACCTACTAAGGGGTATTCAAGAGGAACTGCCAAACGAACCCTCTCTAGAAGCTACATGAACAACATCATCGATATCCCTCTCACAAATCCAGAATGACTGTTCAGGGTCTCTTTCAGCACTACCACCGCAGGACTATGGCAGTAAGACATTCGTGTCATTATTACAGCCACCTAGGGATCAGCCGTCAAGTCCTCTGTCACTAGTAATAGCCTCACAGATAGGCCCATTAACCAACGGTCGAGTCGTCGAAGCAAAAATATGGAGGAACTGAACAAAAAATGCCTGCAGAGAATGAGAAAAATTGGGTATAGTCGCCTCAACACTAGGGCTAACCCCCAACATTATTAGAATTCCTCATAGGTAGGACAGACCTTGTCCAAAATGAATCGAAAGACATGGTCCTTAGGGCAACAAAATTGTACCTCCGCTACTAGCAAGTTTCAGTCTATGGCCCGATTACGCCACAGAGAAACCCGACGCAAGCTGAAGGCATCATAGTTAACATTGGAGAGGCACACGGCGTCTAAACCTTCAAGATAAGAAGAGAATTATTCATACATGGGAAGAGCCATTTGGAGAATAGAGAAAGAAAAGAAAGAGAAGAAATATGGGTGTTGGTGAGATAACATACCCCATACACTCTCCTTTCATACCCAAAAACCCATGCCAAAAACAAATTTTTTAGAATCTCGTTTAATCCCCAGCCCTAATGAAGAACACAAGTGTGCATGAAAGTGAAATCAAAGTTTAGGAGTGATTTGACTTGACCCCCATGCCAATAGACAGGCCAAGGGGATGTCGATCGGCAACCCCCTTATTTTAGAAAATAACTTTTTTCCTCTTTTGCCCAAAATCAATTTCCAAAAATCCTTACTCTGAAAAGTTAACCCCCGGGCGATTCCTTTTTATTACTCATCTTTTCATTAAACAAAATCTTTCCTCAAATTCATTTTCATTTTCATTTTCATTTCTATCTTCATAAAATAAAAAGATCTCAGAAGAAAATCAAAAGTGCATATAGGATAAGTCACTAGATCAAGAAAAATACCAAAAAAAATGAATATTTTTCATATATATTCTTGGTTCACATGATTACATTTTGCCAATATAAAGAAAAAAATTACAAACGGGACTTCGCTCGTACCTTTAACCCTCCCAAAAACCCTTGGCCCTTGCGGCACACACGTTTTCCCCAGCGACGAGCGGTGGACCCTCCACTCCTATAGACGAAACCTTTATCTAAGGTGGAAGATGGCACCAAAGCAAGAAGGAAAAGAATTTTGTATATAATCATACATAGAGTCCCTCCATTCCTTGATGTCTCGCAGCTAGTTGGTCAGCACCCGTACATACTACAATCAAAGAGCAACAAAAAGATGAGCCATCAGTAAAGAACAAGGAAATATTCAATGGACATAAAATATAAGGTAAAAAAATAACCTACAAAAGATGAATGATAACCTGAAGAATACCTATACTGAACTATAATAGAAGGAAGAGGAGGTTGTTGCCAAGACGGTCTCTCTTAGTCAGGCTGCATAGGTCAACAAGTTAAGGGATCGGGAGACCATAGATTCTGTTAAATTAAAGATCTAGGAAGAGTCCTTGAAGAAGGTTAAAGACAATTCAATCGTGTCCAACCAAGCTCTCGATGCAACCAATCAAAAACTTGTGCTGGCTGAGGAGGCTTTGCTAAAAGTAGAGGAGGTAGAGTTAGCTAAATACAAGTCCTTATCGAATTACAGCGTGGACATCCTGGCCTTCTTTCTTGACGGTTATGAGGAATTAAAGAAGACGTTGATGAAAAATTACCCTGATATAGCTGTTGAGGTCAAAAAGTGGGAAGGTGATGATGTAGAGGCTACACCTCTTATTGTCGAACAAATGGAATATGATTATGCTTCTAAAGCTAAGCAGTCTGATAAAATTGGCCAAGTCCCTGCTAGTGACGTTGCTCTTATATTTGACAAAAATGTGGTCATTATTGATGCCTCTGTCTAGCTGTTGCTGCCAATAACATTCCTTTGGCTAGATCCTCCGTGTTCAGGATGCATGTTTTCATTGAGTCCTTATCTGATCTTCCATCTCCTGATATGAAAATTTTGTAATTTGTGATGAGCACATTTATGCTTGTCTTTTTGCAATTATTGATCTTTTGTTGCGTGTTTTATGCTGACTTTGAAGATATCTACATGCATTTGATCAGATCATACTGTAGTCAAAATATTTTTTGCAAGTGAATGTGATTAGATATCGTATCTTCAGTTTGTTCTACTCTTATGGGCTTGTTGTAGTATATTGCTTATTTGCCATGTCAACTTACTAACTGTTTTAGTTCTTAGGATGGTCCTGCCATTAGTTTAGTCTTACGATCATGTGATTGACTTATCGCCACCTTGATCCTCCTTACTAGCTACAAAGTTTGGATGAACCTAAGTTCTCCTGACTTAGGTTTAATCATTATTTATGCCAAGTTATTAATCTTATGAACGGATCCCATCACTTTGACTATGTGTCAACACTGATTACCTAAATCAACCAAGTTTACTAGGGTCTATCCTTGCATTGGGTTGTGGTCGGATCTGATCATCCATAAAGCATGGATTCCCCTAACTTGATAAGCTTTTTATTTGTGATATGTCTTAAGAGGACACCGTGCATGAAGTTCAACTTCTTATTCATGACTTTTCTGTAAATGAATCCATACATGAAGTTTTTTAATATCATATTGATACCCCTTGTTCATAATATGTCCTAAGACGATATTATAAATGAGGTTGGTGAACGTGTTGATGATGATATGTATATACCCCATGCTCGAAAAACAAAGAAATAAAAAGAAGTGATAGTATTCTATAAGCATAATGTAACTTTTATTTATTATAGATAGAAATTACATGTTGTATAAAGCTTCTCACTACATTATTGATAATACTTTCTCATGTACTCGGTTTTCCATGGATTTATGAACTGTACCCCCTTCAATGGTTTCAATCTAGTATGTTCCCAACCCGACGATGCCTGAGATACGATAAGGGTCGTGCCAATTGGGTTCTAATTTTTTCCCTTTTGAATGACCTTTTTTAGGACATAGTCTCCCTTTTTTAAACTGCTCGGCTTCACCCTTTCTCTATAGAATTGATCAGTTCTTTATTGGTAAGATACTACTCTTGGCACTATATTTTCTCTTACTTCCTCCACTAGGTCAAGATTCAATTTCCTCATTAGATCACTCCATGGTGAGTTGAAGTTAAGGATGCAGACCAATTTTTGGTAGTACCACTGTCTCTGTACCAAAGGCTAGCATATATGGGTTTCACATGTTATTATTTGAGGAGTTATCCTTTAATCCCATAGGACGCTCTATAATTCGTCAATCCAGTTCCCCTTTGTGTCATCCAATTTTTTCTTTATCCCATCTAGTAAAGGTTTATTAGTTACCTCATTCTTCCCATCACACTGTGAGTAGCCTAGTGTAGAATGTAGCTTATGCATCTTAGAATGTATTAAATATTACTTGATCTACTGATTATCGAATTGAGTGTCATGATCAGTGATGAAAGCATATGGCATTCCATATTGATAGATAATGTTTTTCCAGATGAATTGGAAGACCATTTTGTATGGAATCTCAAGTAGGGGTTCAGTTTCCACCCATTTGGCGAAATAATCCACTACAAACACCAAATACTTGAACCTTACTCTAGTTTTTAGTAAGGAGCCGACTAGATCTATCCCCAAAATTGCTAAAGGCCAAGGTGATCTAATTTATGTAAGCTAAGCCCGGGGAGTTTGGTGGATGGCGGTGTATTTTTAGAACTTATCGCACTTCCTAGGAAAATTAGCGCAATTTCTTTCATAGTGGGCCAGTAATAGCCCTGTGTAGACACTCGCTTTACTAATGATCTCCCAACATAATGTTATCCACAACATGCTTCATATACTTCTTTGATCAAATTATTTATTTCAGCTGGATGAACACATCACAATAGCCATATAATATATCCCATGTTGAATAAAAATTTTCCTTCTAAAACATAGCTCTCTACTTTATAACAGAGTTTTCTTAATTTTTTGGGGGTTGTTAGTACAGTTCTTATTTTTAGGTAAGCTCGTATTGGATCCATCGAAGATGGTCTGAGGTCTAACTATATGATGTTGAATATCTCATCGTTAATCTAGTGGTGCGTAAGAATCTCCAATAGGACAGTTCTTCGTTATCGGCTCGAGAATTTTCTACTCTTGGGATTATGAGCATCCTTACCCTTGGAAATTTTGATAACCATCACTTCATCCATGCTAGGTACTTGATCATTGATTCCTCTCTTGGCTCATATATTCCTAATAACTGATTGACCACCAGTTGTGAATCATTATGTGCCAAAATTTTCTCAACGCCAAGTGATGAGGCTAGCCCAAATTCAACTATGAGCACCTCATATTCTTCCTCATTGTTGGAGGCTTTAAATTGGAACCTAAGGGCGTATTCTATATCAATATCATCTAGCATCATGATTATTAGACATGCTCCACTTCTAATGGTGCACGATGAACCATCCACGAACACTCTCCATATCGAAAGCTCTTTTTTAAACTCCCATATGGTCAGATCACCATGTTTGGACAATTTTTTTTATTTTCTGTAAGTCACAAGCAAGTTCTTCTTGTCTAATTAATGTGGAAGGTCACTACTCCAGTCAGATAACTAAGTGTTCAGTCTATCTCCCCCATGAGTCTACTCATATAGTTTCACTTTTGAGTTACCTTTGGAAGAAGTGTGCACGGTTTGGCTTAGGGTTGAGATCTCTTCCATAGAAATCTGCTTTGCCATAATTACTGTGCTATTTTTCAAAGAAATCTACTCGACGGGTTTTTTTCCGTAAGTTAATTTGGTAATGAAATCTACCACATCATCGCCTTTGATCGTTATCCTTGGTTCATATTGGATGTCTTATTTTCCTAAGTCTACTACTCAAGCCATAAGTCTACCTGATTTCTCAGGATTATGAAGGACTTGATGTGTAAGAAGGTCTATGTAGATGACGATAGTGTGGGCTTGAAAATATGACTTCATTCTCCTAGAGACTTTGATTAATGCTATATTTAATTTCCCCAATCTGGGATACTGGATTTCTACCCCACAGTATGCTTTGTTCGTAAATTAAACTGGTATTTGTATTCCATCTTCTTATTATACTAGGGAAAACTGACTGGAGATTCTGATATGGCTAAAGAGAGATAGAGTTTCTCCACCAAAATTGGCCTTGCTAGTAGTGGTGCAGATCCCAAGTACCGTTTTAACTCTAGGAATGCGGATTTTCATTCGTCGCTCCACTCAAAAGTTTTTCTTAACACCTTAAAGAATGGAAGACGTTTATCAGTGGCTCTAAAAATGAACCAGTTAAGTGATGTTATGTGTCCCGTTAGTCTTTACAATTCTTTCTTAGTCATTGGGAACTACATATTAATCAATGCATGGATCTTGATGGGATTAGCCTCTATTTCTCTTTGCTTGATAATGAAGACTAGGAACATCCCTTACTTTATCCCTAAGATACACTTCGTCGGGTTGAGCTTCATCTGGTGTTTCTCTAATTAGTCAAAGGTTTGATCGAAATATTTTATGTGGTCGGTGGCCTTTTTCTCTTCGTGAGCATGTCGTCGACATGCACCTCCATGTTCTTTTTTATTTTCTCTTCCAACACGTTGTTCACTAGTCTCTGATATGTCATTCCAGAATTTTTTTAGTCCAAAATGTATTCACCATTCTCTGATATGTCATTTTAGAATTTTTTTAGTCCAAAATGTATAACGTTGTAGCAATAAGTGCCTCTATTGGTGATGAACGGTATTTTTTCTCGATCCTCTGGCTTTATTTTGATCTGATTGTACCCTGAGTTAACTTCCATGAAGTTGAGTAGCTTGTGTCCTGAGGTAGTCGTGACAAATCGGTATATCCTAGGTAATGGGTAATGATCTTTTAGACATGCTTTATTTAAGTCCATGAAATACACACACATTCGCCATTTGTTATTCTTTTTTCGGACTATTACCACGTTAGAGGTCCACTCTGGATACTTGATGTCCTCTATGAAATTGTATTTTTGTAATTTCTAGACTTCCTCTTACATAGCCATGTTCTTTTCTTGATCAAAGACTCGTCTCTTTTGTTTGAATGGTTTGGACCCTTTGATTTTATACTCAACTTGTAACATATGAAATCTGGATCAATTAAGGACATGTCTTCATGGCTCCAAGCAAACATGTTTTTTTGTTGTTGATGAAAATTGACCAGATCTTTCTTGAGTTCAGGCTCCAGTGATGAGATGATCTAAACGGTCTTCTCTGGGTGCTCGTCAACAGGAATAATGGACTCAATTTCTTATACAACCTTCCCTTTGACCAATTTTTCCTCATCTCGTGGATCTATTATTTTGATCTGGTAGTTTATTGTCAATTTCTTTTACCCCTCCGGGTCAGTCGAGGTGTAGCAACATTATTTATCCTCTACTTGGTTCCCCTTGACTATACCAACTTCATAATGTGTAGGAAACTTCAAGTATTGATGAATTATAGAAGAAACGACTGCAAACTTCTCCTGCCTTGCTCTGCCGAGTGTGATGATATACGCCAAACAAACATTTTTATCCAGGATAAAGAAATGTACATTTTATGTTCAACATGTTGGTCAAGTAGCTACTATAATCTCTAATTCGATCGTTTATAGGGGATACATCTTCTCACCCGAGAAATCGATCAACATACGATGGTGGGGCGCTAATTTGATGTCCTTAAGTCTCAGGCTTCTGAAGCAATCGTAAAACATCACATCTGTTGAGATGCCATTGCCAACGAGGATCATGCACCATCATAGTAATGACTAGAGGGTCATCGTGCGGGTACAAGATGCTAGATAAATCATCTTTGGAAAATTCAACAATAAGGTGATCTTTATTTACCTTCCTCTGATGGGTTTCCACACTACCGGGCAGATTGATCTGCCTGATATGAGAATAAGCTTTCACTTCATTTAACTAGGCCTTTCTTTCAGCGACATCGCCTCCTGCTCCCGCATCTCCACCAATAATAAATGGCACCGGAAAGAGATCATTTTGACTTCATGAACAGGCTCTTTAGGTTTCTTAGGTAAATCCGGATCATCCTGTAAATCATTATCTCATCCTCTTCTCTTTCGCCCATGTTTTTGCATGGAGATTTTGATCAACTTCTAACTTTACGTTCATCACTTGACTAGTTCGTCCATCTTTATCCACATACCTGGATAGTTTCCCTATCCTGATCAGGATCTTGATTTCAATATTTATAGCTATATAGTCGTTCATGTTGCGGTCGTGGTCCTTATGGAACTCATAGTATTTACTTCTATGTTGATAATTTAATGGGGCTTACAGCTTCTCAGGAGACCTCAGGTCTTTATTTCCTCGGATCTCCTTAAGGATATGATGAATGCCTACAGTTAAAGGTGTGTACTCGTCATCCTTTTTTTGCTTCTCGATTCTCTTATCATCCTGTTCCTTCCTTTCGGTATTCTTACTGGTGCTAGCCTTTGTGTGGCCTAACTCCTTGGCTTCCATAACCTCTTCGGCATTCATGATTTTTCCCTCCTTGGCCAAGATGTCACACCCTGATTTCTCAAGTGCGAGTTTTATTTTAAAATAACACTAAATCATAATTGAGCCATGCATACTGAATTAACTGAGATATTTATAAATGCTAAAAATTGTCTCAAAACTGTACATAAAACATTCATCCTTCTATCAAGATTTTATGCACATCTCTCTTATTTCTCTATGGTTTATTTCTTTTAATAAGATCTCTCCTTATCTCTATGTATCCAATGATTCCTGAAGTGTTCATCATTTCCTATAGGTACATGTGCAAAACAATTGAAAGGAAAAGAAACAGCAAAGTTGTTCAGTAGATTTTAACCAGCCCTGTAATAATTTATAGAGAGAGAGAGGTTGGAGTGTAGATGGAATTACTGTTTGCCAAATGAAGCGTCAATAATGTTTCACATAAAATCCCACGGATCTCATCAAGTTAGTCAAGGATCTTTGAACTGATAATACCATAGTTACTAGTTCACCAAGGGGCATAGAAATAAGTAAGCATGATCAATATAACCAAACAAATATGTCGACCCAAAACCTTTGGGGAATAATAAATAAATAGCTAGGCACACTATCAAAGTGGCACTTACATCTATTGAGAAATAACTCTGGCTCTCAAACATCTGAGACCTTAGGCAAAGTAGAAACGTTTTATAGGATAACATCGCAGTCTACCCCTAGTTAATATTAATGCTTAGAGTATGAACAATTGCATATAAGTGCAAGGGTGAACTGATTCAATCATTTTAATAATTTCATGAAATCAATTATTAGATGAGAATGGTTAACTTGATCCATATTCAATTGTCACAGATGTTTGATAACATATGTATTATGTCAGTATCATAACGTGCACATACTAAGAATAACTTGGAGCGATCGCAATGTGATATCAATAGAAGTATAATACATACACCGAAAATTACTATCGAAAAGGTAAAACCTACTAGATACTGAAGCTTAACTTGAGTGGTTCTTTGTTGCTTGTCATGTTCGGCTGTGATTTTTTTAAGGCAAGTGTTACCATTGATAATCACAAGTAGATGTTTCACTATCTACGTACCTTGTTTCGTAATTAAATTAGACTAACGTGGGTATTCGGGTAGCAGACTCATACTTATACACATATAGATTCTGAGTTATAGTTTTCATTTAATTATTATTGGGATAATTTCCTTATGAAAAATCTAATAAAATAATATTTTTGAATTTTGCAAATAACTAGCTTGGTTCATAGTGAAAAATATTTAAATAATGTAGGGATATTTTGGTATATGCTCATTTAACTAAAAAATATGTTTTAACTGATATTTGGGACCCTTAATTAACACAGCAACCCAAATTTGACATTGTAAAAAAAGTTTTGAATTAAAAATATTTATGTACCAAATGTTCTATTCGACAGTGCGAGTTCAATAGTACGTTCTGCGTATTTTGCTGAATAACGGTTTAAAAGATATGGATTTTTAAAGATAGAAAAACTATCTTACACATGTTTATTTATTTTTACCGTTGGTTTAAAAAGAATGATCCCTTTCTTTTTCAACAATATATATAGAGAGAGGAAATTTTATTCTGAAACATATCACATTATTTGGCCTCGAGTTTTTTAACTCTCCTCGAAACACGTGTATATACCCATAACATACACTCATAACTTATATATACACATTTATATATATAGGTATATACCACAAAAACATACAACTAGTTATATATATATATATATATAAACATACTCACACAATAACACACAAACGCAACTGTATATATAAAACACACACACAAAGCACATACACGTGCACACACAACACTGTGTATAAACATTATTTTATTAGTTTTGTAGGAGGTATATATAACGAGTTTTGAGGAGGTTTTTTTATACTTATTTCGTTGTGTTAAGATAGAGGATATGATGAGTTTTTTTTTTTTGGTTTGTATTGGTATTGGTAAAGGTTTTAAATAGGGATATGGCGATTATGTGTAATACCCCGTATTTTTGTGATATTTATTTATGGGATTAATTAAATTAAATGCGTATTAATTGGAAATTAATCCGGATTAAAAATACTAGCAAGATGCGAGTTGGTATTTGATTATATGAGCATATATGATTATATATGAATAGTGAATTATGAAATTTGTCGTGAGATTGAAATACGGCAATTTGGAAATTTTGTTGAGACGCGGGTGACAGTCGCGTCAGGGAAATATTTATTTTAATTAAAAAGTGAATTTTAGTTATGTTATCCGTATGGTCGTTTTGAGTGCGCCAACGCGTTCGGAAAGGTCGAAATAGTCAGAAAACACTAGCCGGGGGTTTCGTTTGGGTCCCGGGGCATTTTTAGGCCATACTCGCAACGTATAAGGGTAGTTTGGTAATTTTGAATTTTAGGGAATTAAAAGCAACGAAAATTGGGAATTAATATCTGATTTGTCAATAACCCACTAAGCCTACTAATAACCAAATAGGCTACGGAGGTTATTGGAAGTGGTTCCAATGAGTCCCTAGAGCACAAACCCTAGCCACCATTGATTTTGGGAGAAGGAAGCTTGTAGAGAGAGAGATTGAAGGATTCTGTAGAAAGAGAAAGAATACTCCATCAATCCATCATCAAAATCAGAGATTTATATCAGGCAACTGGTTTAATTTCAATTAATTTCAGAGAATGTTTCCTCCATGTTTAGGGATTGAAAAACCTTATTGTTCTTGGGAGTTAATGAAAAACTCATTTAAATTGGAAGTAGAAATTACATTCTTGATGAGGAAATCGCATGTAGATTTGTAGTTACTGATTAATCTGATGATATTACAATTAGTATGAAACCAAACGGATTTAATTTAGGCTCTTTGATGATTCAAAAATTCTAGGGTTCATGTTTTTAGAATTGGGGAAAATATGTAGAGATTTGACATTTTTATGATGTTAGGATAAATTAACGCCCCCAAACATGTTAATATGTGACCTAAGTATGTTTAGGGACGATTAGGAACCTTAAACAATCGTTAGATTAATGTTTGGATGAGATTGGAGGTGTAGAGAAATTGAAAAAATGAAAATAGGAAATCTGGGCTCGAAACTGGCCACTCGTTAGAAGACCTGCCCAGGTCGTTCGAACGAGCTCGTTCGAATGAGCTTCTAACGAGTTGACCATTGACTTCTAACGAGGGTGAAGTTCATTCGATAAGTTCGTTCGAACGAGAACTCGCTAGATAGCCCACTTCGTTCGAACGAACTCTCGTTCGAACGAGACTTCGAACGAGTTGACAGTTTAGGCTTTTTAGCCTGTTTTGATCCCGAGTGTCCCGTAACCTTGTTTATATGTAGGACTAATACTCCCTTAATGATAGAGTGATATATTTGGGATAATTGGGATGTAATGAGGAGTAAAACCTAGAAGTGTAGTTTGAACTTAAAGGAAATTGTGGATAAGGACGTGAGTGACTATTACGTTGCGAGAACTATTGACGGCCTAATTTATTATATTAACCGGGAACATATAAATTGTGTAGTATTATACGTCGGTACAAGAATGAGAAGTGTACCACCAATATATTATGGTGATTACTAAGATGTGTGAATACTTAGTATATGTATTTATTTTATGTGTATGACATACCTACCATACTTGCTATCACAGGAGGTTTGCGTTCGTTTAGGACCCTTAAATCCTTGTGTTGCCCGGATTTAGACTGGTTACCTCGATGAACATAGGTCAGAGAAGGACTTATTGGGATGTTAATAAGTCTGTTGATCGTGGGAGCGCAGGTATGTGCGTGACCCATGTGATGTGACTGTGTTCGCCTCCATTATTTGTGATGTTGTTATCTGAACGATTCCTAAGAGATCCGGAATGCGTAATCCTTATGTACGTGATGTACCGGGATGGATAGCAGAGTATGTGTGCACCGCAGCTAGTTCTCGGGGTGCTTGTATTCTATTTTATATTTATGGCGTGAATAATATACACTTAATTAATGGGACTTTCATGTTAATATTGTGAATATAATTATGGTAAAGTTTTGAGAAAACATAACGGGTTAATTGATAGTGAATTATATTACAAATTGAGAATCCGAGTGTATGTAAAGCCCTCTATTTAATTGATAACGTTATAATATAATATGGGAATCGAGTAGTAAGGGGTAGAACTTATTACGGTTTGATTAGATATGGATGTCTTATAGATGGGTACGGTACGTTAGGAGTGCACATGTAGTCGAGAGGTGAGAATTTCATGTGAGTGCACATCCTAACATGTATTTTACATTTAACGTTTTAATGTTATTAAAACACTTGCTGTTTTTAAAATGATTTCCACTTTCAGGCTCTGACCCATTTGCTTTCAAATCTATTTTTGTAAAAACCATTTTAGGTGCCCAGCCACAAGGACACCATGCATAGGATTCTCATTCAGGTGATGAGCTGTAGGTGTTTGTGGAAGTTACAGGACTTTGCTTGTAGACGCTTCATCTATCTTGCCTCGATATTCATCAGTTATCAGTTGTAGGGCATGTCGCCAATTTCTTTTAGAGACATTTCATTTATTTCAGTTATTCAGACTTATGGCATGTATTAATTCAGGATTCAGACTTATCATTTTATTTCCAGATGTGGGATTATTGTGAGGAGTTTTCCTCCGGACTTTTATTTCTTCGTTGGTTATTTATTACTTCATTATGGTGAATAAATTATGTTGTTCTTCCATTACTCTTTTATTGCATGTTAATCAGACTTAACTTAAAATTTGGCACTTACTTTTTAAATACTAGGAGGTTAGTAATTATTAAAATGTTTTCGACAGTGATGCTATTAACTGGACCAACTTGGCATTTTGTATTGATTTAATAAAGGATTAGCTACCCGGTATTTAATTAGTCGGGGTGTCACATTATGGTTTTGAATTTTTCTTCTTTAAATAGGTATAGACAAAAAAAAATGGGCGGTTTATGTTTATAGTTTTTTCCTTTTTTTTCTTTTAACATGGGTCGGGTTAGGATTGACTAATACGTGACACGAACTCGACATGACACGACTCGAACACGACACGGCGCACACGACTTGCCACCCCTAAAAAGGACAGGGGGCGCGGTTATGGGGTTTTGAATTTTTTCTCTTTTTTTTGTTTCGTTTCTTTTCTTTTTTTTGTTTTTCTATTTTTATCCCCTAGAATTAATTTTTGGAGATTTGCACTTTATCCTGTTTAAATTTTCAACACATAAATTTCATTTGACTTAAAAGTAATTTCGAGTTTTTTCTAAAAAAAAATTATTTTAAATATACCCGATATTTTACACGTGTATAGTCTTGTAAAAAAATGTATACTTGGTATTTTAATTAGTTAAAATTTTATTATCTATTTTTCAACTTGGTCTTAATTAAATTAAAAAGTCATTTCAACAAATAAATAATTCAATTTAAACTTTTTAATGATAAAATAAAATTTGGGTTGTTACATTCTACCTCCCTTAAAAAATTTCGTCCTCGAAATTCCTATATTCCTAAAGTTTCAAATTCTCATAGTGCTAACATCGTCTACGGTATGTAGTAGATTCAAAATGATAAATTATTAGTTTTGAGGTTGGTAGGTTCATCATGTAACTATTATAGTTTACTAAAGTCATTTCTTTCGTGATTTGAAAGCTATGTAACAAAATCGTATAATGAATACTGACGTAGACAAGATTGGAAACAAATGGGGTTTTAGATAATTAATCGGAATTTTTACAAGCTTGCATGCATCGCGTATCATAACATAGGTTTTATGTATAGTCTGGTTGTCTGAAGTACATTTCACACATAATTAACTCATACTATAAAGAGGTTGGTATCAGAAAGAGGATACCATAGATTGTCCACTGATCTCGAAGTAACGGTATTTCATATTTGTTTGCGAAATAGGTAAGTAGAAGTATAAGTTTATTTGAGGAAGGTAAGTAGACAGTTTATACTCGAACTATTAAGGGTTAGCTTCCTAAATTTTACAAACATGAAGTTGGTGATAACCGAATCATAAGTAATGGTTTCCAAAAATACTTGGATTCTCGTACCAAAAAATCCATTTTCTATCTAAAATTACCATGTTTACCATAAGAATTTCAATTTATATTCTTGTGGTACAGTACATTATACTTTTTCCTCCTATTGGCATTTCCATAGATATCGGACAATCGAGGAAACTAGTAGATGGTTTTACTATGGTTATGAAGTCACGTATTGGTTTAATAGAAAAAAATATATCGACCCTTCAATGTAGTTGATAATTCCGTAAGGATGTTTATTTAGGATTTCGGACACTGAGAGAAATTATATCAAGTATTTTGATGCAACGTTTCGTTAGTTTCCAACATACCTAAATAATGCATTTATAGGATTTGACTCGAATTAAGCTAATATTTTTGGAATATAACGTAGCCTCTTATAGTCTTGAGTATTTTAAATAATCGTGTTTGTTTTGTTCTTAGATTTGGATGGTTTTACTACGGATCACAATAGGTATAGTGTCAAATATTGTAGAAATCATCTAATGGAATCTACCATAGACATATAAAGGTAACGAGATTCTTTAAAGTACATCGGGTTACTTTAGATATATCCAGATAAATGGGTTGGGTTTATTATATATAGGTTATACAACTATGTGAAGGAGGTTACTACCATTTATGTCATTAAAAGGATGATACCACTGCTTGAAGTATATTGAATCTAAATACTGAGGTTTATGAACTTGAAGTAATATGGGTTGAAACCTTACAAGAAAATGATTTGTGTATTCAAGGTAGTATAATGTTAAGGCATAATGATGTTTAATCTAAATTCATTCAGTTTGAGTAGTTGGTATAATCTAAAGCACGTCCTTATTCCAATATTCGATGTGATTTGGGCTTCTATGTTTATCGACTGGGTTGTTTATGTTAATAAACTTACTACGAATCCTAATATTGATTTTTTGGAAACATTAAATAGTTTCCATTTGGAGAAAATAGGCGGATTTAGTGAGTCGATCTATTAGCATTCATATATAGAATTGCATCTTTGGGACGTACGAGGTAGTTTATTAACAAAACCCATGGTGATGTGATCCCATTTCCATTCTGGGATCAAAATAGGTTGAAGAAGTCCACCAGGACACTGGTTTTCTTATTTTTACTTGCTAACAAGTAAGACATCTTCTTACAAGGTTCTCAACACCACTTCTCATGTTGGGCCATCAATACTCTTTCTTCATTATATGATGTATTTCTACACTTTTAGAAACTATGATGAATCTAGAGTGATAAGTTTCTTATAATATCTCTTTATGGTAGTGGCGATTCATCAGACACATATATTCTATCTCTAAGTCGTTGACTTTTTTCCCTATCGTATGATAATTATTGAGTCTTACTTTTGTTTTATTGTATCTTCACAAAATGTTATAGGAGTGGTTGTTCTAATATTTTCTTTCTCAAGTTCGAGTAAGCAACGATATTGGTTAATTTTAAGAAATGCAAGGTTGGTTGAAGATCATATTTCTCAATGGTAGCAACAATATCATAGGAAATCAGGTTGTTAAGTCTTCTAACATGGTTACTGCTTAAGGTGTTGACTAAAATGTTTTCTTTTTTTAGGATGATTGTATAACTTGAATTTGTAATCCTCAAAATTCCATTCAATGCTTTTGTCTCAATTCAAGTTCCCATATGTGAGGATGTATTTCAAAGTTTTTGTGATCTGAAAACACTTTGGGATTCCTCTCCGTATATTAGAAGATTAGGGTTTCCTATATTTATGTAAGGGATAACATAAATGATAAATAGGAGTTACTCTTGAATATGTTCTAACTGGTTATCTAAGAAACTTGTAATAAGTTTGAAGTAAATAATTGGGATGGGGTTTCAACCAATGGTTACTTTATTCGATTTCTCTTAATGTTAATGGTTATAATACATTACTTCGAACTCCAGAGGATCATAGGGGTATTATATTCGAATAGTTTTACCGGGATTAATTGTAGATGTATTTACAATTGAGTCATTAAATTAATATAGTATCTATTCAAAACATTTACTACTAGGCCCAAGAACATTTACCAAACAATCTTTTATAATTTAAAAGAAAATGAACTGCACAAAATCAGGAGCAGACTAATGTTATGAAGTAACAGAAATCTAAGTTTCCAAAAGAGTTTTATTTGCAAAGAGGTAAGTTGTTGGTGTGTTTATAGGGTTCTTTATAACTCAAGTATGAGATTCGGGTAAGTACCTATAAATTGGTTTGTTGTTAACTAGTAATTCTTTGATTACTTATAGTACGTAGTTTTATTAAGGAAAGGAACGAGTACTCTGAGGCTAAGGGTTTAAAATAAATCATGGTAAGGTATGGAGGTCTCGTTGATTAAGGTCAACAACTATTTATTTAGGATAAGAATTCCAACAAAATCAAGTGAGTCTGATTTTTTACATAATTTTGGCAATGGATTGGTTATCTAAATATCACGCATCTATAGATTTTTTTTTTTGCAAAGAAGTTGTTTTTAAAATGCCAGGCGAGTTTGAATTTATATTTGTGAGGGGGAAAGTAAAGTTGTTCCTAGTTGCATTATTTCTGCTATTTAGACGAGGAAATTGTTAAGTAAGGGTTATGAGGGTTTTATTGCATATGTTATTGACACTAGGAAGGGGGCTTTACAATTAGTCGATGTTCCTATTGTAAAGGATTTTCTAAGGGGTTTTCCTAGTAAGTTTCTCGAGTTACCTCCAGAAAGATAAGTTGAATTTAGTATTGAATTATCACCGAGGACAGACCCTATTTCTATGGCACCGTATAGAATGGCACCTATTGAGTTGAAAGAACTCAAGGTTCAGTTGCAGGATGTACTTGATTGGGGGTTCATACAACCTAGTGTATCCCCATGGGGTGCACCAGTTTTATTTGTGAAAAGAAATATGGTACTATGCATTTGTGTATTGATTATGGGTAACTGAATAAAGATCAATTAAGAACAAGTATCTTGTACCTCGTATAGATGATTTGTTTCATTAGTTTCATGGTTTTAAAGTGTTTTAAAAAATAGACTTGCGGTCAGGTTATCATCAATTGAGGGTCAAGGAGAATGATATTTCTAAAATTTCTTTACGTACTAGGTATGGACATTTTGAGTTTTTGGTGATGCCTTTGGGGGTGACTAATGCTCCAGCTATATTTATGGATCTTATGAATAGGGTATTACGTCCTTTTGTTGATACATTTGTGATTGTTTTTATTGATGATATTTTGATTTACTCATGTGATATGGATGAACATGAAAAGTAACTCAAAACTATTTTGAATGTGTTGATCCTAAAAAGGTAGAAGCTATTATAAAATGGGAGAGGCCCAATAATGTGACTAAGGTGAGGAGTTTTTTGGGTTTGGTTGGATATTATAGGAGGTTTGTTAAAGGATTTTCTTATCGATGACTAAATTAACTTGAAAGGATGTCAAGTTTGAATGGAATTCTGATTGTGAAAATAGTTTCAAAGAACTAAAAAAAGAGATTGGTAACCACACCTGTTCCTACTATTCCACACAGTGGAGATGGTTTTATTATTTATACATATGCTTCACATCATGGGTTGGGATGGGCTTTTATGTATCATGGTAAGGTTATTATTTATGCTTCTAGGAAGTTGCGTGCACATGAACGTAATTATCCTACACGTGATTTGGAACTTGCGGCTATTGTGTTTGCTTTGAAATTATGGTGTCATTATCTATATGGTGAAGTATGTGAAATTTTTACTGATCATCAAAGTCTTAAGTATTTATTTACTCAGGAGGATTTAAATTTGAGCCAGAGGCGGTGGATGGAGTTATTTAAATATTATGATTGTACAATTCACTACCATCCAGGGAAGGCAAATCTAGTTGCAGATGATTTGATTAGAAAGGCTTTGAGCATGCTATCTTGTATTAGATGTTTTAAAGTTGTTCACATTATGAAGTTGAGATTGATGGGAGTGGAGTTACAACTAGAAGATAGGGACAGATTCCTTGCTCATGTAAGCGTGAGGTCATTGTTAGCTACTCGTATTCGTGATTTGAAAAGTCAAGATCCTTTTCTTGAGAAGAAATGATACGATGTCAGAGATGGTAAGTCTGATGATTTTTGTATTGTTAATGATGGAACTTTATTGTATAAACAACGATTATATGTGCCTAATGTGGATGGATTAAAAGAGAAAATTTTAGGTGAGGCTCATAATTCCATTTATACTATGCATCCTGGTAGTACTAAAATGTATAGAGATTTAAAGCAGCATAATTGGTGGAATAATATGAAGAAAGAAATAGATAATTTTGTTGCTAGATGCCTTATATGTCAGCAACTGAAAGTGGAGCATTACAAACCTTCTAGTCTTCTCTCACCCTTGACAATACCAGAATGGAAATGGGACCATGTAATGATGGATTTTGTGATTGGGCTTCCTCTATCTCAGAAGGGGTCAGATTCGATTTGGGTAGTGGTGGACAGTTAGACCAAGTCAATTTATTTTCTAGCAATCAAGACTATGTGTATAGTTGATAGATATGTTATATTGTGCGTTAATGAGATTATTCGATTGCATGGAGAGCCTATTTCTATTTTTTCAGATAAGGAATTTACTTTTCATCCAGATTTTGATATAGTTTACAGTATGCTATGGGTACTAACTTAAAGTTTAGTACAGCTTTTCATCCTCAGACGGATGGGAATTCTCAAAGAACCATATAGATTTCGGAGGTTATGTTTAGAGTTTGTGTGCTTGATTTCAAAGGTAATTGGGATATATAATTACCATTGATAGAAATTGCATATAATAGTAGTTTTCAATCTACTATTGGTATGGAGCCATATGAAGCGTTATACGATAGACGGTGTCGGACACCTGTATATTGGGTTAAAATTGGTGAAAGGAAGATAGAGGGTCTAGAGTTGATTGAAGTAACCATTGAAAAGGTGAAGATTATTCAAGATGGAATGAGAATAGTTCAAAGAGGACATAAAAGTTGTGCGGATAAACGGCGAAAAGATTTTGAATTCCAAAAAGGGGATTACGTGTTTCTTCGAATATCACCATGAAAAGGAGTTATGAGGTTTGGAAAGAAAGGGAAATTAAGTCCATACTATATTGGGCCTTATGAAATTCTTGAGAAATTCAGGATGGTTGCCTACAAGTTAGCATTATCATAAGAATTAACCCGATTACATGATGTTTTCAATGTTTATATGTTGAGAAAATATGTAGCGGATCCTTCACTTGTATTGGTGGAACAACCTACTAAGTTGAAGGAAGGCTTGAGTTTTGTGGAAGAACCACTTGCTATTGGGGATATGAAGGAACAAATACTGAGATCCAAAGTGATCCCACTAGTGAAAGTTGTGTAGAGAAGATTTTTCATGGAATAAGCTACATGGGAGAGCGAGGATAGCATGAAAATGCACTATCCGTATTTGTTTGATTCGGATAACAAGGGTATGTTAATTTCGAAGACGAAATTTCCAAACGGGGGAGAATTGTGACAACCCGAATATAATTATGATTAATTATATTTGAATCATGGTTAGATTGTGTGATATGGGTAATGCGTTATTAATATATTTAATTTTAAGTTATTATGTTTAGTTTAATTGATTCGTATTAAATATTGCATATTTCTCCCCTATATCTTTATGCATTCTAGCGCTTTTATGGTCCTAAATCCCTATATTTATGCTCATTAACCAAATAATCTTAGATTTGGATATATACATATTTTGCAAGGGTTAATTGTGCTTTTGTAGGTATTGGAACGCTAAAAGTGAGGATCCGTTGTATTTTGGAGAAGTTCCATTGTCAGACGCTACTTCAAGGGAATTTTAGTCAATTCACATTTATTATCCAGCTCATGAAAATTCCATGGGTGCGTAGTTCGTTGAGTTAGCATCGCATGGCCGTAAACGGTGCATCATTTGGAGTTCAGACGAAGAAGATATGCCCATTTCCATTATTGGACTTTTCCCCTCTTCATGGAACAAGGATTGTGGAAAACAGAATACCGTCGACCGCGGTTTGATATTTCGTCGTGGGAAGGAGATAGTGGGCTTTTGCCTAAGGAACCGGTCGACCGCGCCCCTGAGACCGGTCGACCGGTTATGCAAAATATTTTGAGATCTTTACTTTTCTTTACTTTTCTTTTCCCTTTTCTTTTCTTTACTTTTTCCCAATTACTATAAATAGGTTTTTTGTTGTAATAATCAGATATACATTCATATATTAGGTTTCAGAGAGTTGTAGGTTAGGGTTTGGTTTTTGAAGAGTTCTTCTTCTCCCTCTTTTGGATTGACACCCTTTAGGGTTTGTAAGTTGCACTATTCATCTTCCCTACCAATAAATATAGTTTGTATTTCTTCATTTATTGATTTCTAGTTAATTTACAAGCTTTATAATTTAGGTTTACATGCTTTATTTACATGCTTTGATTTACATGCTTTGATTTGTTGCTTTCTAGTTAATTTATAAGCTTTCTAATTTAGGTTTACATACTTAATTTACAAGCTTTGATTACTTGCTTTCTAGTATAAATTTACCGTGTTTATTTAGTGCTTTCCATTTATCGCATTTTTAACATGCTTTCTAGGTAATTTAAATTAGGTTGTGTTTGAATTGAACTCACTCAAGTTGACGCGTTCCTTGGCTTTAGTGATGGTGTTTATGGGTTTATTTCGGGTGCGTTGTCCTAGTTATTGCGCCTAGGAGATATGGCAGGGCATATCATGTATGTCCCGTGCTTACGACCTTGCATGTGCAATTTTCGGGATATTTGTTGATTCCAAAATCTTATTAGGCTTTTTATGCGGATTTAGGGGCGTGACAACCCTTGATTCAATTAACTGTCGAAACGAGACGCATTCTAAATAACTCATCGACCCATGTATCCATTTTATACAAATTAACTCGGGTGAGGGATATTCGACGCAAACAACCTATAGTTTTATCGCTTTGTTAATCTAGTTTCAATACCCTTGCCTAGAATTAATCTTTCCCTTTCATGCATCTTTTCCTTTTTAGTTTGTAATTCACCTTTTTCACTTTTATTTCGTAATATTAAATCAATTGAATTCTAGCATCTCGTCCCTGTGGATTTTTGATACTCGACTTATCGCTGTGCTTGCCTCGCAAGTGTAGTCATAATTTTGGTTTGTTTGTATAGTCGCGGCGAGACAGAAAACAACGACTGTGCACTTACACGCGCACACTTCTCGCGTGCTATCAAAATGGCGCCGTTGCCGGGGACTACTGTTTTAGACTTTATTTGATTTAGTATTTCGTAGTATTTTCTTTCTATTTGTATTATTTGCTAACCTTTTTGCAGGACTTCCACATTTGAGCACTTAGAAATGTTCGAATTTTTTCCGCACGCACTTACATTGTGGAGTCCGCCACTTCGAGACATTTTTGGGGTAAGCATATCTTATTCCAATTCTTTCGGTAATCATTGTTATAATTCTCAAAATTCTCACAAACCTATGACTTTCGGTGAATACCTAGAATCCTAAAGTATAACAAATTCAAATACGACTTTGGGCGAGTATAACGAAAGCCAAAATTTAGATTACTGTAATTTTGATGATGATGACAATGATTTTGGGCCTTTACCTCCTTATAATAGGAATTTTGAAAGGAATTCGAATAGTTTTCAAAATTCCTATCATAATGATTTTTCATTTCAGTCAGATGGTAATTTTTAAAGTTCCCATTTTCATGCACCCGCACCTCGACCCATGACATTTGGTGAGGGTTTGCGTATGTATGAAAATGATAAAATTGAAAATCGCTATCGGGAAGAAAATCATTTGTGGGAACATGAATTGGATTTATTATTTGAGTCTGACGACGATTTTGCTTCCGAGACTTTCGAGGTCAAGGAATGTTTTGAACCAAATGAGGTACTTTTACCTACTTTGGAACAAACCATTCTAGACTTTTCCCATCTCGTAATAGATATTGAAAGTGAGGATGAAAACGACATAATATCTATTTGCAATGAAATGATTTCTTCTTTGGCCCCCAAAGAAGAACATTTCATTGAAAATGATATTATTTCCTTCGAAACTCAAACTTCATGCGATGATGATTCATCTCATGAGTCTGAATTTCTTTCATCCCCATTTTCATTCTCTATTATCATACCAGAACAAGTACCCGATGATTCGATTTCAAACTTTAATGTTTTAAACCTTTTTGCCGATGAGGAGTACTTGCTTAAGTCGCCTTCCATGATTGCATCTTTGCCTTTGTGTGCGCCGCCTCCCATTCCAATTTCAAAATCATTTGGAGGATATTCGTCTTTTCTCGATCCCCACTTTTTTTTGTCACCCGTTCAATCCAAACCCCCTATCATCCCTAATATACCCATATATACCCTCGTCCAGGCTGAGGGTGTCCTCCTCCCAGATGAGGGCTCATGCCTAGGACGATTCCAATGACCATGGCTCAGACGACCCTTCAAGGGGTTGATCCCCTCATCATGGCTCACATAACCCTTCAAGGGGCTGACCCCCTCATCATGGCTCAGATGACCCTTCAAGGGACCGACCCCTCGGCATGGATCAGACGACCCTTCAAGGGGTCGACCCCTCATCATGGATCAGACGAACCTTCAAGGATCCGACACCTTATCATGGCACAGATGACCATTCAAGGGACCGACCCCTCATCATGGTTCAGAAGACCCTTCAAGGGGTCGACCCCTCATCATGGCACAGACGACCCTTCAAAGGGCCGATCCATCATCATGTCTCAAATGACCCTTCAAGGGGATGACCCCTCATCGCTGCCTGGATGACCCTATGAGGGTACGATAGTACGAGGACCATACCAGGCCAGGTTCGCTGCTAGTAGGGACTTTGCCCTCGGCCTCACATCATAAGCCGAGGGTGACATCATCATGGTGCGTGACTTGGTAGATGCATGGAACAGTGCACGTGAGACTCATATAGCACGTGGACTAGACCGTTATAACAATATCATCCCCTCACGTGAGGTAATATTATGTCATCATTAATCACTAGTGGCACAGCCAGGTGTTAGTAGGGAATTATCTAGATCATCATTCACATGCTCCATGCATGCTTGGGGGGTACACTGCACCACCCAAGCCTTATATATACTTATCACCTTCAACCCTGTAGGGGGATCGATAATAGTAACCCTAGCTAATACTCTTCTTGTACACACAGTAGTGAAGAGAGCGTGAGATTATGTTCATTGTATCCAAGGCCATTAGTGCCCATACTTAGTGGATCACACACTCACAGTGAACGTAGGTCTGATTGGCTGAACCACTCTACATCATTGCCTTATTCCTCTTATACTCACCCCCTTCTACATACTTATGCATATATATCTCTATGTCTTCCATTGTTATCACTATTTGAACTCTCCACCTCTTATTTGGTGGTGCTAAATATTAGCATCATCAGTTTGGCGTCGTCTGTGGGAACGAGAAGACATCTCTTCCTTTATACAGCTTGACCTCACCAAGCACTTTGGTGGTGAACCAGTTCTCCCCCTTTGTGGAGATATTTCCCCATTGAAAGATACCCGTTAAGGTTCTCAAGCTCATCGATCTTTTGATCATTTAGCTCTTCACATCTCAAACATATGGCACCGGAGATGCTACCACCACCACCTCCTCCACCGGATAGTGGAGTAGGACGTAGTTTCGGTTAGGAACCACCTCAGTCTGAGATGGATGATGTGGCGACCGACTTGAAGTCTTTAGCAGCAAGCCAGTGGATTATGCAGGAGCAATTTATAGATCTTAGCCAAAACATATTAAGACCTCCAGGAGTCTCATCGGAGATGATTACTCCGGTAGCAGCTCCAGGACAGCACGAGGCCAAGGGACCACCCCAGGCACCACGCAAAGACTTGCCACCTCCACAACGACGGAGGGATGTTGCTGACCCTCGGCGTCTATGCCTGGGGAGGCAAGGAAACCCTTGCCCGGAAGACAAATATGATGATCTAGAGGTGGAAGAGGCCCCCATAGAGTTATAGGAGCCGTATGAGGTCTCTAACAATACTATGCGACCTATCCATGAGAGCAGAGGGAAGTGTGGAAGGAAAAATCTCGACGATCGCCCGAGAGGATCTGCTTTCGATCGTCTGAGCAGGGGGTCGGCCTTTGAAATGCTAGGCCAGTAAATGACCTACAGGAAAAATTATCCCGATTGAGAAGTGTTGCGAGGTCCAAGAGGGAGGCCGCAGATGGCCGACCGCACAGGGTCCGACCCCATGAACGGGACGACGGCTAGGGGGAAGTAAACAACCGACACAGGCCTGCCGCAGCAGAACCCGCCGTCCACCTCAAAGAGGCAGCAGGGGATAATATCGGCCAAGCCAACCCTACGAGGCCCTGGAATGACTCGATCCAAAGGCTGGAGGATAAAATTGGTGACATCCTAAAGAGTCGGGATCCTCTTCAGAGAGGATACTCCATAGACTCACCCTTTATGGAAAAGATAGTCAACTTTCCAACACCATCCAAGTTTAAGCCACCTATGGTCACCCCAAGATATGACGGGAGTACCAACCCTGTACATCATATTGAGATATACCAATCAGCGGAAGACATATACTCTATCTCAGATGAGATGAGGTGTCATGCCTTTTCTGGCACTCTGATTGGGGCTGCACATGTCTGGTATATGTCTCTTCCAAAGAACTCCATTGAAAGTTTTAAGCAGTTAGCGGATTGGTTCATCCATAACTTTTGCTTTGGAGTGAGGCCACGGAAGAAGACCATACACCTGCTATATGTTAAGCAGGGGAAGAATGAGAGTCTGAGAGATTATATAGCCAGATTTAACAAAGAAAAGTTAGAGGTCGAAGACTATGAGGAAAGCATCTCCATGACATCCCTCATTAGAGAACTCCAGAAAGGGAATATTTTATGGAAGCTTGTTGAAGACCCTCCGAAGACGATGGCTGAATTGCTGTCGATAGCAGGAAAGATGATGAACATCGGAGAGGCGATGGCCGCAAAATACGAAGATGAAAAAGGAGGCACTAGTGTGGGTAAATACCATAAAAAGAATAAGGAGGGGAAGAAAAGGTTGGCAGATGACAAATTTGTTGACTATACCCCTCTGACGGTCAGCTGTGAGGACATTCTGAATGAGATAAAGAGCGATTGGTCCTTGAAGTGGCCTAAGAAGTTGAGGGCAACCCCTCACAAGAGGAACAAAAACCTGTGGTATGAATTTCACTAAGACCATGGCCATGTGATCGACAAGTGCTTTGCTATGAAAGATGAAATTGAAAAAAATTAAAAGAATGGAAGTTAAGGAAGTACATTGACAAGAGTACCTTCAAGAGGGGACGACCCCAAAAAGAAGAGAAGTGACATGTGTAGAGAAGATCCTCCAAATAGAAGGGACGACCCTTCAGATGACGAGTATGACCTGACCTCCCACCGACAGACGACCATGACCCTATCAAGAGACTTAATATGATCTCACTCGGTGTTGGGATGATCTACGGAAGACTAGCAGGAGGAGGGTCAGAGGTCGCAGACAGGAAGGCCCATGTAGCTAAAGCCAAGGGAGTGACAAAAGATGTGCATTCAACCTCTATGGAAGCAAAGTCAGATAGGAGGAAGAAAGTTTATATAGATACTCTGATAGTAGGGTTCTCAAGAATGGACTTAAAAGGCCTCTTAGCCCCACATAATGACCCTCTCATCATCACTACCAGGGTACACAGGTGCGAGGTGCCGAGGATCTTGGTAGATGGGGGTAGTTCTGTAGATGTGATGTTCTTGCCGTGCTTCAAAGCCTTAGGCCTCAGTCGTGTCAGGCTCGTCCCATACCATCACCCCTTGATTGGTTTCAGTGGGGAAAAAGGTCATCCTCTAGGAGTGTATGAGGCCGATGTTAGGATGGGGGACGAGTGGACGAGATGGCTTACTAAAAGGGTCAACTTTTTATGATGGAGAGTATGTCTTCTTAGCCTATAACATTATACTGGGGAGAGTGTCCCTCAAGGAATTTGAGGTTGTGTCGTCCATGGTTCATCAGATGATAAAATTCTCGACCCCTTACGTGGTAGGGGAAGTTCAGGGAGACCAGACGACAACACGGGAATGCTACTTTAATTTTGCCGAAGAAATAGAGGCGCACAAGAAAAAAACAACCACTTACAATATTGATACCCTCGACCCTAGGGACGAGACCAAGCTGAAGAAAGGAGAAGTCGCGGAAGAGGTAGAATTCATCATCCTCAGTGAGGATGAGCCGGAAAAAACCATCCAAGTCAGAAAAGCTCTGAAGATAGACATAAAGGAAGACCTCATGAAGTTGCTAAGGAGAAGATAGAGTGTCTCTTCATGGAGTCATGCAGATATGTCGAGAATCGACCCCGAAATCATGAGCCACAAGATCAACATGGTAGAGGGTGCAAAGATAATAAAGAAGAAGAGGAGAATTTATTCTCGAGAAAAGTATGAGGTCATTAGGGATGAGGTCAAGAAGCTAGAAGATGTAGAGTTTATCAGGGAGCTCATCTATCCCGAATAGCTATCCAATGCAGTCATAGTCCCAAGGCCAATGGGAAGTGGAGGATGTGCGTAGACTTCACCAACCTCAACAAACATTGTCCCAAAGACAATTTCCCTCATCCTCTCATTGATCAGATGGTAAACGCTACTGCAAGATAAGAGCTCATGAGATTCATGGATGACTATTCAAGTTACAACCAGATCTTCATGAGTCCTGAGGACTCAGAAAAAATTTCTTTCATTACCGACAAGGGGACATACTGTTATAGGGTCATGCCCTTTGGCCTAAAAAATGCGGGGATAACGTATCAGCGCCTTATGAATAAAATGTTCAAAGACCGAATCGGGAAGTTTATGGAGGTTTATGTAGATGACATATTGACCAAGAGTTTGAAGGCCGAGGATCATATGGACGACTTCGAGAGGACCTTCAACACGATGGACAAGTACCAAATGAAGCTCAACCCGACCAAATGTGTCTTCGGGGTCGGAACAGGGAAGTTCTTGGGGTTCATTGTCAACCAAAGAGGCATTGAGGCCAATCCTAAGAAGATAAAGGCCGTCATAGAAATGAAGACCCCCAAGACCATCAATGACATTCAGAGGCTCATAGGGCGAGTGGCTTCTTTGAATAGGTTTGTGTCTAGAGCAACAAACAGGTGTTTATCATTCTTCAGAATTCTCAAAAAGTCCTTTAAATAGAACGAAGAGTGTGACTAGGATTTTAAGGAGCTAAAGTCCTACCTAGGGTCTCCCTTGTTGTTGTCACGGTCGGTGTAGGGTGAATGACTACATGTGTACCTAGCCGTCTTAGAATCATCCATCAGCGCAGCCATTATGAGATAAGAGGACGGGGTATAGAAGCCCGTGTATTTCAACAGTAAGGCACTCCAGGGAGCAGAGCAAAGATACCCAAGGATGGAGAATTAGATTATGACTTAATCCATGCATCAAGAAAGATGGAGTCGTACTTCCAGTCCCATACAATGGTCATCCTCACCGACTCTCCTCTCAGGAAGGTCTTGCACAGGCCAGAAAAATTAGGGAGGCTAATGGCCTGGGCCATAGAGCTGGGAGAGTTTGACATTGTATATCAACTTAGGGTGTCCATTAAAGGGCAAGCATTAGCAGATTTTGTGGCTGAATTTACTTGGGAAGATGATGAGGTTGAAGATAAGATCCTCGAGAAGATAGATACACGGCAAGGCAAAATTTTTGACCCATCCGTAGAAAAGGCTGAGACAAGCACCGCTAGAGAAAAAGTTAACAAAAACGAAGAGGGGGTATATCTCTTTAGACGGGGTCCCTCACTGAGGGAAACTTCTCGGAGGAACAGGTTGTGTGGAACCGCTTTGTTGACGAGTCTTCTTGCGAGAGCGAAAGTGGGGCTGGATTAATTGTATCAGGACCCGAAGGCACAGATGTCGAGTACGCCCTGAGGTTCAACTTCAAAGCCTCCAACAATGAGTCTGAATATGAGGCCCTGATAGCAGACCTCTCCTTGGCTAAGTCTCTTAGTGTCTGCAAAATCTTGGTCCATAGTGATTCAAGACTAGTGGTGAATCAGATACCAGGAGCCTACAGGGCTAAGGATGAGAGAATGGCCAAATATCTTAAAAGGATAAAGGCACTATTGAAGATCTTCAAAGAAGCAAAGTTGAAGAGGATACCTATGCTTAATAACGGTCGAGCCGATGCACTTGCTAGGCTGGCCTCAGTAACTAGGACAGATATCAGGAGGACAGTCCCAGTGGAAATTGTTCTTCGATCAACGATTGAAGAGGATGAGGGAACACTTGGCTCTTACTTAAACATCAGCAGGGAAGCTTCATGGATGGACCCTCTAATCAGATACATTAAAGAGGGGGAGATGCAAGAAGAAAAATAAGAAAGGAAGAAGTTGAGATATAGAGCTATAAAATTCACTGTCATCGGAGACACCTTGTACAAAAAAGGGTTCTTGCTCCCCTTGCTCAGATGTGTGCACCCGTCTGAAGTCCCCCGCATCTTGCAAGATATGCACAAGGGGTCATGTTTAAGCCATATTGGGGGAAGGTCATTAGTAAGAGGATAGTGACCCAGGGGTACAGGTGGCCGACCCTAGGGAAAGACGCCACGACATACGTAAAAAAGTGCGATAAATGTCAAAGGTTTGCCACCATCCCTCACCATACCCATCATCCTCTTACCTCTATCACATCCCCATGTCCATTCACAGTGTGGGGAATCGATCTAGTAGGACCCTTGCCTAGGTCCATTAATAACTATCGATACTTGATCGTAGCAATTGACTATTTTTTAAAATGGGTGGAGGCTGAGCCAATGGTAATGATCACCGAGCAGAAGACCTTCCAGTTTATCTGGAAAAACATTATATAAAGATATGGTCTCCCCAACACCCTCATCTCGAATAACAGGACTCAATTCAAGAATACATCTCTAGATAAATACTGCGAAAGGGTCGGTGTCAAATAATTCTTTTCAACCCTAGAATAATGGGCAAATTAAAGTTACAAACAGAACAATTCTAGATGGGATCAAGAAAAAACTCGAGGAGGCGAAAGGAAGATGGGTTGAGGAGTTGTATGCTGTACTATGGGCCTATAGGATGACGGCCAAGAACCCTACCGGGGAAACCCCGTTCATCTAGCGTATGGCTCAGAAGCTGTCATCCCCACCGAGATTGGGTTTCCTACTCATAGAGTCCAAATGTATGACCCCTATAGGAATATGGAAGAAAGGAAACTTGATCTAGACTTGATCGAGGAGAGAAGAGAAGACGCTGAGATAAGGCAAGAAGACTATCAGTAAAGGACCACCAGGTTTTACAACCAAAGGGTGAAGCAAAGGCCAATCGCCATGGGGGACCTAGTCCTCAAAAAGACTTGGCAAAAGCCTAACAAGCTCCACCCAAATTAGCATGGCCCATATAGGGTCATTAATGAAGTTGTCCCTGAAACCTATAGACTAGAGAACCTTAAAGAGGAACCCTTTTCGAACCCTTGGAATGCAGATCATTTGAAGAAATACTATCAATTATGTAATGTCATATCGGACCACGGTTGTAATGAATGTGTTGCTCCAACAGAACACTTGGAATGTCAATGAGAATATTATATTAGCTCTTCATCCTGTGGTTGTTAATGATAGCATGATTAGGGTTATCCTTGTTAAACCACCCTCGGCTATGATGAGGGTGATTGGTGGGGACGACCCCTCATTCACCCTCAAGAAAGACGAGGGGGATTAAACCCTCGTCTATTATGAGGGAAAATGGTGGGGACGACCCCCTATTTACCCTCAAGAAAGAGGAGGGGGGACTTGGATTAATTGAAAACATCATTAACTTGGTGGTAACCACCCTCGACTATGATGAGGGCTAATGTTGGGGACGACCCTCCATTTACCCTCAAGAAAGACGAGGGGGTACTTAAAATTTAAAACATCATTTTGGTGGTGGAAACCACCATCGGCTATGATGAGGGCAAATGGTGGGGACGACCCCCCATTTACCCTCAAGAAAGACAAGGGGGGACGTGAAATAATTGAAAACATCATTTAGCTGGTGGAAACAACCCTCGGCTATGATGAGATAAAATGGTGGGTACGCCCCCCATTTACCCTCAAGAAAGACATGGGGGGACTTAAAATAATTGAAAACATCATTAACTTAGTGGTGACCACCCTCGGCTATGATGAGGGGTAATGTTGGGGACGACCCTCCATTTACCCTCAAGAAAAATGAGGGGGGACTTAAAATTTAAAACATCATTTAGTTAGTGGAAACCACCCTCGGCTATGATGAGGGAAAATGGTTGGGACGACCCCCCATTTACCCACAAGAAAGACAAGGGGGGGAGTTAATGGGAGGGTTAATTCAAAATATCATAAGATAAATCATGCATGGGGCAAGCATAGAAGGAAGGAAGAGGCATTATATTATAAACCAAGTGTTACAAATGCTTGTCCAATAAAAATAAAGTACAAAAATACATTTACAAGAAGAGGGTATTGGCTACAGATAGCCACCCTACTCAGCAGTATCAGCAGGCAAGGTTTCAACGTCAATCAGAGGAGTTTCTTCAGTGACCAAAATATGCCGATCCTCAGAGGCCCTGATGCCTTCAATGTGTACTTGAGACTCTATATGTCCTACAGCCTCGGATATCAGAGGGTCTTCCATCTCCACTACTTTAAGAGAGGGACGGATGGACGACACGGCGTCAGCAAATTTTAAGATGACCCACCGACAGGCCGTCTTAATTCACCTCTCCAGGTAATCAAGGCCAAAGCCCTGAAACTCATCTAAAATTTGTAAGCCTCCACGGTGTCGACCTCAGCTTTTTTGACTGCCTCATCAAGTTCTGCCTTGAATTGGGCCCCTTGGTTGGTCAAGACCTCTTCCTTTTATTTGATGAGGGAGTCTTTCACATTCAGGTCGGCCTCGTATTTCTTCGCCAGCTCATCTAGGACCCTTGTATGCTCAATCCTCGCACTCTCCAGCTCTTCCCTCGCAGTCTCTAGTTTAGTCTTCAGATCGGCCTCGTGCTGAATAGCTCTCTCGACCTCGTAAAACTTCTATTGATTCTTAGCCATCCACTTGGTGGCCGAGGTGAAGGTGCAGACAGACTGCACAAATAAACACATGTTAAAAGGGGCCGAGGGAACAGTTCATGAAATGGTGGTAAATAAAAAAGAATGAAGTCAAAAGAGGTGCCTGAGCCAAAGTGTGCAGACCGTAATCATAGACCTTGGCCGGGGGCATCCTTGATAAAAATTTATAATTCGCAGCCGAGTGTGCAGAAAACATTGAGGCTTTGGCTGCCCTCAAGTTGGCTATGAGGGATGAGGGTTCAGTTTTGAGGAAAACAAGATTTTGAGACCAATAGGCACCCATGCTTGAAGAAGAGATGGTCCCCTCGGTGTGTGCCTGAGATACCTCTACCCTCGCCTCATCCGTGAGTCAGGCCGAGAGCCCCCAGGAACTTCAGGCTCCTTCCTCTTGCGACTGTCAGCGGTCGACTCCACCTCTGTCGACCCTGCGGCCTTTATCTTTTTTGAAGGCTGCTGAGACTCTTTTCCTTTCTTCTTTCCCAAGCTAGATAGTAAACTTGGGGAAGTCATCTACCAGAGTTGATCAGATATATTTGCGGGACGACCTGAAAAGGGGATGATATATCAGAAAGATATAGTGGAAAAGATGAAACACTTGGAGAAAATTAAAAATTGAACAAAAATCTACTCACATAATTCTGTCAGCGGGCCGACCCTCAGACCAGCTTCTTTGAGGAAGCGAGGGGTCATCAAATCTTCAAATTTGGCAAGTTCACCATCCTTCCCTCGTTCCCTCCAGTAGTCAACAATGACCCTCTCCTCCAAGCAGAGTCCGAGGTCTGAATGGACTTTCATGGAGGGGTTAGACCATGCCCTTGGGACCCTCGGATTGTCTTCCATGGGCTTGTCCTCGGTGGGGAATTCCTAATCCCTAAAGATAAAGAAAAACCTTTTCTTCTAGTCATGATTGGAAGTCTGAGCTACGTGAAGTAGTTTGTTATCGGACTTCCTATCCCCCAAATGAAAATACCTAGGCTGCTTGGACGACGAGGTGATATTGTAACAGACTATGAACAAATTGGTTGAGGGCTCATCGGTGAAAGTATTCTTCCAAAGGGAGACATAGCATAGGATAGTCCTCCATGAATTGGGAGGAAGTTGAGAGGGAGAAACCCTAAGGGAAGACAATATGTCAAAGATAGAAGGGTATAGAGGGAACCTAACACCTACCCTTAGCATCTACTCGTAAACAATAATCTTTCCCTCGTCCCCCTGGAAGACCCTCTCATCTTCAGTTGGGACCCTCATACTTATATTGGACTGTATACCAAAGAGATGCCTCCATAATAAGAGGTCTTGATCCTTAATTGACAATACGTCAGTCGATGCATTAGAAGTGTCAACTCGACCATCATCATCAAAACTCTCATTATCGTCCCCAGATCCCTCAACCTCGTTACCTATTGGAGGACCATCTCGAAAGGCTACTTAAAAAGCAAGAGGGGACAGGGTTGTCACAAGGACAACCTCTGCATGATCTGTCCCTTTGGCCTATCGGCCTGGGCTAAAAGTCGATGTCTCTCTCCTCCCAGAAGGACCAGCACCCATCGACGATGATGCTCTCTCATTCATTTCCCCATCGTATGACTGACTCTCAATTGGACGACAAAATGACCCACAGGACTCAGACGGTATTATTGTGGCTAAAGGAACGGGAAAAATGGGTCATACCAAATTAGGGTCGACCCCTCGTCTTCGCTCGTCCTCCTCCTCTATTCGTCTAATCTTAGCAAAGAACTTCTCCCTCAAGGTTGGGAACTTATCGGCTAAATCGTAAAGTCTTCTAAGCATTAAGGGGAAGACCCTACACTTAAAGGAATTTATTTAAGCTAATTACAAACAAGTTCACAGTTGACTAAATTTGACTTTTGGATCAAATCTAAAGAAATGAAGAGTTTTTAGGTTTGAACGCTCAAGAACAGGAAGAAAATAGTTCACCGGAGAAGAATGCAGAAAAATGCAAGAAAGCCCTAGGAATGCCACAAGGGGGCACTAAATCACCATTGAATGATGGGGGATGAACTCTGAAGAACCTAAAACCTAAATGTTGCCCTAAACCACCACTGCAAGGTGGGTCTACTCGCCGAAAAAGAAAAGCAACCAAGAAAAGAGGGGAAACAAACCCAAATACAAGAAACAAAACGAAAATAGAAGCTAAAAGAAGAATTAGTGGAAAAAGAGTTACCTAAAGACAAAGATGATGGCTGAGCAAAGCTTGATATAGAAGAAATCGCAGAAATGGCGGTGTGAACTGGTAGGGAGTTAGAGAGACAAAGCTGGCGCGCGAAGAAGAAGAAGGAGAAGAAAAGAATAAATGTTTCAAAAATCCTTTATATACTTTGTTAATTAGTGGGGCTAATAATCAAGGCTATGCACAGCCCACGAGGAGAGGCATCCTTAGGGCACAAAGTCCCATGTTGAGTGTGCAGCTGCCACATCTGGGAAATAGAAATGATGATGGACACCTGATGATATACTTTACAGATGCCACTTATCCATCTAACCACCCACTTGAGAATTCCAAGGCAACATTACTCCTCAGCCATCTCAACAAACATCGATGGCTAAGGACTAGGGGGTGATTGATATACCCATATATACCCTCGGCCAGGCCGAGGGTGTCCTCCTTCAACACGAGGGCTCAGGCCTAGGACGAATCCAATGACCATGGCTCCGTTAAAGGAAGGACCTTGGCTCATACGACCCTTCAAGGGGATGACCCCCTCATCATGGCTCAAATGACCCTTCAAGGGGCCGACCCCCTCATCATGTCTCAGACGACCCTTCAAGGGGCCGACCCATCATCATGGCTCAGATGACCCTTCAAGGGGCCGACCCATCATCATGGATCATATGACCCTTCAAGGGGTTGACCCCTCATCATGGCTCAGACGACCCTTCAAGGGGTCGACCCATCATCATGGCACAAACGACCCTTCAAGGGGTCAATCCATCATTATGGCTCAGACGACCCTTCAAGGGGTCGACCCCTCATCGCTGCCTGGATGACCCTATGAGGGTACGATAGTACGAGGCCCACACCAGTCCAGGCTTGCTGCCAGTAGGGACTTTGCCCTCGGCCTCACATCATAAGCCGAGGGTGACATCATCACGATGTGTGACTTGGGAGACACGTGGAACAGTGCGTGTGAGACTCATATAGTACGTGGACTAGACCATTTTAATAATATCATCCCCTCACGTGAGGGAATATTATGTCATCATTAATCACTAGTGACACAGACAGGTGTCAGTAGGGAATTATCTAGATCATCATTCACATGCTCCATGCATGTTTGGGGGGTACACTTCACCACCCAAGCCCTATATATACTTGCCACCTTCAACCCTATAGGGGGATCGATAATGGTAACCCTAGCTAATACTCTGCTTGTACACACAGTAGTGAAGAGAGAGTGAGCTTATGTGCATTGTATCTAAGGCCATTAGTGCCCATACTTAGTGGATCACACACTCACAGTGGACGTAGGCCTGATTGGCTGAACCACTCTACATCATTGCCTTATTCCTCTTATACTCACCCCCTTTTACATACTTATGCATATATATCTCTATGGCTGCCATTGTTATCACTGTTTGAGCTCTCCACCTCTTATCTGGTGGTGATGAATCTTAGCATTATCATGTAACACCCCGCCCGCCCGGGGAGAGCGAACGGAGCGCTAGTGTGATAAAATAAATCCAAATCCGCAAGTGATAAGGTATAGAGCATCTAAATAAACCCATAATAATATAAATCCACTAATCTCAATCTCTTCAATTACAACAAGTCTCTCGAATTAAAATTACAATAACTAACTCGAAATAAAATAAATCCCAATGCTCTATACATCAAAATAAGTAAATACAAGTCTTCTCAAATGTATTAAAAATTCTTCCCAAAATATCCAAGATAAAATCAATCTCCAAAAATCCATAGCGCCCAAATCCACGCTAACCTGCCACTAAAAGAAAATATGGGGAAGTATACAATACGACAGGAAAGATGCTCAACAAATATATATTAACGATGAATAAAACGTAACAACGCGAGTACGAATATTCAAATCAAAATGCAAATCTCAATAGCATTTCATCATTATAATTTTTCAACAACACATCAATGGGTCACCAGGCCTCACCACATCCGTATATGCTTTATCAAGCCATAGCCCGAGAAACATAAATTTTGGCGGGTGCCCAACATCCGTGTCATATTAAAATCTCATGACAATGTGCTCATCAATAATATAATGATACCACATGAATCGAAATAATTCCAAAAATTATTTTTCCAGATTTCAACGAATTTAACAATTCAAATAGGAGTACAATAATCATATGAATTCAAAGAGAATGACACTCGCGAGATTTAAGGAGCATATTGTGTAAAACCCCATACCTCAAACCATGATGAGAAACCAATTATCACATCCTCAAGATCAACACAAAAGATCTACAGAAGCTCCTCCAAGAACCTCCACAAAAATAGCCCCAAGAACACCTCTAATCTAAGGTTGGAACTCACAAATCTCAAGGGCCAAAATATATATAAAAAGAAGAGCAATATAAAATATATTTGCTGCCAAAATGTGTGCCAGAAGTATGTTAAAAGGCTTGCCCACGACTTCCTTTTATAATGCAAAGAAATGAAGAGTTGGAATCAAAAAGACTCCTTTAAATAAGGCAAAGAAATGAAGAGTTGGAAGTCAAAACAACTCCAAGAGTTAAAAATATTTAAAAATCATTTTAAAATCTATTTTAACTCCATTTTCGAAATCGTTTGAAATTCTCGCCTTTAAAAATAATAACCAACATATTTGAGCAATAAAAATAATTTTATCAAAAACTTTATTTTCCTCCATTTTTCAAAAATTAATTAAAATAGCCCAAAATTACGCGGGTTGTTACACATCAGTCCCCCCAAAAATTTTAATTGGAAATGGTTCATTTCTTCCGCCTTACACATGACTTCTGTTGTTCAAACGGAATTCATATTTTTTGGAAGGCATGCTTGTATGTGAGGGTACACCGGTTATCCTCCAAAGTCAATTTTTTTCACGGTCGACCCTCAGCTATTTAGACTTCTAGTGTATAGTTAGTGTGAAGCCTAAATAGTAGGTTGTATATAGTTAGCTTTTTATTCTTTCTTTTTATCTTTTATCTCCTTTTTAATTTAGTTTAGTGTAATTAGTTAACTTTTCGTTATTTGTTTTTGCTATGCTCGGTACTAACTTGTTATGTAGATTCTTTAGACTTGTTGTTATGGGGATCGCTCCACTTTTGGGTAATATCGCTCTTTTCCTCTCTTTAACTTGGTTCTTAATTCACATTGAGGACAATGTCAATTTTTAAGTTAGAGGGTGTGGGATATTCTATCTATTTCACATTTTAGTCCATGTTTTTGCTCACATGTTAGTTACTTAGTAGGCTTTTCTTAGAAAAATTAAAAAAATTCAAAAAGATTTTCTTTCTTTTTTCTCGTTTTTTGGGCATTTTGCCTTTGTTTCTGATGATAAATTTCAATAATTGACCGATCCATTAGACAACCCAATGATGCATGTTCTTGATTTTATAAGTTATTAGACTTTAGTCTCAACTATTGATATTATGAACAACTTCATGAATTAAACTTTAATCCCATGAGCACATGCACTTTTATGGTTATATTGATTTGGTTTAAAAATTTTATAACTCGGTAATCTTTTGTTGCATTGTATATACTTACACCGAGTAAGCTTTGTACCTTTCGTCATTTGTTTGTGTTATACACTATTCTTTTCTCATTGAAAACGTTGAATTCTTCGGTAATCTCACTACTCTTTCATTTAACCGTTCATTAATTGAGTTCATACATGAAATGTGTTACTTGATCATGATTTTCATATATTGTTTTGATTCGAGAATTGCGTAAACTTTGTGAAATGATCATAGGCCCTCTTTGTTATATCACCCATATTAGCCTTGACCTCACCATTATATGTTTTCCCTCGTTAACCCCTTTGAGCCTAAATATAGCCTTTCGTTTCATAACCCAAATCCCATAACCAACTCCGCATTTGAGTTTTAAACCATACATACACTTTCCATACCTTTGTTTGGAATGGTGCTTGGGATTGAATGATGTTATTGTGATGTCGGTTGCAATTTAGGCATATGAGAGTTTGAAAAGTAAAGAAAAGAGAAATGAAAAAAGTAAAGAAAAAGAGAAAGCAAAAAGAAAAAGAAAACAAAAGAAAAATGAGAAAGAAAAGAAAAGAAAAGAAAGAGAAAATTGTAAATGTTGTGTGTATAGTTCATTAAGCTTTGATTACTCTCCCCGATGATATATCTAATGCCTTTTTGGAACTTGTTTTCCAATTTTGATATTTCCCGCATTTTCCCATTATCTCGAGTTTTCATCCCGAACACTTTGAATCCGTACATACATTCCTTAATTTCATACCCTATCCAAACCTACATTACATCCCTATTAAAGTCCTATGTGATCTTAAGTTGATGTAATTCAAAAGTCATAATAGTTTTGATAATCTTTGAAAATGCATTTCGCCTCTTTTAGTGTGCAGGTATCTTTCATTGAGATTACAATTTTTCATTTTATATATAGCGTTCTTCTTTTGTGACATGTGTGCGGCCAAGTTTCCATTTGCATTTACTCTTTATGCCCGCATGTTCAGTGTGTTAACTCCCTGTTTCGAGTGAATTCACTTGATGAGTGTAATGCCCATGAGTATTGAATGTATGCTTGCTTTAACGCTTATCCGGTTTATATATGTTTTTAATCAAATCACACTTTGCATGTGCTTGCTCCCCTCCCACATTTTAAAGTTTCAATTCTATGAGGTGCATTCTATAATGTTAATGATTCGGACTTTTGTTTGAATCCGTTAAATGTGCTAATAATGTGTATGAAATCTTTTTCGCTTTTGTTGGGCTTTTCGCATGTTGGTTTGGGCATATTTTGAGGAAACCATTTGATGTTTGTGGGTATTATCCTTGAAAACCCTCACGAGATGACACTCGTCCACTAGGGTGACCTAGGCGTTTAACGGCTTAATGCATACGCTAAATGCAATCGTGCTCCCTATGAAAGTGGCATTTATATTTCGATGCATATATACGTCTTGTACCGCCCTCTATGGTTTGGTTTTGTTTGTTTCTTTACTAGGGACTAGCAATGTTTAAGTTAGGGGGTGTGATTCGTATCAAATATTGCATATTTCTCCCCTATATATTTATGCATTCTAGAACTTTTACAGTCCTAAATGCCTATATTTATGCTCATTAACCAGATAACCTTGGATTTGGATATATACATGTTTTGTAGGGGTTAATTGTGCTTTTCGTAGGTATTGGAATGCTAAAAGTGAGGATCCATTGCATTTCGGAGAAGTTCCATCATCGGACACTACTTCAAGGGCATTTTAGTCAATTCACATTTCTTATCTGGCTCATGGAAATTCAACGGATGCGTAGTTCATTGAGTTAGCATCGCGTGGCCACAAACGGTGCGTCATGGAACAAGGATTGCAGAAAAGGTTCATTCAGGACGAAGAAGATATGCCCATTTCCATGATACCCACAAACGGCCACAAACGGTTCATTGACTTTTGAGTACGAACGGTTCAATCCTTTTTGCAATCCGGTTCAAACGAAAAAAATTGACTTTTGAGTACAAACGGTTCAATTCACAAACGGCCACAAACGGTTCATTGAGGACGAAGAAGATATGCCCATTTCCGTTATTGGACTTTTCCCCCTCTTCATGGAACAAGGATTATAGAAAACAGAGTACCGGTCGACCGCGTCCCTGGGACCGGTCGACCGCGGTTTGATATTTTTTCCGTGGGAAGGAGATAGTGGGCTTTTTCCTAAGGGACCGGTCGATCGCGCCCCTGCGACCGGTCGACCGGTTATGCCAGATATTTTGAGATCTTTCCTTTTCTTTTCTTTTCCCTTTTCTTTTCTTTACTTTTTCCCACTTACTATAAATACGTTTTTTGTTGTAATAATCAGATATACATTCATATATTAGGTTTTATAGAGTTGTAGGTTAGGGTTTGGGTTTTTGAAGAGTTCTTCTTCTTCCTCTTTTGGATTGACACCCTTTAGGGTTTGTAAGTGGCACTATTCATCTTCCCTACCAATAAATATAGTTTGTATTTCTTCATTTCATGCTTTCTAGTTAATTTACAAGATTTCTAATTTAGGTTTACATGCTTTATTTACATGCTTTAATTTCTTTCTTTCTAGTTAATTTACAAGCTTTCTAATTTAGGTTTACATGCTTTGATTACTTGCTTTCTAGTGAAAATTTACCGTATTTATTTACCGCTTTCCATTTATCTCGTTTTTAACATGCTTTCTAGGTAATTTAAATTAGGTTGTGTTTGAATTGAACTCACTCGAGTTGACGCGTTTCTTGGCTTTGGTGATGGTGTTTATGGGTTTATTTTAGGTGTGTTGTCCTAGTTATTGCGTCTAGGAGATTTAATGGAGCATATTATGTATGTCCCGTGCTTACAACCTTGCGTGCGCAATTTTCGGGATATTTGTTGATGCCAAAATATTATTAGGCTTTTTATGCGGATTTAGGGGCGTGACAACCCTTGATTCAAATAACTGTCGAAACGAGATGCATTCTAAATAACTCGTCGACCCATGTATCCATTTTATACAAATTAACTTGGGTGAGGGATATTCGACGCAACAAACCTATAGTTTTATCGCTTTGTTAATCTTGTTTCAATACCCTTGCCTAGAATTAATCTTTCCCTTTCATGCATCTTTTCCTTTTTATTTTGTAATTCACCTTTTGCACTTTTATTTCGGAATATTAAATCAATTGAATTCTAGCATCTCGTCCCTGTGGATTTTCGATACCCGACTTAGCGATGTGCTTGCCTCGCAAGTGTAGTCGTAATTTAGGTTTGTTTGTATAGTTGCGATGAGATAGAAAATAACGACTGTGCACTTACACGCGCACACTTCTCGCACACTATCACTAATCCTACTTTCATAAAGCATGAAATATTGAATTAGTTACAAACATAAAATTTTGAAGTTTTCAAGATGAAAGTTCGTGTTGGAGACTAGTTTTGGCCTTTATAACATCACAATTAACTTGAGGAGAAAACTAGATAATTATAGATATGTGAGTTAGGTTTCCAACATAATAAATGGTGCATCAAACAAACATTCTAGTGAGAAGATATCGTCTTTATACGAACAGGTGTAAAGTAGTCATTTGGCCTTAAATACTATTTTGTCTTAAATGGCGCCACATGCTATATTTTGATTGAACTAAGGGGGGTGCCCTTATGCCGACTTATAACCCTTGAAATAATCTCCTCCTTCAACATATTTCAGCCGTGGAAGAGTTTTATCCTAAGGAGAGAGAATCGGGAAGTTTACGAAGAAAGGGCGAGGAGAAGTTGGAGAAAAAATCATAACAAATTATGTAAAAGTCCCTAAGGAGGGGAAGAAGAACCGGTTGAAAAAGTGTCGAACAAAGGAAAACAAAAAGCCTAATAAGTTGCCAATATAAGTGTACTTATGATTTGTTTCATATATAAATATGAATATAGCTCTAAGAGAGGATTTGTTTGAATACTTCGGTATTCAGGATTTGTTTGGATATTAAAATATCCAGGATTTGTTTGGGTCTTATGATCCAGGATTAGTTTGAATACTTTGGTATTCAGTATTTGTTTGGATATCAAATATCCAGGATTGTTTGGATCTTATGATCCAGGATTGGAATTGGACAAAGATCCAATGATTTGATTTGTCTTATGATAAGGATTTGTTGGAACTTATGTTCCAGGATTTGTTATTGCCAATGGGCAGGATTGTTTGGATTTCATATCCACAGATTTGATATAAAATTGTTATTTCATGGCAGGGCATGATTGTTTGCATTTATATCCAAATATTCGATATAAAATAGTTATTTCATAGCAGGGCAGGATTGTTTGCATTTATATCCACAGATTCGATACGAAACTGTTATTTCATAGCATGGCATGATTGTTTGAATTTTATATCCACATATTTGATATAAAACTATTATTTCATAGCAGGGACGGATTATTTGTATTATATATCCACATATTTGATATATAATTATCATTTCATTATAGGGAAGGATTGCTTGGATTTATATCTAAAGATTTGATATAGAATTGTTATTTCATAGCAGGGCGGGATTGTTTGAATTTCATATCCATAGATTTGATATAAAACTACTATTTCATAGCAGGGTTGAATTATTTGAATTATATATCCACATATTTGATATATAATTGTCATTTCATTATAGGTAAGGATTATTTGGATTTTATATCTAGAGATTTGATATAGAATTGCTATTTAATAGCAAGGCGGGATTATTTGGATTTTATATCCACAAATTTGATAAAGAACTGTTATTTCATTTCAGGGAAGGAGTACCTCACTAAGATTAATGCTTACGGGTTATATTTTAACATTTTCAGGTTTGTACGCTGCCAACTAGGATATCATATGATCGGTTATTTGAGAGTTGCACAGTTAGAAAGATCTGGGTATTAGACATGGGGATTTTGTCATTGTCTCACTGAGGTTTTACTACACTTGCACATCTTATATATTGAGTTAGCATGGGTTGATTTGATGATTGTAATATTTAATCATAGTCAATCATAGTATAGCATGTTCATTTGATTATGACTCTGATGTTAATTACGTTATGGTACAAAGAACATGATTACGTTTATTATACATGGAAAAAAATATTGATAAATGAATTATATTTTGAATAGATGAAAGATTATGATTTAATTATAATACAAATTAAATGATTTGAATGGATTTAGGTTTAGGGTGTGACAATCTTGTTAATGTTAAGCCGGTTAACTAGTTCGATTAAAAATCCCCGCTTACAATTACCCATCCATAAACTTGTCCGTATTACACACTTATTACATTATTGTAATCCTGACATTAACAAGTCAATTTTAATATTTCATTACCATATTAAGTTCCCACACACTTAAGTTATTCTATGATATCACCATCTTCCTCATCTACTCACAAGCACAGTAGATTAAACATATGTATATATATCTTATCACACATAATATATATACTAATAAGTCACCCCACATAAAATATATGGTGTAGGCATACTCTGCTATCTAGTCCTCGTACATCTCGTACATAAAAGGGAAATACTAGTTCAGAAACACTCTCGAGCTGTATTAACAGAAAACACACATATTAGAGGCGAATCATAGTTCCAAGTCACTAAGAAGGATGCACATACCCTCACTCCCCTTAGGATCCTCTGCTCTATCACTCATAGATAGGTTGTACCAAGGTTCTATGTTCTAGGGTACAAGTCAATATCCCCCCAATGGACACACAGATAAGACTGTCCCGGTGCAGAAACCTCCGTGATAATAAGTAGCTCGGATACGATTTTTCACATAGAATATTCATACAATAGATACATTTACCCACACATATGTATATATTGATTTCAATTAGGATAGGTACACTCACGACCTACGCACATATGATCCGTACGTAGCATATAACTCTCAACTATCATACGTAACATATAATTATCGTAATCACCTCCGTAATATAATATAAATTACCTTTCCCAATCTGCAAAAAGGTTACTAAGTCACCCCCACAATGCCTTTGGTTATTTCAGTAGCTATAATCGCCCCCTTACTACTGGTCCTAACCTTAAGTAATTATATTACCAATTTAAACCCCGAGTTATATAGTTTCCAATCGTAACTCGCTCGGTGAAAAATTGTATATTTATCGTTTAATCCCATTCATAATAATGTTTTCGGGGCCTTAACTACGACCCTATTGACCTTCCCTAAGTCTTATTATATACAATTAATCAACACCAATGATCTGAGAAGGTTGGGGTTGAGTCAAACCATAAAATAAAAATACTTCACAATTTCTAAAGGAGTCGATCGATTGAAGGAAATAGTCGATGGATCGACTGGGTTGATCGATCGACATTCTTGAGTCGATTGATCGATCGAACAGTTATTGACCCAGAATTCTGCATTTTAATACCTACGGGTTTCTTCCATTTTAATCATCAAAACTTCAATTAAAATGTCCCAAACTCCCAACCAAACATCACAAACATTATATAAACAGTTATGGATGATTTCTAACGTATAAAATTCATTAATTCTCCAAGAATCGTCATCAAATGGGTTTAATTCAAGAATTTCTCACTTAAACCCTAGTTTATCCTACTTTGTGAAGAACTCCATTATTTCTCAGATTTTTATTTCTACTGGGCATCAAAATTTCGTGGTTAATGTTCTACATCCATCAAGGAAGTTAACTTAACAAGATTCATACCTATTATGTAAATTTAATCTTCCAAACAACATTAAATCTTCATGAAAACATGTAATTATTCATCTTAATCTAACATGGATGTCTTATCAACACAAGATTATCAAGATAGATACTTACCTGGGAATTGAAGGTTTGAGTTGTAGAAGATGATGGGTATATTTACATTCCTCGTTCTCCGATCTACGCGTTGGTGGTGGAATTGGTGAAAATGGTGTAGGATTGATGGTTCTCCCCCTTTGAAACCTCCTCTTTTCTCTCTTCCTTAGCCTCTCTGCAACTCCAGTGTTTCTAACCCTCGAAGACTCTAATTCTCATCAGATATTACCCTCTAATTTTCGTAGGTTTAATTATCACAAAAATCTAAATGACCAAAATACCCTCCCGAGGTGTCGATTAGGTCTTAAATTGCCCCGGGATCCAAACTAAACCTCTGGGTACACTATTCTGACTATCTCGACCCTTTCGAACCCAATAGTGCACTCGAAATGGTCATACGAGTTACTTAAACATAATTTACTTCATTAATCCATTAAATTAGTCCCGACACAACTCACATGCGCGTCCTGACATAATATACCAAGCTGTCGTATTTCTCACTCTCGACAATTTATCAAATTTCATAATTTCATATTATGTATTCACATAGTAATATTCCATCAATAAGTATTAACCCTTGGCATGCTAGTTAATATTTATTTTAATTCAGATTAATTAACAATTAAATTATCACATTTTAATTCAATTAATCCGACAATAATAATTAATCCCATAATTATTTAAATCATAAAAAATATGGGGTGTTACAGGATTGTGGTATAATCCCTTTTTTTGAACTTTTTATTTTCGTAAATATATGTGAATGCATGTATGATAATAAAAAGTGTGGAGTCCCGTGACCACGCAGTCGTATTTTCAAGCCTATTTCAAACTATTTGTAAGTTTTAGTCGTATTCTTGAATCGGGAGTCCCGTGACTATGCGGTCAGTTTCTACGTGCTATGTTGATCCCGTGCGTGATGTTTGTTCCTCTTGCGGGGCTGTTTGGGGGTTGTTTTTTATTTTTTTCCTTCAACGACATGTTTTCAAGCCTAACTCGATCAAAGGCTGTGGTTTTTATCGTGGTGGACTCTATAAGCATCATAAATTAGGTCGGTCAAAAGACGATGTACTAAAGAATCGTTCACGCCTTCCACTCAATTGGATTCTATCATGCGGTCTTATGCCGATAATTCTTTCGAAACATATGGTACATTATTTTCCCCAAGGAATGTCCATATCTTATAGTCTTGCATCATACTCTACATTAGTAAATGCAATTCAACGTCTTTCAAAGACTTAAATTTTCCATTTATACAACGGTTGCATGGACACGGAATCTTATCACTATTAAGATCTATATTTGCATATTTAATTAATTCCCGAACACCCTTCACATGATTATTAGATAGTTTGTGACTTTCTTCCATTTACTCTTCGTATTGTGCGAAATCCATTAATTAGTCTTAAAATTTCAAAACAAATTTAAAGAAAATTCATTAAACTCGATTAAAAAGAAATATTACAATGAAATTCATTCAAAGTAAATCCATTCAAACGAAACAGATGTTACAACCAAATTCATTAAAATATTACAAATTTGTTGAAAAAGAAAACATTATTCAACACGTAGGATTGACCAACAAATTAACTCGATAAGTAATAAAAGCATTTGCATAATTTGAGAACAATGGACCTTTCCCATCGTCAATGCACACAGGCTCATCTCCATAACAAGAGTATATTTTGTTGACCAAAATTTAAGCTTCACCCATCACCAAAAAAAATTGTGAACATCCGTTACAACCATTATGGAAATAAGAGTGCACGTGCCAATAACCCTGGTATCAATCAAGTTCGTATATAATACACCTCACCAAAGTCAGCATGAGTGGGTGAGGATTATGCATGGAATGTTCTAGGTATAGGCATTTATAAAGGAAATAATTTCGGAGGAGGCACTTAAGAGGGAAATGTTCTAGCATGAGGCATTTGGGAGGGGAATGTTTCAGGGGGGAGGGGATAGGGGAATGTTTGAGGTATCTGAGGGGGGTAACCTTTTTATTGACTTAAGAGTTGGACCAACCTGTGGATTTTATTCGTCGGGAGTGCCAAGTCCTTCTGAAGCTCTGACACCTCTCCCTTGAACTTAACACCTTCTTCCAACTCCCTCGCCACTTCACCCCTCACTGAATGGATCTCGTCTAATAAATGTGCATTATGTTGTAGTACTTGGCATACGTTAGCACACACTTCTTGTCCTCCCCGTATGATCCCTCCCAAAGACATTAGTTAGGGTATTTGATTGAATGTCATTGGGGCTACACTCAGACTGACTATTGGACATGCCATCTATCATTTCCTGTAACATAATATTATATTTAGTACTATGATTTTAACAATAACAATATTATAATGTGTATATATATGATAACTAAAATCAAACTCACAAACGTTGGCTCCAGTTTTCCTGGGAATTTAGTAGTCCCTTTTTCCCATCGAGTATGAAAGTACAAGTTGACCCGATTAGAGTCTTTACATTCTTTCGAAGTCCCCTTGGTCCGTTCTGCCCATTCACCCTTAATATAATCATAATATTTTTCCCTGAGTTTGTGGACATCGAACTTTTTGGATCTATGCATCTTATTTCTTACACTCTCATTCAATTTTCCTTCCCTGGCCTCATTCTCCAATAAATCATTCCATTGGTCAATAGGCATTTCAATATTTTGGGTAACTTTTCCTTTTAACAATAAAATATCAGAACTCATTGCCTTTTTGGTGAAAAATATCTTCCAAAGGTTCTTCCGATAGGTTTTCAAAGCATCAGCTACTTTAGAAAGAACCTTTGGCTTTGAACCGGTTGGGAATGAAAATGTCTTATTAAGTTGCTCCCAAACGTCATCCTTTAAGGCAGGATCAACCTTTTTCCAATAGTCTGCGCCCCTATAAAATGTATACCTCCAAGAATATATATGACTGAGTAATCAAAACCACAATTTCGTATACCTCTATAAAATGTTCATGATGATTCCAACGACTTGAATCTCGAACATGAAGCTCGATCACCAACACATATTCAAATGATCATTTGAGGAAAATGTGGATGTAGAGTTCGATTGGTAGCAACGGTTTGTAATGGGATATGCAAAAATACCTAAGATATGAGCAATCATAAAAACTTTCTCTTACAAAGACACAATAATTTAAGTTCATTTTAATTTAACTAAACCTAAAATTACTATTTGTCCACCAATTGTGCAATTCTTCCACCAATTTGTGTTCACCCAAATAATAACCATTTAAGGAAGGGGTGAACACAACCACAACAAGTTAACCAAATGACTCTATTCTAAACCTTTAGTCGTTAAGATAGGGTAATAGTTAAGACAAATAATTAGTTAAAGGTTTATTATGAAGAATTAATAGAGTGAGTGTTTTTAAGCATCCATCATTCGTATCAAACCATAATCATTCAACACAATCCACAATAATAATCAACCCAATAATCCAACACAAGTTTATTCCTTACTTCTTCTAAATCGTTTACTTGATTGATTTCCACCACAATTTGATCCCTTTCAACATTACGAACCTAGTAATTTATGTATCAAAATTATTAACAATTTATATATCAACATTATTAACATTAATATTTTCTACAATCCATTAAGAGTACAACTATCCACAAAGTCAAGCATTGAGTAATCTATAAGAAAATACAAATTTAATATAAGAAACACACATTGACATTTTCTCACTTGCAAGAAAAACAAAGTCAAATTTAATATATAAAACATAAAGTCAAATTTAATATAAACCCCACATTGACCCCCCCCCCCCAAACACACACTAAAACACACACACATTGTCTATCTCTCTCGCACACGCACACACACACACACACACTAAATCACACATACACACTGAAACCCTCAGACACACACACACACACATCGAAACACATGCAATAAATACACACGCACACACATATACACTAAAAATACACAAACAATAAACACATATTCAACAAATGAAGGAGAGGGAGGAAGTAAATGATGTACCTGCATTGGGAAATGACCCAAAATGATCGTCGAGAGAGAGAGAGACAGTCACCGACGGTTATAGAGTGAGATAAATGATTTTCGGTATAAGGGTGAAATGAAATCGATGGGTTCTGATTTTTTCATACCCATAATGGGGTCACGGTCCAAAACCGTGACCCAATCTGTGACTCATTAATGACTTAAATATGGTCACGGTTCTAGATCGTTACATGGTCACGGTTCTGGATCGTGACCTATGCACTGTGACTATTTTGAAATGGATTTGGTGGCCACGGTTCTAAGCCATAACCAGTGTTTATTGATATTGTCACCGGTGGGTCACGGTCTGCAACCGTGACCACTTTTGTGACCAAAACTGTGAGAATTTTAGCACCATAACGGACCACGGGGAGTCACGATTTTGGATCGTGACCCCTTGGTCACGGCTCCTGACAATGACCCTCAATCTTGGTCACTATATATGATCACAAGTGGGTCAGGGTTCTATCCTGTGACCACAAGTGTGACCAAAGAAGTGGGAAAATTTAGCGCCATAATGGGTTACAGTGGATTCTCAATTTTGGACCATTACCCCTTTTGTCATGCCTTCTGACTATGACCATCGCTGGAATGAGGTCACCCTAAACCCTGATCACTTATTTGCTTATGATAAATAGCTAGGGGTCACAATTATGGACCGTGACCTATTTACTATTACCATTTTTAGTTTTTGGTGTAATGATATTTTAGAACCAACAAATACAAAACGGGAAAAATGAACTCAAAAAATAAACGATGAATATGTTACCTCCTAATGGGAAAGCTCGATGGGAAAAGGAGGAAATCCTGACAAGTCATCATTTGGAAGATAGGGAATCTCCACCCTCTACATATCCCTCGTCTAAAGATATCATGAAGAAAACCTAAACTCATGAATTGGCCTAGGATACACCCCTAGAACTACTACCCGACGCATGATTAGACGCTCTAGAAATCTTATTGCCTTATACCCCAGCCTTTGAAACCAGTGCCTTGAGCACATCATAGACTAACGGTGACATCAAGCAACTCGAGATGAATTCTATATCATCGTATGTCTCCACCATATCTATAAAGGTAGTGCATCATTCCGAAATCATCACCGCATCCATCGACTCCTCTAAAATATTTTTTGTAAACCTCATGAGATCCAAAGGTCCTGGAGGGGGAACAATCCTCTGCCCTACCATCACCTGCCTAATCACCCTCTCCCCAAGGTATTATTTGTACCCAAACTCGAAAGACAATAATATATGTATCTGTGTATGTATGTTCGTGATTCCCACATCCTCAATCCTCTGACGCCAAGAAAAGAAAGTGATAAGCATAATCAAAACATGTATGTTGGAATCATCACTCAAAATATTTTCCAAAATAATTATATTATAAAATTAAGAATAAAATCCAAAATAAAATAAAAAACCAACCTGCTCGCTAGTGAGGATGTTCAAAACATTTGTTACCTCCTTAAAAGAAGGGAGGGACCTCAAAACCCCGTTTTCCTTCCCCTTCCTCAACCTAAAACACACTCCCACTTATGGTTCACGTAAATGCACCAAATAAGTTTAGACCCAACCACCTCATAAAACCATACCTAAAAAAACAAAGATATAAAAATATTTCAAAAACTACAAAATTTAATGCAAGAAAAATTAAAGGCATAAAAAATGTACATCCAAAATATATGGTGACCTCGTGAAGGTAGTCCCCTACAACACCTATTTAACGCATCCAAAGAAAAATAAAGTAACCCCAGTGTCATGCTCCCCCAATCGAAAAATCGAATCTGAGTGAAGTCTCTCTATAGAGGCCAGAACCACAAGTGGATCACATCTTCACTCTTCGCCACTAATGTAGTCCCCAACAAGAGCATAATAAAAAGGCATGCCACCTGCCTCACCTTCTTAGAGCATCCCTTATGCATAGGGTATATTTGATAAAAACTAGTCCAAATATACACTAGTGCATACCATGAAACTGTTGTGAGTAAAATAACATTTTACCAAATATACCCTATATGCATATAAAACGACGACGTTTGGACTTGGCAAGGACTCCCTTGGGCGGAACATCATGTTTCGCTTAAGGGTTGTTCAAAATTTATTTTTCCTCCCCCAAAATTGTTATCTTATTATGTTTAGCCGCCAAAATTTAATACCCCAACTACCTTACCAACTATTCAATCACCAATTTAATGTTTTTGAGCCTATTTATCTCCCCCACACTGTAAATATTTTTTTCACACTAGAACCTCATCCATTAGTTATAAAAAATCTATGTTCTATTAAAGTTTTATTAATATATTAGTTATAAAATATCTATGTTCTTTTATTTTCTGTTAATGTTATTGAGGTATTTAATAGGTATTTAGTAATGTTAATTTTATATTTAGTTATTAGTTATAAAAAATCATTATTTAGTAAAAAAAAAAGGCAGAATAATTATTATTATATAGACTTGAGTTTTTTAGCCAAGTATTATAAATAATATATTTATTGGCCAAAAATCACTGCAATTTTCATGTATGTAGTTAGTATTATTGTTAATGAGAAGTGACTTTGAAATTTTTCTATATATTTTAATATAGCCAGTAAATTTATTATGTAGACATGATGTTTTTAGCGAAGTATTAAAAATAATATATTTATTGGCAAAAAATCAGTGTTGTTTTTAGGAACTAAACATTTAGGGGTTGAAAGTGGAGTTTAGCAAAAGTTGGGAAAAGTCTAAGCGGAGCATGATGTTCTGTTTTAGGACTTTTTTTTTTCTTCCGCGGAACAACATTTTCCGTTTTAGGTGGGCCCCATTTAAAACCAACTAGTGTAATTCTATATTTGTTAAATTTTACACTGTCAAATGTTATATATGAATATATACGGTACCCATAACATACACAAAAATTGCATTTTTGCTCTTTTAGTATAGCCATAAGGATTGCTCTTAACATTCCCCATGTTAGCCTTCCACCTCAACAAAACTTCGTTCAAATCAGCCGCACTATGGACTCTTTATAACTAACCCACTCCAAAGGCCCCATGGCCGCCTCTAGTACTCACGAGGATAATGGGGAACATGAAGATGCACCGAATATTCATCGACACAGGAAGCTTAACCGACATAATCTTCATGGATGCCTACAAATGTGTGAGCCTCACTACAAATGATCTTCTACAAATTATGACCCCACTAGTTGCCTTCAATGATGGAGGAACCTTCTCGATGGGGTACATAACCCTTCCCTTTACAACCGGATTTTTTTTTGTACCACCTCATGGAACAAATTCTTAGTAATAGACCTATCCTCGGCCTACAATGTCATAAATCCCACTTTCTCTTAAAATTCTTGTTTGGATGGAATTTATTATTTTTTAACTACATGATTATATATAATAAAAAGACTTATTTTATTTCATTTAAAAATTAATAATACAATTATTTTTATTTTTCCCCTTTTAATTTCTATGGGAAAAAATGTCATTCTTAAAGATTGTAAAAAATTCATGAACACTAAATAACATGAAATATCATCTTTCAAGTACCATAAACACAAAATACCATTTTAAGGATTGTTTTAATCATCATAAGCACATAATAATATATGACGATTATTTTTTAATTAAAAAAAAATGTAGAGTTAATACATTGAGGGTGTATTGCAGATATTTAAAAAAGAATGAGGGTCTATTATAAAACTAGTCATAACAATGGGGAAAAACTCAAAAATGTTCAAGAGATTGAAACATTGTTGACTAAAGATTTGGATGGAAAGTTGAGATAACTAGGGTGTTTTCAAATTTGTAAAAAAATGAAAAGTGTGAGGAGAAACTAAAAATAACCCCAGAAGAAAAACTTTGGACCTCTTTAGTAATGGAAAATTGTTTTCCGTTTTCTATTTTGAATTTTCATCTCCATTTCTAATTTTCATTTTTCATAGAAAATTTTAAAAACTAGAAAATTCATTCATTTGGTAGAAATAAATTATTATTTTGAAAATGTAGTTTATAGAAAGTTTGGGTTTGAAATGTGATTTACATAAAGATACGGTCCAAATGTAATTTACAGAAGGTGAAGGGGTCAAAATATTATTTATAAAAATGTAATGTATAAAAATGTAAAGTGTCTAAATATAAGTTATTGAAAGTTCAGGATCAAAATATAATTTTGAGCATTCAAAAAATTATGGGAGATATGAAATAGTGGTTTTCCAATTTTGTAGAAAATAAAAAAAAAATTAAATTCTTTTTTTCAATTTTTCATTTTTAAAAAATGATCAATTACCAAAAATTCCTTCAAACATTTTTTTAATACAAATTTAGTTCAAACTTTTTTATTTTGTTCCAAAAATCCCTCAAACACTCATTTAACTAATATTCTCTTATTTTTAAAGGTTCGCGTAGCGACATTCTCACCCCAGCTTTCCCCACTGTCAGAGTTTCGGCGACCCTCATCAGAACCTTTTTTTTAGTATTTTTATGTGGTGAAGAACTTTTTAAAATAAATTAAATAAAAACTTAAATTAAATATATCTTAAAAAATATTCGAGAGATTATTTAATATATGCTATTAGAAAAATATCGAAATTTTTCTTTCCAAAAAATAGATGTGTTTCCGCAACTAAACAGGGCCTTCGCGTTTTGCAAAAGTACTAGGTGTAAACGCGCGCGATGTGCGGGCAAGACTATTGTGATAGTAATTTTGCACCAATTTAGTAACACACTAATAGGTAAAAGTGCTTATATTGCTTTTCGTCAAACATAAAACCTGCAAATTTGAAGAAGTATACTTTGTTTAGGCATTTCAACAAATACTTGATGTCCACTATTTAACTTTTGTTTTGTGGATTAAACTAAAAGCTTAAGTTCATTTGTGAAACTGAGGATCAAGACCACACAACACTTAAAATGTAATATAATACCCTCCATGCGCTTATTGACTTTTAGAGAGACTTTTGTGCATTATTTTACTAATTGGTTAATGTTCGCTACATAGTGTACTATAACAGGCGAAATTAAATTAAAATTGACACCAGTAACAAAAACACATATTATCAAGGAACTAATTTGAAGAAATTAAGAATGGACAGAGACAAACCAAACCAATTGGTAAATGAACACCTATCTTGAATGCCAAAATTATTCAAAAGCGAATAAATAACCGATCAATCACCAAACCAAATAATATAATGATGAAAATTAACTAATTAAACAATTAATATCCAAGCAATTACCATTTAGAAAAATAATACATAATCTCATCTCCAATGAAACTCTATTAAAATAAATATACAAATTAGACCAATCCTCTGGTTCATCTTCACGGAGACCCTCTGCCTACTTCGCCACAACATCCACTACCGTCCCTGCCCTTAAAATCCATCTTCAAAGTCCCCACCACCTTAAATACACATAACTCATAAGAAAAACAAAACGTCATTATTTCTAGAGCTTCGGTATACTCAATCATATATTTTTTTGTTATACTCCCCCTCTCCCAAATTAAGAGTCCCTTATTCTTTGGGGTGGCCATCCCAAATTAAGAATTCACTTTTATTTTTTTGACATAAACAATGATCTTGTACTAAAGGACGTAATAAATGAATCACAATCTATGATAGTGAATAAATATTCATTTTAGTCATTGATCGAGTGTATTCTAATTTGTATAAAAAAACATATATGGATTCTTAATTTGAAATCGTGTGAGTATTGAATTCTTTTTTTGCTATATTTGATTAAATTATATGTCATATTAATTACCAACACAAACATAAAAGGTGTTTAGTAAAGTGAAATAGAAATAGTGGTGAAATTTGAATTTTTTATAAAAGGTGAAAGTGGAGTATTTTTTTTTAAAACCAAAAGAAAACATTCATAGTAATCAAGAAATAATAATCCGAATACAAAATTTCCTGTTATGTCATTCAATATCTGAAAAACTCAAATAAAAAGAAAAAAAAATCTAAATGAGCTCATAGGATAAGTAACAGAGTTGTAACATCATCAGTAACAACTTAAATAAACCAAGGGAACACATGTAATATAATTGAAACACATTAGCAATTTAACCAAATTTACCTCTCCCTCACAGAGCGAAGGTACACAACAGAAACAACAGCAGATGCCGCCACTAATGACCACTCCATCTTCATATTCATCCCCTTCTCCTCACCTTCAACAACAAAAACAGATCGACCGGAGCGCTTTCTTGTCCGATTCGATCTCAAACCTTTGGTTGTCTAAATCTTCGATTTCAGACTTGAATTCATTGATTATGTCTGCGAGGAGATGGTTCACGTGAGAGAGTTGGAATTTTTCTTGTTCCCATCGTTTGCATCAAGGCGGTGATCTTTGGTTGTTGTTCTTGTAAGGGGATTTCGAAAGTTGAATCATCGGGTGTGAGGTTTTTCTCCTTTTTGAAAGTGATATATATATATATATATATATATATATAGAGAGAGAGAGAGAGAGAGAGAGAGAGGAAGGGTTTGGGGGCTCGTATGAATCAGGGCACAGAGTATTCGAATGGTCAAAATAATGGTAATGAAAGGTTTCTCATTAACAGAACGTGGACAGGTCTATAGGGGTTTTGGGAGTTTCATTATTTGGCGAACGTGAACAGATATTAAGGGATTGATTTTTGGAAACATGGACATCTCCTTAGCAAAGCAGCATTTAAGAAGTTGTTGTGCATTTTAGAGTATACTAGGTTTTAACCCCGCACGATGCGCGGGCGCTTTGTAGTTCTTGTAGTTCTTTGAAATGAACAAATACATACTAACAATATATTCTACATATAGAACACATAATGAAATTAGATACAACTTATTCAAAAATGTGGTAATATCTCAAATATAACTATAATTTTTTTTTAAAAATAGAGAAAGTTACTATGTTTCGGAACCTATGTAAATACGGTATTATATGTTAACAATACAAATTTTTATGCTAAAAAAGTCATTAAGAATAAACATTTTTATAAAGGGGATAGAAAAAAAGGAATAAATCAAAACTATCAATTTATAATGCCTCTCCATTCGATTCATACAAAAATGACACAAACATTGGGATAACTAAAATCTACCATAACCTAGCAAAAGACTCATTGAAATAATTAATTTCCTTTAAAGGTAACATCAAGAATGTTGAGTACAAATTATACTCATATTATAATATTACCTTTGAATGGATATATTATACTCATGACTTTTTGGTGCCCTTTCAATAAAAAGGTATTTGGAATTGAAAAAAAGAAGAAGTATAACATCTCACAGTTAAAATGACACAGAGTGGAAAAGGAAACGTGACTCTAATCATTTTATTTTTTTTAATTTCATTTTCATGAACTTCATGAATATAAATTATTACCTTCAAACCATTTCATTCACATTATTAAACAAATATCACCAAACACAAATATCTTGCACATCATTTCAGACTATGCACAGGATGCAAACCCATCATTTTGAAAGTAAGCAACTTTAGTCAAAATTCATTTTAGATACTATTACAACCATATATATTTTTCCAATGCAAATTATTCTTTAAAAACTAAAGGGCTTTTAAATATTGATCTAATTATGAGAAAACATATGTATTGAAAATACAGTTTGAACTTTCCTATATCACATTCAGTGCTTCAAAATGTCAATTAAACATTCTTATGAGTACACATATTTTTCACTATTTAATAATTGTCTGATTACAATATACTACTCAATTATATTTGCAAGGACGTATGACTAATCAACAACAATAATATTGACCACCTATGTTACATGAACCAACAAAATTGGTGAAGAAGAGAATTGTTGAGCTAAAAAAGAATTGTTCTGGAACTATAACACTGTAAAAATTCAAACCATTAAATTGATAAAAAAAAAATAACTAATGAACTAAAGAAGGATGCCTAGAAAATATATTTGCAAAGATAAAATAGATTCGAGAAAAATTATAACCAAAAGCAATACATGGGTAAATTATCTTGTGGTTATAGAGAAGAAAGAATGAGAACATAAAATTAAAATGACACTTAATCCTACCATTAGTGTCATACCTTATTAGTAAAAAAATCTAATAGTAAGATGGACATAATATTTGGACCAAACATTCTCCTATACATTTCATCAAACATGTGACATACCATTTCCATATGAATATACACAAAATATGTAAATAAATAAAAAGCATACTCGTTGAATGAAAACTATCTGACCAAAACAATAAAAAAAATCCAAAATAATAATTATTTCCCTTTCTTTGTAGTTGTTTTCAGGCCAACTCATGACTTGATAATGTTCTTCTAAGAAATCTGCACCTTACTATTTGCCAACCATTTTTATGTTGTCATGTAGATGGAAAAGATGAAAGGTGAAGAGATGGTTTTTCTTTTTGGTTGAAGTGAATAAAGGATATAGAGATGCATATATACGCAATTATTATCTCTCTATCTCCTCTTTCATGAACTTGAAATGAAAAAACTCTTGGTTTTCTATGGAGACATGAACCTTAATTATTGGGTCTCTTCAAATATATATATAAAAAAAGAAAATAGTGCATTAATTAGTGTTACCAATTATTATCTCTTCGTTCATGAGTAGTAGTGACAAAACTATGGGTTGAGCGTAATATGGGCGAGCCTAATATGGGTTGGGCAAAATATGGTTTGGGCCTAATATGGGCGGGCAAATATGGGCTTGGTCAACCCATTTTTTTTGCCGTAAATAAGTATTAGAATTCCAAATATATGTTAAAAAAAACATAGTTTACTCTTAACATTTAAAAATATGTTTCGTATTTGACTCGTAGCTTTTGAAAATGGACTCCATATTTGATTCATAGTTTTCAAATATGGACCCCATATTTGACTCTAACTTTTAAATATGCGCACCATATTTAACTTACAACTTTTCAAAATGGGTCCCATATTTAAATAACTGGGCTAATATGCGTTGTTTTATTCTTTGGGGCCAAATTTGCCACTATTCATGAACTTGAAATGACAAAAACTCTTGATTTTATATGGATACATGAACCTTGATTATTGGGTATCTTCAAATATCAATAGTAAGAAAATAGTGCATTAATTAGTGTTGCCACGTGTCGATCCTCTAAGAGGAGACACCAAAATTATATTATGCGATGCGTGGCCGAATATATATATATATATATATATATATATATATATATATATATATATATATATATATATATATATATAAGAACAGTAAGACTATCTTTATAACGAGACAATGCCAGGAAAAGGGAAAAGAACAATTGTTTATTATCAGAAAAATTGAACGTACGCAAATAACTTTTTTTTGTGGAAACAGAAGAAGGGAATGTAATAAAAACAAACTAAGTAGAAAGAGATGTTGATATAATTGAAGTGGAGATAGTAAATTAATTCAAAGCCCAATATAAAGGAACAAATAAGCGTCAAAACATGAACTTAAACGGTCATTCAAAACTAATACATGTATATTTACACACATTGAGAGCTGATATCATGTCTCAAATTTTGCAGGGATAAAAAAGCTTAATCGGACCTTAAGTAATGGCATTTTTGTCCAAACCGAATTCAGCGAATAAAAAATGATTTTCGAAAATAACAAATTATTTCCGGCGTATAAAAATGATTTCCAGCAATAATAGATTATTTTCAGCAAATAATAAATATTTCAACAATAAAAAAATGATTTTAGCAATATAAAAGTATTTCCAGCATATAAATATGACTCCTGTAAGTAAAAAATGATATTCAGCAATAAGAAATTATTTGCCGCAAAAAAATATGATTTCCAGAAATATAAAATGATTTTCAGCAATATAAAATTATTTCAGCATATAAACATCGTTTTCAGCAAATAAAAAATGATTTTCAGCAATATACAATTATTTCCAACCCAATTTAAAATAAAAAAATAAAAAAAACAGAACAAATACATACAAAGTAAAAAAATATACCAAATCTCCAAAACATCAAACCTCCAAAAAAAAATTATTTTAGAGAAAAATTATTTCCAACAAAAAAATTTAATTCCAGAAATAAAAAAAATCAGTAATACAAATTTATTTTCAGCATATAAAAATTTATTTTCAGCAAACAAAAAATAATTTCTAGCAATAGTAAAATATTTTTAGAAAAAAAGTAGGAAAAATATGTTTGAACAAAAACAACATTCTAACCTTACTAACAAAACAGGAAAAAAAACGATTTTTTTTAAAAGTAAAATAAACCATGGAAGACCTGTTGCACTGGAGTGAAGATGAAAGTATCTTTAGGCGTTGTGATGATAAATTCCACGCTGATTTATTTTCATTTGAAAAGACTTCGTGGCATAAAAGGCTTCATGAGAACTTGGATTACCCATGATGGGAAGCTAATTGTTGTCAGGACAATACATAAGCATAAAGGCAAATTGATATGAGAAGGAAATAATGATAATATTTTTATGGATTTCACTGTTCTCACTCCTTAATAAATTTCTTCTTTTTTTTTTTTGTATTAAAAGACCCTAATATTCTTAGAGCACATTATCTTTTTTTCATTAATTCAACCCTCACTTATAAAAATTAAAAATTATTTTTATTACATAAAAAACTGTTTATTAACAAAGAATGTTTTTAAAAAATAAAAAATGTTTTAACTTTTTATAACTATTTAAAAAAAACATCTTAACTGTTTTTAAAATAAATAGATTTGACTCAGTTTTTAAAAACTGTTTAAAAAAAATTGCCTTTTATATTAAAAAAACTATACATTTTATTTCAAACTATTTTATAAAAAAAATTAACACTGTTTTCTATAAATATAAATAAAACACTAGAAAAAACTGTTTTCAATAAATATAAAATTAACAATGCTTACTTTTATACAAAAAACTGTTTTTAGAAACAACTATTTATATTTATAGAAAACAGTGTAATTTTTTTTTAATAAAACAGGTTTAAATCAAATCTACAGCTTTTTTGAAAAGTTTAAATAAAAGTAATGGATTTTTTAAATAAAACTGTAGATTTTATTATAAACTGTTTTATAAAAAGTCTGTAGATTTTATTTAAAAAATCTGTAGATTTTGTTTAAACTTTTTAAAAAAACTGTAGATTTTATTTAAAACTGTTTTATTAAAAAAAAATTAACAATGTTTTCTATAAATATAAATAAAACACTAGAAAAAACTGTTTTCTATAAATATAAGATTAACAATGCTTACTTTTATACAAAAACTGTTTTTAAAAAAAACTGTTTTAACTATTTTCTAGCTTACTTTTATACAAAAACTGTTTGTGAAAAAAACTGTTTTAACTATTTTCTAGTGTTTTATTTATATTTATAGAAAACAGTGTTAATTGTTTTTATAAAATAGCTTTAAATAAAATGTATAGTTTTTTTTTTATATAAAAGGCAAATTTTTATAAACAGTTTTTAAAAACTGCAATCAAATTTATTTATTTTATAAACAGTTGAAATGTTTTTTTTAAATAGTGATAAAAAGTTGAAACATTTTTTCATTTTTGAAAAACAGTTTTTGTTGATAAACAGTTTTTTTATATAATGAAAATATTTTTTTTATTTTTATAAGTGAGTTTGGAATGAATGAAAAAGTGATAGTGAGGTTTGAGGGCATCACAATCTTTTAAGACAAAAGTGGAGTGAGGAAAACTTATTAAAGAGTGGGAATAGTGGGATACTATTTTTAATAGAAGTTCCAATGTTATCCCATGATCAGAATCTCATATGATCGAGGTGGGATGTTATGGGTTTCATGGAATACAAAAGGATATCAATTTTTAATGAATCGTGAGGGGACCGATTTTTACATTTTCACAGTAAAAGAGGAGATAAAAATGCTCAAAAAACAAAGAGGTGGAAGAGGGAGGGGTATAAGATAGATAGATATAATAAAGGAGGATAATCGTTTTGCACTAAAGGAAAACTTAAATGTATTACACGTGTGAGCTTCACACAATTTGAGTTTATAATTTTTATAGAGAAATTAAGGTAAAGATCATGTTCCTTTTTATATTTGGATTTTAAGGACAATACTTTTCAAGTTTATAAATCTAGTCTCTGTGGTACAATAAGATTTATAAATTTAATCCCTGTGGTACAATAGGATTTATAAATCTAGTCCCTGTGGTACAATAGCATTTATTTTTTTAGTCCGCGCCAGCGACACTATTTTTCATCATTTTTCATTGAATTTTTGATACAGGGACTAAATTTATAAAATTATATGAAGTGTCTTATTTTTATACACTTTGGGTATTATAAGGACCTTTTTCAAAAACCCCCTAATTTTTACTATATACTATCTATATAATAATAATTATATAATAACTGTAGACCCAAATCATGTAAGGGTGACACGTAATTATAACGTACCCTTAACATCTATGTATCTGTGTATAAAAGTCATCAACCGTCCATTCCATTCCCTGTAAAAAAACGAAAAGACTTTGAGAATTTAATGCTTTGATCGTGGTTCGTTTCGACTCACAAAGAATCTCCACTTTCAAAATTTGGACTTCCCCAAAAGCTCTCTTTTATAACGTAACCCTCTCTCTCTCTCTCCACATATCACCTTCCATTACCAACAACAACCGGCGCCTCTCTCTCTCACTCGGCTAGCCCTGGGCTCTTAGAAACACAAAATGGATCCATATTTTTTTAGAACTAAAACAATCTTTTCAACTCAAAGCAAAGAAAAAGGAAATGGATGTAAAAACTTACAGCAACGGTTAGACCACAAAAAATGTCAACAGAAGAAGAATTATGAAGAAGAGGTTTTTTGTTTGTGTTTGTTCCATTTCCTTCTCTGATTCCCTAACCACCACCGCCATTGAAGACATCTCTGTTTGTAACCTGATCATGAGGTATCAATTTTTTAATAGGATAAAATTTCGTGATATCATTTTATGTTGTTTGTGTTTGTTTCATTTTCCTCTCTGATTCTATGTATATAACTTCCTGATAAAATTTTATGTTGTTTGTGTTTGTTCCATTTCCCTCTTTGATTCTATGTATATATCTATTTCTTGCTCTGCTGCGACATTTTCGTTAACAATATATTTTGTTGTTTTTATGGGTGTGTTTATGTATTTAATTTTTTCTTGCCAAATTTAAATTCCCTATTCTCCATTTGCGGGAGTTTATTTCATTTTGGTGTGCCCACGAGTTGATTATTATAAATTAGATGAATGTTTTGATGTTATTGTGTGTATTATTCATTAATAGATTAATGATTTTAATTTATTACTTGAAGTGGTTGAATTTGGATCTAATTTTACATTAAGTTGTAATGTAAGTGGATAATAATCACAAGTGATAGTTATATATATGTGAAATACTGAAGCGCCCGAGGGCCCCCCAATTTTAAAATATATTTCCTTTTATGTAAAATTGATGCGGAAGCGAAAAAGGTGATGGTTCAATCTTAAAAACAAATTTTAATTTACTTAAACAAATTAAAATTAAACCAAGTGAAATTAAATTAATCAATCAAAACATTTTCACTTAAACATAATTAACTCAAGTCCTAGAATTTGCATAAGTCATATTTATCAATATTAGAAATTTAGGCTAAACCAATTTTAGAAAAAGACTTGAATTAAATAAACTTTACCCAATATTTAATTTAGCACCAAATTAAATTAAGTGTGACAATTAAAACTAATTTTATCTTGAATTATCCTAGGCATGCGTTCTAAGTTATTATGCAAGATAAAAGTAAATCAATCACACTACGCCGCGATGTACGAGGAAAAACCCAAGACGGGAAACAACCTCGGACGACCCTAGCCACAAATCCACTAGGTATGGTTTTTACAAATACAAGACTTACTTCCGCAACTCGAACCCTCTCAAGCCTTGACGCTTCTTCTTGTAGACACCTCTTCCTAGCGGATAAACACGGAGCTCCACCGCGGTCTCGAAATCCACCGATCGGAATTTATATGGTCACCTTCACCCGAGCAAGGAGCCTTTCTCTATGTGGGTAATGCCGCAACACAAACTTCTTCTTCTTTGTGGGATTTAAAACTTCTCTTCAATTCGGTGAAGAGAAAACCGGTGCCAAACTCCAAGCAAGATATATGTATATGGGAACCTGGAAGAAACTAATATGGGTGAAACTAAAGGGTATACTGTTTTTCTCTGGAAAAGATGACACTTTGAAACATGAACTTTTTCTAAAACTATTTTACTCTCAAATTCTCTCTTAGAGATGGAAAGATATGAAAAGGTTAAGTTGGAAAAAGTTGTTCCCGCACATTATAAGTTTTGAAAGAGTTAGTGGAAAAACAAGTGGGAAACATGGGTAAAAATTGTCAAAAACTGCCAAAAACTGTTCCCGCCAGACGTCTCGTTCGAACGACATTTCGTTCGAACGAGACTTCTAACGAAGTTCCAGATTGAACTCGTTAGAAATCTCGTTTGATATCTCGTTCGAACATAAGGTTCGTTCGAACGACATATCGAACGACATTTCAAAGGCCTATACTGGGAACTCATTGGCAATCTCGTTCGAACGACTTGTGGTTCGAACGACAATTTCGTTCGAACGACACTTCGAACGACAATCTCGTTCGAACGACACTTCGAACGAACTCACATAATGTCCAAAAATTCTTTTTAAGCCTAGAAACTTTATATACTTTTTATATAAGATTTAATAGAAAACATTCTGAAAACAAAACACAGTTTTAAAACCTAACACCCAATATAAACCGTTCCAAGCTCCTATATATATATGTAATGCATTCATACCTTGGGAGCATGGAACCACTATTGACGACGTAGAAACGAGACACTTAAACTCGGTATTTTGATGAAGCTTTATACACTTGGCCGCTACGTCTTCAACAAACAAGTCATAGGCTTGAAAGATGATCAATATACTGTATCCTGTGACTCAAACGTTTTTGTCCGGAATTGAGCTAAAACTACAAAGGACTCAATTGAAAATTTGCGTCCTTACAAATACAATAATAAATTTATTTATTTTACTATTATTCAATTGGGCCGTAATTTTTTTATATTTTTTTAATGCAGATAACGCTCATTTGAATCTCTCAGGACTGAATTCTGGATTATTGATTGTGTATCTAAAAAAGAAGTAACAAATTCTCGAACTTTTGCATTTCTTTAACTTTGTATTTTTTTATTATATTTATATTTTATGAATAACTGACATCATATATGTAAGGTTACATTACATTGTTACATTGTTGATATTGTAAATTTCTCATTATTACATATTCTTGATTTTAATCATCTTTTTCCTTACTTTGTTATTTTGTTCCCTTCACCCTTTAATATTTCCTTCGCCTTCACCCTTTATTTTATTATGAAGCTCTCAAAATCGGGTATGATGTTTTTCTATTTTTTTTATATATGAATCCACATAAATAATAGTAATACCTATAATAATATACCTATATTCGATCACGTAGTACGTGGACTTCATGCTAGTAAACTATAAGTTAGATATAGTATGTGGGTCCCATTGCTGACACACAGTTCACTAGGTAGGAAGTGAAAACAAATATTCATTCATTGACTCTTTAGATGTCTCTTTCCAAACTCACCTCAAATATGATCTCTGATTTTCTTCTTCTTTGTTAGATTCCATGTTCATATGAACGTTATTCCATGTTTATTTTCTTTTCATTTGACTGCTTTTATGACTTCTATTTGATCCCCATGCATTTTCTTTTCATTTGACTGCTTTTACAACTTCTATTTGATCCCTATGCATTTTCAGTTACTCTCTATAACCTCTTACAGATTTGGAAACTTTGACCAATTCTGAATATTACTATGGGGTTAAATTGTCATGTAAAGTTACTATTTAAGAATGATCGTATTATCTTACAATTGTTTTTTCCATCTGGGTATATCATTTGACTAGGAGAACTCGTGTTATTAATCTTATGATCAGATGGTGGTTTGCTTCATTAGTTGGATCAATAATTTTAGGCATTCTAAATTATGCAATAAAGAATCTTTCTAAAACAGTATTTTACCAAAAAGAAAGCCACCTCCTAACGATTCTTCAACCCCTCTATCCAGCGGCGAAGCCATGAATTTATTCTGTGTGGGGCGTAAATCATTACCAGGGATTCGGGACGGGAGTCCCTGATAAAAAAAATTAGAGTTATTTTTACGTTTTTACAAATATTTAATTGATAATTTGTATTTTTAGGCAATTATAACTCAAATAAAATAGTATGGGATGCAATAGCACAAATTCTAGACGCCGTCTTGTATTTGAGATATTGCAAAATCATTAAATTATGAAGGAGGGAAATGAAAAGTGAAATTGTCAAGTGGATGAGGGTGTGTAAAATATGCGTGTGTTTTGAAAGTTTAAGTAAAAATTACATATTTTTATCCTCAACTTTAATACAATATTGCTCATGTGCGGACAAACCCGTATATTAACAGTCCGGACTGAACATGTGGCCCCTGACGGTGAGCCTCCAAAAGAGAGAAAGGGCCGATAATTTCTGGAGCGAAGAAATGGGTATAATTTGGAGGGTTTGTATTATACCTTTGCGGGTCAGTCTGCACATAATCATTTTCGTATATATATATATATATATATATATATATATATATATATATATATATGTGTGTGTGTGTGTGTGTGTGTGTTTTGGAAATGTTGGGATGGGCAGCCCAGCCCAATCACCCAGCAGCTCTGCCACTGCCTTTGACCATTTTCGAAACAACTCGATAACAGATGACTCATGTTTGTGTCGAAATTATGACTCGTGTTAGTTGTGTATTATTGTGTTTAATTGAGTGTAAAAGAATTTAATTGCGATATTGGAGTCGTGTTTTGAATGGATCGTTTTCGTGTTACGTAAAATTAACACAATTTCGTGTTGTATCCAACCAAACACGATCTCAAAACACAAATTGGCCTCTTTTATCTTGCAAGGACCAATTGATCCTATATTGTGGATCGATTTGCATATGTTTTATTGTTTTTTTTTTTTTTTGGGGGGGGGGGGGGGGGGGTGGCGGGGAATGCTGTAGGGAGGATCTCTTTGACTTTTTCTGAATAAATAATGCACAAATTAACCTATTCAAATATGGTTAATGCCTCTTGTTTTCTTAATTCCTTTTCTATATATTTTATTAACTTCTTATGATATGTGTATGTCATAGCAAGCACTACAGCAAAAACATAAAATACAATATCAAGCAAGCCAAGTTATGTATTTGAGTTCCTAATTGAGACTGCTCATGATTGGGGTTGCCTTGTCAGTTGTTGCATTTTTTTTGCATTGTTAGATAAGGTTTTGAATGTTTTATCTTTTTAATATATTGGTACAGTTACTTGAATATTTTTAGATAAATCTGGCACATATTAAGCAAGATATTAGTCCAAATCTCGTTGCAATTTTTCTGATTTGCAGATTAATAAATTTTCTTGTTTCCTATCAGAAAAAAATTTGCATTTGAATTCTAAATAAAAGGCCTCCAAGTGTGTCCTTTAAAAAAAAAGGCCTGCAAAATTTGGATATTAATAGTTTGAATTCTTGATTGGTGGACTGCTATTAAGATTTACCACAACACGGGGTGGTATAATTTAGAACTTTTAAGGCCAATTCTAAATTGGTGGAATGCTATTTTGAATCATTTGTGTGTGTTGAGATTTTTAGCAGGAATCATAGAAGGTAGTGGTTTTAAAGCCTACAAATGATGCTTTTCAGGACGTTTAGTGTATTTGGATCTACTATGAATCAGGGGCGTAGGTAAGTGGAGGGCTTGGCCGGGCTCAAGCCCGGGTCACTTTAAAAAAAAATTAGTCTAAATTTTAAGGCTCAATACATCACAGCTCACCCATCAAACAAAAAAGTTAATCCGCCCAACTAAACAAACCTCACTGATCCACTTCAAAAACAAAAAAAAAAACTATAAGAACCATTATTTTGGGCATTATTTTGCGCCCATATTTTTTGATTAACATTATTTTTCATTATTTTTAACGAAATACTCAAAAATAACCTCAAAAAAATTCGCCTCGGGGGCTCCCGTCCCCGACCCCCCCCGGAAATCAGTGTGAAGTCAACCCACCCGGATATAAATTCCTGGTTACGCCCCTGCTATGAATTAAAGTTTTCCAAAACTAGTTTATGAACAAGCTCTAAACATAACATGTTTTGTACCATTTTGTTCTTTGTTCGTTGTGCTGTAAACAATTGATGCACTTTCCATTGTTATAAGTTCATAAATTTCATGAAAAGATGTGGGCATTCTCCAATTATGGTAGTTAATCTGAAATCTAAATGTTGAATGGCAACTACATTGTAATAACTTTTAGACATATTTTGAAGCTTTCACCAATTTCGAAATTAAAGATAGGTTAAATTATAATCCAAAAGTACTATTGGGGGTCAAATTATATTTATTTAGGATTGATTTAATTTTAGAAGTTTTTTTTTCCTGTAAATACCACCAATTGGATCCAAAGAAGAGATAAAAACACAAGCACAATGACAAATCTGAAAAAATGTATTAACAAGCTAAAGAATGGAATAATGAGATTTTATCTCATCATTACCTCCTACTCTGACTAGGAAAATATTAAAAGATTAAGATACCCTTCACTTATGCTAATATGTTCTAAAGAGGACTAAACCTGTTTTTATTATATTTAATACTAACTATTAACAAAATTAAACATTAAAGCCTATCTACATCATTCTCCCCTAATTTGAAAGAGTTCATCCTCGAACTCAAAGGGGTATGCCTTTGGTGTTGGGGTTCAAGTTGAATGGCACGTGCTGAATGGATCTCTTGTGGCTCTTCGGCATCCTCTCCAGTGTCCTCTGTGGTGACCGAAACTGGCCTCTTCTCCCCCTTAAGATAATCCATCATCTTGTGGAGCATTGACCGCATTTGTAGAAATTTATTGGAAGAGCAGGGCCTGAGTTGTCATTTGTTTTGGGGGTGGCAGCCATATTAGGAGGAGATTTTATATTGCGGAGATGAGATTCTACTCTCATAGCATATTTGAAGGCCTTTCGGAAAGTCGGAATCTCTCTCAAGGCAAGCTCATGCTTGATCGGTGCTTGCAAATCGCGAATATAGTGACCAATTTTTTTCTCTTCGATCTCCCCGGATACATAATAAACGAAACGTCTCCGTGTAGTCGCTCATGCTAGGGTAGGATTGACGCAAGACTTGGATGCGGGCAAAAAGATTGCACTCATGAAGATGGCAAAAATTTAGCCATTATGGCTTCTTTCATCTTGGGCCGTGTATGAATTTGTGATTGTTCATAGAGGGTTCTTTCTTGCAAGAGGTCATTCCCACATACTTTGGCAAGGCCTTGTAGGTTGGTCACTACAAGTTTGAGACACTTGTGGCGTAAATGATTCTTTAGATCTATCCAATCAACAAAAGCGTACGCATCCATTTTTCCATCAAATGTAGGAATGTCGACCCGTAAATCTCCTTGCATAGTTATCTCTAGGAGCTTCAATACAGGTTCTAAATGACTAAAATCATCCCAACCTTGTGAGGCAACTTCATCCCTATAGTAGCCTTCGGGCTCATTATAAGGGATTAACGCGCATGATTTCCTTTCCCCAAGATGACCACGAGGTTGCTGAAAATTCACTCTGTTGTGGGCCACAAAAGGAGTGATGAGAGTTCAGGCGGGGTTGAGGTGCTCTTTATTGCCACAAGCAAAACAATCGATTCTTTAACGGAACAGCATAGCTGTTTACATTAGGGCTTGAATAGTAAGGTGCGTTCGAGAACATGTCGTTGATATCGGGGGGCTGATGTGGTATATAATCGGAATGACGTTCTTCCGTCTGCCCGGTAAAACTCACTGAGATCAGTTTGTGACTGTGTGAAACTCACTGAGATCCGAGGACTTGAGAAGCTTAAATCAGGGTATATGAACATCACTGGAAGCCATCTGTTGATTCAAAATCTACCATACTTGCCAAACATAGCCATTGATGATGGCAGGGTATATATCAATTTTTTTGCTGAATCAATGTTTTTGCTCTTTTGAACTGGGATTTTCCAGTGATGGCTTTGCTAATTATCTTCTGTTTCTTTATTTTCAGTCGTTATAGTGGGAGACTTTACTAGTAATAAAAAAGTCAAAGTAAGATCTCCATTCCCTCCAGAAAATATGCCTGGTAACTCTCTCTATACTTTTATGGAATTTTATAAAAATCTTGATCTTTTGATCACACGTACAATTTTGATACACAAATTTCATCATACTTTAAAAGGGATTCAAGTAACTTGTAGAAGGGAATAAGGGGGACTCTCCCTTATCACAAAAGGCTATAATGTTACTTTACTTTTCATCATCTTGAAACTTTGTTGCCCATTTTTCGCTTTAATCCTTGCATGTGAACCCTACTTTATTGTGTGACTGAAGTTTTATATTTGTTCTAGAGATGACTTCTTTAAGGATCTTCAAGAAGAATTTAGATACAAAATAGGGGAGCATGCTTTTCCGAAGTTCAAGAATTTGGAAGTCTGATCCAACCTTTCAAGATTTATAATTCCAAATTTCATGAAATTTCAAACTCTGAACAAAATTGCAAACCATTTTGAGATTCTTAAAACACCGCTTGTTTTGAATCAATGTTGCTCCAATTATTCATAATTAAAAAATGTAATTTTTTTACCACGATACGTTAGATATAAATTTATTTTTGTTTATCATTCAAAAAAGCATTATACATAGTGATATGAAGCGTTTATTTTAGTAATACATCAGCACTGACTGGATTTTAGTAATAAATCAAGTATAAAATGACATCAATGAAAAGGGTACCCGGGAGTTTTTTCGAAAAGGGTGAGATCTCTCTCTCGGTGCAAGTTAGCCCACCTCTTCCTCATTCATCCTGCTATCCTGAGCCTCCCTCTGAATTTTTTTCCTGCTCTGTTCTGTTTCTATTTTCGTTTGCTGTTGATTCCTGTTATAACTGGCCCACGCTAGTCATTTATCATTCGGTTTGTTTGTTAAATGGTTGAGGATGATAACATGCCTAGATATTGAATAAAATGCCTTAAACAAGGTCATTCATTTACTTAATGTAAGATCATTTTGAGGCCTAATAAACCTTCGGTAGAGAACAAAATTAATCATGTGGGAGACTAAGGAAGCTTGAATTAGATGTTATCGTTGTTAACGCCCAGTGAAATTTTGATAATGTGTTGCTCTAATTTTCAACTTACAGTTCTCGAGTGTTGAAGTCATTGTTTGACCTTAATAAATTGGTTCTTATATCCATTGTATATGCTAGGGAGTGGGTAGAGGTTGGGTTGGGGGTAATGAGGTTAATTTTGAAGCTTTATGACTTCAGCCACACATACGCAGACTGTGGATTCATTTGATCTAGACCACAATGGAAGTAAGTATGCTTCGTACAGTAATAGTGTTTAGAAAAGATCGGCCCAATTTTTTTATTTTGGTTACCTTAATAGGGCAAATTATGATCATGCCCCTTTCTTTATTTTTTTCCAGTCAATGTGCTGAAGTTTGCGGTTAAAAATGGCAGAAATACATTGATACAGACCTTAGAAATAATTCGAGTTGTCCAAGTAGAGTAGACAAACATATGTGTGCACAATGTCGACAACATACGAGCTGTCCAGAAACAAGGCAATGTCGGCAAGGTGATGCCTCGAAAATGGGCAATGTTGCGAAGGTAATACCCAAACCACCCGACAAGTATTTAGGGTGATGCATTGAACCAAGGCAAAGTCGGTCGGCCGACCTCGATCGACCGACGCCCAGTACCGGAAAGGAACCTCACGCCACCGAGAAAACTCGACCCATGTTGCCAAGGTAATACCCAAAACACCCAACAAGTATTTAGGGTGATGCATAGAACCAAGGCAAAGTCGGCCAAAAATGGGCAAAGTCGGTCGGCCGACGAAAAACAGCGAGGCAATGTCGGTCGGCCGACGTCGATCGACCGACGCCCAGTACCGGGAAGGAACCTCACGCTACCGAGAAAACTCGACCCATGTTGCCAAGGTAATACCCAAACCACCCAACAAGTATTTAGGGTGATGCATAGAACCAAGGCAAAGTCGGCCCAAAATGGGAAAAGTCGGTCGGCCGACGTCGATCGACCGACGCCCAGTACCGGGACCGACGTCGATCGACCGACGCCCAGTACTGGGAAGGAACCTCACGCTACCGAGAAAACTCGACCCATGTTGCCAAGGTAATACCCAAACCACCCAACAAGTATTTAGGGTGACGCATAGAACCAATGCAAAGTCGGTCGGCCGACGAAAAACAGCGAGGCAATGTCGGTCGGACGACGTCGGTCGACCGACGCCCAGTACCGAGAAGGAACCTCACGCTACCGAGAAAACTCGGTCATACTACCGGGAGAGAACCTAATGCGCACGAGAAAACTCGGTCACACTACCGGGAAAACCAGGTAAGGAACCTCGCGCGGACGAGAAACCTCGATCACTGCCCGACAGCACCCGGTAAGGAACCTCGCGCGTCGGTCGACCTACGAAAAAATCGGTTGACCTAGCAGCAAGGCAATGTCGACAGGGTGATGCCCGGGAACAAGGCAACAGTCGGTCTGGTGATGCCTGGAAACAAGACAATGTCGGCAAGGTGATGCCTCGAAACAAGGCAATGTCGGTCGGGTGATGCCTAGCAACAAGGTGATACCCAAAAATGGGCAAAGTCGGTCCACCGATGCAAGACAATGTCGGTCGACCGACGCCCAACAAGGAAATACATTCAAGTAAGGAACCTCACCCGCACGAGACAACTAGGCGCGCTCCTGCGAGTGAACCTCGTGCTCTCGGGTGATGCCTAGAAACAAGGAATTTTTCGGTCAGACGATGCCCAAAAACAAGGCAAGGTCGGTCGAGTTATGGACAACTCGAATTATTTCCAGTCAATGTGCTGAAGTTTGCGGTCAAAAAATGGCATAAATTATGATCATGCCACTATCCAAACTCTATTACTAAGGTCTGTATCAATGTATCGTATCTTATCATATCATGTATCATGTATCGTGTATCGTGTATCCGTATTCGTGCAATCAAAAGCGGTGGGTGAATCATACGGACGTCATTGAACTTGTTCCGTGTAATTGGCAGCTTCCTCTTGACTCTCTGATAAGCTAGAGATAATCTAAGACTATCTCAGAATTTGGAATATGCAATCTTTCGACCATTTTTAGAACATTTAAAATGTGGAGGATCTTGTTCTTGAAAGGAAATTGGACTATGAGCTGTATCACAACAAGCATAATACCAGAATGTTGAGTGAAACCAAAAGCGGCCTTAAATTTTAATAATATAAAGAGATTTTCTGGGAACAGAGAGCAGAGGCTAGAAGTTATAATATTCACTAAAGATAGCAGTGGTGTGTTTAACTCTTCTGATGGTTAGAAGTTAGTGAGACGAGAACTTTTTGATTTGTTTACGCATCCAGTAGGGTGTGCGTGCTTGATTCAGTAAGAGTTGAAACTATAAGGTTAGATAAAGTTATAAAACTTTTCATATGATTTTCCCGGAAGTCTTATATTGATCTTTCCAACCGAAGCGTAAGCCTTCACAAAATTTAAAAAAATAAATGACATATTACCTTAGGAGGTTCATGGTTAACAGTAGACAACCAAATTATTTTCTAGCATAGAGTATGGTGTGTGGCCCAATTTTTTTTTTAAAGGTTCAATGGAATATGTAGCTTTGTGATTGCGCTCAGATTTTCTAGATCCAATGATACTCAAATGAACTCACCCTACTTTATTAATGACATTTCAGTATGAGTTGAACAAAGGCGATACTGGTTTACATGGAATCTGAAGTTGGATGTGTTACATTTTGCAATCCACTTCTTGAAACTAACCTCGTGTGATGTTTTTTCAACCTTGTCCTTCCTCCACAATTCACACATACTTTGCATCCTTTTTGTAATCGATTCTTGAATTTATATATATATTTTTTCTTTTTCTTCTTTGTGTAATCGTGTCTTTTCAAGGATTTAGTTATAAGATTTGTGTTCTTTGTTGTGGGATTTCTAATATGTAGATATAAGGTAAGGGATTTTTAGTAGATGTGAGTAAAGAAGAAAATGGTAAAATGGTAATGAAAAATCAAACACTAAAGTTTAACGATGACTTAAGTCAATTTATTTCATAGATTATGTAATTGTAGGACTTAAAATAATATTGATTATGGATATATGAAAGAGTTGGCGCTTGCATTCAAATGATCAAATTATATTTAAAAACACCTTTTAACCCAAGCAAACCCTAAGCATGCAACTAGGTGTGATTGAAACAATATGAAATCATGCAAGAGTTATTCAAACACACATAATTTGAGGAAAAATCCCCCACAGGGGCAAAACCATTTGTATATCACTATAATTTGTAAGAGAAACGACTTACAATCGAATTACACTGAAATACAAGTTTTTGACTAAGAATTACCCTCAGGTATCGGATTCTGTAGTCGCGGCTGGAATTATCCCTTTCCAGTAGGGCTGCAATGAAGAGGAAGAAACGGTCCACTTCACAAGGGTTGAACAACAACAATGGTGTTCTTGGGTTACCAAACTTGATTCACATAGATATGGAAGATGTGTGAATCTAAAAACCTAGAATCATAGGACTCAATAGGTGAAGACTTTAGGGTTGATATGCTCTGAAAATCGTGTGTAAGTCTTATCGAAACCAACTACTGATCGTGGTTTAAATAAGGAGTCAAAACCCTAAAAAATCTGCTACACGATCTGGCAGAGTTTATCCTCGGCGGACCGGTCCGGGCCTTAGGCGGATCGGTCCGATAGCGGACCGTTTCTTTTAATTTGAAGCTGATTCGGTTCGCATTCGGTTCGGGGCTCACTGGCTTCAAAGAACACGACGGATCAGTCCGGGGCAGTCCGGTCCGGGTCTCAGCGGATCGGTTCTTTTTATATAAAGGCGGACCGGTCCGGCTAACTGGATTTCTGAATTCTTCCTTTCTTTTGATCTTCGGATTCCGTTGATGATGAATGTACTTTGAATCTTTGCAACGGTGTTACGGCTAATGACATATACAAGTATGTTGGACAAAAATGTCCTTACAATAAATGATAATAAGCATTTCGTTTCCATTTCTAGTCCCTATTTTCAAATTAAAGGGACACGTGGCATGCTCTTTATTCAGGGACTAAAACTATAAATAAAACGTTTGTTGTCCCATTTCCAAAATACATATTACAATATGTCCTAAATTTATAAAGCCCCTTTATTTTAAACTTCTAACGAGCAAGTCTGAATGTGCAATTATCTCAAGGGTTACGTCAAAAGGACCCTATAGGGTTACATCAACTTGCCTAGTTTCATTATCTTATACGGGAGAAAAGAAGAAAACTGAACACGTAGAGACACACTATCAGATGTCCCTGCAAAGTCATCAACTAATGACAAAAGCATCAGACTTCTTTGTGCATCTTGTAAACATTAGGCTAACTTTTATAGGATGATTCTTGTAAATATTAGGCACTAAGAATGCGTTTGATTGGTAATATTTTCCATGCAAAATATGGAAGATTCCATTTATTCCAACTTTTGGTGTTTTGCTGTCTAAATTTTTCGTGATTTTTTTTGTGTTGCCTACAGTACAACCTGAAACTTCACATTTTGGATATTTTCCATGATTTTTTTATTCGTATGTTTTGGATTTTTTTTTTTTTGGGGGGGGGGGGGGGGGGAGGGGTTGGTTGGTTGGTTGGTTGGTTAGGGGGTTATGAACTTTTTTCCACCCACTCTAGTAAAAAAGGGCATATACCAAAAAGTCCCTCTAACATTTTTTTAATACATGTTTCGTCCGAACTTTTTTATTTGTTAAAAAAAGTCCCTCAACATACCGTTAAAATGAGTGTTTAAGGGAGTTTTTGAAACAAAATAAAAATAATTAGACTAAATATGTATTAAGAAATGTTTGATGAACTTTTTGATATTTGATCCAATAAAAAACACCCTTAATAGTGAATAGAATCAATAGAGTTATATAAATCGTTTGCAATTTTTGACTTGCATATTGGTGGTAATGGAGTCTATGTTTTCATTTATCGTATTGTTAATTTTATAATATGGCAATATATTAATCAATACAAAATAAAATTGGCAAAATAGTTTTTTTAGTTTCATTCACCTATTGGTTATTTTATAATATGACAATAAATTAATCAATGCAAAATCAAATTGACAAAATTATTTTTTTAATTTCATTCACATGTTGGTTATTTTTTAATATGACATATTGGTTATTTAAAAAATATATTTTTAGTTAAAATAGTAAATAATAAAGTTAAGTGCAATTTTAAAGCAAAAATGGAAAAAAGAATAAGTTTGAGTAGATTAAAACAATAATTTTTTAAGTTAAGTGGAATTTTAGAAAAATGAAGAGCTCTTTAATCTTTAAAAAATAGTGAATTTGAATATATATACACCAATTGCTGACAATATTAAAACAAAAAAATACAGAGTTTGTGATGGAAAAAGAACAACAGGTTTTTTCGCACGTCGGCAAAAAGGCGTAAGGCACATCAAGGCGTAAGCCTCAAGGAGCTTTGAGGCGGCCTTAAGGCCATTTTTTGGTCATTCGCCTAGAGGAAAACAATAAAAAAATTTAAACATGTGAGGATGGGTTTGGATTATATTAGAAAAGGACAATATATGTGGTTAAATAACTCCAATCCAATGAGTATTCAAGCCTCTCTTTCACATATCAAAGCTTGATATCTTGCTCTAATTCCCTTTCTCATAATGACCAAAAAACAGTAATTTATAACAGAGTAAAGCCAATGGCATAACGATAATAAATAACTGACAACAGTACATAACTGAGAACTAATATATATGGAATATAGAATATATAAACCTATCTTACTATTCTAAAACAAATATTCAGCCCCCACAGATGAAGGTAATATTAACATAAATTAAATTTTTATTTGGTATGTAGATAACAGCTGCGCAAGTTGATGGACACAATTAAAAAGTCAAGAATTTTCTAAGTTATACTCTATGATGCGTTGTGCTTAAAAATTAATTGTCTTCAAGAGAACTCTAATCTGATGGGTTTATGAGCGAGGGCTTATTCCCACCATAGGAACCTGGGAAATAAGCCATGACTACCATAACTTGAACAAATTAAACTCCAAACAAAAATACCTTAACATCTTCCAACCAATTGAAACCAAAAACTGTAACACTCCGCCTAATTAAATACCGGGTGATCAGTCCTTTATTAAATTAAAAATCAAGGGGAACAGTGTGATTCATTCTTAGCATCATTGTCGAAAATAATTTTTTCGCTTTAATCATCCTAATTAATTAAGCTAAGTGTCATAACATTTAGAATATTATTTTGTTTATTAAATCTCATCGTAAAAACCTTTTTAAGTATAAATCAGTTTAAGAATAACATAAATACTAAGGATAACAATCATCCAAAAGAAATATGCCAACTAGATTATTCAAACCAAGTCAATACGCTTAAGTAAAATCATCACGACATGAAATAACTTCCAATTGAGTTTGAATACTGAAAACATAAATAAATACAAAATTTCTAGTAAGTCTAAACTGAAATAGGAAATCGGGTGACACATGCCCTAGCTATGAAGTACTAAATCAAGAGTTGAATCAAGGAAGAGGTCATCTAGAGCAAGGGCCTGCAACTCCCACATACGCTGCAGCATGTCCAATCCAAATAACCTATGCCTAACGCTCCTGTGACTGGGCACCTGTAATATATACATATATATATAAGAGAAAGAAAAATGATAGGAAACGGGTCAGAGCCCGAGTGTAAAAAAGTTTTAAAAATAGTTTAGCAAGTATTTAAAATGCTTACCGACTAATATAACAATCATATTAGTACGTGACACTCTCTTGAGAATTCTCACCTCTCATCTAGTATGCACGCCTACCGTACTACTAAATGACCCATAAGTCTATCTAACTAATCTCCCATAAATTTCATTTCGAGAAGTCACAAGACTATGATTTTAGTTTAGAGATTAATCTCTTAATGATTTCTTACGTTACTTATGTATTTCTCAATACTTTTATAAAGTTCCCGAACACTTACTATAATCTTGGAGCATTTATTTAATATTTATCTACTTATACGCACAGTAGAAGAATTTCATATATACGTATATATATTAATCACTCATATAATATATATACTATCGGCACTCCACATAAAATCTATGGTGCTGGCATACTATGCTATCAAGTCCCTGTATCTCTCGTACGTAGGGAAATACTAGCTCGGAATCACTCTCGAACTGTATTAACATAATACACACAAAATGGAGGCGAAGCATAGTTCCAAGTCACTAAGAGGTCAACACATACTCCTCACGTCTCTTAGGACCGTCTAACTATCATTCTCAGATAGCCTGTACCAAGGAATCCTATGTTCGAGGGTACAAGTCAATATCCCCCATAAAGGTCCCATCGAGATAAGACTGTCCCGACGCGGCAACCTCCATGATAGCAAGTAGCGCGGGTATGATTCTACACAAATATAATATAAGTATATACACATGCACTCGATCTTATATATAAATATTCTCATTTTCCAATTAGGTTCGCCCACGACCCATAATAATATTTTAACCGTACGTAATACAATTTTACCCAATCTTTTTTCATAAATAACTCATCTCATTTTATTCTCAATTATAATCATTTCGTAATTACTTCTCATCCCTCGAAGTATTCTCTCTTCCTAAAGGTAAATTCAGTAGGTACATCCTCTCTAACATGATGGTCTAAGTCATTCACGAATATCTCAATTTCTTAGTTAACGTACGCACAATTTTCAATATGTGTCAAACCCCCCGTTAACCCACGGTTTCATCCCATATAAAATTTCATTCAACGGAATCTACTTAGACCGTACTGGTCCTCTTCATGACCCATTATACTCTTTAAATGATTTTCAAAGGTTCCTACGTATTTTATCCAAATTAAACAAAAAGAGGAAAGACATACAGTTTCCAGGAGCGGTCGATCGATCGATCGATCAGTTGATCGATTGACATTCTTGGGTCAATCGATCGATCGATCAAGTTTAGCCCAGATTCTGCCATTGTTAACTACGGGGTTGCTTATTAAAACTCAACCAAAACTCCATAAACGAGTTCCAAACTCCAACCAATTAAACCAATGATTATATATACCTATCTACAGGATTTTCTAGGTAAAGCATGTACGAATTTCATCAAAGACATAGGATTAAAGGGCCAATTCACCATATTTGTCAAGAACCCTAGTTTCATCATAATTTCCAACATTCTAACTTTTTTTCCATATTTATTGCTTCTAAACTATTATAATTTTGTGGAAAATCCTATACATATGACAAGTTTTCTAGATTACATGTATTACTCCTAAAACATGTGATTCAAATTCCCTAATTCATGAAATTCCTCGATAAAATATATATTTATCAATCCTATTCTTGCATGGATGAAATATCAACTAGAAAAAATAGCAAGATAGATACTTGCCTTAAGATAGTAGGCCTGATTCCACGAGTTTGACAGGTATAGGCTTGATCCCCTCGCTCCGATCTACGTTTTGGTGGTGGTGGTGTAATTGAGTTGGTTCTTGGCATTGGATTCTTGGAAAGCTTTTCCTTTCTTCCTCTCACTGCCATTCTAAATTTTTGAGACTGTTAACCCTAGACGACTCTCTTAATATTTTGATATTAATTTCCCAATTTTCTCCATTTAACTAAGGCCTAATTTGGAAATGACTAAATCACCCTCCCGGGGTGTCGGTTAGGCCTAAAAATGCCCCGAGACCAAAACTAAACCCCCGGATACACTTTTTTGACTATCTCGACCCTTCCGGACATGTTGGGCCACTCTAAATGACCATATGGGTGACTTATAATTTATTCACTTTTTATAATAATAATAATACAGTCCTGACACGACACAGGAACGTCCCGACTTAATTTCCATAATCGTTATATTATTCACTCGTCAATTCTACATATTACTTTACTCATAGAGTAATATTCAACAAATTCCCAATAATTACTAATTTTCATCATGCTAGTAAATATTTAAATAAATTTTTGGATTAATATTAAATTAATATCAATTAAATTTAATAAATCCCCAATTTAAAAGCCATAAAAATATAGGGTTTTGCATACTTCCCCCATAATAACAGAATTTCGTCCCAAAATTCAAAAAATAAGACATACCTGGTAAAAATAAATCTGGATATTTTTCGCGCATATCTGCCTCGCGCTCCCAAGTGGACTCCTCCACATTATGATGCTCCCACTAAACCCGTACAAGTGGAACTACTTTCGACCTCAATCTCCTCTCACTATGGTATAGGATAGCCACTAGTCTCTCCTCATAAGAACTATCGGGATGTAAGTCAATCTCCTCTATCGCGATGTGGGTGTCGGCCATATCATCCTGAAGATATCGTCTCAACGACGAGATGTCGAATACATCGTGAATACGTTGAAAGTGTATGATTGATCCATATGGCTCTCAACCCAACCCACCTAGGCGTGAATACATCGTGAATACTTCCCACATTGCACTAGAGCCGGTTCCCGAATTTGTGATTGATCCATATGGCTCTCAATCCAACCCACCTACGCATCCCGTTCCGGAGAGGAGAGTTTATAGACATTTTAGGAGAGGTGTTCCTAGGCCCGTGTATGTTTTCACCTATTGCAAAGAAGAAATGACAGCTTAGGGAATTTTGTTTTAAGTTAGGTTGTGTGTCACATAGAGTTTTGCCATGTGTTCTCGCACACACACCTACACATGATGCTCCAGATGATTACGTGAGAAAGTTTGCACATATTAGGGAGCAAGTAAAGTTTTTGGTCAAGACCTCATATAATTTGATGGATATTTTTCATATGATGTCACCACCTTTGGACAACTACACCGCACCCAACGGTTGAGGTTTAGACTTGTTTGCTAGCATAGGATGATTTTCATGATGATATTTTATTCCTATTTCTAGTGTGTACCATTTATTTTATTTATATTTTTCATTTTTAATATATTTTTTGGAAAACCAAAAAGATTTTTGTTTTTGAAAATTTTTGGAAAAATACAAAAAGATTTTCTATTTTTTGAAAAAAAAATTAGAAAAGCCAAAAAGATTTTATTTTGATAAATTTTTTAGATAAGGACAAAAAGATTTAGCTATTTCGTTTACACCATTTTTGAAAGGACATTTAGGATGACCAAGTCACAACATCATTCCATATCCATGTGACTATTTGATAGTGTTTTGTTATGCATCATCATTTCATTTTGTGTTTTATAATGTTTGGAGTCATTAAGATGTAATTTCAAATTACTTTCTACATATTTGAATCTTAGTATCTTTTAATGCACACTTTCACAGATTTGTTTGATTATTATATTTTCTATCACATGTTGGTTGAAGTGTTTCCATCTCAATCCTGTCTTTAAAACGAACAAAATGTAATAAAACTTGACATTAAAAGTTGTGCATGTAAGAACCGTTGACCGTGAGGATTTGTTTAAAATTTGAAAAAATATTGAGTGAACACAGGAAAGGGCTGCGAGTGAATAATAATCACATCGTTAAAGCCACCGTTTAAAAGAGCCCGAGAAAAAAATTAAGGCAATAAAAAGATAATATGCCGAAAGGGTGCCAATAGGATTTCTCTAAGTTGAGAAAAATTAGATCACCTTATTTGAAAAATAAAAGATTTATATATTTGAGGGAGTTTGGTTGAAAATTAAACAACAGGTTTGCACGTCCTGACAAAGTCTTGAAAAAGTATTACATAATTTTAGACGTTATTGGTGTGGAAATCATTTTAGACTTTGATGTGTTGATTAGATTGAGCCGATGTCATATAAATTCACTTTATGGAACCTAAGGGCGATTTTGAGATCATTCGTTAGGAGTATCCTTGACACCCTGCCTACTGAAATATCGGGTGGCCAACCCGTGATCAAAATAAAATGTTAGTCGCATATGGCTCATTTTTAGCATCACTATTGAAAACATTTTTTTTAAATTTACTAACCACCCAGTAATTAAATAGACTAGTGCAAAATTTTATCTTTCAATAATTAGAAACATGCGAAAATAAATAATAATTAAACAAATCACACAAATTGACAACTGAATACAACACAAATGAATAATATAAAAAAAGAGGACCGAATCAACTATCGGTTCAATAATAAAATACAACAATAAACTCAAACAATAACCTGATTACACAAAGTCAAATAAATAAATTTAATACTAAATCCAAGAGAAACATGCCCCAATGAGTACTGAAGTAAGGGTCATACACTAGGAGTAAATGAATGAAACGTCTATAGCAAAGTCCTGCAACTTCCTCATGAGTTGCAGCTGTGCATCCCTGGATAAAATCTTTAAACTGGGCATCCCTCTGGGCGCCCACCTAAAAGGTTTTGGAAAATATTTTACACGGGTCAGAGCCCAAGTAAAATATTTTGAAAATATTTAGTAAGTAGTTAAATTGCAATAATTAAATATGCATGTACACGCTTCATATTTAAGTTAATGTCGCACTCTTTTGATGTACAACTCACTCCTCATCTAATGTGCACACCTAATGCTTTCCTGTTAACCTTCCTAGCTAAGCTACCCCACCTAAGTAGTTGTATCACACCTCTTGCCACCACACTACTCTAACCCGAGTATTTTTACTTTGATTATTAAGTTATCTGCTCATTAACTTATTAATCAGTTCGACTACATTAAATCATATACTGTTCACATCAGTTATATAGGAAATCCCTTTTTAAATCATATAACTTTCACACTAGTTATATAAGAAATACCTTTTTAAACCATATAACTTTCAGACTAGTTATATAAGAAATGCCTTTTTAAATCATATAAATTTTACACTAGTTATATAAGAAATACATTCACACTTATGTATTAATCCCGTACATAATTATCTTCTCATATTATATACGTACTAGTATACTAAAACATTCACACACATGTCAAGTATAATAACCATCCATTCCTGAGTAAGGACTCACTGGATATTTTCTCTAAGATGATATCACCCTAGGTATACTCAATCCACCCGGATACCCCGAGAGGGTTAACTCACTAAATAAAAAAAAAACAAAATAAGCATAGCAGAGGAGGTCATAATTCCCTTTTGTGAGGCCGAATTATACCCAAAAGTCTCACCTCGTAAAGAATCACAACATAAAATAATGAATGCTATGATCTCGCCCTGCGTTATCTAGCCACGGGATTCACCCACGTCGCGCAACCTCTTGTGATAGCACTAGAGGGGTATGTATTCCTATAAATATCATTCACACCGATATATATATATATATATATATATATATACTGTCAGACTACCATATATGTATATTTAATAAAGTCCGGCTAATCCGTGCCTAACAACCATAGCACTAGCCCTAAATACCCAACTCTATACCCCGACTTGTAAATTAATTAATCCCACATTAATTAATTTCGTTATTAAAGTAGTGTCACTCAACTATAATACTTAGACCCACTCATTCGGTCCATATCATGACCCTTTAGAATTTGTTACATGAATTCCCACTACTATGTTTAATACCCCTCATTAAATTTAATATTCAACAATTTATATCTCTATAATAAATTAAACCGGCAACCTCATGCCTAATTCCTATAGCACCCAACCTAAAAATACCCGAGTCAAATCCGTGACCCAAATTAAATTAATTGCACATTGATTAATTTATTATAGTGGTGCTACACAATTATAATACCCGGACACATTTACTCGGCCCAAATCTTTAAACCTTTTTAGAGTTTGTCACTTCCAAATTTCACAATTAATCCTCCCCCCCCTTTCTATTATTCCATTCCCCTTTTATGTATTATCTTCTTTTTATCTCTTTATATGGGGAAAACATCTCGTCCCTGTTAATTCCATAACCCCCAAACAAATCTCAGAAAAAAAGGGGGCGAACTGGGAAAAATTAAGTAGCATCGTTCGAACGATGCCCCAGGTCGTTCGAAAGACCTGCTAGTTTTTTACACCCTTCTTCTTCCTGTTAATTTCGTCCGCCATGTCTGGATTTCTAAAGATCCTGATTTTGTCCCTACACTAACCACTACTGTTTCCGCAATTTTTGTTCAGTACGGTTCTAAACTTTAAACATAGTAATCAGATATGTTAACTCCTAGTGATTTCAACATTTTTCAAGTTTCCAATTTCTCATTTATTATTTAACTAACATCGAGTTGTAACAGTGAACATAATATCTGCGTTGGGTAATTTAAAATTTCTCCTACCCGGTTTTCTCAAGGTTTGATTTCAATTCCCAATTTAACAACCTCAAATGACAATCTATAAATATAACTTGGATTCTCACACTTTTGAACAATAAAACCACATCAATCGAGTCCCTAATCTAGATAATTTGTCCAATTCATAAATACTCATTTTTCATGTTAAAAACCTTCCCAAAAACGAATTTAATTTACACCCACTATGATATGAATCAAAATACTGCACTTAAATTGAAAGCAAGTTCAACTACTTGCCAGAATAATTTGTAGGGTTTGACTTCTTTTGATATATATGCGTAATTAATGAAGAACACACCCCTCTTCTTGATTTGGCTCTCAAAAGTTCTCCCAATTTCTCCATCTTTTCTCCTCTGCAAAACTAGGGTTTTCTTATTGAGTTGTGTCTACCACAAACTCCCTAATGTAGGTTTATATCACTAATTCTGAAATTAAGCCTATGGGCCAAGTCCAAATAACCCGGGCACCCAGTGTGAGCCCGATTATACCTAAAAATGCCCTGAGACCCAATTACTACCCCGGGTACTCTTTTCTGACTATCTCGACCTATTGGTCAACCGTGCACTCAGAATTTCCATCTGAGTTACTTTATTAAAATCTCCAACCTCGACCTTAATTTACGACACATGAAATTTATAAAAAAATAATAACCCAAATTAACTAAATCTCAATTCACTAATTTAATTAAATCCTCCAAATTAATTAAATTATACATCCTCATAATTATGGGGTGTTACATATCCGTATTCATCACGCACGTATGTTATGTTTGATTACATTGATTTTCCTATCGAATTTGTTCACACCCATTCATTCAGTTTCCACGACTTGGTTATCTTAGTGTAAATTCATGGTGTGTGATTTTTGTAAATTATTTGTGTATTTTTGTTTGAGAAAATTGAAATAAAAAATAATTGGTGAATGCTTTTAAGTTTATCCTTGATGATCGTAGTTGATTTATATGCTTGTCGTGACACTCCATATTTATTTTATTTTTTCTTTTCCTTGTCTATTTTGAACAAATAAAAGGGGGAGAATGAATCATGATTTTATGGGGGAATTTTAATTATGGGAGAGGTTTGATATTTATTTTGATTTATGTTTATCTCATTTCAAACTCGATATGTCACGAAAGTATTTGTTTCTTGTCTCAACTTTGAAGATCAATAATTTCTACACCCTGATGACGACAAAGAAAAGTTAGATATTTGAAGATTTCAAGTTGAAGATTTTTTGAAGAAAGTTTTAAGACTTACATGTGACACCCCACCTAATAAAATACCGGGTGATCAATCCTATACCAAATTAAAACAGGAGTCTCATATGGTTCATTCTTAGCATCACTGTCGAAAACCAATTTAATTACTAATAACCTATTAGGTTGGCGTCAAAATTTTATTTAACTAATCTTTTTAACCAAATATTCAATTAAAACATTCACACAGTTCATATATATATAACTGAAATGAAATAAAATAACCGAACACTCGGCTCAACATAACACAACCAAAACGAATGCCACGCTAAAAGGCGGTAAAAGAATAAATAAATGAAGTTGGGTTATCGATCCGAATGTTTCTACAGTACCACATATCTAGATTACAAGGATAGAAACGTCTTGAGTAAACCAACATGCATCCACAGCTGCTGCAGCAAACGTCCGACTCGAAAGAATCTTCATCCAGGCGTCCTTATGTCTGGACACCTAATATATATATATATATATATATATATATATATATATATATATATATATATATATATATATATATATATATATATATATATAGCGAGATAGGAAAAATATAGAAACGGGTCAGAGCCCAAGTTTGAAAATATTTTCTGCAAGTGCATAAATGCCATAAATTTAAAATATGATTTCATCTTATATTTAAATTGGTATCGCACTCCCATGAGATACCCCTCACCCCTCTTCTAATAGTGCACACCAATCGCATACCTTTTAAACAACCTAGTTAAGCTACCTGGCCTAAGTAATTCGTTTTTCCCAATCTCTGAAAATCTCTATAAACCCGAGTACTAAGGGCTAAACTTCTCAACATTCCCAGCACTGCGCTACGTTCATACGTGGGGTGTCTCACGAAGCCAAATCCAAATAAGGACCCCCCCCGATACACTACTACTTGGCAATGTTGATCGTCGAGATCCATTAGGCCCGCAGGACACAATGTATATATATAACTCATATATATATATATATATAAGTATATAAATATATAGTTCTCAATAGAACCTATGATTCATATTCATATAAATCTGGATATAAACCTACCGGAAGGGGAAATACACCTTATCAGTCTTCGCACTTTATATACATATGTTTACTTTATATGATATCTCATCTTCATATACAAGTAATATACTATATGCAACAAGTATAATTATACCTATCACAAACATAAGTATAATAACCATCCCTCCGAGCTATAACTCGAGGATGCAGTTTCATAGTGCCGATCAGAATCTGGGTTTACTCACTATACCACGGTACCAAGCCAGACTCACTCGTGGTCATGGTAAAAATTCAAAACGGTGGAGGCGGTCATATTCACTCTGCAAGTGGAGTACACACATCGCACCCAAACGCGGGACGAGATGACCTGGGGATATACTCTCCCTGCTCCTCAAGTAAGGGAATTAACCCACATCGCGTAACCTCCCCGAATTGCACTAGAGAAAAATATAATCTGCCTATTCCAAACCTACACCAAAGGAAAGCCCGTGGAACCAGCCTCTAAGATACAAATATACCAATCACACACAGATATATATGTATTCGTATCGTATTATATATATTGTAATCACATCGTATATGTATTCTACACCACTTCTCAAATATATATATATATATATATATATATATATATATATATATATAATTGCCAATCTCATATAGCGATAGCCAATAACCCCGAATGTTCCCATCCGTAATGATATTTAAGTATTCACACACTTACGATACTAAACCCAAAAGTATTCTCTCACTTGATATATAACTTGTACCTTAATCACTTTTAAGGATTTATCTATAAACCCGAATATACAAATTCGTACTAACTAGATAAGTATACTATCGACTTATCTTAATTTCATAGGTATTGCACCACCTATAATAACCGTCGTCAATAGGCATATCGGGTAGCCGCTAAATCCTCTTTAGCCTATATCCCAAATTTCATCCTAGTCGCCTCGTAGAATTTTCTCAATTTGTCAGCATATAATTACATTTTCTACGCGCACAATTATCTATATATAATCGCCCACTGAAAAACTCCCTCGGGTGTTACTCGTCCTGAACACCCCTAGATAAATAAGTCTTGGATTTTACTCAATTAACTCAAGGTATACATCTCATTCCAATAATAATTTAGATATCCTCACTCTATTTTTGGGAACCCAAAATTGTCTAATTCCTCAATTTATTTATTTTCCTCAAAAATATACTTTTGGTGCCACACGATTATAACATCCTCCTAGCCCCCATAAATTTCCTCACACGGCTAGATATTAATTCCCTAAATGAATATTTATTTCCTCAAATAAATAAGCTCGAAACAATTTGTGACAACTCGCTCCAAATAATAACGGGTGGCCATCCCTATACTATAATAAATCAGGTATCTCAGATGGCACAATCTCAACATCAACTGACAATGCTAAATAATATAAGGCTAACTACCCGAAATTATTCAAAGAGGGTGCCAAAAATTTAAAACTTTTATTTACACCAATCAAAAACCAACCATACAACTAACAATCAACAATAGTACATAACTATGAAAAATGATACAACAAACTCTACAATAATATAAAAGAGTATACTACAACGTACAACAAAATCTCAACAATGAAATACCCGAATAAGCTGTTGGGTCACAGACAATACAATAATCTGAGGAATAAAATATTAAAGTGTTACTCTACAACACTTGAATCTAAACCCAAATGTACAACTGAATCCTAATCTAGATATACAAAAGATAGGAATCGACTAAAACAAAGTGCCGCAACAGTTCGCTACTGCTACAGCTCCACGAATACACTGGATGGATGAACATCAACGGCGTCCTTGTGGAGGAACACCTATCGTAATACAATATAGGCATAGGAGGATAAGATATAAACGGGTCAGAGCCCGAGTTGAAAACATTTTATAGCATGTGCATTAAAATGCATAATAATTACAAATGTATTATGACATGATTTAATGGAATCGTCCTCTCCATAATAATCCAACTCACCTCTCAACTAGAACGCGCACTAAATGTATGCACGTGGTCTCCAAATAAATGCCCAAACCTAATTAAGCAATTAAATCAAACTAAGTCCCAAAATAAATGTTCGATTAAGATCATTTAATTTATCTCGCAATCTACACTTATCTAAATTCCACCTAAAACATTACTTTATATTTTTAATGCCATAGTTCTCTTTATATTTGTTCATTTATTGAACATATAAAGTTGCATAACCATCAACATAACCTCATCATCACAATACATTAACATCATCTTACTGGAATTTCATATATTCTAGTTATGCCCTCATATGGCATGTAATCATATATATATATATGAGTTATTAGCATCAAGTTCTAAGGACAAAACTTCTCCCGGATCTCAATACTGTACTGCGTTTCATGCATGGGACGTCTCGCCGAAGCGAAATCTAAACAAGGAACCCCCCTCGTTACACTACTTCTGACCGTATTGATCTTCGAGATTCATTATGCCCTCAATGCATGATGAATGTAACCCAAGTTATTATTACTCCAATTTTAATTAATTAATATTCCCAATTCTCAATAGTACACGGCGTTTCATGCGTGGGACGTCTTGCCGAAGAGAAATCCAAACAAGGAACCCCCCACCTCCGTTACACTACTCCTAGAACTGTCGATCGTCGGGATAGGTGAAATAGATATAATTATGAGCATTAAGGACTAACTTCTCCCCAATTTCCAACATTACACTGCGATTCGTGCGTGGGACGTCTCGTCGAGGCAAAATCCAAACAAGGAACCCCCCTCGATACACTAATCCTGGCAATATGGGTCGTTGAGGTCCATTATGCCCTCAATACTCAAGTACAAGTACAAGCACAATCAACAATAACTATCCAATCGAGCTATAAATCGAGGACGCAGGCTCACATGCTATCATCTTTCAGCAGCCCATACACGTAGCAAACTGGGGCCACCTGGTGGGGTTCCACGGCACCCACCTCGTGATCAACTCAAGCACACAACGTCCCGGGAAGTGGTTATAGCTCCTAACCGGCAAGTAAGAACGTCACATACCCCCTACTTCTCACCCCCAAAAGAATGCATATATATATTGCATAATAATAATCACAATGGACGACTATGACTTGGGGAATATCTACACCTTGCTCTTTGAGCCAGGATGCTCACCCTCTTCGCACGCAACTTCCCAATGATAGCAAGGAGGGGGTATGCTTCACTATATATATATATAAGGTATACATACATCATCACATCATATAAATATATACCATCATATAAGGTATACCTGGCACATTGTTTTCATATTTATTATACGCTCTTAGGCGCAATTGAATTCATAACATTATTTAGTATATCTCTCTCTTTTGATATACTAACCGTCAATTCTCACACATCTTCCCCACTTAGTATACACTATACTGTTTCTCGCTTGAAGCTCACATGTCGCTTCTATTTATGAATTGTCTCTCAATTCTATTTATATAAGGATATTCTTTATCCTAATGCACTTCATTTAGCATTTCTCAGCGTGTGAGACATCTCCCAAATCAATCATCATCAAGGATATTTCTATATCCGTATGCACATCAATTAGCATTTATAATTCTCCATCCATAATAGGGTTCAATTCATTTTATGAACCTTTAAAATTATCCCATTTGGGATTTTATCCTAAGATCCAAAATCTCTAAACTTATTCTCATTCTTTTATATGAATTTAATTGTTATCTCCAAATACAATTTCCAATCAAGGTGGGCTTCCCCACTTAGAGTATACCAAAATCTCTAATCGGTATTCCTCAATTTAAGTCTATATGACTCCAATAATTCCTCATAAGGGAAACTCTCTAAAAGTCTCCAAAACATACTCCATATGATTCCTATAGAGGTTCCCAATCGATAACCTCGAACAAAACGGAATGAAATTCTCCCTAGAAAAACATTCCCCAAAAAGCCCTGTTTCCGAATCGATTCGGCCTCCAAGGCGAATCGATTCGGGTCATCAGACCTGGTACTCTGTCTCAGGCCGAATCGATTTGGCTGGGGTCCGAATCTATTCGGTCACTCAGACCTGGGAACCTCCATATTACCGAATCGATTCGGTAGGAGGCCGAATCGATTCGGCCCTTTAGAACTCTCGAAAATGGATACTTTTTGTTAGCCTAAAATCCCCAAAATTCATTTTAATCATCTTCACCTAATTTCTCTTCTACCCAATCACAAATATAACATCAATAATCAACTACAAACACATATAAACTAATTTCTAACCTAGAAATCATTTATAAACCACAAATCTAAGGTTTTCCCAAAAAGTTAGGTTTTGATAAACTAACCCTAAAACCCATAAATTTGATCCACAAATCATGAAATAAATGTACACAACAATTGTTTAACAAGTTTAATCACTTGCCTTGGGTTCGTAGGGTCTGATCCGTCCTCAAGATCGTATAGAAACCGAAAATCTCCACTTTCTCTCTCTTTTCTCCTTCTTTCTCTTCTTCTTTCTTCTTCTTCTCTCTTTCTTTCTTTCTTTCTATTTCTCTTTATCTCTTTGGAGAAATGAATCTCCCGTAGGCTTTTAAGCCCTAACTCCCAAGATACACATCTTAAAATGATAATACACACTTTAAATAACTCGGTAACTTTAATTCGAGCCAAACGAACTTAAAATTATTTCGGAACCTAAATAGACCCCAAGTACAGTCATTTTGACTTTCTCGACCCTTCCGGACACAACTACACCCTCAAAATCGCCATTTGAAGCACTTTCTAACGACTCCAAATTTTGACCTCAATTGCCAAATTAATTATTCTCCGAATAAAATAATATTTATTTTTCCCAAAATAAATAAATAATCGTCTCCAAGACCTCGGGTTGTTACACAATTAAATTTGGAATTTATCCCATTTAAACAACACTAGCCGAAACTGTAAAAAATCCTAAAGGGCCGATCGGTCGATCGATCTGGACAACTTCTTCTCCGAGAAGCTGTTTCGGCCATTAAAGCTTCCCCCAAGCTTTTATATCCTCCCCTAACATCCTCTAACCTCAATCAACGACATATACACACATAAAAAGGGTTATAAACATCCTAGAATCCATAACCAACAACTGATTTCAATAAATTCCTAACTTTCTCAATTTGTATATTATCCGGGGTTTATCCGTTAAACTTCTGAAAAACCCAATTTGATTCACGAAAACCCATCCCAGAAATCTTTATAGTTTTACACAACCAACTATAATATGAGATTTATGCTCAAAGAAATAAAGAAAGTAAACACTTTCCTTATGGATAAAATCCGACGACCTCGAGTCGAGTCCCATGGAGTTTGGCCGAAAATCTCATTTTCTTCTTCCTCTCTTCTCCTCTTTCCTTTCTCTATTTTCTTTCTTCTCTTTCACTCTCTCGTGTCTTATATAGAGGGAAATAAGGGTTTATCCCTTATTAATCCAAAAATGACTTGTTTACTCAATTACGAGTCCCTACTAGTCCGAAAGTCCCTGAAACCTAAACACTACCCCCGAATACTCTATTCTGACTATCTCGGCCATTTCGAAACCAACCACGCACTCGAAATCTCCATTCGAGTCACTTAACTACAATTCACTAATTAAATCCAACACATCTCAATACAGTTTTTCCAATTAAAATATTATCCTCTGTCGCTTTACCCAACTGCGAGATGTAATTAAAATAATCCAACTTATTTACTTAGTCGCAAAGGTAAATGTTACACACGTCGGTAAACATCTAACACTCTTAAACTCCAAAAATTATTATTCACAGAAATTCCTCAAATTTCCAAATTACTCCCATTTATGCAATTTAAATCTCTACAAAAGTACGGGGTATTACATACTTCCCCCCTCACAACGAAATTTCATCCTCAAAATTTAGATATAACCTGCGCCACCAACCTAGGAATGCTAATTACACTACATCCTAGTTCACCGAAGTCGAATGGTACTATGCAATGGTCCCCTACCATTTGCCTATTAATGGTACCCACCTATCTCGAGGCGTATGCTCTAACGCACTAGCTTAACCACAAGCTTAACTAAATCTCTATATGCTACAACACTGCCTCGGTCGTAAGGTTGACTCTAATTACGTCACATCGCACCTAGTGCTTATATAAGAGCATATAAAGAAAATGAGCCTATAATTACCGCTCTAATGTATTGATCCCACGGAGATACGCTACTCAAGACATCCACTCGTCTACATCAGAACATCTAATTTCCCTCAAAAAGGAAACTACACTAGCTCTAGACTACTCCCGTTAGTCTTCTCGCTTATCTTAGGTGTGCTAACTCTTATTGCACAAATATAATTGGATAATTCCGTACCTCCTACGATGTTCCATCCAACCCATTCCAATTCCACTTATATTGCCTCACGGTATAATCTTCAACTTTATATAATACGCCTTTTCTGTTTCGAATAATATATAATACTTACCAAGGTGCCATACACCTTTTGACCCGTGCCTATCTGTACAACCACTATAAGTGTCACCGACGTAACACTCTGTCTAAAAATGGGCCTCACTTTTTCGGTCGGGTACTAACACCTAGGTACTCCCAACCCCTACAACTCATAATCCAATTCTTCTTATACTTGGAATTTCAATCCGTCTTAAAGTTAACCCATGAATCTTCTCATGGTCAACTCACCACACTCTCCTTATTTCGGCGCCACTAGTCCTACTAGCCTTACTTCACAATAATCCTAAGATCATTGTGTTTCCTACACAAAAAAAAATTGAATACTATCATAACTATATCCCTAGTGCCCAAAACCTCTCTCAACTTTTGACATTTTCTCGATTTCATGCGTTGGACGTCTCCCAAAGCGAAATCCAAATAAGGAATCCTCCCGTTACACTACTTCCTTTCATCGTCAGTCGTCGAGATATAACGGCCTAAGGCACACCATCGGGACGTTCAAAAATCCTACATCGCTAACCTACTAACGCTCTTTTACCACTGCCCTCTTAAATTTTGGCTAAATGGAAAGTCAAACTAATCGGGGCACATACTCTCTACAAAAGCGTTACGAGCATCATACCCAAAACATACTTCCTCTGAATTAGCCTTCTCATCATGGCCTAGCGACAAGGCTTAAATCAATTTCCTTTACCTTGCCTCACCCACATACTTGCGGTAAGAGAATCCTTTCTAGTGCTTTTCCACAGCACAACTACTTTTATTATCCCCTAGTCATCACATGGCTCTCAGCTAATTTTACCAAAACCAACATCTTAGCGTACCGTAGCATCTCTTCACTCCCAACGTCATTAAGGTTCGTGCGTGGAGCGTTTCGCAAGCAAAATCCAGAGAAGGAACCCCTCCTATACACTACTACTTAACTTTGTTGGTCGTCGAGGTATCTTAACATAAAATATGGAAAAAAATCTTGCATATCCCCATGCACTTAAAGTCATGCTAGTTAAACATCTACTCACTAAAGTTCCATCTAGACGCATAATAAAGACGAGCTCAACCTGTATCCAGGTGAGATATAGCAACAACAACAAGTTCCACTTTGGAACAACGGATATGATAGTCTTGCAATCATTAGCCTGCTATCCCTCCGATAATCCACAAATACATTACTCTTACAATAGTACTATACTCGTATAACACACACAAAATGAGGAGTACAAACCTGATATAAATTCAAACTAGAACCCCGCTACCGCAGAAAAACATATAGACATACACTATATAATGTTTCAGATACTACTAGTAAACTTGAATCACACACATGAAATTATGTGACTCAATCTTGCCGCACAAAATATACCTCCTTCGTTCGAGGTGAAGCTAATAACAATAACTTCTCCCGTCTCCCTGACTGCTCCAAATGGTTCTCAAACATAGTACACTTGTCCTAACTGAACCTAAAAATTACTTTAATCAATGCCATATCTCGGCACTTCATTCTTGTCCTTCAACTCCTATTGGTCAAGGACTAACCGCGTGGTTCTACGCTTCACATTACAACATTCCCCATCTCTGGCCACCTTGACCATGTTAAGGTTATCAGTATCTCAGACTCTATAGTCTCGATCCGGACAATTGCCTTTAATAGCCCCCTTAACTTCTTCGTCAAAAGGAAACTCCAGCACAGGCCTCAACAACCCTGTTTCAATGAATTCCCCGGGTGAATGTCCACCAATGAGGTTCCACGAATACAACTTCTCCATAAGTGTTAACAACACTTACTATTAAGCCTATCGTTCCACTGAAGGACTCTCTCTTCATTGTACCTACCTTAATTCGATACAAAGTTCACTTATCCATATAACTTTTTATCCACTGTCGGCCTCTGACCGATCGTTATGTAAGTAATTCAAAACATAATTCTTTTCATTCCAGCTAAATCATGAGAACTCATGGTTAAAACCATCCGTAAGATCCTTCTATGAGCAAAACATCCTGCTCCCCCAAATATGGTGACCACCGTTCCCACCATTTCAATATTGCTCCCATGAGTGAAAAAAATTTCCTCAAATTTTCACATCTGGGAATTTCCACACCCTGCTCTAATCCTAAAGATTCTGATCCTTCTACTTCTACTAAGTAATGCTACACTTACTTCGCACGACTTAAATTCAACACATGGTCCTTGTCAAAGACCCTTTCAAACTTTTTACCAATTTACTTCACTGGGTAATTAAAGTTTAATACCACTCTATACTATAGCGGTAAATATAACTACTATACTTTAGTAGTCGTTGTAGAAATTCATAATAATGCCATAAAGGGAGTGACCTCGACCGTGGCCCTAGTCCTCGACTTCAACTACCAGTTCCAACTAAGCCACTCCTCCTGCTACCCTCATCACGGCCTTCCTTGGTCGCCCTTGATCGATCAGCAAACGAATCTCGAACGAGTGCGCAAAGGTTTTACTATAATCTTACATAATAGCAGGAGAACGAAATCTCACCAGAGTAATCAACAATCCTAATAATAAAGCTCTATGTCAAATCAAAAGCAACGCTGAAAGCATAGTACATCCGCAGAGATTCCTAAGGACACTAGAACTTGATGCTCCGATACCATCTGTGACACCCCACCTAATAAAATACGAGGGGATCAATCCTCTACCAAATTAAAATAGGAGTCTCATATGGTTCATTCTTAGCATCACTGTCGAAAACCAATTTAATTACTAATAATCTATAAGGTTGGCGTTAAAATTTTATTTAACTAATCTTTTTAACCAAACCATTCAATTAAAACTATAATTTTACCAAAACCAACATCCTAGCGTACAGTAGCATCTCTCCACTCCCAACATCGTTAAGGTTCGTGCGTGGAGCGTCTTGCAAGCGAAATCTAGACAAGGAACCCCTCCTATACAGTACTACTTAACTTTATCGGTCGTGGAGGTATGTTAACGTAAAACAGGGGAAAAAAATCCTGCATATCCCCATGAACTGAAAGTCATGCTAGTTAAACATCTACTCACCGAAGTTTCATCTAGACTTATTATAAAGGCGAGCTCAACCTATATCCAGCTGAGATATAGCCACAAAAACCAGTTCTACCCTGGAACCGCATATACGATAGTCATGCAATCATTACCTGCTATCGCTCCATTAATCCACAAATTACAATAGTATTATACTCGTATAACACACACAAAATGAGGAGTACAAACCTGATGTAAATTCAAAATAGAACCCCGCTTCCGCGAAAAAACATATAGACATACACTATATAATGTTTCCGATACTACCAGTAAACTCGAATCACACACACGAAATACTGTGACTCAATCTTGCCGCAAAAAATATACCTCCTTCGTGCGAGGTGAAACTAATAACAATAATTTAAATAGTCTCCCTGACTTCACCAAACGGTTCTCATACATAGTACACTTGTCCTAACTAAACTAAAAAAATACTTTAATCAATGCCCCATCTCGGCGCTTCATTCTTGTCCTTAAACTCCTACCGGGTAAGGACTAACCGCGTGGTTCTATGCTCCACATTGCAACATTCCCCATGACCATGTTAAGGTTATCAGTTTCTCAGACTCTATAGTCTCGATCCTGAAAATTGCCTTCTATAGTCCCCTTAATTTCTTCGTCAAAAGAAAACTCCAGCACAAGCCTCAACAACCCTGTTTCAATGAATTACCCATGTGGATATCCACCAATGAAGTTCCACGAATACAACTTCTCCATAAGTGTTAACAACTCTTACTATTGAGCCTATCATTCCACTTAAGGACTCTCTCTTCATTGTACCTACCTCAATTCGGTACAAAGTTCACTTATCCATAAAATTTTTATCCATTGTCGGCCTCTAACCGATCGTTATGTGAGTAATTCAAAACTGGATTCTTTTCATTCTAGCAAAATCATGGGAACTCGCGGTTAAAACCATCCGTAAGATCCTTCTATGAGCAAAACATCCTGCTCCCCCAAATATGGTGACCACCGTTCCCACCATTTCATTATTTCTCCCACGAGTGAAAAAAATTTCCTCAAATTTTCACATCTGGGCATTTCCATACCCTGCTCTAAGCCTAAAGCTTTTAAGCCTTCTACTTCCACTGAGTAATGCTACACTTACTTCGCACGACTTAACTTCAACATATGGTCCTTGTCAAAGACCCTTTCAAACTTTTTCCCAATTTACTTCACTGGGTAATTCATGTCTAGTACCACTCTATATTATAGCGGCACTTGGATAAATATAAGTACTATACTTTAGTAGCAATTCATAAGAATGCCACAAAGGGAGTGACCTCGACTATGACCCTAGTCCCCGACTTCAACTAGCAGTTCCAACTAAGCCACGCCTCATGCTACCCTCATCACGGCCTTCCTTGGTCGCCTTTCATCGATCAGCACACGAATCTGGAACGAGCGCGCAAAGGATTTACTATAATCTTACATAATATCAGGAGAACTAAATCTCACCAGAGGAATCAACAATCCTAATCATAAGGCTCTATTTTAAATCAAAAGCAACGCTGAAAGCGTAGTACGTCTGCACAGATTCCTATGGACACTAGAACCTGATGCTCTGATACCATTTGTGACACCCCGCCTAATAAAATACAGGGTGATCAATTCTATACCAAATTAAAATGGGAGTCTCATATGGTTCCTTCTTAACATCACCGTCGAAAACAAATTTAATTACTAATAACCTATTAGACTGGCATCAAAATTTTATTTAACTAATCGTTTTAACCAAACCATTAAATTAAAACTATAATTTTACCAAAACCAGCATCCTAGCATACAGTAGCATCTCTCTACTCCCAACGTCGTTAAGGTTCGTGCGTGGAGCGTCTCGCAGGCAAAATCCAGACAGGGAATCCCTCCTATACACTACTACTTAACTTTGTCGGTCGTGGAGGTATGTTAACCTAAAAAAGGGGAAAAAATACTGCATATCCCCATGCACTTAGAGTCATGCTAGTTAAATATCTACTCAACGAAGTTCCATCTAGACGTATAATAAAGGCGAGCTCAACGTATATCCAGGTGAGATATCTCAACAACAACCAGTTCTGCCCTGGAAACGCTGATATGATAGTCTTGCAATCATTAGCCAGCTATCGCTTCGATAATCCACAAATACATTACTCTTGTAATAGTATTATACTCGTATAACACACACAAAATGAGGATTACAAACCTGATGTAAATTCAAAATAGAACCCCACTACCGCGGAAAAACATATAGACATACACTATATAATGTTTTTGATACTACCAGTAAACACGAATCACACACACGATATACTATGACTCAATCTTACCGCACAAAATATACCTCGTTCGTCCGAGGTGAAACTAAAAGCAATAATTTTGACAGTCTCCCTGACTGCTCCAAATGGTTAAGAAACATAGTACACTTGTCCTAACTGAACCTAAAATTTACTTTAATCAATGCCCCATCTCGGCACTTCATTCTTGTCCTTCAACTCCTACCTGGAAAGGACTAACCGCGTGGTTTTACGCTCCACATTGCAACATTACCCATGACCATGTTAAAGTTATCAGTATCTCAGACTCTATAGTCTCGATCCCGAAAATTTCCTTTTATAGTCCCCTTAACTTCTTCGTTAAAAGGAAACTATCGCACAAGCCTCAACAACCCTGTGTCAATGAATTCTCCAGGTGGACGTCCACCTATGAGGTTCCACGAATACAACTTCTCCATAAGTGTTAACAAAACTTACTATTGATCCTATCGTTCCACTAAAGGACTCTCTCTTCATACCTTAATTCGGTACAAAGTTCACTTATCCATATAACTTTTTATCCACTGCCGGCCTCTGACCGATCGTTATGTGAGTAATTCAAAACTGCATTATTTTCATTCTAGTTAAATCATGGGAACTCGTGAATAAAACCATCCGTAAGATCCTTCCATGAGCAAAGAATCCTGCTCCCCCAAATATGGTGTCCACCGTTCTCATTATTTTAATATTTCTCCCACGAGTGAAAAAAATTTCCTCAAATTTTCACATTTGGGCATTTTTATACCCTGCTTTAAGCCTAAAGCTTCTGAGCCTTCTATTTCCACTGAGTAATGCCACACTTACTTCACACGACTTAACTTCAACATATGGTCCTTGTCAAAGACCCTTTCAAACTTTTTCCCAATTTACTTCATCAGGTAATTCAAGTCTAGTACCACTCTATACTATAGCGATACTTGGATAAATATAACTACAATACTTTAGTAGTCGTTGTAGCAATTCATAAGAATGCCACAAAGGGAGTGACCTCGACTGTGGCCCTAGTCCTCGACTTCAACTAGCAGTTCCAATTAAGCATGACTGATGATACAAAAAATCGTCCATAAGACCTTCTCATACCAGCAGGTCAAGAGTGATGTGTGTGTTAAACAAGTAAAGTAAGCAAACAGAGAGAAGACAAGATATAGAGTGGTTCAGCCTCTAAAATAGGCCTACATCCACTGTGTTTCTCCGTTCTCATTATGTGCGTTGCATTGTACAATGTAATCATGCCTATAGAGGCGTACAAGTATGAGAATAAAGGAGAGTACATGAAAGTATTGGAGATTATGACGAGCCCGTGAGGTGGTTGTGATGCAGATTCTAGGCCTCCAAAGCCTATGTTGGGGTGATGTAGAGAGAATCTGTGTTGTAGTGCCTCAAGTGTGTGTGGAACCGATCTGATACCCCCTTCTTTTAGGTGAGGGTCCTCTATTTATGAGGAAATGTGTTGAGTCAGATGCGCTGAGCACGTGGCGTATACCGAGTTTGCGGCAGTTGTGGATAAAGGGGGGTGCGGCGTGCAAGGCAAGCAGTGTTGCAAACCGGAGGGCCGCGCACCCTATGGTGGGATTCCACGGCCTATGATGAAGAGTACCGCACCCTAAGTAAGATCTGGCCGCGTCCTGAGTGAGGTTAGGCCGCGCCCTGTGTGAGAGAATATATTCGCGACAGGGTGCTATATTTGTACTATCATCAAGCCCCCAAGCCGTAGTACCAAGGGAGATCAATTGGGACTGCGGCTAAGTAGTCTAGGTGACGCGGCACTACCAAAGCGACGATTCGTCTTCCGCGCTCCGTTATATAAATTGTTTCTGGTCGTGGACTTCATTACGTTTCCAAAACTTTTGAGATCACATCGAGAGTGAAACTCTGCACTTTCTTTCTTTCTCGTTCTGGCGACTTTCCAAGGCGGCGTGTGGCTGTTCAAAGTGGTATGTAGCTGATCTTTGCGACTTTCTTCATTTCCAGGGGATTTTTAACCACTATTTACAGTTTTCTTCCCTATGATACTTTGCCTGGTTCATTTGCTAGAAATCTAGGGTTTTATTTGTTCGTTTTGCTTTTTCCACATATGCTGCATATGAAATACGTAGAACTGTTCTTAATGTTCATGATCGAACACTCTGTATTCTGTGGGTTTGATTCTAAAAGTGATTAGATTTAGGTAATCAACTTGTTTAGGATAGAGGCCACGACATGGTAGGATTTCAATAATCTTTTTCGTGAACTAGTACAATACTTATGCGTCATACCGTGCTAAATGGTAGCGGTCCCTCGAACTATCATCCGCGGCATCAAATCACCACCCTTAGTAGTCTCGGAATAGCCTTAACACTTTCATGAACCCAAGACCTTCATGTTAAATAACTATAGCTGCTGCTAGAGCATAAAGAGTGGACTGAAAATTTAGGAATGGCCGTGGCCAGGAACGCCCTAAAAGCAATTCTATCTTATTACCGCGGCATTCTATGTTCCTCTGATATGGATGTGGCAGCGGCTTGTTGGGACAGTACGATCCCATTAGACATTTTTTGATTCAAAAATAACCTTCTGCGGCTTCTTGAAGTCTTACAAATCATACTGGCTGCGGCGCCTAACTACGAACTCAGCTTTTCAGGGACTGCTGCAGCCATATGAGCTTTGACCCAGACGAGTTCCTGAGAGGCTTTTGGGCAAAGCATTTAGGGACCTCTCCCCCCGAGCTTACTTTTGTGCCCCCTCTAAGATCAGTAGGGCCCTACAAACTAAAAGATTTCCCGAACTGCGTGATAATCGACTCAGACTCCGCGGACTCTGCATTTGGGAAGGATTCCCAATATCCGCCGATGGAAGAGGAAGCCAACTCAAGTACACATCAAATGGGTGTAGGAGACAATGCCGCGGCTGTTAGAAATAACCTAGGAGGAACATCTGGGAGGGCTGAGAGACAACTTGCCGCGCTTGATATCCGCGGCTCGATGACCCAAGATTGGGTCGAGCAGGTTGCTGAGGCGTTTGAATTTCCAGAAAATTTGGCGTGATCGGCCCCTGCCGCGAACCAAAGACCGTGCACAGTTCTATCCGATGATGGAATTTGCTTCCCGATGCACACCTTCATTTACGGGCTGCGGCTACCAGTCCCAGTTCCTATCCGTCGCCTTTTTTAGGCAATGAACCTGGCCCCAGCACAACTGGACCCTAATGGCTGGAGAGCCGTTCTCGCTGCAATTGTTCTTTGGGATAATTTGTTCAAAAAGGACATCACCCCCGCGGAGTTCTTTCACTTCTACCGTCCAAAGGAGAACACAGTGAAATTCGCGGGGTACTATTACCTCTCTAGCCGTGGCAGGGACGAGGCCCTTTACACTGGGAGACCGACCAGTGTGAAGCATTGGAAGGGGAAATATTTCTACATCTTCGGTGAAGGCTTGGAGATGCATCCCGAGGAGAACAAAAGAGAGAGAACATATCAAATGCCGCGACAGTGGGGGTCACCATCAAAATTAGGTATAAGATTATAGCCGCTTCCTTTTTATTTCACATGTAACTTCCACTAACATGAATCGTCTTTTCTTTCTGCAGCCCTTGGCAATCTGCATTTGAACAAGCGGCAGGAACAAAGGGTTGCTGAGGCCGCGAAAGTTTATGCTGAGCACAAGAAGTTCAGTACACTCGTAACGTCAGCAACCATTTTTGAAGCATGATTTTTCCCAAACAAATCCATTCCTCAACAAATGGGTGCGGAATGTAACTAATTGCACCATAATTTTTACTCCGCGGTCGTTTATTCTCTTGAACTCGAACTCATGCCATTCCTTTTCAGCAAAGAAGTTGACAGGGAGTTGCTACCGGCACAGCTAGAGGAAATGGATGAGGATGCAGTCGTCCTAAATAATACTGTGCGTAGCAGGAAGAGGAAGAGGTCCAAGGCCAAGGGACCTGCCGCGGCCCCTTCCGGAGAAAATAATGCTGCCCTAGTCGTGGTTGCTGCCGATAGGGCTACTGATCATGCCGCGGATCATATGGTCAATGATGAAAACCCTGTCGACCATTTTGATAACGACATAGGGGAAAACTTGGCCGCGGCTGGACTGATGTCAACTGAAGTGCCCCTTCAATCATCCTCTCCTCCACCGCCAACTATAGTGGCGGTTAATGCGAACTTTCCGCCTCCTCAATTCCGCGGAGAGTCTGGGCCATATGGCAGACCAAGGCCTCAATTAAGGCAGCCTGACCCAAATTCTTCCAGGGATACTACTACAAAGGCTGCGCAGAGAATGAAGCGAGCCTTGGATGCCGTGGACCTTGAAAGGCTGGTTGGAGAAGATCATGAAGATCTGGAGGACTGTGGCCTCTATAGCCTTCTGAGGGTACGTGCCAGTTGTTATTCGACTTTGCATCTCATATTTTTCCTTATTTTCTAACGTCTTTTCTTTCAGACCACGGATGTTATTGTGGTCCAAAAGAGGAAGTACGAGGCCCTGTATAGGTTGAAAAAGGCCGAGAAGAGTGCACATACCGCGGACTTGCAAGTTGCACGGACTTCTGCTTTTGAGGCGGGGAAAAAGTCTATTACCGTGGACCTTCAAGTAGCCCATGTATACCTTGAGAAAGCCGTCAAGGCGAGGGAGGAAGTGGAGGAGAATTTTAAACAGTCCGCAGAATCCCTGAAATCTTCGCAGGTCCAGACTGCGGAGGCCGCCCATGTTGCAAAAATTTCAAATGCCAAGCTTGCCCTTCTCCAGCAGAAATATGAGGAGATAGAGGCCAAGTCCTCCCGAAAAGATGAAGATCATACCGCGGCAGTGAAAAAGCTGGAAGAAGATTTTGGGGACGCCCTCCAGCTAGCCATAGATCATGCCGTGGAGTCATTCAAAGGCTCCAAGGATTTCTTCCTTATCAATAACAGGGCATACCTCCGCGGCTACCAGGAGTTGCGGTAGAGATTTATCAAGAGGTTCCCTGAGGCCAAGGAGGATGTCCTTTCCTGGAAGTTAAGCGATGCCGAACATCAAGAGTGCATCGCTGAACTAAAGGCCGAGACAGAAGAGAGGGCAAGGCTCTGGGCCGAGGCAGAGGCAGAAGCCGCGGAAGGAGAACCGAGACTGTTGCGGGTGGTGAAGACGGTGATGATGATGATGACGCAGCCTCATGAACTCTTAATTTCTATTGAATCATTAATATAGGGCTGCGTCCCTCCCTTTTGTAATCTTTGAACCTCTTTTGTGGCTGCGGCCTTCATTATGTAATCTATGGCTTATTAATACCAAGGCCGTGGCCATATTTTTACCATTACAATTGACTACTTAATGTATTCCTTGCTCTTTTATATTGCACGACTTACATTGCTTGCTATAATGAATTGTTGTACGTTACTGCCTCATCTCTGAAAATGCATTCGCGTCCCGACAGACGTAATATTTCAAGTCCGCGGTCAGAGGTCGATTTCGTAGTTTGATTTTTTGTCAATGTCTGCATCCATACAAATGGTGTTAAATCCCTGGCATCGACTGCTGCATCACATCAGATGCGTACAAGCCGTGGCTCGTTATTATATCGTCATGTAAATGTCTTTGCCTGACTGCCGCGGACATGATTTCAAGGCTGGGACTTGCTGATTGCATGGATCCCCAGCTGCTTTCATTGCACCCGGTTGTCTGAACCGTTTTGCTATCCCATAATAACCAACATGGAATATGTGGAGAACTCTTTCCTTAGACTTGGTACAACTGATTCTCTTCTACCGTCGCATTCGACATTGTAGCTTTCTCATGCTTCAAGATGTTAGTGCCTTACCATTTTCATGAATAAGTGGCTCCTAGAGCTCTGTAACCGTACCGATGGGATGCGGCACATTTCTGGTTTATCTGAACAATGCGCCTCTGTAGACATATGTAGGAGTTTCCAAGTCTTCTTGGGCTGGGTCATATCACCAAGCCCTAACATCAAGCCTCTCCAGGCTGGGTTATGTTATTAATCCACCCACAGCTGATATGCGGGACACTATCAAGCCTCTCCAGGCTGGGTTATATTATTAAGCCACCCACAGCTAATATGCGAGATACTATCAAGCCTCTCTAGGCTGGGTTATGTTATTAAGCCACCCACAGCTAATATGCGAGACACTATCAAGCCTCTCCAAGCTGGGTTATGTTATTAAGCCACCCACAGTTGCTGATATATAGAGAGTCATCCTTGGCTAGATAGTATAAGCCTCCCGGCCTGATGACGCATCCCAAAGCTGAGCACGTGCATTGTAAGGCCCCGTGACTAATGAAAGCTCCTTTAATCTTCAGATGCTTTCGTGAATATTATCATCATATGATAAGATGTAGTTGCACATATATAAAGGTCGTAATCCCTCCATATGCGCATCCCGAAATAATAATAATCTTCCGAGATAATTTTTTATCCTTCCTCTGGAATCTATTTAAGACACAAAGTCTTTTTTTTGAGATAGCAGGTTATGAAACCAAGAGAAATATCAGATATGGAAATTTTTTCTAATTCATATGTTTATATGTGTTTGCTTCAGCTAATGACTTTGTTAATAAAACATAAGGTCTTAAGTATTAAGGCTACAATTGAGCTTCATAAAACATAAACAAAAATAGTTGAAATTGGAAATACTAAGGATGAGGTGCGGCATGCAGCCTCTGCTAGGTCTGGCTGGGTCCTTTATGCATTCTTTAGGAATCGCCGTAGCATCCCTTGCCCAATTAGCCTTTCAACTTCGTCTTTCAGAGCATAGCATTGCTCTGTGTCATGGCCATGGTCTTGATGGAATTTGCACCAGGTAGCTTTGTTCCTCTTGTGGGGTGGAGCTCTCAACTTTTCGGGCCACCTCAAAAGCTTATCCTCTTTGATGAACTCAAAGATCTCTTCAACCGGGAAAATCAACGGAGTATAGATACCCGACTTCTTTTCTGATTTCTCTGCCCTCCTTTTCTGACTCCTACTAGTTGATTCCGCGACTTCTTTAACTGCCGTGATAGACAAAGCTTTTTCCTCCGAAACTGCTCCTATATTTTGAGAGGCTGCGGCCTCTAACATTAGCACCCTCTGTGTTAGGTAATTGACCTGGGTCTGAAGTGAGGCATGGCTGTCATAGAGGTGATTAAGGTGATTGTACAGTTGCACAATCTCATCCTTGACTTCTGCACTCTGGCTGGATTCTCCTTCCAATTCTGCTCTTGTTAGTCTTTATAAAGTATATAGAATCTGAGACGAAACTAACAGAAGTGAGTGATCACAAGAATATTGGGAAGGCGAACTTGAACTTCTCTATGATATGCTGAGGAGGCCTCGGCAAGTATGGCACACAAGTGCACTGCCGCAGCCCTTTAATGTTATAAACCAAGGTCGATCGGAAGGCAACTTAAGTCCTTCCCACGGTGACTTTGAACTGTCGTAATAGATCCGCACCAGTGGGGGTCGCGGCCTGAGATATTGTTGAACTTACAGGCCGCACCCCTGTCTAGGCAGGGGAAAAATCCAAACTGATGTCCAAGATAGGAACTGACATTTTCTCCCTTAATTACGCGAGGGAAACCTACTAGGGTCCATTGATGATAGAATTCCCTTACGGTGCGCAATACGTCACAGCTTCAATGATAACCCCTAGATCATAGGTAGATGGAAACAAAAATGGGAGTAAATATAGCCCTTCCCTAATCATCCACCTTTTCGGGACTAAAGCCCACCATGCCTTTTAGCATTATCTAGATGGAGTGATATCACAGGGGTATGTAAAATAGATCCAAAGTCATCAAATGAAGATCCAAAGACAGATCCAGAAATATGAAATACCCGTTAAAGGGGGCGAATGTAAAGCGGAGCCCAATAACTAGTAATCGACCCCTGAGAAGATCATCCATAGGACCCTCAGGGGTCGAATACGGTGTTTAAGAACTCATATGTGTAGAGAAACAAGATTGAAATACCTTTTTTCCCATAGACGACGCCAAACTGATGATACGAGAAATCGACCATAAGACCTTCTCATACCAACAGGTCAAGAGTGATGTGTGTGTTAAACAAGTAAAGTAAGCAAACAGAGAGAAGACAATATATAGAGTGGTTCAGCCTCTAAAATAGGCCTACATCCACTGTGTTTCTCCGTTCTCATTATGTGCGTTGCATTGTACAATATAATCATGCCTATAGAGGCGTACAAGTATGAGAATAAAGGAGAGTACATGACAGTATTGGAGATTCCGACGAGCCCGTGAGGTGGCTGTGATGCAGATTCTAGGCCTCCAAAGCCTATGTTGGGGTGATGTAGAGAGAATCTGTGTTGTAGTGCCTCAGGTGTGTGTGGAACCGATCTGATACCCCCCTTCTTTTAGGTGAGGGTCCTCTCTTTATGAGGAAATGTGTTGAGTCAGATGCCCTGAGCACGTGGCGTATACCGAGTTTGCGGAAGTTGTGGATAAAGGGGGTGCAGCCTGCAAGGCAAGCAGTGTTGCAAACTGGAGGGCCCCGCACCCTAAGGTGGGATGCCGCGGCCTATGATGAAGAGGACCGCACCCTAAGTGAGATCTGGCCGCGCCCTGAGTGAGGATAGGCCGCGCCCTGTGTGAGAGAATATATCCGCGAAAGGGTGCTATATTTGTACTATCACTGACCTCCTGCTTCCCTCATCACTACCTTCCCTGGTCTCCCTACATTGATCAACACACGAATCTCGAACGAGCGCGCAAAGGATTTACTATAATCTTACGTAATAGCAGGAGAACGAAATCTCACTAGAGGAATCAACAATCCTAGTCATAAGGCTCTATATCAAATCAAAAGCGACGCTGAAAGCGTAGTACGTCCGCACAGATTCCTAAGGACACTAGAACCTGATGATCTAATACCATTCGTGACACCCCGCCTAATAAAATACTGAGTGATGAATCCGATACCAAATTAAAACAGGAGTCTCATATGCTTAATTCTTAGCATCACTGTCAAAAACTAATTTAATTACTAATAACCTATTAGGCTGGCGTAAATTTTTTAATTAACTAATCTTTTTAACCAAACCATTCAATTAAAACTATAATTTTACCAAAACCAAATCCTAGCGTACAGTAGCATCTCTCCACTCCTAACGTCGTTAAGGTTCGTGCGTGGAGCGTCTCATAAGAGAAATCCAGACAAGGAACCCCTCATATACACTACTACTTAACTTTTTCGGTCGTGGAGGTATGTTAACGTAAAATAGTGAAAAAAATATTGCATATCCCCATGCACTTAAAGTCATGCTAGTTAAACATATACTCACCGAAGTACCATCTAGACGTATAATAAAGTCGAGCTCAACCTGTATCCAAGTGAGATATCGCAACAACAACCAGTTCCGCCCTGGAACCGCGAATACGATAGTCTTGCTATCATTAGCCTGCTATCGCTCCGATCATCCACAAATACATTACTCTTAAAATAGTATTATACTCGTATAACACACACAAAATGAGGAGTACAAACCTGATGTAAATTCAAAATCGAACCCCGCTACCGTGGAAAAACATATAGACATACACTATATAATGTTTTTGATACTACCACTAAAATCGAATCACACACACGAAATACTATGACTCAATCTTATCGCAAAAAATATACCTCCTTCGTCCGAGGTGAAACTAATAACAATAATTTCGCCAGCCTCCCTGACTGCTCCAAATGGTTCACATACATAGTACACTTGTCCTAACTGAACCTAAAAATTATTTTAATCAATGCCCCATCTCGGCACTTCATTCCTGTCCTTCAACTCCTACCGAGCAAGGACTAACCACGTGGTTCTACACTACACATTGCAACATTCCCCATCTCTGTCCACCCTGACCATGTTAAAGTTATCAGTATCTCAGACTCTTTAATCTTGATCCTGACAATCACCTTCATAGTACTCTTAACTTCTTTGTCAAAAGGAAACTCCAGCACATGCCTCAACAACCCTACTTCAATGAATTCCCCGGGTGGATGTCCTCCAATGAGGTTCCACGAATACAAATTCTCCATAAGTTTTAACAACACTTACTATTGAGCCTATCGCTCCACTGAAGGACTCTCTCTTCATTTTACCTACCTTAATTTGGTACAAAGTTCACTTGTCCATATAACTTTTTATCCATTGTCGGCCACTGACCAATCATTATGTGAGTAATTCAAAACTGCATTCTTTTCATTCTAGCTAAATCATGGGAACTCGTGGTTAAAACCATCCGTAAGATCCTTCTATGAGCAAAACATCCTGCTCCCCTAAATATGGTGACCACCGTTCCCACCATTTCAATATTCCTCCCACGAGTGACAAATTTTTCCTCAAATTTTCCCATATGGGCATTTTCGTACCTTGCTCTAAGCCTAAAGCTTCTTAGCCTTCTACTTCCACTGAGTAATGCTACACTTACTTTGCACGACTTAACTTCAACATATGGTCCTTGTCAAAGACCCTCTCAAACTTTTTCCCAATTTACTTCACTGGGTAATTCCAGTCTATCGCCACTCTCTACTATAGCGGTACTTGGATAAATATAACGACTATACATTAGTAGTCGTTGGAGCTATTCATAATAATACCACAAAGGGAGTGACCTCGACTGTGGCCCTAGTCCCCGACTTCAACTAGCTGCTCCAACTAAGCCACGCCTCCTTCTTCCCTCATCCCGGCCTTCCCTGGTTGCCCTTCATTGATCAGCACACTAATCTCGAACGAGAGCGCAAAGGATTTACTATAATCTTACATAATAACAGGAGAACTAAATCTCATCAAAGGAATCAACAATCCTAATCATAAGGCTCTATGTCAAATCAAAAGCAACGCTGAAAGCGTAGTACGTCCGCACAGATTCCTAAGAACAATAGAACCTAATGCTCTGATACCATCTGTGACACCCCACCTAAAAAAAATACCAGGTGATCAATCCTATACCAAATTAAAACATGAGTCTCATATGTGTAATACCCCGTATTTTTGTGATATTTATTTATAGGATTAATTGAATTAAATGTGTATTAATTGGGAATTAATCCGGATTTAAAAATATTAATGTGATGTGAGTTAACAGTGAAACTTGTCGTGAGATTGAAATATGGCAATTTGGGATTTTTGTTGAGACGCGTGTGACAGTCGCGTCAGGAATATATTTATTTTAATTAAAAAGTGAATTTTATTTCTATTAATCGTATGGTCGTTTTGATTGCGCCAACGCGTCCAGAAGGGTCGAGATAGTCAGAAAACACTAGCCGAGGGTTTAGTTTGGGTCCCGGGGCATTTTTAGGCCATACCGGCAATGTATAAGGGTAGTTTAGTAATTTTGGATTTTTGCGAATTAAAACCCACGAAAATTAGGAATTAATATCTGATTTGGCAATTACCCACTAAACCCACTAATAACCTAAGGGGCTACGGAAGTTATTGAAATTAGTTCCAAAAGAGTTCCTAAGGCAAACCCTAGCCACCTTTGTCACTTTGGAGAAGAAGGCTTGTAGAGAGAGAAGAGAGGAGAATTCTGCAGAGAGAGAGAGAACACTTCAACAATTCGACATCAAAATCAGAGATACACATAAGGCAAGTGGTTTAATTTCATTTATTACAAAGAATGTTTCTTCCATGCGTAGGAAATTGACAGAATTTGTATTGTTCTTGGGAGTTTGATAAAAACCCATTATTTGAAATTAGAACTTTATCTTTTGATGAAATGATTGCATGTAGAATTGTGTTAAGAGGATTAGTCTGATGAAAATACACCTTGTTCATAACAAAAACGGATTTAATTATACCCATTGGTGATTTTAAAATTTTAGGGTTCATGTTCATATGATTTGGGGATAAATGAAGGGATTTGATGATTCAATGATGTTTAGGAAGAATTGGCCCTATATAAACGTTAATATATAACCTAAGTATATTTAGGAATGATTAGAACCCATGTAAAATTGGTGGATTGATGTTTAGATGAGTTTGGAGAGGAAGAAAAGTTGGAAAAACGATATAGGGAAAATCTGGGCTCGAAACTGGCCACTCGTTAGAAGACCTGCCCAGGTCATTCGAACGAGCTCGTTCGAACAAGCTTCTAACGAGTTGACAGTTTGACTTCTAACGAGATAGGTGTTCGTTCGATGACTTTCGTTCCAGCAAGATCTCGTTAGAAGGCCCACTTCGTTCGAATAAACTCTCGTTCGAACAGCCTCGTTCGAACGAGACTTCTAACGAGTTGACAGTTTAGGCTTTTTAGCCTGTTTTGATCCCGAGTGTTCCGTAACCCTGTTTATATGTAGAGATAACACTTCCTTGTGGATTAATTGATATATTTGGGATATTTGAGAGATAATGAGGAGTAAAACCTAGAAGTGTAGTTTGAACCTAAGGGAAATTATGAATCAGGACGTGAGTGTCTATTACGATGCGAAAATGATTGACGGCCCAAATAATTATATTAACCGGGAATATATAAATTGTGTTGCATTATATGTCGGTACGAGAATGAGAAGTATACCACAACTATATTATGGTGACTACTAAGATGTGTGCATACTTAGTATATGTATTTGATTTTATGTGTATGACATACCTACCATACTTGCTATCACGAGAGGTTTACGTTCGCTTAGGGACCTCTAATCCTTGTGTTGCCCGGATTTAGATTGGTACCTCGATGAACATAGGTCAGAGAAGGACTTATTGGGATGTTAATAAGGCTGTTGATCGTGGGAGCGCAGGTATGTGCGTGACCCATGTGATGTGACTGTGTTCGCCTCCATTATTTGTGATTGTTGTTACCTGAGAACGATTCCTGAGAGATTCGGAATGCGTGATCCTTATGTATGTGATGTACCGGGATGTATAGCAGAGTATGTGTGCACCGCAGCTTAGTCTCGGGGTGCTTGTATTATATATTTATGACGTGAATAATATATACTTAATTAATGGTAACTTTAATGTTGGTATTTTGAATATACTTATGGTAATGTTTTGAGAAAACATAACGGGTTAACCGATAGTGAATTGTATTACTAATTGAGAATTTGAGTTTAAGTAAAGCCTCTATTTAATTGATAACGCTAGAATGTATCATGGGAATGGTGTAGTAAGGGGTAGAACTTATTACGGTTTTGTTAGTTATGTATGTCATTTAGATGGGTATGGTACGTTAGGAGTGCACGTGTAGTCGAGAGGTGAGAATTTCATGTGAGTGCACGTCCTAACATGTATTTTGCATTGAATGTTTTAATGTTATTAAAACACTTGCTGTTTTTAAAATGATTTCCACTTTCGGGCTCTGACCCATTTGCTTTCAAATCTATTTTTGTAAAAAAACCATTTTAGGTGCCCAACCACAAGGACACCATGCTTAGGATCCTCATTCAGGTGACGAGCTGTAGCTGTTTGTGGAAGTTACAGGACTTTGCTTGTAGACGCTTCATCTATCTTGACTCTATATTCAGCACTTATCAGTTGTAGGGCATGTCGCCCATTTCTTTTAGAGACATTTCATTTATTTCAGTTATTCAGACTTCTGGCATGTAATTAATTCAGGATTCAGACTTGTCATATTATTTTCAGTTGTGGGATTGTGGTGAGGAGTTTTCCTCCGGACTTATTATTAATTGTTGGTTATTTCATTACTTCGTTATGGTGAATGGATTTTGTTGTTCTTCCATTATTCTTCCATTGCATGTTAATCAGACTTAATTTCAAATTTGGCAACTTACTTTTTAAATACTAGGTGGTTAATAATCTTTAAAATGTTTTCGACTGTGATGCTATTAACTGAACCAACTTGACATTTTGTATTGATTTAATAAAGGAGTAGCTACCCGGTATTTAATTAGTCGGGGTGTCACAGGTGGTATCAGAGCATCAGGTTCTAGTGTCCTTTAGGATCTGTACGGCTTATTATGTTTCCGTTGAGGTTTCTTTGATGTAGAGCCCTATATTTTAGGACTGTTGTATTCATTTGTTTATGCTACGTTCTTCAGCTATTTTGAGTTTATAACTGCGAATTTATAAACTTTATTCTTGTTTCAGAATGACTCCACGACGTGCACAAAGGATTCCCAGGGATGCAACGCCAGAACCACAGCCCGCACCAGTTCAGGGCACGATGAATGCCGCCGAGGTTGCAGCCATTGTGGCCCAGGCGGTAAATGCCGCACTAGCCGTAGTTCAGCAGGAACCACCTCAGGCACCGATAGCCACGCCAGTTCAGGCACATGCATTCCCGTCTGCTTGGGAACATGTACATGATGCTTTTCAGAAAGCACACCCACCGGAGTTCACAGGTAGCTCCGATGTTGTAGTTTCGAGTCAGTGGAGGAAGGACATTCAGTGGCACCTGAGGATGTATGAGTGCACCAATGTCTAGAAGCAGATACTATCTACCGTTAAGCTAGTGGGGTCTGCACTACAGTGGTGGGAGTCTATTACCACCGTGGAGGAGAGAGATACTTTCACTATCCAGGAGCTTTGGGTGTGGTTCGACCGCAAATACTTTCCGTCAGCTGTTCACACGGAGATGATAAGGAAGTTGATGAGCCTCAAGCAGGAGGGTAAGACTGTGGCCGAGTATGAGGCCGAATTCACTGATCTTCTGCACATTATTCTGGATGAGATACCGACAGAGGAGAAGAAGATACAAAAATTTACAGACGGGTTGACTTGGAGGATCCGTCAGCATTTGTTGGGGAACCTATCGTTGGCCACTTACTCTGATGTGGTTAACGCTGCACTGTTACACTGCCAGGACCATCGCATTAACATGACTGAAGGCAAGAGGTCAGGAGAGTCCAGCCATCAGGGCAGGGCTGGGAGAAATAGTGCCAGTGGGGCACATTCTGTTCAGGGGCAGAGGCAGGGTGATCAGGGTTCCCAGCAGGGGGATCACAAGAGGTTCAGGTCGGGAAATTTCAGGCACGGACAGGGAGGTTTCCGACAGGGCCATCAGGGCCCGAACGGCCATCAAAACCAGCAGGGTTAGAATGGTCAACAGCAGTTTCAGTAGGGCCAATGGAGGAACGGTAACGGCCACCAGGGCCGGGGGCAGTAGGCACAGAGAGGGGGGAACTTCCCGGGGAAGTGTTTCGTTTGTGGCAAGACTGGCCATAAACGCCAGGACTGTCCTGATAGGGGCAGGGCCCCGCAGCAGCAGCAGGGTGCTCGACATGAGCCACAGAGGCCACTTTTTCCACCTGCCCTCCCAGCTCCAGCCCAGGTGCCAGCACTTCCAGCCATTCCAGCAGTTCCTGTGCAGCAGGGGCAGTTACAGTATGGACGTGTCTATAACGTCCACCAGGCAGCAGCTCCATAGGCACCACCCGCGATTGAGGGTATGTTTCCTATCCATGGTACTATGGGTCGGGTTTTGTTTGATACGGGGGCAACGCATTGTTTTATAGCTACTCATTTTGCGAAATACTTAGGGTTATTAGCCACAGTAGAGAGCACAGTGACGTGTGTAGACTCACCATTGGGGAGTGGGTCACTTATTTTCTTTATATGCTGGGGAGTGGGGGTAGAGATTGGTAGTTTGGTATTACCTACAGACATATTGGTATTAGATATGCATGTGCACGATGTGATTATCGGTATGGATTGTCTCACTGATTATAGAGCCATGATTGATTATTTCGGTGGGAGCATTATTTTTGCCATTCCGGGGCAAGAGATGTTTGTAATGGCGATGTCTCGCCCAGAGGGAGGTTCGACCGCTCATTTGTATTACATAGAGGAGGATACCTCTAAGGATGTTGTGATTCCTTTAGATTCAATCCCAATTGTCAGGGAGTACTCAGATGTGTTTTAGGAGATACCAGGCCTACCCCCCAGTCGAGAGATAGACTTTGTCATAGACTTATTACCAGATACGAGACCTATAGCACGTGCACCGTACCGTATGGCTCCGGTAGAGATGCGAGAGCTACGAGATCAGATTGAGCAGTTATTGGGTCAGGGGTTTATACGGAGGAGTACTTCACCGTGGAGTGCCCTTGTGTTGTTCGTGAAGAAGAGAGATGGTTCACTGAGATTGTGTGTGGATTACCGAGAGTTGAATAAGGTCACGATACGGAATAAGTATCCGTTGTCTCTAATCGATGACCTATTTGACCAGTTGAGAGGAGCTTCTTTCTTCTCGAAGATTGATTTACGATCGGGATACCATCAGTTACGTATCAGGGAAGAGGATGTCTCGAAGACTGCGTTCTTAACGAGATATGGTTCTTACGAGTTTCAGGTTATGCCTTTTGGTTTGACCAATGCTCCAGCTGTGTTTATGGACTTGATGAATAGGGTGTTCAGATATTTCCTTGATCAGTTCGTCATTGTCTTCATCGATGATATTCTGGTTTACTCCCAGACTGAGGAGGAGCACGCAGAGCATTTGAGGCAGGTTTTGCAGACGCTACGTCAGAACGAGATGTATGTAAAATATGAGAAGTGCGGGTTTTGGCTGAAGGAGGTCCAGTTTTGGGGACATATTATTTCCGACCGGGGGAAATCTGTTGATCCGGGGAAAGTATCCGCGGTGAGGAAGTGGGGACAGCCCACGACACCGATGGAGATCCGTAGTTTCTTGGGACTAGCAGGATACTACATGAGGTTCATTCAGGGATTTTTGAAGATAGCGGGTCCTTTGACACATCTGACTCGTAAGGGTGTGCCATTCATCTGGAGTGATGCCTGTCAGTTGGCATTTGATGAGTTGAAGGATAAGTTGACCTCAGCACCTGTGTTAGCATTACCGAGACCGGGAGTTGAGTATCTAGTCTACACCGATGCATCCTTGCAAGGACTTGGAGGTGTATTGCAGCAGGAGAGTCAGGCCATAGCTTATGCTTCTCGTAAGCTTAAGCCTCACGAGAAGAACTACCCCACTCATGACTTGGAGTTGGCGACAGTTGTATTTGCCCTTCGGATATGGAGACATTACCTTTTGGGGGAGAAGTTTCGATTGTTCACGGACCACAAGTCCCTACAGTACCTATTCATGCAGAAGGAGTTGAATATGCGGCAATGGAGATGGCTTGAGTTCGTGAAGGATTATCAGTTCGATATCCAATACCACCCGGGGAAGGCTAACGTGGTAGCAGACGCGTTGAGCCGTAGGACAGTGGATGAAGTGGCAGGGGTGTGGAAGGCAAAGTGGAAGGAGTTGGGACACCAGGATGCAGTGGCCCGATCTTTCATGTCTATGATAACCGTTACACCTCAGATTGTCACGATGGTAGTAAGGGCACAGGCAAATGACTCGTTCTGTTAGGAGCAGATAGTTCGATTACTAGCAGAGGGAGCCGAGTCCTATACCATTAGCTCAGACGGGGGATTACGCTTCAATGGGAGATTGGTAGTTCCGGAAGGGGAGGAATTATGGCATGAGGTGATGGCAGAGTCGTATGGATCACGATTCACGGTACATCCCGGAGGGGACAAAATGTACCAAGACATGAGATGACAATATTGGTGGAGCGCGATGAAGAGAGATATTGTCGTGTTTGTTTCTAAATGCGCCACTTGTCAGCTAGTAAAAGTGGATCATCAGAGACCGGCAGGACTTCTACAGCCATTGGAGGTCCCGATGTGGATGTGGGAGAGCATATCCATGGACTTTATCACGGGGTTGCCTACGTCACAAAGGGGTCACGAATCCATTTGGGTAATTGTGGACAGGTTGACCAAAGTCGCTCATTTTCTACCCGTAAGGATAGACTACACTACGGGACAGTATGCCCAGCTCTTTATTGCAGAGATAGTGAGACTTCATGGTGTACCCCTAAATATCATGTCTGACAGAGACAAGATATTCGTTTCACGGTTTTGGGAAAGTTTTCAGGAGGCCATGGGCACGGAATTGCGGTTGAGTACGGCGTATCACCCGCAGACCGATGGGTAGACCGAGCGTACAAACCAGATGTTGGAGGACATGCTACGTATGTGCATCATTGATTTTGGGGGTGGATGGGAGCAATATCTTCCACTGGTGGAGTTCGCTTACAATAAATCCTACCAGTTCACCATTGGCATGGATCTATTTGAGGCGTTGTACGGTAGACCTTGTCGTTCCCCAGCATGTTGGTTGGAGGTGGGGGACACCAAACTACTTGGGCCAAAAGTGATTCAGGATACTTCAGCGAGAATAGAATTGATACGGAGTCGCATTCGAGTAGCTCAGGATCGGCAGAAGAGCTATGCTGATGCGAAGCGATTCTTCAGGGAGTTCCAAGTGGGGGACCAGGTTTTGCTCAGAGTATCTCCTATGAAGGGGATTATGCATTTCGGGAAGAAAGGGAAGTTGGCACCGAGATATGTGGGACCATTTCCTATTATTGAGCGGATTGGACCGGTTGCGTATAGGCTTGGGTTACCAGAGCATTTACATCGGATTCAGGATGTGTTTCATATTTCGTCGCTAAGGAAATATCTTAGAGACGATTTGGCTCATTCTCATATTGCTTTGGAGGATATCGATCTCCATCCTTATAGCTCCTACGAGGAGGGGTTGATTGCTAATTTGGACCGAAGTGAGCGGAAACTGCGGTCAAAGATAGTTCCGTTAGTGCGTGTTCAGTGGCGACATCATAATGTCGAGGAGTCCACATGGGAGCGCAAGGATGAGATGTGCGAACGTTATCCAGAGTTATTCTTACCAGGTACTTTCTAGTTCCAAATTTCGGGACGAAATTCTGTTATTAGGGGGGAAGTATGTAATACCCCGTATTTTTGTGATATTTATTTATAGGATTAATTGAATTAAATGTGTATTAATTGGGAATTAATCCGGATTTAAAAATATTAACGTGATGTGAGTTAGTATTTGATTATAATGTGCATATATGGCAATATTTGAATATTGAACTGTGAAACTTGTCGTGAGATTGAAATACGACAATTTGGGAATTTTGTTGAGACGCGTGTGACAGTCGCATCAGGAATATATTTATTTTAATTAAAAAGTGAATTTTATTTCTATTAATCGTATGGTCGTTTTGACTGCGCCAACGCATCCGTAAGGGTCGAGATAGTCAGAAAACACTAGCCGGGGGTTTAGTTTGGGTCCCGGGGCATTTTTAGGCCATACCGGCAACGTATAAGGGTAGTTTAGTAATTTTGGATTTTTGGGAATTAAAACCCACGAAAATTAGGAATTAATATCTTATTTGGCAATTACCCACTAAACCGACTAATAACCTAAGGGGCTACGGAAGTTATTGAAATTAGTTCCAAAAGAGTTCCTAAGGCAAACCTTAGGCACCTTTGTCACTTTGGAGAAGAAGGCTTATAGAGAGAGAAGAGAGGAGAATTCTGTAGAGAGAGAGAGAACACTTCAATATTTCGACATCAAAATCAGAGATACACATAAGGCAAGTGGTTTAATTTCGTTTATTACAAAGAATGTTTCTTCCATGCGTAGGAAATTGACAGAATTTGTATTGTTCTTGGGAGTTTGATAAAAACCCATTATTTGGAATTAAAACTTTATATTTTGATGAAAGGATTGCATGTAGAATTGTGTTAGGAGGATTAGTCTGATGAAAATACACCTTGTTCATAACAAAAATGGATTTAATTATACCCATTGGTGATTTTAAAATTTTAGGGTTCATGTTCATATGATTTGGGGATAAATGAAGGGATTTGATGATTCAATGATGTTTAGGAAGAATTGGCCCTATATAAACGTTAATATATAACCTAAGTATGTTTAGGAATGATTAGAACCCATGTACAATTGTTGGATTGATGTTTAGATGAGTTTGGAGAGGAAGAAAAGTTGGAAAAATGATATAGGGAAAATCTGGGCTCGAAACTGGCCACTCGTTAGAAGACCTGCCCAGGTCGTTCGAACGAGCTCGTTCGAACGAGCTTCTAACGAGTTGACAGTTTGACTTCTAACGAGAGAGGTGTTCGTTCGATGACTTTCGTTCGAACGAGATCTCGTTAGAAGGCCCACTTCGTTCGAACGAACTCTCGTTCGAACAGCCTCGTTCGAACGAGACTTCTAACGAGTTGACAATTTAGGCTTTTTAGCCTGTTTTGATCCCGAGTGTTCCGTAACATTGTTTATATGTAGAGATAACACTTCCTTGTGGATTAATTGATATATTTGGGATATTTGAGAGATAATGAGGAGTAAAACCTAGAAGTGTAGTTTGAACCTAAGGGAAATTATGAATCAGGACGTGAGTGTCTATTACGATGCGAAAATGATTGACGGCCCAAATAATTATATTAACCGGGAATATATAAATTGTGTAGCATTATATGTCGGTACGAGAATGGTAAGTATACCACAACTATATTATGGTGACTACTAAGATGTGTGCATACTTAGTATATGTATATGATTTTATGTGTATGACATACCTACCATACTTGCTATCATGGGAGGTTTACGTTCGCTTAGGGCCCTCTAATTCTTGTGTTGCCCGGATTTAGATTGGTACCTCGATGAACATTGGTCAGAGAAGGACTTATTGGGATGTTAATAAGTCTGCTGATCGTGGGAGCGCAGGTATGTGCGTGACCCATGTGATGTGACTGTGTTCGCCTCCATTATTTGTGATTGTTGTTACCTGAGAACGATTCCTGAGAGATTTGGAATGCGTGATCCTTATGTACGTGATGTACCGGGATGGATAGCAGAGTATGTGTGCACCACAGCTTAGTCTCGGGGTGCTTGTATTGTATATTTATGACGTGAATAATATACACTTAATTAATGGTAACTTTCATGTTGGTATTGTGAATATACTTATGGTAATGTTTTGAGAAAACATAACGGGTTAACCGATAGTGAATTGTATTACTAATTGAGAATCTGAGTTTAAGTTAAGCCTCTATTTAATTGATAACGCTAGAATGTATTATGGGAATCGTGTAGTAAGGGGTATAACTTATTACAGTTTGGTTAGTTATGTATGTCATTTAGATGGGTATGGTACGTGAGGAGTGCATGTGTAGTCGAGAGGTGAGAATTTCATGTGAGTTCACGTCCTAGCATGTATTTTGCATTTAATGTTTTAATGTTATTAAAACACTTGCTGTTTTTAAAATGATTTCCACTTTCGGGCTCTGACCCATTTGCTCTCAAATCTATTTTTGTAAAAAAACCTTTTTAGGTGCCCAGCCACAAGGACACCATGCTTAGGATCCTCATTCAGGTGACGAGCTGTAGCTGTTTGTGGAAGTTACAAGACTTTTCTTGTAGACGCTTCATCTATCTTGACTCTATATTCAGCACTTATCAGTTGTAGGGCATGTCGCCCATTTCTTTTAGAGACATTTCATTTATTTCAGTTTTTCAGACTTCTGGCATGTAATTAATTCAGGATTCAGACTTGTCATATTATTTTCAGTTGTGGGATTGTGGTGAGGAGTTTTCCTCCGGACTTATTATTAATTGTTGGTTATTTCATTACTTCGTTATGGTGAATGGATTTTGTTGTTCTTCCATTATTCTTCCATTGCATGTTAATCAGACTTAATTCCAAATTTGGCAACTTACTTTTTAAATACTAGGTGGTTAGTAATCTTTAAAATGTTTTCGACAGTGATGCTATTAACTGAACCAACTTGACATTTTGTATTGATTTAATAAAGGAGTAGCTACCCGGTATTTAATTAGTCGGGGTGTCACAATATGGTTCATTCTTAGCATCACTGTCAAAAACCAATTTAATTACTAATAACCTATAAGGCTGGCGTCAAAAGTTTATTTAACTAATCTTTTTAACCATACCATTCAATTTAAACATTCGCATAGTTTACATATATAAAACTGAAATGAAATAAAATATTCGGCTCAACATAATACAACCCTAACGAATGCCGAACTAAGAGGCGGTAAAAGAATAAATGAATGTAGTTGGGCTATCGGCCCGAATGTTTCTACAGTACCTCCTATCTAGATTACAAGGATAGAAGCCTCTACAGTAAACCTGCATGCATCCACAGCTGCGGCAGCGAACGTCTGACTTGAAAGAATCTTCATCCAGGCGTCCCTCTGTCTGGACACCTAATATATATATATATATATATATATATATATATATATAGCAAGAGAGGGAAAATATATAAATGGGTTAGAGCCCGAGTTTGAAAATATTTTTTGCAAGTGCATAAATGTCATATATTTAAAATATGATTTCATCTCATATTTAAATTGATATCGCACTCCCATGAGATACCTGTCACCCCTCTTCTAATAGTTCACACCTATCTCATACCTTTTAAAGAACCTAGTTAAGCTACCCGGCCTGACTAATTCATTTTACCCAATCTCTGAAAATCCCTATAAACTCGAGTACTAAGGGCTAAACTTCTCCCAAGTCCTAACACTGCACTACGTTCATGCGCGGGGTGTCTCACGAAGCGAAATCCAAATAAGGAACCCCTTGATACACTACTACTTGCCAATGTTGATTATCGAGATCCATTAGGCCCTCAGCACACAATGTATATATATATAACTCATATATATCTAAGTATATAAATATATTGTTCTCAATAGAACCTATGATTCATATTCATATAAATCCTGATATAAACCTACCGTAAGGGGAAATACACCTTATCAGTCTTCTCACTTTATATACATATGTTTACTTTATACGATATCTCATCTTCATATACAAGTAATATATTGTACGCAACAAGTATAATGAAACCTATCACAAATATAAGTATAATAACCATCCCTCCGAGCTATAACTCGAGGATGCAGGCTCGTAGTGCCTATTCGAATCCGGGTTTACTCACTATACCATGGTACCAAACTAGACTCACTCGTGGTCATGGTAAAAATACACAATGGCGGAGGCGATAATATTCCCTCTGCAAGTGGAGTATACACATCACACCCGAACGCGGGACGAGATGACCCGGGGATATACTCTCCCTGCTCCTCAAGCCAGGGCATTCACCCACATCGCGCAACCTCCCCGGATCGCACTAGAGAAATATATAATCTGGCTGTTCCAACCCTACGCCGAAGGAAAGCACGTGGAACCAGCCTCTAAGATACAAATATACCAATCACACACAGATATATATGTATTTGTATCATATTATATATACTGTAATCACATCGTATATAGATTCTACATCTCTTCTCATATATATATATATATAATTGCCAATCTCATATAGTGATAGCCAATAACCACGAATGTTCACATTCGTAATAATATTTAAGTATTCACACACTTACGATACTAAACCCCAAAGTATTCTCTCACTTGATATATAACTTGTACTTTAATCACTTTTAAGGATTTATCTATAATCCCAAATATACAAATTCGTACGAACTAGATATGCATACTATCGACTTATCTTAATTCCATAGGTATTGCACCACCTATAATAACCGTCATCAATAGGCATATCGGGTAACCGCTCAATCCTCTTTAGCCTATATCCCAAGTTTCATCCTAGTCGCCTCGTAGGATTTTCTCAATTAGTCAGCATATAAATTACATTTTCTATGCACACACTTATCTATATATAATCGCCCGCTGAAAAACTCCCTCGGGTGTTACTCGTCCCAAACACCCTTAAATAAATAAGTCGTAGATTTTACTCAATTAAACCAAGGTATACATCTCATTCCAATAATAATTTAGAATTCCTCACTCTATTTTTGGGAACCCCAAATTGTCTAATTCCTCAATTTATTTATTTTCCTCAAAAAAAACTTTTAGTGCCACACGATTATAGCACCCTCCTAGCCCCCATAAATTCCCTCAAATGGATAGATATTAATTCCCTAAATGAATATTTATTTCCTCAAATAAATAAGCTCAAAACAATTAAATTTGGAATTTTTCCTATTAAAACAACACTAGCCGAAACTGTCAAAAATCCTGAAGGGTCGATCGATCGATCGATCCGGACAGCTTCTTCTTCGAGAAGCTATTTCGACCATTAAAGCTTCCCCCAAGATTTTATCTCCTCTCCTAACATCCTCCAACATCAATCAACGACATATGCACACATAAAAAGGGTTCTAAACATCCTAGAATCCATAACCAACAATCGATTTCAATAAATTCCTAAGTTTCCCAATTTGTATATTATCCGGGGTTTATCCGTTAAACTTTCGAAAAACCCGATTTGATTCACGAAAACCCATTCCCAAAATCTTTATAGTTTTACACTAACAACTATAATATGAGATTTATTCTCAAAGAAATAAATCAAGTAAACACTTGCCTTGTGGATAAAATCCGGCGACCTCGTGTCGAGTCCCGCGGAGTTTGGCCGAAAATCTCCTTTTTTTCTTCCTCTCCTCCTTCCTCTCTTCTCCTCTTTCTTTTCTCTCTTTTTTTTCTTCTCTTCCACTCTCTCGTGTATTATATATAGAGAAATAAGGGTTTATCCCTTATAAACCAAAAAATGACTCGTTTACTCAATTACGAGTCCTTATTAGTCCGAAAGTCCCCGGAACCTAAATACTACCATCGGATACTCTATTCTGACTATCTCGGCCATTTCGAAACCAACCACTCACTTGAAATCTCTATCTGAGTCACTTAACTACAATTCTCTAATTAAACCCAACACATCTTAATATGGATTTTCCAATTAAAATATTATCCTTTGTCGCTTTACCCAACTGCGACTTGTAATTAAAATAATCCGACTTATTTTCTTAGTCCCAAAAGTAAATGTAACACACATCGGTAAACATCTAACACTCTTAGACTCCAAAAATTATTATTCACTGAAATTCCTCAAATTTCCAAATTACTCCCACTTATGCAATTTAATCTCTATAAAAGTACGGGGTATTACATTACACATTCAGTACCTTTTCAGTTTTGGGTTCATGGGAGTGTATTAGATTTGTATTGGATATTTGATTTGATAATTTGGATATTTTTAATTTGTACCGGCATAGACATAGGGGGAGATTTGTAAGGACATATTTTACATAGTCCATTTACATTAGAGTATGTCGTATACCACTACAACCATCAAAGAAAAATTAGAATTCAATCATGCATCAAGACGGATCCGAATATTAACATTCTTCAATAATTAAGCCTCTACGAGATGGATTTCAGTAAGGTTGTGTTTAAGTGGCACTGTCGATTGTCGCGATACATACTAATATATAAATATAAGCACTAAGGACTAACTTCTCCTCACTCACAACATTGCACTACGTTTCGTGCGTGGGACGTCTCGCAAGAGAAATACAAACAAGGAACCCCACGATACACTACTCCTTGGCAATGTTGGTCGTTGAGGTCCAATATGCCCTCGATACCCAAAGTACTATACATACTTATATAATTATTTACTCTTCAATTCCACTTTAATATATTCATCGCAATTAGTCCGGTTAAAATCTCTCGAAATGAGATTCAAGCATTCTTCTTATGTCTCTTTACTCTAGAGACAAATATGATATCACATAATCATATACAATTAATATACTATTCACACAAGTATAATAATAACCATCCCAACGAGCTATAACTCGAGGATGTAAGGTTCTCAATGCTATCATCTACCAGGGAATCACTCACATATCATCCTGGGTACCAACGGTCGGAATCTCACACCGCCTTGGCATAAACCATGTCAAAACGTACGAGAAGCGGTCATAGTTCCTCCTTGAAAATGAGACGAAACATACCCACCATGTCTCACCCCTAATAAAAATCACACAATAATAAATAAACGCTATGACCTGGGGACTATACGCACCCTGCACCTCAAGCCAGGGGCCTCACCCACATCGTGCAACTTCCCATGATAGCATAGAGGGGGTATGCTTCACACACGCACACACACACACACACACACACACACACACACACACACACACACACACACACACACACACACATATATATATATATACATACATCATCACATCATATAAATGTATACCATCACATAAGGTATATATATCACACTATTACATACTCATAGTACGCTCTTAGGCGTATGTGAAAATAAGTTCATTATTTAGTATATTTTACTCTCGAAATACTATTAATCAATAACTCACATAACTTCCCCTTCTTAGTATACACTATACTATTTCTCACTTGAAGTTCACACCTCACTTTTATTTATGTGAATCGTCTCTCAATTCGATTTACGTTGAGGATATTCTCTATATCCTGATGCACCTCAATCAAAATTTATTATTTATATGAAACATATCCCAATTCAATTTATGTTGAGGATATTCCCTATATCCGTATGCACATCTATCAGCATTTATTATTTTCAATCCTTAATATGGTTCAATCAATCGTATGAACTTTTAAATTTATCACATTTGGGATATAATTCTAAATTCCATTTTCACTAAGCGCATCCTAACTTTCTCTTATAAACCCATGATTATCTCCACACAGAATTCTCAATGATAGTGGGCTTCCCCACCTAGTCGATATGATACTCTCTAATAGGTATTCTCTCAATTTAAGTCGATATGACTCCAATAAATTTTCATATGGGAAACTCCCTAAAAGTATCCAAAACACACTTCTCATGACTCATATAGATATTACCAATAGATAAACTCAAGCGAAATCAGACGAAACTCACTCTAGAAAAACCTCTCAAAACAGCCTCATTTCCCAATCGATTCGGCCCCTCCGAATCGATTCGGTCTCACAGCGAATCGATTCGGCCCCAGTGAATCGATTCGGCTCCAGTGAATCGATTCGGCTCTTCCCAAAGGACCTGTAAGTTTGATTCCTACCGAATCGATTCGGAAGGGCAAATCGATTCGGTTTGGCCAGCAAGCTACAAAATGGGTTGATTTCTTGAAAACCCAAAATTCCCAAAAATCATTTTAATCATCTTCTAACCCTTCCTCATCAATCCAAACATATATATATATATATATATATATATCATCAAAATGCATTATATAACTCATTCCAACTATTTTATAACCTCCAATCCATATATACACATCAAATCTAAGATTTTACCCAAAATCTAAGTTTTAGCAATTTATCCCAAAATTCACATTTTTATCCACAAATCATGAAATAAATGATACACAACAATTATTTATCAAGTTTAATCACTTGCCTCAAATTCGTAGAGTTTGATTCGTCCTCGAAATCGCGGATTTACCGAAAAAACCCACTTTTCTCCGCTTTCTCTTCTTCTTTTCTTCTTCTCTTTCTTCTTCTCTTTCTCTCTAAGGAGAATTGTTTCTCCCGTAGGCTTTTAAGCCTCATATTCCAAGAGACACAAATTTAAATGATAATACACACTTTAAAAGACTCAGTCACTTTAATTCGAGCCAAACGAACTTAAAATATTTTGGAACCCAAATAAGCCCCAAGTACAGTGACAACCCGAATATAATTATGATAAATTATATTTAAATCATGATTATCTTATGTGATATGATTAATATGTTATTAGTATATCTAATGTTAAGTAATTATGCTTATTATAATCCTACTTTCATAAATCATGAAAGTTCGAATTATTTACAAACACAAAATTTTGTTATTTTCGGTAGAAATGTTCCTGTTAGAGACTAGTTTTGACCCTTATAACATTACAATTGACTTGAGGTAAAAACTATATAGTTGTATAAAGGTGAGTTAGGGTTGTAACAAAACAAACTTTTCATCAAACGGATGTCCGAGTAAAGAGTTATACTAAATTTACGAACAAGGGGCAAATCTGTCCATTCCCTTTAAATGGTAAATTGTCTTTTAGTAAACCAAATGGATTAATTTGATTGGATGGAAAGGAGGCATGCCTTGGCCGACTTAAAACTCTCCCTTTAACTTATTTCTTCAGAAAATTAAGCCCTAAGTTCAGTTTGAGGTGTTTTTATGCTTGAGGAAAGAGAAAGTAGAAGTTAAGGAAGAAAGGGTTACATTAAAAGCTAGGAAAAATTCCAACAAAATCCTTAAGGTGTTTCCAAGGTAAAATTATGTGATTATATTGTTTCAATATTGTATTATACTTATTTCAAAGGATATAAATCTTGAATTATTGATTAAAATTCCATCATCCTTTGTGATAATATGTATTGGTTCATATGTGGGATAAGTTGTGTTTAAAGGTCATATTGCATTTTATTGAAACCCCTTGTATTCAAATCTGCATATCTCTTTGTGTGATTACTGGAATTGAGAAATTCCAATTGGATATGAAATTTGACTCATATATTCATATCATATACGAGAATTAGAATTTAAATCCTTGTGGTTAGTCCTTGGTGATGATTCCAAGTTGGTATATAGTTGCTGTTTGTATATTTCATTTCGGTATGCCCTGAGTTTGGTAAATCTTTTGAGATAGCAAATGAAGTCCAAAAATTACGAAACTTTAATTTTTCACTATTAATTATGTGTACTAAAAAGTGGTTGAAAATCATGCAAAGTAATACTAGAGAAAATTTATGAAAATTCTTGGAATTTGAAGGAACTAAAAGAGCTTGTAGGGTAGATTTCTTGTGTTGTAAAGAGATGGTCATAACTTGGTCTAGGAAGCTTGAAAAATTACACCATCACTTTTAATGGAAATTATATTCATATATGATTTCATATTGATAAGCTTGGATACCTGTAGTTGTGCGATTGGTGAATATAGGATGGTTAAGTATGTAGGACAATAATTTTAGGCCATACTGGATACCCCTTGAATGAATGTTTGTATTTCGTCCTTACAAAGGGTATTTTGAGTACATGTTTCATGTGTATATACATTGACAAGTATAATTTCATGTTTAATTGACGTCGGTTATAAATTCCTTATGAGGTATTTCCTACGGTTGAATGTTCATAACTTTATAAATATGTGTACTGTTGTTTTGTCTTTACTCATGTTTCCTGGAATGTGGCTTAAGTGGAATTATATTGTTGTTGTATAGTCATTGAAAGTTACATAATTATGTTAGAATAATACTTATGATTGAGATTCAGTACTAAATTAGTTGGATTGACAGGTGTAAGGTCTAATCAACCCAGTTTAGCTCCACTCGAAGGAAACGCGAATACATCGTTGTCAGCCAAGGTGAGTGTACTCACTGGAAAGAGATATTTGTATCGTGTTGTTGATATGATCAGAATATAATGAATATGAGATTGTTCATTTCTATTTACCGAAATGGGAGGTTACTCCCCGACCCGGAATGGGGGATATTTTTCTGTTAATGACAAGGGTTACTCCTCGACCAGGAGTGGGGGAGAATTGTCTTTTTAGACAGGATATGTGAATCATAATTTGGAAAAGTTGGTCATTCATTATGAATGAGCCGGATAAGTTAATAAATAATTATATGGACATGATTTATTGCATTTAAATTCATGCAGTAGTATAGTAGTGATGCATTCCCTGGGCTATTTTTCTCACAGTTCCTGTGTTCACATTTTTCAGGTAACGCAATGTCACTGCCAAATCTAGGAAGTAGGGTTGTTTAGCTAGGAATGGGAGAAACAAATATTTTGTTTAAATGTAAATGATGTAATTAATTTAAATTATCCTTCAAGAAAGTTTGTATAAGTATGACTACTCTTATGTTGTAAAAAGGTTTTCAGTTATATGGATTTACATTGATGACTCTGAAATTAAAACTCGTGTTTATGGTTTGATTAAATTAATCATGGTTTGAATCACTTTGACATTCAAACTTAATTATAAGTAACTGGGTTGGTGTGTGACAGCTTTTGGTATTAGAGCCTAGGTTTTAGAGGTTCTGGAGTGACAAGAGTCTAGATTTGGTAGTGAATGTTAGAAATATATTGTATTTGATACTAACGATTATGTTAGGAAAGATATGTATATCTGCATGTTGTTATATGTTTGATTCATTTAAGATACAAGAGAATGGAACGAGGGAATATGAATGTGGGAATAGAAGATGAGGCTTCAAATATGGAAGCAGAGGCGGAGGTTGAGCAACCTATTCATGGAAATGTAGAACCTGAGCCGGAAGAACTGATAGATATGCAAAAAATGGCACGTGCTATGACTCTAATGGTAGAGCAGCAAGCTAGATTTATGGTTCAAATGGAAGAAAAATAGACCAGGCAATTGGAGGCACAAGCCTTGGCTAGGGCTGAGGAGGTGATACACCGAGAAGAAAGGAGTACTTCACATGAGAAATTTATTAAGATGAACCCACCATCGTTCGAAGGAGCAGTTGATCCAGCAGAGGCAGAAGTCTGGGTTAAAGAGATTGAACTTATCTTTGAGGTGATGAGGATGCCTGAATATAAACGAGTGACCTTGGCGACGTATAGGAGAAGCTAAATATTGGTGGGATGCCACAAAATATTTGTTGATTACTCCAGAAGGTGGGAATGTGATCTCATGGGATGCTTTTGTCAAATCTTTGTATGATAAGTATTTCCCCTAATGTATCGAAAACAAAAGAAGAAGGAATATTTCATGTTGAATCAGGGGAGTATGATAGTTAGAGAATAGGAAGCTAAACTTATAGCATTATCTCGATTTTCTTCTAGGTTTATACGGAATGAGGAAGATATGTGCAGTCAATTTCTCGATGGACTTGAGTTAGTTATTAAATCACGTTTGTCGACTTTAGAGACTGTTCATTATTCATACTTGGTGAAAAAAGCCATGCTGGTAGAATAGGACGTGAATGAAGCGAGAGGGAATCGAGAACGAGGTGTAAAGAGAGGAATATTGGATCCAAATTATCAAAAGAGTAGTGGTACAGAATATTCAAGGTTTGGAGGGCAGAAATTCCAACAGGGTAGAGGTGGAGATAGTTCGCAAAATGGTGAATTTAGTGGTGGGAGAGGTTCATGAGTTTCAGCACAAGGAGATCCAAATGCTTGTTTCTTTTGTGGCACATCAGGTCATATAAAGAGAAATTTTCTAAAGTTACTGAATATAGAATGTTTTAACTGTCACTAGAAGGGTCATCTGAGAAAGAATTGTCCTATGTTATCAAGAGCAGTTTCAATTAGTAGTGTGGGGCCTCATAAAGGATCCTCTCCATGTAGTGCCACCAAGGGAAGAGGTACAAAACAAGCAGCTGGATCGAGGGCAGGAGGAAGAGTATTTGCAATGATGCTCCAAGATGCCCATGCTACACCGGAAGTGGTTACAGGTAAACTTTCTATTGCAAACAAAGATTTATATGCACTCATTGATCCTGGATCTACGCATTCATTTGTGGCATTACATATTGTTTCATATTTGGGTAGATCATGTTCATTTCTCAATTGTGCCTTCTATATTTCTACCCCAATGGATAATGTAATTCTGGTGGAGAATCTTTATAAAGGTTGTGTCTTACGAATGGGTGAACGAGATTTCTATGTTGACTTGATACCATTGGCGATTTGGGATTTTGATATTATATTGGGGATGGATTGGTTATCATCGTATCATGCTTCCATTGATTGTTTTCTAAAAGAAGTTACATTTCATCTGCCTGGTGGACCTAAGTTCCGGTTTACAAGAGAAAGGAATGTTGTCCCTAATTGTCTTATCTCTGCAATTAAGAGCAGAAAATTATTGAGTAAAGGTTGTATAGGGTATTTAGCTTATATTATTGATACTAGTAAATAGACAGTTAAAATTTAAGATATACCAGTGGTTATAGAATTTTCTGATGTCTTCCCAGAGGAATTGCCAGGATTGCCACCCGACAGGGAAGTAGAGTTTTCCGTTGAATTAATTCCCGGTACTGGTCCAATTTCTCTTACTCCATATAGAATGTCACCAGCGGAGTTGAAAGAATTAAAAGTGCAATTACAAGATCTGATAAGCAGAGGTTTCATTCGGCCTAGTGTTTCGCCATGGGAAGCACCAGTGTTATTTGTGAAAAAGAAAGATAGAACAATGCGATTATGTATTGATTATCGGCAATTGAATAAGGTGACCATTAGAAACAAGTACCCTCTACCTCGTATCGATGACTTGTTTGACCAATTACAGGGGGCCACAGTATTTTCGAAGATTGATTTGAGATCGGGTTACCACCAATTGAAAGTAAAGGATAGTGATATTTCCAAAATAGCTTTTCGGACTCGATATGGGCACTATGAGTTTTTGGTGATGCCATTTGGATTGACTAATGCTCCGACAGTTTTTATGGACTTGATGAACTGGGTATTCCACCCTTTCATTGATTCATTTGTGATTGTATTCATAGATGATGTTTTGATTTACTTGCGTAGCATGGAGGAACATGAGAAACATTTGAGACTTGTATTGAAGATTTTGAGAGAGAACAAATTGTTTGCTAAATTCAGCAAGTGTGAGTTTTAGTTGAATGAAATTATGTTTTTAGGGCACGTTGTCTCGAAAAATGGGATATATGTTGATCCAAAGAAGGTGGAAGCAATTATTGAATGGGAGAGTCCTAAGAATGTGATAGAAATTAGGAGTTTCCTAGGATTGGCAGGTTACTATCGCTTATTTATTAAAGGGTTTTCATCAATAGCATTACCATTGAAAAAGTTTACTCGTAAAGAAGTGAAGTTTGTATGGGATGAAGAATGCGAGAGGAGTTTTAAAGAATTAAAGAATCGGTTGGTTTCAGCCCCTATACTTACTATTCCATGTGGGAATGAGTCTTTTGTGATCTATACAGATGTTTCATTTCAAGGGTAGGGATGTTTTTATGCAGAATGGGAAGGGAATAGCATATGTTTCCAGACAATTAAAGACACACGAACGAAACTACCCTACACACGATTTGGAGCTAGCAACCATTATTTTTTCTTTAAATTTGTGGAGACATTACTTGTATGGAGAAACTTGTGAGATATTTACTGATCATCAAAGTTTGAAATACCTGTTTACACAGAAAGAACTGAATTTGAGACAGAGGCGTTGGATAGAGCTGATTAAAGACTATGACTGTACCATTCATCATCATCATGGTAAGGCCAATGTTGTAGCAGATGCTTTGAGTCAAAAGTCATCAGGGATTCTTGGTTGCATACGGTATGCCCGTGTTGGAAATATTCTTGACTTGGCATCGATGGGGATTGAATTGAAGTTTTCAAAAAGTGGAGGATTATTAGCACATGTCACAGTGAGACCTTTATTGGCCGAACGCATACGAAATTTGTTGATCAATGATCTGTTCCTTGAGAAGAAGAAACAAGAAGTTCGGGATGGTAGAGAGAGTGACTTTGAGATTAAGAATGATGAATCGTTGTGTTATAAAAATAGAATTTGTGTACCTAATGATCCATCCTTAAAGAAGAATATATTACAAGAGGCACATAGTTATATTTACTCTATGCATCCGGGAGGTACCAAAATGTATAGAGATTAGAAAGAGTATTACTGGTGGAACAATATGAAACGTGAGATTGCAGAATTTGTAGCTAAATGTTTAGTTTGCCAGCAAGTGAAAGCAGAGCATCAGAAGCCGACAGGAATATTACAGTCATTACCTATTTCGAAATGGAAGTGGGAACATATAACGATGGACTTTGTTACAGGATTACCCCGATCACCAAAGGGGCATGATTCTATTTGGGTGATTGTAGACCGATTGACGAAGTCGGCCCATTTTCTTCCAGTTAAGACCACCTACACTGTTGACAAGTATGCACGTATGTACGTTGATGAGATTATCCGTTTATATGGGGCACTAGTGTCAATTGTATCAGATAGAGATCCAACGTTCACTTCTAAGTTTTGGCCTCGTTTACGGAATGCCATGGCCACAAGTTTGAAGTTCAGCACTGCATTTCATCCACAAACTGATGGACAATCAGAAAGGAGGATTCAAATATTAGAAGACATGTTACGAGCTTGTGTATTTGACTTCAAAGGTAGTTGGGATGATCATTTTCCATTGATGAAATTCTCGTATAATAATAGTTATTAGTCCACCCTTGGTATGGCTCCTTATGAAGCTTTATATGGGAGGATATGTAGGACGACTTTGTGTTGGGATGAAGTAGGTGAAAGGAAAATTTTGGGTCCTGAATTGATAGATATGACAACTGAAAAGATCAAAATGATTCGGGAACGGATAAAGATAACGCAAAGCAGGTAGAAATTTTATTCAGATAAAAGGAAGCATCCATTGGAATTTCAAAAGGGGAATTTTGTATTCCTACGTATTTTACCATGGAAAGGTATTATGAGATTTGGGAAAAAGGGGAAACTAAGTCCAAGATACATTGGACCGTATGAAGTGTTGGAAAGAATTGGGGCCCTAGCATATTGATTAGCATTAACTTTAGAGTTGTCTCATTTACATGATGTTTTTCACATATCGATACTTCGTGAGTATTTAGCAGATCCATCTCATCAGTTGAAAACTCAACCAATGGAACTGAAGGAAGACTTGTCGTACATCGAGGAACCAGTGTAAATTATTGATTGTAAGGAGCAAGTATTGAGAAATAAAGTTATTCCCTTGGTTAAAGTTATGTGGATGAGCTATGGAGTTAAATAAGCTACTTGGGAAATGGAGGATAGCATGAGAAAACAGTATCCCCATTTGTTTGGTAAGTGACCTTTATATTAAATTTCGGGGACAAAATTTTCTAAGGGGGGAAGTTGTGACAACCCGAATATAATTATGATAAATTATATATTAAATCATGATTATCTTATGTGATATGAATAATGTGTTATTAGTATATCTAATGTTAAGTGATTATGTTTATTATAATCCTACTTTCATAAATCATGAAGGTCGAATTATTTACAAACACAAAATTTTATTATTTTCGGCAGAAATGTTCCTGTTAGAGACTAGTTTTGACGCTTATAACATTACAATTGACTTGAGGTAAAAATTATATAGTTGTATAAAGGTGAGTTAGGGTTGTAACACAACAAACGGTGCATCAAATGGATGCCCGAGTAAAGAGTTATACTGAATTTACGAACAAGGGATAAATCTGTCCATTCCCTTTAAATGGTAAATTGTCTTTCAGTAAACCAAATGGCTTGATTTGATTGGATGGAAAGGAGGCATGCCTTATCCGACTTAAAACTCTCCCTTTAACTTATTTCTTCAGCAAATTAAGCCCTAAGTTCAGTTTGAAGTTTTTTATGCTTGAGGAAAGAGAAAGTAGAAGTTACGGATGAAAGGGTTACATTAAAAGCTAGGAAAAATTCCAACAAAATCCTTAAGGTGTTTCCAAGGTAAAATTATGTGATTATATTATTTCAATATTGTATTATACTTATTTCAAAGTATATAAATCGTTAATTATTGATTAAAATTCCATAATCCTTTGTGATAATATGTATTGGTTCATATGTGGGATAAGTGGTGTTTATAGGTCATATTGCTTTGTATTGAAACCCCTTGTATTCAAATCTGCATATCTCTTTGTGTGATTATTGGAATTGATAAATTCCAATTGGATATGAAATTAGACTCATATATTCATATCATATCCGATAATTATAATTTAACTCCTTGTGGTTAGTCCTTGGTGATGATTGCAAGTTGGTATATAGTTGCTGTTGTATATTTCATTTCGGTATCCCCTGAGTTTGGTCAATCTTTTTAGATAGCAAATGAAGTCAAAAAATTATGAAACTTTAATTATTCACTATTCATTATGTGTACTGAACAGTGGTTCAAAATCATGGAAAGTAATTCTGGAGAAAAATTATGAAAATTCTTGGAAATTGAAAGAACAATAAAGGAGCTTGTAGGGAAGATTTCTTGTGTAGTAAAGAGATGGTCATAACTTGGTCTAGGAAGCTTGAAAAATTACACCGTCACTTGTAATGGAAAGTATATTCATATATGATTTCATATTGATAATCTTGGATACCTATAGTTGTGCGATTGGTGAAGATAGGATGGTTAAGTATGTAGGACAATAATTTTAGGCCATACTGGATACCCCTTGAATGAATGTTTGTATTTCGTCCTTACAAAGGGTATTTTGAGTACATGTTTCATGTGTATATACATTGAAAAGTATAATTTCATGTTTACTTTACTTTGGTTATAAATCTCTTATGAGGTATTTCCTACGGTTGAATGTTCATAACTTTATCAATTTGTGTACCGTTGTTTTGTCTTTACTCATGTTTCCTGGAATGTGACTTAAGTGGAATTATATTGTTGTTGTATAGTCATTGAAAGTTACATAACTATGTTAGGATAATACTTATGATTGAGATTCAGTACTAAATTAGTTGGATTGATAGATGTAAGGTCTAATCAAACCGGTTCAGCTCCACCCAAAGGAAACGCGAATACATAGTTGTCAACTAAGGTGAGTGTACTCACTGGAAAGAGATATTTGTATCGTGTTGTTGATATGATCAGAATATAATGAATATAAAATTGTTCATTTTGGTTTACCAAAATGGGAGGTTACTCCCTGACCCGGAATGGGGGATATTTGTCTATTAATGACAAGGGGTTACTCCTCGACCAGGAATGGGGGAGAATTGTCTATTTAGACAGGATATGTGAATCACGATTCAAAAAAGTTGGTCATTCATTATGAATGAGACGGATAATTTAATACATAATTATATGGACATGATTTATTTCATTTAAGTTCATGCAGTAGTATAGTAGTCAAGAATTCACTGGGCTATTTTACTCACGGTTCCTATAATCACATTTTTGAGGTAACGCGATGTCACTGCCAAATCTAGGAAGTCGGGTTGGGTTAGCGAGGAATGGGAGAAACAAATATTTTGTTTAAATGTAAATGATGTAATTAAGATAAGTTATCCTTCAAGAAAGTTTGTATAAGTATGACTACTCTTATGTTGTAAAAAGGTTTTCAATTATATGGATTTACAATGATGACTCTAAAATTAAAACTCGTGTTTATGGTTTGGTTAAATTAATCATGGTTTGACTCACTTTGACTTTCAAACTTAATTATCATCCGAATCACTTTCTAACATCTTCAAATTTTGACCTCAATGCCAATTTAATTATTATCCAATTAAATTAATAATTATTTCTTCCAAAAATAATTAATTATTGTCCCAAAAATCTCTGGGTATTACATTTAGTTCCATGAATTACACCATCATTGATTTTGACAGAATTAATTCTGTTCAATAACGTTAAATTAATTAACATGCAATAATATTTCATACATCATATTCGTTCTTTTTTTTAAGTCGTGTAATTTTATAAGTGTGAACGCGTCCCAATAATCATATAAATAACCCCATAAATTATACATGTGAACCTATACCCAAAAACCATAAAATCTCAATAATCTAACCTACACACCCAAGGGTATTAAAGATTAATTCATATTCAAAAGTTTCATAAAAATAGTCTAAAAATTTAAGTGTCCGCTTTCTCTAATTAAGTTACTAATTGATTTTAATCAAAAACACATTATTAAGGGTTTGGGAGACAATTAAGACACGTAAATACAAAGGAAGAGAATAGAGTATTCATGACTGTAATTTAGATGAAGGAAATCTGAGTTGATGGTTGGATTCCTCTCAAAAAATTAGCAAAGAGTTGTTCTTGAATAGTCTTGAGAAAACACCAATTAAGCCTTCAAATATTGAGTCAAACACTTAATTAAGTTTGGGGATAAAGTTTGCAGATGAAAGGGAATAATTTTGGATAGGTCTTCTGGTTGAAAAATTGATGAAAAAGTGAATTGAAAAGCCAAGCCACGAATTTTTTGTGATATATAAAGGATTAATAGTTTGATTAAGAAAAGAGTTCTAATCAGATACAAACACTAAAAAAATATTTTGGATGATTGGACCTTTGGAATTGGTTGAAACTTGGGGGAGCGGTAGCTGAAGACGACATGAAGTTGCACAAAAAATTTCAGCTCAATCGGACAGTCGAATATTTTTATATGTTTTTTCTAGAGAGTTTTATGCTTTGAGGAGTCTTGTAAAACGCCCCAGACTTATATATACTCATATTAGAAGTCTTGTAATCTAGCTTTCCGAATTTCAAATATAAAAACCAACATATTTAATTATTAAAAATAATTAAATCCAAAATTTTATTTTTCTCTAATTATTGAATTAATTAACAAAAACACAGGGTGTTATATTAAATTCTTTAATGGTTCATTTAAAGTGTTGGGATAATTTTTCTAAAATGTTTTTAAACATTCGAGGCGTCCTTTTTCATCAAAATCATTTTTTTCATGTCCCGAGGTAGAGTTTTTATAAAAAATATTTTCGTCGTTGTCATTCAAACGACATGTCAATGTCATTCTAACGACATGAAAAAGTCATTCAAACGATCTCTTCAAGTGATAATGTATCTCGCGTGATACCTTGTTTGAAGTTCGCTTGAAGCATTTTATTAAACGACATGCTACTATTTTAGTTTTATTACCTCGTCTGACATGTCGCGCGAAGTCCCTTCAAGCGACATCACTTGTCATTTGAGCGACATGTTGTTCTTGTTCGAGCGAAGTCACCGACTAAATATTTTTATAAACAGTCCGTTTTTGAGTCCTTTTTGCTTCAAAAAACCTGAGTGTTTTATTCTACGAAAACTGCTTTTGCAAAATTTTTGTCTTCTCACTTTTTGAGGTGTTTTAACTTTGTTTTGTTTCAAAAATCATCCCAATAGCTTCAGCAAATCAATTTGGAACCCGAGATAAAATCTTGCTGGAGTTTCTCTTGTAGGTAAGACATCTCTACGTCTGACTGCGACCAAGGTCATTGGGAGGGCTTGCGGGTGTTCCTTGCTGAAGACAAAGCTGTGGTTTTTTTGGGTTTGCTCCGGTCAATCCATTGCTGATCTAAGTTGCGTGTCATGTGGATCTACCTAGTGAGATTCATTTCCGATTTCATTGTGTCTATGTAAGTTGTGATTTACTGATCATAGTGAAATAAAAAGTTTTACCCGAAAGGGTTTTTCCTGAATCTCGATTTGTGTTTGTCGAATTTGCAAAATTTATTTAATCTACATAGATGTATGTTTTAGGATTTAATAATTTATTTTAAAATTGACAATTAATTAAATACGTGTTTAATTGGAAATTTGCGAATTTGCTTAAATCGATATCACACCGCATTTTATTACTTTCTCACTAGCATGTTTTCTTCTCATTGATATGTCGTTGGGTGTTTACGCGTCTACACAAACAAATAACAAGACTTGGCCCGCTAACTATAGAGTGTGATAGCAAGTAGGGATCAATTCCACAAAGACTATTTGTTAGAATTCTATTAATTTAATACTTCTCGAATAAAAGTGTAATATATGATTTGCGATCAAATCATTAAACTAATCATGCATTTAAACTTAGATTAACAAATAGAGTAAAACTATAGGTTGAGAATCGTCTCCCGCACATGGACTAAATAGATAAATTGTTACATGGAAAGAAAAGAATTAACAAGATTAATCTCATGTGGACAATTAATTAAACGCAGAGTTGTCACCTTCTAAATTCTCATAAAATATTAATTTGAGTTCGGTGTCAACGAATATTTCCAAAAGTACACATAAAAGGTCGTAAACACAACGCATACGTAATATATACCGTTAAATCTACTAAGTTTGACACGAAGAACAATTAACCCATTAAAACTACTCGAAACTCATCACACCATATCAAAGCAACTAATTAACCTATATGAGTTTAACAATATCAACCTAAACTAAGTTAGCTAAAAACACATTAAATGACATGAATTAAATGAAAGTAAGTAAAACTAATTATCAAAGCTTGTAATGAACCATGGAAGCTTAAATTAATGAAAGGGATGATGAATAATGGATTACATACCCGTAAGGGCAAAACCTAGTAGTGACAAGAGGAAGCTGTGACACCCCGCCTAATTAAATACCGGGTGATCACTCCTTTATTAAATTATAATCAAGGTGAACGGTTGGTTCATTCTTAGCATCACTGTCAAAAAAGTAACTTTTCCAATTTAAACACCCTAAATAATTAAGCTAAGTGTCAAAACCATTTTAGACATTACTTTCCAAATTTTATTTTATAATCCAACATTTAACTCTTTACATAATTCATAATTTAAGAATCATCCAACAAATATACTGGAACAAACAATCCAAACAATTAAACATCCAACTAAGTAATTCCAACATTAAAACTTAAAGGAAAACATCCTGATAGTAATAAATCCCAAAATGTAAATACTGGAAATAAACGAATCACAATATCCAATAAATCGACTGAATAATGGAAAAGGGCGACACATGCCCGACTGAATAAATAGTACTAGAAGTGAAATCAACAAATGAGGTCGTCTAAACAAAAGGCATGCAACTCCCACCTAAGCTGCAGCGCGTTCTTTCCAAAGGATCCTATGCAAGACACCCCTGTGGCTGGGCACCTGTAATATATACATATATATACAAGAGATAAAAGAAAATGGAAACGGGTCAGAGCCCGATTGTAAAAACGATTTAAAATTTGTTTAGCAAGTATTTAAATTGTTTACTGGCCAATGCAACAACATATTAGTGCGGCACTCCCTTGAGAAATTCTCACCTCTCTACTAATGTGCACGCCTATCGCAATAACCTTCCCAACGGTTTAACTTATCTTATCTTATCTTAGGTTGCTCGTAAGATTTCAACTAACAAATTCAATTATTTAAGAGGTTAATTTCATTTAACAACAAAGCTCTCATTTAAACCTTACTTACTAATAAAGTTTCTCAGTAACACATTATACTTTTCAAACACTTATTCCCAAATTGAATAGTTATTCCATTCTTACTTACCATAGACACAACAGGTAGTTCCCAAATTCCAGATTTAAATATATATATTAAATACTCATATAATATATATATTCTAACAGCACCTCACATAATAATTATGGTGCGGGCATACTCTGCTATCCAGTCCCCGTATCACTCGTACTAAGGGAAATTACAGGTTCGGAATCATTCTCGAACTGTATTGAACAAAACACAAACAATATTGAGGCGAAGCATAGTTTCCAAGTCTCTAAGAGGTCAGCACATGCCCCCACGTCTCTTAGGACCGTCTGATTATCGATTCGATAGCCTGTACAAAAGGATTCCTATCTTCTAGGGTACGAGTCAATATCCCCCATAAAGGTCCCATCGATATAAGACTGTCCCAGCGCGGTAACCTCAGGGATATCAAGTAGCGCGGGCATGATTTTTACACGTGTATAGATTATGCATAAACACGGTCATATAAATATACTACTATTACCATGACAAGTTTAGGTACAACTCATAACCCATAATTATGATATTTATCCTTATTTCTCATTATTTAGTTATCACGTATAACGGTTCGTTTCTTACTTTAATTTGAGGGATTATTCCAACTTACTACGTAACACTCATGGATTCTTATCTTTCCAAAGTGAAATTTCAGTAGGTACTTATTTATTTTCCAACATAACTACCTTACGTGTCTCCCCCTTCAATACATAGTTCCATCGTCCCTTATATGTAAACATCCCAAAAATGTAAATCTCGTCTTACATTAAAGGTTTCATTTTTTTAATAAGTCCTACCGGTCTTCTTTTATCTCTTAAAATATTTTAATAAGGATGTCCAATGATTATTACTCATCTAAATTTAATTCCACTATTTAGAAGGGGGAAAAGAGTCTGCCTGGAGGGGTCGATCGATCGATGCGTCGATTGATCGATACTCATGGTTCGATCGATCGATCAAACAGGTATGTCGACTCTGCAGATTACCAGTTACGGGTTCTATCATCCAACATCATCAAAATTAAAACTTTTAACTCCCAAACTCCCAGAAATTTATACCATAAATGTTTTAAACTCAAATGGACAATATTCAACGTAAGGCATGTGAGTTTTCATCAAGAGTCATGGATTAAAGTGCCAAAATTTATACAATTCTCATGAACCCTCAAAATTTCTTTAACTTAATTCAAATCATTTTTTTTTCAGAATTTATACTTCTAATCCATCATAAATCCGTGGTTCAACCTCTACATGTGAAGGGGATATCCAGACTATCATTTATATCACTACAACATGAAATTTCTAATCTCCAACATGGGTTTTCTTTCGTAGAAACTCATCCTAATCAACCCTAAACTAACATGAATGAAGCATTAACGAAATTAAGTAAGATAAATACATGCCTGGGAATTTTTGTTTCTAATTTGTGGCTGAAATCAGTGTGGTTGTGATCCTTGTGACGTGATCTAGCGTTTGGCGGTGACGACGGTGCAAACGGAGGAGTTTTCGGCCTAGAACTCTTGAGCAAGCTCTCTCCTTCCTTCTCCAATGGCCGTTTCTTGTTTTTAGTTGAGTTAACCCTATAAGGAAACCCTAAGCATCTGATATAACCTTATAATTTTCGTGGTTTTTCAGGCTTAAAAATATAAAATGACCAAAACGCCCTCCCGGGGTGTTAATTAGGCCTAAAAACGCCTCGAGACCCAAACTAAACTCTCGGGTACATTATTTCAACTATCTCGACCCTTACGAAATGACCATACGGGTGACTTATAATTTATTCACTTTTATTAATCAACATTTAGTCCCGACACGACACGAGCGCGTCCCGAATTAAATTTCCAAAATTGTCATTTTATTCACTCGTGACATTTAATATAACCAATATCATATATTAATTTACTCATTAGTAATATTCAACAAATTTTCAATGATTACTAACTCTCGTCACGTTAGTAATTATAAAAAAATTAATTAATTTCTGGATTTATATTAAATTAATATCTCACATTAAATTTAATAATCCCCAAATTTAGAAAGCATAAAAATACGGGGTATTACAGAAGCCCCCAAAATCCCCTCAAACCCTATTCCACTACACCAAATCAGTTGAATTGTCACAGTCATTGACCTTGACAACTTCAGCTTGTCAAGGTCAATGACCGTGACAATTATGGGCGAGATAACTTTTCTTGTCACGATCATTGACCATGACAAGTTCATTAGATTTGTCATGGTCGTGTCACAGTCCCTGACCGCGACAAGATTTGTCATGGTCAAGGACCATGACAAGCCCGTGACATTCTTTAAAAAATTGTCACGGTCATTGACTGTGACAATTCAGGGCAGAATTGAAAAACATTATGTTGGGAAGTACGGCCACTGCCACTACCCAGCTGTATATTTGTACCTGTTATAGCAACGTTGTACCTGTTCAAATATCATATATCCAAATAAAATAGAGATAATGCAAATATACATTCAAAATAGAAAGAATATACATCACCATATAATCCAAATATAATTCAAATGTAATAATTTAAAACAATTCAATTCAAACTTAAATCAATGTCACTAAATGTCTGGGGTATGGTTAACGCTGAGGAGGTGAGTAGGCCACACGATATACAAATTAACACATCCATTAATATACGTCGCGCAGCATTTTTCGCGCAACCACAATTGGGAGTTCTCCTTCCCTGGCATCACATGCATGACGAGCACCCTGGACTCGATGTCTTGAAGCTCACGTCCATGAACTAGTGCACCTTAGACGATATTCGGGCCTCTCAACCCCCCTATCCGCTGGCCATCAAATATGTCCAGTATAAGCACGCTCGGCCAACCAAGTATCGACATCGATCTGTTGAAGGGAGCTAAATAGGGAAGTGGATCATCAAAGTCCGCACGTCTCGACGATGAAGCAGCGAGGTCCACATCCTCGTCATCATCCTTCCACACCTCCTCCTCCCACACCTACTCCCGCACCGCCTTTTCCTTCCCTTTACCCTTTCGGTTTTTACCCAACGAACGCTTCACGAATAAGTACATATCCTGGATCGTCGCCTCCAAACGGGACAACTTTGCGTCATGTGAATCCACCGTTCGAGCCAACCCGGTGTCGCTCATCTCCAATCCAATGATCCTAGATTTGGCCACCCGCGAGATCACCCCCCTGGTCCTCCCCTTACGATCATAGCCAAGGACTTGGCTGAGTGCGTCTGTGGACAAAGATGCCTTGTCGGCATCAGACTGCGACTCATACACTTCCTTAAGCTTTGCCTGAAACGACAAAAAGCACATGATTAGTAAAATAAGTAAATTAAAAAATTAAAATGTAATCTATAAAAAGTAAACTGCCGGATTAGCAAGGATGTTGGTAAGGCTTCTGAGGGTTAGAATCGTTGTTAGAGTTCTACCATGACATTTTAAAAATTGTGTTTGAGGACATTTAAATTTATGGAATTTTGAAAAAAAAATATTCGGGCCATGGCCAATTTATTGTAATAATACAGGAGTAGTGTGTTATATTTGCTTATTATTAGCATCGTTGGATTTAATGGAATTTTTTCTAAATAAATATTGCTAATTAATTAATTTCCTTAAAGTGAAAGTCTTTTTCATAAATGAAAATTTGTTAATTACCTTATATTTCTTATAAAATGCTTCGAATTAGAGGCTTTACCTATATAATAAAATTTAATACTCCCCCTCCACCCTTAACACCTAGACTCCGGTTTTACCCAATGGTAGCCCAAATCCAAGTCGGGGCGTTACACATTCTGACAAAGCTTCACATAATTATGTATCTACCGGATTTCAGCGAACTTCGTCCCATCATTATTCACTATTATACATTTGAGGATGTTACTAATCGATTAATTTAAAGGACATAAATGACTTATAATACCCATGTTTTAACATAGCAATAATATGATTTTATAAGATTTTCCATATAGAGATAAACTTCCTCCTTCCATAAAATGGATAAGACTCATGTTTATTTTTAAAAATTACATGGGGTGGGAAAAGAAGTATGGAGTTTGACTAAGTTGATTTCAATTGTAAAACTCATTCCTCTAATATGAAATTATTGTTTTGGACAATAATTATACATTACACAAATGTTATGTAATGTGTGTATTATTATTGTATGTGTGTGTGCATGTGTTTTATATTGTTGTCTTTGGTTCCTCACGAACTCTAGTATGCCTCAATTTTATGCCAAGTAATCGATCAACTATCTCATCATGACTCAATGGCAAAACACACTCGAGAGTTGGATGGGAATTAAAATATAACAACTCATTATCAAAATAATAAATATGTATAAACACACACACACCAAATACACAAAATAATATATATATGTATAAACCCCCCACCCTGCCCCACCCCTCCCCTGACCCATGCCCCACCCCATGCCCCACCCCCACCCTACCCCACCCCTCCCCACCCCCTCCCCCTCCCCACCCCCACCCACCACACACACACACACACACATACACACACACAAACACGCACAACCCTCCCCCCACCCTGCTCCACCCCTTAACCTGCCCCACCTCCACCCACCACACATGCACACACACACATACACGCATATATATACACACAATCATATATATATATATATAAATGGAAGAGAGAGAGAGAGAGAGAAAAGGAGGGAAGAAACGACGGGGGAAAAAAGAAGGGAAAGGATTTTTTTGCTGCGACATTTGTCATGGTCGTGTCACGGTTATTGACCGTGACAACGTTATAAGTATTATCAAGGTCAATGACTGTGACAAGTTCCTGACAAATAGAATTGTCACGGACTTGTCACGCACTTATCACGGTCATTGTCCGTGACAATCCTTTGTCACGGCCTTGTTACAGTCAATGACCGTGACAAGGCTAAGCACTGGAAGGGTGACAATTTACCCATTTTGGTGTAGTATTCTCTCACCTAGAAATTAAATATAAACTTGTATATATAAATAATAACAAACTTACATATATATAGTAAGTTGGAATAAAAGAAAATAAAAAAAACAATAAGCCAGAAATTCCAAAAACTACAGGCATCGATCGATCGATCGACAGGATGTAAACATGACACTGCCTTCCTGCTATGACAAAAACAAAATCATTGATCGATTGATCAAAAGCCATCGATCGATCGACACTCTGTTTCTAAGTTAAGACCATGCTTCAAAAAACCAAACAGGTACTCCTTGAGAAAATGGTCATAAAAAGATCGTTAAGAACGGGATCAATGAACTGTCTGAGGCTACGTGAAGTTGACTCGGAGGGAAAAAACTTTCGTGAAGATATTGAGCACTAGGATCGAACGCTAAAACTACTAAAATGCCCCTAAAGTTGCGTACTGCATTAAAAACTTCTCGAAAAGCTCAAATTACACCAATAAGCGTTGCAATACCTACAAAAGCTCAAAAAACCTTACGACACAGGCACACACACACACACACACACATATATATATATATATATATACACACACACTAGGGTATGCCCGTGCCTGAAGGCACGACAGAAATTCTCCCAAGTACGAATCGTGCGGTCAAGTCTAATGTGTAAACAATTTTAAAAATTTGGACAAAATTTCGTTATTTATAAGACTATCTACCATGTTTAAGAAAAAAAAGGTACTACAACAACACAATACTCCAACATCATAGATATCAAATACTAATTTCAGTCATAGCATTATTTTTACAACACAAATGTGTTATCAATTCAAAAAAAATTGATAAAATTTCCTTTTTTTATAGGATATCCACCATATTTGAGGCAAATAAAAACTCCAACAATACTAATGTACCAACGATGTGTTTTAATTCTTATGGTACATATAATCAACATAATAGATTCACAAAATGTTGAAATTTAAACACGGTAGACACAAATGTACAAAATTTCATTATAAAAATTTCAATCTCATCGTCACCATCTCTTTCCTTGAAATCCATTGGTCCTAAAATGTGAAACAACCAAAAATGATAAATGTAGCTTAGGGAAAATAGTCTGTAGAGAAATGGCCTGAGATGTTTGAGACTGAATAGAGCAATCAATAGCAAGAGTGTAGAAAAGCCTAATAGTTTTTGAGTCATTGGCAAGGCCTGATTCAAAACCAAGCTTCCTATTGTATTCCTTAATTTTGGGCTGATAAACTTTAGGATCAATGAGAGACATCATGGACATTTTATGGATTATTATAAGTTTATTAAGTGTTTTGATCGCTTTTTTCTTTGTAATCCCTCTAATATTCTAGACTAAGAAGTTGGTCATTAAAATTAGTTGGGAGAGTAAAGTTTGGATCCTGGTCTTAATGCCATGGTTAGGCTAGCAGACTTGCTAATTGACTTCTTTCTATTTTCTTCTGGGTAACTACTTCAGTCCAATCATTTTTTTAATTTAGAGGTGGTCTAGGGGAAAGGTAAAGATTCGCCAACACCTGAATGCCTTTTACTTAAACTATTAAACATCCCTCTTGGTTAATAATGAGTTGGTCAGCATTGTCTTCATATAATAGAAGATGAATGTTATCAATTATGTCAGTAACACATTGGAATTTTTTCATAACAATTCCAACTGGTTTATGAATTATGTGGATTCTTTATCTGTAGTATTATATTTCTAGATAATGTTCTCACTATTCTGGATTAGATTTGTGATTATTGGTTCTAGGTTATTAGTAGTTGTGTAGATTTCCCCTTCTTCATAGGTAGTCTTCTCTTGGTATTGATTAACTAATGAGTGTTTCATATATTTGTCTGCTAAAGACTTGAAGATTGAAATATCACTGATTGAAATTTCTTATATTTCATTACAAAAAATATTCCTCCTAATATCTTAAATATCACTGATTGTGTCATTGATTTGACCTCTTATCAGTGATATTTAAGATATTAGGAGGAAAAATAATGTGGAGATAGGAGGCAAAATTAGTTTTAACATAATGAAAAACACTGAAAAACACTGAAAAACACTGAAATTAGATCAAGACAGTGTGTACCTATAGAGTTGGTACCTGTGAAGAATTTGACCACCAACCCATAATGAGATTTACTACTCTCCAGCATAGTTGGTACCTATGCAGAATTTAAAGAGCAAAATGGATGGAACCCACTTGAAATGGCAAACTTTGAGCCAATGACCAAAGATCTGCTAATTTTGCTTCTGTAAATCTTCCATTCGGGTGGCTGTCCAACTGCTGCACCACATTGGCACAACGCTTGAGCTATGTAGCCAAAACATATATCGATATATCATTAGAAAGAAAACAACATCAATTAGGAATTCACTGCTTGGATCCTCTAGATATGATGCTGGAGTCTACATATGATGTAATCATTATTTTGCAGTGACATCTTCATATGCTATTGGAGTCTCACTCATATACCTTCTTCTTCTCTAACATCGCCAATTAGTACTCGCCTTAGATTGCTTAAACTCACTCCCGTGCAGTAGATAGAAAGGATGTAAACAATCTCATTGTTGAAATGATTCAAGCTATGCAGGCTTCAGTAAACAGAGGTGGTGTGATTAATCCTCATCTGCACACCATCCTGTACTACATCATATTAGCAAATGGTTGCTGGTTGAATATATCATACCAAAGCATTGAAATCAGTTAGCCTAATTTTTATGCCGAGGCCTAATACAAAAAAAAGGACTTCGAAAAATAACCTGTAATGTATATGCAATGCAATTTGTTACTTCGAGTATGGTCTCTTTTATGGAGAGAAGCACCGTATAGGTCCTTTTTAAGAAAACCCAATAAAAAATCAAAATCAAGGTCATAAACCAAACATAAGAATACACATAAACAGTAATAATATCAAATCCCTATAAAAGAGAATAATACAAAGGATATTTGTGCCCAAAATATCATAGTGAGAAAAAAAAAGTAGTCCTAATTGGATGAGATGACCCAGAGTAGACCTAATTGGATGGCTAAAAATACATTTTATTGTTTTGCATACAACCGAGGTAAAATGACAATTCAACCAAATGTATCAATCATGAGTAACTGCGAAATTCCAAACCAAAAATTAAATGATTACATAGAGGATCATATTATAGACAATACATGTTTAAAATCCAGTATTAGTATGAAGTCTATCCCGGGCTTGTGTTAACGCTTTAAAATAAAGATAATCTAAGCCATTGTTTTCCAAAAACAACAAACTTAGGATCATATTGTAGACAAAACGAAGTTTACATTTTAGGTAAAAAATAAAATCTCCCAGAATGCGTTTCCAATGTTGTGCAGGATGGAAAATACCGAATGAGATTGTTTAGCTTGAAGCTTGAAGCATTTCAACAATGAGATTGGTTACATCCGAATAAAATCGCCCAGAATTCATTTCCAGTCTCATTGTTGAAATGCTTCAAGCTGTGCAATGGGCATTAAAATTAAAACTTTAGTAATCATCAATAACAAAAGTAAAAAATTTCGAATGAAAGAGAGGAGAAAAAAACAAAGCGTGCTTACAATGTTGTCGTATCCCATGAAACCAAGTTACTCTCTTATATCATCGGTTGTTGATTAAGGATCACCTCCCAAACCTACATTATTAATACAAAAAAGCTATGAATTTGTATTGGTGCCTTGAGTTGTAGCTTCAAACTTAATTGTGACTTAGACTTGACACTAACAATATAGTTACCAAAGAAAAAAAATACTTGAAATGTGTAAACAAATGATTTCAATTTCTCTAGCACTAATATAAAATCAAATAAACTCATGAAAAAGTCTAACGGAATGTAATGAAAAAATAAATCAAATGCAAAAGGAAAATATCACCAATAAAAAAGTAAAAACTAAAATTGGACAAATCCTCATCAACGTTATCCTGTGAATTGAATGAATTAATCCAATAAAATGAGGTTCACGAAATCAAAAAAATCAAGCCTTGTATCATAGCAACATCATGTATATTACAAAAACCACCAAAAATAAAATATTTTACACAAAAAAAAAAAAAAAAAATAGAGAGCAAAAACTGAGTAAAGTGTATACCTCATATATTGGCACATGATGATCTTAGCATCATATTCATCACATAATTTCAGCAGGCAAATATAATGCATCTGTATTACAAATGCCAAATGAAGCCGAGAATGTTCAAATTGTGATATTTTTAGGACCCAAACAAATGAGATTTGGGATGCACATAAAATGAAGATCTCCAAACACATGTATAAATGCTAACCCACCATTGATGCAAACCCAAGAAAATAGTTTTGAAAACCTAAGTTTTTCTTTTCTTTAGATCAAATGGTTAGGGGTTCACAAAATGTGAAGATACTATTTAATTAGCAACAAAATGTACCAAATCTATGGTGTACAAAACTTGTACCCGATGCTCTGGAAATCGAATGAACAACAAAAATGGAACCATACCCGGTGGGGTTGTTTGGAGAAAAGAGAGATGGGTGGTTTGGGGATTTGTGAGTGTGTGGGTAGGATTGTGAAAGGGTAGAGAGAGTAGGTGGGATTGTGAAAGCAGAAATCTGCTTCTCAAGCCATGTGAGCTCAGATTTTCTCGAGCCACGTGAGGTCTGATTTTCAGACGTGTCAGATAGGGAAAGGGGAAATAATCTCAGCCCTCCATTTCTAGCCTTGGTGGCTTCGATCTAAACCGTCAAATGTCTCCAAAACTTATGAATAGTGAAAACACCATTGTAACTTATGATTTGCGACCAAATCATTAAACTAGTCATGCATTTAAGCTTAGATTAACAAAGAGAGTAAAACTATAGGTTGAGAATCGTCTCCCGCACATGGACTAAATAGATAAATTATTACATGAAAAAAAGCGTTAACAAGATTAATATCATGTGGACAATTAATTAAACGCAGAGTTGTCACCCTCTAAATTCTCATAAAATCTTAATTTGAGTTCGATGTCAACGAATATTTCCAAAATTACGCATAAAAAGGTCGTAAACACAGAGCATACATAATATATACCGTTAAATCTACTAAGTTTGATACGAAGAACAATTAACCCATTAAAACTACTCGAAACTCATCATGCCATAGCAAAGCAACTAATTAACCCATATGAGTTTAACAATCTCAACCTAAACTAAGTTAGCTACAAATCACATTAAATGACATGAATTAAATGAAAGTAAGTAAAACTAATTATCAAAGCTTGTAATGAACCATGGAAGCTTAAATTAATGAAAGGGATGATGAATAATGGATTACATACCCATAAGGGCAAACCCTAGTAGAGGCAAGAGGAAGCCCCCCAAATCCCCTCAAACCCTATTCTCTCACCTAGAAATTAAATATAAACTTGTATATATAAATAATAACAAACTTACATATATATAGTAAGTTGGAATAAAATAAAATAACAAAATAATAAGCTAGAAATTTCAAAAACTACAGTCATCGATCGATCGATCGACAAGATGTAAACTTGCCACTGCCTTCCTGCTATGACAAAAACCAAATCATCAATCGATTGATCAAAAACCATCGATCGATAGACACTCTGTTTCTAAGTTAAGTCCATGCTTCAAAAACCCAAACAGGTACTCTTCGAGAAAATGGTCATAAAAAGATCGTTAGGAATAGGATCGATGAACTGTCTGAGGCTACGTGAAGTTGACTCGGAGGGAAAAAACTTTCGTGCAGAGATTGAGCACTAGGCTCGAACGCTGAAACTACTAAAATGCCCATGAAGTTGCGTACTGCATTGAAAACTTCTTGAAAAGCTCCAATTACACCATTAAGCGTTGCAATACCTACAAAAGCTCCAAAAACCTTAAGACGCACACACACACACACATGTGTGTGTATATATATATCAAAACCAAAGGTTACACACTATATGAGCATAAAAGTACGGTATAACGGAGACAAAAGTGCTAGAATGTGTAAGGATAACAGACGAAAATATGCAATATTCGTGACGTATCACACCCCATAACTTAGACGTTGATAGTCCGTAGTGATGAAAAAAAACAAAAATAATTCAACAGATGGAGGTACAAAACATATATAAGAAAACAATATATAAATGCCACTTTTGCGGGTGAAATATTGCATTTAGCATATGCAATAAGCCGTTAAACCCCTAGGTTATCCTAGTGGACGGGTGTTGTCTCGTCAGAGTTTTCAGGGATGAAACCAAAAATATCAAATTTTCATAGAACATGCCCGACCAACCAATATACTAATCTCAACAACAACTAGATATTTCAACATATTATTAACAAAGAAAATGAGAATTTTTCATAATAATCCAAAACTATCATCATTAAAAGAATAACTACATGGAATTGAAACCTCAAGTGTGAATAGTCTGTGAGCACATGTAAAAGCTTTGATTTGGTAAAAATGCCTATCAGACAGATAAAAAATTAGAGCATGCTTCCATTCGGTCCTTTTCGGATATTACACTCAACAAACAAAAGCACTCGGAATGGGGTATAACGCACAAGACATACATGCATAATGAGTAAATGTAAATGAAACTAGAAACCTGGCTACACACATGTTATCATTGAAGAACACCGTAGATAAAATGAAAAATATATAATCTGGATGAAAGTATATCACTATTAAAGAGCTGAAATGCGTTTTCACAGATTATTGCAATTATTATGACTTTCGAATCAAATTTTCCTTAGGATCACATATGACTTTTATGGGGTTGTAATGTAGGTTTGGGTTTGGAGTAATGAAATGAAGGGATTATGTATGGATTCAAAGGTGTTTGGGGATGAAAAACTTGGAATAATGAAAAGTTGTGGGCAATTCCAAAATTGGAAAATGATTTCCACAACAAAAATTGAATATAACACTGGAAAGTGACAAAAGATTATTTCACACCATATAAAAAATGAAAATACTTTCTCTTTCTTTTTTTTCCCTTTTTTATCTTCTTTTTCTTTTGTTTTTCTTGTGCTTCACTTTTTCTTTTCTTTTTACTCTCACATGCTCAATTGCAACCACATATCAAGAACATCATTCAATCCTGAATATCATTCCAAACATAGGTATGGAAGATATATATACGGTTTAAAAACTTCAATGTGGAGTTGGTTATGGGATTTTTTGGGTTATGAAACGAAAGGATATATTTAGGCTCAAAGGGGTTAACAGTGGAAAACATACAAGGTGAGGTTAAATTCAATATAGGTACTCACCCCAATTTGGAGCAATCCTCAAGGTAGTCAACGTGCGCCCTATACAAACAAAATTAAAAAAAAATATGTGCAATAAGATTTAAGTTAAAAAAAATCATGTCTTAAGTCACAATAATATAGAGGGTTCGAAATGCAAATACTAGATAAATTGATGGTGAACTTTTGATTTTATAAAAGTGGAGGGCAGCACACATGAACGTCCAATAGATAACTAACAACTACATTAACATTCCAAATTTCATAATTTAACAAAACAACTTAATAAAAATATCCTCAAAAGCTAATACAATAAAAATAGAAAGAAAAAGAAGAAGAAATTAACATTAAAATAGGAAAAAAAAACTCAGAGATCGGCGCATTAGGATTGGCCTGCGCATAAGGGTTCTTATAGTTTGGTGGCAGCTGTGTGTGTATGTAAGATAGCCAATGTAAGCTGTGTGTATGTAAGATATGTCCTTTGGTGTTTATGCCTCTACACAATAAAATGCCAAGACTTGGCTCGCTAACTATGGAGTGTAATGGCAAGTAGGTATCGAATCCACAAGGACTAGTTGTTAGAATTCTATTAATTTAATACTTCTCGAATAAAAGTCTAAAAGATAATGTTGATGTAAAAAACTAGATTGCTCTAATTATTCAATCACAGATAAATAAATAAGACAAAGATTTTTAAAGTGGTTCGGCTAGGAATAAAGCCTACATCCACTGTTATGTTATTGCTGAGTGTTTGTGGAATTCTTGATTACAAGTCTGATGTGGACGAATAGTATGAAGACACGTGTCAATCTACGTGGCACAATAACAGCGAGGAAGATCATTTACTGAACAACCATGGTCGGTACCGAGCAACGAGAATACACCGAGGAGCTCTATCATGCCGAGGAACTCCATCCGAGGAACTCTTTCATCCCGAGATACTCTAAGCACTCCGAGGAACTCTTGATCAGCGAGCAACTAAGGCGGTCCGAACTGCACCTCGGCCGTGTCATCAATTATCAGACGGACAACTGTTCAACTATTCATTAGATTCTTGACGCACACGCCGCATTAAATGTATTACCCATTCATATGTATATCATTTAATGTATTGGACCTTTCATGTACAGCCTTGAGGCTATAAATACCTTGTATCAATCCCATTCAAAGGGACCGGAATTTCTTGAGAGAACTTGTAATCAAGAATTCCACAAACACTCAGCAATAACATAACAGTGGATGTAGGCTTTATTCCTAGCCGAACCACTTTAAAAATCTTTGTCTTATTTATTTATCTGTGATTGAATAATTAGAGCAATCTAGTTTTTTACATCAACAGATTGGCGCCGTCTGTGGGAAACGACTGTTGTTATCGTTTTTCATAAAAATCATTTGTCACCAATGGCAGATAATCCAGAATCCAGTAATCGAAATGCTGGAAATACTGGAAATCTTCCAAATCCATCTGCATCTCCAGATCTGGCCGGAATTATGATGAATCTGGCTCAGGGACAAACCGCCATGCAAGAATCTATGAGGCAACTCCTTCAAACTCTTCAAGGCGGTGTACCTACTCATTCAGGGCAAAGGACTGATCATGGGCAATCACGATCCAGACGTATTGGGTCATATCGCAATGGGGAATCCAATGATTCTTCTTATCAACCTGGGCGAACTTCATCAATACGGGCTACGGATACTGATCAACATATCTCTCTTTCTCCTGAGAGAACTAGCGCTTTAGAAAGATTAAGCAGGGTGTCTCCTTTCAGTCGGTTAGGACCAAGGAGGAACATGAGTCCACCTAGGGCTCCATCAGGAAGTTTTCGACCATCACCAGGTTCGAGAGAAAGATCTGCACAATCACGACCAATTACTCGTCGAGATAAATCTCAGGAAGCTACGTCAGAGCAATCAGTTGCTCGGACTAAGCGGCCCGAGGAAGGGAATGAAGCATGGAAAGGTTCCATTCAACGATTGGAGGATAGACTGGGAGAAATGGCTAAGGCGAGGAACCCCTTACAGAGAACTTTTGTTCAAGGGACACCTTTTGTGCAAGCCATTGTGGATTTCCCCACACCGTCGAAATTCAAAGCACCTGTAGTGACCCCCAAGTACGATGGAAAGACAGATCCCGTACTTCATATAGAACAGTACCAAGCTGCTGCAGATATCTATGCTGTCCCCGACGAGATGAGGTGTAGAGCATTCTCGGGAACTCTTACCGGATCTGCACAGATATGGTACAATAATCTTCCTCGGGGTAAGATTTCAACTTTTGTTCAGTTAGCCGAGCTGTTTATTGGTAATTTTTGTTTTGGAGCAAAACCAGTAAAGCGAGTAGCGCACTTATTAAGTGTTAGACAAAAATCAGGAGAAAGTACTAGAGATTACATAACTCGTTTCAATAACGAGAAGTTGGAAGTCATAGATTATGAAGAAAAGACAGCAATCACTGCTTTGATGAGTGGTTTGCTGCCTAACAAGCTATACTATACTCTGGCCAAAGATCCGCCTAAAAATATGTCGGAATTGATGGCAAAGGCGGCCAAAATCATGAATGCCGAGGAGGCTATGACTGCGAAGAAAAATATGGATAAAGAAGTTAAGGTGGAGGTCGACAACTCTAAGAAGAAAGATCAGAAAGGTAATGGTGGTGACAAATATTCCAGGAATAACAGGATAAAGTTGGAAGCCCTAAAGAAGTATGATAATTATACTCCATTGAAAATGGGTATTAATCATGTTTTAGAAGAAATCAGGAATAACGAGGAAATCAAATGGCCAGAGAAACTGAAGACAGATCCAGACATGAGGAATAAGACCAAATATTGCGAGTTTCACAAAGATCATGGCCATATGACCAAAAATTGTATAGCCCTTCAGAACGAGATTGAAACACTCATTCGAAGAGGAAAATTATCAAAGTATGTAGATCGCAAAAGTGAAAGGAGGAATGATGATAGAACTAGAGAGAGATCTAGATCTCCTCGTCGTGCAGAGGAGAAAAAGAGGAGGGCCCATGAAGAGGATCCAGATGATGACCCCGATCTTCCCAAGAAGCCAAGGAAACCTGAACGAGAGGTATTTTCCATACGTTTTGGATCATTTCATTGTAACGTTATTACAGGAGGAGATGCAGGAGGAGGAGACCTTACTGCAGAAAGAAAAGCTTACCTCGGAGAGGCTCAAGCTTGTTCATATATTCAGCGAATAAACCTGGCCGAGGATGATCGTCCTCGGAAGGTAAATAAAGAGAAGCTAGTGATTGGTTTTTCAAAAAACGACCTGGCAGGTGTTCTTTACCCTCATGATGATCCTTTGGTGATCAAAATGAGAATGAAGGACGTGATCATTTCAAGGGTGTTGGTAGACAATGGTAGTTCGGCAGACATCATGTATTATTCATGCTTTGATAGCCTGAATTTGAAATTATCTCAATTGGAACCTTATCACAGACCCCTTCTGGGTTTTGCTGGCGAGAAAGTTTTTCCACTTGGGACGATCAAGTTGGATATATTCATTGGAACCTGGCCTGTCTGTCGAACAGAAAGAATACGATTCTTTGTGATGGATAAGAATGTGCAATCGGCCTACAACATCATCATGGGAAGAGTTGGATTGAAGAAGTTCGAAGCCGTTCCTTCAACAGTACATCAATGTTTGAAATTCCCAACAAATTTCGGAGTTGGAGTGGTGAAAGGTGATCAAAAAGTAGCTCGGGAATGCTATTATTCGTCGGCCGAACAAGAAGAACTAGAAGGATCGATGAAAAAGACTACTACTTACCAGGTGGAGGAAGGTACCGAAATTGAAACTCTTGATCCCAGGGATGAATCTCAACTTATAAAAGGACAGGTGATGGAATCTACAGAAAATGTTATTCTGGACGACGAGCATCCTGAACGAATAACCCAGATAGGTTCATCATTGGATATGTCAATAAAAGAGGAGTTGATAACTTTCTTGAAGAATAGGAAAAATACTTTTGCTTGGAGTCATGAAGACATGCCAGGAATAGATCCAAACTTCTTATGTCATGAACTCAATGTGAATAAGGAGATTAAACCTGTAAAGCAGAGAAGAAGGGTGTTTAGTCCCGAGAAGAATCAAGCCATACAAGAGGAAGTCGAGAAACTCCAGAAAGCTCAATTCATTGAAGATGTAAAATATCCAGATTGGTTGGCAAATGTGGTAATGGTAAAGAAGAAAAACAACAAATGGAGAATGTGTGTTGATTTTACTGATCTCAACAAGGCATGTCCAAAAGATCATTTTCCATTGCCCAGAATTGATCAACTAGTGGATGCTACCTCGGGACACGAGCTAATCAGCTTCATGGATGCTTATTCTGGCTACAACCAGATCAAAATGAAACCTGAAGACAGGGAAAGTACTTCTTTTATTACCCCTAGGGGAACTTATTGTTATAATGTTATGCCTTTTGGTTTAAAAAATGCAGGTGCAACATATCAGCGGTTGATGAACAAGGTTTTTACCGAACAAATCAGCCGCAACATGGAGGTCTATGTCGATGACATGCTCACTAAAAGCAAGAAAGCTGCTGATCATTTGATTGACTTGAGTCAAACTTTTGATCAATTGGATAAATACCAAATGAAGCTTAACCCGACGAAGTGCACCTTTGGAGTACGAGAAGGAATGTTCCTCGGATACATCGTCAATCAGCGAGGTATTGAGGCAAATCCAGATAAGATCAAAGCTCTTCTAGGGCTGCGATCTCCGACGACGAAGAAAGAAGTGCAGAGTCTTACCGGACGAGTTGCAGCGCTCAACAGATTTGTATCTCGAGCAACTGATAAATGCATACCATTCTTCAAAACACTTCGAAAAACCTTTGAATGGAATGAGGAATGTGAAAAAGCTTTTCAAGACTTGAAGAAATATTTGGGAGCACCCCCACTGTTGTCAAGACCAATAACAGGAGAAAAGTTGTATTTGTATTTGGCAGTATCAGAGAACGCAGTCAGTTCAGCGTTGATCAGATTGGAGAATGGAGTCCAAAAGCCAATTTATTACACAAGTAAGGCTTTCCGAGGTGCAGAAATCAGGTACCCAAAGCTAGAAAAATTGGCATTGGCACTAATTGAAGCAAGTAGAAGAATGAGGCCATATTTCCAAGCCCATACCATCATCGTTTATACTGATATGCCATTGAGACAAGCCCTCCATAAGCCAGAAAAATCAGGGAGACTGATGTACTGGGCAGTAGAACTTGGTGAATATGATATTGTGTATGAGCCCAGATCATCATTCAAGGGGCAAGCTGTAGCAGATTTTATAGCAGAATTCACATACCCTGATACCCCCGAGGAGCAAAAGGTGCCTGCTGATCTACCTGTGGATGATACAGGATCAACAGAAACATTTGCTGACCTACCTGTGGATGATACAGGATCAGCAGAAATAGGTCCAAACCAACCAAGGTTGGTAAAAGGGTACGAACAGATGATTGACGAGGAGCGAAAGATACCGGGGGATGATAGGAGAAAACAGCAGATATTTTATCGAGGAACTCTGACAGATAAGAAATTTGAAGACGAAATACCTACATGGAGATTATATGTAGACGGATCATCCTGCACAGCTGGTTGTGGAGCAGGAATTGTTTTGATCACTCCAGACGAGATTAACATGGAATATGCTTTGCGATTCCAATTCAAAGCCTCTAACAATGAAGCGGAGTATGAGGCCATGATAGCAGGTCTTAATCTAGCAAAGACTATGGAAGCACAACAAGTGATGGTATTCAGTGATTCTCAATTAATTGTGTATCAGATGATGGGAATGTATGCGGTTAAAGGAGATTTAATGATCAAATATCATGCAAAGGTGATGAAATTGTTGACAGAATTTGAGGCCATTCAATTGGAGAGAATACCGAGGATGGAGAATGTACAAGCAGACGCACTGGCCCGACTAGCATCAGCTACTCGTACCGAGATGCGAAGAACCATACCGATTGAAGTATTAGAAGGTCGGAGCATAGATGAAGATCTGACAACGAATGTGATTACCCTTGATTTAGGACCATCTTGGATGGATCCAATCAGGAAATATGTTGAAGAGGGTGAATTGCCGGAGGACAAACTAGCTGCCAAGAAACTGAAGTATAAAGCTGCTCGGTATGTATTAACTAATGGTATTTTGTATAGACGAGGAATTATGGCAGGTTTGCAGAGATGTGTACATCCCACCGAGGTGAAAGAATTGATTGAAGAAATCCATGAAGGATCTTGTGGAGCTCATGTAGCAGGTCGAACACTTTTACAAAGAGTGATGACACAGGGATATTACTGGCCGACAATGAGGGCTGATTGTATAGCCTATGCCAAGAAATGTGATAAGTGCCAACGTTTTTCCTCCATCCGACGAACTCCACAAGCATTGCTAACACCAATAACTTCCCCTTGGCCATTTTCCATGTGGGGAATTGATTTGGTTGGACCACTGCCGACCACCCGAGGAAGATTCAAGTATCTCGTAGTTGCAGTGGACTATTTTACTAAGTGGGTGGAAGCTGAGCCTCTTATCAATATGACGTACGAGAAGGTATACCAGTTTGTATGGAAGAATATCATTTGTCGATATGGTCTCCCTCATGCTTTCATCACAGATCATGGAACACAATTTGATAATGAAGAATTTGCTGCCTATTGTCATCAGTCGAACGTTTTGAAGTTTCATTCAGCACCAGGCCATCCCCAAAGCAATGGACAGACTGAAGTGACGAACAGAACATTACTGAATGGGTTAAAAAAGAGGCTAAGTGAAGCTAAAGCAAATTGGATTAATGAGCTCCAATCAGTATTATGGGCCTACCGAACAACTCCCCGAGCAGCAACTGGAGAATCACCATATATGCTAGCATTTGGAAGTGAGGCTGTGATACCGGCCGAGTTGGGTCTCCCAACGCATAGAGTGCTGAATTTCAACTCTCCGATCAGTGACTTGATGAGAAGAATGGATTTGGATATGCTCGAAGAAGTAAGAGAAGAGGCAGCCATTAGGAATGCTGCTTATCAACAACGAACAGCTCTGTTCTACAACAAAAGGGTGAAGAAATGCGATTTGAAGGAGGGTGATTATGTGCTGAAGAAAGTCATTCAGAAACAGAATAAACTGGAGGCAAACTGGCATGGACCTTACCGAGTTACAGGGGTTGTTCGACCTGGAACCTACAGAATAGCAACTCTAGAAGGAGAAGAATTTCAGAATGCATGGAATGCTGAACACCTGCGAAAGTATTATCAGTAATGTAAAATGTAAAGTATTTCCTTCATTATGAATAAAGCGAGGATGGTTCACCATTTTCTTTCTGTTGAAAGTTTTTCGGAGAATATTAGTGTTGAACACTACACTGCTTGATAACAAGAAGAAGACTGCTCTACGGAGTCATGCTCTACGGAGCCATGCTCTACGGAGTCAAGCTCTACGGAGCGCTCTACGGAGCAAAAGTGCTATAAGTAGCCAACCTCCTTTGGTTAGGAGGATAAGCTCTACGGAGCGCTCTACGGAGCAAAAGTGCTATAAGTAGCCAACCTCCTTTGGTTAGGAGGACATGCTCCAAGGAGCCAAAAAGTTCGAAAGAACCCTACTACTCCTTTGATTAGGAGGTGTAGACCAGCATGATCAACTACGGTTGGTAAGACTTTATATACTCTCGCATTACAGCTTATATTGGTCGGGAGGTAACGTTATTACAAAAAGTTCTTTAAAGAACAAAATATTCCAAACTGTACCAAGTATGGTTGGTCGGGGATAAAAACCCACTAACTGTAGTTGGTCGACGAGGATAAAAGTATTAACCTTAGTTGGTCGGACACATGTTTATATTTGAAAATTGAACCAAGTATGGTTGGTCGGGGATAGAAACCCATCAACTGTGGTTGGTCGACAAACATTATTTATCCACCTTGGTTGGTTGGAAACAATTTTGAACAATTTATGCTTGTTATAAATTCTAAGTTGGTTGATGAATCATATAATTTGCAAACAGAAAAATAGCTATTGGCAAAACAGAAAATGAAACTCTTTCATTAAGATAAAAATGTATTACATGTTACATGTATGTGCTAACTATTACATTAAAGATTCCTACTCTATTGGTTTCTTTCCTTTGTCCTTTGAGACAGGTTCCTCGCCAGCAGGAGGATCCTCTAGACAAAGAGAAGAATTAATAAAGTTCATGTCCTTCAGCATTCTGACATTCATTATTGTAGGAGTGTCCAACAGGTGCTCAGGACGAGACACTTCAACTTGAGAATGAAGGTTATAATCACCAAGATACTTAGAGATCAAACTCCGAGGAATGGAACGAGCAGGAATCCATGCCATATCCAATTTATAGGGAGGAACAGGCAAGTCTAGCAATCCAGGAGCATGATAATCCCATAAATAATGACCTTGTTCCAATTTTAATACACCCAGGGCGTTCAACCATCCCTGCTTATAACCTTCGTTGTTAGCATTTTCAAGGCGATCATCCAAATGGTAAAGATCTTCATTATAGCCTGCATTCCAGAACTCCCGAGGCTGTTTATGGAATTGGAAAGTTAATCTATCTACTTGCTCGAGAAAGTTCTTGATAAGAGCATCTTTATTATTCAGATCAGACTTCATCGCAGCCAATTGATCCTCTAAAGATAAATTTTTCTTAGACAAATCAGACAGAGCACGATCCTTAACATTTAGTTGGAATGCTTGAGTTTCCAGAGTAGATTGGGTGCGAGATTCTTCAACACTACGGCTAAGAACTCTTGATCGGCTCCGAGAAGCAACTGGAGAACTTTGCTCCTCGACGATTCTTCCTCGTCCCCGAGAACTCCTTCCTCGTCCCCGAGCAGTCACAGGAATAATAGACTTTTTCAAGTCATCCAACTCTTGCCTTAGTTTGGCGTTTTCAACCTCTAGAAACGAAAAACCTTCATCAGTAACTGGTACTAATGCAGTGGAAGAGGAGGCAACGGATTCATATTGAGCCAATCTTTTCTGCAGACTATTATTTTCTTGTTCCAGGATCTCGGCAATTTGTCGGCAGGCTTCAACTTCACCTTTTAGGGTCCTTTCCCTAATGTCATATGCAGCAATGATCTTTTTATGACCTGTATCAGAGGAAAGTTGTTGATATCTATTTTCATATTCCTCGTGTAATGAAGCCATCGATTCATTGTGCTGGCCTTGGAGATCCTCTAAGGAACAATGCAACTCTTCAATCAAGTCATAATAAGCGACATTGTTAGCTACAGCTCGGTCGAGTAAACTTTTCAAATACCGATAAGCCTCAGTCGCCTGTTCTGAAGCATCATGACCAAGAATGTCAGCAATTTCAGAAGAACTAAGGTCTGTATGACCAGCCCTATAGTATTGGTGACATTGCTGCATCAGCTCGGTATCATGAGAAGAGATTAGTTCCATTCTAGCAACAAACTAAAGACAAGAAAAAGACAACAATCAACAAAGAATCATCAATAACGGCGATGAGTAAAGAAGTATTTTATTAGATCATAAAAGGATTACAGTGTTCGATTACAAATGATAAAAGATAAGAATGATACCGAACAACTTCACACCTTTTCCTTGTCTCCCAAGACTTTCTCGGGAGGCTGGGACGAGGAGCTCGGTTGCTCGGTGATAACAACAGCTTGATCAGCAGAAATCTTCTCGGCAGGAGGAGGCATAGAAGAAATATCCTCAATGACAGAGGGTTGAGAAGCAGAAATTGGGACATCCACAGCTATGGAAGATTCATCTGATGCAGGTTCATCTTCTTCTTCTTCTACAATTGGTGGAGGAGGACCAGGGAGATGCCGTTGGAATAGCTCAGAATTGTCTTGGATTTTTAGCTCTTGTAGAGCAGCTACCCAACCGTCATGGAAGTATTTCAACTCCCCATATTTGACTTGAGATGTCATAGCTGCAATCCCTTTATCCCATCCTTTTTCCCAACCAGCACTGAAATGTTTCCTAACTGCAACTTTTCTTTTCAACTGCTCCGAGGAGAGTTTGACATCCAATTGTTCTTTCTGGATTTTGATGTCTCGCAGGATAGACAGTTCTTCTTCTGCCTTCTTCAGTTGGTCATCGCACTTTTGCTGATTGACCTCTAAGCTTTTCACCTTCTCCTCCAAATTCTTGGAGGTTTCAGCCATCTTCATCTTATCAGCCTCAGCTGCAGCCAATTTTTTCTCCCAGGTAGCTTTCTCCTCGACGTACTGCTGGCGAGATTCTTTCACAGATTGGGCTAAACCCAAGAGGGCATCGTCAACATCGGACGAGGAACTAGAAGCTTTAATATCTTGATCTTTCTTCACGATGGTATTGAAACAGTTCACCAGCTAAAAGATAAGAAAAACAATAGAGTCAACACAAATATAAGAGTTCAGGAAAAAGAAAAGAAAGACCAAAGGTATGAGAAATTTACTGAAGAAAGATGGCGAGCAGCTAGGGATGTCAGTGTATCCCTAGGAATCTTTTCATCAACCCCGAGAACCTCGGGTATAACTGAGCTCGTTGAAGAGCTCGGAAGAATGATTTTTGAAATACTACTACCACCAGCGGGTAGAGAAGATGCAGTTCCAGCAAGATTAACCGAGGATGATTTCCTCAATCTCTTCAAAGGAGGGTCAGCAGCATCAACCAAGGAAGAGGTCTTGTTCGGAGAGATTGTAATTACATCAGCTTTCTTGCTCGGGGCCACTGGGGGCTTCTCGGCAACTTTGGAGGAACTAACATCTACTTTTTTAGTCCCCTCTGGGACATCAATTTTACCTTTCTTTGCTTCAACAGCAGAAGAAATGTCACCAAATAGAGCAGGAGGAGCTCTTTTCTTGCCCATTCTCTGAGATAGGGGAATATGAGAATCTGAAGATGAACTTTCTGGTGTTGAGGCTGGTTCAACAGGGCGAGCAGTATAAGAGGTTGTGTAGCTCTTATACTGCAGCAAATATGATGCAGATCTAATATGCTCATCTGCAATCGTCTTATGCAAATTCCAGATAAGTTTTAAATGCTTGATATTCACTTCCGATTCTTTTGGAGTTTTTCTTTTACTATCAACTGCAAATAAATACATAAATCTCAGTCATACATTTTGTCAAACATGATGAAAACGCAATTTCATAAGTAAAATAAAAATGAAAAATAAACCTATCCCATTGCCATATGGGGGGCATCTGGGACCGTTGTATACTTCATTCCCAGATAAAGGCGCGTGTTGCCAATTTTTTATGACCAACCCATGCTCAAAATAATCTCTATTTGAATCAGGGAGGTTAACTACAAGGGCTCTATTTAAAAACCTAGTTTTTAAATAATAAATATTATCTAAAGTGGCCCATTTATAGCAGTACATGATTTCTGGGATCCCTATACGAGTCCCATGAGTTAGATTTAACTTGTGCACCCCGTTAATTATTCTCCATGAATTGGGGGCTATTTTTGCAGGAACAAGATCAAAATATTGACAAAACTCAAGACATAATGAGTTTGGGGGAAAAGAAAAACCACATTCAACAATGAAAAGACTGGGGAACCAATGTCCCTCAGCCAATCGAAAGTAATCTAAAGGCTCAGAAAGAACCTCTAGAGTTACCCAAGAAGGAATGGAAAAGTCAGAACGAAATTTCTCAGCAGATTCAACAATATAAACCATATTGAATAAAAGAGATGCAGAAGAAAAGAAGAAGATCTTACAGAAAGAAAAGAGATATGTTGACAACGAACGGAAACAATGATGAACACACAAGAGAGAGGAAGAGAATAGAAAACTTGAATGCAGAAAAATGGAAAGTGTAGACGACGGTACGGTTACCAAAGGAGTTTAAATACTTTGCATTGGGAAGCGGCGAAAGAAATGATTACTAAAAAGAAACTACTGAACTTCCGACGGCTAAAAAGACAAAAGTTGCACGAAGATCGAAGCGCTTGTAAAAAAGGCGGAAACTGCGAAATGAGAAGGAAATTTGAATACAATGCTCCTAAAACCCAGGAAGGTCATTTAATATTACCATATACCGAGAAAGAATGTCCCATACTCCTCAAAATTCGAAATATGAAACATTGGGGGCTTCTGTTGATACCAAAATTAATATGCTGATGTGGACGAATAGTATGAAGACACGTGTCAATCTACGTGGCACAATAACAGCGAGGAAGATCATTTACTGAACAACCATGGTCGGTACCGAGCAACGAGAATACACCGAGGAGCTCTATCATGCCGAGGAACTCCATCCGAGGAACTCTTTCATCCCGAGATACTCTAAGCACTCCGAGGAACTCTTGATCAGCGAGCAACTAAGGCGGTCCGAACTGCACCTCGGCCGTGTCATCAATTATCAGACGGACAACTGTTCAACTATTCATTAGATTCTTGACGCACACGCCGCATTAAATGTATTACCCATTCATATGTATATCATTTAATGTATTGGACCTTTCATGTACAGCCTTGAGGCTATAAATACCTTTCATGTACAGGCTAACGATAATTATACTCCATTCAAAGGGTTCTTATAGTTTTGTGGCTGCTGTGTGTGTATGCAAGATAGCCGATGTAAAATGTGTGTATGTAAGATATGTACTTTGGTGTTTATGCCTCTACACAATAAAAGGCCAAGACTTGGCTCGCTAACTATGGAGTGTAACGACAAGTAGGTATCGAATCCACAATGACTAGTTGTTAGAATTCTATTAATTTAATACTTCTCAAATAAAAGTCTAAAAGATAATATACGAGCGAATCATTAAACTAGGCATGTATTTAAAGTTAGATTAACAAAGCGAGTAAAACTATAGGTTGAGAATATTCTCCATCACACAGACTAAATAGCATAAATGGTTACATGAAAGAAATGCGTTAATAGGATTAATCTCATTTGTACAATTAGTTAAACCTAAAGTTGTCACACTCTAAATTCTCATAAAAGCTTAATTGGAGTTCGGGGTCAATGAATATTTTCGAAATTATACATGAAAATTTGTAAACATGGCACATACTTGATATACACTGTTAAATATCCTAAGTGTGACACGAAGAACAATTAACCCATTAAAACTACTCTAAACTCATCATACCGTAGAAAAGAAACTTATTAACCCATTTGAGTTCAGCAATCTCAACCTAAACTAAATTAGCTAAAAATCACATCAAATACCTGAATGAAATGAAAGAAAGTAAAACTAATTATCAAAGCTTGTAATGAACAATGGAAGCTTAAATTAATAAAAGAGATGATGAATAGTGGATTACATAACCATAAGGGCAAACCCTAAGAGAGAAAAGAGGAAGATCCAAAAAATTCCCTCAAACCCTATTCTCTAACCTAAAAACTAAATATAAACTTGTATATATGAATATTAACAAACTTACACATATATAGTAAGTTTGAATAAAAGAAAATAAAAAAGAAACAATAAGCCAAAAATTCCAAAAACTACAGTTATCGATCGATTGATCGACATGCTGTAAATTTGACACTGCCTTTTTGCTACGAAAAAACCCAAATCATCAATCGATCAAAAACCATCGCTCGATCGACACTCTGTTTCCAAGCTAGGCCCATGCTTCAAAAACCCAAATAGGCGCTCCCCTAGAAAATGGTCATTACAAGATCATTAGGAATCGGATTGACAAACCATCTGAGACTACACAAATCTGACTCAGAGGGAGATAACTTCCGTGAAGATTCTCGGCACAAAGCTCGAACACTGAAATGACTAAACTGCCCCTGAAGTTGCGTACCGCATTGAAAACTTTTTGAAAAGTGCCAATTCCACTGCTAAGTGTTCCAATGCCTAAAACGTTCAAATAAACCGGGAATCACACACACACACACACACACACACACACACACACACACACACACACACACACACACACACACACACACATATATATATATATATATATATATATATATATATATATATACTAGGGTATGCCCGTGCCTGAAAGCACGACGCTAATTTTTGAAAGTGTACGTTGTTGATAGGACCAGACGTCGTGTTTAGTTCGCAATAGATAAATGATTTTTTAAATAACATACGGTACAAACCTATTAATTTAAAAAAAATGGGAAATTTTTAATATTTTTTACATACACGCATACACCGTGCTACGAACCCATTAAGTCAAAGTTGTTTTGTAACACAATTGTAAACAATTTAAAAAATTTGAACAAATTTTTGATGTGTTTATATGACTATTCACCGTGCTTATAGTCCATTTAGGACCTCATATAAACATCATATTAATAAAAATCTAATTTAAGTCCTAAAGTGTTTTTACAACATGTAAACATTTTAGAAGTTTTTGGCGCAATCTCCTTTGTTTATAGGACTATCACATATTTAAAAAATAAAAAAATACTTCCAACAATAATAATAATGATAGTTCATCTTGGACCTAGTATAAACATCATAATTTAAGTAGTAAAAATTACAACACGTTCATATATTTAGTTCATAATTTAGAACTAAATAGACAAAAAATGGGATTCTAAAGACAATGAATGAAACTTGAGAGAACCAACTTCAAATATTATAAATCTTGCATTCAGGTCAGAAAGCTTCTATGTGTGCACCATCATCTTTCATATCTGTAAAACCTATAGACTGCAATTGACATAAAATAAAAATTGTAAACATTTAAACCACTGAATCATAACTCAAACTAAAAAATTAATAATGTTTAAATGATAAGTGACAATAGCAAGTAAAGTCGTGTCAAAATTGTATTATTATTACTTGAGTAGTGCTAGTGTCAAAGACATGTCATATTTAGTCAAAATTAAGTGTAAAAGTCATGTCATGACTAACATCTGACCAAATATGTAAAAAGCATGCTCGAAGAACACAACAACATATACAATAATACGCTAGTAGCTTTTGATGAGAATACTCAAGTCTTTGAGACGAAAACAATAGCTACCTCACCAGTAGTCAAGAAAACTTATATAATCTTGGGAATCTAAGATGTGAAATCAGATAATTCCCATCCTATAGTTCATACTCTTAAGGAAAATCAGTAGTCAATTTCTAATCAGTATATTGTGGAAAATAACATAATAGCAGACACCGATCAGATAATATAAACTCGCGTGGATGTTTTGGCAATTACCCCTACAAGATTTCTATGGAAATCTTGGGCCTCTCTCGCTGAGGAAGAACCTACTGATGATGTTATCTATTTCAAGTCTACTGAAGAGCCTACCCATCAATTTCAAGTCTTTGCATTGACCAAGATTTCCAGTAATGGCATTGGCCAACTAGTTTAAATACCATTTGTCCTTTGCCTTGGTATCATAACTTCTCGATCTAGAAAAAAAGACAACCAAATTAAAATCAGTAACATTGTCATCTTCTCCTCTAAATCCAGACGGTAATATAAATTGATTCTTATAACTTGAGATGACGTGTGAGAAGGATTCATGTTCAATTGACCAAATATAAGCCCTCACATTTCATCATATAAAAGTCAATACCTTAGCAGTAACGTTGTAACTGTTATATTTGTTAACGTCAAAAAGTAAGAAGTTATAAAAGTTTTGAACTTTTAGATAAAATTCTAATTTTTTCACACACATATTCATACAGAGGTTATTTAACAAAAATAACCCATTTCCTTTTCTTTTTTTTGTCAAACCATTGAGCATATTTATATTATCGACTTTGATAATTATACCTCCAATACGTACGAAACTGTTCATCTCGAGCTGGAAACATACATGACATCTTCACATAATCGTATCTGATCATACATAGGAGAATTAAAGAAATTCTTTACATTGCAAACAACCCAAATTTGCAACTTCTACACGTATGATATCAAGGAAGCAAAATGCTAAAACTGATCATAAAACATATTCTATCTAATTGATCGCACCATTGTTAAATCTCAAAGCACTACCCTCGTTCCATTTCCAAATACATCTAATAAACTATTCATTTAAATAAGCTTTAAGTTTCTTCACATATTAACATATGACAATGTCGCCACAAAACACATTAAGTGACTCAATACACACGAAATTGGAACCTACTCATTCATATAAGAAACTGCATGCATGATTTGAATAAGAAGATCCAACACCAACTCATTCATATAAGAAACTCCAATACTGAATCTACAACCAATAATATTATTTGAATAAGAATCTCCAACACCTACTAATTTATAGAGGATTTATGCTTTAGTTAATGAAGGGAATGGAAATTAAAAAAGTCAAACCAATAATATTAGAAGTCCAAACACCCTCCAAAACATTATTCAATTAAGACAATAGCAGTAGTTCATATCAATAAATGATTAAGATGAGAATGAACACTTAATAAATGATTAAGATTAAGATGACAATGAATATTCACTTTACTCCCTAATGTGCATACATGTTAAAAAGCAGAGCCTTAGGAATAAAACGAAAAAAAGAATAAATTGACTTAAGTAAATAATATGAATCAATGGTGAACAAAAATAACTATTGGGCGTTGAGATACCTGGCATCAAATTTCTACCATGATTATATGGATGATAATAGTATTGAGCAGAGATGGATGCTAAGGTCCCTTTCTGACTCAAGTGTGTCTTGAATAACTAGTGACTTTGCGATACAAAATGTACTTCTGCATATGGGTTTACGACTGCTTGTGCCTGGAGAAATGCAGGTCCGCGAGGTAGACAGGTCGATACTGAAATGCCATGCTTGCTTTAAGGTAACTACGTACGGTTGTTGTTACAGTTGGTGAAAATGGCATTATTCTTATTGTCCGTAGACCACAAATTACCTTGCACGGCACAAATTTTCACTGCCTCTACCCCAAAATTTCAAGTGATCTATTTCTCCATCATACTAATAAAAGATCTCCTTTGCAGCCTCCTGTAAGGAAAGCAATGGCAGTTTTTAGTTGCAAGAGGAATCGCAGTGGCAATAACTTATCTCGTTCGAAGCATGAAATTACATTTTGATTTCATCCAGCATTAAATTACACCATGAATATTTTATTAAGTACAATTCATTTCATTACAGATAGAAGTTAGTCTTTATGAGTATGCACCTTAAGTTCGTAATCTCTTATAGTGTGCATCTTCACTTTACATGGAAACTGGACAGTATTAGGCTTTGCAGTAGGTTTTGCAGCTCCTTTATTTGCCCAAAATGAAGAGTAATCCTTGGTTTCTATTTTGATTTGAGTTGGAATAGAATCAACAATGAAATCTTTAAATCTTTGAATTCAGTATCACTTTCAGCACGTTGTATCACGCATGTACCGCTTGCTATTTATTAATTCAGGTGATCCAGGAGTAGTTGCAAACATTCCGAAACACCTAATATCACCACATTATTATAAAAATGACGTGTTAGAAACATTACAACACGTGTCATGCAGTGAAAAAAAAATGAATTGAGCTCTCCATAAAAGCTTGAACAAATTGAACAGTTCTCAAATTTATTTTCTATTCTTCGTTTTGGTTTTTTGTTAGCAAAAATTTAATATGCTAAAATATGCCCAAAAGAGATAACACATTTAACTCCTAATAATATAAGAGTTAGTATAAAAAAATTTCATGGGCAAATGCTAATAACGTCTTTAGGTAACTTCCATGGAAAAGTAATGTTTATACATTGCACACCAAGAATTCAACATCCAATTTTGAGATAAAAATGCTAAAATAAAAGAAATATTTTGGTAGACAATAATAATGGTCCCTGCACTTGTTCAAGAAATAATAGGTCACTGCATGAGAGTAATAGTTCAAGAAACAACAGGTCACTAACATTCTCAACAGGTCACTGCATTTTTTCGCTGATCTGGTTGTCTAACCTTGTAGATGATATACTTGCAAAAATTTAAGGTCGACAAAAGTAAAGATACTAAGCTATAAGCCTAAAATTATTTAAAAATATCAACTCTAACAGTTGGAGATAATACTTTAACCCATCAATAAGATGTGAAAAAACTTTTATAGGCTCACTTCTCAAGCTCGTAAATAATTAAAAGAATACCTTTACAACACTGATGGGGAAATCGACGATCATATAAGCGCTATAAACTTCCTCTTCAAGTTATCACGGAATACCATCTCGAATTGGAATGCAAAAGAAACATATAGAGATTTTCCAACATCACATGTCTCTATTGATTTTCGTAGAAAGAGAAACAAAAATAATAAATTTAAAAACAAATAGCCAAGAGGTGTTATGTGTAAATATCTTAATCATGAAAAGGGTGATTATCAAAACAATGCACACACACAAAATTTTACTACAACTACTAGATTCTTGTGTTCACATTATAGTTTGCCATTAAAGTCATGGGATTTATAAGGGAGGGGATGGGGTGGTTCATGGGGAGTTGACGATTGGACAACGCAGGGTGCATTGGGGTGAAGAAAATCACCCACATCTTTTGGAGCACTGTTTCTCTCTCATCGCTCACTTTGTCGCCACCTAATTAAGATGGATCTTGCCAACCATCCTTGTTCTTCATGTAGACCTTCTTTCTCGTTTATCAAATCAACGAAATGTATATGGTGACTCTTAGGGGTGGCATCTCAGCATGTTAATCACTGTCTCGAGAAGTGAATCCATAATCTACAAAATTGAACAACCTTATCATGTAACAGAACAATAATTGGGTAGGTTGAAAACTTAATTGCAGTATTGTACTTTATATCATCTTTCAAAATTGGTAAATACTCCAAAGCTTCATTTTCTTACACCAATTGCCAAAATAACCAAATAAAAATGAACTCAAAATATAAATAATCTATATATTTATGCATAGAGAGAAACAAAGGGACATGTTTAGTGTAATGAGTCTCCATTGCATACGCTGCCAAAAATACTGCGATGGGTCGCCATTGCCGCTGCATTTTGCATAAAACAAAATCATGCTCAGTAATGTCAATCATATTTACCATGTTTGTGTCAAAATTTAGCTCAAGTTTGTCCTTAAAATTAATGTAGACTTTGGTTAGTACTCATTCTTAGAACGAACTCACATAAAAAAACTATCCGTCAGGCTAAAGATGCAAAAATATAATTCATTATCAATATAATTTTGGTAGAAAAATTACCCGTACGGATCAAATAAACTTGCAGTAGCATTCAATTTGGTAAATGAACTAACCTTTTGTAAATTAGATCACCAATGTGAAGACATAGACGTCACTAAACCTATGCATGACGTGAACACATACATAAATTGGATAATTTATTATTGAGTTTGCAATTAAACCATAAGAACATATGTTTTTTAAACATCATGCCTAATTTTATGGGATCTCAAAAATTAGTCATGATGTTAATATGATTTATGCATTCTGATCCTCCATAACTTTCTTCTTTTGAAGGATATCAATCTTTTTTTAAACTTGTCCAGAAAATATGATTAGTTCTTCAATCAAGGGAGTATGATCTGTAATATAATCTATATCTTTATCAGACAGGATAAAGGATTATGAATGTCACTTTTTAGTTGAGAGGTGGGAGCATGACCTTTAGGGGAAAGGCTAAATGACTTAACAACTTGGTGATCTTGGACTACTGCTTCTGAATCTTGGTTCTTGTGACTGGATTCTTGGGCAATGGAGAGCAAATGGGCTTGATTATGATAGGTACTTGGGCTTATAGGTTGAGTTTTTTCTTGGCTATCAATGTAGGAGGATGTATTAGGAAGGGAAAGGATATCTGAAGTAGAGTCAGGAGATATATGGACATGTTTAAGGTAAGTTTTAGAAGCTTGTAGAATATTTGGGGATTTGGATATGATGGGAGGGTTAACTGTGGTGGTATGGGTTGAACAGAGGTAAGAGTTTCTTGATTTGTTTTTTATGGTTCTTGAGGATTTTGGGGATTTTCTTGAGGCTTATTGATAAGAGGTTTTGGGATAAAGGTTTGGAAAAAAGTTATGATTCAAATAAAACATATATAGAAGGTTATTGATGCCCCTTTGAAATGTTCATGAATTTCATAGATGGAATACTATGCCCCTTGGCTAAGAAGCTGAAGAGGATAAGAAGGCTGCAGAAATGATGAAGATGGAAGGGGCTGCTCACCTATACAAATTTTCAAACAGTAAATATACCTGCAGTTACCCAATAAGATGGAAGGGGCTGCTCACCTATAGAGTCTCAAACTTCTTCGTTCTAATTGGAGGCCACACCTGCAGTTACCCAATATCATAGTTAACACTAAAATAGAAACATATATATGTATATATATATATATATATATATATATATATATATATATGATCACTGATATATTTCAATCAGTGAGAGATATTGAAGATTAAGTGTTGAATCTTGAAGTTGAATATTCAATTAAAATATCAGTGATAAATTTATTGAGATATTCAACTTGAGTAGCTGGTCTAATAAATCAGATATTCAGCTTGAGTAGCTGGTTTTTAGCATGTTTGAAGCTCTTAATAAATTAGAGATATTCAATTAAAATAAATTGAAGTTGAATAATTCAATCACTGAAATATTGAATCAGTGATAATTTATTGAGATATTCAACTTGAGTAGCTGGTCTAATAAATCAGATATTCAACTTGAGTAGTTGGGTTTTAGCATGTTTGAAGCTCTTAATAAATTAGAGATATTCAATTAAAATAAATTAAATTTGAATATTTCAATAACTGATATATTAAATATTATTAAAAAAGGTTTGAAGTTCTTAGAGAGCAGTTGCAATTACGCATGTCTAATTTATTAGCTGTTGGAGTAGTTGCTATCGAAGGAATATCATAAATATGCATAAAATTCCTATATAATAATTCAAAAACTGACTTACATTGACTGTAGTACATGCCGAAGGATGGAAAATGGCGACCTCAGCCCGTTGTTCCCACTAATTTCCATTTCGTTACATTGTATGTTCCACTTCGTCAATGTGTTACGGTTCTTTTTTCTTGGAATTACTTCCTCGTTTAGGCCTCATCGGTAACTCTCATATATCATCACAATTTCTTTTTTTTTAAACAAAACCACTCATGAAATATTGCACATACTAAGGATGATGAGAGGTTCACAGATGGGGGAAAATAGGATCGATAAAACTTTTATCAAAATTTCAGACTAATTAATAACACCAATTACTAATTTCTGACTAATCATAATTAAGATTCACAAATAATAACTGAGATTCAGAATTAATAACACCTATGCATAATTTTCTTTAGCCTGCAAAATATGTCCCCGGACAAAATATGTTCTTTAGCCTGCAAAATATCCTTCTTATACACTTTGGTTGTAATCACTATATGCTCTGCTAGTAAATACCTGCCTCATTGATCCATTCAACCAGCTTGTAAACTGGACATTGTCAAATAATGTAAAAAATAAATAAGCTCATTGTAACTGGACTGGAGTGGGTCGTAACTCCCATAGCACAGTCGAAAGGCTCGATCTATCCTATATGAATCTCAGTGGAATTATACCCAAAAACATCTAGAATCTAAATAGTCTCACTTCTCTCAACTTATGCTCTAAATCATTCTCATCACCAATCCCATCATCTATTTCTAATCTCACTGCACTGACCAAGCCCCTTCACCATGAAAAAAATGAGCAAAGGAATACATTGTTAGATAAGAGAAAAATAACCTTTAAGAATAATTTAATATATACCTTAGAGGAATTATTGAGGATGCGGATGATGATAAAGAACTCGAATGAACTACACCTGTCTAGAATTTTATCCCAACATGCCATCCCTGTATTCAGTAGATCAAAATTCAAAGAAAATTTCAATTGAAAAGGTTACAGCAACTTGAATTTTAGGAAAAGATGTTGCATCAACTTGAATATTACTATAGGAAAAGATGCTTATCATCATCAATTAACACACACATCACCATGAATTTTAGAATAGATCATTCCATTTCATTATCAATCCTTCCATTTCATAATTAGATTTTAAAAAACTAACTCACCCAAAACTCAACGATAAAAATTATTTTTTGTTTTTGAAACAAAATGGTTTAATCAAAGACATTCTAGATATTTTATAGTACTAATACAATAAAGTTGGTAGGGATTTATTTATGTTGGTCATCCCTAACTTTTTTCTAGATACATAACAATCAAATTTAATTAGAGATATTGTATATAAAAAACACGCTAAAAATTAGACAACTTGGTACATGTTGATAAAAATGATAAAATGATAGAATTAAGAAGAATAATCAAAGGAAAGGATGATTTGCATTGATTAAGACATATAGAAACTGAATAAACTATAAGCATTGATCAATAATGACAAAGTAACATACTATATCGATTCTCAAATGCCAAAGTGTTTGATGAACCGGTATTATCAACATGAATATATGATTCAAAAAGGACATCTAGAAACACTAAACATACAAAAAGAGGGATTTAGAAATGGAGACCTAAACACCCAAAATAATTTAAGTAAAGAAGAACAAATATGTAGTTAATTGATCGCAAATTAAGAGGGAGAAAGAGTATGTATCTATTAAACTGAAACGATCACTTCAGATGTATCAATTAACTACTTAAATGGATTAATAATGTAAAGAAGAATATAGTGTTGTTTCACATACATGAAATTTGTGTTCGTGTTTGAATTGTGTATTGAATCCTCCGGGTCTCTGAGAACTTGGATCTCTACTCCTTCTTTCTACTTTGTCATCCAATCACTTCATGTACATACATAGAAGAATTTTGCTAAAAAATAATAATAAAGCTTTATATAAGATAAAAACTACACATATTATGTGGAAGATGAGTGAAATAATGAAATTGCTCACTATGGAATTTTGTTAAGCACCATGATTTCCACTCTTAAGCCTATTTAATCCAGACCAAGATATGAGGAAAGTAACCTACATTGACAATTATATCCAAAGAAAGATAGGCATTTTGTCAAGAATCGAATACTTTTATTTGAACCTCGAAAGAATTGAGATATGAGGTTTGAACGCAAAATAAGCTTTTTATAGCTAACTTTGCTAATTAACATCAAAGGAGCGAACTTCGTCTGCAAAACAAAGGATATTCATTCAAAAGAATCAGTAAAACAAAACCAAATTCATTAGCTACTATAAACATTGTAATAATAAAAAAATGTAAAATCAACATCTTAGCATTGAACTACACAGTATTTCCAAATCCGACAAAGAGTCCACAAAATGTCGCTAAAATTAGTAGGAGCTCCCTACAAAAATAAATGAAATTAAAAGATAAAAATAAAAGGAAAAATATGCAAACCCGAAAATTAGTTATAATAAAATTCTAATGGGCCCTAAAATCAGTTGAAATAAAATTTAAGAATAGTTACAATAAAATTATTATAGAAGGAAATAAGGCCCAAAGCTGTAAACTCTATAACTCAAAAGTTACACTCACCCCAAATTTCTTTATTTTACAGACCTATGAGTAAAAGAGTAACATGGAGAGGAAAATTAGAAGACAATCAAAATTCGATAAAAAATCATATAAAATTGAGTAAGAAAACGAAAGAGAAAAAGAGAGATACCTTATGGTGGTTGTTCTGTGAGGTGATTCAACCCATTAAAGCTCCAAATCTCCCAAAATCTGAAGAAACGCAGAAAACACACAAATCTCGCAATAAATGTGATTAATTTCCTAAAAAAATTCATAAAATTGAGTGAAAATAAAGTACCCATAACAGATACACGTTATAGTGCTTAGATCTGCAAGAAAAATGTTAGAATGAGTGTGTGATGAATAAATAAGCATACCTGAGGCAAGAAACCCAAAAAATCATAATAATGTAACTAAGATCTGAGTTTGTAATGAATAAAAAAATACATGAGCAAAGAAACCCAAAATCGCAGAAATAAAAAACCCCCAAAAATTCAAAGCCCCCCAAACCGAACCGTGACAGGTGAAAGGTGAACGGCTGAGAGTTGAGCGGCTCACAGGTGACGAGATGCTGAGAGGCTTTGTGGGGGTTTATGGTTGCGAGGGTGCATGGTGAGTGCGGGGCGGAGAGGAGAGGAGGAAGTGGAGGCGGCGGTGTGGAGAGGAGAGGGGGTGTTGTTTCGTGAGAGCCAGAGAGAGGGGTAGGGTTTGGGGGAAAGCATGGATGAGAGAAAGAATGAGAAGTCGTGTAGGTTTGGGGGTGTCAGAGAGGGAGGCGGATGAGGTAGGGTTTGGGGTATGTGTTAAAGTGTAAATTAATCTCAACCTTCTATTTCGTGCTTTGGTGGCACTCATCCTAACCACAAAGTGTCTTCGCATCTTATGAATAGTAAAAACACCATTGTAACTTATTTTACACACACACACACACACACACACACACACACATATATATATATATATATATATATATATATATATATATATATATATAAACCAAAGGTTATACAATAAATGCGCATAAAAGTTGGTTATAACGAAGACAAAAGTTCTAGAATATATAAGAATAATTGGTGCAAAAATGCAATATTCGTGACCGACTCATCTTTGTGTATGTCTAAATTGATGTTCATCTTGTGTTGTTCTTACATATTTATTTTTGTAAATATATACATACAAATATATATATAGAGAGAGAGCCAGGCTCATGTGCACACTAAGTTTGCACATTATTTGTTTAAAATAGTAAAAAAAAAATTCTGAGTTAATTTTTTTGTGTGATATTTAAACATTTCAACGGACCCATGTAAGAAAAATCAGTTAATTTTTTTTTTGCAATTTTTAAAAAATCGATCCAACTTTCGCTGCTTTTAAAATCGATCAAACTTTTTTTGCTATTTTTAAAAAATCGGTCAATTGTTTTTTGCTATACTAGCCTTACTTCACAATAAGCCTAAGATCGTTGTGTTTCCTACACACAAAAAAAAAAATGAATACTATGCTAACTATATCCCTAGTGTCCAAAACCTCTCTCAACTTTCGACATTTGCTCGGTTTCATGCATGGGATGTCTCCTAAAGAGAAATCCAAAAAAGGAACCCTCCCATTACACTACTTCCTCGCATCGTCGATCGTTGAGATATAACTTTCGCTGCTTTTAAGAACTTTAAAAGCTGCAAAAGTTTGTCCGATTTTTTAAAAATAGCAAAAAAAGGTTTTTCTAGATGATTGTTTTTACATGGATCCGTTGAAATGTTTAAATATCACATAAAAAAATCAACTCAAAAATATTTTTTTAATGCTTTAAAAAAATTGGTGTACGTGAGCACTATGCAAACTTAGTGTGTACAGGAGCCTTCCTCTCTCTCTCTCTCTCTCTCTCTCTATATATATATATATATATATATATATATATATATATATATATATATATAATAATACAGAGTAGAATTTGGACACTATTCAATAAGATCATAAGCTAATTAGAGGTTGAGATAAAAACACCAATGCAAGAAATGAAGGGTTGAGATTGCTTTGTTCCATTTTACTCTTTTGACCCTTTATCATTTTATTTCCACCTCTTTTTTCTTTCTATGAAAATGTTCCCCCTCTTTTACTTCAATTCAAAAAGAGTGTAAATACGTAATTCACACAAAACGAAATGGTATGACTCGCTCATGTTCAGTTTCCTCCCTCTCTCTCTCTCTCTCTCTCTCGCTTCGGTCAGAAAGTCATAACCTCACCTATTTTGATTTTTTCTCTCAGACTCTTACAACATCAAGATAAGGTAAATCTCTAAGCTATGTCTTATTTCTCATGCATTCATCTTAATTTGTTTTAGTTTTAGGTTTCGTTTGGTTGGTTTAGTGGTATCCCCGCACTTAGTTTTATTTTTGTTTTGTTCTCTGCTTCATGGAGGCAACCTAAATACACACAATACACTTGGAGAGAATCGAGTTAGTTGGCTCGATCATGTGACACATCCCCTGATTAAAGCTGCCATGATCTAAAAATTAATATTAAAACCATTATTTTAGATCAGGATTTTTCCCTGATCTCTCCAAATGATTTTTACATCATCACAAGTGATGATGCATTGATTAATGATGCCCTGATGCTAGACAACATTATAGAAATTGTCCTGATAAAAAACTATTAAATTGTTAAAGTGATGATGAGAAACCCCTCATCAAAATTGTCCTACTTCTTTCTTCCCCAACTAACTGTAATAAGAAACCCCTGATCTAAAAATCATTAGTGATGCGATTTTTAGAGAAAACTTAGGCATGGGTTTTAGGTATAGCCCCAAGTAGCGCCTATTTTGATGTCAATGGGTCATTTGTAATTTAGTACATCCCATCATCTACGTTCTTTGTTCTGTTTTGGCTAAACAACATTATTGAAATGAATTTGTAGTTTTGGATTTTTTTGGTTGCTTGCCAGGTGCTTGAGTAAATTTCTAAGTGAGTTTTTATTCTATTGGTTGTCAAATAAAACCTTGCACATATATTTTACTGATCCAATATTTTTTGGGGGGTTTTGCATGATGCTATGTTTATTATAGCAAATGTGCTAGACTGTTGAGATAAAAAAAAAGATGGAGAATTACATCATGCTCTCACGCTAACATGACTACCACTAGAAGACATATGATTATATAGCTATGTGAAACACCGTTTCCACAACCGAAGACTCTCACTTCCATTAGAGGTACTGTTTTGTGTTCATATCTACTTAATTACTTTTTTTTTCATATCTACCCATATTTATATGTACAATTTTTTTCTGCGTCTCTCTCTCTTTTGGGGAATTTATTTTGTTCTTTATATTATCTAGGTGTTGTGGCTTCAATTATATGGTGAAGTAATAATTTTATATTATATAGTTGTTTTTTTTCTGAAAAATGGAGGGTTCTTGGACAATCTGGTATGAAATCAGGGTTTTGATTTCCAAAATGGGTGGGGGAAATTGGGACCACCGATGAGTTTAGGCATGGGTTTTATAGTTCAATTACAATATCTTCAATAGTTTATGCCATGTTTTCATATCTTTTGTCATATTCCTATAGCTATGTTTTTTGTCTTCATGTATTTTAATTATTCAAAAACTCCGTCCCGTCGAAAGATAATTAGGTGTTTTAATACCAATCTTTATTATTTTGGGAATATTTGTATTCTAGGTAGAATTTTTATTGGCTGTGGATTATTGGACTGCATCATCCTTTGTTAGTTTATTATTTGTTTCGAATTATTGGATCGTATGTTTTGCCTACTAACTAATTCTTACGCTCTTTTTCATTGCAAGCTATAGAAAGAGCAAGGAAAAGTGTATCCACATGTTAGTGATAATTATTATAATATTATGCACTATGTTTTTAGTTTTTGAATTTACTTAGTGACTATGGAGGCATGCACTGTTACTCTTAGTTTTAAACATTTAAGTACGGGCATAATCAAAGTGACTATGCAGGCATGCAATGTTACTTTATTTACTTTTTTTTTTTACATTTAGACATTAAATGACATAGTACTGGAAATGGAGTTAACTTCACGATAAGGTTATTTGGATAATATTTTCCTTCTGTTGGTTGCACTTTTTGCTTAACAAATTCATTTTGTCATAACAACATAACATGTAGAATAATTTCATTCCCATCCAGATTACTAAGATGGTTCTTTTCTTTATAGTAACGACAAAATTATTCCAGAAATGGAAGTCGTCGGAGTGAAGTCTCATGTAAAAGCCTATACCACATTAATACATGGGTGAGCACATGAGAATCTTCCGAAGAAGGCCTTAAAATTTTTGAAGAGATGAAGCAGGCTGAACTGAAGCCCGATAAGGCTGTGTACCATTGTTTGATGACATCATTATTTTTAAAAGCTTATATATGTAAATAATACACTTACTCAGGCCTTATTAGTTTTGGTGTGCTGTTATAGAATGATAAATCTCTTTGATAAATCCCACTCTTTGTGATTGTTGAAGATGCCATTGCAAGTTCTTGTCTTTGACCAGGAATAGAAAGATAGTAGGATGGAAATGCAAAAGATAGCATGTATATTTTGAAGACCTTATCAGTAGAATTAAGCAAAAGATAGCAGGAAGGCAATGCAAGTTCTTATCATTTGTAGGTAGGAAAACTCTCATTTAATCTCTTTTCTCCTCTATCCCTATGCACATTCTAGCCATATTTAATCCTCCATCCAAGATAATTAACCACATAAATTGACTGGTGAGTAATTTTTTATGGGGCAATACTAGAGTTTTGTGGATTAAACACCATTGGTTGAAATGGGATAAGCTTTGTATCCCATTTGAGGAACGAGGTATGGGATTTAAAATGGTCCCTCACATCTGTAAATCAGGTTTGGTATAGTGGTTAGCATGTTTGTTCTTTATTTTTTAACAATAAAAAATTCTATACGTACAAAGTGTGTATCCCAAGTGCTTAAAATGGTGTATCCCAAGTGTATGAACATTCATTTAATCTAGGGCTTGATCAAAGACATTTTGAAGTTATGAAGATACATTGTTCTTATTTTTTCTCCTATTTTTTATTCATATTGTATTTTGAAGCTATCAAGTTATGAATATGCATTCGTTTAATTGAGGGAATCAACATAAATTTCATTGTACTGTAATAATAAATGTAAGAACTGTAATTTTGTTTTGAACATTTTGTACAAACTAACGACTGTAATCGAATTCTTTGATAACATGTAGCGATAAATCCAAAGATACATCAAATGGGATGATGGGTAGGTAAGAAGTTACATCATGTCTTAGCTTGGTTTTAGATTTAGATTTTCTTTTTAGAATTCCATTTTCCAAAGAATTGATTTTTTTCTAATTTGAATTTTAAGATTTAGATTTTCTTAGTTTTGTTTTTAAATCTTATTTTTTGTTTAACTGGGTTATTTGAATGTGCTGGTCCACCATTTTTTTTTCGCATTTAATTATTTTTGTGTTTTTAATTTTTGTTGCAGATTATCACTAACATTGTTTTTTTCTGTTTATTTGACAGATTTGCAATATTCAGTAGCACACTACAAATGTCATGTTTTTTTATGTGAAAATGAAGGTATGAACTTATGCCTAAATTTTTTAAGTTTAATAATGAAACATAAAAGAATGGGTCTCTTTTCCTATTGTTACAAAAAATGAGTAGTTCCCTGTTCAATATTCACGTTTTCTATTTTATTGTTTATTTACTTCCTATGCTTTTTTTATTTTTTTATGTCGTGGCAATCGCAAGGCTCTAGATAGGGAGAAAATTTAAGTTGTTGTGAATTCTACTGTCACATATACTCCTCAGGCACTCAGTCAGAAAAACTTCAAAACGAATGATAGTGGATGATGAGTACGTGATATTGGGGCCACAAATATTAACCAACGTTCCATAGAAGGATCTCGAGACACTCAGATTGTAATGGGTGAAATTCAACCTCATTATACTCACAGAAGCAAACAATCAAGTCCATGTGGACATATATATAGATATAGGATGTCACTATAGGCAGAGCACGTTGGTGGTCTCGAGCAATGTTTTGAGCAGCCAGAGATCCTTGAATGCACTAGATGGATAAGGTTCCTGGATGAGCACACTTGGAAACTATTTTCAGCAGAGGAAGTAACTAAAAGGAAAGGTAATTTGTATGTGCATACCCTGCTTAGGCAACTCTATATGGATATTCAACTATTTTTTATGTTAATTTTGATCCCATTTATAAGATGAGTCAATGTGTTGTTCCTTAGATTTATGATCATCTTCTTGTGAGTACGAGTCAACCATCTATTCCTATGTATCTCAAGAGGATTGATTTAGGACAAAAAACATGGTTCGAGTAAAAAAGTTTACCGAGCAGGTATGTAAGAATTTTCCTTTCATCCTTTTTATATTAATTTTCCTTATATTATCATAAATATTAGTGATTGTTTTTTGGGTTTATGTGTAATATTAATTATGTCTCTAGGTACCTATGTTAGCTATTAGTGTAGGACAAATCATCCTATTATAGATTTGAGAATCGAAAAATAGAACAGAAAATAAAAAAAAATAGAATAGAGAATAAAAAACAGAAAAATGATCATTCTAACATTACAGTATAGTCTTAACATAGTTTTAAATACCATTCTTTACAAATAAGCAACTAAAATGTAAATTTGACACTCGTTCCCCAAAAACCAAAATGTACATCTAAGAAAAAAACATAAAAAAATCACACCCTAAGATGTATACACAAAACCAGATGACCCTCAAATGTGTTATGCTTATATAACCGACATATACGACTATCTTCACAACTTTGAGGTGGAGGTAAAAAGAAGACCATGACGGATTATATTGAGAAGGTCCAGAAGGATGTGAGTGTTAACATGATAAGAATTTTGGTGGACTGGTAGATTGAGGTTATTGAGGAGTAAAAGCTTATTTCAAATACTTTGTATCTAACTATTGGTTGCATTGATAGATTTTTATCATTGAGTGCTCTTAGTAGGTAGAAGTTTCATCTTCTTGGTGTTTATTCGATGCTTATTGCCTCGAAATATGAAGATATCAAGCCTCCACATATGGGGGATTTTTGTTATATTACTGATAATACATGTACTAAGGATGAGGTGATCCCATAATTAAGACATTTCTAAGAAGATTTACCAGAGTTGCTCAAGAAGATTAAAAAATTTCCAAATTCCAATTGGAGTTATTGGGTTATTACCTAGCAGGATTAAGTCTTTTATATTATGGTTGTCTCAAATTCTTACCTTCTTTGGTAGCTGCATCTGCAGAATTTCTTTCAAGGTTTATAATAAGACCAAAGTTTCATGTTTGGAGTACAATCTTGCAAACTTAATATGGTTATATGGTGGCGGATTTAAGGGAATGTGTTTTTATTATAAATGACTTGAAATTAAGTAGAAGAGGAAGCACTTTAATGGCAGTGTGATGTAAGTACAAGCAGCACAAGTTCAAATGTGTGTCAACTTTGTCCTCTCCTTAATAGATAATAAATTACTTCTTTGATAGTAATGAAGAATGATAGTTGGATTAAGATTTGAAATCTTTGTGAAACAATGAAGATTCAACCTTTGGATAAACCTTGAAAAGTTGAAACCAATTAAAAAATGAATTTATTGATATATGAATCTTAGATGAGATGATTGGTTTGTTCCACTTACTGAACCTGTGTGATGTTAGCCTAATGTAATAACCCTCCCTTTTGGAGAGGATTAAATTCCATAATTAAGTATAATTTTGAATTTGGAGAATTTCTCGAAATAGTGATTTTTGGGATTTTTGAGGATTGAATGATTTTCAATGGGTATTGTAATTACTTTTGGGACTATATAGGTCGCTGTAATTTAATTATATGTCGTCGTGGAGAAAATTGACGAAAAGGTCAGATTTTAAATTGGAAAACCCGCAATTACTTTAATGGGTTAGAATAGTGATTTGCGATCAAGTACCTCGGATAGAAATTTCGACTCCGCCATGAGTCTCGGAATGTCCGAGATAGTCGGAAAAGAGTGTTCGATTGTCGAAATCAAGTTTTGGGTAATTTTAGAGGTACAAGTAACTCGTAATTGGGTAAACGAGTCGTTTTTGGCTTTTAAGGGGTTAAACCCTTTTCTTTCTATATAAAGAGAGGGAGAGGGAGAAAAAGAGAAAGAAAGAAAGAAAAGAGAGAGAAGATAGGGAGGAAGGAGAAAAGAGGAGAAAAGAGGAGAAAAGAGGGAACTCCGGCCAAACTCCGCGGGATTTCGCTCGAGGTCGTCGAATTTCATCCTCCAGGCAAGTGTTTACTTGATTTGTTTCATTTTGTGCAATTATCTCATATCACATTTGGTATAAACATGATTTTAGGGTTAGAACCCTTAAATTAAAGTTGGTAAAAGTTGGATATGAGTTTACAAATTGATGAAATGTAAACTCTTAATGATTTCTAGTATTAAAATCATGTTAATGGAGTATAAAATGGAATTGAAATGGGAGAAATACCAAGAACTAGGTTTTAAGGATTTAGGGTTCAAATCTAAGAGATATGGGTTAATACCCCAAATTAATTGTTTTGTTGGTTGAAAAACCTAGATTAGATGTTTATTGAGTTGTTGGATGAGCTTAGAAACAACAAAAATGGAGAATAATGGAGGTTTGGAAAATTTTTGAAGATAATAAATAGTGACCTGCGTGTTAACCGAATTGATTCGGCCAGGGCGAATCGATTCGGCTCTTGGTTAAAAAATGAAATTTGTATATCTCTTCGACGCGATCGCGTGGGCGCCAACCGCGTATTTTTCTGATTTTTTTTGGATTTATAGTGATTTTTCTACGGAAAGCTGTCCGAGATCAAAATAGCTAGTCAGAAATTAAGACTATAATTATTTAGAGATAAATATTAGGGGTTCTCAAATAAAGTGTTAGGACCTCTAAAGGACTTGATGAGACAGGAAAACTTTGGGTTTTGGGTTATATATAAAACCCTAAGCAGATTTGGGATTTTCGGACAAGCCGAATCGATTATGACAGGCCGAATCGATTCGGTAAGAGATAGTTTAAAAGTAGAACCATTTCGAATCGATTCGGACGGGGCGAATCGATTCGGTGGCCAGCGAATCGATTCAGGCAGGCCGAATTGATTCGGTCCTGGCAAAATTTGAAGGTTTTCTCCTTTTAAAGTTTAGGGAGATTTAAACTATGGTTTTGGAGATTATTATCAAGGATTCTAGATATCACATTAGGACTCCTAGATAATGGTATTGAGGGTGAATAAACCCCGGGATGAAATAAGGAATCTCGGATTAATTTAGGGTACGATCTGGGGTATGGATTTAATGAATGCTTGCGAATACTTTGGGTTTAGTATCACGCTAATATGAAAGCATGATTATGATTCCTCGAGAGAATCTTTGGGATTATTGGTTATCGCTAGATGCTATAGGCCACTATGGCCGTTATTATACATATATTCTAGGAGGAATATATAGGATACGTATATACTGTGTGATTTAGGTATATATAGATATGTTATGATGGAAATGATTTTGAAAATATAAAAATGAATATTTTCAAAATGGAAAGAGAAATGTTTTTCATAATTAATAAAATATGGATTACACACCTCTCTAAATCGCTATCATAAGGGAAGTTGCGTTCGTTTGGTGAAGCCCCCTGGCTAATGAATGCAGGGTGGATATAGTCCTATAGGCCATGTGAGCGTTTGTTGATATATATTTTTCTGCGCTGGTTAGGAGATTTCGGGTGTGTTCTTAACTATCCCATAGGCACATGGCCGCTTCCCGACGTCTTGCGATGTAGGATCCCAGGTTGTCTTGATGATAGGCTCTGGAAGATGATAGCCCTTTAGGGGCGCGCATAGTGGGGAAACCCAGATGGGCGGTCTTAGAATGCGTTTTATATTAAAGAAATTTATGATAATAAATTGGCTTTAATTTACATTTCCTGGATATAGGAAGGAAAATGGGTTATATGGATGGCTTCGGTAACACTTCCCGGATGGAAGAAGGGATGTGGAAGCATATGATATGATCAAAGCATTTTTATGATAATGAAAATGGCTTTGAATACATTTCCTGAATATAAAAAGGTAAATGGGATATTTTGAAACGGAAAAGCATTTTTATGATAATAAAATTGTCTTTTAAAAGGGTATATGATTTGTTAAAGAAATTCATGATAATGAATTGGCTTTTAAATACATTTCCTGGATATGAGAAGGGAAATGGAAGGTTTTGAAATAAAAATGATAAGTATTGATAAATACTTTGTAAATGTATTCTCATTCCGAGAGATAGATCCGGATGTATATGGTAAAATGTATGTATATATATATGGATGAATCAAGTACCGAGGGTCTAATGGATCTCGGCGATCGACCTTGCTGCATAGTAGTGTATCGGGGGGGTTCCTTGTTTGAATTTCGCTTTGCGATACACCCCACGCACGAATATGACAATGTGTTGAGACTGGAGAGAAGTTTAATCCTTAGTTCTCTATTATTATAAATGCTTATGGTATATATATATATATATATTTATACATATCTTTTTGTATTGAGGGACTAATGGATCTCGACGATCGACATTGCCGCGTAGTAGTGTATCGGGGGGGTTCCTTGTTTGGATTTCGCTTTGCGAGTCACCCCACGCACGAACATGGCATAGCATTGAGACTAGGGTGAAGTTTAGCCCTTAGTACATTTCTTGGACTATCTAGGGTAGATAGTAGTTGGGTGTTAGACTAGTTTAGCAGGATAGCTTGACTAGGATGTTTAGAGGGATGCGCTAGGAGTTCACTGTTAGAAGAGAGGTGAGGGGTATCTCATGGGAGTGCGATACCAAACTTAAATATGAGATAAAACCTTTTTTTAAAAATAATAAGGCATTTATGCACTTGCTAAATATTTTCAAAACTCGGGCTCTGACCCGTTTATCTACTTTTCCTTTCTTGCTATATATTATATATTATATAGGTGTCCAGACACAGGGACGCCTAGATGGCACTTCGTTCGAGACAGACGTCAGCTGCAGCAGCTGTGGATGCGTGCAGGTTTTTGATAGCCGCTTCCATTCTTGAAATCTAGATTGGAGGTATTGTATAAACATTCGAGCCAACGGCTCAATTGCATTTAGTTATTCTTTCAGTACAGCATTCGATATGGTTGTATATTTTGACCGAGTGTTCGGTTATTTTATTTCATTTCAATTTCATTTCCGCAAAACTGTGTGGATGTTTTATTTATTGTCGTTAAAAAGAGTAGTAAAGTTAAAATTTTGACACCGGCCTAATAGGTTATTAGTAATTAAATGGATTTTCGACAGTGATCCTAAGAATGATCCATATGAGATTCCTGTTTTAATTTAATATTGGAGTGATCGCCCGATATCTTATTAGGCGGGGTGTCACACCTGATACGGGTGGGTACATATATAACTGTAGATATTGTTCTTGGCGTGGAAAAAAGTCCTATTTTTTTGGCTTGGAACCATGAGTTTTTGTGATAGAACTTTTTACATTGTTCATATTGGTGATTGTAATTTGTAAATGATATGTTATTAGGATATTATATGTTTGAGATCTTTATATAACCTATACTATAGTTTGGAATATCACTTTTGAGGTTTGTTTTGTTATACAAATAATTAAAATATTGAGCTGTTATCCATTTATGTATATTATGTTTCTTTAATGGCAATTTGTTCCATTGATGTTTCCCTTTTTTTGCAGGTCTCATAGAGTAGAGAAGATTCTGGAGAAAAAAGATTTATTCTTTTTTCGAGAATTAATCTACTCGAACCACCCGTGCATGTGCTTGCGAAGTTTCACGTGATTGATAGGTTTTTACATGCCAAATGAAGTTGGAGTATCTTGAGATTATTACGAGGACACCTTAATTAGGCTTGCTATGCAGTTTCCTACATTGTAGAATTAAAAATGATATTTCTTTTTATATAATTTCTTCTTATAAGTTGTCCCATTGTGTATTTGGTCTCGATTAAATTCTGCATAATAAAATTATTGGTGATATGGAACAATCACATAGTTGGATTGCGTAAATTTATTTTATTCGAGTTCAATTGTAATGTATATTTATGACTTTAAAATGTAATAGTTGAATATAGTGTCCTATCTTATGTCTATGTTCCTGGGTTTGAATATTATTCTTGCAATATTTTTTATTTCTTATTTCTTAAATACGGTGGATAGTCCTATAAATAAATGATATTATGGCCATTTTTTTTAAATTACACTTTGTTTTGTTGGGAACTAATTTTTTGTCGTTTGTCAGTTATGTATTTTGGAAATTTTTGGCATTTTGCGGTACGTATTTTGGAAATTTTCGTCGTGCCTTCAGGCATGGGCATTATATATATATATATATATATATATATATATATATATATATATATATATATATATATATACCTACTATTTTTATAAATAACTAGTTTGAATTTTTTTGGATGGCATGTTGCCTCTTCACATGATGCTTTCGCTTGTTGTTGAGATGACGATTAGGATTGTTGGGTGTCATCATACACCCTTCTTCTTGATCCTGATCTCGATCTTGTTTTTTAGGGTGATCATTTTCTTCACAGGTAGATGTAGGGTCAGGGTTTGAGGAAGGGGACGGATTTTCGATGCCCATGACGCGTGATCATTTTGTTTTAGAGGGATAACAGTTTAATGGGTATTCTGTTAGTATATATATATACACACACATACATACATACATACATACTTTTTTACAATTAGTTGTAGTTTGTCTTTGTATATACATTGTGATATATAAAGCTATGAGTTTTGCATTATTAGAGAAATGAGAGTTCTTTTTTAGTGTACCCAATTTATATTCACGTTTCACAAGATTCCCACACACATACATATATATTTGTATCAATTTTCTTATTTAATCTATTTGTTATGGAAATAAACAATTCCATGTTGAAGAAGAACAAAACTTCCAGCAGATTTTAATATCACTGATGTAGCGATGAATGAAATAATTTTTTTTAGATCAAACTTTAGCATTTTTTATATGATTCAGTGATAAGTTTGGAATTATTTCTATAATTTAGATTATAATGTTTTTTATAATTCAGTGATAACTTTGTAATTAATTTTGTAAATCTAATAATTGGATTGGTATCGGACTATTATAATTTTTTAATAATTTATCGTTGTGTATGTGAAGCATCACTATTAAATGGCAAGAACACCAAACAACATCGAGCTTGTGGGTACATTTTGGGCGATGGTAATACAAGTGGAAGTTTTGTATAGAATTATTAGGCGTTATTGTGATCGACGTCTCACTAGGGCACCTTATAAAAATTGGGATAAATATAGGGCTATAATACTACATCGATTGTACAACATGAGCGATAGGGTTTGCCATGAGCAACATAGGATGAAACGAGGTCCATTCTGCAGGTTATGTCCTAGTTTATGTACTTATCGGTTACTCGATAGTTGATTAGTGAGGGTGGAGGAACATGTTGCTGTATTTTTAAACACAGTTGGCCATAACGAGAGCAATTGTGTTGAAATTTTACATTTCTTTAGGCATGGAAAAATAGTGAGCCATTACTTTCATAGAGTTTTAGATGCATGCCTTATGCTCAACAGGGATATAGTCACCAACGCAACTGTCGCGAATTCCCCATACGACAAAGATCATGTCGAAGACTGGTACCATTACTTTGAGGTTAGGTCTTGTTACTGAATTATTTTATTTTTTTACTAATTTATGTATGTTTTTTTATTAACTAAGCTTCCTTCTAGGATGTTGTGGAAATGATAAACAATACTTACATCGCTGCTAATGTTAATTTACTAGAGCAACCTAAATATCGTGACAGAAAGCAAGTCATATCGTAAATTTTTTTAGTGGCGTGTACATTTGGTATGAAGTTTACTTACATGCTTGCTGGTTGGGAGGGATCGACACATGGCAACAGATTATTAAGGAGTGATATCTTGCGACAAGGACCAAGTTAACGGTTCCTATTGGTACAATTTGTATTGTCTTTCATAAATTATAACAAACTATATTTTATTATCTAATGATGGTTCATTATAATACTAGGTAAGTATTATCTCGTCGATGTTGGATTTCCATTGGTTTCGAGTTTTCTTTCCTCATAATGAAAGACTCGTTATCACCATAAATACATCAAGGGTCAACGACTAGAAAATAGTAAAGAGTTGTTCAAGTTTTGCCATTCATCACTCCGTAATGTCATCGAGAGAACAATGTGTTGCTTAAGAAAAGATTTACATATCAAAGAAAACAACCCTTTCATGATATTGACACACAAGAAAAAAATAGTGCTTACTTGTTGTGTCCTTCATAACTTCATACAGATTGATGACATATATGAGTTTAGCGATGATGAAGTTAACCCCGCTCTTCAAGATGTACTTGAAGTTGCCTGCCTTAATGCCCATATGACTTTCACACCTGAGGCTAGTTAGAATACTTGGAGGAATATTACAATTATTGTAATGTGGAAACAATATCAAACGAACCAATGTGGCGATACTTTGTTTGATTTTTTTTATTATGAATTGTTGCTGGCAAACCAAATTTTCAATTTTCAATTTTTAATATATTAAATTTTCATGTACAATTATTAGTATGCATGTTCAATAGGCTAGTTCGATAAATCAAATTTTGATTTAAAAATGTTTATAATATAATGTCAAATAGGTTTAATGGCCTATTATCGTCAAAGTGGAAAGTTTGTGCCATTTAGTGTCCCACGACCTACCACGATCACGTGCCGTCACCCTAATATTGAGAAAGTTAGTCAACCCTCTTCTCAATTAGTTCTAGGTAATGCAATAAAAGGTCATGTTCGTTGGACTGATGAGATGGATGAGCAGTTGGTAAACACCCTCATTGAATAAGTGCTAGTCGGGATAAAATGAGAGAACAATGGATTCACGACAACTCAGATTTTGAAGGTGATTGAGCGCATATATTATGGATGTGGCGCAGTTGTTGTTGAGAAAAAAGTAAGACGACATTTGGAGACTTTGTAAAGAGAGTATATGGATTTCCGTGAGCTATTAAAGGTTAGCAATTTTGGGTGGGACGCAAACACCGTACGGATCACAGTGGATCCTAATGTTTGGGATGACTGTATTAAGGTAGCACCAAATTTTTTATTGGCGTTTACAATTATTTATTTATTTATATTTTTTATTTTAATGAAATTTGTTTATTTATTAATTTATATATTTTGTATTTAGAATAAACCTGATACAACAAAGTTAAAAGGGAAGGTGTGCCTTCACTACCATGATTTGGGTATTATTTTTGGTGATGACATGGCAACGGGTGATAGGGTCATATTAGGAAATTTCTTTCCCCCAATGAATGCAAATGATGCTAGTGAAAGCATAGAGGTGGGCTTAGATGATGAAAACGAGACAGATGAGAATGTTATTACTGAGGCAAGTCCTTTAATCATGTCCAAACTAACCTCACAAGAACCAAACTCAAAAGCTCGACGTAAACATAGGCAACCTATGGATGATGCTTTTGATGCCTTATCTATTATTGTTGATTCATAAAAAAGATTGCGTTTTTTTAGAAAATCAAGCAACGCAAACTCACGTCAATTGGAAAAGTTATCTTGGACAAGCTAAAGGTCATGAACAAAAAGAAAACTTATATAATGCAACTCATGAAAGTTTTCGAGTAGCACAAAGAATTGGGTCGGATAGTCATTCACTTAGATGATGATGAGTTTGCTCGTACTTGGATCGTTAATCATCTTGGGTGGAAGTCCCAAAATTTACATCGTATTTTAATAGTTTTAAGAATTAGTTAATTCATAGTTTTTTTAGACATTCTAGTTTTTTGTTTATTATGAATGAACATTTAAGCATTTTAATATTTGAGTTTATACTACTATTGTTTTAATGACATGTGTCATTGGTTATAAATGTTGAAAGTTGAATGATATTTATTTATTAAGTTTTAAATTTGAAAATTTTGCAAAAAAAAAAAAATAAACTTGTACATATATAGTTGTCATAAGCCTCTTATTTTCTAGTTGGAAAATAATGCTAATCAAACAAAAGTTGAAAAATACTTAATTTTCCAGTTGGAAAATAAAAGCAATCAAACAACCAATGAATAGTTTCCCATGGAAATCAATTTTCTTCAATTCATTTTCTAAATTTGCAATCGAACGCAGCCTTAGTGTAGACTAGGTGTAAACTTGCGTGATGCACGGGATAAATGATTGTGACAGTCATTTCGCATGTTACGTTGTTTACTTTGTGTCATCGAGATTATTTCCATTTGTGTTATATATTCATGTATTTGATTTCAGAACTCGTATCAATGACTACCATTTATACATCTCATGCAAACAAAAATAATTTTTTTGTAATGTATAATGAAAATGTTTAAACTATTTGGTGTATCCAATAAATATTTTTATATTCAGAACTATAATAAAGCTAACTAACACATTTAACATGTTATATGAACATGCTTTTCAATTCATAATGTTTTCATCTCTCGTAAAAAACTTACCATCGTTATCTATTTGTTTGTATGCCATTTTGCGATAATAGGCATAAACCAAAATGAACAAATTTATTAATGAGAAAAAAAGAATGCAGAAACATTTTTTTCAATAAATATAATATGCTCCAATGGGCAATTCCACGCACATTTACTGTGCAAAACCACATAACAAAATTATTCAAGTAACATAAAAATAATTAGTCTTGCTATAAAAAATAGATTGTAAAACAACCCAAGAAAGTATAATAATAATAAAATCATGTTCAATTAGAATGGAAGAAAACTACTCATGGATCTAGGAAGCAATGAGATAATAATGGATAATAATGAGTAAATATATCATTGGCCTTTAAATAGTGGCAGAAGAAAGTTAATAGTCAATTACCCTTTAATAACACTGCATACCAACATAAAAAAGGTTAAAAGTTATATGGATTTCTCTTACGATTAGAATGTGTAATATTTTACATAAACAAAAATAAAACCTTAACAAAATAAGTCATTAAAATCCCAAAATGTAGCCCAAAACCAAAAATTGTGTGATATATCAATTCTAAAAAAATCTACCCATTTGTTACCAATGGGACTAACACTTGTTATCACTAAAATGATGCGAACATCAATTTTTGGTATGATTCCCCATGGATATGAGTAAGAAAAAATATTCTTTTCTCTAATTCCCAAAATTCGAAAAATTCTTTCAAATAAAACAACATATGAGTGAATATATGGAGAGGGAAAAAAATTACTTTTTTAATTAAGAGGGTGTTTTGATTTGGATCCATGGATTAACAATCAAATCAAAGATATATTGAAGTCGGTTTTGACGAGTGTTTGTCTCTCTTTCTTCTTAGAACATGGACATGATACAGTGATGTAAGAATCAAATAGGGAGAAACGATGAGAATGAGCAAAGGCTAATTTAAGGGAAAGGAAACATAAAGTTTATTGAATGGGAAAATATATAGGAGAAGCCAAACAGAGAGATGCATCACTTTGGTCTCTTAAAGAAAAAAAATGATGGGAACAATTTTGGTATCATTATTGAAGATAGGTGATCATTATTGGGTAGTGAAATTGGTTGGGAGCATTTGTAATTATCTTTCCATGTGGAGAGGCTAAATATGTAGTGGAATTAAATGGTGTATTCCATTTTATAATATTTATGTAGAAATTTAGAAGGTTGTCTTTAAGGACTAAAACATAACCCACTTTGGAGAACATTATTTGGAGCTCACAAGCTAGAATGCACAAACACTATTGAGAAAGCAACATTACTTCTCCCTGTCTCTCTCTCTCCAATCTCGGACACGTGTATTCTTTTCACATGACCACAAATAATATATAAAATTAGCGTGGTTGAAACTCTTTTCACGTGTCCATATTTAATATATAAGTACATAATTTAAATTTGTGGAATCATTTTGGGAATATCCTATAAGAATTTGCACTTCGAGTGAAAGAGTAGGATGACTTGCTAATTCATATTGGATAAGTTTTTATCTTGTCCCTTGTTTTCTTTTCTTACGTATTATATTCGTCATAAATATACATTTTTTATTTGTATTAATTATATACATACATAGATCATTTTTAATTTATGTGTTCCTACGTGTTTGTGTACTTCATTTAAGAATTTGTCCAATCGAAAAATCCTTATCATGTCATACATGTACACGTGTCCATCCATCATATCTCACGAAAGAAACGGTGCATGGTTCAAAGTTGCTCAATTGGTCTATGACTCTGTGCAATTTCCATCATGGTCGCAATCGCGGTCTCGGTCTCGGATAAAGTGTAACTATATGTTATTTTGAGAGGCCATTTCGTTGGAAAAATATAAATAGGTTATGATAAAATGGATCAATTTTCATTGTTTAATTGATTAAAGTAGCGCATGAAGCACTTATCAATTTCATTGTTCCAAAAGTTATATTCACACGATCTCCAATTTTTTAAAAAGGAATTAAAAAATATTGAAAATTATGAACTTATATGTACAAGTATATATATGGATCAAACCCATGTAATTTGATTACTAATGATCTGATAATATAAAAAAATGAGGCAAATCACATCGAAAATGAATGAGCTGGTCCGGATTGGAAGTCGATAATGAGACTATCGAATCACGAAAATATAGTCCAAGTCACATAAATTGCATACAAGTCACATTGAGTTAGTACTATATTGTCTATTTCACAACTCGTGACTCGAATTGGTTTAGTACACTACAATACCTAGTCAACTCGACAGAGTTGTATCGATTTTGGTCGATATTTTTAATTATGAACAATTGACAAAAAAGGTAAAAGTCACACACCTATATAGATTTATATGGTTCGTCAAAGCCTACATCCAGATGTTGTTTTTGTGCTTTCGTTGTCGAGTAGTTTTAGCTCAGAACCTGCTGCCTATAAATTCTTTGCACAAATGCATGACCTTGTGTCGATGTAACGATGGTGATTGCGAGATTGTCCAGAGTTTTGGGGGAACTTTGATGTGGAGCTCGTGGCCAGCGGAAGCCAAGTTCACTGCAATGAACGAGAATTAGAAAAGTGCGGCAAATGGGTTTGAAGTGAGGTTCATTTTGGGTATTTCTCCCATGTTTTCTCCTTTTTATAAATTGAACATTTTAGGGCTTTAACCCTAAGTTTTAGAACAACCATACATGAGTATTGATTGCTATTTTCTCTTGTATACAGATTGAGAGTATTTGTGAGCTTGTGTTGTAACCATTATTGATTATATAAATAAAGGAATCCATCATCCGTGGACGTAGCCAAATTGATGAACCACATACATATTATCTTATGCTTGTTGATATTTGTTTTTCTCATTTTCTCAAAATTTTGTATATAATGTGTATTCTCTTATTATCTCTTTGGGTTGATTTCATCTTATATCTTCAATGAATGAATCTCTCATTCAAATGAGTATCCTCACAATAAATTGGTATCAGAGAGCTTTAGCTTGTATGGTATTTGCTTTGTGTGCATACAAGGTGTTTGATAAAGTTCCTAAGTGGAATTTTGGTCTTAGCCCTATTGATTCTTACCGGAGACTCATTTTAGAGATTAAGAAATGTCTGGATCTAAGGTTTCAAAGGTGTTAATGGTAAAGTTTTACTTAGAGAAGTTTGATGGTGAATCCATTAATTTTGGTATGAGGCAATATCAAATGAGAGATGTGTTAATCCAACAAGGTTTGTATAAGGCGTTGAGAGGCATTTTTGCTAAACTCGAGGATATATCAACGGATGATAAGAGAGAGTATGACTTGCAAGCCTGTAGCATAATTTTGTTAAATGTCTCTCAAAATTTGGTATGTCATGAAGGAAGAATTGATAGAGTTGATATGGAATAAATTAAAGGAAAATATATGACGAAGGGCATAGATAATTGCCTATATCTCAAGAAGAAATTGTTACAATTTGATTATATTTATAGTAACTTGATGTCCTAACATCTTAATGAGTTTAATAATTTTTTTCCAATTTATTATGCTTAGATGTTGACATTAATGACGAAAATAAAGCTTTACTGTTTCTAAATTCACTTCCGGATTCATATGAGCCTTTGAGAACCACATTGTTAATGGGAAGGAGGAAGTGAAGTATGAGGATGTCTCTTTGGCATTATTGGGTAGTGGGAAGCGTAAGAAGGAGAATGGTGATTCTTAGTCCGATGCACTAGTTGCGCAGGGAAGGACCGGGGAGAGAAGGCATCGTGGAAGGGGGAGCTCAAGGTCTAAGGGATTGGTGATTGTCATGTGTTACAAGTGAAAGAATAAGTGTCATTTTAAGAAGTATTTCCATGAGATAAAGGCAAGAGGCGATAAGAAACTAGTGGAAAAATCCCCTAATTCTGTCACTTCGGAGGATGATGAATTTGGGAATATGTCAATAGTTTCTTAATGAAATAGATCGTGAAACAAGTGGATTCCTGACTCGAGGTTCTCTTATCACATGTGCCGGGATAAAGATTTGTTCCATACATTTAAAGAGTGGACGGGGGTAAAGTCTTTATCGATAATGAATATGTTTTTCACTGGAAGAGTATTGACACCATTAGATTGAAGATGCATGAAAAAATGACTAGTGAGAAAGTATGTGTGATACTTGATTAAACCGAATTTGTAACTTTCCAAGTTAACCTTATTTAATCGGTGTCAATTTTTTTAATCCAATTTAATTCAACACTAAAACATGCATCTACGTATGGATAAATCAAACAATCATAATGACACACAAATTTCAGGAAAAAAAACTTTCGGGTAAAACCTTTTATTTCACAAATAATACTCACAATGATTACAAGAGAAATATGCAATGGATTAACCACAATAAACCCACACGAACAGCAGTTCAGTCCGCCTAGGAACACCCACGAGTACTCCCTATTGATGCGCAGTCAGTCAACCTAGTACCTCCCTCAAGTGGCACCTAGATCAGCAGTAGAGTTATTCTCTACAAGGGAAACTTCACAAAATTGTATTATTGGGTTCCAAAACAATTCACATAAAGATTGGGATGATTTGTGAACTGAGACCAAAAGGATTTGAACCCTAAATGAAGAAGACAAATATTTCTGCCGATCTGCGGTATTTACAAAAACTAAAATGTTAGGTCTTCTTAATGAAAATAGAGTGGTTTAACATGCTTTATATAAAAAAAACTTAAGGTAGAACATCTCTCAAACGAAATAGTGGTGTCACTTGAACGAAGCATGCTGTTGAACGAACGACTTCTTGGTGCGAGATACCATGTCGTTTGAGAGACTGGATTATCTCTCTCAAACGAGATACTTTAAAAAATAATTTTTTATTTCGTCAAAAAAACCCCGCCTCAAAACTTAGAAAAAATTCTTTGACGAAAAATTCCGCTTCTACACATAGAAATTTTGTTAGAAAAATTATCCCAACACTTTAAGTGAGTAGTTATGGTATAAAAACACAACCTTACAAAAATTAATCTCGTGGAGGCTTGAATGTTGAAGAAATTTTATATTCTCATCCATCTTAACGTATGATTGAACTTGAATAAGTCTTCGATGGTTGTAGTGGTACGACATACTCAAATGTTAAAAAGACTTATAAAATAATGTCCTTACTAATCTCCCACTATATCTATGCCAGTACAAAATAAAGCATCCGAATTATCAAATCAAAATTCCTATACAAATCTAATACCCTCCGATGAACCCGAAACTGAAAAGGTACTAACATGCAAGTCTCAAAACTTTTCTTCAAAATCTTCAACTTCAAATATTTAAGCTTTTTTCATCAGGGTGTGCAACATAATCATCAATCTTTGTACCTACACACATGGGATAAAGAAAATACCTTCGTGATGCATCGAGTTTGAAATTATATAAGAATCAATCAATCAATAATCAAATCTCTCCTATTATGCAAAAACTCCACCATAATTCGTTCAACTCCCCCATAATTCATTCTCCCCCTTTTTATTTAACCGAAATAGACAAGAAAATGAATAAACAAAAATAAAAATGGAGTGTCACGACAAAAATGCAGAGAAAACATGAATCAAACTACGCTCATGCAAAGGAGTAACCTAAATCTTCCACAAACTATTTTTAATTTTTCAATTTTTAATACAAAAATGAAAATTTAATTACAAAAGTCACACACCATGAATATACAATAAGATAACAAAATCATGGAAATGGAATGAATGGGTGTGCATAATTCGATAGGCAAATCAATGCAATCATGCATAACATATATGCACGATGAATATGCATACTCCTAACGAATGAATCTCAAAATCATCCGTAGGTGTCGAAAATGTGAATTTAGATGACATCATCTCAATCAAATCGACAAATAAAAGTCAAACATGATTTTCACACCAATAACGTCTAAAACTATGGAATGCTTTTTCATGAGTTTGTTAGGATGTGCAAACCCGTTTTATATTCCATCCAAACTACCTCACAAATAATAATGATTTTTATTTTTCTTTTGAGGTGATGAAGAAAAATCCAATTGGCCCACTTTATGTCAAAATTTTCTTTTTATTGACTTTTAATTTTTTGGGCTATTTTCAACCTCTTTGGACCTTGCCTTCTATTTTTGTGTGATACATTTTCTAGGTCCGATTTAAACAGGGGCTTAATCGTAAAGGATAAATGAGTACCTTTCGTAGCCCTTTCCCATTTTAAAAATATCACAAACTCTCATCAACGGTTCTTACATGCACTACATTCATTGTCAAGTTTTATCACATTTGGTTCATTTTAAAGATAGAATTAATATGAAACCACATCAACCTACATATGATAGACAACAACAATAATCAAACGAATCCATGCAAGTGTGCATTAAAGGAACTCATGAGTCATACATGTAGGTAGTAACAACAAATCATATCTCAAAGACTCCAAACATTGTAAAGCACAAAAATGAAATGATGATGCATATCAAAACACTATCAAACAGTCACATGGATATGGAATGAAATTGTGACTTGGTCATCCTAAATTTCCATCCATCAACGATGCAAAGGAGAATACACAAATATTTTTGTCTTTTTCCAAAAAAATTATCAAAATAAAATATTTTTGGCTTTGTTAAATTTTTCTTAAAAAATGAAAATCTTTTTGTATTTATCCAAATTGTTCTGAAAAACAAAAATCTTTTTATTTTTCAAAAAATATATCAAAAATGGAAAATATAAACACAAAAATGGTACACACTAGAAATAGGCATAAAATATCATCATGAAAATCATCCCATTCTAGCAAACAAGTCCAAACCTCAATCGTTAGGTGCCGTGGAGTTTTCCAAAGGTAGTGACATCCTATAAAAAATATCCATCAAGTCATGTAAAGTCTTAACTAAAAAATTTACCTACTCCTTAAGATGTTCAAACTCTCTCACATAGTCATTCAGAGCATCATATGTGGGTGCGTGTGTGTGAACACGCGTAGTAGCAACACGTGACACATAACCCAACTTAAAACAAAACTCCTTAAGGTGTCCTCTTTTCTTGAAGTGGGAACAAACATAAACAGGCCTAGGTACACCTCTCTGAAAATGTCTAGGATGCACTCTTCTCTCGGGAATGGGACGCCTAGGTGGGTTATGTTGAGAGACATATGGATCTATTGTTAACTCTGGAACTTTCTCGGGTGCAACATGGGAAATGGACGCACCGTCATGACCTATTCCTTGTCTCTCAACATCACCCAAAACGGTATTGAGAACCATATTTCTAACCTTCTTAGATGCATTATCTAAAATGACATTGACCTCTAGGGCACATTTGAGATCGCTCTCGAGTTGGGATACACGTGTCATCGGACTAGACACTATTTTGGTCAAATAACTCTTTTCCCTATCTAATGCAATCAACTATTCACTCAAAGAAACGTTCACCTTCTCTAGTTGACTGGCTTTCGCCTAAAAAACCCTCAAAACTTCTAAATCTGTCTCGAAATCTCTCACCCTAACACCTAACTCGTTATTAAATTTCTTAGTCTTTGTGGTCTCAACATTAAAATCTCTAAACGTATTCTGGAGCTCACTTTCACATTCGTTCACACACTCACTTTCTCCCTCACTCAAAACACTCAAACTATCCTCCTCCTTGGGGGTTTCATGTGCACATATATCCTCATCGCCGTGGAAAAAACTAGGTGCGCTCTCGTGACTATCTAAAAAAGTGACAAACTTCCCATGTGAAGACTCATCCCCGGACACCTCTTCCTCACTATAGCTATGAGTGTCTAGAGTGGCAATCTATTTGTCCTTTCTCCTTATCCTAGTGGGACACTCAAAAGCTCCATGTCCACCTACCTTTACACTCAAAACTCTTCTCTTCTTATTCTTTCTATTTGTCACTCTCCTTTTCACCGCTCTCTCTGGCCTCATCTTTCCTTTTGTTTTTCTCAAAAAACTTTTTATTGGTAGAATTTTGTTTTGAAAACTTGAGAAAATTTTAAACTTTTTAGCACACATGGCTATATCCAGGACACTAAGTGTAATACCCTGAATTTTTACGTGTATTAATTTTTATTACGAAAATTTTGAAATTTTGAATTAATTAATTTAAGATAGAAAATTTAAATCGTAATTAATCTGATTTTTATGATAATAATCATTAGCGTGATGAGAGTTAGTAATTATTGAAATAATACTATGTCCGGGGACGAAAAACACGGTAGTTATGTTATAAATATTTGGGACGCGTAGTGGTTGCGTCACTAGTATGTATCTGGGGGTTTAAAAAGATAAATTGTTTTTGTATAACTCAGATGCCTATTTTGAGTGCGCCAGAGTGTCCGGAAGGGTTGAAATAGTCAGAAAACACTACTCGGGTATTTTATTTGGAGTCCAAGGAATTTTAACCCAAAATGACACCCCGGAGGGGTATTTTGGTCTTTTGGAATTTTTGGGTAATTAAATGGACGAAAATTAGGTTTAATTAACAGAAATTTAGGGTTTGTAGTCGTCAGTTTCAACCTACGTGAAAAGAGAGGAAAAGAGAGACCAGCGCGTAGATCGTGTCAGGAGGATCGTTCCTATACCACTTTCAACCCGTGAATCAAAAGTTCATTTTAAGGCAAGTGATTATCTTGCTCTTCTCTTAGCAATTATTACTCTTGTTAACATGTGTTGAGGTTTTAGAACAACTAATACCAAATTTGGGTTTACCTATGATGAAATCGTGTAGGAATTTTAGAAATCTGATGGGGGTTTGCATGTAGAGGATTTTCCCCTTGATATGAATGTGAAATTTGATGAATTAGACATTAATCACGAAATAAAAATGGAGTTTTTATAGATAAAAAAATTCTTGGTTTAAGTTAGTATGGTCTATGGTAAAATTTGGGAATTTATTTAAATTACATGATGATTAGAAGGATTGGACCCCAAAACTATGCTAAGAAGCGTTCTAGGATGACTTAGAGCAGTTTGGAAACCTTGAAATTGGGTCGGAATGGATTTAGGTTGAGATTTGAGTGTAGAAAGTGTGGAAAAAATTAATTTTGGAGATGAACTGGGCGACTTCAAAAATTTCGTTAAAAGTCCAGCCCGAGTCGTTCGAACGACCTTGTTCGAACGAGACTTCTAACGAGATTCTAGCAGCCATTCTAACGAGTTTGGTGGTTCGTTTGAAGTACCTTCGTTCGAACGACCCTCGTTCGAATGAGATTTCTGGGTCTTCTAACGAGATTCCAGAATGACCCTTTTTAGGCTGATTTTTGTTCAAACTTCCCGTAGGATTATTTATATGAGTGTTAAACCAGTATGATCGCCGAGTGACTTATATTAATAATTAATAGTGAGCGGAGAATATGTCATCCCTTGGAAGGTATAAAATTCATAGAATTAAGGAGGTGCGAACATACAAGGTAGAGTACACACGAATAAACTATGGGTTATAATAAGAGATATAATATAAGTACTGCAAATACTAGACTTTGGAAAAGCTAATGAGTTTTATATAAGTTGTGTGCATGCTTATTGTTAAAAGTATTATGTGTATGCCATACCTAGCTACTGGCTATCGAACGGAGGTTAACTCGTTGTGGATGACCGAATCCTTTGTACCTTTGGGGGATTTAGAGTCATACCACTAGAGAATGGAATCTAGGTACGGGCTATCAGTGAGAACGATAGTGATGACGGACGTATGGGTGCGTAGGTATGTGCATAGCCCATCGGCTTGGGACTATGTTCGCCTCCAATAGGTGTTTATGTTTTTATTGGTTCATGAGAGATTGAACCTGTTGTCCTATATGCGTGAGCTTTGCAAATGGACTAGATAGCCGAGTATGCGTAGCACTAAGGGGTTTATCAACCAAGGGTGCAATATTGCTATATTTATATAAATTAATATGTATACCTAAAGTGAATGATGTGTGTATACGAGAATCTTATTTGGTGTCTTATGTTGATAACGCTACTTTAATTGTACACTTATGGTATTATCAGTTGGTCATTTAGAAGGATATGAGACTAAACTAAAGTAATCTTAAATCTATATCGAAATCATAAGTACATCGGTTTTGAGTTATTTAGGGAGGCTTTCAAGCATATCATTATACACTTAGTAGTCAGTCAGGGTATCATGACTAATATGGGTAGTTAGTCTCGTTAGACATGCACACTAGATCGAGGGGTGAGTATCTCAAGTGAGTACGCTAAGTTAACTTGAAGAATAATTGTGCTAATTGAATCAATTTAAGAACTTGCTATTTTAAACTATTTTAAACTCGGGCTCTCAACCGTTTTTCTATATATCTTTCTACTGTCCCATTATTTTAGGTGCCCAACCATAGGGACACCAGCCTTAGGAGACTATATTCAGTCGCCATGTTGTAGCTGCTATGGAAGCTGCGGGATTATTGCTAGTAGACGACTCAACTCATTCTTTCCTTTTCAGTTCTCCATTATGTTGGACATGTCGTCCTTACTTATGTTTACTTTAAGAGATTTAGTTGTTTTAAATTCTCTCTTATATTTAGTTTCTTTTATTGGATTTATTGTATGGGATTGTTCTTGGAGATGTTTACTCCAGACATTTATTTTAACTTCAGTTTGACTTTACTTATGTTATTGTAATGCATGGTATTTATTGGTATTATTTTGGTAGTAGTTAATGACAAGATAAAATTTGGACATCACCCTTTTTAAATATTAGGTGGTTAGTTTTATTAAATTAAAATTTAAGTTTTCAACAGTGGTGCATTATCTGAACTAACTTGATATTCTGAAATTAATTAATTAAGGACTGATCACCCAGTAATTAATCAGGCGGGGTGTCACATTAAGTGCTATCCTTCTTTCTCTTGGACACTTCCTCTCCCTTCCTAGACTGGGGACTAAGTGCTATCCTTCGATCCTTAGGTTTGATAGTGTCGAGGAACATGTCAATCTCATATGTCTGTAGATCTCCAACCAACTCTTCCAATTTTAAATTGCTCAAATTACCCAAGAAATTTAAAACAACCACTTTTGGGATAAAACGTTTAGGGAGTGATCTTAAAATATTTTTAACCACTCGTGCATCAAGATTGTGATCACCAAGATTGAAACTAGTGTTGAAAATATCAAACAAACGTGCATAAAAGTTAGTAAAACACTAAGTTTAAAGTGTGGTAATTATTTCAAATTGAGTAGTTAAATTTTGAATTCTAGTATCTTTGACCACATTTGTGCCTTCGTTGGGAAGTTCTAAAATGTCTCACACTTCTTTTGACGTGGTGCACATCATAATATGTCAGAACTCCTGAGGAGTGAAGACACCATAAATTTCACTCATCCCATATGAATTAAAAGTACTCAATTTAAATTCGTCCTCAGTCCAATCTGTAGCGGGTTTTAAAGTAGTTATATTATTTACAGTGACAGTAGGAGGAGTCCAACCTCTTTCACAAACAAACCAAACGCGCACCTTAAAGGCCTTTAATTGTGATTTCATACTTGGTTTACAGTAGGCTTACTTAGACTCGTAAAAAATAGGCATCCGATTATATAAGTGCTCCATTGAAAAAATTGCGATTTTTCACAAAACAGATTTTTCAAAAAAAATCAATATCACAATTTTTGCGAAAATAGGAATACAAAATATATTAGTGTAACTCGCTTTGATACCAATTTGAGAAAGTATGTGTGATACTTGATTAAACCGAATTTGAAAATTTTCAAGTTAACCTTATTTAATTGGTGTCAATTTTTATGATCCAATTTAATTCAGCCATAAAACATGCATCTACGTGTAGATAAATCAAACAATCATAAATAAATTGCTGACACGGATTTTAGGAAAAAGTCTTTTTCGGGGAAAACCTTTTATTTCACAAATAATAATCACAATGATTACAAATGAAATCTCCAATGGATTAATGGCAGTAAACCCACATGAACCGAAGTTCAGTCAGTCCAGGAACATGCATGAGTACTTCCTATTGACGTACAATCAGTTAGCTTAGTACTTCCATCAAGTGGCACCTAGATCAGTAGTAGATATCTTCTTTATAAGAGAAACTTCACAAAATTGTGTTCTTGGGTTCCAAAAGAATTCACATGAAGATTGGGATGATTTATGAATGAAAAACAAAAGGATTTAAACCATAATTGAAGAAGATAAAGGATTCTGCCGATTTGTAATGTTTGTAGAAACTGAAATTTTAGGTCTTCTTAACGAAAACGGAGTGGTTTAACACGCTTTATATAAAGACTTAAGGTGGCACGTCGTTCGAACGAAAGAGTGGTGTTGCTTGAACGAAGCATGCTATTGCTCGAACGACTGGCTTATCTCGCTCGAATGAGCTACTTAAAAAAATAATTTTTTATTTCGTAAAAAAAACTCCGCCTCAACACTTAGAAAAAATTCTTTGATGAAAAACTCCACTTCTACACTTAGAATTTTTTTTAGAAAAATTATCGCAACACTCTGAGTGAAACGTTAAGGTATAAAAACATAACATTACCAAAATTAATCTTGTGGATGCTTGAATGTTGAAGAACTTTGATATTCGGATCCATCTTGATGCATGATAAAACTTCAATAAGTCTTTAAAGGTTGTAGCGGTATATGACATACTCAAATGTAAATAGGACTTATAATCATCATGTCTTTACAACTAGTACTCTCACGGATGTTTAGAATATCCTATAGTTGAATAAGTATTTGATCTATTTAGGTGCTTTAGATTCCAATGGGTGTAAAATTGTACTCGAGGGCGAAATGATAAAGGTTATCCATAGTGCCTTGGTGGCAATGAGAGGAAAGAAATAAGGAAACCTCTACTTTCTTCAAGGGAGCACAGTAGCATGTCCTGCCTCAATTATTGATGAAAAATAAGAGGCAAAGCCAGATTCCACTAGGCTTTAGCATATGCATTTGGGACCTTCTAGGGAGAAGGCCATGATAGTGTTGTGTAAAAAAGAGTTGCTAAAGGGTGCGAAGAGTTGCAAGTTGGACTTTTGTGAGCATTGTGTTCTTGGGAAACAAACGCGGTTTAAGTTTGGAACAACTATTCATTGCACATAGGGCATACTTTATTTCGTTCATAGATGTCTGGGGTCTTTTGAAAACACCATATTTGGGAGGTAGTCATTATTTTGCGACATTTATTGATGACTGCTCTCTCTAGACTTGGGTCTACACCATGAAACACAAAGTTCAGATCTTTAGGGTGTTTTTCAGATGGAAGAAGATGGTGGAGAATCAGACCGGTAAGAAGACCAAGTTTCTTAGGTAAGATAATGGCTAGGAGTACCGATATGATCCTTACTTGAAGTATTGTGAGGAAAAGGGTATTGTTTGGAACTTTATGGTCCAAAAAACACCACAATAAAATGGAGTAGGATGAGCCGAACGTTACTTGAAATTGTGAGTTGTATGTTGTCCAGTATGGGCTTGCCAAAAAGGTTTTGGGATGAGGTTTCATCCTATGCTTGCTTCATTGCCAATCATTTTCCATCTACCGTAATAGGCTTTAATATCCCTATTGAGGGTTGGTGGGGTTCACATCCTACTTATGAGACGATGCATGTTTTTAGATGCTCGACTTATTTTCATGTTAATGAGGGTAAAATTGTTCCGAGAGGTTAAAAAATATTTTGTTCATGTGTTAAAGTAGTGGGGTCAAGGGATACAAGTTATGGTGCTCGGAAGAAAATAAGATAATGGTGAGTAGGTATGTGATATTTATTAGGTATCTATGCTCAAGATGCTAGAGATAGCGAAAGATGATTCTTCGATAGAGAATGAGAAAGAAAGAGCAGAATACTCTGATTAGCTCTTTGAGTGAAGATGTGGAGGTTCCAAAAGAGGGATATAGTCAACAATGGGAAGAACAACCATCTTTGGCTAGCGAAAGAGAACCTAGTGTTCAAAAGCCCATAAGGAGATATGAATTCAATGATGACACAATTGCTTATGCATTATTAGTTTATGGTGATGAGATAACTATGAATCGTTAGGCGATAAGTGATATTCATTATAATGAGTGGAAGGTTTCCACGGGTGATGATATTAATTTCACAAGGACCAACTTTGGGAGCTTGTGATGTTTCCTAAGAGGAAGAAGTCTATTAGGAGCAAATGGGTGTATCTTAAGAAAGGTTGGGCTACAGATTACGACATTCATTACTAGGAAATATTTGTAGCTAAGGGTTTGCACAAAGTGAAGGTGTTTGTTACAATGAAGTGTTCTCTCCAGTGGTGAGACACACTGCCGTTCGGGGGCTATTAGCTATGAAGGTGCATTTTGACTTAGAGATTGAACAACTCAACGTCAAAATGGAATTTTTTGAATGGGGAACTAGAGGATGATATTTATATATATAAACCAGAGGGATTTAAGGTTGTTGGCAAGGAAGATCATGTGAGAAAATTGTGAAAGTCTTTGTATTAGTTGAAGCAATCACCTCGATAGTGGTACAAGTTATTTAACACTTTTATGTTCGGATGAAAATTCACACGTAGTGGTTTTGATCATTATGTCTATTTCAAGTGGCTCAAGGAAGGTACTTTCATCTATTTACTCTTGTATGTTGATGACATACTCATTGCTTATCCAAACATGGTAGAAATGAACAAGATGAAGCCTCAAATGAGCTAAGAGTTTGAGATGAATGCTTCGGGTAAAGTAAAGAAGATTCTCAACATTTAGATCAATATAAAGAAGAAGGGAAGGTTAAGCTTTACATAAAGGCAATCCCTATAGACGGTTATAGCATGGTTCGAGATACGGGATATAAAGCGCATGAATACTCTATTGGCTACACACTTTAGACTCTTGGCTATGATGGATTCGAGGATCAAGGATGAGGAGGAATTTATGGATTAAGTTCAATATGATAATGTAGTGGGTAGCTTGATGTATGTCGTGGTTTGTATTCGGTCGGATATAACTTAGGTGGTGACCGTTGTGAGTAGGTGCATCGAATATTCGGGCAATAGGTGGAGATCATTATAGATACCATAAAATTCAAACCATGGTATCTACATGGATCACTTAGTGTGGGACTTGTATACCAACAGGTGGAGAATTCATATGTGTGTGGGTATATAGATTCGAACTCTGCAGGTGATTTGGACAAGCGTCGATGTTTTTACATTATCTAATGGTCTGGTGAGTTACAGGTCCATGTTGAAGGCGATAGTTGTTTTTTCTACTAAAGCGGAAGAGTATATGGAAACAATAAAAGTCGTGAAGGAGGCCCTATGGCTTCAAGGTCTTGTTTGTGATTTCAGGATTACACAAGATTATGTGGAGGCGAATTGTGATAGCCAAAGTTCTATCAACTTGGCTGAGAAATATGTTCATCATGGGAGGACCAATCATATCAATGTATGATTTATTTCATATGGGACGTTATCGATGGGGGTGTTATTATTTTGAAGAAAATTGGCATCAAAGATAATTAGGTCGACATGTTGACGAAGGTGGTACCTGTGGTCAAGTTTGAGCATTGTTTAAATTTGATAAATATTCTACATTATTGAGACCCTTAGGGGTTGTGTGATGGTGGTGCTCCTAGATGATTGAGTTGATGTATGGGTTGCATTTTTTTGTTTGCGAAGGTAAAGATTTGTGGAGTTTTGGCTCAAAACCTGCTACCTAGAAATTATCCGCGTGACCTTATTTCGCTATAGCGATGGTGGTGACAGGATTGTTTAGCATTTTGGCATAACTTTGATGTGGAGCTTGTGACAAACTTAGTCAAGTTTTCTATAGAGAAAGGGCGTCAGAAAAGTGCGGGAAAGGGGTTTGAAGTGAGGTTTTGTTTGGGTATTTCTCTCATGTTTTCTCCATTGAATAAATAGATAATTTTAGGATTTTTAACCCTCAGTTTTAGATCAGCCATTCATGAGTACTAATTTCTCTTTGATCTTGTATAAACACTGTGAGGATTTGTGAGCCTATGTGTATTGTTACCCTTGTTGATAAAAAAAAATGAAGCCATCACCCATGGATGTAGATATATTGACGAATCACTTATCTGGAGCTTATTGGTATTTGTTTTCTTTTACTTTCTCATTATTTTTCATTTAGTATGTGTTATCTTGTTATGTCTTTGGGTTGTTCCCATTTTGGATTTTTGGCGTCTATGAATCACGCATTCGAGTGAGTATCCGCACAAGACTAATTTCATATATATGGTGAGAGTAGAGTATTACAAGAGAAGGAAAGGGTGATGAATCTTCACACTCAGGGACTTTACAAATTATTTATGATTCTACATGGGATATAAAATCACCATAAGAAACAAATACTATTTCGGGGATTAAATGCAAGATTAAATAATATTACCTCTTCAAAAAATAATTAACAAAAGTTTCCAATCAAATTAAAGAAAGATAATTTAAAATCATGTTAAAGAAAAGAAAAATGAGACTTGGAGTTGGATATTTAAGAGTATGTGGTTACTGGGTCCCTCTCATAAAATAAGTTGGTTAATATATATTACAAGACAAAAAATTTAGCTTAGAAAATTTAAGTCATAAAGAAAAATGTAATTGTAAGTTAATAATGAGAAGCATCGGAAAGAAGCACTGACAAATTTTATTTTCTGAAAAAATGAAAAATGAAATAAGAAAAAGGATATGGAAGACATACCATTAAGATAGATATAGACAATATTGCTAAATAGAAAATTGATGTTCATTCCCGTATGGTCTAAATATTTCCCTTTTGGCCATGGATTGAACTTGGGTGACACGTGTTTCTGTAATTATAATTAATTAGAGAAAATGATAAAGTTTTTAAGAAAAGAGAAAAAAATTCTAGGAGAACACATAATTAGCTTTTGAAATTGCATTTAGATGTAATATTTTTCAATAACTATGTAAAGACTTCCTTATTTCCGCTGTCATGCGAAAGTGATCTCAATCGCAAACACACACATTACAAAATAAAAGAGATGTTAAAGAGATCACCAACCTACATCTAAGAGTCCTTGGCTAGAAATAAATGAATAAATAACAAAAACAAAAACAGAAACAAAAAAGTTAATGATAATTATGAATCCTAACTACTAGCTAATTACTAAAATCACCCCAAAATCTCTCTCCATGTGTCATTACCTACCTGTTTTAATAATCCCAAAGGGGGATGTCCTACTAATTATAACTCTTTAATTTAGGTGATTACTTCACTTTTACCTTCCATAATTTTTTGGGAACTTTAGAAATATAGAAATAGAAACAATTTTGATAACACTCAACCATCTCACCCGTTCATCATAAAACTAATAATTTCTTTCACCACTTATATCCTAAATATTCAACATCATCTCAAACTTAAAACATGCAATTGTAACACCCCGCCTAATTAAATACCGGGTGGCCAGTCCCATACCAAATTAAAACAGAATATACAGTTGGCTCATTCTTAGCATCACTGTCGAAAACATTTACAACTCACCCAATACCCAATTAAGCTGGTGTTAAAAACTTTCCAAATTTAAATTTCAACAAAACCATTTTCAGTTTAAGAATAACACAACACATTTTATTCTACAAAACTGGTAACACAATAAATAACACAAAAGAATTTAAATGCAATTGGAATAAACATTCCCAAATAATATTAATCCATTACATTAATCCCAACAATAACAACTGTATTAAAAAAGACCCGAATACAATAGTATTTAACCCCGATAGAAAATGATAACTGAATCTTTTGGGCGACATGCCCTAACTAAGAATACTGTGAACCAAATGAAGATAGGCGTCTAAGCAAAACTCCATAAATCCATAGCCTGTCATAATCCGCTAAGGTTGGCGTCTCTGTTGCTGGACACCTGATATAGAAGATACAATAGAAGAGAAAATATGCAAGGAAACGGGTCAGAGCCTGAATGTGTAGATGATTTTTAAAACAGCAAGTATTTAACAAGTGCAATAAAGCATTTATTATGTACATGTTAGATCCAACTCTCACTTGCTATTCTCACCTCTCAACTAGAGTGTACACTTAATGTTTCCTATTAACCTCCTAGTTAATGATTCCTCAATACTAGTCTCCATATTATAATTCCATTCCCATATCATAATCCCCGTATGTCCCATACCATACGTCTCATTATTATTCATTTACATTTCTCCTCTATATGATTAGTTTCTCATTAACATGAATCATTACTCATTAATATGAATCGTTTCTCATTAACATGAATCATTACTCATTAATATGAATCGTTTCTCATTAACATGAGTTAAGCTTTTCAATTCTATAAGCATAAACATTCATTAACTTAATTCCATTATCTTTCTCTATTCACCGGTATCTACAATTATCACTTTAGATAGATTTAACCACAATATATATCCATTCAAGCATTTAATCCATTATATATATATTCATATATAATACGGCATCCCGAGTCACAGCTGCGGTGCAATGCATTACTCTGCTATCATGTCCCATCATCGCAGGTCGCCGAATAGGGGACTACAGGTTCGGTAAGATTCCACGAACCACAAACAACAACAAACAAATTGGAGGCGAACATAGTTCTCGTATCCATGGGTCACGCACATACCTATATACCCACAGTCAGGAGACTTATCAACTCCCCGATAAGTCTTTCATAGACCTATGTTCTCGAGCGACAAATCAAAGATCCCATGGATTCATCAGGATATGACTTCCCTCACGCGCAAACCTCCCACCGATAGCAAGTAAGCTAGGTATGTCATACACATAAATCATCAATCAATCAAATAGGTATTATCATACCTATAATATAGTATCAATAAGGTAATTATCACTACCCTAAGATATTTCCCATACGTAGCATTATATCTCTTTTAAATTCCATGTATTAAAATATCATATCTTTACTTCATAATTTAATTATCCTCGCATCCTATAACATCTCTCCACTCCCGACATCATTAAGGTTCATGCGCGGAGCGTCTCGCAAAGCGAAATCCAAACAAGGAACCCCTCCAATACATTACTACTTAACTTTGTCAATCGAGGAGGTCCGACAACTTCAACTATGCGATCGGGATAACCTCATACCCTCTTTCAACCAAATGTGTTTTAAACTCCCATCTCTATCCAGGAGACACACCACTACGCTCTTGTATTACAATCCGTCCTTACGAAATCACTATTGAGCTTAAACTCAGTCCTCGATGTTCAAATTGTAACCCTAAGGCTACCCTCACTTAAAACACGTGATTCAAATAGGTTTTTCCTCAACATATATTCAGTAAGAAGTCACTAATATCCTACTGGTCCATAACATCATTTCTCCCGAATTACTACGAGTTTAGTTCTCCTTTTAATTAAGGTTAAAATCGATAGTTTCAAATCTCTTATAAACACATCTTCTTTCACTTTGGATTAAACCCTCTTGTAAACTTAAGGATACCCAAGTGTTATATTCAATCACCCCTACTGGTCCTATCTTTAATCCTCAAACATCTCCATTTATAATTTAACAAATGAATCTAGCAACCGAAATTCCATTCGTTATAATTTTCATCATTTTAATCACTTGAATCCAAATCAAATTAATTCAAATCTTATCAAGGGTTTACTAATATTTTCTATGTCCCATAATATCCAAATAATAATCACCAAAGATCCATAAATGTTTTGGGATTATAATCAATATTTAAAAGAAACAACTTTACATATTCTGGGGAGGTCGATCGATCGAAGGCAGGGGTCGATCGATCGATCCCTCAGGTCACAGCCTGGTATTCTGCATTTTCTGCAACTACGGGTTTAGCAACTTATGATCATTTAAACCTTCATCTAAACATCCCAAATGACCTATAATCTTTACTACATGATATATCAACATATATGAACGATTTCCAATACTCTAAACATCCTAGAATCATCAAGGGATTGGATTAAAAAGCATGTTTATCTCCTTATTTCAAGAAAATTATCACATATCAGCTTCAAGAACACATCAATGGTTTTCATAATTTCTTCAACAGTTTCATGACTATTTCGTGGATTATTATCACCCTAAAACATGAGCTTAATTCCTATATCGTTTCAGTTTCCAGAAATCCATTTAATACTCCAATATTTCTTCCAAACATAAATAATTTTCTCTTTTCATACTATTCTAACATGGAAAATATACAAAGTTAAATTGCCATTATCAAACACTTGCCTTTACTGAAGGTCTGATCCTTTGGTGTAGTATATCTCAGTTGGTTGTCCCTTCTTCGGTCAAACTCCGGTGGTGGTTGGTGGTGGTGAACCTTGGTTCTTGTTCTTCTCCTTCCCAAGTAGGCTTTTCCCTTCCCAAGCACTCTTTCACTCTCTCTAGGAAGATGACTTCTTTATTTTGTGTAGAGGAGATGAATGGCCCACATACACTTAATCTACCAATACTTATAATAGGCCAAAATCCGAAATCACTATTCATCCTCCCTAGAAAAATGGCCAAAATGCCATTTCGGGTTGTCTATTCATTTCCAAATGACCCGAGACTCAAAATTAACATCCATTTAGACTTTTCTGACTATTTCGAACCTTCTGGACGCAACGACACAGTCGAAATGACTATAAGGTCGATAGAAAATAAATTTCCTTTTTAATTTAATAAACTAGTCCCGACACGTCCCATACCGCGTCTGACTAAAAATATAAATTACCGAATTTATATCATACAGTCATATCAATGACATCACATTCATATATTACCTAAATATCTTTAAGTAATATTCAGAATCATCCATTTTAATATCCACAATTCGGATAAAACCCAAATGAATTAATTAATAATAAAATTAATCCATTAATTTAAAATATAACCCATTTTAAAAGTCATTTAAAATTACGGGGTATTACAGCAATGACCAAGATGAATTATGATGGAAAATGTGCGTAGTTTAACCACTGATAATAAATGGTATATTCTTCTTAAATGGATTCTTCCTCCTTGGGATTGGATCAAGATAAACTGTGATGGAAAATTTATAGGTAATCCTGGTCCAGCTGGTGGAGGAGGAATGATGGAAAATCAGACTGCCTCCATCCCAAATTGATAGTCACTATTAAAAAATGCTGACTTTTAAGGACATTCAATCAATGACCAATATTGAGAGTAACTCACTATCATGTGATTTGGTTCATTAATTACTTCAAAAAAGAGAAAGTGGACTATTAATTTGAGATGACTCAAAAAGGAAAGCACGACTATTAATTTAGGACAAATGTAGTAATGTGGAAATCCCTGCATCTTTTTTTTCTTCTATGGTGATCAATACCATATCGTTGCTTATATAAGGGCCATATTTTATGGCCTGAGTTTTGCAAGAGATATTATTGTTGACTTAGACTCCCTCATAGTTATGAATGTGTTAAATGGTCATGTTTTTATCCCATGGTGTTTCCATTATTATTACAGTACCTGCTTAAATTTGTTATCAAATATCTAATTCAAATTGATGCATTATTATGTCGGGGCAAATCGAGTACTTGATTCCCTTGCTTCTATAGCCACTACTTATAAAGCCTATCTAGATAGACTAGATCCTCTATAGATTTCAAATGTTGATAAAGGTAATGAAAGTATTGATTATTAGGGAATGAAATAAAGTTTAAGTGGAGCTTCTGCTGCTCAGATTCATGTTTTTTTAAGTTTCTTTAGATTTGTAAGTGGATTACATAATCAATCCTGGAACATAGTTTTGGTTGTTTTCAAAATTTAAGATGGTAGGGGATGTCCTACTATCTCTAATTTTTCAATCCACCTTAGAGAGGCTATTTCTCCATTATATTCATTAATAAAATCCTAGAAGTTGTTGCCCCTCTTTCCCTATAGATTAAAAAATCAAAAGAACACCTACTAAATCAAGTCATTCAATTAATCACTTTCTCCTTCAATATTTCCTCTTAAAAAATGATGATGTATTCACAAATAAAGAAATGGTTTTTTTTCCTACCATGGGGGAAGGTAGAATCAAACTAATGGTGGGAGGCTACTAGATGGATGGGTTCAGTCTTTTCAGCTTAACCAGAGATGAAGGAAATATAATAAAAATCTATTAAGCATGGACACGAAAACGGGTGTCATGTCCGACACAACATGGACACGTAGACCCAACAAACCTAAAAAATCTAGGATACGATAAGACAAGAAACTTTGACATATAAATATATATTATTATATATATTTACACACACTTTAATGTACTTTTCATTTCATAAATAAAAAATAATTATGAAACTAATTTATTAAAATTAATATGGTATAGTATTTCATAATGACAATTAATTCGTAAGTAATAAAATTGCATTTAAATTAAGTGAGATAATAACTTAATTCTTTTAACTTGTATTGTTATTAATCATACACCCTTACACGATTTAATTTTACAACATGACACCAGAATTTCTTAGTGTTCTTTAATTTTTCCACCCCATCGTGTCCACGAAATGTCCACGTCGTGTTTGTGAGGTGTCCGCCTTTTTTAAATACCAAACAAGTCTGACAAGCTATACAGAGTGTCCGTGGAGTGTCCTATGAGTTTTAGAGTGTCCGACACGAGTACGTCACCATTAAAAAAGTGGCCACACTTTTTACATAAAAATACTGATGGATCAGAAACATAAAACTATAGATACCTTTCCATACATGGAAAATAATCACATGATATGCTTGCAAAAGAAAGCTACCCTTTACCATTTTAAATAAAGATATTGAAATTGTCTAGAAGCTCACTCTTGTAAAAGGGGAAAAATGATTGAATCACATGGATTTCCTGCTCCTGATTTTAGGTCCAAATATTCCATTTGGCAAAGGATTGCGATGGAAATAGGCCCATTTTAGGGATATTTGTCATTTTTATTTTATTTTGCATTCTCTTTTATTTTGTTATTGTATTTTTCTTTCTTTTTCTTTATTATTTATAGGTAAGGAGTAGTAATGACATTTTTGTAATTAGGGCCTTAACTTGGAGCCTCAGTTACTCCTACCCTTTTAATACCCCATGTAGTCTTCACTTGAGGACGGTCTGCATTTTGAATATAAAAAATCTTTTGATTCTATAACTAAAAGTTAGGGTTTGATTTATTTCTTTTGTCCATTAACTTGTAATTTACGTCAAATTGATATCAGAGTGAGGTGTCGCTCATCAATTGGTGTATTGGTGTGTAATTATGAAAATCGTACACTACATTGATGGTTCTAAGAAGATCCAAGCAACAACAAGATGAAATTAATCAAGAATTAAGAGGAGACAATCAAGATATCAACAAAAGGTTCATCTTTCTCTTCCAACTCTATGGGGATCCCACCCCCGCCACCGCCCAAACCCTAATTCCCATCCCACTGCTGCCACTGACACCTCCGAACAGTGACAGGGCGACAGTTCCCCTCCAAAAAGATCCCCCTATCCCATTTGAACCACCTCCACCTCCCCTACCCAATTCCGGACACACAAACTACCCTTTTCTACACCCACTGACAAAAAACCTTCCCCAACCATAGTTGTCGCGACTGCCCAAAAAGGACAACCCCAACCTGATTTTTCGACCCATTTTAGCACCAAATGAAACCCTAAATTTTCCCCACCCAACTTTCGCTCCAAACCCTCAACCCGTGGGCTCCCACCTAAACAATTTTTCATACCTTACACATAAAAACATTATGTTTCCGCCACGATTACACATAAAAATATTATATTTCCGCCACCTAAACATTATGTTTCCGCCACGATTATTTTTCAAAATTATCGGCAGCTATTTCAAGATTGGTCGCTTCACCCAATAATTGTTCCTCCCTCATTCATCCAATCGGTTCAAATCAACGATAAAAACTCCCCTGCCAGGACGGTTTATTGCAAGAAATACCGAAACAATGAAATGGGGTCGTGTGTTGCGAATTTTTTTACATTTTTGATGAGGATGGTTGGGTGACTCGCACGCACTATCGCGAGCCTAAAATATTTGATATGGGAGATTTTTTTTCCAATCATTGAGAGAGGGGATGATGATTTTGATGAGGTTGGATCGGAGGTTATCTCTCTTGGGGTGATTTGGAGATTAGAGGTGATATGTTAGGTGGTGGGTATGTAGACCCATTCCTGGTAGCTTTTTATGCACTTGGAGGAAATTTTTTGCGGCGTAGGATTAAGGATGTTCATCACGAGAATCTAGGGTTTCTATTTTCTTGGTCGTCCATGTTGGGATTGTGTTCCTGTTCTCCCTGGATTTATTGCAGCCCGGTACAACTGGCATTTCCGAGGACGAATCTTCTTTCTGGTGAGGAGCTCTTTGGTGGATGCCTTTCTTTCTTACCATTCATATCCTACGCTCGAGGATGAGCTTTTCGAAGCCAGGGATAGTGATAGAAATAGGCCTTTTTTAAGAATTATTTATCATTTTTATTTTCTTTTGTATTTTTAATATATTTTTCTTCGTTTCCCTTATTATTTAGAGGTAAAGAGTAGTAATGACATATTTTTAATTAGGGATTTAGTTTGGAACCTAAGCTACTCCTACCATTTAAATACCCCACGTAGTCTTCATTTGAGGACCCTTTCCATTTTGAATATAAGAAATTTTTTTATTCTCTCTCTAAAAGTTAGGGTTGGGTTTATTTCTTTTGGCCATTGACGTGTAGTTTATGTCAGATTGAACTTGGGTTCCACATGTTTCTGTAATCGCATTTGATTTTAGAACATATTTTATGTCTTAAAAAAGGAAATGAATAAATTATTCTAGGAGAAGATATAATGAGTTTTAGAAATTTCCATTCAATGAATTATTTTTTAAACTTCCCTATTTCTTTATATATATGTGTGTATGTTTTTGTGTGTATGAGAGAAACTAATTTAAGTGAACATCAAAATATTATAATCAATAAAATATATTCCCTAATAATGGATTTTAATAAATAATAACAATTAAAAACAATAGGTCTGTCCTTTTCTTCACACACGAATATAGGAAAATTGATTTTAATACGCTAAATTTTTACTTCTTTTTAACTTTTACTTGACTAGTCCTCTTTCAAAAATCGTGAATTATATGGCTAACTTTTAGATTCCGAAGCGTAGGACATTAACAAACTTCTGAATTTCAAGATTTTTTAACATGAAATTTAAAGCAGTATGCAAGACCCAAACAATCTTGAATTGTCTAGTCTAGAATTTTCTAGATTTCATTAAATAAAAAACAATACACTTAGGTTGCGTTTATTTTTTCATTGAATTTGAAATTTGAAGTGTTCTAAAGTTTGCAATTTGAATTAAAAAAATGTGTTTATTTTTATGTCTGAATGACAATCAGAATGAATGCCTTTAGATTGCCTTTAGATTGATTCAGACTTTATAGGTACATCTATCTCTTAATCATTCAAAGGAAAAAATAGTTGCTAACCTCTTAATAATTTAAAAAATAAACATTATTTGGTACCTCTAAAGTCCGAATGACTGAAATTCATACTTCAGAGGAAAAAAAAACGCCTTAGAGTTAAAGGGAAATTAAGTATTTGCCCAACAAACCTGAGAACCTGAGACTAAGTTTTTTTTAGTTGATTAAGTGTTCCATTTGACCTTGGTCCGGTCCAACCAGCGAAGCACGTAACTTGGTTATAATCTATACCCATATTGTGAGGTAGCTATAGCATAAAAATTGCAGTCAACTTTAGTTAGGAAGTGATTCATCTCCAGGTTGTGTATATCTATTGCATCCACTTCATAACTATTTATATTAATAATTTAGTTAATCTTCAAACCCAAAAATCAATCCACAGTGTGATTCTTGGTGAGGCATATAACCAACATCCTTCATCTTTATAACTAATTCTCCCAACATTTCATAAATCTCATCAGACCGAAGTTGTTTTCTATCTTTAGGGAAACAATTCAAATAACTAGAAACATCAATCCAACTACAAGCAACTTCCTTTGCATAACCCTTCTTCCATATCCCTTCTCTCAACCTATGAAGATCCTCCCAATTTTCTCACTCCGTAGACAATTTTGACAACAAAACGTGATAACCAGTGATATTAATTACCCATCCATTTCAACCAAATTTCTTACAACAAATTTTCCCAATTCAAAATCCCCATGAATGCTATAAGCCCCAACAAATGACCCCATATTCCAGTTAATTACCCTCTTCACCCAAATCTTTTAAAAATTCATAGGCTTCAAAATCTCTACCTAACATGTCTGATACAAAACATTAATGCTTGGGTTATGGCCGAAATCTATATTTTCTCTGAAGCCCCTCATCAACTAAACCAATGTAACTACAGTTCGACAAAACTGTTGGAAAATTGGAACTTAAATGGGTATTTAAAGCTGTCCAGATTTTTCTGGACAGATTTTTGAGCAACTTTGAGCTCAAATTTAGGTGGGACCCACAGTACGAAAATTGTGGGACCATATACGAACGCGTTCACCTCCGCAAGTAGATTAACGTAGTACATTCATATGTCCAATTTCAATAAGTTATGAATGATAATTATGTCCCCAAAGTGACTCACAAAGCAATGAAAGTTAATGAATTGGGTGTGTTTTAACTCTTGTCCCACATTGGAAGAGTAGTGGAATTTTGATGAGTTAATAACACCCCAATTATGGACTAAGTCTTGGATGCCTTGGGGGTATCCCAACTCTTTGAAGGGGAGATGACCTAAGCTATGCTCGGGTTGACTTTCGGTCAAAAGTCCACACGCGCGCGCGCGCGCGTCCGTCCGTCCAGCTCGGTTCGGTTCGGTTCGTTTCAGGCTGTTAACCAAATTAACTGCTTTGACAGTTAATTTCGGTTTCGACTGTTCTCAACAGTCAAGACATTTACTATAAATAAAATGTTTCCCCCTCAGTTTTTAACTACTGAAAAAATAAACCCTCCAAAATTCTGAAAATGCTACTGCATTCTTTCTTCTGCCCAGAAAATTCTTTTCTTCATTTCTGCATTGCATGTTCTTGGTTGTGTTGAGTACAAAACACAGAAATTGTGTTCGCTGGGATTAGTCATTGCTGTGCTGCTTGATTAAATCCGAAAATCCGTTCTATCTTGGGAGGAAATTATTCATTAAACTCAAGCACGTTGGAGGAATAATTTTGTCTTAAGGAGACTGTTCAACAGGGCTCGGATTTCTTTCTAATTATTATTATTTCTGCAAATTCTAGTAAGTATTTCATTTCTATAATTCTGTTTCAATTCTGTCATCGTTCATAATTCCGTACAATTGTTATTTATAAATAGTAGACATAACAATCTTAAGACAAAATTATTAGTTCTACTGTTTTTAGTGTACAAAATTTTCTTTTATTACAGAAATTTATTTGTTGGAAATAAATCTGTTTTGACAGAATAAAATGAATTAATTTACTGCTTTATTGTAGAAATTAGTAAAACAGTTTTGATATAGAAATTAGTTTCTATACTGTTTTTATATTCTGTTTTAGAAAATAAAATTTTATTTGTGTACTCTTGTTAAAATCTGTTTATCTAAATTTTAATCTTAAATTTTTTTTTAATCTCAAATTTTAATTCTGTTTTGTACGGAATTCTTTTTATTATTAAAAATTAGTGTGACACAGATTTTAAAAATTTAATTCTGTTTTGTACGGAATTCTTTTTATTATTAAAAATTAGTGTGACACAGATTTTAAAATTTAATTCTGTTTTGTACGGAATTCTGTTTATATTATACTTTTATTCTGAATTATTATTTGAATTCTTTTGGAATTCATATATTGTGAATTATATTTGGAGGAAATTGGTGCACAGAATTTTGTATTCTGTTTTGATTAATTCATTATATATGAATTTTATCATTGATAAAAATTCTGTTTTTGTAACAGAAATGGAATCACAAAGTACGAACACTACTCCTACGAAACTGATTGTCACCAACACAAATGTGACTGCACCCGTATCTATGCCACACGGGGAGAAACCAGAAAAGTTCATTGGGGCTGACTTCAAACGTTGGTAAGGACAAATGTACTTCTATCTCACTACCTGCCAACTGGGCAGGTTTGTATATGAAGATTGCCCCTTTATTCAAGAGGGAGATGACGCTGAAAAGGTTACTGCTGTCGATGCTTGGAAGAACTCGGACTACCTTTACCGAAATTATATTTTGGCATACTTGGACAAGACTTTGTACCATGTCTATTACACTATCAAAACTTCCAAGGAATATGGAATTCTTTGGAAAAGAAGTATAAAACTAAAGATGCTGGGATGAAGAAATTTATCGTTGGGCGTTTTCTGGACTTCAAAATGGTTGATTCTAAATCTGTAATCTCGCAAGTGGAAGAACTCCAAGTGATTCTCCACGACATTAATGATGAAGGAATGTCAATTAGTGAAACTTTCCAAGTTGATGCAATTGTTGAAAAGTTGCCACCTTCTTGGACTTTGTTCAAAAATTATCTCAAGCACAAGCGTAAGGAGATGAATGTGGAGGAGTTGGTGGTCCGGCTAAAAATCGAAGAAGACAACCGTGAGTCTCAAAAGAAAAGTGGGAAGAATTCGATGGAAACAAAGGTCCATGTCGTTCAAGGTCCTAAAAAGAACAAACGAAAATATGATGGGGAAGGCACTTCCAAACATAACAAGAAAAAGTTCAAAGGCAAATGCTACAACTGTGGTAAACCTGGACACCGCTCAAGCGAGTGTCGTAAGACGAAGAAGCAAAATAAAAATAATCCTCAATCTAATGTAACTGAGGGTGTGAATATCGTCAATGATTTGGCGGATATGAATCTTTCTGTCGTTGTCTCTGAATGTAACTTGGCTATAAATACCAAGGAACGGTGGGTGGACACTGGAGCCACACGACACATTTGTGCAAACAAATGGATGTTCTCCACCTATAAGCCTTTGGAAAATGAGGAGAACCTTTTTATGGGAAATTCTTCCACTTCTAAGGTGGTGGGACAAGGAAAGATTAATTTGAAAATGACTTCTGAAAAGGAACTTACTCTCAACAATGTTCTTCACGTGCCTGATATCCGAAAGAATCTGATTTCAGGATCTCTCCTTACTAAGAATGGTTTCAAGCTTGTGTTTGTGTCGGATCGCTTTGTGTTGTCTAAAAATGACATGTATGTAGGAAATGGCTACCTAAATGAGGGGCTCTTTAAACTCAATGTTCTTACTGTAACCCCAAAAACATCTGTTTCAATGAATGAAGTTGCTAGTTCTTCTTACTTGATTGATTCATCTAATATTTGGCATGCTAGATTGGGACATGTTAATTTTGATACATTGCATAGATTAATTAACTTGGAATTTTTGCCAAAATTCAATATTGATAAAAATCATAAATGTGAAATTTGTATGGAATCTAAATTAGCTAGATTACCTTTCCATTTCTATTGAAAGGATAACTGAACCTTTAGATTTAATTCACACCGATATTTGTGATTTAAAATTTGTTCAAACTAGAGGTGGGAAAAAGTATTTTATTACTTTTATTGACGATTGCACAAAATATTGCTATGTATATTTGTTACATAGTAAAGATGAGGCTATTAATGCATTTAAACAATATAAGAATGAAGTTGAGAATCAATTAAGCAAAACGATAAAGGCTATTAGAAGTGATAGAGGAGGTGAATATGAATATCCATTTGAGGAATTTTGTTCTGAAAATGGGATTATTTATCAAACAACCGCTCCTTATTCTCCTCAATCGAATGGTGTTGCTGAACGCAAAAACCGTACTTTGAAAGAAATGATGAACTCAATGTTATTAAGTTCAGGAGCTCCACAAAATTTGTGGGGGGAAGCCTTACTTTCTGCTAATTACATTCTCAATAAAGTACCTCACAAAAAGACTCACAAGACACCTTATGAATTATGGAAAGGTCGAAGACCTTCCTATAAATATTTATGAGTGTGGGGGTGCTTAGCTAAAGTGATGGTTCCTAAACCTAAAAAGGTAAGAATAGGGCCAAAAACCGTGGATTGTGTATTCATCGGTTATGCTACTAATAGCAGTGCATATCGATTTCTAGTTTGTAAATCTGAGATTTCGGACATTCATGTAAATACGGTTATTGAATCGAGGGATGCTTCATTTTTTGAAAATGAATTCCCGTATAACATGACCTGAGAATCTGGTCCTCCTAAAAGGACAAATCAAGCTACTACAAGTGGTACTCATCAACCTATTGAATCAATAAAGGATGAACCAAGACGTAGTAAAAGAGCAAAAACCTCGACTTCTTTTGGTCCGGATTTTCTAACATATTTGTTAGAAAATGAACCTCAATCGTATAAAGAAGCTATATCCTTACCCGATGCTTCCAATTGGAAAGAAGCAATTAATAGTGAAATTGAATCCATATTACAAAATCATACATGGAAACTAGTAGATCTTCCACCAGGTTCAAAACCGTTAGGTTATAAATGGATCTTCAAAAAGAAATTGAAGGCCGATGGATCAATTGATAAATATAAAGCTAGACTTGTAGCTAAAGGCTATAGGCAAAAGGAAGGGTTGGATTACTTCGACACATATTCACCGGTAACAAGAATAACGTCCATTCGGATGTTAATAGCAATAGCTGTTATTAATGGACTTGAAATACATCAAATGGATGTAAAAACTGCATTCTTAAATGATGAACTAGATGAGGAAATTTAATTGGAGCAACCTGAAGGGTTCAAAGCTCCCGGACAAGAAGGAAAAGTATGCAAGCTTGCTAAATCACTATATGGATTAAAACAAGCACCTAAACAATGGCATGAAAAATTTGATAATGCAATGTTATCAAATGGTTTCAAAATCAATGAATGCGATAAATGTGTTTACTTTAAATACATTCAAAATGGATATGTCATTGTATGCCTATATGTTGATGATATGCTTATCATGGGTAGTAACTTGGAAATTGTCAAAACTACAAAACAAATGTTGAGTAGTAGATTTGACATGAAAGATATGGGAATCGCCAATGTTATATTAGGAATTAAAATTTCTAGAACATCGGATGGACTTATATTATCTCAATCTCATTACTTTGAGAAAGTACTTGAAAAATTCAAGAAGTATAATATTAGTCCTACCAAGACACATGTAGATGTAAATTTACATCTAGCAAGAAATAATGGTGAAAGCATATCTCAACTAGAATATTCTCGTATTATTGGCAGTTTAATGTATATCATGAACTGTACGCGACCGGACATAGCATACTCAATAAGTAAGCTAAGTCGATTTACGATTAATCCAGGAAGAGATCATTGGAAAGCAATATTGAGAGTTTTGGGTTATTTAAAATATACTCAAAACTATGGATTGCATTACTCAAAATATCCAGCTGTTCTTGAAGGACATTGCGATGCAAATTGGATATCTGACACAAAAGTCTCTAAGTCTACGAGTGGGTATGTGTTTACCCTCGGAGGTGCAGCCGTATCTTGGAAATCCTCAAAACAAACGTGCATTGCTAGATCGACGATGGAATCTGAATTCATTGCACTAGACAAAGCTGGAGAAGAAGCTGAATGGCTTCGAAATTTCTTAGAGGATGTTCCAAATTAGTCTAAAACTGTGCCCGCAATATGTATACATTGCGATAGCCAATCAGCGATTGGAAGGGCACAAAATCACATGTATAACGGAAAGTCACGACATATTCGTCGTCGACACAATACCGTTAGACAACTTCTCTCAAACGGAATTATCTCAATTGACTATGTAAAGTCAAAAGATAATATATCGGATCCACTAACGAAAGGTTTAAATCGAGAGCAAGTTGAAAGATCATCGAGAGGAATGGGTCTAAAGCCTATAAATAAATAAGAATCAATATAGTGGCAACCCAACTTAGCTGACTGGAGATCCCAAGATCTAGGTTCAATGGGAAAACCGAACTACGTTGTATTCAATAAGCACTGGAGGATATATCATCCTATCCATTCCAAAGATGAGACAGTGCATATCTGCCGCGAAATTAGGATAAGTTATGCTTTTAATGACATCTATATCTTAGTACGTCTAAGTGGGGTATTGCAGAATACTCTTTATGGAAGTCACCTACGTAAGTAAGAAGGGGGACACTTCTATGAGAATAATGAAAGGCATATTCTCTAAAATACTTGCGAAACCAAGTGGTGTTCACGACCAAAATGAACACAAACGTGAGAACCAACTGTGTTGAAGAATTGTTGTGTGAATACTGTTGTCTAGGTTTACAAAAACGGTTGACGGTTCAAGGACGTGAAGTCTACTGATTAACCAAGTAAATCCGATAGTATGTCACTAAGGAAAGTTCAAGGCCACTAGGCTACTTCTCCTGATGCAATAAGTCTTCAGTTTTACTCAACCTGTGTCTGCATCTGCATCAGCATCTGTTTTGTTTTATTTATAGCGATATGTCATTCATGTGGGGGATTGTTGGAAAATTGGAACTTAAATGGGTATTTAAAGCTGTCCAGATTTTTCTGGATAGATTTTTGAGCAACTTTGAGCTCAAATTTAGGTGGGACCCACACTACTAAAATTGTGGGACCATATACGAACGCGTTCACCTCCGCAAGGAGATTAACGTAATACATTCATATGTCCAATTTCAATATGTTATGAATGATAATTATGTCCCTAAAGTGACTCACAAAGCAATGAAAGTTAATGAATTGGGTGTGTTTTAACTCTTGTCCCAGATTGGAAGAGTAGTGGAATTTTGATGAGTTAATAACACCCCAAGTATGGACTAAGGCTTGGATGCCTTGGGGGTATCCCAACTCTTTGAAGGGGAGATGACCTAAGCTATGCTCGGGTTGACTTTCGGTCAAAAGTCCACACGTGCGCGTGCGCGCGTCCGTCCGTCCGGCTCGGTTCGGTTCGGGCTTGGGCTTGGGCTTATAAAAATTCTTAAATTTTTGGGCCGAATCTAATTAACTTTCTGGGCTTTAATTAATTAATTACGAAATTAATTAATCTTTAATTAACTGATAATCAGTTAATTCCAAGAGTCAGCATTTAACCAAATTAACTGCTTTGACAGTTAATTTCGGTTTTGACTGTTCCCAACAGTCAAGACATTTACTATAAATAAAATGTTTCCCCCTCAGTTTTTAACTACTGAAAAAATAAACCCTCCAAAATTTCGAAAATGCTACTGCATTATTTCCTCTGCCCAGAAAATTCTTTTCTTCATTTCTGCATTGCATGTTCTTGGTTGTGTTGAGTACAAAACACAGAAATTGTGTTCGCTGGGATTAGTCATTGCTGTGCTGCTTGATTAAATCCGAAAATTCGTTCTATCTTGGGAGGCAATTATTCATTAAACTCAAGCACGTTGGAGGAATAATTTTGTCTTAAGGAGACTGTTCAACAGGGCTCGGATTTCTTTCTAATTATTATTATTTCTGCAAATTCTAGTAAGTATTTCATTTCTATAATTCTGTTTCAATTCTGTCATCGTTCATAATTATGTACAATTGTTATTTATAAATAGTAGACATAACAATTCAGCCCCAATGAACTTTTCCGGTTTCTCCCCCTGTGGCATAGATACGGGTGCAGTCACATTTGTGTTGGTGACCATAGCCCAATATCGTATTAGAATTGATGATTAAGTGACAACAATAGGGGGGAAATTTTGTTCACCCGTTTGCCTAAAAATGATCCTCTTCAATTATCCTATTTTGCATATTTCCACTAATCATGACTTCCACGTGGCTTAATCTCTATTGTGTTTATTGTTTTTCTCAAAGAGTAATTGAGCAACTTTAATATAGACATACTAGCATGTAGGACACGCGATGCGTGGCCTAATACCAACAAATCAATCAAGACATGCATAGTTCACTCCAAATATCAGTAAGGACATAAATTGTATTTTAGGCATCTTGAAAAATCCTCTTATTTTGGTAGCGTCCTTGAGATATGATGCAATGAACCTTTGATTTAGAATGAATTTGTTTAGTTACAAATATTGTAGAGCCAATTAATAATAATGGAATTTGTCACGTGTCAGTCTCACACGATTTGGGACAATAATTTTTATTACATACTATAGATTCCAAAAATTTGTGATTAACGTAATTAAATAAATTTGGAAGTACATTTTGACAAAACAATTATATAATTATACTAAAAAAGTCATCAAATGTTACAATTGAACTTGAGAGACTTTTTAACCATTACATAAATATACTAACCCTAAAACCATCCCAATAGTATACTATTATAAATATTAATACCTTTCATATTGCAAGAGATAAACATTTTCTAAAAATTATACCGACCCAATATTAAAGAACATAAAAAATCAAACTTCATGAAACCAAGTTGTAAGCCAAATAAAGAAGCCATATATTCTAAACACATATATGATCCATACATGATACATACATGGGTCAAATCAAATGGGAGCCATACATTGTGAAACCTTATTTATCCACCTGCTAATGCAACAACATATATACAAACGATCAAAGAATCCAAATATGATTCTACCACAATAAACCCAATAACCACTTACAAAATCCCTACCCCCCTATACATGTATGTTCCAGGACATGTCTGCTCCAAAAAATGAGGCGTTTAAACAAACTAAAGAAAAAAAGAGAAAGAAAGGGGGTAAAGTATTTTTTATATATAGAAACACTTACAGTTTTCACAAATTTGAAATCTTTCAGCACCAACATAATAAAAAAACTTAGGAGAAAGAAAGGGGATAAAGTATTGCTCAAGAACCCCAAATTGAGAAGTCCAATTAGGAAAAAATAAAGAGCGAGAGATTTTTTAGCATAAATACCTAGGTGGGTTCATCCGCAAAGTAAGTTTCTTATACTCATCATGAAAACTGTCCAACAATAAGAAATTATTACTGCACTATAATTCCATCTCCATGTCTTGAGTCTAATTTCAAACGTTGGCATCAATAATTATCAAAGAGAAAAATGCAGAGAAGTTGGGTTCTTGCATTAGGTTCAAGGAGCTTGATTGTTTGATGCAAGGCATAGAAGCAAATTTTTTTAGTAGTGGGGAGGTTTAAACATATAAGCCTCTTTTAAGAAATCCATTGATATTTATGATGATATTTATGATGAGAGGATGGGAAGAAGACGGCGGCAACTCTTGGTTTCCATTTTTTTTTCTTGGGGAAAGATTTTTAGAAGTCCGATGGCAAATGAGAAGGGGAACAGATGGATTTTTGGAACTCATGTGAATTCACATGTTTTAAGATATTTTCAGAAACCAATCACTATCCTCATTATTAAGGAAGATGAGTTTAACGCAATTGACTTCTGAGTTGTGGCCTTAATTATAGAGATTTACAAAAGCTTTTAATACTGCCACGTGTCATCCTTAGAGGATTTGGGTCTACAATTTTTATATAGTTATATAGATTTTGCGTAAATGTTAATGAAATAACTCTTAATTACCTCAAATTGAGTACCGTGTCTAAGAAGATAAGAATGCATTTATTTTTCGATTTGTATGTTTCTCAAATTTGATGTTTCTGAAAGAAAAGTAGCAACATTATAGGGTAAGTCAAGAAACCTTGTTTTGCATTTCGTGCACAAGCATCAACCCTTCATCATCAAAACAATATGCGAAAAAGTAGAAACCATGGCCTAAACGATGTAGGCCATGGTTTAATTATATAACACGCTATAAGTAAGAATCATACAACAATTATCCTGGAACATAATCCAATTACTTTAAACATTCAACATCCCAAATCCCAACATTTAAAACTTAATGTAAAACATACATGCTGAATAAATCCCAAAGTAACAGTACGAGAAATAACTGAAATACAAATGTCCCAACAAAACAGATAAATACTGAAAAGGGCGACACATGCCCCAATAACTGAGAATCATAGGAGTGGAATCAAGTAAATGAAATCGTCTAAGCAAGTGGCCTGCAACTCTCACTTAAGCTGCAGCATGTTCCTTCCAAGGGATCCTAAGCAAGACCCCCATGTGGCTGGGCACCTGTAGTACATACATATATATACAAGAGAGAGAGAGAGAGAGAAAAACGGGTCAGAGCCCGATAGTGTATATGATTTAAAAATTGTTTAGCAAGTATTTAAATTGTTACAGGCCAATGCAACAACATATTAGTGCGACACTCTCTTGAGAAATTCTCACCTCTCTCCTAATGTGCACACCTATCGATTTGATAGTTCAGACGGTCCTAAGAGACGCATACCCTAGGAGATAGATATCCTTGGTACAGGCTATCGATTTGATAGTTCAGACGGTCCTAAGAGACGCGGGTATGTGCCATCCTCTTAGAGACTTGAAATTTATGCTTTGCCTCAATATTGTTGTGTATGTGTTAATACAATTCGAGAGTGATTCCGAATTTGTATTCCCCTTAATATGAGTGATACGGGGTTTGGATAGTAGAGTATGCCCGCACCATAGTTTTTATTTGGGGTGCTGTTATGACATATATATTTTACGAGTAGTTAATATATATATGAAATTCTGAAATCTGGAACTACCTACTGTGATTTGATATGTAGGACACGGTTGATGACTCAAATTGTAAATACTTGTTTTGAGAAAGTATAATATGACACTGAAAAACTTTATTGATTAATAAAGTTAAAATGAGAACTTTGGTTACTAATAGAAATATTCTTTTCAAACAATTGAATCGTTAAATTTTGAATCCTGCGAATAACCTAAGATAAGTTAAACCATTGGGAAAGGATAGCGTGATATATGATGAGATAGACCACTGGGAAGGTTAGTGCGATAGGTGTGCACATTAGGAGAGAGGTGAGAATTTCTCAAGAGAGTGTCGCACTAATATGTTGTTGCATTGGCCTGTAACAATTTAAATACTTGCTAAACAATTTTTAAATCATATACACTATCGGGCTCTGACCCGTTTTTCTCTCTCTCTCTCTCTTGTATATATATGTATGTACTACAGGTGCCCAGCCACATGGGGGTCTTGCTTAGGATCCCTTGGAAGGAACGTGCTGCAGCTTAAGTGAGAGTTGCAGGCCACTTGCTTAGACGATTTCATTTACTTGATTCCACTCCTATGATTCTCAGTTATTGGGGCATGTGTCGCCCTTTGCACTATTTATCTGTTTTGTTGGGACATTTGTATTTCAGTTATTTCTCGTACTGTTACTTTGGGATTTATTCAGCATGTATGTTTTACATTAAGTTTTAAATGTTGGGATTTGGGATGTTGAATGTTTAAAGTAATTGGATTATGTTCCAGGATAATTGTTGTATGATTCTTACTTATAGCGTGTTATATAATTAAACTCAATGTCCATTGCACCTCGAGTAGATAATAATTATAGCGTGTTATATAATTAAACTCAATGTCCATGAATTCTTAATTATGTACACGTGTAGGAGTTTTGCAAATTCCAAATTCTGCAACTGTGAGGCTGCAGTCAGAGCTGAGACAAAGTCACTTCATCAAGAACAGATCATGCCTTAACTCATCATCTTTTAGGAAAAGATCAAGCGAGAAACATATCATTAGCATATCATTCTGAACATACCCAACAATCATAGTGTTCCAAACCTCAGTATATTCAAAGTCTATTCGAAAATCTTCCTGGCAACGTAGAGACAACCAAGATGGGAGTACATAAAAAATTAAAGAACACGCGAGAAACATATCATTAACATACTCATTATCCAATTTAACAAGAAATCCATAAAGAACATCAACACTCTTAACATCTCTCAAGCCCGAAACAGCCAGCAACACATTTACAAGAATCACAACCGTCGATTTTAACCATAAGCTCGTGCACAACAACTTCTTTAAACTTTTGGGTTTTGATATACCACAAAATAATAGTGTTCCACGCAACCACATTTCGTTTACTCGTCGTACCAAACACTCCAGGTAGTAAACTAAACTTACATGAATGGGAATCAACATAAACCATATCATCATTTATTGAACTAAAACAAGTAACATACATGTTTTGTAAATTATTGCTAACAATTCTACTCGGGTACAAATGAGACATTAAAATATGACAGTGCAAAGCTTTACCAATTAAAAGCTACATGGTTTGGGGACAAGCTTTGAGAGTGAAGGAATAAGTGTAGGGGTCATATTTTGTATCATGGGTAGTTCTTGATTTTGTTTGGGAGTATAGAAAAATGGCTTGTCAAGGCATGTTATTGCAAATGAACCCAATTATAATTGTGTCCCAAAGAACTATTAATGGTTTAGTAATTGTGTCAAATAGTTAGCGGGAAATAAAGGGCTGGCCTTCTCTACATAATTGTCTTAAACGGTATCTTATTGTTTAGGGGGAAGTTTCGGTGGTGGGAATTTTGGGTAGTTCGTTTTTTAATATGGGGAGGGGTTTGGGTATTGGGTTCTCACTCCATCATCCTTTTATATATCATATGCATTGGTTTACACATAATTATTGTTGGTAAAATTTGGATATTGTAATTAAAAATCACACCGGATAGTTCTATGGGGAACTCGAATAATAAGAAAACAATATTGTATTTTAATCTACTACTCAAAATTAAATTATTATCTCATACGATTATTGCAAGTATGAAACGCATGATATCGAATCCAAATAAATGTTGCCCAATAAAAATATATAATATTACCTCAACTGTTTATAAAAGCCGTAGTAAACGATTCTTAGGGTGAGTCACGGATTTGATCACTCTCTTTAAGACGTTTCGCGGCGCTACACTCTTTGTGCTGGTAGTATGCAGTCACGTAAAACAATGCCATAATCAACTCTGTCTCATATAATTATGCATTGTAGTTATATGTCATATTAACACTAATTCTAAATTAGTTACTCAATATCACAATTTCAATTTGGGGAACAAACTGTTTTATTCTATTTGGAAAAATTTATGCATATATATATATATATATATATATATATATATATATATATATATATATATATATATATATATATATATATATATATATATATATATATATATATATATGTGTGTGTGTGTGTGTGTGTGTGTGTGTGTGTGTGTGTGTGTGTGTGTGTGTGTGTAGAGAGAGAGAGAGAGAGATTATGTGTTTTGTGTTAATAACCAACACTTTCGATTTTTTTTATAATGGCCAAAGATGATGCTTTGCAATTATAGTTGAAAGCTAAGAGGAAAAGTGGGAGGAAAATACGATGCACCAAAGAAAGCATACCACTTTGTTAATACAAAATTTCATGTCCTAAAGGCCAAAAGCTATAAAAAGACCCAAATTTTTTTGTCATATCCTTGTTTTCAAACGTTACACACACACACACACACACATTTAACCACATTCGGTTCTAATAATCTCTCACTTGTAAATTTTAAAAATTTATTGCGTAATAATTAATAGAATTATGGATAAGAAAATGTGTCTTTCAACTTGAACCTTTATGTAGTAAAGACGATTCGGAATATACTAGAGTAACTGTAGCTATGAATTCTTGTTGGAAATAATATATGCAGAATATATGAAAAACCCCAAAATTCGAAATAGATAAAATTGGAAGAACTTATCGATCGAGGTTTGTGTTCAACACAAAGTCCTGAATGTGAAATTGTCCACTGATATTGATGATATCAGCCTCTTGAACAAACACCTCCCAGGATTCAAGGATCAGATTTCATCACCAACTACAATGAAAAATCATGAACTCTCATAATACCCTAGCATAAAAAAATCAATAAAAAATAGTATAACAAAGACAATTTTTCTGTGATGGGAGATAGAGAGAAATATTTTTAGATGATTTTTTGCAGAAAAGATGATTCTAATTTATAGGAATAATATTAAAACGTTTTTAACCTACTAATCCAATCTCCACTAACGAGTAGTTGAGTCAGACTAAAAAACTAAGTCAAAATATTAAAACATGTTTAAAAACGAGTTAAAAATGAAATAATAAATAACTAAAAATCCAGGCACTCAAGAGAAACCCAAAGGCCCAAGGCCCAATCAAAGACTATTAATGTTTAGCGTGACTCATAGGGGTTGAATCCAAAACCACACGCACTAAACCCATCAAACTTACCACTTGGTCACTTACCCCAATTAATTTATTTCATTCAAAATACATGTATATATATATATATACACACACACACACACACACACACACTCACACACACACACTATTGAAATAAATTAATAAATATAAAAAGACGCTATGCAATATCATAAGGAGTGACGTAAAAAGCAAAAGTTTCATTCAACTTGAACCTTTGCTTTGTGTTGATATATTGAGTTTACCGATTGATAGTGAACTAATGTCTTGAACTATTTCACCGTAGTTGTAAACTTAGGTCAATAGAACACACATATAACTCCCAAAAGTCAACATCGAGTTCCCGCGGTTGTGCATGTTTCGGCCTTGAGGATGCCCAGGTTTCTTGAGTGCTCTAAAGAATCAACCTTAATTCTCATAGGAAGCGGATCCACTACCACACTTATATATGTGCTTCTATCAAGAGTGTACTGTATATTACATCCCACTGAATAACAACTATAGAAATCATTAAGAGATTATATCTCATCCTCTAATGATAGAGTGGTACTACATCATAGGAATGTGTTTTAAGTAAAACTTAAGTTAGTACCCCTAAAAATCACTCGTATAACATTGTTATTCCATTGAACCCAGATCTTAGGATCTCTAGTCATATGGGTTGGGTTTTCATTATAGTTGATTTATATATTAATAGTCTTTAGGACCATTCCCCTCGATATTTGATGAACTAGCTCTCTCGATGTGGCCATCCCCGATCCTCGTCGTGCGGGCGGGCGCGCGGAGGAAGGATCCTCGGGTCCTGCGCATCCCTCTCGGGAGCGCTTCGGCCGGCGTCATTTGAGATGAGGTGTAAAAAATGTAGAGAGATTCAGAGTCGCCAGTATATTTTACTCAAAACAGACAAAAAAAAGGGGAAGCCACTACGAAGGATGGCATCCAAAGACATACTGGTGCATGCGAAACCAAAATGATTCTAGAAGGGTTCTGAGGCTTAGTTACGAAATGGGAAGGTGTTAGGCACCCATTCCGCCCTTTTGGTCTCTCATGGATATTTGTTATTTTCCTTTATTTTTTCCCGTGATGTGTGCATGTGTATATATATAATGGAGATAGGAATCCTCGACTTGTATCATGGAAGAGATAAAGCGAGTCATCCGCAGGAAGATATAAGAATAATATTAGAAAGTAAAATTTACGCGATTACCTTACGTTGATCGTTATAATGGAACGATAACGCATATGGAGTAATACGTCACTAAGAGCAAGTATATAAATTATAAGTAGATTGGATTTAGAGAAATTAGAAAATAAGAAAAAAAGTGAGAAAGGGGAATCGAGTCTCGAGTTTTATCCCGAGACGCCTACGTAGCCTATAAAGGCATCAAAGTCCACGTAGTTCGCATACAAAACGAGGTGTGGGGTTTATCCCATAAATACAAATGGGTGATCTCTTATTTGTGAGTGTGTGTGTGTGTGTGTGTGAAAAATTGTTTTAGTTGTGAAAAAAGTGTGAGAAAAGTATGAGAATCCCTATTTGGAATTTATGAGCAAACCCTCTTTTTCTTGTTTTTTTTGGGTTTTATTTATATGAAAAATAAGAGATGTGCAATAATACTAAATAAAAAAGTATATTAGGAAATGTGAGATGAGATAATAAAAATGCTAAGTAATAAAACAAGTTATTACAAATTTAAGAGAATTTGAAGAGAAACGTGAGAAAGATGGACCTTCTTGGAGATCTTGATCTTGATCTTGAATGTTGGAGAGTAGCCCTTGCACTTGGATGATGATGGAGAGTGACTAATTCACCAAGTTTGATGAAAAGGATGGTGAAAAGTGGAAGTTAGAAAGGGATTTGGATGTTGAAATCACGCTGCCTTTGAGAGAAGTTTCTGAGATTCGTTGAGAGTGAATTTTATCAGATCTGGGCTCCTCTTGCAAATGAGGTGAAGGCCTCTTTTTATAGACCTAGGTCACTACCGATCGGCATAGACCTGGTCCTGCCTATTGACGCGATAAGGAATTTATCTCAAAAAGGCGTTCGATCTAGGCTCAAGTGCAATCATGTCGCGTTAGTAATAATCCGACAAGTCGGGATCATATCCACAGGGATAAAAAATTGACACTTTCATAGGAATAGTTATTTAACCTTAAAATGATTCCTCCAAAGAAATAAAAAGATGAATGATGGTTTCCAATTGGTGCTGAAATAAGATGTGCACAAAAACGCTAAGAATTATAAAGAAATTAGGTTTGAAAATGAGAGAAAATAGGGTGGGGTACAATCCCTCAAACCTTAATAAATTACCTTATAGAATACTAGACTTGTAAATTGAAATTTTTGACTAAATCCAATATTTATAGATCCTAAGTATTACATATATGAGGGATCTAGCCCGCATCATATGAAATCAAAGGTACATACAAAGCGGTGAATGGACAATTTCACTTGCATAGAGTTCTTAAACATCCCAAGTACCTAGGGCAAGAAAGATTAAAAGATTGGCTATGTTCGTATAATTTCCATACACGATTCGGTAAATATTTAATTTACCCACTATTTTCTACATGGGTAATTCACCTCGGAATGAATTCATATACCCCATCCCTTGAGAATTTAGCTCGACAAGATTTTTCTAGAAAACAAATTCATACAAATACATGGAATTATGGATCTAGCAAACATTGGTAACAAATTGCAAAACAATCAAGAATTGAATTGAAAAGAAAAAATAACTAAGAGAATGGAAATTTTATACTTGTATTCAGCAATAGGAAATCAAATGAATTGAATCCAGAAAACTTCTTCTTAATCAGCCTTATAATCTAGGGTTTATGAAAACTTCTAAAAAGATTTCCTAACTTCTGAATTTCTCTCTCTAATTCGACTATCTTGGAATGAGGTAGGTCTTGGCCTTTTATAGCACCTCGGTTACCTAGGGCACCAATTTGACAGCTAGAATCGTTGGCTGCGCAAAATTCTACCAAATATGCACCTCATGATCATCATAATTAATGTCAGGATTTCGCACACCCTGACCGGTCCGGATAGCATCGGATCAGTTCGTTTTTCAGCCACCAGATCGGTTCTTTTTTATTTCCACCGGATCGGTCCGGATAGCATCGGATCGGTTCTGCTCTCATCGGTTCTGTATCCATCCGGGGCCTACTGGAATGGTGACATTTCAGATCAGTCCGATTTATACCGGATCGGTTCGATTTTCTTCAATGTTGACTTTTTCTTTCTATCTTTGACTGCCCATAACTTTTGATCTCGCGCTCCGATTTGAGTGTCGTTTCTTCCGATGCTTTTGTGAAATCAAGATCTTCATCTTTCCTTTAGGAGTCGAATCCGAACTTTGGGTATAAATGTACGCTTTTTCCCTTTGACTTTTATTCCTTTGTTCGTTTCCTTTCTTCCGGTTTATTTCTCTCTTTTCTTGCACTAAATTCCTGTAAAATCCATCAGAAATACACAAAACTCGGGGTATTTGTTAGAAATAGTCAATGGAAATGATATGGAATAAAAACGATTCAATTACTTTGTTCGAGATATCAAAATCGCTAACTTAAGGGGCTAAATTCAAAAGAATTTATGCTTGGTCAAATCCCCCTAACTTAGGATTTTGCACGTCCCGGGCAATGTAAATGAAGCTACCCAAAGTTCTATTTTCGAGAATTCTTTTAAAATTCCACTTTCGTAGGCATGCGATTGCATTGAGCATATGCAACAAGCCTTTAAACCTCTAGGTTACCCTAGTAGGACGAGTTTTGTCTCGTGGGGGTTTGCAGCGAATATACCCACAAAATTCTTTATTGACTCAAATAAATATCAAAATACTTAAAAATTGTACAATTTAAACTTTTTGGAAAAATAGTCACCATAATTTCATATTCAAATGTCTCAAACCATAGTGTGTGTGTGTGTGTGCAAAACTAAAAATTCAACCTCAAATTTCCACCGATTGAGCATTACGTTACTTTTCGAAAATTCGTTTTGATTCAAATTCTTACGGATACACTAACAAACGAATCACTCCGATTGTGGCTATTTTCTCTCGGTATTCATGATATAAATAGTAAATATAATGGACACAAATTCACGAATACAAAATTGAAAAGAAGAAAATTTATGGTCAAAAGATCTCATCATAGGAATACAGTTATTAGGAAACGGGAACATCGCCTCTAGTTCTTACCATTTAATCTCTCATATTATCTTTTTGTGTCTTATCTCTCCATGCGGTAATTAATTTTGCCATTCGGACTCGGTTAGGACTTTTCGGGTTAAAAAGTGTAAAGAGTAAAATTGGGAATAGACGGAATGTTCGGAATTGGAAAATGTTCTTATGACGTCCATTAGTGCTTTTTCGGGCATTTGCTCATTTTTCTCTTTCTTTTTTTTTTTGCTATTTTTTTTTTGTTGAGCATTTTTTCTATTTTTCTCTTACCCCTTTTTATTGCACAATTTGGACTTACTTGATGAATTTTCTCAATTTTCATAATTCCGGGCTATTTGGGTTTTTCGGGTTATCAAACGAAATGAAATATTTTATTAGGCTCAAAGTGGGTTGCAAAGGGATAATTGTTTCTCAACTTTATTATGGCTAATATTTTTGGGTAACAAACGAGGGCCTACTTCATTGTCCAAATTGCTAATCACATTACCATATGCATTTCGAGATTAATTAAGTTTAGAGATATATTTAGCATGAATTTCGAGACAACATTTCACACATTTCCCATAACCAATCAAAACAAAGGATTGAGATCATCAACGACTTATTAAAACGCTGAAAAGAACTTTGAGTTAATCATAACTCGTATTGATTTAAAAACTCATAAAAATTGAAAGGTTCGAAATCTCACCGGGGTTGATCAATCTCCACACTTATTCGTAAAGTCGTCAATTTTCGCACAATTTCCATCTTCGGTCAATTTTGGCTTAATGCAATTGAGGTTGTTAACAATTTGAGACTTTAAATAGAATAAAGGTGATATTTTTGAAAAATTGAAATTTCAATTTTTATTTATTTTGAAGAAAAATATATATATTATATATATATATATATATATATATATATATATATATATATATGCGAAGTTTTATGAATACGCACTAATCATCCCCCCTAACTTAGGCATTTTCATTGTCCACAATCAAAAGGACGAGAAAGCTAAAGAAGGCAACATAAGTAGTGCGATAAATAAAACAAGCAATTAGCATAAGGAAATTGGATAGTACAACACAACTGTGTAAGCAAAAAAAACAAAAACAGATTTCTACTAGGAACACAACAAAACCAGAGAAGCGAGGCTATCTACGGGGCGGGTGGGTTGCGAGAATGTCCTGGGGCAGTAGAGTCATATGGATTATAGTAATAGGCAAGAAAGGGGGCCTCGGGACTCGACTATAGACGGTACAAATAAGCCTGCATACACAGTACCAAACTCATGTCCCTCTCGTATGATGACATAAACCCGTCAAAACGCGTCTCAAGAGAAAGAACACACTCAGTCAAACCCGTAATAATCGGAACATAATCCGGATCATCAGTTTCATCATACTCTTCCTCCTCACCTTCTTCCATCTCCACATCTTCATCAGCAATGTCCTCTTCCGCATCAGCCTCGTCATCAATTGAGTCGCCTCCTCGCCGCGCACGGATTAGCTGGATTTGCTTTTCACTTTGAGTGCGGTATTCTTGTCCAAGTGGCTTGGGCAAGTGTATAAGATCTTGCGGTGTAACAATTCCGGCATCCTTAAGAAAGGAGGTGATAAGACGTCCATAAGGAAGAGGGGCCCTACCCTTTTTGTCGTATGCCGCAAATATGATATCATTATAAAACGTGCGGGCCAAATTGATGACAGTTTCATGGTCAAACAGATGGTACATCATAGTATCTTGACGTGGGCGCATAGCCGAATCATTTAAAGTTTGCAAAATATTGGCACAAACGATGTGGCAAGTGATGTTTGCCTTGTCGGGTAACCGACCAACAGGAAAGGTCTCGGTATCCCAAATCGCGCCCGGCGAGATGCGAGAGATGCAATCAGCTTTGGTCAGAACGGGATCAGGACTAGGATAAGCAAATTGGGCTGGAGTGACCACACCTTTAGACTCGAGTTTCTGGGCCATAATTTCAAGCGAGAATGGTATCGGAGTCGAGTCTACAAAGGCTTGAGATTCAAAATCAGCGGTGCGTACGAGCGTACCATAAAACTGACGCACTTTATTCTCCCAAACAGCCTCGTAAGGTTCATTGAAAAATCTGCACCAGCCTCTTGACATGAACATGCCTGTGACAGAATTAGGCAGCTGTTCCCAAAGCACTTGGCGCTCGATGTGGATTTTCCTTCTCGGACCGAAGAAACAACGACACCAATTTGCCTCACGGCGCGAAAGATATTCGCCATTGCCGTCGGGCAAGACTTCAATGGAATTATATTTCTGGGGAGCAACCATAGCTAGTTCAGACTTGGATAGAAAATGAGAGAGAATAGAGGAGATGAAGGTGGGAAGGAAATGGGGTGGGGGATATGGGTATTTATAGTTGGGATGATGGAAAAGGGGGGAATGGATGGGGAGAAATAGGAGGGACGAATTTTTTGGGGAGAGGAAGTGATTGGGGGAATGAATGAGGTGTGGATTGAAGAGGTTTTAACCTCGAGAAGGGGAGCGACTACAGATTACCAGATCGATCCGGTTTCAGATCGGATCGGTCCGATCGTACTGGATCGGTTCTTTTTATTCAGGGCCGGACCGGTCCGGAAAGCTGAATTTCCAGAAATTCCCCTACTTTTCTTTCATTCTCACTGTTAGCCTGATTTCTCCATTCCAATGCTTCCTTCAATGTAATTGAACCTCAAAACTCCCGAAATGTTCACCGAAACCTGAAACACCCCCAAGACATATATTGGATTCCCTACTCCGATTATGACACATATATACGACTCCTAACATCCTAAGACTATTATACACATCATTCACCCCATACACGTTGGGGGTGCGACGACCTCACCTTTCTTTTTCAGTAAATCCCCATAAATGGGGTCTGACAACCAGATTGTGTCGGCTTCCATGATAACCACTTCGAAATACGTCTTGAGACGATGTCCATTGACCTTGAATGTGTTTCCCCCTTTTTGATCCTCTAGTTCAACAACTCCATGGGTGAATACTTCCTTCACAATGAATGGACCTGACCTTCTTGACCTCAATTTGCTAGGAAACAAGTGCAACCTCGAGTTGTAGAGAAGTACTTTTTATCCCGAATGAAACTCTTTACGTCGGATGATTTTGTCGTGAGCTTGTTTCATTCGTTCTTTGGAGATTTTAGCGCTTTCATACGCACCATTGCGTATTTCTTCCAACTCGTTCAACTGAAGTTTACGTGTTTCATCGGCTTTTTCCATGTTAAAGTTCACCCTTTTGATGGCCCAAAACGCTTTGTATTCAATTTCAATCGGAAGATGACAAGGCTTGCCATATACAAAACGAAATGGGGACATCCCAAGGGGATTCTTGTATACAGTTCTATACGCCCAGAGCGCATAATTCAATTTGAGAGACCAGTCTTTCCTAATTTAGGTTCGACTGTCTTTTTCGAGATATTTTTGATTTCCCAATTGGCGAGCTCGGCCTGGACATTCGATTGAGGGTTATAAGTTGTTCCAACTTTATAGACAACTCCATACTTTTGCATTATCTTTTCCATCGTCCTATTGCAAAAATGAGTACCATTATCACTGATTATAGCCTTAGGAACTCCGAATCGAGAAAGTATGTTTTCTTGAATGAATTTTATCACCACCTTATTGTCATTCGTCCTTGTAGCTATGGCCTCTACCCATTTTGAGACGTAGTCTACTATGACGAGGATGTATAGAAAACCAAAAGAAGGGGGAAAAGGCCCCATGAAGTCAATACCCTAGCAATCAAACAACTCCAGAGACTAGTATTGGGGTCAATGGCATCATGTCACGGCGAGTAATAGCTCCCATTATTTGGCATCTATCGCATGATTTGCAAACATTATTCACATCCCGGAAGATGGTGGGCCAATAGAGACAGCTTTACAGGATTTTCGTAGCAGTTTTGTTTTTGGAAAAATGACCTCCACATGCTTTCGTATGACAAAATCGAATTACCCCTTGGATTTCTTCATCAAGTACACATTTCCGGATCATTTGATCAGCACAATACTTAAACAAATATGGATCATCATACAAGAACATGCGTGACCATGTGATGAACTTCTTTCTCTCTTGCAGACTCCAATTGGAGGGAACAACTCCAGTGATAAGGTAATTGTCTATATCCGTAAACCATGGGAGAGAAAAAGTAGCGAATAGATTTTCATCTGGAAAATATTCGTCTATGGGAATGGGATCAATAGGTACGTCGGACGAGAGGCGTGACAAATGGCCAGCAACGACATTTTTTACTCCTTTCTTATCTTGAATCGAGAGATTAAACTCCTGTAAGAGTAGGATCCACCTTATTAGACGCGGTTTGGCATCTTTCTTGGTCAGAAGATATTTGAGGGCTGAGTGATCAGTGAAGCATACAATGGGTGACCCAATAATGTACGATCGAAATTTATATAGGGCAAAAACGACTGCTAGTAACTCTTTCTCTGTGGTAGAGTAGTTAAGTTGGGGACCAGATAATGTCCGACTAGCATAGTAAATAACATGAGCTTTCTTGTCTTTTCTTTGTCCAAGAACAACCCCAATCGCGTAATCACTTGCATCACACATAAGCTCAAATGGGAGTGACCAGACAGGAGCTTACATGATAGGAGCGAAAATTAACATGCTTTTAAGTTTGTCAAAAGCTTCTTGTCATGCTTTATTCCATTCAATCAGAGTGTCCTTCGTGAGAAGATTACTCAAAGGTCGAGCGATGGCACTAAAGTCTTTGATAAATCTCCTATAAAATCCAGCATGGCCTAGGAAGGACCTCACATCCTTAAGTGATTTTGGCAGGGGTAACTCAGCTATTACTTTAATTTTTGCTCGATTAACCTCAATTCCCGTAGATGAGACTATGTGGCCTAAAACTACACCCTCGGTGACCATAAAAGGGCATTTTTCCCAATTGAGGACTAAGTCTTTTTCCACACACCAGAATAGAACTCTTTCAAGATTAGCTAAACATTAGTCGAAAGATGGACCGAAAATGCTAAAATCGTCCATGAACACCTCGAGACCTTTTTCTATCATGTCGCTAAAGAGACTTAGCATGCACCTTTGAAAAGTGGATGGCGCATTACATAGCCCAAAAGGTATACGTTTGTAGGCAAACGTACCAAATGGACATGTAAAAGTCGTCTTTTCTTAATCAAGTACATCCACTTCAATCTCATTATAGCCAGAATACCCATCTAGGAAACAGTAGTAAGGATGGCCCGCCACTCGTTCAATCACTTGATCGATGAACGATAAGGGAAAATGGTCTTTTTTGGTTTCGGCATTGAGCTTTCGGTAGTAAATGCAAACACGCCACTCGGTGGTGGTGCGTTGACGTATTAATTCTCCCTTAGCATTTTTAACCACGGTCATACCCGACTTTTTTGAAACGACTTGAATTTGTCTCACCCATTTACTATCAGAAATGGGATAGATAATCCCAACATCTAGCAATTTGATGATTTCCGATCGAACTACATCTTTCATGGTTGGGTTTAATCGCCTTTGCATCTCTCGCGAGGGCTTCACCTCTTCCTCGAGATGGATTTTATGGGTACAAATCAATGGACTTATACCTTTTAAATCATCTATAGTCCAACCAAACGCACTTCTATGCTTCCGCAACACATTCAATAACATGCCCTCTTGCTCTTTTTCTAAACTGGAAGAAACAACAACAGGGAATGTATCATTAGCTCCCAGAAAAGCATATTTGATATGAGAGGGTAGTTTCTTTAACTCAAGACTAGGAAGTCTATTTTTAGAGGGGATCATGGGCGACTCCCTCGGGGGTAATTCTTCAAATCGAGAAATCCAGTCAACATCTCTTAGCTTCTCAAAACTCACTTCTTCTTGTAACCAAGTTTCCAATTCTTCCACCTCATGCTCAAACTCAGTATAAGGACTCTTATTCTCACCACCTTGCACTAAACAAACTTCCAGTGCATCTCCTTCTATGATCTTCTCGATGTGCTCATCCACCACTTCTTCAATAAGATCAACTTCAAGAATTTCATCCTCATCACCCATTTGGTTAGCGATGTTGAGAATATAGGTTTCGAGAGTCATATTACCAAACATGAGTTGCATTTGGCCATTCCGTGTATTGATCAAAGCATTAGCAGTAGCTAAAAATGGACGGCCCAAAATTATGGGAACATGATTTCTCACATGGGGAGAAGGCTCAGTGTCCCAAATGACAAAATCAATAGGGAAGTAAAACGTTTCCACTTGAACTATCACGTCCTCCACAACCCCACAAGGCACTTTCACTGTTCGATCAGCTAATTGTAGAGTGATTCGGGTAGGTTTAAGATCACCTAAATGAAGCTGCTTATAGATAGAGTATGGAAGGATGTTCACACTCGCACCTAAGTCAAGCAATGCTTTTTCCACTCTATTCTCTCCTATAACACACGAAATTGTAGATGCACCGGGATCCTTGAATTTTAGTGGAAGATCATTAAGAAGGACCGAGCTCACATTTTGTGCCAAAAAAATATTCTTCTTCACCTTAAGCCGTCGCCTGATAGTCAAAAGATCTTTGATGACCTTGGCATATGTTGGAATTTATTGAATAGCATCGAGAAACGTCAAGTTCAACTTTACTTGCTTCAAAACAACTAACACTTCCGTACGCAAAGCCCTTTTTTTGGGTGGTGCTAAGCGTTGAGGAAATGGAGCAACAATGGGAAGTTTTATTTCAACTTTAGGTTCAACTCCCTCATCTTTATCTTCCGTATGCAATGGAGTCTCTTCAGATTCTGAAGCTTCTTTATCTTTAGATTCCTTGGGAAGTGTTGGTGCTAGATCAATTACACGACCAATACGGAGAGTAGTGACAGCTTGACATTGTTCTGGCAAATCCGATGATGTGGAGCTAATTGTGGGTTGTCCTCGAAAAGGGGGTCTTTGGCCTTGAGCTGGGAATTTACCCTTTTCCTGAGTATTCACTGCAGATTGTAACCTAGAGATACTAGTATGAATTTCCATGAACACTTGATCATACTTAGCATTACTCTCCTTTTGAGATTGGATGAATTGATTCAGATTATCTTCAAAAGATCGCCTAGGTGGAGCGACATACGGACCAGGAGGTGGTTCCTGCGTAGGAGCATGCATCGGAGGGGCCAATTGCTGAAATTGAGGGGGTGGTGGTGGTAAAATCACATGTGAATTAGGAGCCATCCCCCCTTGTGGTTGTCCATAGTTGAAACCAGGATGATTCCTCCAAGATTGATTGTATGCATTCCCTTGCGGTGCATTAAAATTTCCATGAAACCCTCCTATCGCCTCAACTTGTTTAGTGTACATTGCCTTGTATGTAGGGATGGTAGGACATCCTTTGGTAGAATGACCAGCAGCGCAAATGGCACACACTTTCTCCTTTTCGGTTTGAACGGGTCCAGCTACTTCTCTTAACCGCACTTCAAGCATGTCTCTGAAATTCTTTTCCAATTGATCAAATTTTTGATCTAACAAAGTGTCCTTGTCCAAGTGATAAATACCGGACGCAACAGGCAAGTTGGACACTTGTCAATTTTTATTTTGACTATTGGGGTCAAGAAACATCCCATGCTTGCGTAGTCTCCTCTACATATTTCAGATGAGCCTCAGCATCGCTCGAGTCTAACTCCCAAGAAGGTCTTTCGCACATGGTTTTAACAAGTTGTTTAGATGCTAAAGTAAGGCCTTGCTGAAAAAATGAAATAAGATGATGTTTTTTGAATCTATGATGTGGGAAAGCACTAACTAACTCCTTAAATCTCTCCCAACACTTGTCGAAAGCCTCATTCTCATTTTGTTGAAAAGCTTGTATTTGAGCTTTGACAGAATTGGTTTTGTGTTGTGGAAAGAATTTGGAGAGAAACTTGGTTTGCATATCTCACCAGGATAACACAGAATTCGGGGGTAGCGACCATAACCAAGTCTTGTCTTTATCCTTTAAGGAAAAAGGAAAAAAGCTTTAATCGGATAACATCTTGTGGGCAAGCTTGGTCACCAAACGTCTCACATGCTTCTTCGAACTCTCTAATGTGGAGATATGGTTTTTCCGAATCCATCCCGTGAAATGTGGGAAGAATTTGAATCATACCATTTCGAAAGTGGAACTGACCAGCATTATACGGGAGTAAAATGCAACCAGGGGTAACAGTTCGTTTCGGAAATAAAAGATCTTTCATGGGAAGATATGGTATCTCTTCCTCTCCAGCACCAACACCAACACTGCCGTGCACCGACGTATTGCTACCAAAAGATTCAGAATTTACACTTAGTGTTTGACTCAAGGAGAGACTTGTGATTTAATTATTAGGGGATGGAGGTGGAACCCAAAAATGAGGAGAATCAGTGGTGTGAGAATTTTCAGAATTTGCTTCGGCAATAGGATTTTTGTGAACTTGGGTGGGAAATGAATTCTGCATATAAGCGCATAAGCGATGAGATTTTTTTTTTTTAAAAATCACCTTCGGATTAAAATCACTTTCCTAAATTATACCAATTAATAATCCCCAGTAACGGCGCCAAAAACTTGACGCGACAAAGAATTTGTCTCAAAAAGGCGTTCTATCTAGGCTCAAGTGCAAGCCTGTCGCGTTAGTAATAATCCGACAAGTCGGGATCGTATCAACAGGGATAAAAAATTGACACTTTTATAGGAATAGTTATTTAACCTTAAAATGATTCCTCCAAAGAAATAAAAAGATGAATGATGGTTTCCAATTGGTGCTGAAATAAGATGTGCACAAAAACGCTAAGAATTGTAAAGAAATTAGGTTTGAAAATGAGAGAAAATAGGGTGGGGTACAATCCCTCAAACCTTAATAAATTACCTTATAGAATACTAGACTTGTAAATTGAATTTTTTTACTAAATCCAATCTTTATAGATCCTAAGCATTACATATATGAGGGATCTAGCCCGCATCATATGAAATCAAAGGTACATACAAAGCGGTGAATGGACAATTTCACTTGCATAGCGTTCTTAAACATCCCAATTACCTAGGGCAAGAAAGATGAAAAGATTGGCTATGTTCGTACAATTTCCATACACGATTCGGTCAATATTTAATTTACCCTCTATTTTCTATATGGGTAATTTACCTCGAAATGAATTCATGTACCCCAGCCCTTGAGAATTTAGCTGGACATGATTTTTCTAGAAAACAAATTTATACCAATACATGGAATTATGGATCTAGCAAACATTGGTAACAAATTACAAAACAATCAAGAATTGAATTGAAAAGAAAAAATAACTAAGAGAATGGAAATTTTATACTTGTATTCAGCAACAGGAAATCAAATGAATTGAATCCAGAAAACTTCTTCTTAATCATCCTTATAATCTAGGGTTTATGAAAACTTCTAAAAAGATTTCCTAACTTCTGAATTTCTCTCTCTAATTTTACTCTCTTGGAATGAGGTAGGGCTTGGTCTTTTATAGCACCCCGGTTACCTAGGGCACGAATTTGACAGCTAGAATCGTTGGCTGCGCAAGATTCTACCAGATATGCACCTCATGATCTTAATAATTAATGCCAGGATTTCGCACACCCATACCGGTCCAGATAGCATTGGATCGGTTCGTTTTTTAGCCTCCGGATCGATTCTTTTTTATTTCCACCGAATTGGTCCGGATAGTATCGGATCGATTCTGCTCTCATCGGTTCGGTATCCATCTGGGGCCTACTGGAATGGTGACATTTCGGATCAGTCCGATTTATACCGGATCGGTCTGATTTTCTTCAATGTTGACTTTTTCTTTCCATCTTTGACTGGCCATAACTTTTTATCTCGAGCTCCGATTTGAGTGTCGTTTCTTCTGATGCTTTTGTGAAATCAGGATCTTTATCTTTCCTTTAAGCGTCGAATCCGAACTTTGGGTATAAATGTACTCTTTTTCCCTATGACTTTTCTTCCTTTGTTCTTTTCCTTTCTTTCGGTTTATTTCTCTCTTTTCTTGCACTAAATTCCTGTAAAATCCATCAGAAATACACAAAACTCGGGGTATTTGTTAGAAATAGTCAATGGCAATGATATGGAATAAAAACGATTCAATTACTTTGTTCGAGATATCAAAATCGCTAACTTAAGGGGATAAATTCAGAAGAATTTATTCTTGGTCATGTTGGAGAGCAGCCCTTGCACTTGGATGATGATGGAGAGTGGCTAATTCACCAAGTTTGATGAAAAGAATGGTGAAAAGTGGAAGTTATAAAGGGATTTGGATGTTGAAATCATGCTGCCTTCGAGAGAAGTTTTTAGGATTCGTTGAGAGTGAATTTGATCAGATTTGGGATCCTTTTGCAAATGAGGTGAAGGCCTCCTTTTATAGACCTAGGTCACTGCCGATCGGCATAGACCTGGTCCTGCCTATCGTCACCTGCCGATAGGCAGGGTCTGGAACCTGCCATTTGGTAGTGTGTTTCAGGCCTTTTTGTAAAATCGGCTACCGAGGGAAAACCGTTGGTCAAAATCGCACACGAGGCATACCATTAGAAAGGTAATTCAGAGACCTTTTGAAAATCCTTTGGACTACTCTCGGGTTTGGGAGTTAACTTTGGGTCAAATATGGCTCGGAAGCGTTTGTCGATCCATTGGACGGGGAACCGTTCGGACGCAAACGAATCGTTCGTCCGCATGGTAAGTCCAAATCGCGCACAAGGTGGACCATTGGAAAGGTTAGGAGATGTACTTCAACATTCCAAAGAGTTTGACCCGGTTTGGGGAGTTGACTTTGGTCAACCGGGCCCTAGAAGCATTCGGTGATCTCTTGGAGTCAAACGGATCGTTTGTCCGCATAGTAAGTCGAAATTGCACACGGGATAGACCGTTGGAAAGGGTATTCAGTGACCTTCAAAGATTCATTCAGTCTCGATTGAGCTGGAGAGTTTATTTAGGTCAAGTAGAGCTCGGGAGCGTCCGGTAGCCTCTTGGTCAAGTTTCGGACGCAAACGGATCGTTCGTCCACAAGGTAAGTCGGAATTGCACACGGGATGGACCGTTGGAAAGGGTATTCAGTTCCCTTCGAAGATTCATTCAATCTCAATCGGGATGAAGAGTTTGAATTTTTGGTCAAACTGAGCCGGGGAGCGCCCGATGGCTTCCAGGTCAGTACTCGGGACATGACCTGGGTTTATAGTGATGAAGGGAGGTGCTAGGGACCTTAGGAGAGTTAGGGGGTAACCGAATGGGGTGACTATAGAGCCCCTGGACGGGTGAGTTTGGAATAAATGAGAACCTTCGAATAGACACCACATGATGCTTTTGAGGGAGTACGATCGATTCAGAGGGTCGAGGCCGATTCTGAGGACCTGAGGGGGTGTGCTGGGGATAGAATGAAGATTAAAGGTTTAGGTCAAATGTGAGGACCTGAAGTGGTGTTGGGGGATGACCAATTCAATGGGTCAAGAATGATTCTACGGGATTAGGGTGAAGATCTAATAACTGAGGTCAATTTTGACTTAAGAGTGGTGATGACCGAGGACTGAGATCAATTCTGACCTAACTCAGGTGATGATCCAAGACCGAGGTCAATTATGACCTAAAGAGTGGTGACGATCGAGGATCAGGGTCAATTCTGACCAAACTCAGGTGACGATCCAAGATCGATGTCAATTCTGACCTGAGAGTGTTGACGACTGAGGACCGAGGTCAATTATGACCTAACTCAGGTGAGGATCCAAAGCTAAGATCAATTCTGACCTAAAGAGTGGTGATGACCGAGGACCAGGGTCAATTCTAACCCAACTCAGGTGACGATCCAAGACCAAGGTCAATTCTGACCTAAGAGTGGTGACGACTAAGGACCACGGTCAATTCTGACCCAAATCAAGTGATAAGACCGAGGTCAATTCTGACCTAAGAGTGGTGACGATCGAGGATCGGGGTCAATTCTGACCCAACTCAGGTGACGATCTAAGATCGAGGTCAATTCTGACCTAAGAGTGGTGACGACCGAGGATCGAGCTCAATTCTGACCCAACTCGGGTGATGATCCAAGACCGAGGTCAATTCTGACCTAAGATGTGGTGACGACCGAAGACCGGGGTCAATTCTGACCCAACTCAGATGACGATCCAAGATCGAGGTCAATTCTGACCTAAAGAGTGGTGACGACTAAGGACCGAAGTCAATTTTGACCCAACTCAGGTGATGATCCAAGACCGAGGTCAATTCTAACCTAAAGAGTGGTGACGACCGAGGACCGGGGTTAATTCTGACCCAACTCAGGTGACGATCCAAGACCGAGGTCAATTCTGACCTTAAGAGTGGTGACGACCGAGGATCGGGGTCAATTCTGACCCAACTCAGGTGACGATCCAAGACCGAGGTCAATTCTGACCTAAGAGTGGTGATGACCGAGAATCGGGGTTAATTCTGACCCAACTCAGGTGACGGTCCAAGACCGAGGTCAATTCTGACCTAAGAGTGGATAAAGATTGGATTTTGATTTCACTGGAGAAAGTGCCTTGTGATTCTGATTTGAGTTGGGGAAGCTTTTATTTTTTTAGGAGGCCTCGCAGGGGGGAAACAACCTATTTTGGTGCTGGAAGAACTCCGCTGGGGAAGTGATCAGATGATCCTTAGAGGTCCTCCGGGGCTTTTCCGGGAGGAGATTTACTTGGTTTTAGAGGATTTTGCTGGGAAAGAGGTGTTCCACTTGAGGGAATGCGAAGTTTTCTTAGTGAAAATGTTCTAAATCCATCCTGGGATCTTTAGGTATTTTTTAAGGATTTTTTGGGGCTCTGTGGTATTTTTTGGGAATTTTTGTACGAAAATTAAGGTGGGGTGCCGATCGGCATGGTATGAAGGGTGCCATTCGGCAGTGGCACAGACTTTTGGGATACCTTGGGAAGGTAAGGAGTCAGTGCCGATCGGTATGATGCGGGGAGGTGCCGATCGACATGGTGCTTGGCATCCTATATAAAGGGGGCGAATCCTTTCATTTTTTCACAGCTTCTTTGCTTTCTCTCTTTCTGCAATATTTTTGCAAATCGTTCTAGCATTTCGATCTTCAAGAAATGATCACTTTTGTGAGCACTGCAGTCCACCGGGAGTGGTTGATCGTTGATGACTAGGCGAATGTGGATTGGAGGGCTAGGGCGCCTCTTTCTTTGGGGAGTGAGAACTCCTTTGATGCGTTTGAGCCTGTTGCGGATGAGCGGACCTTGTTGCGGGAGCCATCGCGTCATCTCTTCGAGAGTGATCCCCGACGGTTATGTAAGTAACCCGACCTTTAGCATTCCTTTCTTTTTGGTGATTTTTCTTTCTTTCTTGACTTTTTATGAGATTTTTTTCCTTTTTTTCCAGTCTAATATTTCTTTGAAGAACATGCGCACCCGAGGGATGACGGGGCTCAGGGACGTCTGGGAGCATCTCCCACCTGTGGTGCGTTGGGTGGTATCATCAGCGGGTTTTGGGAGGTTAGCATCTGCGCTGGATGAGACGCCTCATTCGATAGCGGTCCTGTGCGCTTTGGGAGAGAGGTGGTGGGATACTACTGACACCTTCCATTTCGTCTTTGGGGAGATGACTGTGACTCCCATAGACGTGAAGCAGCTATTAGAGCTGAATTATGATGGAGAGCACATAGAGGTGGATCTCTCTTTGCGGGTTAGACCGGAGGCAGTGTGTGCGGCACTTGGTGATGTAGGGAGGATAGTTTATGGGGATTCTATCCAGCTGTCCCTACTGAAGGATGTTTTGCTGAGCAGGGTGATTGATGTGGAGGACAGGTTGCAAGTGAGGCAGATGTACCGGCTATTCATTTTGCTGGTGTTGGGAGGTTTCATGGTGGCATCGAGCGGCGACGTCGTTCATTTGTGGTTCTTGCCTTACCTGAGGATGTTTTCGAACATCCCTTTCTATGATTGGGGGAGTCTGACTTTGGCAAACCTTTACTCTTCTCTGTATGCATTCAGCCAGTGCTGCCGGTAGACCTTTACTGGAGCCACGTACCTTCTCGAGGTATTCTTTGGTTTGCGCATTTCTTTTCATGCATTCACATTTTCCTTTTATGCATTCACATTTTCCTTATGCGTCCCTTTTCATTTTTGAATTCAGACGTGGTTCTATGAGGTGATTGGGTGTAATACCCCGCTAACCGCTTTGAAGGACGGCACTGTTGGGGACTTCGGTCGATTGTATCAATGGCATAAGGCCAATCGACAATCGAAGGGATCTCTCTCTCTGGAGGCAGTACGCCAGGTCTTAAATGACCTGACCAGTGGTAGGGTAAGACTCTTTCCATTTCAGTCTTGGTTTTTGCACCTTTTGATCTTGTATTGACTTTTGGAGATTTTCAGGTGACCTTTTATCCCTAGGGGACAGCCATTCAGGATGCGGGGGCGACCAGGGTGAACGCGCGGATGAGGCATTTACTGGCGCATGCGTTTGGCCATTCTTGGTATCTCGAGAGAGGGTGGTTCGTCAGATTACTGAGGAGGAGGTGGTGGTGCCATCTACGTAGCCTCGTACGTCTATGAGGCAGGAGCGAGTGCTGTCGAACGATGAGAGGATAGCGGTGATGATCGGCGAGTCCTACTTGTTGTACACTGATACGAATGCACCGTATGATTATATGGACTTTGTGATGAGCTGGTTGATGGCGCCCAGCATATATGATACCCTTCCTTTCCCTCCTACGGGTTCGAGTCGAGCGGTGGGATCTTCCAATTGTGGTGGCGGTCCGACGGCGGCAACTTCAGAGGTTCTTTTTGTGCGGTTGTATACTCCTTTGTACAAGATTCAGCGGGTTGATGCCTATATTGCACCGTCCTCATACGATGAATCTAGAGGAGTTGGGTTTGACACAGGAGGTCCTTCGACCTACGGTATACCTTTCTGTTCCTCTCTTTCTTTCTTTTTTGTTTTTTTCATCTCTGTTTTGATATTAGTTTTGCCTTTTTCTTGCAGCAAGTCCGGGTGTCGACCACTTGGCTAAGGGACATCAGAGACAGGATATCTTCGGCAACTGCCCATATTCGGGACGCGATTCCTGTTACTTCTTTCTTGGTGCCGTCTGCTTCGTTCGGAGAGGACTCTGGCTCAGGTAGTGGTGTCGCATCGTCTCACAGTAGGGGGAAGAGAGCACGTCGCAGGGGTGGAAGCTCTTAGAGAGAGAGAGAATGTGGGTTCGGCCGAGTCCCATTGTTTTTTCTTTTTTTTTTTCTTCTTTTTATTTCCTGCAAAATTGATGTAAAACAAAAACATATATATGCAATGCAATGGAGATTTTTATTATCTTTTATTTAATGATGAATGCATGTACATGCGCTTTTTACTTTGCTGTTGAGACCGTAAAAAGGAATATTTTAGGAATATTTTGAAGGATAGTTTTTATTTAAAAGGGAAATTATATAAGGAGGAAAAGGGATTTTGAAATTCTGTTGAGAATATCAATTTATTTTTATTGAGTTTTTTTGATTTGACAAAAGAGGAAAAAGAGAAATTTCTAAAAATGGGGGGTTGCCGATCGGCAAGCTTCAGTCCAGTCCCATAAATTCAAAGCTTTGAATGGTACCCTCTTAAGCCTTTGGTACCTTGTGGGGTAGGATTGCCTATGATTTATGCAGGGATTATGTCTCTTATGAGGGTTCTCAAGTATAAAAGGGGGAAGGATGGAGTGTTTTCACCACACCTTTGCATTTTCACCTACTTGCCCATTATTTCTTAGCCTTGCAAGATGGATCTCCCTAGTAGCATTGAGTTTGCTAACTACCTCGAAGCCTTGGAAGAAATATGCTCTTATAATGTCGAATATGATGCTTTCAACATGCGTTTAGTCTCCTTGTGGCGCAATCGGCCTATTGAGTGGAACATGCTGATGGCGGCGGTACAATTCTGGTACCCCAAAGACCATGTATTCCGCTTTGGATTGGATGAAGTTTGTCCTACCTACGATGAATTTTATGCCATGCTGGGTGTAAATCCTAGTGTTACCGCGGATTTGCCCGAATTTTCCCGTTCTCCTAGGGACTTATTGGTCGGGCTTCTTCATATTTCACCTTCGACGGCCAGATCATTGGTTGGTGGAGGAATGATCTCCCTCCCGGCGGTGCTGCAGTCCGTGCATTTGCGGGAAGTAGGTGATGCTGGCTATATTGGAGCCATTGTTCTGGGTCTGGTTTCAAAACTATTTCCGGTGACTGGAGAATTATAGGTGGACCCACAACTTGCATCCATTACTTTATGGATGTCATACCGTCGCAATCCTACCGCGATGATACTGGCGGAGACCTTGAATCGCCTGGATTCCTGGAGAGAAGGTCGTTCTGACTTTTTGAGGGGTAGCCCCGTGATGCTGTTCATGTGGTTATCTGAAAGATTCCATTTAGCGACTCCTCCAGAATATCCCTTACCGGTTGTAACCAACTTCTTTTCACGTTACTTCATCAGTGTTGGTCTGTATGTTGAGAACCGAGAGCATTGGCTTGTGGAGCATAGGGCTCGTGGTCTGTATTGGTCAGTGCCTTGGTGGGGGCAGTTGCAGCCTATTCTGGAGTTAGGAGAGTATTCATATGTGCGGTTGGTTGGTCTTAGGCAAACCTCCTTTTATTTCCCTTGGCGTCTTTTACGCCAATTTGGCTGGGCACAGGTCGTGCCACCTCGGACTTCAAATTTATTTCTGGCAAAAGATTTGACTGAGCATCTGCGTTTGTTGCTTGGATCTATGGGAAAATTGGCGTCCAACGACCCGTCCCTCCCAGTCTATCGAAAAAGTTTGGCATGTCCCCAAAGATTATATGAAGTGGTTGTGGAGGAAAGTAGTCAGCAAGATGTTGGCAGTGGAGACTATACAAAGATGGTTTGTTTTATTTAACACCATAGAAGGGGGTGTTGTGGTCTTTTCAAAGATGGTTCAGGATCATCGGTCCATGGAGTGTTTACGGCACTCTATTCAGGCAGGGGAATCTTGGGGGCCTCAGGATGGAGATAATGAGGGTGCAGGCTCCTCTGGTAGCTGTGGGTAGGACTCTTAGAGAGTTTATTTGTGTAATAGATGCGGGGATTTTATTTGGCTTTTTATGGTAGTAGGGGGAAGGGAATTATCCGTTCCATTTCTTATGTAATCCGTACTGTAATTTCTTATTAATGAAATAAACAAGTTTCTGATCATCCAGCTGTTCCTTTCGATGAATTTTGTATTTTGAATTATCTATACTGATCGCTAAGGCATATATAATCCTTTGTTCAAGTATTCTTTAGAAAGGACCATTGTTCTCGGAGGTAGGAAAAGAATTGTATTTTGTGAAAAAGAAAGGGTCGCACTCATGTGAGGTGTATGAGCTTCCTACGTACCTTTGGGGATTTTCAAATGTTTTTTATCTGTTTGAAAATAGTTTTTGCAGAGGATCAAGCCCACGTAGTTCTAGGTAGAGGGAAATAAAGAGAGTGTTTTTTTTAAGAATAGAAGGGGGATGAGAAGAGTCGTAGCGCACCGAGATTTCGGACTAGGGGTAGAATTTCTTGAGATGTTCTAGGTTGAATGGACGAGCCATCTCTTCCCCATCTAAGTCAGTGAGCATGGCGGCACCGCTAGATAAGATTTTCTTCACAATGTAGGGGCCGATCCAATTGGGCTTTAATTTCCCTCTGGGGTCCCAGATGGGTTCTATTATCTCTTTGAGGGTTAAATCCCCCTCCCGAACACCGCGGTCCTTGACTCTATTATTGAATGATCGCGTTATTGGGCGATGGTACCCCTGTATATGGTAAAGAGCTTTCAATCTTCTTTCATCTAGGAGGCTCATCTCATCAAGACGGGTTTGGCAGCAGTCTTCTTCGCTAACTTTGCTTTCGAGCATGACGCGTAGCGAAGGTATTTCCAGCTCCACAGGTAGGACGGCTTCCATACCGTAGACCAGAGAGTAAGGGTATCCCTAGTAGAGGTTTGGATTGAGGTTAGATAGCCCCAGAGGGCGTACGGGATCCGGTTGGCCCAATCTTTATAACTTTCGGTCATCTTGCTAATGATAGCTTTGAGGTTCTTGTTGGCAGCTTCAACTGCACTAATGGCCTATAGGGAGAAGATTTGTGTCTCTGAATCCCTTACTCGTTGACTACTTCTGTGACTTATGCTTTGAAATGCAACTCGTTATCTGACACTAGCTCGTGCGGGACCCCATATCGGCAGATGATATTCTTCTTAAGGAATTTATCCACTTTCTTGGCAATCAATACTGCGTATGACTCAGCTTCGACCTATTTGGTGAAGTAATCAATGGAGACCTGGATGAACTCATGTCCGTTTGAATCCTTTGGCGTAACCTTCCCTATGATGTCGATACCCCAGGTGGAGAACGGCCAGGGAGATGTCATGTTGTATAATTCTCGTGGAGGCCGGTGTTGAAGATTGGAGAACTGTTGGCATTTGAGGCATCTTCGAACATAGGCGGTGCAGTATTAGGTCATGGTGGTCCAGTAGTAACCCTATCGGATGATCTTCTTGGCAAGCATGTGACCGTTCATGAGGGGCCCGTATTCCCCGATGTGGATTTTCTGCATTATTTTCTAAATCTCAGCCCCTGCGATACAGTGTAGATGAGTTCCATCGAAGTTCCTCTTGAGTAGAGTTTTAGGACAGATGATGTACTGGGCGACCAGTCTTCGGAGGGTCATTCAATATTTCTTGTTGGAACCCTCGGGATACTTACCATACTGGAGGAGGCACCATATATCATAGTACCAACAATCGGCTAGTTCGGGATCTTTAGGAGAGACAAGCTCAATATGGTAGCAGTGGGTTGGTTTGTCTTGCCTTTGAACTAGGAAGGGGGTCATTGTTATTCCTTCGGGCATGTCGACCATGGAGTCCAAGGAGGTGAGAGCATTGGCTAGGTTATTCTTTATTTGAGGTAGGTAATGGAAGGTAATATATCGGAAGGCTAACTCTTCTAAGTGGGCATGAAAGGGTTTGAGCTTTTCGTCCTTGACTTTCCACTTTCTGAGCACTTGGCCGATGATGAGGGGCAAAATCCTCGTATACATCAAGGTATTGAATACCTTTCTTAACGGCAACTTTGAGGCCTACTATGCATGCCTCGTATTCTGTCATACTGTTGGTGCAAGGGAAATCCAATTTAATGGCGATGGGAGTGTGGGAGTCATCTGGGGCGATCAGAAGTATCCCAAGACATATCCCTTTTTGTTGGCAGTGCCGTCAAAGAACATTTTCCATCGAAGGTGGTATTGAGCGGTGCAGAGGATATTTTCATCTGATAATTCGGAGATCCATACATCTGCTTCTTCTACAGGGTAATCAGCGAGGTAGTCAGAGATGGCTCTTCCTTTAATGGCTTTCTACATGACGTACATGATATCGAACTCGATTAGGAGCATCAACCATCGGGCCATTCGACTGGATAAGGTGGGTTTTTCAAGCAGTTAGTTGATGGGATCCATTAGGGATACAAGTTTGATGGGGAAGGTAAGCATGTAGTGTCGCAACTTTTTGGTGACCCAGGCAAGTGCGACACATGCCTTTTCCAAAGCAGTGTAGTTGACCTCGTACCCGACCAATTTGCGACTAGCGTAATAGATGGCTCTTTTTTAGCGGGAGTGTTTAAGGTATTGGGCTAGCAAATCCCCAGCTGCAGTGTCGGTTATGGTTACGTATAGGAGCAAAGGGAGACCAGGCTGTGGTGGCATGAGCACTGGAGGTTGGGTCAAATATTATTTGATTCGGTCAAAAGCTTCTTGGTAGGCCTCATTCCAAACATTGGTTGAATCCTTTCAGAGGATCTTGAAGATCGGTTCGCAGATGGAGGTTAGTTAGTTAATGAACCGGCTGATATATTGCAATTTCTCAAGAAACCTCGGGCTTCTTTCTATGTTCGGGGTGGTGGCATCTCAAGTATGGCCTTCAGCTTTGCAGGATCTGCTTCTATCCCCTTCTCTCTGACCATGAATCCCAAGAGTTTTCCCTTTGTAACGCCGAAGACACACTTATGTGAATTAAGTCTCATATGATACCATCGCAGTCGTTTGAAGAACTTCCAAAGAGCGGGAACATGACATTCTCTAGTTTTGGACTTAATAATCATATCATCCACATAAACCTCGACTTCTTTTGAACCAGATCGTGCATAATGGTTGTGGAAACCCATTGGTAGGTAGCCCCATCATTCTTGAGACCAAATGGCATAACGATGTAGCAAAAGGTTCCCCATGGGGTGATGAATGCGATTTTTTTCTTGGTGGTCTGGGTGCATCTTGATTTGGTTGTATTCGGCAAACCCGTCGACGAATGACTTGAGAGCATGACTAGATGTGTTGTCCACAATCATGTCGATATTGGGTAGCGAATAATCATCCTTTGGAGAAGCTTTTCTTAAATCTCGATAGTCTACACACATTCGAACCTTCCCCCTGATTTCGGCATAGGTACTATGTTGGCTAGCCATGTGGGATATTCGATCACATGAATGAAGCCCACGTTCAACTGTTTGACCACCTCTTCTTTGACCTTGAGCCACCATTCGGCGATGAATTTTCTCAATTTTTGTTTAACCGGCTAGTAATCTGGGAGAGTGGGGATCTCATGCTGAGCTATTTCAGGATCAATGTCGGGCATATCATTATAGGACCATTCGAAGACATCCACGAACTCCTTTAGTAATTCTTCGAGTTGTGCGCGCTCATGCTCGTCAAGGGTGGCCCCTATCCTAATCTCGCGCAGTTGGCTACTAGAAACGATATTAATAACAACAGTCTCTTCTTCATTAACTTGAACGTGGTTACGTTGTTTATTATTAACCTTATTTAGATCAGTTAAGAATTTTTCATATGCAAAATCATCATCATCAAAAGTTTGATTAGAATCCAAGCAGTTAATGTAAGGCACAACATGATACTCAAAATATTCGTTTATTTCATTGATAGGAAAAATAGCATTGAGAACCTTATCAAAATAGGTCTCAATTACATTTGAACAAGGATAGACAATATAAGAAGTAATAGGGTAAACATTGGGGTTAGGGGGGATTTTAAGAGGTATAACTGGCACAGAATGCCAGTTGAGGAGGGGTGTATCAATAGCTTTAATCAGATGGGATGGATCCATTAATTTTTTGGCTGAATGAACCATGCAGAGTTCCATCCCTAGTGTCTATAAGTTGAAGGAATATTTGGAATCACTTTCCTCAGTCTCTTCGGTATCTTTGATGAGCATTTACACTCGGTGTTGGAAACTTTCATCCCATGGGTAGCTATCTTGGAAAAAGATCTCCATTCCAGGCTTCATCTTCTTTTTTGTGTGGTCATACCATGGTTCTAGAAAATCGCAAAAGGGGAAGTCTTCGCCTTCTTTGATGAATCGTCAATTCAAGGAGTCTCCTAGAATAGTTCGGGTGCAGTTTGATCTTCTCTTTGGTCAAGACTGGTGAATCATTCTGAGCTCTTGTTCTGATGGTTGATACCCCAAGCCACAATGAGGGAAATATTTCTTCAGTTTGATGGGCTCAAGTATCCCTTACTGCTTTTGCCCTAGTCCCAGTGGGGCATGAAGCGCATGTTTCTAAACATCTGAATCACATTGACATTGCCATGAGGGTCATATTCTGGACAAACCCTTTCTTTGAAACCGTCCCCTACTGGGATTAGGAGTGGCTGGACTCGAAATCCTGATAGGAGCATATCATTTGACCCGTGTTGTATCTCAAGGATTGGACTGCTGGTGCTTGCACCCTCGACATTTTTGTTGTCGCCTAAAATGGTGATGACTCACCCGTCGGCAAAGAACTTTAATTTCTGATGGAGTGAGGAAGATACACCCTTGATATTGTGGAGCCAGGGTGGTCCGAGAAATAGGTTGAAATAAGATGGGATGTCTATGACTTGGAATTTAACGACAGGGTTTATAGGTCCAACCCCTATTATAAGTTTTATGGATACCATCATCTCACGACGGGTATTATCGTAGGCGCGTACAGCGATGAAGGTTGGAGTGAGGTCGCTTTCTTTTAGGCCTAAACACTTGAAGGTTCTCAATGGGCAGACATTCAAGGTAGATCCGTTATCGACAAGGGAGAGTGGCACAGTCTTCCCCATAACTTCGATGGAGATATTGAGTGCATGATTGTGATTCGGCCCAATTATGGGGATTTCTTCTTCAGAAAATGATAACATTCGGGTAGAGGTCAAGGATCCGACCAGATTTATCGCTTCTTCTGGTGTGGTAGAAGGATCAACTATGGGTCAAGTGAGTATCTTGATTAAAGCATTTTTGTACTGCTGGAAAGACATGAAAAGTCCCCATAGAGTGATGTTAGCTTGAGTTTTCTTCAGTTGATCGAGGATCTTATTCTCCTCAATGGTTATCTCTGGCATAGGAAGGTTGTCAACGCCCTTCCCTTTGTCATTTGCTGGTAGTGAGCTTGGAACCTGGTAATGTCTCCCTGATTTGGTCATGTGATTTACCGAATAAAGGAAGAACATGAATCCTATTTCCTCATCAATCTCAGGTTGTCCTGCCACCCTGTTTATTTCTCCGAGGAGTTCTTCAGATGATATCATCCCACATATGTCGGCTACTGGGCCAGTTCTTCTTAAAGCTTGTTCTTCACTCGAATCTTCGAATTCTTCCCCCATCCGGTGGAAAAAATTTCTGTCATTCCATGTAAAGTCAATGAATTCCATAACTTCAATGAATTCTTCATATAGGTCCTCCCATTCTGTGGGGATATGTGTGATTGAAGGGACCAAGCGCCCTTGTAGCTTTAAGGTGTCAAGTAACCCGGTGATACTACAGATGCTGTGGTTTGCCCGAATAATTCTGCTATAATCTGGATAACATCGTCTAGGCTGACTTTGTCGGCTGGCACCACCCACTTGTCTGAATCTCGGGCCCATTTCCATGCTTCCAAGAACACTGTGCTGAATCTCTGGCAATCGATGACCATCTGTGAGGGAAATTTCAGCCCGAACTCTAGGAGTTAGTTCAACACTTCTGACAATTCCATACTTACATTTTCAGAACGGGTATGGACAGCGATGCATGCTCTGGTAAGGAGTGACAGTTCCTGATCAGCGAGGCTAGTAGGGTGTAGGAGGAAATATGGGAAAATTTGAAGAGGTTTAGGAGAGTATATGGGTGTGATTTGAGTTGATGGATCAAAATCTGGGTTTTCTTCTAAGAAGATGGCATTGGTATGATTTGGAAGTGGATTATGAGTAGTGTTTGGCTTAGGATTGGCTGGTGGGGTGATGGTACCTCGGTCAATGAGATCTTGGATTATGTTTCGAAGGTGAAAGCATTGGTCGGTGGTATGGCCGACAGTTTGGTGAAAGACGCAATGAGCATCGGTCTTGAAGTTTCTTGGGAGTGGATTTGGTAATGGACGGTGATCTAAGGGTTTGATGAGGTTTCAACTTAACAAGGCTTGGTAAGCTTTAGAGAGGGGAGCATGGATCTTAGTGTATTCCCTTTGGATGGGGGCAGTGCGGCTTTCTGGTGCCCATAATGTGGTTGGTTGAGAGATGTTGTTGATGGTTGAGACTGTAGCACTGGCAGGCTTGTCATACTTTCTAGGGGTTAACTGTTCGGACACCTTCTTTGGTTCAACCTCTGTTTTAACAAGGCTTTCCTCAATTTCTACTCATGCCTCTCTGAGAGCTCGGAAGTGGGGATAGTATTGTCCTCCCATCGTCGCTCGGACATGGGGCAAGAAGTGCTTCTTCACTATGTTGACTTGTTCTTCCTCGGATGGCCGATTGGTCATGGTAGCTGCTTACGCCCTCCACCGGGTTATGAAGTTACTGACTGATTCCCCTGGATTCTGTTTGAGCAGCTCTAAATCACGACGGGTGACCTCAAGCTCCTTGTTGTATTTGTGATGCGACATGAATTCTTAGGCTACATCCTCCTAGCTACGGATTCTGGATTCCTCGAGAGACAAAAACCATCGGAGGGCACTATCCTTCAAAGTTTGCTAAAATAATTGGGCCATCACTTCTTCAGAAGCCCCTAGTAGGGTCATGGAATGATGATAACTGTGAAGATGAACAATCGGGGGTCCATTCCCTCCAAACTTCTCGATATTTGGCAACTTAAACTTCTCGAGCAACCTCGCTTTAGGATAAGGAGACATGTGGGTGTATTCCATGTAATTCACAGAGATCCTGACTTGGTCGAACTTCTTTGTGAGCATCTTGAGATCCTCTTTGACTTTATTCAACTCCTCCTCTTTTGGATCAACGTCCATAGGTAGGCTAGCCACAGGCTGGGCAATGTTTGGCATCGAAAGTTGGGCAGGCGGCGGCCCATTGACAGGAGGGGCATGTGGAGCATGTTGATATTCTTTGGGAACCCAGATAGGCTCGGGTGGACCCATAGCATGAGGGAATAGGGCCACGAGCTCTTGAGGAATTGGAACCTGGTTTCGTTGCATCTTTTGGACCTCGATTTGGAGGTTGTCAATCTTGGACACAAGCTGAGCTAGGACTGTCGTCAGATCCGGCTGTATAACTGGTACTTGATCTGTATTCTCCATAGAAAGTGGATGAATTCTAGACTCGGAAGAAGTAGTAGAGGAACGGATGAAACTCTGGGGTGATTTGACTGAAGACAAAATCCAATAGGGAGCCAGGCCAAGGGCTTGCGATCGACCTGAGAAGGCGTAGGATGAGATTTATTTTTGAAAAAAATGGAAGAAACTATTTTCTTTATTTTCATTTTTTTTTATAAAGAAAGGAGAAATGTTTTTGGATTTTTAATAAGGGAGGGAGAAATGTTCTTGGATTTTTTATAAAGAAGGAAGAGATGTTTTTGGATTTTTGAAAAAGAAGGGAGAAATATTTTTGGAGACGGAACTCAACATGATTATTATGATTATTATGTTCTCACTTGTATTTAATTCTCCTAAATGCAATGCTGGGCGGGGCCCGAGCATGGAAAAGTGGGGTTTTTTATATATGCAAATCTACGGTTGGACTTGTAACCAGGCTCACGGACAGGGTCCCATTTTAAAAATGCGCAAAAATTAGGCGGCAGACCGACCCGGAATTTTAGAAGAGTTTCGGGTCGAAACCGGCAATCTAAAGTGTGTGTCCTAGGTTTGACACCTATATGTAGGTATGTAGTTTGGTTGGGTGAATCGGCATGGGTTCTCCCCTTTGGTGTGACTTTCACGATATACGTCTAGCTCTTGCGGGCAGTCGGTACATGTGTGTACGTGAATTGCCTCACCATATACCTCATGGGGACGGTATGTGTGAGAGAGAATTCGATATACTCGGCATACGTGAATGAATGCCCTACGATATACCTCCCATCATGACTTCAGTCAAGCGGTATGATGTGAGGGAACTGTTCGATATACTTCGAAGGTACTTGGCCAATGGAAGGTGAGAGTCATATCGCCTAGGGTAACTGCGACCTGCCGGACCAGTTCCCATCAAGATGTGACCCTCCGGTTACTGGGTAAATTTTGGTCAATAACAATGCTCTTTGGTGATATTGTGGGAATCATGCATGATTCTCTTATTAGTATCTTATGATAAGAATGCCTTTCTTGATTATGCCAAACAAGGAGAAAAGTACAAGTACCAAAGGTACACCAAGTATGGATGGGTGATGCGTGCAACATGCGGATATATGTGATCCTAGGTGCACGTGGTGAGAAGTGTACATGGAGAATTTTCTACAAGTGTGTGAACATAATCATAAGCATGGGATACACATGGAAAAAAGGGGAACATGTAAATATAGGGGAAATATAAACAAATATAACATCCATGTAAATAGAGTCAAGCCCTCAAAACAAAACACAGATATCCCCAGTAGAGTCTCCACTGTGGCCATCCCCGATCCTCGCCGTGTGGGCGGGCACGCGGAGGAAGGATCCTCGGGTCCCGTGCATCCCTCTCGAGAGCGCTTCGACCGGTGTCATTTGAGATGAGGTGTAAAAAATGTAGAGAGATTCAGAGTAGCCAGTCTATTTTACTCAAAATAGACAAAAGAAAAAGGGGAAGCCACCCCTAAGGATGGCATCCGAAGACATACTGGTGCATGCGAAACCAAAATGATTCGAGAAGGGTTCGGAGGATTAGTTACGAAATGGGAAGGTATTAGGCACCCATTCCGCCCTTTAGATCTCTCATGGATATTTGCTATTTTCCTTTATTTTTCCCCGTGATGTGTGCATGTGTATATATATAATGGAGATAGGAATCCTCGACTTGTATCATAGAAGAGATAAAGCGAGTCATCCGTAGGAAGATATAAGAATAATATCAGAAAGTAAAATTTACGCGATTACCCTTACGTTGATCGTTATAATGGAGCGATAACGCATATGGAGTAATAAGTCACTAAGATCAAGTATATAGATTATAAGTAGATAGGATTTTGATAAAATAAAAAATAAGAGAAAAAGTGAGAAAGGGGACTCGAGTCTCGAGTTTTACCCTGAGATGCCTACGTAGCCTATAAAGGAATCAAAGTCCACGTAGTTCGCATACAAAATGAGGGGTGGGGTTTATCCCATAAATCCAAATGGGGGATCTCTTATTTGTGAGTGTGTGTGTGTGTGTAGAAAAAAGTGTTTTAATAGTGAGAAAAGTATGAGAATCCCTATTTGGAATTTATGAGCAAACCCTCTTTTTCTTATTTTTTTTGGGTTTTATTTATACGAAAAATAATAGATGTACAATAATACTAAATAAAAAAGTATATTAGGATATATGAGATGAGATAATAAAAATGCTAAGTAATAAAACAAGTTATTGCAAATTTAAGATAATTTGAAGAGAAAGGTGAGAAAGATGGACCTTCTTGAAGATCTTGATCTTGATCTTGAATGTTGGAGAGAAGCCCTTGCACTTGGATGATGATGGAGAGTGGCTAATTCACCAAGTTTGATGAAAAGGATGGTGAAAAGTGGAAGTTAGAAAGGAATTTGGATGTTGAAATCACGCTGCCTTCGAGAGAGGTTTCTGGGATTCGTTGAGAGTGAATTTTCTCAGATTTAGGATCCTCTTGCAAATGAGGTAAAGGCCTCCTTTTATAGGCCCATGTCACTGCCGATCGTCATAGACTTGGTCTGCCTATCGGCACCTGCCTATAGGCAGGGTCTGGAACCTACCGTTTGGCAGTGTGTTTGAGGCCTTTTCGGAAAATTAGTTGTCGAGGGAAAACCGTTGGTCAGAATCATGCACGGGGCATACTATTGGAAAGGTAATTCAGAGACGTTTGAAAGTCCTTTGGACCTCTCCCAGGTTCGGGAGTTGAATTTGGGTAAAATATGGCTCGGAAGCGTTTATCGGTCCATTGGATGGGGAACTATTCGGACGCAAATGGATTGTTCGTCCGCATGGTAAGTCCAAATTGCACACGGGATGAACCTTGGAAAGGTTAGGAGATTTAATTCGATCTTCCAAAGAGTTTGTTCCGATTTGGGGAGTTGACTTTGGTCAACCGGGCCCTAGGAGCATTCGGTGACCTCTTAGAGTCAAACAGACCGTCCGTCTGCATGGTAAGTTAGAATTGCACATGGGATGGACCGTTGGAAAGGGTATTCAGTGCCCTTAGAAGATTTATTCATCCTTGGTTGAACTAAAGAGTTGACTTAGGTCAAGCAGAGCCCGGGAGCGCCCGGTGGCCTCTGGGTCAAGTTTCGAACGCAAACGGATCGTTCGTTCGCATGGTAATTTAGAATCGCGCACGGGATGGACCATTGGAAAGGGTATTCAGTTCCCTTCAAATATTCATTCAATCTCAGTCGAGATGAAGAGTTTTACTTTTTGGTCAAACTGAGCCGGGGAGCACCCGATGGCTTTTAGGTCAGTACTTGGGATATGACCTGGGTTTGTAGTGATGAAAGGAGGTGTTAGGGACCTTAGGAGAGTTAGGGGGCAACGGACTGGGGTGTCTACACTCGCTACCCCTTTATTCAATGGATATGTCAGGTTTTCTTATAAGTTGACATAGTCGATTGCTATAACTCCATCTTTCAATAGCGGTTTCACTGTGTTGTGTCTTCTCCTGATATGTCTAGACTTTCCGTTGTAAGAGTTATTATGTGGTCTTGCGATCGCTACTTGTTTGTCACAGTGAATGGACAAGGCTAAAACTGGTTTAGGACACAAATGAATATCTAATAGGAAACTCCTTAACCATTTATCCTCTTGGCTTTATTTATCCAATGCAATGAATTATGATTCCATAATGGATCTCTCTATGCAAGTTTGTTTGGTATATTTCTAAGATACAACGCCTTCTGCCAAGGCAAAAAGATATCCACTCGTAGATTTATATGCGTCATTATTAGAAATCCAATTAGAATCACAAAAGCCTTCAATCACTAATAAAATGAATGCCTTAATTTATGGCGTATTTTAGATATCTCAAAACTTTAATTAAACCATCCAAATGTTCATTATTAGGATTACAAGTATATATGCTAAGTCTACCCATAACATATGCAATATCAAGTTCAGTTCAGTTCATAAGATACATTAGACTACCAATAACTCTAGAATATTCTAATGACGATACACCAGGACCAAAATGTTTCCTTAAGTGAGAACTAGGTTCATAAGGTGTCTTAGGAGGAATACAATTAAATTGTTTGAATTTTCTAGGAACTTTCTCTACGTAATGAAATTGGGTTAAAATAATTCCTTCAGAATTTTTAATGATTTTAATTCCCTGTATAACATCAGTGACATCCAAGTCTTTCATATCAAATTACTTATTACGGAAACTTTTAGTTTTATTAACTATATTCATATCAGTAGAAAAAATAAGCATATCATCCACATATAAGCAAATAATCATACCAGAATTTCTTTTGAATTTGCAATAAATACATTTATCCGTTTCATTAATATTAAGATCATTAGAGATCATAACTGGATAAAAAAAATTATTCCATTGTTTAGAAACTTTATAAGTCTAGAAACTTTTTTTATCTAGGCCTTGGAATACAAACCCCTCGGGTTGATCCATATAAATTTCTTTTTCAAGATCCCCATTCAAAAAAGCAGTTTTAACATGCATTTGATGAATTGTCATATTATGTAATGAAGTAATAGCAATTGAAAGCCCAATAGATGTAATTCTAGTAATAGGAGAGTAATTGTCAAAGAAATCAAATCCTTCCTTTTGTCTATAGCCTTTGGCTACCAATCTTGCTTTAAATTTATCAATAGCACCATTGGCTTTTAATTTCTTTTTAAATATCCATTTGCAACCAATGGTTTTAAATCCTTTAGGCAGGTCAACAAACTCCCATGTGTTGTTAGAAATAATAGAATCATTATTGTCTGTAAAATTTGTTCACCTACCTGGACCAATGGGAAATGGACACCTATCCTCCTACGTTGCGATCTTCACAGTACTTACTTACTTGACCTGATCTAGAGACACTTGGTCGGCCAACCAGACGACCAACCTCAAGAATATGAATCATCAAGAATATAATGCGAACGGTCATTATATACGTACCTGTGAATATCAACAGTCATTTTTATTGTATACATATATAAATGCATAAATATATAAAGGCATTCTATCTCTTGGACTCCTGACCACTATAAATATATGATATCCCATAGCTCAAAGGGATAATTCATTCAACCTCAAGCACACCATACTGAGCTCTTATAAACTCTAGAAATAATATCAACAGTGGACGTAGGCTTTCTTTATAGCCTAACCACTTTAAAAATCTTTACCTCTTGCGTGGTTACTTGTATTGTTTACCTTCATTTTATATATGATTATAAAAATGCAAACGGACATTTTTAGACATCAACAATCATATTCACTATTTATAGCTTCTTTCCAAAAAATAAAAAATCGAGTGAGGACATCGCTTCACTAAAAGTGATATGGTCATTTTTGATTAAGTATGTTAAAAATTCAGGACTAAAAGAAGTATACTTTTTCTTATTTCACTTTCTTTTGAATCTGAAGATTCACTTCTAACACTAGGTCCCACTGGACATGAATTACTAGTCCCATCACTTCTCACTTAAAAAGAAAAAAATTTCTTATAAAATTTACCATCTCTTAACTCAAAAATATTGTTTTTTTATCAATATATTAATTTTTAGAATCAATTATAAGAAACCTATGTGCATTACAGTTTTTAGCACAACCTCTAAAAACAAAATCAACCGCCTTTGGGACAAGTTTAGTTATCTTAGGTAATGGTATTGAAACCTTTGCAAGACACCCCCACACTTTAAGGTGTTTATAATAAGGTTTTTCTATTTTTCCACATTTCATAGGGATTTTTATCATTTTTCTTAAAAGTTATTTTATTAAGAATATAACAGCTAGCAAGAAGTGCCTCACCCCACATATTATAAGGTAGTCCCGGAGTGCTTAACAGGAATTTACCATATCCTTAAGGGCTCTGTTTTTTCTTTTATCCATGCCATTAGATTGGGGTGACTAAGGAGGAGTAACTTGATTCATTATTCTATTTTCTTTACAATATTTATCAAGATCACCGGTGTATTCCCCTCCCTTATCAGATCTTAAGGGTTTAATGGATTTTTCCAATTGATTTTAAAGTTCTAATTTATAACAAATAAATTTTTAGAAACTCTAATCGTTACTCGTAAGGAGATAAAATTCAATAGTAGCGAGATTAATCATCAATAAAAATAACAAAATATTTATTTCCACCACGTATCACATATCCTTTTAAATCACAAAGATCGGAATGTATTAAATTTGAAACAGTTGAGCTTCTTTTGACATTTGGAAAAGGTTTTTTAGCATATTTTGATTTAACACATATTTCACATTTAGAGATGGTAGAAATATCAGATTTTGGTATGTTTCCCAAAAATATTAATTTTGTAATAGATGCCTTATTTACGTGACCAAGTCTAAAATGTCGCTTATAACAAGAGTCAAACAAATAAGAAAAAGAAGTAGATGTTTTATTATTATCAACCACAGATACATTGAGTTTGAAAATACCCCCATGAGCATAACCCTTACCCACCAAAGCTCCTCCCTTAGCCACAACTACTTTATCGGTTACTAGAATAATTTTAAAACCCTTATTAACTAAGATAAAACTGGACACCAAATTCTTACTAACCTCAGGGACATACAAGAAGGTAAGAACATTTCCTAAAGTGAACTTTAAAACTACGGTACCCTTCCACTCAACCTTAGACAAAAGCAATTTCCCATGTACTTACTTTCACCCTCACCCAGAGCAGTGAAGGCACCTCTCGTGCTGCAAATATGTTTGGTAGCACCAAAATCAAGCCACCAATCTGTCATGGTAGTCACGATGTTTACCTCGACTACCAAAACTGAAAAGTTACCCTCCTCGATTACATTTTCTTGAAGCTTCACATTTTGACTATTCTTAAGACTATAATCTTTAGCATAATGACCTGGTTTTCCACACACAAAGCACTGACCTACAGGCTTAGATTTAAACTGGGGTTTAGAATATTTATTTCTGATCATTAGGTTTGAATTTATGGTTGGTCCTCGAATTATGGTTTGGTTTGGTGCCCATGTTTCTGGATTGAATGGTTATATTGAAGATATTGTAATTGAACTATAAAACCCATGCCTAAACTCATCGGTGGTCCCAATTTCCCCCACCCATTTTGGAAATCAAAACCCTGATTTCATACCAGATTGTCCAAGAACCCTCCATTTTTCAAAAAAAAAAACAATTATATAATATAAAATTATTACTTCACCATATAATTGAAGCCACAACACCTAGATAATATAAAGAACAAAATAAATTCCCCAAAAGAGAGAGAAACGCAGAAAAAAATTGTACATATAAATATGGGTAGATATGAAAAAAAAAGTAATTAATTAGATATGAACACAAAACAGTACCGCTAATGGAAGTGAGAGTCTTCGGTTGTGGAAACGGTGTTTCACATAGCTATATAATCATATGTCTTCTAGTGGTAGTCATGTTAGCGCGAGAGCATGATTTAATTCTCCATCTTTTATTTTATCTAAGCAGTCTAGCACATTTGTTATAATAAACATAGCATCATGCAAACCCCCCCAAAAAATATTGGATCAGTAAAATATATGTGCAAGGTTTTATTTGACAACCAATAGAATAAAAACTCACTTAGAAATTTACTCAAGCACCTGGAAAGCAACCAAAAAAATCCAAAACTACAAATTCATTTCAATAATGTTGTTTAGCCAAAACAGAACAAAGAACATAGATGATGGGATGTACTAAAGTACAAATGACCCATTGACATCAAAATAGGCGCTACTTGGGGCTATACCTAAAACCAATGGCTAAGTTTTCTCTAAAAACGTATCACTAATGATTTTTAGATCAGAGGTTTCTTATTACAGTTAGTTGGGGAAGAAAGAGGTAGGACAATTTTGATCAGGGGTTTCTCATCATCACTTTAACAATTTAATAGTTTTTTATCAGGACAATTTCAATAATGTTGTCTAGCATCAGGGCATCATTAATCAATGCATCATCACTTGTGATGATATAAAAATCATTTGGAGAGATCAGGGAAAAATCCTGATCTAAAATAATGGTTTTAATATTAATTTTTAAATCATGGCATCTTTAATCAGGGCATGCGTCACATGATCGAGCCAACTAACTCGATTCTCTCCAAGTGTATTTAGGAGTATTTAGGTTGCCTCCATGAAGGAGAGAACAAAACAAAAACAAAACTAAGTGCGGGGATACCACTAAACCAACCAAACGAAACCTAAACCTAAAACAAATTAAGAAGAATGCATGAGAAATAAGACATAGCTTAGAGATTTACCTTATCTTGATGTTGTAAGAGTCTGAGAGAGAAAATCAAAAGAGGTGAGGTTATGACTTTGTTGACCGAAGAGAGAGAGAGAGAGAGAGAGAGAGAGAGAGAGAGAGAGAGAGGAAACTGGACATGAGCTAGTCATACCATTTCGTTTTGTGTGTATTACGTATTTACCCTCTTTTTGAATTGAAGTAAAAGAGGGGGAACGTTTTCATAGAAAGAAAAAAGAGGGGGAAACAAAATGATAATGGGTCAAAAGAGTAAAATGGAACAAAGCAATCTCAACCCTTCATTTCTTGCATTGGTGTTTTTATCTCAACCTCTAATTAGTTTATGATCTTATTGAATAGTGTCCAAATTCTACTCCTTATATATATACAGTCCTACTCTTGTGCGGACCGGGCATGTGTCACCTGGTGGTGAGCCAAGAGAAGAGAGAGAGTGTGCCTATAATTTAGACGATAATTTCTAGGGGCACCGTTAGGTGACACATGTCCTGTCCGCATTCTTAAAATGCGGACTAGCCCGCACAAGACCATTATCATATATATATATATATATATATAGAGAGAGAGAGAGAGAGAGAGAGAGGCAGACTCTTGTACACACTAAGTTTGCATAGTGCTCACGTACACCAATTTTTTTAAAGCATTAAAAAAATATTTTTGAGTTGATTTTTTATGTGATATTTAAACATTTCAACGGACCCATGTAAAAACAATCATCTAGAAAATTCTTTTTTTTTCTATTTTTAAAAAATCGGTCAAAATTTTGTAGCTTTCAAAGTTCTTAAAAGCAGCGAAAGTTATATCTCAACAATCGACGATGCGAGGAAGTAGTGTAATGGGAGGGTTCCTTTTTTGGATTTCTCTTTGGGAGATGTCCCATGCATGAAACCGAGCAAATGTCGGAAGTTGAGAGAGGTTTTGGGCACTAGGGATATAGTTAGCATAGTATTAATTTTCTTTTGTGTGTAGGAAACACAACGATCTTAGTCTTATTGTGAAGTAAGGCTAGTATAGAAAAAAAAAATTGACCGATTTTTTAAAAATAGCAAAAAAATTTTGATCGATTTTAAAAGCAGGGAAAGTTGGATCGATTTTTTAAAAATAGCAAAAAAAAAAAATTAACTGATTTTTCTTACATGGGTCCGTTGAAATGTTTAAATATCACACAAAAAAAATTAACTCAGAAATATTTTTTTTACTATTTTAAACAAATGATGTGCAAACTTAGTGTGCACATGAGCCTGGCTCTCTCTCTATATATATATATTTGTATGTATATATTTACAAAAATAAATATGTAAGAACAACACAAGATGAACATCAACTTAGACATACACAAAGATGAGTCGGTCACGAATATTGCATTTTTGCACCAATTATTCTTATGCATTCTAGAACTTTTGTCTTCGTTATAACCAACTTTTATGCGCATTTATTGTATAACCTTTGGTTTTTATATATATATATAAAATAAGTTACAATGATGTTTTTACTGTTCATAAGATGGGAAGACACTTTGTGGTTAGGATGAGTGCCACCTAAGCACGAAATAGAAGGTTAAGATTAATTTACACTTTAATACATACCCCAAACCCTACCTCATCCGCCTCCCTCTCTGACACCCCCAAACCTACACGACTTCTCATTCTTTCTCTCATCCATGCTTTACCCCGAACCCTACCCCTCTCTCTTGCTCTCACGAAACAACCCCCGCTCTCCTCTCCACACGGCCACCTCCACTTCCTCCTCTCCTCTCCGCCCCGCACTCACCATGTACCCTCGTAACCACAAACCCTCACAAAGCCTCTCAGTACCTGGTCACCTGTGAGCCGCTCAACTCTCAGCCGCTCACTTTTCACCTGTCAAGGTTCGGTTTTGGGGGCTTTGAATTTTTGGGTGTTTTTTATTTCTTCGATTTTGGGTTTCTTTGCTCATGTATTTTTTTATTGATTACAAACTCAGATCTTAGTTACATTATTATGATTTTTTGGGCTTCTTGCCTCAGGTATGCTTATTTATTCATCACACACTCATTCTAACATTTTTTTTTGCAAATCTAAGCACTATAACGTGTATCTGTTATGGGTACTTTATTTTCACTCAATTTTATGATTTTTTTTAGGAGATTAATCACATTTATTGTGAGATTTGTGTGTTTTCTGCATTTCTTCAGATTTTGGGAGATTTGGAGTTTTAATGGGTTGAATCACCTCACAGAACAACCACCATAAGGTATCTCTCTTTTTCTCTTTCGTTTTCTTACTCAATTTTATATGATTTTTTATTATCTTCGAATTTTTATTGTCTTCGAATTTTCCACTCCATGCTACTCTCTTACTCACAGGTCTGTAAAATAAAGAAATTTGGGGTGAGTGTAAGTTTTGAGTTGTAGGGTTTACAGCTTTGGGCCTTATTTCCTTCTATAATAATTTTATTGTAACTATTCTTAAATTTTATTTCAACTGATTTTAGGGCCCATTAGAATTTTATTATAACTAATTTTCGGGTTTGCATATTTTTTCTTTTATTTTTATCTTTTAATTTCATTTATTTTTGTAGGGGGCTCCTACTAAGTTTAGCGATGTTTTGTGGACTCTTTGTCGGATTTGGAAATACTGTGTAGTTCAATGCTAAGATGTTGATTTTACATTTTTTTATTATTACAATGTTTATAGTAGCTAATGAATTTGGTTTTGTTTTACTGATTCTCTTGAATGAATATCCTTTGTTTTGTAGACAAAGTTCACTCCTTTGATGTTAATTAGCAATGTTAGCTATAAAAAGTTTATTTTGCGTTCAAACCTCATATTTCAATTCTTTCGAGGTTCAAATAAAAGTATTGGATTGCCTATTTTTGTGTTGATTTTCTAGTTTTTCATATTTAATTTTGAATGTATTGTCTATTTGTTAGTTATACGGAGATTATTTTATTTCATGTCCCTATCTTAATCATAAATACACCTATAGTTTAATTTTCCCAAATATATTTTGTTCACAATTCATATGCTAATTTTGTTTTACTATTCATTATATTATAATGGGATGTTTTAAAAGTGAATTATGTTGGGTGAATATATGGAATTTTTACTTTTCTTTTGAATGGGGTGGTGTTTCCATGGATTTGCAATTGTTATTGAAAAATATCACCTAGATGCTTGACAAAATGCCTATCTTTCTTTGGATATAATTGTCAATGTAGGTTACTTTCCTCATATCTTGGTTTGGATTAAATAGGCTTAATAGTGGAGATCATGGTGCTTAACAAAATTCCATAGTGAGCAATTTCATTATTTCGCTCATCTTCCACATAATATGTGTAGTTTTTATCTTATATAAAGCTTTAATATTATTTTTTAGCAAAATTCTTTTATGTATGTACATGAAGTGATTGGATGACAAAGTAGAAAGAAGGAGTAGAGATCCAAGTTCTCAGAGACCCGGAGGATTCAATACACAATTCAAACACGAACACAAATCTCATGTATGTGAAACAACACTATATGCTTCTTTACATTATTAATCCATTTAAGTAGTTAATATATACATCTGAAGGGATCGTTTCAGTTTAATAGATACATACTCTTTCTCCCTCTTAATTTCCGATCAGTTAACTACATATTGTTCTTATTTACTTAAATTATTTTGGGTGTTTAGGTCTCCATTTCTAAATCCCTCTTTTTGTATGTTTAGTGTTTCTAGATGTCCTTTTTGAATCATATATTCATGTTGATAATACCGGTTCATCAAACACTTTGGCCTTTGAGAATCGATATAGTACATTACTTTGTCATTATTGATCTATGCTTATAGTTTATTCAGTTTCTACATGTATTAATCAATGCACATCATCCTTGCCTTGGATTATTCTTCTTAATTCTATCATTTTAGCATTTTTATAAACATGTACCAAGTTGTCTAATTTTTAGCGTGTTTTTTATATACAGTATCTCTAATTAAATGTGATTGTTATGTATCTAGAAAAAATTTAGGGATGCCCAACATAAATAAATCCCTATCAACTTTATTGTATCAGTACTATAAAATATCTAGAAAGTCTTTGATTAAACCATTTTGTTTCAAAAACAAAAAACAATTTTCATCGTTGAGTTTTGGGTGAGTTAGTTTTTTAAAATCTAATCATGAAATGGAAGGATTGATTATGAAATGGAATGATTTATTCTAAAATTCATGGTGATGTGTGTGTTAATTGATGATGATAAGCATCTTTTCCTATAGTAATATTCAAGCTGATGCAACATCTTTTCCTAAAATTCAAGTTGCTGCAACCTTTTCAATTAAAATTTTCTTTGAATTTTGATCTACTGAATACAGGGATGGCATGTTGGGATAAAATTCTAGACAGGTGTAGTTCATCCGAGTTCTTTATCAGCATCCGCATCCTCGATAATTCCTCCAAGGTCTATATTAAATTATTCTTTAAGGTTATTTTTAACTTATCTAACAATGACTTCCTTTGCTCATTTTTTTCATGGTGTTAAAGGAGTAAACAAGACGGGGCTTGGTCAGTGCAGTGAGATTAGAAATAGATGATGGGATTGGTGATGAGAATGATTTAGAGCATAAGTTGAGAGATGTGAGACTATGTAGATTCTAGATATTTTTGGGTATAATGCCACTGAGATTCATATGGGATAGATCGAGCCTTTCGACTGTGCTATGGGAGTTGCAACCCACTCCAGCCCAGTTATAATGAGCTGATTTGTTTTTTACATTATTTGACAATGTCCAGTTTACAAGATGGTTGAATGGATCAATGAGGGAGGTATTTACTAGCAGGGCATATCGTGATTACAACCAAAGTGCATAAGAAGGATATTTTGCAGGCTAAAGAACATATTTTGGTCGGGGACATATTTTGCAGGCTAAAGAAAATTATGCATAGGTGTTATTAATTCTGAATCTCAGTTATTATTTGTGAATCTCAGTTATGATTAGTCTGAAATTAGTAATTGGTCTTATTAATTAGTCTGAAATTTTGATAAAAGTTTTATCGATCCTATTTTCCCCCATCTGTGAACCTCTCATCATCCTTAGTATGTGCAATATTTCATGAGTGATTTTGTTTAAAAAAAAAGAAATTGTGATGATATATGAGAGTTACCGATGAGGCCTAAATGAGGAAGTAATTCCAAGAAAAAAGAACCGTGACACATTGACGAAGTGGAACATACAATGTAACGAAATGGAAATTAGTGGGAACAACGGGATGAGGTCGCCATTTTCCATCCTTCGGCATGTACTACAGTCAATGTATTGAATTATTATATAGGAATTTTATGCATATTTATGATATTCCTTCGATAGAAACTACTCCAACAGCTAATAAATTAGACATGCGTAATTGCAACTGCTCTCTAAGAACTTCAAACCTTTTTTTAGTAATATTTAATATATCAGTTATTGAAATATTCAAATTTAATTTATTTTAATTGAATATCTCTGATTTATTAAGAGCTTCAAACATGCTAAAACCAAGCTACTCAAGTTGAATATCTGATTTATTAGACCAGCTACTCAAGTTGAATATCTCAATAAATTATCACTGATTCAATATTCCAGTGATTGAAATATTCAACTTCAATTTATTTTAATTGAATATCTCTGATTTATTAAGAGCTTCAAACATGCTAAAAGCCATCTACTCAAGCTGAATATCTGATTTATTAGACCAACTACTCAAGTTGAATATCTCAATAAATTTATCACTGATATTTTAAGTGAATATTCAACTTCAAGATTCAACACTTCATCTTTAATATCTCTCACTGATTGAAATATATCAGTGATTATATATATATATATATATATATATGTTTCTATTTTAGTGTTAACTATGATATTGGGTAACTGCAGGTGTGGCCTCCAATTAGAACGAAGAAGTTTGAGACTCTATAGGTGAGTAGCCCCTTCCATCTTATTGGGTAACTGCAGGTATATTTACTGTTTGAAAATTTGTATAGGTGAGTAGCCCCTTCCATCTTCGTCATGTTTGCAGCCTTCTTATCCTCTTCATCCTTCTTAGCCAAGGGCCATACTATTCCATCTATGAAATTCATGAACATTTCAAAGGGGCATCAATAACCTTCTGTATATCTTTTATTTGAATCATAACTTTCTTACAAACCTTTGTCCCAAAACCTCTTATCAATAAGTCTCAAGAAAATCCCCAAAATCCTCAAGAACCATAAAAAACAAATCAAGAAACTATTAACTCTGTTCAACCCATACCACCACAATTAACCCTCTCATCATATCCAAATCCCCAAATATTCTACAAGCTTCTAAAACTTACCTTAAACATGTCCATATATCTCCTGACTCTACTTCAGATATCCCTTCCCTTCCTAATACATCCTCCTACATTGATAGCCAAGAAAAGACTCAACCTATAAGCCCAAGTACATATCCTAATCAAGCCCATCTGCTCTCCATTGCCCAAGAATCCAGTCACAAGAACCAAGATTCAGAAGCAGTAGTCCAAGATCACCAAGTTGTTAAGTCATTTAGCCTTTCCCCTAAAGGTCCTTCTCCCACCTCTTAACTAAAAAAATGAAATTCATAATCCTTTATCCTGTCTGATAAAGATATAGATTATATTACAGATCATACTCCCTTGATTGAAGAACTAATCATACTTTCTAGACAATTTAAAAAAAAGATTGATATCCTTCAAAAGAAGAAAGTTATGGAGGATCAGAATGCATAAAATCATATTAACATCATGACTAATTTTTAAGATCCCATAAAATTAGGCATGATGTTTAAAAAACATATGTTCTTATGGTTTAATTGCAAACTCAATAATAAATTATCCAATTTATGTATGTGTTCACTTCATGCATAGGTTTAGTGACGTCCATGTCTTCACATTGGTGATCTAATTTACAAAAGGTTGGTTCATTTACAAAATCGAATGCTACTGCAAGTTTATTTGATCCGTACGGGTAATTTTTCTACCAAAATTATATTGATATTGAATTATATTTTTGCATCTTTAGCCAGACGGATAGTTTTTTATGTGAGTTCGTTCTAGGAATGAGTACTAACCAAAGTCTACATTAACTTTAAGGACAAACATGAGCTGACTTTTGACACAAACATGGTAAATATGATTGACATTACTGAGCATGAATTTGTTTTATGCAAAATGCAGCGGAAATGGCGACCCATCGCAGTATTTTTGGCAGCGTATGCAATGGAGACTCATTACACTAGACATGTCCCTTTGTTTCTCTCTATGCATAAATATACAGATTATTTATATTTTAAGTTCATTTTTATTAGGTTATTTTGGCAATTGGTGTAAGAAAATGAAGCTTTGGAGTATTTACCAATTTTGAAAGATGATATAAAGTACAATACTACAATTAAGTTTTCAACCTACCCAATTATTGTTCGGTTACATGATAAGGTTGTTCAATTTTGTAGATTATGGATTCACTTCTCGAGACAGTGATTAACATGCTGAGATGCCACCCCTAAGAGTCACCATATACATATCGTTGACTTGATAAACGAGAAAGAAGGTCTACATGAAGAACAAGGATGGTTGGAAAGATCCATCTTAATTAGGGGGCGACAAAGTGAGCGATGAGAGAGAAACAATGCTCCAGAAGATGTGGGTGATTTTCTTCACCCCAATGCACCCTGCGTTGTCCAATCATCAACGCCCCATGAACCACCCCATCCCCTCCCTTATAAACCCCATGACTTTAATGGCAAACTATAATGTGAACACAAGAATCTAGAAGTTGTAGTAAAATTTTGTGTGTGTGCGTTGTTTTGATAATCACCCTTTTCATGATTAAGGTATTTACACATAACACCTCTTGGCTATTTGTTTTTAAATTTATTATTTTTGTTTCTCTTTCTATGAAAATCAATAGAGACATGCGATGTTGGAAAATCCCTATGTTTCTTTTGCATTCCAATTCGAGATGGTATTCCATGAGAACTTGAAGAGGAAGTTTATAGTGCTTATATGATCGTCGATTTCCCCATCAGTGTTGTAAAGGTATTCTTTTAATTATTTATGAGCTTGAGAAGTGAGCCTATAAAAGTTTTTTTCACATCTTATTGATGGGTTAAAGTATTATCTCCAACTGTTAGAGTTGATAGGCTTATAGCTTAGTATCTTTACTTTTGTCGACCTTAAATTTTTGCAAGTATATCATCTACAAGGTTAGACAACCAGATCAGTGAAAAAATTGCAGTGACCTGTTGAGAATGTTAGTGACCTTTTGTTTCTTGAACTATTACTCTCATGCAGTGACCTATTATTTCTTGAACAAGTGCAAGGACCATTATTATTGTCTACCAAAATATTTCTTTTATTTTAGCATTTTTATCTCAAAATTGGATGTAGAATTCTTGGTGTGCAATGTATAAACATTACTTTTCCATGGAAGTTACCTAAAGACATTATTAGCATTTGCCCATGAAAATTTCTTATACTAACTCTTATATTAATAGGAGTTAAATGTGTTATATCTTTTGGGAATATTTTAGCATATTAATTTTTTGCTAACAAAAAACCAAAACGGAGAATAGAAAATAAATTTGAGAACTGTTCAATCTATTCAAGCTTTTATGGAGTGCTCAATTCAATTTTTTTTCACTGCATGACACATGTTGTAATGTTTCTAACACGTCATTTTTATAATAATGTGATGATATTAGGTGTTTTGTAATGTTTGCAACTACTCCTGGATCATCTGAATTAATAAATAGCAAGCGGTACATGCGTGATACAACGTGCTAAAAGTGATACTGAATTCAAAGATTCAAAGATTTCATTGTTGATTCTATTCCAACTCAAATCAAAATAGAAACCAAGGATTAATCTTCATTTTCGGCAAAATAAAGGAGCTGCAAAACCTACTGCAAAGCCTAATACTGTCGAGTTTCCATGTAAAGTGAAGATGCACACCATAAGAGATTATGAACTTAAGGTGCATACTCATAAAGACTAACTTTTATATGCAATGAGATGAATTATACTTAATAAAATGTTCATGGTGTAATTTAATGCTGGATGAAATCAAAATGTAATTTCATGCTTCGAACGAGAGAAGTTATTGCCACTGCGATTCCTCTTGCGACTAAAAACTGCCATTGCTTTCCTTACAGGAGGCTGCAAAGGAGATCTTTTATTAGTATGATGGAGAAATAGATCACTCAAAATTTTGGGGTAGAGGCAGTGAAAATTTGTGGCATGCAAGGTAATTTGTGGCCTACGAACAACAAGAATAATGACATTTTCACTAACTGTAACAATTATCGTACGTAGTTACCTTAAAGAAAGCATGGCATTTCATTATCAACTTGTCTACCTCGCGGACCTGTATTTCTCCAGGCGCAAGCAGTCGTAAACCCGTATGCAAAAGTACATTTTGCATCGCAAAGTCACCAGTTATTCAAGACACACTTGAGTCAGAAAGGGACCTTAACATCCATCTCTGGTCACTACTATAATCATGGTAGAAATTTGATACCAGATATCTCAACTCCCAATAGTTATTTTTGTTCACCATTGATTCATATTATTTACTTAAGTCATTTTATTCTTTTTTTCGTTTTATTCCTAAGGCTCTGCTTTTTAACATGTATGCACATTAGGGAGTAAAGTGAATATTCATTGTCATCTTAATCTTAATCATTTATTAACTGTTCATTCTCATCTTAATCATTTATTGATATGAACTACTGCTATTGTATTAATTGAATAATGTTTTGGAGAGTGTTTGGACTTCTAATATTATTGGTTTGACTTTTTTTAATTTCCATTCCCTTCATTAACTAAAGCATAAATCATCTATAAATTAGTAGGTGTTGGAGCTTCTTATTCAAATAATATTATTGGTTGTAGATTTAGTATTGGAGTTTCTTATATGAATGAGTTGGTGTTGGATCTTCTTATTCAAATCATGCATGCAGTTTCTTATATGAATGAGTAGGTTCCAATTTCGTGTGTATTGAGTCACTTAATGTGTTTTGTGGAGACATTGTCATATGTTAATATGTGAAGAAACTTAAAGCTTATTGAAATGAATAGTTTATTAGATGTATTTGGAAATGGAACGAGGGTAGTGCTTTGAGATTTAACAATAGTGCGATCAATTAGATAGAATATGTTTTATGATCAGTTTTAGCATTTTGCTTCCTTGATATCGTATGTGTAGCAGCTGCAAATTTGGGTTGTTTGCAATGTAAAGAATTTCTTTCATTCTCCTATGTATGATCAGATACGATTATGTGAAGATGTCATGTTTGTTTCCAGCTCGAGATGAACAGTTTCGTACGTATTGGAGATATAATTACCAAAGTCGATAATATAAATATGCACAATGGTTTGACAAAAAAAAGAAAAGGAAATGGTTTGTTTTTGTTAAATAACTTCTGTATGAATATGTGTGTGAACAAATTAGAATTTCATCTAAAAGTTCTGAACTTTTACAACTTCTTACTTTTTGACGTTAACAAATATAACAGTTACAACGTTACTGCTAAGGTATTAACTTTTATATGATGAAATGTGAGGGCTTATATTTGGTCAATTGAATATGAATCCTTCTCACACGTCATATCAAGTTATAAGAATCAATTTATATTACCGTTTGGATTGAGAGGAGAAGATGACAGTGTTACTGATTTTAATTTTGTTGTCTCTTTTTTTCTAGATCGAGAAGTTATGATACCAAGGCAAAGGACAAGTGGTATTTAAACTAGTTGGCCAATGCCATTACTAGAAATCTTGGTCAATGAAAAGACTTAAAATTGATGGGTACGTTCTTCAGTAGACTTGAAATAGATAACATCATCAGTAGGTTCTTCCTCGGCGATAGAGGCCCAAGATTGCCTTAGAAATCTTGTAGGGGTAATTGCCAAAACATCCACAGGAGTTTATATTATCTGATCGCTGTCTGCTATTATGTTATTTTCCACAATATACTGATTAGAAATTGACTACTGATTTTCCTTAAGAGTATGAACTATAGGATGGGAATTATCTGATTTCACATCTCAAATTTCCAACATTATATCAGTTTTCCTAACTGCTGGTGAGGTAGCTATTATTTTCGTCTCAAAGACTTGAGTATTCCCTTCAAAAGCTACTAGTGTATTATATTATATGGTGTTGTGCTCTTCGAGCATTCTTTTTACATATTTCGTCAGATGTTAGTCATGACATGACTTTTACACTTAATTTTGACTAAATATGACATGTCTTTGACACTAGCACTACTCGAGTAATAATGATACAATTTTGACACGACTTTACTTGCTATTGTCACTTATCATTTAAACATTATTAATTTTTTTAGTTTGAGTTATGATTTAGTGGTTTAAATGTTTATAATTTTTATTTTATGTCGATTGCAGTCTATAGGTTTTACAGATATGAAAGATGATGGTGCACACATAGAAGCTTTCTGACCTGAATGCAAGATTTATAATATTTGAAGTTCGTTCTCTCATGTTTCATTCATTGTTTTTAGAATCCCATTTTTTGTCTATTTAGTTCTAAATTATGAACTAAATATATGAACGTGTTGTAATTTTTTTTTACTTAAATTATGATGTTTATACTAGGTCCAAGATGAACTATCATTATTACTGTTGTTGGAAGTATTTTTTTTATTTTTTAAATATGGATAGTCTTATAAACAAAGGAGATTGCGCCAAAAATTTCTAAAATGTTTACATGTTGTGAAAACACTTTAGGACTTAAATTAGATTTTTATTAATAAGATGTTTATATGAGGTCCTAGATGGACTATAAGCACGGTGAATAGTCAAATAAACACATCAAAATTTGTTGAGATTTTTTTAAATTGTTTACAATTGTGTTACAAAACAACTTTGACTTAATGGGTTCGTAGCACGGTGTATGCATGTATGTAAAAAATATTAAGAATTTCCCATTTTTTTAAATTAATAGGTTTGTACCGTATGTTATTTAAAAAATCATTTATCTATTGCGAACTAAACACGACGTATGGTCCTATCAATAACGTACACTTTCAAAAATTAGCGTCGTGCTTTCAGGCACGGGCATACCCTAGTATATATATATACATATATACATATATACATATATACATATATACATATATATATATACATATATATATATACATATATACATATATATATATACATATATACATATATATACATATATACATATATATATATACATATATACATATATGTATATATATATATATATATATATATATATGTGTGTGTGTGTGTGTGTGTGTGTGTGTGTGTGTGTGTGTGTGTGATTCCAGGTTTATTTGAGCATTTTAGGTATTGGAACACTTAACAGTGCAATTGGCACTTTTCAAAAAGTTTTCAATGCGGTACGCAACTTCAGGGGCAGTTTAGTCATTTCAGTGTTCGATCTTTGTGCCGAGAATCTTCACGGAAGTTATCTCCCTCTGAGTCAGATTTGTGTAGTCTCATATGGTTTGTCAATCTGATTCCTAATGATCTTGTAATGACCATTTTCTAGGGGAGCGCCTATTTGGGTTTTTGAAGCATGGGCCTGGCTTGGAAACAGAGTTTCGATCGAGCGATGGTTTTTGATCGATTGATGATTTGGGTTTTTTCGTAGCAAGAAGGCAGTGTCAAATTTACAGCATGTCGATCAATCGATCGATGACTATAGTTTTTGGAATATTTGGCTTATTGTTTCTTTTTTATTTTCTTTTATTTCAACTTACTATATATGTGTAAGTTTGTTAATATTCATTTATACAAGTTTATATTTAGTTTTTAGGTTAGAGAATAGGGTTTGAGGGAATTTTTTTGAGCTTACTCTTTTCTCTCTTAGGGTTTGCCCTTATGGTTATGTAATCCACTATTCATCATCTCTTTCATTAATTTAAGCTTCCATTGTTCATTACAAGCTTTGATAATTAGTTTTACTTTCTTTCATTTCATTTAGGTGATTTGATGTGCTTTTTAGCTAATTTAGTTTAGGTTGAGATTGCTGAACTCAAATGGGTTAATAAGCTGCTTTTCTACGGTATGGTGAGTCAAGAGTAGTTTTAATGGATTAATTGTTCTTCGTGTCACACTTAGGAGATTTAATAGTGTATATCAAGTATGTGTCATGTTTACAAACTTTCATGTATAATTTCGAAAATATTCATTGACCCCGAACTCCAATTAAGCTTTTATGAGAATTTAGAGTGTGACAACTTTGGGTTTAACTAATTGTACAAATGAGATTAATCCTATTAACGCTTTTCTTTCATGTAACCATTTATGCTATTTAGTCCGTTTGATGGAGAATATTCTCAACCTATAGTTTTACTCGCTTTGTTAATCTAACTTTGAATACATGCCTAGTTTAATGATTCGCTTGCATATTATCTTTTAGACTTTTATTCGAGAAGTATTAAATTAATAGAATTCTAACAACTAGTCCTTGTTGATTCGATACCTACTTGCCGTTACACTCCATAGTAGCGAGCCAAGTCTTGGCATTTTATTGTGTAGAGGCATAAACACCAAAGTACATATCTTACATACACACAGTTTACATCGGATATCTTACATACACACGCAGCTGCCACCAAACTATAAGAACCCTTATGGGCACACCAATCCTAATGCACTGATCTCTGAGTTTTTTTTTTCTATTTTAATGTTAATTTCTTCTTCTTTTTCTTTCTATTTTTATTGTATTATCTTTTGAGGATATTTTTATTAAGTTGTTTTGTTAAATTATGAAATTTGGAATGATAATGTAGTTGTTAGTTATCTATTGGACGTTCATGTGTGCTGCCCTCCACTTTTATAAAATCAAAAGTTCACCATCAATTAATCTAGTATTTGCATTTCGAACCCTCTATATTATTGTGACTTAAGACATGATTTTTTTTAACTTAAATCTTATTGCACATATTTTTTTTTTAATTTTGTTTGTATATAGCGCACGTTGACTACCTCTAGGATTGCTCCAAATTGGGGTGAGTACCATATTGAATTTAACCTCACCTTGTATGTTTTCCCCTGTTAACCCATTTGAGCCTAAATATAGCCTTTCGTTTCATAACCCAAAAAATCCCATAACCAACTCCACATTGAAGTTTTTAAACCATATATATATCTTCCATACCTATGTTTGGAATGATATTCAGGATTGAATGATGTTCTTGATATGTGGTTGCAATTGAGCATGTGAGAGTAAAAAGAAAAGAAAAGTGAAGCAAAAGAAAAACAAAAGAAAAAGAAGATAAAAAAAAGGGAAAAAAAGAAAGAGAAAGTATTTTCATTTTTTATATGGTGTGAAATAATCTTTTGTCACTTTCCAATGTTATATTCAATTTTTGTTATGGAAATCATTTTCCAATTTTGGAATTGCCCACAACTTTTCATTATTCCAAGTTTTTCATCCCCAAACACCTTTGAATCCATACATATTCCCTTCATTTCATAACTCCAAACCCAAACCTGCATTACAATCCCATAAAAGTCATATGTGATCCTAAGGAAAATTTGATTCGAAAGTCATAATAATTGCAATAATCTGTGAAAATGCATTTCACCTCTTTAATAATGATATACTTTCATTCAGATTATATATTTTTCATTTTATCTACAGTGTTCTTTAATGATGACATGTGTGTAGCCAAGTTTCTAGTTTCATTTACATTTACTCATTATGCATGTATGTCTTGTGCGTTATGCCCCATTCCGAGTGCTTTTATTTATCGAGTGTAATATCCGAAAAGGATCGAATAGAAGCATGCTCTAATTTTTTATCTGTCCAATAGGAATTTTTACCAAATCAAAGCTTTTACATGTGCTCACAGACTATTCACATTTGAGGTTTCAATTCCATGTAGTTATTCTTTTAATGATGATAGTTTTGGATAATTGTGAAAAATTCTCATTTGCTTTGTTAATAATATGTTGAAATATCTAGTTGTTGTTGAGATTAGTATATTGGTTGGTCGGGCATGTTTTATGAAAATTTGATGTTTTTGGTTTCATCCCTGAAAACTCTGACGAGACAACACCCATCCACTAGGATAACCTAGGGGTTTAACGGCTTATTGCATATGCTAAATGCAATATTTCGCCCGCGAAAGTGGCCTTTATATATTGTTTTCTTATATATGTTTTGTACCGCCATCTGTTGAATTATTTTTGTTTTTTTCATCACTACGGACTATCAACGTCTAAGTTATGGGGTGTGATGCGTCACAAATATTGCATATTTTCGTTCGTTATCCTCACACATCCTAGCACTTTTGTCTCCGTTATATCGTACTTTTATGCTCATATAGTGTATAACCTTTGGTTTTTATATATATATATATACACACACACACACACACACATGTGTGTGTGTGTGTGTGTGTGCGTCTTAAGGTTTTTGGAGCTTTTGTAGGTATTGCAACGCTTAATGGTGTAATTGGAGCTTTTCGAGAAGTTTTCAATGCAGTACGCAACTTCAGGGGCATTTTAGTAGTTTCAGCATTTGAGCCTAGTGCTCAATCTCTGCACGAATGTTTTTGCCCTCCGAGTCAACTTCACGTAGCCACAGACAGTTCATCGATCCCATTCCTAACGATCTTTTTATGACCATTTTCTCTAGGAGTACCTGTTTGGGTTTTTGAAGTATGGACTTAACTTAGAAACAGAGTGTGTATCGATCGATGGTTTTTTATCAATAGATTGGTGATTGGGTTTTTGTCATAGCAAGAAGGCAGTGGCAAGTTTACATCTTGTTGATCGATCGATCGATGACTGTAGTTTTTGGAATTTCAAGCTTATTATTTTTTTTCTTTTATATCAACTTACTATATATATGTAAGTTTGTTATTATTTATATATGCAAGTTTATATTTAATTTCTAGGTGAGAGAATAGGGTTTGAGGGGATTTGGGGGGCTTCCTCTTGTCTCTACTAGGGTTTGCCCTTATATGTATGTAATAAATTTTTCATCATCCATTTCATTAATTTAAGCTTCCATGGTTCATTACAAGCTTTGATAATTAGTTTTACTTACTTTCATTTAATTAATGTCATTTAATGTGCTTTGTAGCTAACTTAGTTTAGGTTGAGATTGTTAAACTCATATGGGTTAATTAGATGCTTTGCTATGGCGTGATGAGTTTCGAGTAGTTTTAATGGGTTAATTGTTCTTTGTATCAAACTTTGTAGATTTAACGGTATATATTACGTATGCGCTGTGTGTACGACCTTTTATGTGTAATTTTTGAAATATTCGTTGACGCCGAACTCAAATTAAGATTTTATGAGAATTTAGAGGGTGACAACTCTGCGTTTAATTAATTGTCAACATGAGATTAATCTTGTTAACGCTTTTTTTTCATGTAACAATTTATCTATTTAGTCCATGTACGGGAGACGATTCTCAACCTATAGTATTACTCTCTTTGTTAATCTAAGCTTAAATGCATTCCTAGTTTAATGATTTGCTCGCAAATAATAAGTTACAACGATGTTTTCACTATTCATAAGTTTTGGAGACATTTGACGGTTAAGTTCGAAGCCACCAAGGCTAGAAATAGAGGGCTGAGATTATTTCCCCTTTCTCTATGTGACACGTCTGAAAATCAGACCTCACATGGCTCGAGAAAATCTGAGCTCACGTGGCTTGAGAAGCAAATTTCTTCTTTCATAATCCCACCCACTCTCTCTACCCTTTCACAATCCTACCCACACACTCACAAATCCCCAAAACCACCTGTCTCTCTTTTCTCCAAACAACCCCACCGGGTATGGTTCCACTTTTGTTGTTCATTCGATTTCCAGAGCATCAGGTACAAGTTTTGTACACCATAGATTTGGTTCATTTTGTTGCTGATTAAATAGTACCTTCTCATTTTGTGAACCCCCTAACCATTAGATCTAAAGAAAAGAAAAACTTAGGTTTTTAAAACTATTTTCTTGGGTTTGCATCAATGGTGGGTTACCATTTATACATGTGTTTGGAGATCTTCATTTTATGTGCATCCCAAATCTCATTTGTTTGGGTCCTAAAAATATCACAATTTGCACATTCTCAACTTCATTAGGCATTTGTAATACAGATGCATTATATTTGCTTACTGAAATTATGTGATGAATATGATGCTAAGATCATCATGTGCCAATATATGAGGTATACACTTTACTCAGTTTTTTCTCTCTATTTTTTGTGTGTATAATATTTTATTTTTGGTTGTTTTTGTAATATACATGATGTTGCTATGATACAAGGCTTGATTTTTTTGATTTCATGAACCTCATTTTATTGGATTAATTCATTCAATTCACAGGATAACGTTGATGAGGATTTGTCCAATTTTAGTTTTTACTTTTTATTGGTGATATTTTCCTTTTGCATTTGATTTATTCTTTCATTTCATCCCGTAAGACTTTTTCATGAGTTTATTTGATTTTATATTAGTTCTAGAGAAATTGAAATCAATTGTTTACACATTTCAAGTATTTTTTTTTCTTTGGGAACTATATTGTTAGTGTCAAGTCTAAGTCACAATTAATTTTAAACTAAAACTCAAGGCACTAATACAAAGTCATAGCTTTTTGTATTAATAATGTAGGTTTGGGAGGTGATCCTTAATCAACAACCGATGATATAAGAGAGTAACTTGGTTTCATGGGATGCGACAACATAGTAAGCAAGCTTTGTTTTTTTCTCCTCTCTTTCATTCGAAATTTTCAACTTTTGTTATTGATGATTACTAAAGTTTTAATTTTAATGCCCATTGCACAGCTTCAAGCATTTCAACAATGAGACTGGAAATGAATTCTGGTCGATTTTATTCGGATGTAACCAATCTCATTGTTGAGATGCTTCAAGATTCAAGCTAAACAATCTCATTCGGTATTTTCCATCGTGCACAACATTGGAAATGCATTCTGGGCGATTTTATTTTTTACCTAAAATGTAAACTTCGTTTTGTCTATAATATGATCCTAAGTTTGTTGTTTTTGGAAAACAATGGCTTAGATTATCTTTATTTTAAAGCGTTAACACAAGCCCGGGATAGACTTCAAACTAATACAGGATTTTAAACATGTATTGTCTATAATATGATCCTCTATGTAATCATTTAATTTTTGGTTTGGAATTTCACAGTTACTCATGATTGATACATTTGGTTGAATTGTCATTTGACCTCGGTTGTATGCAAAACAATAAATTGTATTTTTAGCCATCCAATTAGGTCTGCTCTGGGTCATCTCATCCAATTAGGACTACCTTTTTTTTTCTCACTATGATATTTTTTGCACAAATATCCTTTGTATTATTCTCTTTTATAGGAATTTGATATTGTTACTGTTTATGTGTATTCTTATGTTTGGTTTATGACCTTGATTTTGATTTTGTATTGGGTTTTCTTGAAAAGGACCTGTACGGTGCTTCTCTCCATAAAAGTGACCATACTCGAAGTAAGAAATTCCATTGCATATACATTACAGGTTATTTTTCGAAGTCCTTTTTTCTTGTATTAGGCCTCGACATAAAAATTAGGCTAACTGATTTCAATGCTTTGGTATGATATATTCAACCAGCAACCATTTGCTAATATGATGTAGTACAGGATGGTGTGCAGATGAGGATTAATCACACCACCTCTGTTTACTGAAGCCTGCATTGCTGGAATCATTTCAACAATGAGATTGTTTACATCCTTTCTATCTACTGCACGGGAGTGAGTTTAAGCAATCTAAGGCGAGTACTAATTGGCGATGTTAGAGAAGAAGAAGAAGGTATATGAGTGAGACTCCAATAGCATATGTAGATGACACTGCAAAATAATGATTACATCATATGTAGACTCCATCATCATAGGTAGAGGCTCCAAGCAGTGAATTCCTAATTGATGTTGGTTTCTTTCTAATGATATATCGATATATGTTTTGGCTACATAGCTCAAGCGTTGTGCCAATGTGGTGCAGCAGTTGGACAGCCCCCCGAATGGAAGATTTGCAGAAGCAAAATTAGCAGATCTTTGGTCATTGGCTCAAAGTTTGCCATTTCAAATGGGTTCCATCCATTTTACTCTTTAAATTTTGCATAGGTACCAACTTTGCTGGAGAATAATAAATCTCATTGTGGGTTGGTGGTCAAATTCTGCACAGGTACCAACTCTCCAGTTACACATTGTCTTGATCTAATTTCAGTGTTTTTCAGTATGTTAAAACTAATTTTTCCTCCTATCTCCATATTATTTTTCCTCCTAATATCTTAAATATCACTGAGAAGAGGTAAAATCAATGACACAATCAGTGATATTTAAGAGATTAGGAGGAATATTTTTTGTAATGAAATATATGAAATTTCAATCAGTGATATTTCAATCTTCAAGTCTTTAGCAGACAAATATATGAAACACTCATTAGTTAATCAATACCAAGAGAAGACTACTTATGAAGAAGGGGAAATCTACACAACTACTAATAACCTAGAACCAATAATCACAAATCTAATCCAGAATAGTGAGAACATTATCTAGAAATATAATACTACAGATAAAGAATCCTCATAATTCTTAAACTAGTTGGAGTTGTTATGAAAAAATTCCAATGTGTTACTGACATAATTGATAACATTCATCTTCTATCAGATGAATACAATGCTGACCAACTCATTATTAACCAAGAGGGATGTTTAATAGTTTAAGTAAAAGGCATTCAGGTGTTGGAGAATCTTAACCTTTCCCCTAGACCACCTCTAAATTAAAAAACTGATTGGACTGAAGTAGTTACCAAGAAGAAAATAGAAAGAAGTCAATTAGCAAGTCTGCTAGCCTAACCATGGCATTAAGACCAGGATCCAAACTTTACTCTCCTAACTAATTTTAATGACCAACTTCTTAGTATAGAATATTAGAGGGATTGCAAAGAAAAAAGCGATCAGAAGACTTAATAAACTTAAAATAATCCATAAAATGTCCATGATGTCTCTCATTGATCCTAAAGTTTATCAGCCCAAAATTAAGGAATACAATAGGAAGCTTGGTTTTGAATCAGGCCTTGCCAGAGACTCAAAAACTATTAGGCTTTTCTACACTCTTGGTATTAATTGCTCTATTCAGTCTCAAACATCTCAGGCCATTTCTCTACAGACTATTTTCCCTAAGCTACATTTATCGTTTTTGGTTGTTTCATGTTTCAGGACCAATGGATTTCAAGGAAAGAGATGGTGACGATGAGATTGAAATTTTTATAATGAAATTTTGTACTTTCGTGTCTACCGTGTTTAAATTTCAACATTTTTTGAATCTATTATGTTGATTATATGTACCATAAGAATTAAAACACATCGTTGGTACATTAGTATTGTTGGAGTTTTTATTTGTCTCAAATATGGTGGATATCCTATAAAAAAAAGGAAATTGTATCAATTTTTTTTGAATTGATAACACATTTGTGCTGTAAAAATAATGTTATGACTGAAATTAGTATTTGATATCTATGATGTTGGATTATCGTGTTGTTGTAGTACCTTTTTTTTCTTAAACATGGTAGATAGTGTTATAAATAACGAAATTTTGTCCAAATTTTTAAAATTGTTTACACATTAGACTTGACCGCACGATTCGTACTTGGGAGAATTTTTGTCGTGCCTTCAGGCACGGGCATACCCTAGTGTGTATATATATATATATGTGTGTGTGTGTGTGTGTGTGTGTGTGTGTGTGTCGTAAGGTTTTTTGAGCTTTTGTAGGTATTGCAACGCTTATTGGTGTAATTTGAGCTTTTCGAGAAGTTTTCAATGCAGTACGCAACTTCAGGGGAATTTTAGTAGTTTTAGCGTTCGAGCCTAGTGCTCAATATCTTCACGAAAGTTTTTTCCCATGGAGTCAACTTCACGTAGCCTCAGACAATTCATTGATCCCGTTCCTAACGATCTTTTTATGACCATTTTCTCGAGGAGTACTTGTTTGGTTTTTTGAAGCATGGTCTTAATTTAGAAACAGAGTGTCGATCGATCGATGGCTTTTTATCAATCGATCAATGATTTGGTTTTTGTCATAGCAGGAAGGCATTGTCATGATTACATCTTGTTGATCGATCGATCGATGACTATAGTTTTCGGAATTTATGGCTTATTGTTTTTTTTATTTTCTTTTATTCCAACTTTCTATATATATGTAAGTTTGTTATTATTTATATATACAAGTTTATATTTAATTTCTAGGTGAGAGAATACTATACCAAAATGGGTAAATTGGCACCCTTCCAGTGCTTAGCCTTGTCACGGTCATTGACTGTAACAAGGCCGTGACAAAGGATTGTCACGGTCAATGACCGTGACAAGTCCGTGACAATTCGATTTGTCAGGAACTTGTCACGGTCATTGACCTTGGTAATACTTATAACATTGTCACGGTCAATGACCGTGACACGACCATGACAAATGTCGCAGCAAAAAAATCCTTTCCCTTCTTTTTTCCCCCGCCGTTTCTTCCCTCCTTTTCTCTCTCTCTCTCTCTCTCTCTCTCTCTCTCTATCTCTATCTCTCTCTTCCATTTATATATATATATATATATATATATATATATGATTGTGTGTATATATATGTATGTGTGTGTATATATATGCGTGTCTGTGTGTGTATGTGTGTGTGTGCATGTGTGGTGGGTGGAGGTGGGGCAGGGTAAGGGGTGGAGCAGGGTGGGGGGGTTGTGCGTGTGTGTGTGTGTGTGTGTGTGTATGTGTGTGTGTGCATGTGTGGTGGGTGGGGGTGGGGAGGGGGAGGGGTAGGGGGTTGGTAGGGTGGGGGTGGGGCATGGGGTAGGGTTGGGAATGGGGTAGGGTTGGGGGGGTTTATACATATATATATTATTTTGTGTGTTTGGTGTGTGTGTGTTTATACATATATATTATTTTGATAATGAGTTGTTATATTTTAATTCCCATCCAACTCTCGAGTGTGTTTTGCCATTGAGTCATGATGAGATAGTTCATCGATTACTTGGCATAAAATTGAGGCATACTAGAGTTCGTGAGGAACCAAAGCCAACAATATAAAACACACACACACATACAATAATAATACACACATTACATAACATTTGTGTAATGTATAATTATTGTCGAAAACAATAATTTCATATTAGAGGAATGAGTTTTATAATTGAAATCAACTTAGTCCAACTCCATACTTCTTTTCCCACCCCATGTAAATGTTAAAAATAAACATGAGTCTTATCCATTTTAAGAAAGGAGGAAGTTTATCTCTATATGGAAAATCTTATAAAATCATATTATTGCTATGTTAAACCATGGGTATTATAATTCATTTATGTCCTTTACATTAATCCAGTAGTAACATCCTCAAATGTATAATAGTGAATAATGATGGGACGAAGTTCGCTGAAGTCCGGTAGATACATAATTATGTGAAGCTTTGTCATAATGTGTAACGCCCCGACTTGGATTTGGGCTACCATTGGGTAAAACCGGAGTCTAGGTGTTAAGGGTGGAGGGGGAGTATTAAATTTTATTATATAGGGAAAGCCTCTAATTCGAAGCATTTTATAAGAAATATAAGGTAATTAACAAATTTTCATTTATGAAAAAGACTTTCACTTTAAGGAAATTAATTAATTAGCAATATTTATTTAGAAAAAATTCCATTAAATCCAACAATGCTAATAATAAGAAAATATACCACGCTACTCCTGTATTATTACAATAAATGGGCCATGCCGAAATATTTTTTTTTCAAAATGCCATAAATTTAAATGTCCTCAAACACAATTTTTAAAATGTCATGGTAAAACTCTAACAACGATTCTAACCCTCAGAAGCCTTACCAACATCCTTGCTAATCTGGCAGTTTACTTTTTGTTAATTACATTTTATTTTTTTTAATTTACTTGTTTTACTAATCATGTGCTTTTTGTCGTTTCAGGCAAAGCTTAAAGAAGTGCATGAGTCGCAGTCTGATGCCGACAAGGCATCTTTGTCCACAGATGCACTCAGCCAAGTGCTTGGCTATGATCGCAAGGGGAGGACAAGGGGGTGAGCTCGCAGGTGGCCAAATCTAGGATCATTGGATTGAAGACGAGCGACACCGGGTTGGCTCGAACGGTGGATTCACATGACATAAAGTTGTCCCATTTGGAGGCGACGGTCCAGGATATGTACTTATTCGTGAAGCGTTCGTTGGGCGAAAACCGTAAGGGTAAAAGGAAGGAGAAGGCGGTGTGGGAGGAGGTGTGGGAGGACGATGACGAGGACGTGCGGACTTTGATGATCCACTTCCCTATTTGGCTCCCTTCAACAGACCGATGTCGACACTTGGTTGGCCGAGCGTGTTTATACTGGACATATTTGATGCCCAGCGGATAGGGCGGGGTTGAGAGGCCCGAATATCATCCAAGGTGCACTAGTTCATGGACGTGAGCTTCAAGACATCAAGTCCAGGGTGCTCGTCATGCATGTGATGCCAGGGAAGGAGAACTCCCAATTGTGGTTGCGTAAAAAATGCAGCACGACGTATATTAATTGATGTGTTAATTTGTATATCGTGTGGCCTACTCACCTCCTCAGCGTTAACCATACCCTAGACATTTAGTGACATTGATTTAAGTTTGAATTGAATTGTTTTAAATTATTACATTTGAATTATATTTGGATTATATGGTGATGTATATTCTTTCTATTTTGAATGTATATTTGCATTATCTTTATTTTATTTGGATATATCATATTTGAACAGGTACAACGTTGCTATAACAGGTACAAATATACTGCTGGGTAGTGGCAGTGGCCATACTGCCCAACAGAATGTTTTTCAATTCTGCCCAGAATTGTCACAGTTAATAACCGTGATAATTTTTTAAAGAATGTCACGGGCTTGTCATGGTCCTTGACCATGACAAATCTTGTCGCGGTCAGGGACCGTGACACGACCGTGACAAATCTAATGAAGTTGTCACGGTCAATGATCGTGACATGATCGTGACAAGAAAAGTTATCTCGCCCATAATTGTCACGATCATTGACCTTGACAAGCTGAAGTTGTCAAGGTCAATGACCGTGACAATTCGACTGATTTGGTGTAGTGGAATAGGGTTTGAGGGGATTTTGGGGGCTTCTGTAATACCCCATATTTTTATGCTTTCTAAATTTGGGGATTATTAAATTTAATGTGAGATATTAATTTAATATAAATCCGAAAATTAATTAATTTTTTTATAATTACTAACGTGGCGAGAGTTAGTAATCCTTGGAAATTTGTTGAATATTACTAATGAGTAAATTAATATATGATATTTGTTCTATTAAATGTCACGAGTGAATAAAATGACATTTTTGGAAATTTAAGTCGGGACGTGCTCGTGTTGTGTCGGGACTAAATATTGATTAATAAAAGTGAATAAATTATAAATCACCCATATGGTCATTTCGAGTGCGTCAAAGTGTCCGGAAGGGTCGAGATAGTCGAAATAATGTACCGAAGAGTTTAGTTTGGGTCTCCGGGCGTTTTTAGGCCTAATTTACACCCCGGGAGGGCGTTTTGGTCATTTTATATTTTTAAGCCTGAAAAACCATGAAAATTGTAAGGTTATATCAGATGCTTAGGGTTTCCTTCTAGGGTTAACGCAACCAAAAACAAGAAACGGCCATTGGAGAAGGAAGGAGAGAGCTTGCCCAAGAGTTCTAGGCCGAAAACTCCTCCGTTTGCACCGTCGTCACCGCCAAACGCTAGATCACGTCACAAGGATCACAACCACACTGATTTCAGCTGCAAATTAGAAACAAAAATTCACAGGCATGTATTTATCTTTCTTAATTTCGTTAATGCTTCATTCATGTTAGTTTAGGGTTGATTAGGATGAGTTCCTACGAAAGAAAACCCATGTTGGAGATTAGAAATTGCATGTTGTAGTGATATAAATGATAGTCTGGAAATCCCCTTCACATGAACCACGAATTTATGATGGATTAGAAGTATAAATTCTGAAGAAAAAAATTATTTGAATTAAGTTAAAGAAAATTTTAGGGTTCATGAGAATTGTATAAATTTTGGCACTTTAATCCATGATTCTTGATGAAAACTCACATGCCTTACGTTGAATATTGTCCATTCGATTTTAGAACATTTGTGGTATAAATTTCTGGGAGTTTGGGAGTTAAAAGTTTGGATTTTGATGATGTTGGATGATAGAACCCGTAACTTGTAATCTGCAGAGTCGACATACCTGTTTGATCGATCGATCGAACCATGAGTATCGATCAATCGACGCATCGATCGATCGACCCCTCCTGGCAGACTCTTTTCCCCCTTCTAAATAGTTGAATTAAATTTAGATGAGCAATAATCGTTGGACATCCTTATTAAAATATTTTAGGAGATAAAAGAAGACCGGTAGGACTTATTAAAAATATAAAACCTTTAATGTAAGACGAGATTTACATTTTTGGGATGTTTACATATAAGGGACGATGGAACTATGTATTGAAGGGGGAGACGCGTAAGGTAGTTATGTTGAAAAATAAATAAGTACCTACTGAAATTTCACTTTGGAAAGATAAGAATCCATTAGTGTTACGTAGTAAGTTGGAATAATCCCTCAAATTAAAGTAAGAAACGAACCGTTATACGTGATAACTATATAATGAGAAATAAGGATAAATATCATAATTATGGGTTATGAGATGTACCTAAACTTGTCATGGTAATAGTAGTATATTTATATGATCGTGTTTATGCATATACTATACACGTTTAATAATCATGCCCGCGCTACTTGCTATCCCTGAGGTTACCTTGCTGGGACAGTCTTATCTCGATGGGACCTTTATGGGGGATATTGACTCGTACCGTAGAAGATAGTAATCCTTTGGTGCAGGCTATCAAATCGATAATTAGACGGTCCTAAGAGACGTGGGGGCATGTGCTGACCTCTAAGAGACTTGGAAACTATGCTTCGCCTCAATATTGTTTGTGTTTTGTTCAATACAGTTCGAGAATGATTCCGAACTTGTAATTTCACTTAGTACGAGTGATACGGGGACTGGATAGCAGAGTATGCCCGCACCATAATTATTATGTGAGGTGCTGTTAGAATATATAAATTATATGAGTATTTAATATATATATTTAAATCTGGAATTTGGGAACTACCTGTTGTGTCTATGGTAAGTAAGAATGGAATAACTATTTCAATTTGGGAATAAGTGTTTGAAAAGTATAATGTGTTACTGAGAAACTTTATTAGTAAGTAAGGTTTAAATGAGAACTTTGTTGTTAAATGAAATTAACCTCTTAAATAATTGAATTTGTTAGTTTAAATCTTACGAGCAACCTAAGATAAGATAAGTTAAACCGTTGGGAAGGTTAGTGCGATAGGCGTGCACATTAGTAGAGAGGTGAGAATTTCTCAAGGGAGTGTCGCAGTATTATGTTGTTGCATTGGCCAGTAAACAATTTAAATACTTGCTAAACAAATTTTAAATCGTTTTTACAATTGGACTCTGACCCGTTTCCATTTTCTTTTCTCTCTTGTATATATATGTATATATTACAGGTGCCCAGCCACAGGGGCGTCTTGCATAGGATCCTTTGGAAAGAAAATGCTGCAGCTTAGGTGGGAGTTGCAAGCCTTTTGTTTAGACGACCTCATTTGTTGATTTCACTTCTAGTACTATTTATTCAGTTGGGCATGTGTCGCCCTTTTCCATTATTCAGTCGATTTATTGGATATTGTGATTCGTTTATTTCCAGTATTTACATTTTGGGATTTATTACTGTCAGGATGTTTTCCTTTAAGTTTTAATGTTGGAATTACTTAGTTGGATGTTTAATTATTTGGATTTTTTGTTCCAATATATTTGTTGGATGATTCTTCACTTATGAATTATGTAAAGAGTTAAATGTTGGATTATAAAATAAAATTTGGAAAGTAATGTCTAAAATGGTTTTGACACTTAGCTTAATTATTTAGGGTGTTTAAATTGGAAAAGTTACTTTTTCGACAGTGATGCTAAAAATGAACCAACCGTTCACCTTGATTATAATTTAATAAAGGACTGATCACCCAGTATTTAATTAGGCGAGGTGTCACAGCTTCCTCTTGTCACTCCTAGGTTTTTCCCTTACGAGTATGTAATCCATTATTCATCATCCCTTTCATTAATTTAAGCTTCCATGGTTCATTACAAGCTTTGATAATTAGTTTTACTTACTTTCATTTAATTCATGTCATTTAATGTGTTTTGTAGCTAACTTAGTTTAGGTTGATATTGTTAAACTCATATAGGTTTATTAGTTTCTTTGATATGGTGTGATGAGTTTCGAGTAGTTTTAATGGGTTAATTGTTCTTCGTGTCTAACTTAGTAGATTTAACGGTATATATTACGTATGCGTTGTGTTTACGACCTTTTATGTGTAATTTTGGAAATATTCGTTGACACCGAACTCAAATTAATATTTTATGAGAATTTAGAAGGTGACAACTCTGCGTTTAATTAATTGTCCACATGAGATTAATCTTGTTAATTCTTTTCTTTCCATGTAACAATTTATCTATTTAGTCCATGTGCGGGAGACGATTCTCAACCTATAGTTTTACTCTCTTTGTTAATCTAAGTTTAAATGCATGCCTAGTTTAATGATTTGATCGCAAATCATATTTTACACTTTTATTCGACAAGTATTAAATTAACAGAATTCTAACAAATAGTCTTTGTGGACTTGATCCCTACTTGCTATCACACTCTATAGTTAGCGGGCCAAGTCTTGTTATTTGTTTGTGTAGACGCGTAAACACCCAACGACATATCAATTAGAAGAAAACATGCTAGTGAGAAAGTAATAAAATGCAGTGTGATGTCGATTTAAGCAAATTCACAAATTTCCAATTAAACACGTATTTAATTAATTGTCAATTTCAAAATAAATTATTAAATCCTAAAACATACATCTATGTAGATTAAATAAATTTTGCAAATCCGACAAACACAATCGAGATTCAGGAAAAACCCTTTCGGGTAAAACTTTTTATTTCACTATGATCAGTAAATCACAACTTCCATAGACACAATGAAATCGGCAATGAATCTCACTAGGTAGATCCACATGACACGCAACTTAGATCAGCAATGGATTGACCGAAGAAAACCCAAAAAAACCACAGCTCTGTCTTCAGCAAGGAACACCCGTAAGCCCTCCCAATGACCTCAGTCGTAGTCAGACGTAGAGATGTCTTCCCTACAAGAGAAACTCTAGCAAGATTTTATCTCGGGTTCCAAATTGATTTGCTGAAGCTATTGGGATGGTTTTTGAAACAAAACAAAGTTAAAACACCTCGAAAAGTGAGAAGACAAAATTTTTGCAAAAGCAGTTTTCGTAGAATAAAACACTCAGGTTTTTTTAAGCAAAAAGGACTCAAAAATGAACTGTTTATAAAAATATTTAGTCAGTGACTTCGCTCGAACAAGAACAACATGTCGCTCGAATGACAAGTGATGTCGCTTGAAGGGACTTCGCGCGACATGTCAGACGAGGTAATAAAACTAAAATAGTAGCATGTCGTTAATAAAATGCTTCAAGCGAGCTTCAAACAAGGTATCACGCAAGATACATTATCACTTGAAGAGGTCGTTCGAATGACTTTTTCATGTCGTTCGAATGACATTGACATGTCGTTTGAATGACAACGACGTAAATATTTTTTATAAAAACTCTACCTCGGGACTTGAAAAAAATGATTTTGATGAAAAAGGACGCCTCAAATGTTTAAAAACATTTTAGAAAAATTATCCCAACACTTTAAATGAACCATTAAAGGACTTAATGTAACACCCTGTGTTTTTGTTCATTAATTCAAAAATTAGAGAAAACTAAAATTTTGGATTTAATTATTTTTAATAATTAAATATGTTGGTTTTTATATTTGAAATTCGGAAAGCTAGATTATAAGACTCCTAATATGAGTATATATAAGTCTGGGGCGTTTTAGAAGACTCCTCAAAACATAAAACTCTCTAGAAAAAAACATATAAAAATATTCGACTGTCCGATTGAGCTGAAATTTTTGTGCAGCTTCCTCTCGTCTTTAGCTACCGCTCCCCCAAATTTCAACCAATTCCAAAGGTCCAATCGTCCGAAATATTTTTTTTAGTGTTTGTATCTGATTAGAACTCTTTTCTTAATCAAACTATTAATCCTCTATATATCACAAAAAATTCATGGCTTGGCTTTTCAATTCACTTTTTCATCAACTTTTCAACTAGAATACCTATCCAAAATTATTCCCTTTCATCTACAAACTTTAGCCCCAAACTTAATTAAGTGTTTGACTCAATATTTGAAGGCTTAATTGGTGTTTTCTCAAGACTATTCAAGAACAACTCTTTGCTAATTTTTTGAGAGTAATCCAACCATTAACTCATATTTTCTTCATCTAAATCACAGGCATGAATACTCTATTCTCTTCCTTTGTATTTATGTGTCTTAATTGTCTCCCAAACCCTTAATAATGTGTTTTTGATTAAAATCAATTAGTAACTTAATTAGAGAAAGCGGACACTTAAATTTTTAGACTAATTTTATGAAACTTTTGAATATGAACTAATCTTTAATACCCTTGGGTGTGTAGGTTAGATTATTGAGATTTTAAGGTTTTTGGGTATAGGTTCACGTGTAGAATTTATGGGGTCATTTATAAGATTATTGGGACGCGTGTACACTTATAAAATTACACGACTTAAAAAAAAGAACGAATATGATGTATGATATATTATTGCATGTTAATTAATTTAACGTTATTGAACAGAATTAATTCTGCCAAAATCAATGATGGTGTAATTCATGGAACTAAATGTAATACCCCGAGATTTTTGGGACAATAATTAATTATTTTGGGGAGAAATAATTATTAATTTAATTGGATAATAATTAAATTGGCATTGAGGTCAAAATTTGAAGATGTTCGAAACTGATTCGGATGATAATTTTGCGGGTATGTGTCACACCCCAACTCAGTTACTTATAATTAAGTTTGAAAGTCAAAGTGAGTCAAACCATGATTAATTTAACCAAACCATAAACACGAGTTTTAATTTCAGAGTCATCATTGTAAATCCATATAACTGAAAACCTTTTTACAACATAAGAGTAGTCATACTTATGCAAACTTTCTTGAAGGATAATTTAACTTAATTACATCATTTACATTTAAACAAAATCTTTGTTTCTCCCATTCCTGGCTAACCTAACCCGACTTCCTAGATTTGGCAGTGACATCGCGTTACCTGAAAATGTGATTATAGGAACCGTGAGCAAAATAGCCCAGTGAATGCTTCACTACTATACTACTGCATGAATTTAAATGCAATAAATCATGTCCATATAATTATGTTTTAACTTATCCGGCTCATTCATAATGAATGACCAACTTTTCCAAATCATGATTCACATATCCTGTCTAAATAAACAATTCTCCTCCACTCCTTGTGGAGGAGTAACCTCTTGTCATTGATAGACAAATATCCCCCATTCCGGGTCAGTGAGTAACCTCCCATTTCGGTAAACCTAAATGAACAATTTCATATTCACTATATTCTGATCATATCAACAACACGATACAAATATCTCTTTCCAGTGAGTACACTCACCTTGGTTGACAACTATGTATTCGCGTTTCCTTCGGGTGGAGCTGAACTAGGTTGATTAGACCTTACACCTCTCAATCAAACTAATTTAGTACCGAATCTCAATCATAAGTATTATCCTAACATAATTATGTAACTTTCAATGACTATACAACAACAATATAATTCCACTTAAGTCACATTCCAGGAAACATGAGTAAAGACAAAATAACGGTACACATATTGATAAAGTTATGAACATTCAACCGTAGGAAATACCTCATAAGGAATTTATAATCAAAGTCAAGTAAACATGAAATTATACTTGTCAATGTATATACACATGAAACATGTACTCAAAATACCCTTTGTAAGGACGAAATACAAACATTCATTCAAGGGGTATCCAGTATGGCCTAAAATTATTGTCCTACATACTTAACCATCCTATCTTCACCAATCGCAAAACTACAGGTATCCAAGCTTATCAATATGAAATCATATATGAATATAATTTCCATTACAAGTTACGGTGTAATTTTTCAAGCTTCCTAGGCCATGTTATGACCATCTCTTTACTACACAAGAAATCTTCCCTACAAGCTCCTTTATTGTTCTTTCAAGTTCCAAGAATTTTCATAATTTTTATCCAATATAAATTTCCATGATTTTCAACCACTGTTCATTACACATAATGAATAGTGCATAATTAAAGTTTCATAATTTTTGGACTTCATTTGCTATCTTAAAAGATTGACCAAACTCAGGGCATACTGAAATGAAATATACAAACAACAACTATATACCAACTTGCAATCATCACCAAGGACTAACCAAAAGGAGTTAAATTCTAATTATCGGATATGATATGAATATATGAGTCTAATTTCATATCCAATTGGAATTTATCAATTCCAGTAATCGTACAAAGAGATATGAAGATTTGAATACAAGGGGTTTCAATACAAAGCAATATGACCTATAAACACCACTTTACCCACATATGAACCAATACATATTATCACAAAGGATGATGGAATTTTAATCAATAATTAACGATTTATATAATTTGAAATAAGTATAATACAATATTGAAATAATATAATCACATAATTTTACCTTGGAAACACCTTAAGGATTTTGTTGGAATTTTTCCTAGCTTTTAATGTAACCCTTTCTTCCTTAACTTCTACTTTCTCTTTCCTCAAGCATGAAAAGACCTCAAACTGAACTTAGGTCTTAATTTGCTGAAAAAATAATTTAAAAGGAGAGTTTTAAGTCGGACAAGGCATGCCTCCTTTCCATCCAATCAAATTAAGCCATTTGGTTTACTAAAAGACAACTTACCATTTAGAGGGAATGGACAGATTTGTCCCTTGTTCGTAAATTCAGTATAACTCTTTACTCGGGCATCCGTTTGATGCACCGTTTGATGTGTTACAACCCTAACTCACCGTTATACAACTATGTAGTTTTTACCTCAAGTCAATTGTAATGTTATAAGGGTTAAAACGAGTCTCTAACTGGAACATTTCTATCGAAAATAATAAAATTTTGTGCTTGTAAATAATTCGACCTTCATGATTTATGAAAGTAGGATTATAATAAACATAATCACTTAACATTAGATATACTAACAACACATTATTCATATCACATAAGATAATCATGATTTAAATATAATTTATCATAATTATATTCGGGTTGTCACAACTTCCCCCCTTAGAAAATTTTGTCCCCGAAATTTAATATAAAGGTCACTTACCAAACAAATGGGGATATTGTTTCCTCATGCTATCCTCCGTTTCCCAAGTAGCTTCTTTAACTCCATAGCTCATCCACATAACTTTAACCAAGGGAATAACTTTATTTCTCAATACTTGCTCCTTATGATCAATAATTTACATTGGTTCCTCGATGTACGACAAGTCTTCCTTCAGTTCCATTGGTTGAGTTTTCAACTGATGAGATGGATCCGCTAAATACTTATGAAGCATCGATACGTGAAAACATCATGTAAATGAGACAGCTCTGAAGTTAATGCTAATCTATATGCCAGGGCCCCAATTCTTTCCAACACTTCATACGGTCTAATGTATCTTGGACTTAGTTTCCTCTTTTTCCCAAATCTCGTAATGCCTTTCCATGGTAAAATACGTAGGAATAAAAAATTCCCCTTTTGAAATTCCAATGGATGATTCCTTTTATCTGAATAAAATTTCTACCTGGTTTGCGTTATCTTTATACGTTCCCGAATCATTTTAATCTTTTCAGTTGTCATATCTATCAATTCAGGACCCAAAATCTTCCTTTCACCTATTTCATTCCAACACAAAGTTGTCCTACATCTCCTCCCATATAAAGCTTCATAAGGAGCCATACCAATGGTGGACTGATAACAATTATTATACAAGAATTCCATCAATGTAAAATGATCATCCCAACTACCTTTGAAGTCAAATACACAAGCTCGTAACATGTCTTGTATTATTTGAATCGTCCTTTCTGATTGTTCATCAGTTTGTGGATGAAATGCAGTGCTGAACTTCAAACTTGTGGCCATGGCATTCCGTAAACGAGGCCAAAACTTATAAGTGAACATTGGATCTCTATCTGATACAATTGACACTGGTGCCCCATATAAACGGATAATCTCATCAACGTACATACATGCATACTTGTCACCAGTGTAGGTGGTCTTAACTGGAAGAAAATGGGACGACTTCGTCAATCGGTCTACAATCACCCAAATAGAATCATGCCCCTTTGGTGATTGGGTAATCCTGTAACAAAATCCATCGTTATATGTTCCCACTTCCATTTCGGAATAGGTAATGACTGCAATAATCCTGTCGGCTTCTGATGCTCTGCTTTCACTTGCTGGCAAAACTAAACATTTAGCTACAAATTCTGCAATCTCACATTTCATATTGTTCCACCAGCAATACTCTTTCAAATCTCTATACATTTTGGTACCTCCCGGATGCATAGAGTAAATAGAATTATATGCCTCTTCTAATATATTCTTCTTTAAGGATTGATCATTCTGTACACAAATTCTATTTTTATAACACAGCGATTCATCATTCTTAATCTCAAAGTCACTCTCTCTACCATCCCGAACTTCTTGTTTCTTCTTCTCAAGGAACGGATCATTGATCAGCAAATTTCGTATGCGTTCGGCCAATAAAGGTCTCACTGTGACATGTGCTAATAATCCTCCACTTTTTGAAAAATTCAATTCAATCCCCATCAATGTCAAGTCAAGAATATTTCCAACACGGGCATACCGTATGCAACCAAGAATCCCTGATGACTTTCAACTCAAAGCATCTTCTACTACATTGGCCTTCCTAGGATGATGATGATGAATGGTACAATTATAGTCTTTAATCATCTCTATCCAACGCCTCTGTCTCAAATTCAGTTCTTTCTGTGTAAACATGTATTTCAAACTTTGATGATCAGTAAATATCTCACAAGTTTCTCCATACAAGTAATGTCTCCACAAATTGAAAGCAAAAATAATGGTTGCTAGCTCCAAATTGTGTGCAGGGTAGTTTCGTTCGTGTGTCTTTAATTGTTTGGAAGCATATGCTATTACCTTCCCATTCTGCATAAAAAACATCCCAACCCTTGAAAGGAAACATCTGTATAGATCATAAAAGACTCATTCCCACACATGGAATAGTAAGTATAGGGGCTCAAACCAACCGATTCTTTAATTCTTTAAAACTCCTCTCGCATTCTTCATCCCATACAAATTGCATTTCTTTATGAGTTAACTTTGTCAATGGTAATGCTATTGATGAAAACTCTTTAATAAATCTGCGATAGTAGCCTACCAATCCTAGGAAACTCCTAATTTCTGTCACGTTCTTCGGACTCTCCCATTCAACAATTGCTTCCACCTTCTTTGGATCAACATATATCCCATTTTCCGAGACAACGTGCCCTAAAAACATAATTTCATTCAGCCAAAACTCACACTTGCTGAATTTAGCAAACAGTTTGTTCTCTCTCAAAATCTGCAATACAAGTCTCAAATGTTTCTCATGTTCCTCCATGCTACGCAAGTAAATCAAAACATCATCTATGAATACAATCACAAATGAATCAATGAAAGGGTGGAATACCCGGTTCATCAAGTCCATAAAAACTGTCGGAGCATTAGTCAATCCAAATGGCATCACCAAAAACTCATAGTGCCCATATCGAGTCCGAAAAGCTCTTTTGGAAATATCACTATCCTTTACTTTCAATTGGTGGTAACCCGATCTCAAATCAATCTTCGAAAATACTTTGGCCCCCTGTAATTGGTCAAACAAGTCATCGATACGAGGTAGAGGGTACTTGTTTCTAATGGTCACCTTATTTAATTGACGATAATCAATACATAATCGCATTGTGCCATCTTTCTTTTTCACAAATAACACTGGTGCTCCCCATGGCGAAACACTAGGCCGAATGAAACCTGTGCTTATCAGATCTTGTAATTTCACTTTTAATTCTTTTAAATCCGCTGGTGACATTCTATATGGAGTAAGAGAAATTGTACCAGTACCGGGAATTAATTCAATGGAAAACTCTACTTCCCTGTCTGGTGGCAGTCCTGGCAATTCCTCTAGGAAGACATCAGAAAATTCTATAACCACTGGTATATCTTAAATTTTAACTGTCTATTTACTAGTATCAACAATATAAGCTAAATGCCCTGTACAACCTTTACTCAATAATTTTCTGCTCTTAATTGCTGAGATAAGACAATTAGGGACAACATTCCTTTCTCTTGTAAACTGGAACTTAGGTTCACCAGGCAGATGAAACGTAACTTCTTTTCGAAAACAATCAATGGAAGCATGATACGATTATAACCAATCCATCCCCAATATAATATCAAAATCCGAAATCTCCAATGGTATCAAGTCAACATAGAAATCTCGTTCACCCATTCGTAAGACACGATATTTATAAACATGCTCCACCAGAATTACATTATCCATTGGGGTAGAAATATATAAGGCACAATTGAGAAATGAACATGATCTACCCAAATATGAAACAATATGTAATGCCACAAATGAATGCGTAGATCCAAGATCAATAAGTGCATATAAATCTTTGTTTGCAATAGAAAGTTTACCTGTAACCACTTTCGGTGTAGCATGGGCATCTTGGAGCGTCATTGCAAACACTCTTCCTCCTTCCCTCGATACAGCTGCTTGTTATGTACCTCTTCCCCTGGTGGCACTGCATGGAGAGGATCATTTATGAGGCCCCACACTACTAATTGAAACTGCTCTTGATAACATCGTACAATTCTTTCTCAGATGACCCTTCTGGTGACAGTTAAAACATTCTATATTTAGTAACTTTGGGCAATTTCTCTTTATATGACCTGATGTCCCACAAAAGAACCAAGCATTTGGATCTCCTTATGCTGAAACTCCTGAACCTCTCCCACCACTAGATTCACCATTTTGCGAACTACCTCCACCTCTACCCTGTTGGAATTTATGCCCTCCAAACCTTGAATATTCTGTACCACTACTCTTTTGATAATTTGGATCGAATCTTCCTCTCTTTACACCTCGTTCTCGATTCCCTCTCGCTTTATTCACGTCCTTTTCTACCAGCATGGTTTTTTTCACCAATGATGAATAATGAACAGTCTCTAAAGCCGACAAACGTGATTTAATGACTAACTCAAGTCCATCGAGAAATTGACTGCACATATCTTCCTCATTCCGTATAAACCTAGAAGAAAATCGAGATAATGCTATAAGTTTAGCTTCGTATTCTCTAACTATCATACTCCCCTGATTCAACATGAAATATTCCTTCTCCTTTTGTTTTAGATACATTAGGGAAAATACTTATCATACAAAGCTTTGACAAAATCATCCCATGAGATCATATTCCCACCTCCTGGAGTAATCAATAAATGTTTTGTGGCATCCCACCAATATTTAGCTTCTCCTTTCAGCATATACGTCGCCAAGGTCACTCGTTTATGTTCAGGCATACTCATCACCCCAAAGATAAGTTCAATTTATTTAACCCAGACTTCTGCCTCTACTGGATCAACTACTCCTTCGAATGATGGTGGGTTCATCTTAATAAATTTCTCATGTGAAGTACTCCTTTCTTCCCGGTGTATCACCTCCTCAGCCCTAGCCAAGGCTTGTGCCTCCAATTGCCTGGTCTGTTGTTCTTTCATTTGAGCCATAAATCTATCTTGCTGCTCTGCCATTAGAGTCATAACACGTGCCATTTTTTGCATATCTGTCAGTTCTTTCGGCTCAGGTTCTACATTTCCATGAATAGGTTGCTCAACCTCCGCCTCTGCTACCATATTTGAAGGCTTATCTTCTATTCCCACATTCACATTCCCTCGTTCCATTCTCTTATATCTTAAATGAATCAAAGATATAACAACATGCAGATATACATATCTTTCCTAACATAATCGTTAGTATCAAATACAATATATTTATAACATTCACTGCCAAATCTAGACTCTTGTCACTCCAGAACCTCTAAAACCTAGGCTCTCATACCAAAAGCTGTCACACACCAACACAGTTACTTATAATTAAGTTTGAATGTCAAAGTGATTCAAACCATGATTAATTTAATCAAACCATAAACACGAGTTTTAATTTCAGAGTCATCATTGTAAATCCATATAACTGAAAAACTTTTTACAACATAAGAGTAGTCATACTTATACAAACTTTATTTAAGGATAATTTAACTTAATTACATCATTTACATTTAAAAAAAATCTTTGTTTCTCCCATTCCTGGCTAACCCAACCCGACCTCCTAGATTTGGCAGTGACATCGCGTTACCCGAAAAATGTGAACACATGAACTGTGAGCAAAATAGCCCAGTGAATGCATCACTACTATACTACTGCATGAATTTAAATGCAATAAATCATGTCCATATAATTATTTATTAACTTATCCGGCTCATTCATAATGAATGACCAACTTTTCTGAATCATGATTCACATATCCTGTCTAAATAGACAATTCTCCCCCACTCCTGGTCGAGGAGTAACCCCTTGTCATTAATAGACACATATCCCCCATTTCGGGTCGGGGAGTAACCTCCCATTTCGGTAAACCGAAATGAACAATTTCATATTCATTATATTCTGATCATATCAACAAGACAATACAAATATCTCTTTCCAGTGAGTACACTCACCTTCGCTGACAACTATGTATTCGCGTTTCCTTCAGGTGGAGCTGAACTAGGTTGATTAGACCTTACACCTGTCAATCCAACTAATTTAGTACTGAATATCAATCATAAGTATTATCCTAACATAATTATGTAACTTTCAATGACTATACAACAACAATATAATTCCACTTAAGTCATATTCCAGGAAACATGAGTAAAGACAAAGCAACAGTACACATATTTATAAAGTTATGAACATTCAACCATAGGAAATACATCATAAGGAATTTATAACCAAAGTCAATTAAACATGAAATTATACTTGTCAATGTATATACACATGAATCATGTACTCAAAATACCCTTTGTAAGGACGAAATACAAACATTCATTCAAGGGGTATCCAGTATGGCCTAAAATTATTGTCCTACATACTTAACCATCATATATTCACCAATCGCACATCTACAGGTATCCAAGCTTATCAATATGAAATCATATATGAATATACTTTCCATTACAAGTGATGGTGTAATTTTTCAAGCTTCCTAGACAAAGTTATGACCATCTCTTTACAACACGAGAAATCTTCCCTACAAGATCCTTTAGTTCCTTCAAATTCCAAAAAATTTCATGATTTTTCTCCAGTATTATTTTCCATGATTTTCAACCAATTTTTAGTACACATAATTAATAGTGCATAATTAAAGTTTAATAATGTTTGGACTTCATTTGCTATCTCAAAAGATTGACCAAACTCAGGGCATACCGAAATGAAATATACAAACAACAACTATATACCAACTTGCAATCATCACCAAGGACTAACCACAAGGAGTTAAATTCTAATTCTCGGATATGATATGAATATATGAGTAAAATTTCATATCCAATTGGAATTTCTCAATTCCAGTAATCACACAAAGAGATGTGCAGATTTGAATACAAGGGGTTTCAATAAAAAGCAATATGACCTATAAACACCACTTATCCCACATATGAACCAATACATATTATCACAAAGGATGATGGAATTTTAATCAATAATTCACGATTTATATAATTTGAAATAAGTATAATACAATATTGAAACAATATAATCACATAATTTTACCTTGGAAACACCTTAAGGATTTTGTTGGAATTTTTCCTAGCTTTTAATGTAACCCTTTCTTCCTTAACTTCTACTTTCTCTTTCCTCAAGCATAAAAACACCTCAAACTGATCTTAGGGCTTAATTTGCTGAAGAAATAAGTTAAAGGGAGAGTTTTAAGTCAGCCAAGGCATGCCTCCTTTCAATCCAATCAAATTAATCCATTTGGTTTACTAAAAGACAATTTACCATTTAAAGGGAATGGACAGATTTGCCCCTTGTTCGTAAATTCGGTATAACTCTTTACTCGGATATCCGTTTGATGCATCGTTTGTTGTGTTACAACCCTAACTAACCTTTATACAACTATATAGTTTTTACCTCAAGTCAATTGTAATGTTATAAGGGTCAAAACTTGTCTCTAACAGGAACATTTCTACCGAAAATAACAAAATTTTGTGTTTGTAAATAATTCGACCTTTCATGATTTATGAAAGTAGGATTATAATAAACATAATTACTTAACATTAGATATACTAATAACATATTATTCATATCACATAATATAATAATGATTTAAATATAATTTATCATAATTATATTCGGGTTGTCACGGTACGATTGTTTTCGAAAGGGTCGAGAAAATCGCAATGACTGTACCTGGGGCTTATTTGGGTTCTGAAATATTTTAAGTTCCTTTGGCTCAAATTAAAGTGACAGAGTCTTTTATAGTGTGTATTATCATTTAAATTTGTGTATCTTGGAATATAAGGCTTAAAAGCCTACAGGATAAACAATTCTCGTTAAAGAGAAAGAGAAGAAGAAAGAGAAGAAGAAAAGAATAAGAGAAAGAGGAGAAAAGTGGGTTTTTTCGACCAATCCGCGATTTCGAGGACGAATCAAACTCTACGAATTTGAGGCAAGTGATTAAACTTGCTAAATAATTGTTGTGTATCATTTATTTCATGATTTGTGGATAAAACTGTGAATTTTGGGATAAATTGCTAAAACTTAGATTTTGGGTAAAATCTTAGATTTGATGTGTATATATGGATTGGAGGTTATAAAATAGTTGGGATGAGTATATATATATATATATATATATATATATGTTGGGATTGATGAGGAAGGGTTAGAATATGATTAAAATAATTTTTGGGAATTTTGGGTTTTGAAGAAATCAACCCATTTTGTAGCTTGCTGGCCAAACCGAATCGATTCGCCCCTTCCGAATCAATTCGGTAGGAAGCAAACTTACAGGTCCTTTGGGCAGAGCCGAATCGATTCGCTGGGGCCAAATCGATTCGGAGGGGCCGAATCGATTGGGAAATGAGGCTGTTTTGAGAGGTTTTTCTGGAGTGAGTTTCGTCCGATTTCGCTTGAGTTTATCGATTGGTAATCTCTATATGAGTCATGAGAAGTGTGTTTCGGAGACTTTTAGGGAGTTTCCCATATGAAAAATTATTGGAGTCATATCGACTTAAATTGAGAGAATACATATTAGAGAGTATCATATCGACTAGGTGGGGAAGCCCACTAACATTGAGAATTTTGTGTGGAGATAATCATGGGTTTATAAGAGAAAGTTAGGATGCGCTTAATGAAAATGGAATTTAGAATTATATCCCAAATGTGATAAATTTAAAAGTTCATACGATCTATTGAACCATATTAAGGATTGAAAATAATAAATGTTGAAAGATGTGCATACGGATATAGGGAATATCCTTAACGTAAATTGAATTGGGAGATGTTTCATATAAATAATAAATGTTGATTGAGGTGCATCAAGATATAGAGAATATTCTCAACGTAAATCTAATTGAGAGACGATTCACATAAATAAAAGTGAGGTGTGAACTTCAAGTGAGAAATAGTATAGTGTATACTAAGAAGGGGAAGTTATGTGAGTTATTGACGAATAGTATATCGAGAGTAAAATATACTAAATAATGAACTTATTTTCACATACGCCTAAGAGCGTACTATGAGTATGTAATAGTGTGATATATATACCTTGTGGGATGGTATACATTTTTATGATGTGATGATGTATGTATATATATATATATATATATATATATATATATGTGTGTGTGTGTGTGTGTGTGTGTGTGTGTGTGTGTGTGCGTGTGTGCGTGTGTGTGTGTGTGTGTGAAGCATACCCCCTCTATGCTATCATGGGAAGTTGCACGATGTGGGTGAGGCCCCTGGCTTGAGGTGCAGGGTGCGTATAGTCCCCAGGTCATAGCGTCTATTTATTATTGAGTGATTTTTATTAGGGGTGAGACATGGTGGGTATGTTTCGTCTCATTTTCAAGGAGGAACTATGATCGCTTTCCGTACGTTGTGACATGGTTTTTGCCAAGGCGGTGTGAGATTCCGACCGGTGGTACCCAGGATGATATGTGAGTGATTCCCTGGTAGATGATAGCATTGAGAACCTTGCATCCTCGAGTTATAGCTCGTTGGGATGGTTATTATTATACTTGTGTGAATAGTATATTAATTGTATATGATTATGTGATATCATATTTGTCTCTAGAGTAAAGAGACATAAGAATATTTAACCGGACTAATTGCGATGAATATATTAAAGTGGAATTGAAGAGTAAATAATTATATAAGTATGTATAGTACTTTGGGTATCGAGGGCATAATGGACCTCAACGACCAACATTGCCAAGGAGTAGTGTATTGGGGGGTTCCTTGTTTGGATTTTGCTTGCGAGACGTCCCACGCACGAAACGTAGTGTAATGTTGTGAGTGAGGAGAAGCTAGTCCTTAGTGCTCATATTTATATATTAATATGTATCGCGACAATCGACAGTGTTACTTAAACACAACCTTACTGAAATTTATCTCGTAGAGGCTTAATTATTGAAGAATGTTAATATTCGGATCCGTCTTGATGCATGATTGAATTCTAACTTTTCTTTGACGGTTGTAGTGGTATATGACATACTCTAATGTAAACGGATATTGTAAAATATGTCCTTACAAATCTCCCCCTATGTCTATGCCGGTACAAATTAAAAATATCCAAATTATCAAATCAAATATCCAATACAAATCTAATACACTCCCATGAACCCAAAACTGAAAAGGTACTGAATGTGTAATGTAATACCCCATACTTTTATAGAGATTAAATTGCATAAGTGGGAGTAATTTGGAAATTTGAGGAATTTCTGTGAATAATAATTTTTGGAGTTTAAGAGTGTTAGATGTTTACCGACATGTGTTACATTTACTTTTGGGACTAAGAAAATAAGTCGGATAATTTTAATTACATGTCGCAGTTGGGTAAAGGGACAAAGGATAATATTTTAATTGGAAAATCCATATTGAGATGTGTTGGGTTTAATTAGAGAATTGTAGTTAAGTGACTCAGATGGAGATTTCAAGTGAGCGGTTGGTTTCGAAATGGCCGAGATAGTCAGAATAGATTATCCGAGGGTAGTATTTAGGTTCCGGGGACTTTCAGTCTAATAGGGACTCGTAATTGAGTAAACGAGTCATTTTTTAGTTTATAAGGGATAAACCCTTATTTCTCTATATATAATACACGAGAGAGTGGAAGAGAAGAAAAAAAAAGAGAGAAAAGAAAGAGGAGAAGAAAGGAATGAGGAGAGGTAGAAGAAAAGGAGATTTCCGGCCAAACTCCGCGGGACTCGACACGAGGTCGCCGGATTTTATCCACAAGGCAAGTGTTTACTTGATTTATTTCTTTGAGCATAAATCTCATATTATAGTTGTTAGTGTAAAGCTATAAAGATTTTGGGGATGGGTTTTAGTGAATCAAATCGAATTTTTCGGAAGTTTAACGGATAAACCCCGGATAATAAACAAATTGGGAAACTTAGGAATTTATTGAAATCGATTGTTGGTTATGGATTCTAGGAGGTTTAGAACCCTTTTTATGTGTGCATATGTCGTTGATTGATATTGGAGGATGTTAGGAGAGGAGATAAAATCTTGGGGGAAGCTTTAATGGTCGAAACAGCTTCTCGAAGAAGAAGCGGTCCAGATCGATTGATCGATCGATCGACCCTTTAGGATTTTTGACAGTTTCGGCTAGTGTTGTTTTAATGGGAAAAATTCCAAATTTAATTGTTTCGAGCTTATTTATTTGAGGAAGTAAATATTCATTTAGGGAATTAATACCTATCCATTTGAGGAAATTTGTGGGGGCTAGGAGGGTGCTATAATCGTGTCGCACTAAAAGTATATTTTGAGGAACATAAATAAATTGAGGAATTAGACAATTTGGGGTTTCCAAAAATAGAGTGAGGACTTCTAAATTATTATTGGAATGAGATGTATACCTTGGTTTAATTGAGTTAAATCTAGGACTTATTTATTTAAGGGTGTTTGGAACGAGTAACACCCGAGGGAGTTTTTTAGCGGGCGATTATATATAGATAAGTGTGTGCGTAGAAAATGTAATTTATATGCTGACTAATTGAGAAAATCCTACGAGGCGACTAGGATGAAATTTGGGATATAGGCTAAAGAGGATTTAGCAGCTACCCGATATGCCTATTGACGACGGTTATTATAGGTGGTGCAATACCTATGGAATTAAGATAAGTCAATAGTATACTTATCTAGTTCGTACGAATTTGTATATTTGGGATTATAGATAAATCCTTAAAAGTGATTAAAGTGCAAGTTATATATCAAGTGAGAGAATACTTTGGGGTTTAGTATCGTAAGTGTGTGAATACTTAAATATTATTACGAATGGGAACATTCGTGGTTATTGGCTATCACTATATGAGATTGGTAATTATATATATATATATATATATATATATATATATATGAGAAGAGATGTAGAAAATATATACGATGTGATTACAGTATATATAATATGATACAAATACATATATATCTGTGTGTGATTGGTGTATTTGTATCTTAGAGGCTGGTTCCTGTAATACCCCGTATTTTGTGATACTTATTTATGGGATTAATTGAATTAAATGTGTATTAATTGGGAATTAATCCGGATAAAAATACTAGCGAGATGCAAGTTGGTATTTGATTTTAATGAGTATATATGGCTATATATGAATATTGAATTATGAAATTTGTCGTGAGATTGAAATACGACAATTTGGAAATTTTGTTGAGACACGTGTGACAGTCGCGTCAGGAATATTACTATTTGATTAAAAAGTGAATTTTAATTCTATTAACCGTATGTTCATTTTGAGTGCGCCAACGCATCCGAAAGGGTCGAAATAGTCATAAAACACTAGCCGGGGGTTTTGTTTGGGTCCCGGGGCATCTTTAGGCCATAACGGCAACGTATAAGGGTAGTTTGGTAATTTGGGATTTTTGGGAATTAAAACCCACAAAAATTAGGAAATAAATATCTGATTTGGTAATTACCCACTAATAACTTAATGGGCTACGGGGGTTATTAGAATTAGTCCCAAAAGTTCCTAAGGCAAAACCCTAGCCACCATTGTCACCTTGGAGAAGAAGACTAGTAGAGAGAGATAGGAGAATTCTGCAGAGAGAGAGAGAACACTTCATCAATTCAACATCAAAATCAGAGTTATACATAAGGCAAGTGGTTTAGTTTCTTTTATTACAAAGAATGTTTCTTCCATGCGCAGGAAATTGACAAAATTTGTATTGTTCTTGGGAGTTTGATAAAAACCCATTAATTGGATTTAGAACATTGTATTTTGATGAAAGGATTGCATGTAGAATTGTGTTAGGAGGATTATTCTGATGGAAATATACCTTGTTCATAACAAAAAGGATTTAATTATGCCCATTGGTGACTTTAAAATTTTAGGGTTCATGTTCATGTGATTTGGGGATAAATGAAGGGATTTGATGATTCAATGATGTTTAGGAGGAATTGGCCCTTTATAAACGTTAATATATGACCTAAGTATGTTTAGGAATGATTAGAACCCATGAACAATTGTTGGATTGATGTTTAGATGAGGTTAGAGGTGAAGAGAAGTTGGAAAAATGAATTTGGGAAAATTTGGGCTCAAAACTGGCCTCTCGTTAGAAGACCTGCCCAAGTCGTTCGAACGAGCTCGTTCGAACGAGCTTCTAACGAGTTGACAGTTTGACTTCTAACGAGAGGGATGTTCGTTCGATGACTTTTGTTGGAACGAGATCTCATTAGAATGCCCACTTCGTTCGAACGTACTCTCGTTCGAACAGCCTCGTTCGAACGAGACTTCTAACGAGCTGGCAGTTTAGGCTTTTGGCCTGTTTTGATTTCGCATGTCCCGTAACCTTGTTTAATTGTAGAGATAACATTCCCTCGATGATAGATTGATATAATTGGGACATTTGGGTTATATTGAGGAGTAAAACATAGAAGTGTGATTCGAATTGATTGGAAATTGAAGAATAGGACGTGAGTGACCATTACGATGCGAGAATTATTGACGGCTTGTATAATTATATTAACCGGGAATATGTAAACTGTGTAACATTATAAGTCGGTACGAGAATGAGATGTGTACCACAAATAAATTATGGTGACTACTAAGATGTGTGTATACTTAGTATATGTATATGATCTTATGTGTATGACATACCTACCATACTTGCTATCACGGGAGGTTTACGTTCGCTTAGGGCCCTCTAATCCTTGTGTTGCCCGAATTTAGATTGGTACCTCGAGAACATAGGTCAGAGAAGGACTTATTGGGATGTTAATAAGTTTGCTGATCGTGGGAGCGTAGGTATGTGCGTGACCCATGTGATGTGACTGTGTTCGCCTCCATTGTTTGTGATTTGCTATTATCTGAGAACGATTCTTGAGAGATTCGGAATGCGTGATCCTTATGTACGTGATGTACCGGGATGGATAGCAGAGTATGTGTGCACCGCAGCTTAGTCTCGGGGTGCTTGTATTGTATATTTATGGCGTGAATAATATACACTTAAATAATGAGAACTTTCATGTTTGTATTGTGAGAATAATTATGGTAATGTTTTGAGAATATATGACGGGATATCCGGTAGTGAATTGTATTATTTGTAATTGAAAATCCGAGTTTAAGTAAAGCCCTCTATTTAATTGATAACGCTAGAATGGTTAACGGGAATTGAGTAGTAAGGGGTAGAACTTATTACGGTTTGGTTAGATATGAATTTCACTTAGATGGGTACGGTATGTTAGGAGTGCACAATTAGTCGAGAGGTGAGTACTTCATGTGAGTGCACGTCCTAACATGTATTTTGCATTTATTGTTTTAATGTTATTAAAACACTTGCTGTTTTTAAAATAATTTCCACTTTCGGGCTCTGACCCATTTGCTTTCAAATCTATTTTTGTAAAAACCATTTTAGGTGCCCAGCCACAAGGACACCATGCTTAGGATTCTCAATGAAGTGACGAGCTGTAGCTGTTTGTGGAAGTTACCGAACTTTGCGAGTAGACGCTTCACCTATCTTGACTCTATATTCAGTATTCATCAATTGTAGGGCATGTCGCCCATTTCTATTAGAAACATTTCCCATTTCAGATTTTTCAGACTTTTGGCATGTAATTAATTCAGGATATATTGTTTTACTTATTTCAGTTGTGGGATTGTGGTGAGGAGTTTTCCTCCAGACTTATTATTATCTCGTTGGTTATTATTTTGCTTCGTTATGGTGAATGGTTGTTACTCTTTCGTTATTCTTTCACTGCATGTTAACCTGACTTAATTTAAAATTCGACAACTTTCTTTTTAAATACTAGGTGGTTAGTATTCATTAAAATATTTTCGACATTGATGCTATTAACTGGACCAACTTGGCATTTTGTATTAATTTAATAAAGGAGTAGATACCCGGTATTTAATTAGTCGGGGTGTCACAGGTGGTATCCGAGCATCAGGTTCTAGTGTCTTTTAGGATCTGTACGGCTTATTATGTTTCCGCTGAGCTTCCTTTGATGTAGAGCCCTATATTTTAGGACTGTTGTATTCTTTTGTGTATGCTTCGCTCTTCAGCTATTTTAAGTTTATAACTGTGAACTTATAAACTTTATTCTTATTTCAGATGCCTCCACGATGTGCACAACGGGTTCCCAGGGATGCAACGCCAGAACCACAGCCGGACCAGTTCAGGGCACGATGAATGCCGCCGAGGTTGCAGCCATTGTGGCCCAGGCGATAAATGCCGCACTAGCCGTAGTTCAGCAGGCACCACCTCAGGCGCCAGTAGTCGCGCCAGTTCAGGCACATGCATTCCCGTCTTTTTGGGAACGTGTACGTGTTGCTTTTCAGAAAGCACATCCACCGGAGTTCGCAGGTAGCTCCGATGTCGTAGTTTCGAGTCAATGGAGGAAGGACATTCAGCGGCACCTGAGGATGTATGAGTGCACCGATGTCCAGAAGCAGATACTAGCTACCTTTAAGCTAGTGGGGTCTGCACTGCAGTGGTGGGAGTCTATTACCACCGTGGAGGAGAGAGATACTCTCACTATACAGGAGTTTTGGGTGCGGTTTGACAGCAAGTAATTTCCGTCAGCTGTTCACTCGAAAATGAGGAGGAAGTTGATGAATCTCAGACAGGAAGGTAAGACTGTGGCTGAGTACGAGGTCGAATTCACCAATCTGTTGAATATTGTTCTGGATGAGATACCGACAGAAGAGAAGAAGATACATAAATTTACATACGGGTTGACTTGGAGGATCCGTCAGCATTTGTTAGGGAACCTATCGTTGGCCACTTACTCTGATGTGGTTAACGCTGCACTGTTACACTGCCAGGATCACCGCTTTCACATGGCTAAGGGAAAGAGATCGGGAGGATCCAGCCATCAGGGCAGGACTGGAGGACACGGTGCTAGTGGGGCACAATCTGTTCAGGGGCAGAGACAAGGTGACCAGGGTTCCCAGCAGGGGATCACAAGAGGTTCAGATCGGGAAATTTCAGGCACGGACAAGGAGGTTTCCGGCAGGGCCATCAGGGTCCGAACGGCCATCAGAACCAGCAGGGTCAGAATGGTCAACAACAGTTTCAGTAGGGCCAGCAGGGCCAGGGGAGGAACGGTAACGGCCACCAGGGCCGGGGGCAGCAGGGACAGAGAGGGGTGAACTTCCCAGGGAAGTGTTACGTTTGTGGTAAGACTGGCCATAAACGCCAGGACTGTCCTGATAGGGGCAGGGCCCCGCAGCAGCAGCAGGGTACTCGACAGGAGCCATAGAGACCCGTGTTTCCCGCCGCCCTCCCGGTGCCACCTCAGATGGCAGCATTACCACCCATTCCAGCGGTCCCAGTTTAGCAGGGACAGCTGCAGTATGGGAGAGTATACCAGCTTCAGCAGGCAGCAGCTCCACAGGCCCCACCCGCGATTGAGGGTATGTTTCCTATCCATGGCACTATGGGTAGGGTTTTGTTTGATACGGGGGCAACGCATTGTTTTTTAGCTACACATTTTGCGAAATCCTTAGGGTTATTAGCCACAACAGAGAGCACAGTGACGTGTGTAGACTCACCATTGGGGAGTGGGTCACTTATTTTCTTTATATGCCGGGGAGTGGGGGTAGAGATTGGTAGTTTGGTATTACCTGCAGATATGTTGGTATTAGATATGCATGTGCACGATGTGATTATCGGTATGGATTGGCTCGCAAATTATAGAGCCATGATTGATTGCTTCGGTGGGAGTATTGTTTTTGCCATTCCAGGGCAAGAGATGTTTGTATTGGCGATGCCTCGCCCAGAGGGAGGATCGACCGCTCATTTGTATTACATAGAGGAGGATACCTTTAAGGAGGTTGTGATTCCTTTAGATTTGATCCCAGTTGTCAGGGAGTATTCGATGTGTTTCAGGAGATACCAGGCCTACCCCCTAGTCGAGAGATAGACTTTGTCATAGACTTATTACCAGGTACGAGACCTATAGCACACGCACCGTACCGTATGGCTCCGGCAGAGATGCGAGAGCTACGGGATCAGATTGAGCAGTTGTTGGGTCAGGGGTTTATACGGAGGAGTACTTTGTCGTGGGGTTCCCCTGTGTTGTTCGTAAAGAAGAGAGATGGATCGTTGAGGTTGTGTGTGGATTACCGAGAGTTGAATAAGGTCACGATACAGAATAAATATCCGTTGCCCCGAATCGATGACTTATTCGACCAGTTGAGGGGAGATTCTTTCTTCTCGAAGATTGATTTGCGATCGGGATACCATCAGTTGCGTATCAGGGAAGAGGATGTCTTGAAGACTGCGTTCTTAACGAGATATGGTTTTTACGAGTTTCGAGTTATGCCTTTTGGCTTGACCAATGCTCCAGCAGTGTTTATGGACTTGATGAATAGGGTGTTCAGAGAGTTCCTTGACCAGTTCATCATTGTCTTCATTGATGATATTCTAGTTTACTCCCAAATAGAGGAGGAGCACACAGAGCATTTGAGAATGGTTTTGCAGACGCTACGTCAGAACGAGCTGTATGTAAAATATGAGAAGTGCGGGTTCTGGCTGAAAGAGGTTCAGTTTTTGGGGCATATTATTTCCGACCGGGGGATATCTGTTGATCCGGGGAAGGTATCCGCGGTGAGGGAGTGGGGACAGCCCACGACACCGACTGAGATCCGTAGTTTCTTGGGCCTAGCAGGATACTACATGAGGTTTATTCGGGGATTTTCGAAGATAGCGGGTCCTTTGACACATCTGACTCGTAAGGGTGTGCCATTCATCTGGAGTGATGCCTGTCAGTTGGCATTTGAAGAGTTGAAGGATAAGTTGACCTCAGCGCCTGTGTTAGCATTGCCAAGATCGGGAGTTGAGTATCTAGTCTACACCGATGCGTCCTTGCAAGGACTTGGAGGTGTATTGCAGCAGGAGAGTCAGGCCATAGCTTATGCTTCCCGTAAGATTAAGCCTCACGAGAAGAATTACCCCACTCATGACTTGGAGTTAGCGGCGGTGGTATTTGCCCTACGGATTTGGAGACATTACCTTTTGGGGGAGAAGTTTCGATTGTTCACGGACCACAAGTCCCTACAGTACCTATTCACGCAGAAGGAGTTGAATATGCGGCAACGGAGGTGGCTTGAGTTAGTGAAGGATTATCAGTTTGATATCCAATACCACCCGGGGAAGGCTAACGTGGTAGCAGACGCGTTGAGCCGTAGACCAGTAGATGAAGTGGCAGGGGTGTGGAAGGCCAAGTGGAAGGAGTTGGGACACCAAGATGCAGTGGCCCGATCATTCATGTCGGTGATGACTGTTACACCACAGATTGTCACGAGAGTGGTAAAGGCACAAGCAGATGACTCATTCTGTCAGGAGCAGATAGTTCGATTATTAGCAGAGGGAGTCGAGTCCTATACCGACGGGGGATTACGCTTTAATGGGAGATTGGTAGTTCCGGAAGGGGAGGAATTGTGGCACGAGGTGATGGCAGAGTCGCACGGCTCACGGTTCGCGGTACATCCCGGTGGGGACAAAATGTACCAAGACATGAGACGATAGTATTGGTGGAGCGGGATGAAGAGAGATATTGCCGTGTTTGTTTCTAAATGCGCCACTTGTTAGCTAGTAAGAGTGGATCATCAGAGACCGGCAGGACTTCTACAGCCATTGGAGGTCCCGATGTGGACGTGGGAGAGCATATCCATGGATTTTATCACGGGGTTGCCTACGTCACAGAGAGGTCACGACTCCATTTGGGTAATTTTGGACAGGTTGTCCAAAGCCGCTCATTTTCTACCCGTAAGGACAGACTACACTACGGGACAGTATGCCCAGCTCTTTATTGGAGAGATAGTGAGACTTCACGGTGTGACCCTAAATATCGTGTCTGACCGAGACAAGATATTTGTTTCACGGTTTTGGGAGAATTTTCAGGAGGACATGGGTACAGAATTGCGGTTGAGTACGGTGTATCACCCGCAGACCGATGGGCAAATCGAGCGTACAAACCAGATGTTGGAGGACATGCTGCGTATGTGCATCATTGATTTCGGGGGAGGATGGGAGCAGTACCTTCCACTGGTGGAGTTTGCCTACAACAACTCCTACCAGTTCGCCATTGGCATGGCTCCATTTGAGGCGTTGTACGGTAGACCTTGTCGTTCCCCAGCATGTTGGTTGGAGGTGGGGGACAACAAACTACTTGGGCCGGAAGTGATTCAGGATACTTCGGCGAGGATAAAATTGATTCGGAGTCACATTCGGGTAGCTCAGGATCGGCAGAAGAGCTATGCTGATGCGAAGAGGTTCTTCAGGGAGTTCCAAGTGGGGGACCAGGTTCTTCTCAGAGTATCTCCTATGAAAGGGATTATGCATTTCGAGAAGAAAGGGAAGTTGGCACCGAGATATGTGGGACCATTTCCTATTATTGAGCATATTGGACCGGTTGCGTATAGGCTTGGATTATCGGAGCATTTGCATCGGATTCACGACGTGTTTCATATTTCCTCGCTAAGGAAATATCTTAGAGACGATTTGGCTTATACTCACATTTCTTTGGAGGACATTGATCTCCAGCCTCATAGCTCCTACGAGGAGGGGCCGATTGCTATTTTGGACCGAAGTGAGCGGAAACTGCGATCAAAGATAGTTCTGTTAGTGCATGTTCAGTGGCGACATCATAATGTCGAGGAGTCCACATGGGAGCGTGAGGATGAGATGCGCGAACGTTATCCAGAGTTGTTCTTACCAGGTACTTTCTAATCCGAATTTCGGGATGAAATTCTGTTATTAGGGGGGAAGTATGTAATACCCCGTATTTTATGATATTTATTTATGGGATTAATTGAATTAAATGTGTATTAATTGGGAATTAATCCGGATAAAAATACTAGCGAGATGCGAGTTGGTATTTGATTTTAATGAGTATATATAGCTATATATGAATATTGAATTATGAAATTTGTCGTGAGATTGAAATATGGCAATTTGGAAATTTTGTTGAGACGCGTGTGACAGTCGCGTCAGGAATATTACTATTTGATTAAAAAGTAAATTTTCATTCTATTAACCGTATGGTCGTTTTGAGTGTGCCAACACGTCCGGAAGGGTCGAAATAGTCAGAAAACACTAGCCGGGGGTTTAGTTTGGGTCCCGGGGCATCTTTAGGCCATACCGACAACGTATAAGGGTAGTTTGGTAATTTTGGATTTTTGGGAATTAAAACCCACGAAAATTAGGAAATAAATATCTGATTTGGTAATTACCCACTAATAACTTAATGGGCTACGGGGGTTATTAGAATTAGTCCCAAAAGTTCCTAAGGCAAAACCCTAGCCACCATTGTCACCTTCGAGAAGAAGACTGGTAGAGAGAGAGATAGGAGAATTCTGCAGAGAGAGAGATAACACTTCATCAATTCGACATCAAAATCAGAGTTATACATAAGGCAAGTGGTTTAATTTCATTTATTACAAAGAATGTTTCTTCCATGCGTAGGAAATTGACAAAATTTGTATTGTTCTTGGGAGTTTGATAAAAACCCATTAATTGGATTTAGAACTTTGTATTTTGATGAAAGGATTGCATATAGAATTGTGTTAGGAGGATTATTCTGATGCAAATACACCTTGTTCATAACAAAACGGATTTAATTATGCCCATTGGTGACATTAAAATTTTAGGGTTCATGTTCATGTGATTTGGGGATAAATGAAGGGATTTGATGATTCAATGATGTTTAGGAAGAATTGGCCCTTTATAGACGTTAATATATGACCTAAGTATGTTTAGGAATGATTAGAACCCATGAAAAATTGCTGGATTGATGTTTAGATGAGGTTAGAGGTGAAGAGAAGTTGGAAAAACGAATTTGGGAAAATTTGGGCTCGAAACTGGACTCTCGTTAGAAGACCTGCCCAGGTCGTTCGAACGAGCATCTAACGAGTTGACAGTTTGACTTCTAATGAGAGGGATGTTCGCTCGATGACTTTCATTAGAACGAGATCTCGTTAGAAGGCCCACTTCGTTCGAACGAACTCTCGTTCGAACAGCCTCGTTCGAACGAGACTTCTAACGAGCTGGCAGTTTAGGCTTTTTGGCCTGCTTTGATTTCGCATGTCCCGTAACCTTGTTTAATTGTTGAGATAACATTCCCTCGATGATAGATTGATATAATTAGGACATTTGGGTTATATTGAGGAGTAAAACATAGAAGTGTGATTCGAATTGAATGGAAATTGAAGAATAGGACGTGAGTGACCATTACGATGCGAGAATTATTGACGGCTTGTATAATTATATTAACCGGGAATATGTAAACTGTGTAACATTATAAGTCAGTACGAGAATGATATGTGTACCACAAATAAATTATGGTGACTACTAAGATGTGTGTATACTTAGTATATGTATATGATCTTATGTGTATGACATACCTACCATACTTGCTATCACGGGAGGTTTACGTTCGCTTAGGGCCCTCTAATCCTTCTGTTGCCCGGATTTAAATTGGTACCTCGAGAACATAGGTCAGAGAAGGACTTATTGGGATGTTAATAAGTCTGCTGATCGTGGGAGCGTAGGTATGTGTGTGACCCATGTGATGTGACTGTGTTCGACTCCATTGTTTGTGATTTGTTATTATCTGAGAACGATTCCTGAGAGATTCGGAATGCGTGATCCTTATGTACGTGATGTACCGGGATGGATAGCAGAGTATGTGTGCACCGCAGCTTAGTCTCGGGGTGCTTGTATTGTATATTTATGACGTGAATAATATACACTTAAATAATGAGAACTTTCATGTTGGTATTATGAGAATAATTATGGTAATGTTTTGAGAATATATGACGGGATATCCGGTAGTGAATTGTATTATTTGTAATTGAAAATCCGAGTTTAAGTAAAGCCCTCTATTTAATTGATAACGCTAGAATGGTTAACGGGAATTGAGTAGAAAGGGGTAGAACTTATTACGGTTTGGTTAGATATGAATTTCACTTAGATGGGTACGGTATGTTAGGAGTGCACAATTAGTCGAGAGGTGAGTACTTCATGTGAGTGCACGTCCTAACATGTATTTTTCATTTATTGTTTTAATGTTATTAAAACACTTGCTGTTTTTAAAATAATTTCCACTTTCGGGCTCTGACCCACTTGCTTTCAAATCTATTTTTGTAAAAACCATTTTAGGTGCCCAGCCACAAGGACACCATGCTTAGGATTCTCAATCAGGTGACGAGCTGTAGCTATTTGTGGAAGTTACCGGACTTTGCGAGTAGACGCTTCACCTATCTTGACTCTATATTCAACATTCATCAGTTGTAGGGCATGTCGCCCATTTCTATTAGAAACATTTCCCATTTCAGATTTTTCAGACTTTTGGCATGTAATTAATTCAGGAAATATTGTTTTACTTATTTCAGTTGTGGGATTGTGGTGAGGAGTTTTCCTCCAGACTTATTATTATCTCGTTGGTTATTCTTTTGCTTCGTTATGGTGAATGGTTGTTACTCTTTCATTATTCTTTCACTGCATGTTAACCAGACTTAATTTAAAATTTGACAACTTTATTTTTAAATACTAGGTGGTTAGTATTCATTAAAATATTTTCGACAGTGATGCTATTAACTGGACCAACTTGGCATTTTGTATTAATTTAATAAAGGAGTAGCTACCCGGTTTTTAATTAGTCGGGGTGTCACAGTTCCACGGGCTTTCCTTCGGCGTAGGGTTGGAACAGCCAGATTATATTTTTCTCTAGTGCGATCCGGGGAGGTTGCGCGATGTGGGTGAATGCCCTGGCTTGAGGAGCAGGGATAGTATATCCCCAGGTCATCTCGTCCCGCGTTCGGGTGTGATGTGTATACTCCACTTGCAGAGGAATATGACCGCCTCCACCATTGTGTATTTTTACCATGGCCACGAGTGAGTCTGGTTTGGTACCATGGTATAGTGAGTAAACCCGGATTCGAATAGGCACTACGAGACTGCATCCTCGAGTTATAGCTCGTAGGGATGGTTATTATACTTATGTTTGTGATAGGTTTCATTATACTTGTTGCGTACAGTATATTACTTGTATATGAATATGAGATATCATATAAAGTAAACATATGTATATAAAGTGAGAAGACTGATAAGGTGTATTTCCCCTTACGGTAGGTTTATATCCGAATTTATATGAATATGAATCATAGTTTCTATTGAGAAAAAGTATTTATATACTTAGATATATATGAGTTATATATATATATATATATATATATATATACACATTGTGTGTTGAGGGCCTAATGGATCTCGACGATCAACATTGGCAAGTAGTAGTGTATCAAGGGGTTCCTTATTTGGATTTCGCTTCGCGAGACACCCCACGCATGAACGTAGTGCAGTGTTAGGAATGGGGAGAAGTTTAGCCCTTAGTACTCGAGTTTATAGCGATTTTCAGAGATTGGGTAAAATGGATTAGTCAGGTCGGGTAGCTTAACTAGATTGTTTAAAAGGTATGCGATAGTTGTGCACTATTAGAAGAGGGGTGACGGGTATCTCATGGGAGTGCGATATCAATTTAAATATGAGATGAAATCATATTTAAATATATGACATTTATGCACTTGCAAAAAATATTTTCAAACTCGGGCTCTGACCCATTTCTATATTTTCCCTCTCTTTCTATATATATATATATATATATATATATATATATATATATATATATATATATATATATATATATATATATATATATATTAGGTGTCCAGACACAGGGATGCCTGGATGAAAATTCTTTCAAGTCAGATGTCCGCTGCCGCAGCTGTGGATGCATGCAGGTTTACTGTAGAGGCTTCTATCCTTGTAATCTAGATAGGAGGTACTGTAGAAACATTCGGGCCGATGGCCCAACTGTATTCATTTATTCTTTTACTGCCTCTTAGTTCGGCATTCGTTAGGGTTGTATTATGTTGAGCCGAATATTTTATTTCATTTCAGTTTTATATATATAAACTATGTGAATGTTTTAATTGAATGGTATGGTTAAAAAGATTATTTAAATAAAATTTTGACGCCAAACTTAAAGGATATTAGTAATTAAATTGGTTTTCGACAGTGATGCTAAGAATGAACCATATGAGACTACTATTTTAATTTGGTATAGGATTGATCACCTGGTATTTTTTTTAGGTGGGGTGTCACAGATGGTATCAGAGCATTAGGTTCTATTGTTCTTAGGAATCTGTGCGGACGTACTACGCTTTCTGCGTTGCTTTTGATTTGATATAGAGCCTTATGATTAGGATTGTTGATTCCTTTGGTGAGATTTAGTTCTCCTGTTATTATGTAAGATTATAGTAAATCCTTTGCGCGCTCGTTCGAGATTTGTGTGCTGATCAATGAAGGGCGACCAGGGAAGGCCGGGATGAGGGTAGAAGGAGGTGTGGCTTAGTTGAAGCTGCTAGTTGAAGTCGGGGACTAGGGCCATAGTCGAGGTCACTCCTTTTGTGGCATTATTATGAATTGCTATAACGACTACTAATGTATAGTCGTTATATTTATCCAAGTACCGCTATAGTAGAGAGTGGCGATAGACTTGAATTACCCAGTGAAGTAAATTGGGAAAAAGTTTGAAAGGGTCTTTGACAAGGACCCTATGTTGAAGTTAAGTCGTGCAAAGTAAGTGTATCATTACTCAGTGGAAGTAGAAGGCTCAGAAGATTTAGGCTTAGAGCAAGGTACAGAAATGCCCATATGGGAAAATTTGAGGAAAAATTTGTCACTCGTGGGAGGAATATTGAAATGGTGGGAACGGCGGTCACCATATTTAGGGGAGCAGGCTGTTTTGCTCATAGAAGGATCTTACAGATGGTTTTAACCGTGAGTTCCCATGATTTAGCTAGAATGAAAAGAATAAAATTTTGAATTACTCACATAACGATTGGTCAGAGGCCGACAATGGATAAAAAGTTATATAGACAAGTGAACTTTGACCGAATTAAGGTAGGTAAAATGAAGAGAGAGTCCTTCAGTGGAGCGATAGGCTCAATAATAAGTGTTCTTAAAACTTATGGAGAATTTGTATTCGTGGAACCTCATTGGTGGACATCCACACGGGGAATTCATTGAAGCAGGGTTGTTGAGGCATGTGCTGGAGTTTCCTTTTGACAAAGAAGTTAAGAGGACTATGAAGGCGATTGTCAGGATCAAGATTAAAGAGTCTGAGATACTGATAACCTTAACATGGTCAGGGTGGACAGAGATGGGGAATGTTGCAATGTGTAGTGTAGAACCACGTGGTTACTCCTTGCTCGGTAGGAGTTGAAGGACAGGAATGAAGTGCCGAGATGGGCCATTGATTAAAATAATTTTTAGGTTCAGTTAGGACAAGTGTACTATGTATGTGAACCATTTGGAGCAGTCAGGGAGACTGGAAAAATTATTGTTATTAGTTTCACCTCGGACGAAGGAGGTATATTTTGTGCGATAAGATTGAGTCATAGTATTTTGTGTGTGTGATTCGAGTTTAGTGGTAGTATCGGAAGCATTATATAGTGTATGTCTATATGTTTTTTCGCGGTAGCGGGGTTCCATTTTGAATTTACATCAGGTTTGTACTCCTCATTTTGTGTGTGTTATACGAGTATAATACTATTTTAAGAGTAATGTATTTGTGGATTATCGGAGCGATAGCAGGCAAATGATAGCAAGAGTATCGTATCCACGGTTCCAGGGCGGAACTGGTTGTTGTTGCGATATCTCACTTGGATATAGGTTGAGCTCGAATTTATTATACGTCTAGATGGTACTTCGGTGAGGAGATGTTTAGCTAGCATGACTTTAAGTGCATGGGGATATGCAGTATTCTTTTCACTATTTTACGTTAACATACCTCCACGACCGAAAAAGTTAAGTAGTAGTGTATATGAGGGGTTCCTTGTCTGGATTTCTCTTATGAGACGCTCCACGCACGAACCTTAATGATGTTGGGAGTGGAAAGATGCTACTGTACTCTAGGATTTGGTTTTAGTAAAATCAGCCGAGAGCCATGTGATGACTAGGGGATAATAAAAGTAGTTTTGCTGTGGAAAAGCACTGGAAAGGATTCTCTTATCGCAAGTATGTGGGTGAGGCAAGGTAAAGGAAATTGATTTAAGCCTTGTCGCTAGGCCGTGATGAGAAGGCTAATTCAGAGGAAGTATGTTTTGGGTATGATGCTCGTAACGCTTTTGCAAAGAGTATGTGCCCCGATTAGTTTGACTTTCCATTTAGCCAAAATGGAAGAGGACAGTGGTAAAAGAGCGTTAGTAGGTTAGCGATGTAGGATTTTTGAACGTCCTGATGGTGTGCCTTAGGCCATTATATCTCGACGACCGATGATGCAGGGAAGTAGTGTAACGGGAGGGTTCCTTATTTGGATTTCGCTTTGGGAGACATCCAACGCATGAAATCGAGAAAATGTCGAAAGTTGAGAGAGGTTTTGGGCACTAGGGATATAGTTATGATAGTATTCAATTTTTTTTTGTGTAGGAAACACAATGGTCTTAGGATTATTGTGAAGTAAGGCTAGTAGGACTAGTGGCGCCGAAATAAGGAGAGTGTGGTGAGTTAACCATGTGAAGATTCAGGGTTAACTTTAAGACGGATTGAAATTCCAAGTATAAGAAGAATTGGATTATGAGTTGTAGGGGTTGGGAGTACCCAGGTGTTAGTACCCGACCTAAAAAGTGAGGCCCATTTTTAGACAGAGTGTTACGTCGGTGACACTTATAGTGGCTGTACAGATAGGCACGGGTCAAAAGGTGTATGGCACCTTGGTAAGTATTATATATTATTCGAAACAGAAAAAGGCATATTATATAAAGTTGAAGATTATACCGCGAGGCAATATAAGTGGAATTGGAATGGTTTGGATGGAACGTCGTAGGAGGTACGGAATTATCCAATTATATTTGTGCAATAAGAGTTCGCACACCTAAGATAAGCGAGAAGACTGACGGGAGTAGTCGAGTGCTAGTGTAGTTTCCTTTTTTAGGGAAACTAAATGTCCTGATGTAGACGAGTGGATGTCTAGAGTAGCGTATCTCCGTGGAATCAATACGTTAGAACGGCGATTATAGGCTCATTTTCTTTATATGCTCTTATAGAAGCACTAGGTGCGATGTGACGTAATTAGAGTCAACCTTACGACTGAGGCAGTGTTGTAGCATATAGAGATTTAGTTAAGCTTGTGGTTAAGCTAATGTGTTAGAGCATACGCCTCGAGATAGGTGGGTCCCATTAATAGGCAAATGGTAGGGGACCATTGCGTAGTACCATTCAACTTCGGTGAACTAGGATGCAGTGTAATTAGCGTTCCTAGGTTGGATGTGCGGGTTATATCTAAATTTTGAGGAAGAAATTTCGTTGTGAGGGGGGAAGTATGTAATACCCCGTACTTTTATAGAGATTTAAATTGCATAAATGGGAGTAATTTGGAAATTTGAGGAATTTTTGTGAATAATAATTTTTGGAGTTTAAGAGTGTTAGATGTTTACCAACGTGTGTTACATTTACCTTTGGGACTAAGTAAATAAGTTGGATTATTTTAATTACATCTCGCAGTTGGGTAAAGCGACAGAGGATAATTTTTTAATTGGAAAAATCGTATTTAGATGTGTTGGATTTAATTAGTGAATTTTAGTTAAGTGACTCGAATGGAGATTTTGAGTGCGTGGTTGGTTTCGAAATGGTCGAGATAGTCAGAATAGAGTATTCGGGGGTAGTGTTTAGGTTTCAGGGACTTTCGGACTAGTAGGGACTCGTAATTGAGTAAACGAGTCATTTTTGGATTTATAAGGGATAAACCCTTATTTCCCTCTATATAAGACACGAGAGAGTGAAAGAGAAGAAAGAAAATAGAGAAAGGAAAGAGGAGAAGAGAGGAAGGAGGAGAGGAAGAAGAAAATGAGATTTTCGGCCAAACTCCACGGGACTCAACTCGAGGTCATCGGATTTTATCCATAAGGAAAGTATTTACTTGTTTTATTTCTTTGAGCATAAATCTCATATTATAGTTGGTTGTGTAAAACTATAAAGATTTCTGGGATGGGTTTTCGTGAATCAAATTGGGTTTTTCGAAAGTTTAACGGATAAACCCCGGATAATATACAAATTGATAAAGTTAGGAATTTATTAAAATAGATTGTTGGTCATGGATTCTAGGATGTTTAGAACCCTTTTTATGTGTGTATATGTCGTTGATTGAGGTTAGAGGATGTTAGGAGAGGAGATAAAAGCTTGGGGGAAGCTCTAATGGCCGAAACAGCTTCTCGGAGAAGAAGTTGTCTGGATCGATCGACCGATCGGCCCTTTAGGATTTTTGACAGTTTCGGCTAGTGTTGTTTAAATGGGATGAATTCCAAATTTAATTGTGTAACAACCCGAGGTCTTGGAGACGATTTTTTATTTATTTTGGGAAAAATAAATATTATTTTATTCGGAGAATAATTAATTTGGCAATTGAGGTCAAAATTTGAAGTCGTTAGAAAGTGCTTCGAATGGCGATTCTAAGGGTGTAGTTGTGTCCGGAAGGGTCGAGAAAGTGAAAATTATTGTACTTGGGGTCTATTTAGGTTCCAAAATAATTTTAAGTTCGTTTGTCTCAAATTAAAGTTACCGAGTCATTTAAAGTGTGTATTATCATTTTAAGATGTGTATCTTGGGAGTTAGGGCTTAAAAGCCTACGGGAGATTCATTTCTCCAAAGAGATAAAGAGAAATAGAAAGAAAGAAAGAAATAGAGAAGAAGAAGAAAGAAGAAGAGAAAGAAGGAGAAAAGAGAGAGAAAATGGAGATTTTCGGTTTCTACGCGATCTTGAGGACGGATTAGACCCTACGAACCCGAGGCAAGTGATTAAACTTGTTAAATAATTGTTGTGTACATTTATTTCATGATTTGTGGATCAAATTTATGGGTTTTAGGGTTAGTTTATCAAAACCTAACTTTTTGGGAAAACCTTAGATTTGTGGTTTATAAATGATTTCTAGGTTAGAAATTAGTTTATATGTGTTTGTAGTTGATTATTGATGCTATATTTGTGATTGGGTAGAAGATAAATTAGGTGAAGATGATTAAAATGAATTTTGGGGATTTTAGGCTAACAAAAAGTAGCCATTTTTTAGAGTTCTTAAGGGCCGAATCGATTCGGCCTCCTACCGAATCGATTCGGTAATATGCAGGTGCCCAGGTCTGAGTGATCGAATCGATTCGGACCCCAGCCAAATCGATTCGGCCTGAGATAGAGTCCCAGGTCTGATGACCCGAATCGATTCGCCTTGGAGGCCGAATCGATTCACTGGGCCGAATCGATTTGGAAACAGGGCTTTTGGGAGAATGTTTTTCTAGGGAGAATTTCATTATGTTTTGTTCGAGGTTATCGATTGGGAACCTCTATAGGAATCATATGGAGTATGTTTTGGAGACTTTTAGAGAGTTTCCCTTATGAAGAATTATTGGAGTCATATAGACTTAAATTGAGGAATACCGATTAGAGATTTTGGTATACTCTAAGTGGGGAAGCCCACCTTGATTGGAAATTGTATTTGGAGATAACAATTAAATTCATATAAAAGAATGAGAATAAGTTTAGAGATTTTGGATCTTAGGATCAAATCCCAAATGGGATAATTTTAAAGGTTCATAAAATGAATTGAACCCTGTTATGGATGGAGAATTATAAATGCTAATTGATGTGCATACGGATATAGAAATATCCTTAATGATGATTGATTTGGGAGATGTCTCACACGATGAGAAATGCTAAATGAAGTGCATTAGGATAAACAATATCCTTATATAAATAAAATTGAGAGACAATTCATAAATAGAAGCGACATGTGAGCTTCAAGCGAGAAATAGTATAGTGTATACTAAGTGCGGAAGATGTGTGAGAATTGACGGTTAGTATATCAAAAGAGAGAGATATACTAAATAATGTTATGAATTCAATTACGCCTAAGAGCGTATAATAAATATAAAAACAATGTGCCAGGTATACCTTATATGATGGTATATCTTTATATGATGTGATGATGTATGTATATATATATATGTGTGTGTGTGTGTGTGTGTGTGTGTGTGAAGCATACCCCCTCCTTGCTATCATTGGGAAGTTGCGTGCGAAGAGGGTGAGCATCCTGGCTCAAAGAGCAGGGTGTAGATATTCCCCAGGTCATAGTCGTCCATTGTGATTATTATTATGCAAGATATATATATGCATTCTTTTGGGGGTGAGAAGTCGGGGGTATGTGACGTTCTCACTTGCCGGTTAGGAGCTATGACCACTACCTGGGACGTTGTGTGCTTGAGTTGATCACGAGGTGGGTGCCGTGGAACCCCACCAGGTGGCCCCAGTTTGCTACGTGTATGGATTGCTGAAAGATGATAGCATGTGAGCCTGCGTCCTCGAGTTATAGCTCGATTGGATGGTAATTGTTGATTGTTCCTGTACTTGAGTATTGAGGGCCTAATGGACCTCAACGACCCATATTGCTAGGATTAGTGTATCGGGGGGGTTCCTTGTTTGCATTTTGCCTCGGCGAGACGTCCCACACACGAATCGCAGTGTAATGTTGGAAATTGGGGAGAAGTTAGTCCTTAATGCTCATAATTATATCTATATCACCTATCCCGACGATCGACAGTTCTAGGAGTAGTGTAACGGGGGGTTCCTTGTTTGGATTTCGCTTCGGCGAGACGTCCCACGCATGAAATGCCGTGTAATGTTGAGAATTGGGAATATTAATTAATTAAAATTGGAGTAATAATAACTTGGGTTACATGCATCATGCATTGAGGGCATAATGAATCTCGAAGATCAATACTGTCAGAAGTAGTGTAACGGGGGGGGGGGGGGGGGGGGGTTCCTTGTTTGGATTTCGCTTCGGCGAGACGTCCCATGCATAAAACGCAGTATAGTATTGAGAACCGGGAGAAGTTTTGTCCTTAGAACTTGATGCTAATAACTCATATATATATATATATATATATATATATATATGAGGGCATAACTAGAATATATGAAATTCTAGTAAGATGATGTTGATGTATTGTGATGATGAGGTTATATTGATGGTTATGCAACTTTATATGTTCAATAAATGAACAAATATAAAGAGAACTATGACATTAAAAATATAAAGTAATGTTTTAGGTGGAATTTAGATAAGTGTAGATTGCGAGATAAATTAGATGATCTTAATCGAACATTTATTTTAGGACTTAGTTAGATTTAATTGCTTAATTAGGTTTGGGCATTTATTTGGAGACCACGTGCATACGTTTAGTGCGCATTCTAGTTGAGAGGTGAGTTGGATTATTATGGAGAGGACGATTCCATTAAATCGAGTCATAATGCATTTATAATTATTATGCATTTTAATGCACTTGCTATAAAATGTTTTCAACTCGGGCTTTGACCCGTTTATATCTTCTCCTCCTATGCCTATATTGTATTACGATAGGTGTTCCTCTACAAGGACGTCGTTGATGTTCATCCATCCAGTGTATTCGTGGAGCTCTAGCAGTAGCGAACTGTTGCGGCACTTTGTTTTAGTCGATTCCTATCTTTTGTATATCTAGATTAGGATTCAGTTGTACATTTGGGTTTAGATTCAAGTGTTGTAGAGTAACACTTTTATATTTTATTCCTCAGATTATTGTATTGTCTGTGACCCAACAGCTTATTCGGGTATTTCATTGTTGAGATTTTGTTGTACGTTGTAGTATACTCTTTTATATTATTGTAGAGTTTGTTGTATCATTTTTCATAGTTAGATCTACTATTGTTGATTGTTGGTTGTATGGTTGGTTTTTGATTGGTGTAAATAAAAGTTTTAAATTTTTGGCCCCCTCTTTGAATAATTTCGGGTAGTTAGACTTATATTATTTAGCATTGTAAGTTGATGTTGAGATTGTGCCATCTGAGATACCTGATTTATTATAGTATAGGGTTGGCCACCCGTTATTATTTGGAGCGAGTTGTCACAAATTGTTTCGAGCTTATTTATTTGAGGAAGTAAATATTCATTTAGGGAATTAATACCTATCCATTTGAGGGAATTTATGGGGGCTAGGAGGGTGCTATAATCGTGTCGCACTAAAAGTATATTTTTGAGGAACATAAATAAATTGAGGAATTAGACAATTTGGGGTTCCCCAAAATAGAGTGAGGACTTCTAAATTATTATTGGAATGAGATGTATACCTTGGTTTAATTGAGTTAAATCTAGGACTTATTTATTTAAGGGTGTTTGGAACGAGTAACACCCGAGGGAGTTTTTTAGCGGGCGATTATATATAAATAAGTGTGTTCGTAGAAAATGTAATTTATATGCTGACTAATTGAGAAAATCATACGAGGCGACTAGGATGAAATTTGGGATATAGGCTAAAGAGGATTTAGCAGCTACCCGATATGCCTATTGACGACGGTTATTATAGGTGGTGCAATACCTATGGAATTAAGATAAGTCGATAGTATACTTATCTAGTTAGTACGAATTTGTATATTCGGGTTTATAGATAAATCCTTAAAAGTGATTAAGGTACAAGTTATATATCAAGTGAGAGAATACTTTTGGGTTTAGTATCGTAAGTGTGTGAATACTTAAATATCATTACGGATGGGAACATTCGGGGTTATTGGCTATCGCTATATGAGATTGGCAATTATATATATATATATATATATATTTGAGAAGTGGTGTAGAATATATTTACGATGTGATTACAGTATTTATAATATGATATGAATACATATATATCTGTGTGTGATTGGTATATTTGTATCTTAGAGGCTGGTTCCATGGGCTATCCTTTGGTGTAGGGTTGGAACAGCCATATTATATTTTTCTCTAGTGCGATTCGGGGAGGTTACGCGATGTGGGTTAATTCCCTGGCTTGAGGAGCAGGGAGAGTATATCCCCAGGTCATCTCGTCCCGCGTTTGGGTGCGATGTGTGTACTCCACTTGCAGAGTGAATATGACCCCCTCCACCGCTTTGTATTTTTACCATGAACACGAGTGAGTCTGGCTTGGTACCGTGGTATAGTGAGTAAACCCAGATTCTGATAGGCACTATGAAACTGCATCCTCGAGTTATAGCTCGAAGGGATGGTTATTATACTTATGTTTGTGATAGGTATAATTATACTTGTTGCGTATAGTATATTACTTGTATATGAAGATGAGATATCATATAAAGTAAACATATGTATATAAAGTGTGAAGACTGATAAGGTGTTTTTCACCTTCCGGTAGGTTTATATCCAGATTTATATGAATATGAATCATAGGTTCTATTGAGAACTATATATTTATATACTTATATATATATATGAGTTATATATATACATTGTGTCCTGAGGGCCTAATGGATCTCGACGATCAACATTGCCAAGTAGTAGTGTATCGGGGGGGTCCTTGTTTGGATTTGGCTTCGTGAGACACCCCACGTATGAACGTAGCGCAGTGCTGGGAATGTGGAGAAGTTTAGCCCTTAGTACTCGGGTTTATAGAGATTTTCAAAGATTGGGGAAAACGGATTAGTTAGGCCAGGTAGCTTAACTAGGTTGTTTAAAAGGTATGCGATTGGTGTGCACTATTAGAAGAGGGGTGAGGGGTATCTCATGGGAGTGCGATACCAATTAAAATATGAGATGAAATCATATTTTAAATTTATGGCATTTATGCACTTGTAGAAAATATTTTCAAACTCGGGCTCTGACAAGTTTCTATATTTTTCCTATCTCGCTATATATATATATATATATATATATATATTAGGTGTCCAGACATAGGTACGCCTGGATGAAGATTCTTTCTAGTCGAACGTTTGCTGCTGCAGCTGTGGATGCATGCTGGTTTACTCAAGACGCTTTTATCCTTGTAATCTGGATATGTGGTACTGTAGAAACATTCGGGTCGATAGCCCAACTTCATATATATATATATATATATATATATATATATATGTGTGTGTGTGTGTGTGTGTGTGTGTATTTTAGGTGTCCAGACATAGGGACACCTGGATGAAGATTCTTTCGAGTCGGACGTTTGTTGCAGCAGCTGTGGATGCATGCTGGTTTACTCAAGACGCTTCTATCCTTATAATCTAGATATGTGGTACTGTAGAAACATTCAGGTCGATAGCCCAACTTCATTTATTTATTCTTTTACCGCCTTTTAGCCTGGCATTCGTTTTGGTTGTATTATGTTGAGCCGAGTGTTTGGTTATTTTATTTCATTTCAGTTTTATATATATGAACTGTGTGAATGTTTTAATTGAATATTTGGTTAAAAAGATTAGTTAAATAAAATTTTGACGCCAACCTAATAGGTTATTAGTAATTAAATAGGTTTTCGACAGTGATGCTAAGAATGAACCATATGAGACTCCTGTTTTAATTTGGTATAGGATTGATCACCCAGTATTTTATTAGGTGGGGTGTCACATGTAAGTCTTAAAACTTTCTTCAAAAAATCGTCAATTTGAAATCTTCAAATATCTAACTTTTCTTTGTCGTCATCAGGGTGTAGAAATTATTGATCTTCAAAGTTGAGACAAGAAACAAATACTTTCATGATGTATCGAGTTTGAAATGAGATAAGCATAAATCAAAACAAATCTCAAAGCTCTCCCATAATTAAAATTCCCCCATAAAATCATGATTCGTTCTCCCCCCTTTTATTTGTTCGAACTAAACAAGGAAAAGAAAAAATAAAATAAACATGGAGTGTCACGACAAGCATATAAATCTACTACGATCATCAAGGATAAACTTGAAAGCATTCACCAATTATTTTTTATTTCAATTTTTTCAAACAAAAATACACAAATAATTTACAAAAATCACACACCGTGAATTTACACTAAGATAACCAAGTCGTCGAAACTAAATGAATGGGTGTGAACAAATTCAATAGGAAAATCAATGTAATCAAACATAACATACGTGCGTGATGAATTAGAATATGTAACACCCCGTAATTATGAGGATGTATAATTTAATTAATTTGGAGGATTTAATTAAATTAGTGAATTGAGATTTAGTTAATTCGGGTCATTATTTTTTTTATAAATTTCATGTGTTGTAAATTAAGGTCGAGGTTGGAGATTTTAATAAAGTAACTCATATGGCGATTCTGAGTGCACGGTTGACCAATAGGTCGAGATAGTCAGAAAAGAGTACCCGGGGTAGTAATTGGGTCTCGGGGCATTTTTAGGTATAATCGGGCTCACACTCGGTGCCGGGGTCATTTGGACTTGGCCCCTAGGCTTAATTTCAGAATTAGTGATATAAACCTACATTAGGGAGTTTGTGATAGACACAACTCAATAAGAAAACCCTAGTTTTGCATAGGAGAAAAGATGGAGAAATTGGGAGAACTTTTGGGAGCCAAATCAAGAAAAGGGGTGTGTTCTTCATTAATTCCGCATATACATCAAAAGAAGTCAAACCCTACAAATTATTCTGGCAAGTAGTTAAACTTGCTTTCAATTTAAGTGCAGTATTTTGATTCATATCATAGTGGGTGTAAATTAAATTCGTTTTTGGGATGGTTTTTAACATTAAAAATGGGTATTTATAAATTGGACAAATTATCTAGATTAGGGACTCGATTGATGTGGTTTTATTGTTCAAAAGTGTGAGAATCCAAGTTATATTTATAGATTGTCATTTGAGGTTGTTAAATTGGGAATTGAAATCAAACCTTGAGAAAATCGGGTAGGAGAAATTTTAAATTACCCAACGCAGATATTATGTTCAGTGTTACAACTCGATGTTAGTTAAATAATAAATGAGAAATTGAAAACTTGAAAAACATTGAAATCACTAGGAGATAACAGATCTGATTACTATGTTTAAAGTTTAGAACCGTGCTGAACAAAAATTGTGGAAACAGTAGTGGTTAGTGTAGGGACAAAATCAGGATCTTGAGAAATCCAGACATGGCGGACGAAATTAACAGGAAGAAGAAGGGTGTAAAAAACTAGCAGGTCTTTCGATTGACCTGGGGCATCGTTCGAATGACGCTACTTAATTTTTCCCAGTTTGCCCCCTTTTTTTCTGAGATTTGTTTGGGGGTTATGGAATTAAAAGTGACGAGATGTTTTCCCCATACAAAGAGATAAAAAGAAGATAATACATAAAAGGGGAATGGAATAATAAAAGGGGGGGGGGGGGGGGGATTAATTGTGAAATTTGGAAGTGACAAACTCTAAAAAGGTTTAAAGATTTGGGCTGAGTAAATATGTCCGGGTATTATAATTGTGTGGCACCACTATAATAAATTAATCAATGTGCAATTAATTTAATTTAGGGTCACGGATTTGACTCGGGTATTTTTAGGTTGGGTGCTATAGGAATTAGGCATGAGGTAGCCAGTTTAATTTATTATAGAGATATAAATTTTTGAGTATTAAATTTAATGAGGGGTATTAAACATAGTAGTGGGAATTCATGTAACAAATTATAAGGGGTCATGATATGGACCGAATGAGTGGGTCTAAGTATTGTAGTTGAGTGGCACTACTTTAATAACGAAATTAATTAATGTGGGATTAATTAATTTACAAGTCGGGGTATAGAGTCGGGTATTTAGGGCTAGTGCTACGGTTGTTAGGCACGGATTAGTCGGACTTTATTAAATATAAATATATGGTAGTCTGACAGTATATATATATATATATATATATATATATATATATATATATATATATATATATATATATATATATCGGTGTGAATGATATTTATAGGAATACATAACCCTCTAGTGCTATCACAAGAGGTTGCGCGACGTGGGTGAATCCCGTGGCTAGAGAACGCAGGGCGAGGTCATAGCATCCATTATTTTATGTTGTGATTCTTTTCGAGGTGAGACGTTTTGGGAATAATTCGGCCTCACAAAAGGGAACTATGATCGCCTCTGCTACGCTTATTTTGTTTTTTTTTTATTCTGTGAGTTAACCCTCTCGGGGTATCCGGGTGGATTGAGTATACCTAGGGTAATATCATCTTAGAGAAAATATCCAGTGAGTCCTTAATCCGGAATGGATGGTTATTATACTTGACATGTGTGTGAATGTTGTAGTATACTAGTACGTATATAATATGAGAAGATAATTATGTACGGGATTAATACATAACCGTGAATGTATTTCTTATATAACTAGTGTAAAATTTATATGATTTAAAAAGGCATTTCTTATATAACTAGTCTGAAAGTTATATGGTTTAAAAAAGGTATTTCTTATATAACTAGTGTGAAAGTTATATGATTTAAAAAGGGATTTCCTATATAACTGATGTGAACAGTATATGATTTAATGTAGTCGAACTGATTAATAAGTTAATGAGCAGATAGCTTAATAATCAAAGTAAGAATACTCGGGTTAGAGTAGTGTGGTAGCAAGAGGTGTGATATAACTAGTTAGGTGGGGTAGCTTAGCTAGGAAGGTTAACAGGAAAGCATTAGGTGTGCACATTAGATGAGGGGTGAGTTGTACATCAAAAGAGTGCGACAGTAACTTAAATATGAAGCGTGTACATGCATATTTAATTATTGCAATTTAACTACTTACTAAATATTTTCAAAATATTTTACTTGGGCTCTGACCCGTGTAAAATATTTTCCAAAACCTTTTAGGTGGGCGCCCATAGGGATGCCCAGTTTGAAGATTTTATCCAGGGATGCACAGCTGCAACTCATGAGGAAGTTGCAGGACTTTGCTATAGACGTTTCATTCATTTACTCCTAGTGTATGATCCTTACTTCAATACTCATTGGGGCATGTTGCCCTTAGATTTAGTATTCAATTTATTTATTTGACCTTGTGTATCCAGGTTATTCTTTGAGTTTATTGTTGTATTTTATTATTGAACTGATAGTTGATTCGGTCCTCTTTATTTATATTATTCATTTGTGTTGTATTTAGTTGTCAATTTGTGTGATTTGTTTGATTATTATTTAATTTCGCATGTTTCTAATTAATGAAATATAAAATTTTGCACTAGTCTATTTAATTACTAGGTGGTTAGTAAATTTTAAAAAAATGTTTTCAACAGTGATGCTAAAAATGAGCCATATGCGACTAACATTTTATTTTGATCTCGGGCTAGCCACCCGATATTTCAGTAGCCAGGGTGTCACAGGATACTCCTAACGAATGATCTCAAAATTGCCCTTAGGTGCCATAAAGTGAATTTATATGACATCGACTCAATCTAATCGACACATAAAAGTCTAAAATGATTTCCACACCAATAATGTCTAAAATTATGTAATACTTTTTCAAGACTTTGTCAGGACGTGCAAACCTGTTGTTTAATTTTCAACCAAACTCCCTCAAATATATAAATCTTTTATTTTTCAAATAAGGTGATCTAATTTTTCTCAACTTAAAGAAATCCTATTGGCACCCTTTTGGCATATTATCTTTTTATTGCCTTAATTTTTTTCTCGGACTCTTTTAAAAGGTGGCTTTAACGACGTGATTATTATTCACTCGCAGCCCTTTCCCATGTTCACTCAATATTTTTTCAAATTTTAAACAAATCCTCACGGTCAACGGTTCTTACATGCACAACTTTTAATGTCAAGTTTTATTACATTTTGTTCATTTTAAAGACAGGATTGAGATGAAAATACTTCAACCAACATGTGATAGAAAATATAATAATCAAACAAATCTGTGAAAGTGTGCATTAAAAGATACTAAGAGTCAAATATGTAGAAAGTAATTTGAAATTACATCTTAATGACTCCAAACATTATAAAACACAAAATGAAATGATGATGCATAACAAAACACTATCAAATAGTCACATGGATATGGAATGATGTTGTGACTTGGTCATCCTAAATGTCCTTTCATAAACGGTGTAAACGAAATACCTAAATCTTTTTGTCCTTATCTAAAAAAATTATCAAAATAAAATCTTTTTGGCTTTTCCAATTTTTTTCTCAAAAAATAGAAAATCTTTTTGTATTTTTCCAAAAATTTTCAAAAGCAAAAATCTTTTTGGTTTTCCAAAAAATATATTAAAAATGAAAAATATAAATAAAAAAAATGGTACACACTAGAAATAGGCATAAAATATCATCATGAAAATCATCCTATGCTAGCAAACAAGTCTAAACCTCAACCGTTGGGTGCGGTGTAGTTGTCCAAAGGTGGTGACATCATATGAATAATATCCATCAAATTATATGAGGTCTTGACCAAAAACTTTACTTGCTCCCTAATAGGTGCAAACTTTCTCACGTAATCATCTAGAGCATCCTGTGTAGGTGTGTGTGCGAGAACACATGGCAAAACTCTATGTGACACACAACCTAACTTAAAAAAAAATTTCCTAAGGTGTCATTTCTTCTTTGCAATAGGTGAAAACATACACGGGCCTAGGAACACCTCTCCTAAAATGTCGATAAACTCTGCTCTCCGGAACGGGATGCCTAGGTGGGTTGGATTGAGAGCCATATGAATCAATCACAAATTCGGGAACCGGCTCTAGTGCAACGTGGGAAGTATTCACGATGTGTTCACGCCTAGGCGGGTTGGGTTGAGAGCCATATGGATCAATCATACACTTGCACCATATTCACGATGTATTCCACATCTCATCGTTAAGACGATATCTTCGGGATGATATGGCCCACACCCACATCGCGATAGAGGAGATTGACTTACATCCCGACAGTTCTTATGAGGAGAGACCAGTGGCTATCCTATACCATAGCGAGAGGAGATTGAGGTTGAAGGTAGTTCCACTTGTACGGGTTCAGTGGGAGCATCATAATGTGGAGTAGTCCACTTGGGAGCGCGATGCAGATATGCGCGAAAAATATCCAGATCTATTTTTACCAGGTATGTCATATTTTTTGAATTTTGGGACGAAATTCTGTTATTATGGCGGAAGTATGCAAAACCCTGTATTTTTATGGCTTTTAAATTGTGGATTTATTAAATTTAATTGATATTAATTTAATATTAATCCGAAAATTTATTTATATATTTACTAGCATGATGAGAATTAGTAATTATTGGGAATTTGTTGAATATTACTCAATGAGTAAAGTAATATGTAGAATTGACGAGTGAATAATATAACGATTATGGAAATTAAGTCGGGACGTTCCTGTGTCGTGTCAGGACTATATTATTATTATTATTATTATAAAAAGTGAATAAATTATAAGTCACCCATATGATCATTTGGAGTGGCCTAACATGTCCGGAAGGGTCGAGATAGTAAAAAAAGTGTATCCGGGGGTTTAGTTTTGGTCTCGGGGCGTTTTTAGGCCTAACCGACACCCCGGTTGGCGATTTAGTCATTTTCAAATTAGGCCTTAGTTAAATGGCGAAAATTAGGAAATTAATATCAAATATTAAGAGAGTCGTCTAGGATTAACAGTCTTAAATGTTTAGAACGACAGTGAGAGGAAGAAAGGAAAAGCTTTCCAAGAATCCAATGCCAAGAACCAACACAATTACACCACCACCACCAAAACGTAGATCGGAGCGAGGGGATCAAGCCTATACCTGTCAAACTCGTGGAATCAGGCCTACTATCTTAAGGCAATATCTATCTTGCTATTTTTTCTAGTTGATATTTCATCCATGCTAGAATAGGATTGATAAATATATATTTTATTGAAGAATTTCATGAATTAGGGAATTTGAATCACATGTTTTAGGAGTAATACATGTAATCTAGAAAACTTGTCACATGTATAAGATTTTCCACGAAATTATAATAGTTTAGAAGCAAGAAATCTGAAAAAAGAGTTAGAATGTTGAAAATTATGATGAAACTAGGGTTCTTGACAAATATGGTGAATTGGCCCTTTAATCCTATGTCTTTGATGAAATTCGTACATGCTTTACCTAGAAAATCCTGTAGATAGGTATATATAATCATTGGTTTAATTAGTTGGAGTTTGGGACTCGTTTATGGAGTTTTGGTTGAGTTTTTATAAGCAAACCCGTAGTTAACAATGGCAGAATCTGGGCTAAACCTGATCGATCGATCGATTGACCCAAGAATGTCGATCGATCAACTGATCGATCGATCGATCGACCCCTCCTGGAAACTGCATGTCTTTCCTCCTTTTGTTTAATTCGGATAAAATACGTAGGAACCCTTGAAAATCATTTAAAGAGTATAATGGGTCATGAAGAGTACCAGTACGGTCTAAGTAGATTCCGTTGAATAAAATTTTATATGGGATGAAACCGTGGGTTAACGGGGGGTTTGACACGTATTGAAAATTGTGCGTACGTTAACTAGGAAATTGAGATATTCGTGAATGACTTAGACCATCATGTTAGAGAGGGTGTACCTACTGAATTTACCTTTAGGAAGAGAGAATACTTCGAGGGACGAGAAGTAATTACGAAATGATTATAATTGAGAATAAAATGAGATGAGTTATTTATGAAAAAAGATTGGGTAAAATTGTATTACGTACAGTTAAAATATTATTATGGGTCGTGGGCGAACCTAATTGGAAAATGAGAATATTTACATATAAGATCGAGTGCATGTGTATATATTTATATTATATTTGTGTAGAATCATACCCGCGCTACTTGCTATCATGGAGGTTGCCGCGTCGGGACAGTCTTATCTCAATGGGACCTTTATGGGGGATATTGAATTGTACCCTCTAACATAGGATTCCTTGGTACAGGCTATCTGAGAATGATAGTTAGACGGTCCTAAGAGACGTGATGAGTATGTGTTGACCTCTTAGTGACTTGGAACTATGTTTCGCCTCCATTTTGTGTGTATTGTGTTAATACAGTTCGAGAGTGATTCCGAACTAGTATTTCCTTATGTACGAGAGATACAGGGACATGATAGCAAAGTATGCCAGCACCATAGATTTTATGTGGAGTGCCGATAGTATATATATTATATGACTGATTAATATATATACGTATATATGAAATTCTTCTACTGTGCGTATAAGTAGATAAATATTGAATAAATGCTCCAAGATTATAGTAAGTGTTCGGGAACTTTATAACAGTATTGAGAAATACATAAGTAACGTAAGAAATCATTAAGAGATTAATCTCTAAAAAAAAATCATAGTCTTGTGACTTCTCGAAATGAAATTTATGGGAGATGAGTTAGACAGACTTATGGGGCATTTAGTAGTACGGTAGGCGTGCATACTAGATGAGAGGTGAGAATTCTCAAGAGAGTGTCACGTACTAATATGATTGTTATATTAGTCGGTAAGCATTTTAAATACTTGCTAAACTATTTTTAAAACTTTTTTACACTCGGGCTCTGACCCGTTTCCAATCATTTTTCTTTCTCTTGTATATATATGTATATATTACAGGTGCCCAGTCACAGGGGTGTTAGGCGTAGGTTATTTGGATTGGAAATGCTGCAGCGTATGTGGGAGTTGCAGGCCCTTTCTCTAGATGACCTCTTCCTTGATTCAACTCTTGATTTAGTACTTCATAGCTAGGGCATGTGTCACCCGATTTCCTATTTCAGTTTAGACTTACTAGAAATTTTGTATTTATTTATGTTTTCAGTATTCAAACTCAATTGGGAGTTCTTTCATGTCGTGATGATTTTACTTAAGCGTATTGACTTGGTTTGAATAATCTAGTTGGCAGATTTCTTTTGGATGATTGTTATCCTTAGTATTTATGTTATTCTTAAATTAATTTATACTTAAAAAGGTTTTTACGATGGGATTTAATAAACGAAATAATATTCTAAATGTTATGACACTTAGCTTAATTAATTAGGGTGATTAAAGCGGAAAAATTATTTTCGACAATGATGCTAAGAATGAATCACACTGTTCACCTTGATTTTTAATTTAATAAAGGACTGATCACCCGGTATTTAATTAGGCGGAGTGTTGCAGTTTTTGGTTTCGATTGGTTGGAAGATGTTAAGGTATTTTTGTTTGGAGTTTAATTTGTTCAAGTTATGGTAGTCATGGCTTATTTCCTCGGTTCCTATGATGGGTATAAGCCCTCGCTCATAAACCCATCAGATTAGAGTTCTCTTGAAGACAATTAATTTTTAAGCACAACGCATTATAGAGTATAACTTAGAAAACTCTTGACTTTTTAATTGTGCCCATCAACTCGCGCAGCTATTATCTACATACCAAATAAAAATTTAATTTATGTTAATATTACCTTCATCTATGGGGACTGAATATTTGTTTTAGAATAGTAAGATAGGTTTATATATTCTATATTCCATATATATTAGTTCTCAGTTATGTACTGTTGTCAGTTATTTATTATCGTTATGCCATTGGCTTTACTCTGTTATAGATTACTGTTTTTTGGTCATTATGAGAAAGGGAATTGGAGCAAGATATCAAGCTTTGATATGTGAAAGAGAGGCTTGAATACTCATTGGATTGGAGTTATTTAACCACATATATTGTCCTTTTCTAATATAATCCAAACCCATCCTCACATGTTTAATATTTTTTATTGTTTTCCTCTAGGCGAATGACAAAAAAATCGCCTTAAGGCCGCCTCAAAGCTCCCCGAGGCTTACGCCTTGGTGTGTCTTACGCCTTTTTACCGACGTACGAAAAAACCTGTTGTTCTTTTTCCATCACAAACTCTGTATTTTTTTGTTTTAATATTGTCAGCAATTGGTGTATATATATTCAAATTCACTATTTTTTAAAGATGAAAGAGCTCTTCATTTTTCTAAAATTCCACTTAACTTAAAAAATTATTGTTTTAATCTACTCAAACTTATTCTTTTTTCCATTTTTGCTTTAAAATTGCACTTAACTTTATTATTTACTATTTTAACTAAAAATATATTTTTTAAATAACCAATATGTCATATTAAAAAATAACCAACATGTGAATGAAATTAAAAAAATAATTTTGTCAATTTGATTTTGCATTGATTAATTTATTGTCATATTATAAAATAACCAATAGGTGAATAAAACTAAAAAAACTATTTTGCCAATTTTATTTTGTATTGATTAATATATTGCCATATTATAAAATTTACAATACGGTAAATGAAAACATAGACTCCATTACCACCAATATGCAAGTCAAAAATTGCAAACGTTTTATATAACTCTATTGATTATATTCACTATTAAGGGTGTTTTTTATTGGATCAAATATCAAAAAGTTGATCAAACATTTCTTAATACATATTTAGTCCAATTATTTTTATTTTGTTCCAAAAACCCCCTTAAATACTCATTTTAACGGTATGTTGAGGGACTTTTTTTAACAAATAAAAAAGTTCGGACGAAACATGTGTTAAAAAATGTTAGAGGGACTCTTTGATATATGCCATTTTTTATTAGAGTGGGTGGAAAAAAGTTCATAACCCCCTGACCAACCAACCAACTCCCCCCCCCCAAAAAAAAAAAAATCCAAAACATACGAACAAAAAAATCATGGAAAATATCCAAAATGTGAAGTTTCAGGTTGTCCTGTAGGCAACACAAAAAAAAATAAAGAAAAATTTAGACAACAAAACACCAAAAGTTTGAATAAATGGAATCTTCCATATTTTCCATGGAAAATATTACCAATCAAACGCATTCTTAGTGCCTAATATTTACAAGAATCATCCTATAGAAGTTAGCCTAATGTTTACAAGAATTATCACAAAGAAGTCTGATGCTTTTGTCATTAATTGATGACTTTGCAGTGATATCTGATAGTGTGTTTCTACGTGTTCAGTTTTCTTCTTTTCTCCCATATAAGATAATGAAACTAGGCAAGTTGACGTAACCCTATAGGGTCCTTTTGACGTAACCCTTGAAATAATTTCACATTCAGACTTGCTCGTTAGAAGTTTAAAATAAATGTACTTTGTAAATTTAGAATCTATTCTGATATGTATTTTAAAAATGGGATAATAAATATTTTATTTATAGTTTTAGTCCTTATTTTTTAATAAAGTCGCTGGCGCGGACTCATATTCACAAAACATCAACCAATCACAGTATACCACGTGTCCCTTTAATTTGAAAATAGGGACTAAAAATGGAAACGAAATATTTATGGGGCATTTACGTTTAGATCCTATTAGACGTTCTTATAGACATTCTAGTCCCATCATGTTTTTCTCTTACATATAAGTCCTATTCCTAATTTTTTGGAACTTTTTTTCCAATTTTACCCTTTTAAAACCAACAATCCGTAATTTCCTTGAGGAAGTTACATAAGTGGTTGAACTTTTTTTTTAATCTTCAAATGATCATAACTTTTGATTCACAAATCCGTTTTTCACAAAATTACTATTTTTGAAATCTGTTCGACGAGATCTATCAAACAAGATCCATGAAGGCTATAAAATTCCAAAGAAAAAAATTTACACAAACAGTAAACTTTACTGTATGCACTAGAATATGAAATAGTTTTATATATGTGACATTTTCACAAACAGACAGTAACATTTAATGTGCTAATACTACACAACATATATATATATATATATATATATATATATACGGTGGATCCAAACCCTTTTTTTTTCAAAATTATCTTATATTTGAAGGTTCGCGCTAGCAGTATCCAATCCTTGCCACCATTATTAGAGCTTCAACGACCTTCGTCACAGCTCTGATTTGGGGTGGGTAAGGGTGGCATGTGGTGCCGCTGGCGCGGACCTTTAAAAATAAGAGACTATTAAATAAATGGGTTTTGGATCCACCGAAGTATCATGGGGGCAGCTGGCGCGGACCTTTGAAAATAAGATTGGATAAATGGGATCGGGATCATCTGGAGCGCCAATTTGGGGTAAATAGGGGTGGCACGAAACTTTAAAAATAGGAGCATATATATATATATATATATATATATATATATATATATATATATATATATATATATATATATATATATATATATATATATAATTTGTAAAAATGTCATAGATATTAAACTTTATTGTATATACCAGAAAATGAAATAGTTTTATATTTCTGACATTTTCACAAACAATAACATTTACTGTGATAATATATTTATGAAATAGTTTTATATATATAACATTTTCACAAACAGTAACATTTACTGAGTTAATATTACACAATATATATATAACATTTTAACAAAAACAGTAATATTTACTGAGTTAATATATATATATATATATATATATATATATATATATATATATATATATATATATATATATATATACACGGTATATCCAAACCTCTCTTTTTTTAAATTATCATATTTTTAAAGGTTTACGCTAGCGACATTCAATCCCCACCACTACCCACCCCAATTGTCGACGCTTCAACGACTTTCATCAGCGCTATGATTTAGGTGGGTAGTAGTGGCATAGGGTGCCGCTGGCGCGGACCTCTGAAATTAAAAGAATATTAGATAAATGGAGTTTGGATCCACTGGCGCTCCGATTTGGGGTGAGTAGGGGTGACAGTGGGTTAGGTTTATATCTATAACATTTTTACAAACGTTAACATTTACTGTGTTATAACACAGTATATATATACGGTGGATCCAAATCTTTTTTTTTTATATTGCCTTATTTTTAACGACCCGCGCTAGCGGTATCTAATCCCGACCACCACCAAACCCAATTGTTGGAGCTCGAACAACCTTCATCAGAGTTCTGATTTGGGGTGACATGGAGTGCCGCTGGCGCGGACCTTAGGAAATAAGGGAATATTGGATAAATGGGGTTTGGATACACCGACGCTCCAGTTTGAGGTGGGTAGGGGTAGCATTGGATTAGGTTTATATATGTAATATTTTCACAAATAATAAATGTTACTGTTTGTGAAAATGTTACATCGGCATCCCATGCCACCTCAAATCAGAGCTCTGATGAAGGTTGTTGGAGCCCCGATAAAGGGGGTGGGGATTGGATGCCGCTGGCGCGGACCGTTAAAAATAAGACAATATCTGAAAAAAGAGGTTTGGATCCACCCTATATATATATATATATATATATATATATATATATATATATATATATATATATATATATATATATATATATATATATATATATATATATATATATATATATATATATATACTGTGTTATAGCACAGTAAATGTTAACGTTTGTAAAAATGTTATAGATATAAACCCAACCCACTGTCACCCCTACTCACCCCAAATCGGAGCGCCAGTGGATCCAAACTCCATTTATCTAATATTCTTTTAATTTTATAGGTCCGCGCCAGCGGCACCCTGTGACACCCCGACTAATTAAACACCGGTTAGCTACTCCTTTATAAAATTAATTCAAAATGCCAAGTTGGCTCAGTTAATAGCATCACTGTCGAAAACATTTTAAAGATTACTAACCACCTAGTATTTAAAAAGTAAGTGCCAATTTTATTAAATCTGATTAACATGCAACAAGAGTAATAAATAACTAAATAACACCATTCACCATACTGAAATAGAATGAATAACCATCACAAAATGTAAATAGAACCTGAAGGAAAAACTCCTCAATACAAAATCCCACAACTGATAAGTAAACTGAAATAAATAACTAAAACTGAATACTGAGCAATACATGCTAGAGTCTGAAAACTGAAATGTAAAAATGTCTAATAGAATTGGGCAACATGCCCTACAACTGATAGATGCTGAGACTGGAATCCAAATGAGAGAGGCGTCTAAAAGTAAGTCCCTGTAGCTTCCACAAACAGCTACAGCTCGTCACCTGAATGAGAATCCTATGCTTGGTGTCCCTGTGGCTGGGCACCTAAAAATGGTTTTACAAGAAAAAGAGATTTGAAAAGCAAACGGGTCAGAGCCCGAATGTGTTATATTTTAAAAACCTGCAAGTGCTTTAAAAACATTTAAAACATTAAATGCAAAGTACATGTTAGGACGTGCACTCACATTAAATTCTCAACTCTCGACTAACTGTGCACTCCTAACGTAATTACCCATCTATATCGACCCATACTACTAGCTAACTGACGACATAACTAGCTAGACTGCCAAAGGTTCTACCCATATTACTAGGTTCCATTTATTATACAACGCTCGTAATTTAATAGAGGTTTATCGTAAACTCAGTTACTAAATATTCCATTGATATAACTATCAGTTAACTCATTATCAGTCTCGGAACATTACCGTAATTACATTCACAACATTAACATGAAGGTTCCCATTAAATTAAGCGTATATTATTCACATCATAAATATACGACACAAGCACCCCGAGAACTAAGCTGCGGTGCACACATACTCTGCTATCCATCCCGGTACATCACGTACATAAGGATTACATATTTCGAATCTCTCAGGAATAGTTTACCGATAACAACATCACAATTAATGGAGGCGAACACAGTCACCATCACATGGGTCACGCACATACCTACGCTCCCATGATCAGCGGACTTATTAATATCACAATAAGTCTTTCAATGATCTATGTTCATCAATGTACCAGTCTATATCCCCCCCGTAGGCACACAAGGATTAGAGGGTCCTAAGCGAACGTAACCTCCCCCGTGATAGCAAGTATGGTAGGTATGTTATACACATAAACCATATACTAAGCACTCACACATCTTAGATATTACCATTTTAATAAGGTATTTTCTACATCATTATACCGTTATACCAAACTTATATATTTCAAGTCTCCCGTTGATATAAGGTTAAATTGCCGACACGTCTCACGCCGTAATCCCTTATCCTTAAAATCTATCTTAAATAGACTATTAAGTTCCGATTATTCCCAAATATAACATCTTTATTCTTAAGGCCTTTACTTCTGCTCTAAACCTTATTTCATCAAATTACACAACTTTACACTATTAACCCAAACGTTACCTCACTAACGAATTTCAATAATCTAGAATAATTCCTCGAATTGTATTCTAATTAAAGTCCACTATAATAATCACACCTGCTGGTCTTCCTCAAGGGCGAGGGTATTCATAAGGGCTACAAACGTATTCTTCGAGGGTTTCCACCATAAAAATCAAATTAAGGAATATTTCACTCATTCTGGGAAGGTCGATCGATCGACCTATGAATGTCGCTTGATCGATATAGTCGATCGATCGACTGATGAATGTCGATCGATCGATCGAACAGGTATGGCTACGGACTGCTTCGTTTTGCAGATTTTAGTTCATCCCAAAACCAATTTCTAACGTATGATTCTCAGATATAACGTCATAGTAATGCCATATAACAATCCTACAGTATTACTAACGTTCATAAATCAATAATTCAACATCTAAAGGCTACCTATGGATCAATCTTCATAAAAACCTAGTTTTTCCAGATTTTCTCAAGAACATGAACCCTAACATAATATCATCATCAAATCCCAGAATTTAATTCGTTTTTCTTTCACCCAATCATGTATTCACATCAGATTAATCGTCAACAACTAGTCTACATGCAATTTATCCTCAAAATTCAGACCTAAGTTCAATTAAACATGGGTTTTCATTCATCTTCCAATAACAATTATAAATCTTCAATTTGCTAACATGGAAAGAACATTTGCTGAAGTTAAACATAATTAAACCACTTGCCTTGGTTTGATTTCGAATTTGGTGTTGATTTGTAATCTCCTTCTGCAGATTTACTCTATCTCTCTCCTTCTCCAAGCTTTACTTCAATGGTGGCTCAAGGTGGCTAGGGTTTGGTTTGAAGGAAACTTATGAAAACCTAATATGATAAACCTCCGTAGCTTGTTGGGTTAATAAGGGTTGGTTGGGTCAATCCTTATCAGATTATAACTCTCCATTTTCGTCACTTTTAATTACCCAAAAATACCAAATTACTAAAATACCCTTTATGGTGCCGGGATGGCCTAAAAATACCCCGGAACCCAAACTATACCCCCGGCTAGTGTTTTCTGACTATCTCGACCCTTCCGGACGCGTTGGCGCAATCAAAACGACCATACGGATTATAGATTTTTAATTCACTTTTAATATCAAAATATCATGCCGTGACGCGGCGGTCCCACGCGTCTCAACAAAATTTCTAAAATGCCGTATATAAATCCCACGACAAATTTTATAATACCAAGTTCATATATAATCATATATGCACATAATCAAATACCAATTCGCATCACATTAGTATTATTAACCCGGATTAATTTTCAATTAATACGCAATTTAATTAATTAATCCCAAAATAAATATAGTCAAAAATACGGGGTATTACATACTTCCCCCCTAATAACTGAATTTCGTCCCGAAATTCGAAACTAGAAAGTACCTGCTAAAAACAGTTCTGGATAACGCTCGCGCATTTCATCCTCGCGCTCCCATGTGGACTCCTCGACATTGTGATGTCGCCACTGAACACGTACTAACGGGACTATCTTTGACCGCAGTTTCCTCTCGCTTCGGTCCAAAATAGCAATTGGCCCCTCCTCGTAGGAGCTATCCGGCTGGAGATCGATGTCCTCCACAGCAATGTGCGAATGAGCCAAATTATCTCTAAGGTATTTCCTCAGCGAGGAAATGTGAAACACATCGTGGATCCGATGCAAGTGCTCCGGTAACCCAAGTCTATACGCAACCGGTCCTATCCTCTCAATAATAGGAAACGACCCCACATACCTTGGTGCCAACTTCCCCTTCTTCCCGAAACGCATAATCCCCTTCATAGGAGAAACCCTGAGCAAAACCTGGTCCCCCACTTGGAACTCCCTGAAAAATCTCTTCACATTAGCATAACTCTTCTGCCTGTCTTGAGCTACCCGAATGCGACTCCGAATCAACTCAATCCTTGCCGAAGTATCCTGGATCACTTCTGGCCCAAGTAGTTTGTTGTCCCCCACCTCCAACCAACATGCTGGGGAACGACAAGGCCTACCGTACAATGCCTCAAACAGAGCCATGCCAATCGTGAACTGATAGGAGTTGTTGTAAGCAAACTCCACCAGTGGAAGGTACTTCTCCCATCCACCCCCGAAGTCAATAATGCACATGCGTAGCATGTCCTCCAACATTTGGTTGGTGCGCTCTGTCTGCCCATCGGTCTGCGGGTGATAAGCCGTACTCAACCGCAATTCCGTGCCCATGGCCTCCTGAAAACTCTCCCAAAACCTCGAAACAAATATCTTGTCTCTGTCAGACACGATATTCAGGGGCACACCGTGAAGTCTCACAATCTCTGAAATGAAAAGCTGGGCATACTGTCCCGTAGTGTAGTCAGTCCTTACGGGTAAGAAGTGAGCGACCTTGGACAACCTGTCCACAATCACCCAAATGGAGTCGTGACCCCTCTGCGACGTAGGCAACCCCGTGATAAAATCCATGGATATGCTCTCCCACATCCATACCGGAACCTCCAACGGCTGTAGCAATCCTGCTGGTCTCTGATGGTCCACTTTTACAAGCTGACAAGTGGCGCATTTCGAGACAAACTCAGCGATATCTCTCTTCATACCGCTCCACCAATATTGCCGTCTCATGTCTTGGTACATTTTGTCCCCTCCGGGATGTACCGCGAACCGTGAGCCGTGCGACTCTGTCATCACATCGTGCCGCAATTCTACCCCTTCCGGAACTACCAATCTCCCATTGAAGCGCAATCCCCTGTCTGAGCTAACGGTATAGGACTCGGCTCCCTCTGCAAGTAATCGGACTATCTGCTCCTGACAGAACGAGTCATCGGCCTGTGCCCGTACTACCTTCGTAACAATCTGCGGTGTAATGGTCATCACAGACATGAAAGATCGGGCCACTGCATCCTGGTGTCCCAATTCCTTCCACTTAGCTTTCCACACCTCTGCCACCTCATCTGCTGGCCTGCGGCTCAACGCGTCTACTACCACGTTAGCCTTACCCGGGTGGTACTGGATGTCGAACTGGTAGTCCTTCACAAACTCAAGCCACCTACGCTGCCGCATGTTCAACTCTTTCTGCGTGAACAGATACTGTAGGGACTTGTGGTCCGTGAACAGCTGAAACTTCTCCCCCAAAAGATAGTGCCTCCAAATCCGTAAGGCAAATACCACTGCCGCTAACTCCAAATCATGTGTGGGGTAATTCTTCTCATGAGGCTTAAGCTTACGGGAAGCATAAGCTATGGCCTGTCTCTCCTGCTGCAAAACACCTCCAAGCCCTTGCAAAGACGCATCGGTGTAAACCAAATACTCAACTCCCGGTCTCGGCAATGCTAACACAGGTGCTGAGGTCAATTTGTCCTTCAATTCATCGAATGCCAACTGACAGGCATCACTCCAGATATATGGCACATTTTTACGAGTAAGATGTGTCAAAGGACCCGCTATCTCCGAGAAACCCCGAATAAACCTCCTGTAGTATCCTGCTAAGCCCAAGAAACTACGAATCTCTGTTGGTGTCGTGGGCTGTCCCCACTCCCTCACCGCTGACACCTTTCCCGGATCGACAGATATTCCCTGGTCGGAAATAATGTGACCCAAGAACTGGACCTCCTTCAGCCAAAACCCGCACTTCTCATATTTTGCATACAGCTCATTCTGACGAAGTGTCTGCAAAACCTGCCTCAAATGCTCTGCCTGCTCCTCCTCTGTCTGAGAGTAGACCAGAATGTCATCAATGAAGACAATGACAAACTGATCGAGGAAATCTCTGAACACCCTGTTCATCAAGTCCATAAACACTGCTGGAGCGTTGGTCAAGCCGAAAGGCATAACCCGAAACTCATAAGAACCATATCTCGACAAAAACGCAGTCTTCGAGACATCCTCCTCCCTGATACGCAACTGATGGTATCCCGACCTCAAGTCAATCTTCGAGAAGAAAGAAGCTCCTCTCAACTGGTCGAATAAGTCATCGATTCGAGGCAACGGATACTTATTCCGTATCGTGACCTTATTCAACTCTCGGTAGTCCACACATAACCTCAGTGAACCATCCCTCTTCTTCATGAACAACACAGGGGCACCCCACGGTGAAGTACTCCTCCGAATAAACCCCTGACCCAACAACTGCTCAATCTGATCCCGTAGCTCTCGCATCTCAGTCGGAGCCATACGGTACGGTGCACGTGCTATAGGTCTCGTACCCGGTAGCAAATCAATAACGAAATCTATCTCTCGACTGGGTGGTAAGCCTGGTATCTCCTGAAACACATCCGAATACTCCCTGACAACCGGGATCGAATCAAAAGGAATAACAACCTCCTTAGAGGTATCCTCCTCTATGTAATACAGATGAGCGGTCGACCCTCCCTCTGGGCGAGGCATCGCCACTATAAACATCTCTTGCCCCGGAATGGCAAAAACAATGCTCCCGCTGAAGCAATCAATCATGGCCCTATATGCTACGAGCCAATCCATACCGATGATCACATCGTGAACATGCATGTCTAACACAAACATATCTGCAGGTAATACCAAACCACCAACCTCTACCCCCACTCCCCGGCATATAAAGAAAATAAGTGACCCACTCCCTAATGGTGAGTCAACACACGTCACTGTGCTCTCTGCCGTAGCTAACAATCCTAAAGCTTTCGCGAAGTGTGTAGCAATAAAACAGTGTGTAGCACCCGTATCAAATAACACCCGACCCATAGTGCCATGGATAGGAAACGTACCCTCGATCGCGGGCGGTGCCTGTGGAACTGCAGCTTGGTGAATGTTATAGACACGTCCATACTGTAGCTGCCCCCGCTGAGGTGCTGGAATGATCTGTGGCGGTGCGGGAAGAGCGGCGGGAAATATAGGCCTCTGCGGCTCCTGGCGAGCACCCTGCTGCTGCTGCTGTGGGGCCCTGCCCCTATCAGGACAATCCTATCGCTTGTGGCCAATCTTGCCACAGACGAAGCACTTCCCTGGGAAGTTCCCTCCCCTCTGTCCCTGCTGTCCCCGGCCCTGGTGGCCGTTACCATTCCTGCCTTGGCCCTGCTGGCCCTGATTCCCGTTCTGCCCCTGTTGGCCCTGATGGCCGTTTGGACCCTGATGGCCCTGACGGAAACCTCCCTGTCCCTGCCTGTAGTTCCCCGACCGGAACCTCTTATTATCCCCTTGCTGGGTACACTGCTCAGTCTGTCTCTGCCCCTGACCAGATTGTGCCCCGCTGGCACCGTGTCCTCCAGTCCTGCCCTGATGGCTAGACTCCCCCGACCGCTTGCCCTCGGCCATATGAAAATGGTGGTCGTGGCAGTGCAATAGTGCAGCGTTAACCACATCAGAATACGTGGCCAACGATAGGTTCCCTAGCAGATGCTGACGGATCCTCCAATTCAACCCATCAGTGAACTTCTCTATCTTCTTCTTCTCTGTTGGAATCTCGTCTGGAACGATATTCAACAGGTTAGTGAACTCGGCCTCATACTCGGCCACTGTCTTGCTCTCCTGCCTCAGACTCATAAGCTTCCTCCTCATCTCTGTATGAACTGCGGATGGAAAGTACTTGCGGTCGAACCGCACCTAGAACTCCTGTATCGTGAGGGTATCCCTCTCCTCCGCGGTGGTAATGGACTCCCACCACTGCAGCGCAGATCCAACTAGCTTGAAAGTAGCTAGCACCTGTTTCTGAACATCAGTGCACTCATGCATCCTCAAGTGCCTCTGCATATCCTTCCTCCATTGGCTCGAGACTACCACATCTGAGCTACCTGCAAATTCTGGCGGATGCGCTTTCTGAAAAGCGTCACGTACACGCTCCCAAGCAGACGGGAATGCATTAACCTGTACTGGCGCGGCAACCGGCGCCTGAGGTGGTGCCTGCTGAACAACGGCAATCGCGGCATTTACCGCTTGGGCTACTATAGCTGCAACCTCAGCGGCGTTCAACATGCCCTGAACTGGAGCGGGCTGGGGTTCGGGCATTGCATTCCTGGGAACTCGTCGTGCACGTCGTGGAGGCATCTGAAATAAGAACAAAGTTTATAAGTTCACGGTTTATAAACTTAAAATAGCTGAAGAACGAAGCATACACAATAAGAGTACAACAGTCCTAAACTATAGGGCTCTATATCAAAGAAAACGTAGCGGAAACATAATAGCCGTACAGATCCTAAAGGACACTAGAACCTGATGCTCTGATACCACCTGTGACACCCCGACTAATTAAACACCGGTTAGCTACTCCTTTATAAAATTAATTCAAAATGCCAAGTTGGCTCAGTTAATAGCATCACTGTCGAAAACATTTTAAAGATTACTAACCACCTAGTATTTAAAAAGTAAGTGTCAATTTTATTAAATCTGATTAACATGCAACAAGAGTAATAAATAACTAAATAACACCATTCACCATACTGAAATAGAATGAATAACCATCACAAAATGTAAATAGAACCTGAAGGAAAAACTCCTCAATACAAAATCCCACAACTGATAAGTAAACTGAAATAAATAACTAAAACTGAATACTGAGCAATACATGCTAGAGTCTGAAAACTGAAATGTAAAAATGTCTAATAGAATTGGGCAACATGCCCTACAACTGATAGATGCTGAGACTGGAATCCAAATGAGAGAGGCGTCTAAAAGTAAGTCCCTGTAGCTTCCACAAACAGCTACAGCTCGTCACCTGAATGAGAATCCTATGCTTGGTGTCCCTGTGGCTGGGCACCTAAAAATGGTTTTACAAGAAAAAGAGATTTGAAAAGCAAACGGGTCAGAGCCCGAATGTGTTATATTTTAAAAACCTGCAAGTGCTTTAAAAACATTTAAAACATTAAATGCAAAGTACATGTTAGGACGTGCACTCACATTAAATTCTCACCTCTCGACTAACTGTGCACTCCTAACGTAATTACCCATCTATATCGACCCATACTACTAGCTAACTGACAACATAACTAGCTAGACTGCCAAAGGTTCTACCCATATTACTAGGTTCCATTTATTATACAACGCTCGTAATTTAATAGAGGTTTATCGTAAACTCAGTTACTAAATATTCCATTGATATAACTATCAGTTAACTCATTATCAGTCTCGGAACATTACCGTAATTACATTCACAACATTAACATGAAGGTTCCCATTAAATTAAGCGTATATTATTCACATCATAAATATACGACACAAGCACCCCGAGAACTAAGCTGCGGTGCACACATACTCTGCTATCCATCCCGGTACATCACGTACATAAGGATTACATATTTCGAATCTCTCAGGAATAGTTTACCGATAACAACATCACAATTAATGGAGGCGAACACAGTCACCATCACATGGGTCACGCACATACCTACGCTCCCATGATCAGCGGACTTATTAATATCACAATAAGTCTTTCAATGATCTATGTTCATCAAGGTACCAGTCTATATCCCCCCCGTAGGCACACAAGGATTAGAGGGTCCTAAGCGAACGTAACCTCCCCCGTGATAGCAAGTATGGTAGGTATGTTATACACATAAACCATATACTAAGCACTCACACATCTTAGATATTACCATTTTAATAAGGTATTTTCTACATCATTATACCGTTATACCAAACTTATATATTTCAAGTCTCCCGTTGATATAAGGTTAAAGTGCCGACACGTCTCACGCCGTAATCCCTTATCCTTAAAATCTATCTTAAATAGACTATTAAGTTCCGATTATTCCCAAATATAACATCTTTATTCTTAAGGTCTTTACTTCTGCTCTAAACCTTATTTCATCAAATTACACAACTTTACACTATTAACCCAAACGTTACCTCACTAACGAATTTCAATAATCTAGAATAATTCCTAGAATTGTATTCTAATTAAAGTCCACTATAATAATCACACCTACTGGTCTTCCTCAAGGGCGAGGGTATTCATAAGGGCTACAAACGTATTCTTCGAGGGTTTCCACCATAAAAATCAAATTAAGGAATATTTCACTCATTCTGGGAAGGTCGATCGATCGACCTATGAATGTCGCTCGATCGATATAGTCGATCGATCGACTGATGAATGTCGATCGATCGATCGAACAGGTATGGCTACGGACTGCTTCGTTTTGCAGATTTTAATTCATCCCAAAACCAATTTCTAACGTATGATTCTCAGATATAACGTCATAGTAATGCCATATAACAATCCTACAGTATTACTAACGTTCATAAATCAATAATTCAACATCTAAAGGCTACCTATGGATCAATCTTCATAAAAACCTAGTTTTTCCAGATTTTCTCAAGAACATGAACCCTAACATAATATCATCATCAAATCCCAGAATTTAATTCGTTTTTCTTTCACCCAATCATGTATTCACATCAGATTAATCGTCAACAACTAGTCTACATGCAATTTATCCTCAAAATTCAGACCTAAGTTCAATTAAACATGGGTTTTCATTCATCTTCCAATAACAATTATAAATCTTCAATTTGCTAACATGGAAAGAACATTTGCTGAAGTTAAACATAATTAAACCACTTGCCTTGGTTTGATTTCGAATTTGGTGTTGATTTGTAATCTCCTTCTGCAGATTTACTCTATCTCTCTCCTTCTCCAAGCTTTACTTCAATGGTGGCTCAAGGTGGCTAGGGTTTGGTTTGAAGGAAACTTATGAAAACCTAATATGATAAACCTCCGTAGCTTGTTGGGTTAATAAGGGTTGGTTGGGTCAATCCTTATCAGATTATAACTCTCCATTTTCGTCACTTTTAATTACCCCAAAATACCAAATTACTAAAATACCCTTTATGGTGCCGGGATGGCCTAAAAATACCCCGGAACCCAAACTATACCCCCGGCTAGTGTTTTCTGACTATCTCGACCCTTCCGGACGCGTTGGCGCACTCAAAACGACCATACAGATTATAGATTTTTAATTCACTTTTAATATCAAAATATCATACCGTGACGCGGCGGTCCCACGCGTCTCAACAAAATTTCTAAAATGCCGTATATAAATCCCACGACAAATTTTATAATACCAAGTTCATATATAATCATATATGCACATAATCAAATACCAATTCGCATCACATTAGTATTATTAACCCGGATTAATTTTCAATTAATACGCAATTTAATTAATTAATCCCAAAATAAATATAGTAAAAAATACGGGGTATTACACACCCTATGCCACTACTACCCACCTAAATCATAGCTCTGATGAAAGTCGTTGAAGCTTCGACAATTGGGGTGGGTAGTGGTGGGGATTGAATGTCGCTAGCGTAAACCTTTAAAAATATGGTAATTAAAAAAAAGAGGTTTGGATCTACCGTATATATATATATATATATATATATATTAACTCAGTAAATGTTACTGTTTGTGAAAATGTTATATATATACTGTGTAATAATAACTCAGTAAATGTTACTGTTTGTGAAAATGTTATATATATAAAACTATTTCATAAATATATTATCACAGTAAATGTTATTGTTTGTGAAAACGTCAGAAATATAAAACTATTTCATTTTCTGGTGTATACAATAAAGTTTAATATCTATGACATTTTTACAAACTATATATATATATATGATCCTATTTTTAAAGTTCTGTGCCACCCCTATTCACCCCAAATTGGCACTCCAGATGATCCTGATCCCATTTATCCAATCTTATTTTCAAAGGTCCGCGCTAGCGGCCCCCCATGATACTTCGGTGGATCGAAAGCCCTTTTATTCAATAGTCTCTTATTTTCAAAGGTCCGCGCCAGCGGCACCACATGCCACCCTTATCCACCTAAATCGGAGCTCTAACGAAGGTCGTTGAAGCTCCAATAATGGTGGTAAGGATTGGATACCGCTAGCGCGAACCTTCAAATATAAGGTAATTTTGAAAAAAATAGGGTTTGGATCCACCATATATATATATATATATATATATATATATATATGTACTATGTAGTCTTAACTCAGTAAATGTCTGTTTGTGAAACTGTTATATATATATTGTGTAATATTAACTCAGTAAATATTACTGTTTGTGAAAATGTTATATATATAAAACTATTTCATAAATATATTATCACAGTAAATGTTGATGTTTGTGAAAATGTCACAAATATAAAACTATTTCATTTTCTGGTGTATACAATAAAGTTTAATATCTATGACATTTTTACAAACTATATATATATATATATATATATATATATATATAAAGTTCTGTGTCACCCCTATTCACCTCAAATTGGCGCTCCAGATGATCCCGATCCTATTGATCCAATCTTATTTTCAAAGGTCCGCGCCAGCGGCACCCCATAATACTCCGGTGGATCCAAAACCCATTTATTCAAAAGTCTCTTATTTTCAAAGGTCCGCGTCAGCGGCACCACATGCCACCCTTACCCACCCCAAATCGGAGCTCTGGCGAAGGTCGTTGAAGCTCCAACAATGGTGGTAAGGATTGGATGCCGTTAGCGCGAACCTTTAAATATAAGGTATTTTTGAAAAAAGAGGGTTTGGATCCACCGGATGTGTACATATATATATATATTGTGTAGTATTACCACAGTAAATGTTACTGTCTGTGTGTGAAATGTCACATATATAAAACTATTTCATATTCTAGTACATACAGTAAAGTTTACTGTTTGTGTAAATTTTTTTCTTTGGAATTTTGTAGTCTTCATGGATCTTGTTTGATAGATCTCGTCGAGCAGATTTCAAAAATAGTAATTTTGCGAAAAAAGGATTTGTGAATCAAAAGTTATGATCATTTAAAGATTAAAAAAAAAAAGTCCAACCACTTATGTAACTTCCTCAAGGAAGTTACGGATGGTTGGTTTTAAAAGGGTAAAATTGTGAAAAAATTTCCTAAAAAGTTGGAATAGGACCTATGGGATTATGAAAAAGTCAATAGGACTTATAAGCTTGTTGACCTAATAAATGGGACCTAGATATAATTTGGTCAATATTTATTATCCTATATCCATAATCAATATTATTTTAAGTCCTACAATTAGGTAATCTATAAAAAAAATTGACTTAAGTCATAACAAACATCCAACTCCGTTAAAGAGTAACCTTGTTCATCATTAAACTTTAGTGTTTGATTTTTAATTACCATTTTACCATTTTCTTCTTTACTCACATCTACTAAAAATCCCTTACCTTATATCTACATATTAGAAATCCCACCACAAATAACACAAATCTCATAACTAAATCCTTGAAAAAACACGATTTCACAAAGAAGAAAAAGAAAAAATATATATAAAAATTCAAGAATCGATTACAAAAAGGATGCAAAGTATGTGTGAATTGTGGAGGAAGGACAAGGTTGAAAAAACATCACACGAGGTTAGTTTCAAGAAGTGGATTGCAAAATGTAACACATCCAACTTCAGATTCCATGTAAACCAGTATCGCCTTTGTTCAACTCATACTGAAATGTCATTAATAAAGTAGGGTGAGTTCATTTGAGTATCATTGGATCCAAAAAATCTGAGCGCAATCACAAAGCTACATATTCCATTGAACCTTTAAAAAAAAAATTGGGCCACACACCATACTCTATGCTAGAAAATAATTTGGTTGTCTACTGTTAACCATGAACCTCCTAAGGTAATATGTCATTTATTTTTTTAAATTCTGTGAAGGCTTACGCTTCGGTTGGAAAGATCAATATAAGACTTTCGGGAAAATCATATGAAAAGTTTTATAACTTTATCTAACCTTATAGTTTCAACTCTTACTGAATCAAGCACGCACACCCTACTGGATGCGTAAACAAATCAAAAAGTTCTCGTCTCAATAACTTCTAACCATCAGAAGAGTTAAACACACCACTGCTATCTTTAGTGAATATTATAACTTCTAGCCTCTGCTCTCTGTTCCCAGAATATCTCTTTATATTATTAAAATTTAAGGCCGCTTTTGGTTTCACTCAACATTCTGCTATTATGCTTGTTGTGATACAGCTCATAGTCCAATTTCCTTTCAAGAACAAGATCCTCCACATTTTAAATGTTCTAAAAATGGTCGAAAGATTGCATATTCCAAATTCTAAGATAGTCTTAGATTATCTCTAGCTTATCAGAGAGTCAAGAGGAAGCTGCCAATTACACGGAACAAGTTCAATGACGTCCGTATGATTCACCCACCGCTTTTGATTGCACGAATACGGATACACGATACATGATACGTGATATGATAAGATACGATACATTGATACAGACCTTAGTAATAGAGTTTGGATAGGGGCATGATCATAATTTCTGCCATTTTTTGACCGCAAACTTCAGCACATTGACTGGAAATAATTCGAGCTGTCCATAACTCGACCGACCTTGCCTTGTTTTTGGGCATCGTCCGACCGAAAAATTCCTTGTTTCTAGGCATCACCCGAGAGCACGAGGTTCACTCGCAGGAGCGCGCCTAGTTGTCTCGTGCGGGTGAGGTTCCTTACTTGAATGTATTTCCTTGTTGGGCGTTGGGCGACCGACATTGCCTTGCATCGGCGGACCGACTTTGCCCATTTTTGGGTATCACCTTGTTGCTAGGCATCACCCGACCGACATTGCCTTGTTTTGAGGCATCACCATACCGACATTGTCTTGTTTCCAGGCATCACCAGACCGACTGTTGCCTTGTTCCCGGGCATCACCCTGTCGACATTGCCTTGCTCCTAGAATATATACCTATATATACCTATATATTATAATATCTATAATATATAGGTATATATTCATTTAAAGCTACGACTCTAACACTAGCAGACACAATTTGTTGCTATTTAATAAATTCATATCTAACTTAATAACTAAAAGAAGATGCAAGTCAAAAGCATTGTTTTCATTGAACATGATGTGTATATATGTTTTTTTCATTAGCTAAACTTTACACATTCACAATCCGAATCCATTATTTTTAGTAAAAACATCTACCTCTGCCACATCGCATAAGTATCCGAAACATATCGGGTCGCATCCATATCGTATCTAAAAGTCAAAATTAGCAATTTAATATCAGAGCGTCGTATCTATTTCTGCCATTTTTAACCGCAAACTTCAGCACATTGACTGGAAAAAATAAAGAAAGGGGCATGATCATAATTTGCCCTATTAAAGTAACCAAAATAAAAAAATCGGGCCGATCTTTTCTAAACACTATTACTGTACGAAGCATACTTACTTCCGTTGTGGTCTAGATCAAATGAATCCACAGTCTGCATATCTGTGGCTGAAGTCATAAAGCTTCAAAATTAACCTCATTACCCCCAACCCAACCCCTACCCACTCCCTAGCATATACAATGGATATAAGAACCAATTTATTAAGGTCAAACAATGACTTCAACACTCAAGAACTGTAAGTTGAAAATTAGAGCAACACATTATCAAAATTTCACTGGGCGTTAACAACGATAACATCTAATTCAAGCTTCCTTAGTCTCCCACATGATTAATTTTATTCTCTACCGAAGGTTTATTAGGCCCCAAAATGATCTTACATTAAGTAAATGAATGACCTTGTTTAAGGCATTTGATTCAATATCTTGGCATGTTATCATACAAAACCATTCAACAAACAAACCGAATGATAAATGACTAGCGTGGGCCAGTTATAACAGGAATCAACAGCAAACGAAAATAGAAACAGAACAGAGCAGGAAAAAAATTCAGAGGGAGGCTCAGGATAGCAGGATGAATGAGGAAGAGGTGAGCTAACTTGCACCGAGAGAGAGATCTCACCCTTTTCGAAAAAACTCCCGGGTACCCTTTTCATTGATGTCATTTTATACTTGATTTATTACTAAAATCCAGTCAGTGCTGATGTATTACTAAAATAAACGCTTCATATCACTATGTATAATGCTTTTTTGAATGATAAACAAAAATAAATTTATATCTAACGTATCGTGGTAAAAAAATTACATTTTTTAATTATGAATATTTGGAGCAACATTGATTCAAAACAAGCGGTGTTTTAAGAATCTCAAAATGGTTTGCAATTTTGTTCAGAGTTTGAAATTTCATGAAATTGGGAATTATAAATCTTGAAAGGTCGGATCAGACTTCCAAATTCTTGAACTTCGGAAAAGCATGCTCCCCTATTTTGTATCTAAATTCTTCTTGAAGATCCTTAAAGAAGTCATCTCTAGAACAAATATAAGACTTCAGTCACACAATAAAGTAGGGTTCACATGCAAGAATTAAAGAGAAAAACGGGCAACAAAGTTTCAAGATGATGAAAAGTAAAGTAACATTATAGCCTTTTGTGATAAGTCCCCCTTATTCCCTTCTACAAGTTACTTGAATCCCTTTAAAAGTACGATGAAATATGTGTATCAAAATTGTACATGTGATCAAAAGATCAAGATTTTTATAAAATTCCATAAGAGCATAGAGAGACTTACCAAGCATATTTTCTGGAGGGAATGGAGATCTTACTGACTTTTTTATTAGTAGGAAAGTCTCCCACTATAACGACTGCAAATAAAGGAAGAGAAGATAATTAGCAAAGCAATCACTGGAAAATCCCAGCTCAAAAGAGCAAAAACATTGATTCAGCAAAAAAATTGAGATATACCCTGCCATCATCAATGGCTATGTTTGGAAAGTGTGGTAGATTTTGAATCAACAAATGGCTTCCAGTGATGTTCATATACCCTGATTTCAGCATCTCAAGTCCTCGGATCTCAGTGAGTTTCACACAGTCACGAACTGATATTGTTCTTAAATTTTCAAGGTTCGACAAATCTGGTAACTTTTCAATTGACTCGCATCCATCAATGGTTAAGTGTTCCAAGGATTTTAGTTCCTCAAGTCCCGATATCTCACTTAGTTTTACACAGTGAGAAATCATCAAATTTTGTAAACTGGTAAGGTTTGACAAATACAATAATTTTTCGATTGACTTGCATTCAAGAAGGTCCAACCATTCTAAGGATTTCAGTTCCTCGGGTCCTCCGATCTCAGTTAGTTTATCACAACCACGTGCAAGTATTTCTTTTAAATTTTCAAGCTTTGACAAATTGGTCAACTTTTCAATCAATTCGCATCCAGCAATGTCTAATGATTCTAAGGATTTCAGACACTCGAGTCCATGGATCTCAGTTAATTTTACACACCCAGAAACTTTCAGTTCTTTCAAATTTGTAAGGTTTGACAAATCAGGTAACTTTTCAATCGACTCGCATCTATCAATGTTCAAGAATTCTAAGGCTTTCAGTTCCTCAAGTCTCCGGATCTCAGTAAGTTTTACGCACTGAGAAGCATTCAATGTTTTAAAATTAGTCAGATTTGACAAATCGGGTAATTTTTCAATTGACTCACATTCACCAATGTTCAACGATTCTAAGGATCTCAGTTCCTCAATTCCCTGAATCTCAGTTAATTTATTACAGCCAGAAGCATTTATTTCTTTTAAATTTATCAGGTTTCTCAAATCGGGTAACTTTTCGATTAACTTGCAACCAGAAATATTCAACAATTCTAAGGCTGTAAAACCCTTCAAGCCACCATTTCCTAGGTTCTCTAAAATCAAATCCTGTGAATTGACCCATGTAACCTCACTTAACTGGCTGCAATTATCTAGAATCAGTTGTTTCAGCATTCCCAAGTTGGATAGGTCAGGTAATCTTTCTATGGATGAGAAATACATCATATCCAAACGTTCTAAAGATTCCAAGCTGTCTAGACCTCGAACCTCAGTTAGCTTGCTGCAAAAAGTCATATTTAATTTTATTAACTGTTTTAAGTTTGACAGATCCGGTAATCTTTCTAGGGAGAAACAGCATGATATATCCAAGTATATTAGTGATTCTAACTGTTCAAGCCCATCAACCATACTTATCGCACAACATGAGACATTTAGATCTCTCAAATTCGTCAGATTCGCAATCGACGGGTCAATTTCTCTTAAACCCGAACAAAAACTGAGAGTCAATATTTCTAAAGTTGCAAACACTGAAAAGTCAAGGGATATACTCAAACTTGAACAAGATGAGATATTTAGAACTTTCAACTTTGTTGCCATCTGTCAAGAAAACATAAAATTCAATTATTTTTCAATGGAGCAGTGACATGATGATGTGAGAATTAATTAATCAAAAACAAATGCAGAGAGATTATTTTATAAGACCTTGATTTGACTCCAACCCTCCCAGTTGTCTGTGACTTCGCTTTCTGAGAGATCGAGAATAACAAGATTCTCCAGATCACAATTGGTTGGTGTAAACTCATCTGAGCTTCCCCGACACACAAGCCATCTTAACTTTGAAAGATGATGCTTAAAATCACCAGAAAAATATGCGTAACCTGCTCTCAGATATCTTAGATTTGGTAGTTCATCAAACTCTTCTCCCCAAAGACAGCGGCGACCAGATTCAGGGAACTGAGTCAAATCAAGAGCAAGCGCTACAACATTTTTTGTTCCCTGCCAATTCAAAAATTATTGAAATAATAAAGATGTATGGAGTCCAAAAGAAAAATGCTTATAAATATTAAAAAAAAAATTCACCTTATTTTCTCCTGAAAGAATATCTTTAATGATAAGTTCAACTTTATGGAAGATTCTTGCCCCGCCTCCCCCCCCCCCCCCCCCCCCCCACACACACACAAGAAAAATAAAATACACACAGACAAAGGGAAAAAAATTATCATGCCCTCAAATGATGGGGCGTTATTGTGGAAATCCATTTTTGAAAGTGAAGTCTCGTGTTTACAGTAAAAGAAAGAACAGAAGCATGGAGGAGGAAACTTATAAGTGGGATTTCCAAATATATATTTGAAGTTCGATTGTTTAATTTTCTAATTGACATCCAAGTTCCCAACTTATCTCCAAATTGAGTTAATATAGGACTGGAGTGCTGCACAATAAAAAAAATTCCCAACTTTAAAGAAAAAATTGGCTTTTCCAATAAGGAATTATTTGTTGATTTTCTCTTTCTCTCTCCCCCTAAATATATATATACACACAGTCAGCCTCCTGTGAGGTCCTATTTTTTAAAATAGCGAACAAATCAAATTTGAGTTGATATTTTTTACAAGTTGTCTAAACTTTCTATGGATACCCTATATATTGTCCGATTTTTTTTAAATAGTAAAATAATTCTGGGTTGATTTTTTTTTACAGGGTACTATAACATTCTATGGACACTATAAAAAAAAAATCAACCCAAAACAATTTATTTTACTATTTTGAAAAATTGGACCACATTTAAGGAACTTACAGGAGCTTGGTTGTATATATATATTATTTGGATAAATAGAAATTCTTTGTCCGACCATATAATAGCAACCTGTATGATACTTATGTTGCAACTACATGTGCAAACACATCAATTTGTAAAAACATGTTGTAAAAGATCTTTTTGTTTGAAAGATATTTATATTTTTAATTTCCTGAAGAAGGAAATAAGAAAAATGTTATAACGAGGATAGAATTAATAATGCACTAAGATCTTACCATACGTTTGTCCAATACTTTCAAGGCTTACTCAAGACGCCAAAGCCTGCTACACTCCCCAAGCTCATCTGAATTTTCTTCGATGATTTGTCTGCCGAGGTCTCTAAGTTGATCATGCATCCATAGACTGTTATCATCTCGAACTTTGACTAGAGACCTAAGAACAAGGGCATTAATACCAGTTTCTGGGTAGTATTTACAGTCATCCCACATGTAAAAAGGATTTTCTTTATTCTCTCCAATGAATAGACATGCTATATCAAGAAATATTTGTTTTTGTTGAACATTCAATGCTTCAAAACTTATTCTCAACTTTTTCATGACTTCCTCATGAGGTATATCTTTTAGCCTTTTTGATGTTTCCTTCCAATAAGCTTTGTCCTTATCCAATAATAATGACCCTATAGTAACAAGAACCAAAGGAAGCCCTGCAGCTGTAGAAATAATTTCCTCAGCGAGCATATCATAATCTTCTGGAGGAAGGTCCTTCATAAAAGCATACTTGCAAAATAGTCGAAGAGAATAATCATGGTCCATGAATTGTGGTTCGTAACTCCTATAAAGTTCCGGTTGACCTTTATTTTGACATGTCACTTTCAGTTGATCTAAAAATTCTTTGTTTCTTGTCGTAACTATAATCCTACTTCCTGAACCAGCCGTACCCCACTTTCCCACTAGCTTATCAAATTAAAACTTTTCATCCACATCATCAAGAATTATAAGGATATTCTTGTTACGAATCAAGTCGTTGATTTTGTTGATTCCATCGTGGACATTATAGATGTTAGAGCCTTTCCCTCTTCCAATCTTAGAGATAAGTTGAATTTGCAAATTAATAAGGCCGTTGTGTTGTTCTGATGTTGCCCGAACGTCTTCGAGGAAGCAACAAAGTTCGAAGTGCTCACAAAGTTGGTTGTAGGTGAACTTGGCAATAGTTGTCTTGCCAATACCACCCATGCCATGGATTCCAACAATTCATACGCCTTGCGAATCAACATTTAGTAATCTCTTCATATCTTCCAAGTGATGATCCATTCCAACCAAGTTATCATTTACATGCTTGTAATTCTTCCTTAACTCTGACAAGACCTTTTCAACAACCATCTTTACAAGTTCCCCTTCATACCTACAAGATATATAGTTAATATAAGAAGAAAAGAGAAGGGGGAGAAAAGGGAAATTTAACATTAAAGGAATAAGGCTGGTCCAAAAGAAGTTGATTATAGGCAGGCAATTTATTTTAATAAAGAAGGGTACATATATATATATATATATAGTTCTATATTAGATTTGGTATCTAACACATTTTCAAAATAAAATAGATTATTATTTCACAATGTATTTGTGTATTGAATATTTTTTGATTTCTTAACAACCACAAAGCCAAGACTAAACTTTCAATAATACTACAATTAGAATGAGGCCAATACTTCCCAATTTATAACCTAGGATAGCATGCGGGTTTCATTTTATATTGATTAGACAAGCAATAATTCTAAGAGAGAAAATTATATAATATAACTAGCAGCTATGCATATATAATCTATGAAGAATGGACACAAATATGACACAAGACACTGTAATGATCCAATAGTCTATGACAATAGAAGGTGTTTATGCCTTTCAATACATGTTGAATGAACTAAAGCTAAGCATGTCTGCAATTCGGATAATTCACTTTAAAATTGCACCTTGGGCGTTAAATTCACTATTGAAAGTTTCAATAATGGGCTGAAATGGTGCACATCGTGTGAAGGCAATAACTTGTTTACATCTAAACATGCCCAATACATTTATGCTTTAGTTAGTTAAAGTCTCTATATCTGAAATGTCTAGCTTTCTATCTATAATGCTACAAAATAGTTAGATTAGCAGGTGTGAGTAAATGAATTACCCAAGAGTTTCTTTCTCCAATTCCAGTCCCTTCAACTTTCCAACCTTTGCAAGAGTCTCCTTCCATCTTTGGACAGTAATTTCATCGAAATTCCTCTCGTGTTGGTGGAAGGCCTTTTTGTAACTCCCCGTTTGATGTCGTACATCAAACGGACTTACATCATAGAAAATAGGGAAGATCTGTTGTCCGTCACTTGTGTGGCATTGGATGATCTGTTCGAGCTCAAGTAGGCACCATTTACTGGAAGCGTAGTTTTTGGAAAAGATTGGGATGAATATTTTTGAATCCTTGATTGCCTTGAGAAGCTCGGGTCCGATCTCTTTTCCGACTCGAAGCTCATTATCGTCCCGAAAAGTGCGAATTCGGGCATCAAGAAGATCATTATAAAGGTAATCAGTGAAGCCTTTACGAGTGTCTTTGCCATTGAAACTCAAGAACACTTCATATTCCCCTACTAAGGTGGAGAGAGAGGCTGATGCTGAGTTTGATGATGATGAAGCTGATGAGCTCGATCATGATATGGATGAAGTGTTCTCAGGAGTTATGTTACGTGTTCTCCACTTCTTAAGCAACTTACCAAACACAATTAAGGAAATGGCAATTATAGTAATTGGCACAGGACGGATTAGTCGCTTCTTTCTCCTGTCCATTTCAAGATATATAACACAATTCGGTAGCTTTATATAAGGAATCTGCAGTGAAGCAATTAAAACCTACAGTGCTCTATGGCTTATTCGGTAGCTTTATATAAGTAATCAAATAATGTTCAGCAACATGGTTCATGTGAGGACCGAACCCAAGTTGCAAAACCTGTAAAAGAAAATATGAAATTAGAGCTCTACATAATATACAACACAGTGATGACTAATAAGAACAAAATATATATAGAGAATCATAGCAGATGAAGATAGAGAGGACTAGAATACAGAACAAAATATTGCAAGGTAGAAAGCATAACGGAAGTCCAATCACTGATATAATTTCTTGCTTCTATGGTAAGTCGTGATGCATAATTGAGAATATGGCAGGAGAAAAGAAGAAAAAACACGGAAAAAAAGAATATACTATTTGAACGTGGATCGGTAACCTCATCCATATTTAGCCAAAATTCCATGACCAGCTTAAAACATTGTCACATTGATTACATATATGTATGTATGTATGTGTATGTATGTATATATATGTATGTATGTATTTATGTATGTATGTATGTATGTATGTATGTATGTATGTATATGTATGTATGTGAGGTACAACGGTCTAAACTAACGAAGTTCTACAGCCCTCAATAACTTTTTATCGGATACATAAATTAATAAACCAACCAGTTGATTTGACATACTTGATATGCACGCAAACTATCACGTTTATGTATGTATATGTATGTATGTGAGGTACAACGGTCTAAACTAATGAAGTTTTACAGCCCTCAATAACTTTTTATTGGATACATAAATTAATAAACCAACCAGTTGATTTGAAATACTTGATATGCACGCAAACTATCACGTTAATAGGATATTGATTGGGAATCGATTGTTTTGCTCACATTTTTCTAGAATTTCATTAACTGTATAATTTTAATTTGATTTTTGACTTGCAAAACCAATCTCAAACGATTATTAAATCTAACGGTTAGTTTATATTTACACATACATACATATATATATATTTACCGATTTGTTCGAATGAAGGAATGTTATGAATAAACAACTACAAGTACAGCATAGACTAGATGGAAAATAAAAAATAAGAACAAACTGTGCTAATGAATAGATACTCATTTCAGCAATTTGATGTGCTATACATATTTGGGAAAGAAGCACATTTGGATAAATGGGTGCCCAAATCAAATATCGAACACCAAAACACCTTCCATGGATCTTAGATACATACATCTATATAAATATATACATATGCTTCTTAAATCAGTTCTCAAAAATTCTGAAGTCCTAAATTAGACCACCCCATGTAGTTGAAAGTTTAAGAGCATTCCATCAATTTAGAATTCATACAATAAATATTATATACCCTTTAGACACATCATTCACATGCCTTTAATTCAACATTTAGATAAAAAGAGTTTCTGTCCGGAAACAAGAAATTTTATTGATCTGCAAATCAAAGAAGTAGCAACAAGAATTGCAACAGGTCACAATACAAAAGGGAAAGGAAAACACCAACAATAAAGAAAACGAATGTCAGTAATCTTCCAAACTATGTGGCAGCTTATCTAAAAATATTCAGTTAAATTGTATTGATATGTTAAGAAGATAAAATATTCAAAACCTTCTTTAAAACTGCAATAAAATATTCAAAACCTTCTTTAAAACTGTATCAAGGAGAACCCAAATCATGAGCAATCTCAATTAAACCTCATGATCATCTATAGACGTCATGTCAGTGTTATTCCTCAATATGGAGCAACTGAAAGACACAACTTAGCTTGCTTGATATCATTTTTTAGGTTTTTGGTTTAGTTCTTGTTACAACATATAATAAGAAATTAATAAAACATATTGAAAGGAATAAAGAAAACACAAGTCTTGAAAGGTTAACTTGTGCATTATTTATTTGATCATTCAAAAAACATACAATGGATCTAACAAATCAAGCAACCCACCTTCTGACACAACCCAACTTAAGAACATGAGTTATCCAAGTCAAATGATATAACCAGTGCTATCAAAAAAAGGGGGAAAAACTTCTAGCCAATAGTACTTTTACATCAAAATTTAACCCCTCAAAGATAATAAAATTGGTCAAAGCTTAAAAATCTGTATAAGTTTTTACAGAGCAACCGAAATTGCATTGAGATCAAATAGAAGTCATAGAAGCAGTCAAATGCATTAAAAGCTAAAAAGATATATTAAGAAGATAAAATTTTCAAAGCCTTATCCAAAATTGCATTATAATTTACAACAATTGTCAAGGAGAATCCAATCACAAGCAGTCCAAATTGGCAACTCAATCAACCCTCATGATCTACAGATGTGAGTATTCTATTAGTGTTGCTGAAAATCAGCTTTAAAATATATGGATGTGTGGGTTGGGGGTGGGTTGGGGTGGGGTGCTTATTGGTTGTCCATTACTTTTTCATCCTTGCTATAACATATAATAAGAAATAAACAAAACCATATAATAGGAATTGAGAAAACAAAAGTCATTAACCATATTTGAAAGTTTAATTTGTACATTAACCATTTTCTGATTCGGAATGCATACAATTGATCCTACTAATGAAGCAACCCACCCTCTGACATTAGTTCTCCAAGTCAATGATATACCCTGTGATAATGCAAAATGGGGGAAAAACTCCTAAAATAATATCATTCCTAAATAAATATGATTTGAATCCCAATAGTACCTTTAATTTCAAAATTGGTCAAAACTTCAAAATCTGTCGAAAAGTTTTTACAAAGCAACTAACCATTCAACATTTAGATATTAGACCTACTAACCGTAATAGAGGAATGCCCACATCTTTTCATGAAAATTATGAATCTCTAACAATGAATATGGCTCAATTGGCTAAAACATGAATAACAAAGAACAAAGAACATTATATGATATGCTATGAGAGCTTGTTGGTACCCTGAATCATTATATTTCAGATGGGGTTGTTCATAAACTAGTTTTAGACAACCTCTTTTCATAGTAGAGCCAAATACACTATAACAACCTGAAAAGCATCATTTGTAGGCTCTAAACCACTAGCTTTTACGACATGCTAAGAATCTCACCATACACAAATGATTCAAAATAGCATTCCACCAATTAAGAATTGGCCCAAAAAGTTATAGATTACACCGCCTCATGTTTTTGTAAAGGTTAATAGCATTCCACCAATCTAGAATTTAACTATCAATATTCTATACAATCTAGACACTTCCCATTTGCAGGTCTTTTTTTTCTTTTTTTGAAAGGACACATTTGCAGGCCTTTAATCCCGCATTTTAGATGCAATTTTTTTTCCTATAGGAAACAATATATTTTATTAATTTGCAAATCAGAAAAGTTACAATGAGAAGTGGACTAACAATCTTCCATAATATGTGGCAGTTTATCTAAAAATACTCAAGTAAGTGCACCAATATATTAAGAAGATAAAATATTCAAAACTTATCTAACAATGCAATAAAATTCTAACAGCTGTCAAAGCGAACCAAATCATGAGAAATCTCACTTGGAAACTCAAATAAACCTCATGATGTATGTGGCAGCTGAAAATACATAATTTGGCTTGCTTTTAGGTTTTTGGTTTAGTGCTTGTTATGACATATTTAACCGTATTTGAAAAGGTTAATTTAGAAAATGTCAGAGCGATCCTCCCTACCACATTTTTTCCAAAAAAAGACACCATTGAAAAAATATGCAAATCTATTCACAATATAGGATCAATTTAGAAAATTTTATTCTCATACAAGTGATCCTCGCTAAATAAGGCTGACCAAATTGTGCCAAATCGTGTATGGGCTGACACAACATGAACGACAAACACCATTTAGACACAACATGAAATTGTGTTTATTTTACCGAACATGAACACAACCCATTCAAAACACGACATAAATAGCACGATTAATAATTATTGCACTCAATCAAACACAATTTTGCACAAATAACACGACAAGGTGCGATGAGATGACTAATACGAATGATAATTTTGACACAAACACGACATCTTGAGTCGTCAATTTCGTATCGTGTTGTGTCTAAAATTGACACCCCCATGGCTATAAAATTATGTTCTAGAAAGATTATTTATTTGCTGATTTAGAATACATACAATTATTGATCCAACTAATGAAGCAAATGGGTACGATGTCCCGTGGTCTTCAAGATTTTAGTAATCCTTCCAGCCTCTCAATTTAAGGAATAAGGACTAAATTCAATACCGGGCCGACGGAAGAACGTCATTCCGATTATATAACACATCAGCCCCCCGACATCAATGACATGTTCTCGGACGCACCTCACTATTCAAGCCCTAATGTAAACAGCTATGCTATTCCATTAAAGAATCAATTGTTTTGCTTGTGGCAAGAAAGAGCACCTCAACCACGCCTGAACACTCATCACTCCATTTGTGGCCCACGATAGAGAGAATTTTCAGCAACCTCGTGGTCATCTTGGGGAAAGGAAACCATGCGCGTTAAGCCCTTATAACGATCCCGAAGGCTACGATGAGGATGAAGTTTCCTCACAAGGTTGGAATGATTCTAGCCATTTAGGACTTGTATTGAAGCTCCTAGAGATAACTATGCAAGGAGATTTACGGGTCGACGTTCCTGCATTTGATGGAAAAATGGTTGCGTCGCTATTGTTGATTGGATAGATCTAAAGAATTATTTACGCCACAAGTGTCTCAAACTTGTAGCGACTAAACTACAAGGCCTTGCCAAAGTATGTTGGAATGACCTCGTGCAAGAAAGAACCCTCTATGAACAATCCCAAATTCATACACGTCCCGAGATGAAAGAAGCCATAATGGCAAAATTATTGACATCTTCATATGAGCGCAATCTTTTTGCCCGCACCCAAGTCTTGCGTCAATCCTACCCTAGCATGAGCGACTACACGGAGATGTTTTGTTTATTGTGTATCTCGGGAGATCGAAGAGAAAAAAATTGGTTACTATATTCGCGGTTTGCAAGCACCGATCAAGCATGAGCTTGCCTTGAGAGAGATTCCAACTTTCCAAAAGGCCGTCAAATATGTTATGAGAGTAGAATCTCATCTCCGCAATATAAATTCTCCTCCTAATACGGCTGCCACCCCCCAAACAAATGACAACTCAGGCCCTCCTCTTCCAATAAATTTCTACAAATGTGGCCAATTCTCCACAAGATGATGGATTGTCTTAAGGGGGAGAAGAGGCAAATTTCGGTCACCACAAAGGACACTGGAGAGGATGCCGAAGAGCCACAAGAGATCCATTCAGCACGTGCCATTCAACTTGAACCCCAACACCAAAGGCATACACCTTTGAGTTCGAAAATGAACTCTTTCAAATTAGGGGAGAATGATGTAGATAGGCTTTATTGTTTAACTTTGTTAATTGTTAGTATTAAATGTAATAAAAGGGGTTTAGTCCTCTTTAGAACATATTAGCGTCAGTGAAGGGTATCGTAGTCTTTTAATTCTTTCCTAGTTAGAGTAGGAGGTAATGATGTGGTAGAATCTCCTTATTCTATTCTTTAGATTGTTAATACATTTTTCAGATTTGTCATTTTGCTTGTGTTTTTCCATCTTCTTTGGATCCAATAAGTGGCGTTTGCATAAAAAAAAACTTCTAAACTTAGATCAATCCTAAATAAATATGATTTGAACCCCAATAGTACCTTTGGATTATAATTTAACCCCTCTTTAATTTTGAAATTGGTGAAAGCTTCAAAATATGCCTAAAAGTTTTTTCAATGCAGTTACCATTCAACATTTTGATTTAAGACTAACTACCATAATTGGAGAGTGCCCACATCTTTTCATGAAATTTATGAACTTCTAACAATGAAAGTGCATCAATTGGCTAAGGCATAAAGAACAAAGAACAAAAAGGTACAAAACATGATATGTTATGAGCTTGTTCATAAACTAGTTTTGGAAAACTTTATTTCATGGTAGATCCAAAAACGTCCTGAAAAGCACCACTACCTTTTACGATTCCTGCTAAAAATCTCACCACACACAAATGATTCAAATAGCATTCCATCAATTTAGAATTGGCCATAAAAGTTCTTAATTATATCACCCCCTGTTATCGTAAATCTTAATAGCATTCCACCAATCAAGAATTCAAACTATCAATATTCTATGTAGGCAGGACTTTTTTTTAAAAGGACACATTTGCAGGCCTTTAATTCAGCATCCAAATGCAATTTTGTTCTCATAAGAAACAAGGAATTTTATTAATCTGCAAATCAGAAAAGTTACAACGAGATTTGGACTAATATCTTGCTTAATATATGTCACCTTATCCAAAAATGTTCAAATAACTGTACCAATATATTAAAAAGATAAAATATTCAAAACCTTATCTAACAATGCAAAAAAATTGCAACAACTGCCTGCCAAGGTAAACCCAATCATGAGCAGTCTCAATTGGAACTCAAATAAACCTCATGATCTACCCCACAGTTGAAAATACATAATTTGGCTTTCTTGATATCGTTTTTTAGGTTTTTTGTTTAGTGGTTGTTATGAGGAAACTTGACAAATAAGTCCTATTTACATAAGACATTTTCTAATAAGTCATATCATAAGATTTTTTTCCTAATAGGTCCTATTTATACATATAGTGAATATTCACTATATGTTTACAAATAGGACCTATTGGACCAAAATTCTTTTTTCACGGGACCTGTTGGAGCAAAAAAAAGATGGTAGAACCTATTGAACTATATACTTAGTAAATGAGACTAATTTGGTAAAAAACCCTTAATAAAATATATAGAAACGGAGGTGTTGTTTGTTTTTACTTAGGTGTCGTTCAGACTTAAGAGGCACCAAAAAGTGTATTTTTTTTAAATGATTAAGAGGCTAACGATTATATTTGGCTCTTAATGGTTAAGAGGTACAATTACATCTGAAGTCTGAATGAGTCTAAATACATTTATTCAGAGGTACATTCAGACATAAAAACAAACATATTTTTCAGATTCAGATTTCAGACTTTATATTCAGTATTCAGATTTCTCAGATGAAAAAACAAACGCAACCTTATCCTGAATCTGAACCATTCAGACTAAAGAGGTACCAAATAGTGTTTATTTTTTTAAATGATTAAGAAGTTAACGACTATTTTTGCCTCTGAATGATTAAGAGATAAATTTACCTATGAAGTCTGAATCAGTCTAAATACATTCATTTGGAGGTTTATTCAGACATAAAAACAAACATATTTTTCAGATTGAGAAGATGAAAAAAACAAACGCAGTCCAAGAAAACGAGAGTCACTAATCGTATTTGAATAGGTTAATTTGTGCATTATTTATTCAGAAAATGTCAAAGCGATCCTCCCTACCACATTTCCCAACCCCTCTCCCCCCTTCCCACCCCCCGACCCCACCCCCAAAAAAAACCACTAAAAAATATGCAAATCGATCCACATTATAGGATCTATTGGTTCTCCCTAGATAGAAGTGGCCAATTCGTGCTTTGAGGTCGTGTTAGGTTGGGCACAACACGAGATCATATTAATTTGACCTAAATCGAAAATGACCCATTCAAAACACGAGCACAATTAAATATTTTTGCACTCAATTAAACACAACAATACACAAATAACAAGATAAGACGACTAACACAAGTAGGCCTGTGCTTCCGCAAGATCGAAAAATGCCTCTTCGGAAAAAAATCTGAATTTTTCGGGAATAAAATAAATATTCCGATTTTCGATCCGATTTTTTAGGGAAATTGAAAAAAATCGAATTTAGAAAAATAGGAAAATCGACAAAAAAATCAGAAAAAAATCGAAAATTCACAAAATATACTAAAAATCGAGAAATTTTGAAAACTCCAAAATTTTGAAAAACAAATTTAGGATTATCGATTGCTCGAAATTCTCATTTTAAAGAAATAAAGAAGAAGATTTAATCCAACACGTAAATACATGAGGATTTGGACCATTTTTTCATTTGTGTAGAGGTTAGGAGGAGAATCTCCTTTTATAGAGTATTACTTTGGAACCCTCATCTTCTCTAAACCGATGTGGGACATGAGAAAGTTTCAATAATCTCGGAAGAATCGGAAAATAATTCGGAAAAAATCGGAAATAATTCGAAAAAAATGGATCGACATAGTTTCGGAAAAACCGGATCAGAAAAATCAGAAAATAAAAAATTCAGAATTATTTCCGATCCGATTCGAAAATCGAAAAATCGGCAAACCAAAATTTCATTCCGAATTCGGAATAAATCGGATCGAAAATCGAAAAAATCGGAGTTCGGGGGGAAAAAGACAGTCCTAAACACAAGTCATAGTTTTGACACAAATACGAATCATCTGTTGTTATCGTGTTGTTTCGAAAATGGCTAGAGGAATCTTTAGGAGGTGGCTTTATTTGGTAAAATAATGTTTTATAAAGATTCTTTATTTGATAATCTAGAATTCATAAAATTATTGATCCAAGTAATGAAAGCAAACCACCATCTGATCATAAGATTCATAACATGAGCTCTCCTAGTCAAATGATATACCCAGAGGGGAAAAACACTTGTAAGATAATAAGATCATTCTTAAAATAGTAACTTTACATGACAATTTAACTCCATAGTAATATTCAGAATCGGTCAAAGTTTCAAAATCTGTAAGAGGTTATAGAGAGTAACTGAAAATGCACGGGGATCAAATAGAAGTCATAAAAGCAGTCAAATGAAAATAAAATAAATAAAAATCCAAATAAATATTAGAGTACCTAAGATTTACCTGATGAGAATGCTATTTGGTTCGGAATAATGATTATATGAAGAGTGTTTGGAAAGAGGCATCTATAGAGTCAACTACCTCGTAAATTGTGTGTCAGCAAGGGGACCCACATACTTTCACAAAAGAGTCAAAATTGTAATACAATTCACGTGTGGCACATCATTCATTCGTATTCGGATCTCACGAGACTATACTCTTAATGAAGCGTGACATGAGCGAATCAGAATGTGACAATGCAATTGTATCGTACTTTTGTGTTCGAATTTTGTAGCACCTAGGATTTTGTTCACAAAACACAAAGTTTTTCTTTTGGGGGTTATTTTTAATTTATCCCCGCACTTCTCATTTTTTACAAATTTGAAAACACCTGAATTATCTCAACTTTCCATCCAAATCTTTAGTCAACAATATTTTGATCTCTTGAATATTTTTAAGGCTTTCCCCCGTTGTTATGATTAGTTTTATCATAGACCCTCATTCTTTTTTAAATTTCTACAATACACCCTCAATTTCTTAACTCTATATTAATTGTTAATTAAAAAAAAAGACGTTGTAGGGACCATAATTAATGAAGTCGCATGACCCGCACGTGCTCAAAGGCGGGCCCACAGGATCTCGCAACAAAGCAATTAAGAAATCTCATCAATATGTGCCACCAGATGGATAGCTTAGATAAAGGACACGTTCAAAATCTTTAGGATAACTATCAACTGATATGGGACTCTCCCAGGATCCTTTATAAATGTAAACCCTCCTCAATGAGGGAGGGGCGTCAAAAATTGTATTCGTCGAGCAGTATTATAATTTTGTCGACCTAGCGTTAGAAATTTAATAAAAGAGAAACCCAAAACCCCGTGGACGTAGGCAATTTTCCGAACCATGTACAACTTGCGTCGTGTTTGTTCCTTAGCTCTTTTCATTGATTACTCTACTCTGTTTACATTTGGGTGCACCAAATATTCAACATGTAGGAAATTACCTCTTATAATTGGCGTCGTCTGTGGGAAACGACTTGTATTCTTTGTCACCAACTTAAACTCCTAAGATGTCTCGTTCACCCTATCAAAACCACGTAGATGTCAATGACCAGGAGAGACACTAGCATCACGACTATGATCCGAAGGGATATCCGCTCAATTATGACGATTATGATTGCCAGTAGGGTCATCAATTCACCCCTCCCTCACAGAGGGTCAAGTACGAGATTATAGAGTATTTCCATTCCCCATAGGTTCGTTACCACCCTCAAGAGGATAGAACAATGAACATCGACGAGCGTGATTTAACACTTCGTATATTTGAATATTTATTTTTAGTATTTAAATTACACATGTGCACGTAATTTAAATAAAATGAAAAATGATGAGAATTTAAGAAATATAAATTAGTGATAAAAGATTAATATTTATGTGAAAATATATTTACTAGTGAGAAAAGTAAATTAAATTATGTCAAATGGTATTAGAACGTAAGTGAGTAAAATCGACGGGATTCAATGGTATCTCATTCGAAACGTGCGTGTGGAGTTGTGTCAGGAATGAGAGGGGAAATTGATGATAGGGGATTCAGATGGTGATTTCCTGTGTACGGATGATCCATAATGGGTCGAAATAATTAAAATTAAGTACCCGGGGTAGTAATTGGTTTTGAGGACTTTTTAAATTAGTCGGGACTCGCATAGGGGTATACGGGTCATTTTACACTTGGGTAATAACCTAGTTTCGGGTTTGAGATTATAAAAGGGGACGGGAGATGGTAGGGGCAACGACACTACCATTCCAAGAGTCTAAAAGTGAGACATAAGAGAAAAGAGAAGGGAAAAATAAAGGAAAATTAAAAAAAGGCAATTAGGGCTAGGATCATCCCACAAAAAGGAATTCAGACTCTACCATAATTTAAGGCAACTGTTTAAACTTGTTTAATACTACATGTGTATTTTAATTCATATTATAGTTGGTGAAACAAAATATGAATTTTGGGTGGGATTCACATGATAAAAATCAAATTTTGTAAATGATTTCATAGAATTAGATTTGATTATTATCCCATATGAATTCTGAGATTTAATCCAAATAACAAGATATGATCTTGAATAAGAAAATTAAGGATTAGTGTAATCTTGAGATGTAATTAATAAATTGTGAAATTCTTAATTAAAGTGTTGAATCCCATGAATTGGATTACGGTTAGATGAACTTAAATACGAAAAATGAGTAGAATTATATTTGGAATTGAAAGAAAGTGAAATAGTAAGGTTGAATTTGTGATATACATTGAATTGGGTGATGGGGAGATATTGAATCTCGTATTGGAAGAACAGGGTCACTTCCCAGAATCGAATCGATTCGACCTTCATGGGTGAATCGATTCGGCAGACGAATCGATTCGGGCTTGGAAGCCGAATCGATCCAGACCTGCAGTGGGAAATAATTTTGTTTGTTTGGGTTTTCCATGAACCGTTTGGGGTTAAATGAATATAGAGGGTTGGTAAATGAGAAAGTGGGACTTCTGTAAATTTTGTAGGATATTATGTTGCCTTGGTTTATTCGGGAATAGATCCGGGGTATGAAATTAGGGGTGTTTAGGATGAACGACACTCGAAAATTAATTAACGGATTCGGTTTGGAATTTTGATTAGAATTAGGATACGAGCTTGGTGGGAATAGCCTAGTGTCCAGAATAATATATATTTGTGAAATAAAAATAAGTAAGGGACTACTTATGGATTCAGGAATCGAGATTAAACTCAGGGATTATATGCTAGTGCTAGGAGTGAAATATGCATGGTTAACCGATTTTTATGCATACATATATACGGGTATGGAGATAGCATATATATATACATATATATATATATATATTTGTGTGTGTGATATAAGAGACAAACCTACCCTAGGGATGCTATTGGTGTAGGTTGCGAGTAGTAAGCGGTCCACCCTCGCTTTGACTAGCAGGTGTAGGATCGATTGCCCAGGTCATAGGTTTGTTCCACAACCACTCTATGTGAGTTTAGAGTTTAGTGGGGTAATGTGGTATGGTTATGACCCACGTTTGTATGACTATGATCGATTCCGATTCTACATTTACGATTTGGGTTCGATAAAGAGATTCTGACCCAGTGGCCCTGGTTGAGGTATATATCCATGAAGCCTGATAGCATACTAGATCTTGCATCCGTGAGGTAATGCTCCGAAAATTACAGTTATACATATATAGCGAGCGATATATATGTATGTGTACGATGTATGATATAAATATGCGTATACATGTGTGACAACTATATACGGGTGAATAAAATGAATATGAGAATATTGAAGTAATAACTGGGGTGAAGCTATAGGCATCGGTTCACGATGAGAATTAAAACAATTTAGCATGTGAAATAGCTAAATAAGAATTAAAGCAAAAAATGAACATATGTGATACAGTTTGGCTATAAGGTTATCGTGTGGAGCTAAGATACGTGATGTTACTAGTTAGGTAGGGTAGCATAACTAGGTTGTTTAAAATACACGTGTTAGGTGCGCACTATAGAAGAGGGGTGAGGATTATCTCATTGGAGTATGACAACAGTTTGTAACAACCACCATCTTCTTACGTAAAGGCTGGCCAGGCATGATACGCCGAAGATGGGGCTTATGAATAATTTATACAATTCTCAGCACTAAAGGAATAAAACCTTTCGTTATTTTATATCAAAATCCACAATGAATAGAAACACTAAACAAAATTTATTTTACATGAGTAATAAAAACTGCGTCACCAGAAAATATTCATAATGTAAAACTAAATATCACTAACATAAATAAACACTTGGGCTTATGCTCGTACAATTTCTCAGAATTAAATAAAATGACAAAGAGATTGATGCACAACCCATACTAGAGTCAATGGAGCGAAATCCACTACAGCCAGTGCAATTGCAAGCCTGATCCATCGTCAGTCCAACTTTACCTATCATTAAGAATACCTGGGGAAAAAACATTTATAATTTGGGTCAGAGTGCAAGGATTCTTCACCAATAAATATGCAATTTATTTCTATCTCATACTTCACGCCTCCCCATCGACGCTCATATGTAGCGAATACCTCACCTCTCATCTAGAAGCACTCGTACTCGCATCCTCAATAAAATGACAATTGTAACTTCCAATATTTAATCAATCATATAATGAATAAACCATTCAGCTATGAAATAACCAAAAGAGGGTACTTATTTCTCACACTCCAATTTCTGAATAAATTTCATATTATTAATATATTACAATTTACTTTAAACTAAGTGCAAAATCTTACGTCATCATATCCTGTGACCATTGCCATATTTCTTCAAATCATTTAATGATTAAATTCATAATCCCTATCGCCTACCCCGTTGTACTATAAGTTTTACTATCTTAGATTACCAAATTATTATTCTCATTTAATAATTTGTTACGCCATTTGTCATTCTATTTAATGTTTGTCTACTCCCTTAGACTATACAATTATCATTCTTATTAGTAATTATTTACGTCATTATTCATTAGGACTCATCTTCGTCCTTAGTTATCCACATCCTTTTATTAGCCCAATTCATCATCATTAAATAATGTCTACATCTTTAGACAAAAAGGAAAACATTCCCATATAAGGGATACCACAATGGGTAAATGGGTATATATATATATATATATATATATATATATATATATATATATATATATATATATATATATATATATATATATATATAAGAGCATCTACCGTTGGTGTCTCGTTCGTGCTCTATCAACAAAGGCCGGAGGAATCCTTTATCCTAAGCGGATACCAAAAAATATACACGAGTTGGGGGCGGTCCCTACGCAGGACACCTGTATACGGCCCATACCTAGCGGTAATACAGGAACGGTCAGCGTCAACCCTACCTCTAGTGAGTGGAGCCTCCATGTAGTACCTAGATGGCCTACACATCGTCAAGCCCACCTGTGCCGACGTGTGGTACGCGGCCCATCGCGCGAACCCCTAACCGATAGGATAGTCCACTGGTATGTCCACACAATATTATATAATACATAATATTATTACCATATAATATGTATAAGTAATTACTCTATAACTACTTTAATCCAAGGATTTCCCAATCCATATAAATTATAGCCTTCTTGGCTTAACCATAACATTTATTCCATCATTCCATAATTCACTTTAAGCCGTTATGCTACGACTATTTTCCAAATAAATATTAAGTCTCATGATATCCTCTTTGAACTTAAATCACACTTGCTTCATAATGCATTACTCTTTAAATACCTAGGCATAGTTATTTCCTAAACTACCTTTTTCATTAACATTATAGGTATAGTTATCCCCAAACTAACCATTGCCCACACATTTAATAATCTTAGTGTGTTGTCCTCTTGGCTAACACTTTAATCATTTGAGATTATTAATATTTATTTTCTTCGTGATGCCTTTTCTATAAGGTTTATATGTACATATATAAGGAGTTAACTAATTGTGGAAAAAATGATTATATGTACATATATAAGGAACCCTCTAATATAATTTAGTAGTATTACCCAATTACTACATCCATAATCACTCATTCGGTCCATATCTAAATCCTTTATAATTTATTGCACAAATCCCACTAGTATGCCAAATACCTTTTATGAATTCGATACCTGAAAATTTATTATATATAATAAATTAAACCGACTGGCTCGTGCCTAACTCCCGTAGCACTAGACCTCAATAATTGAGTCAATTTTACCAACTTGAAATTTAATTAATCATACCTTAATTAATTTATTTAAAGGGTGGCATTCAACCATAATGCTCGAACTCACTTCTTGGGCCCTTAATCTAACTAAATTTCCCTTAAATAAGTGAACACATTTATAAATTTTCAATCTCACACCCTCTAGGTATAAGCATTCCTTCAAAAATTATACATTCCATTCCATACAATAATTACTTGGCCATCTAATCATAGATATACTCCAATGTTTAAGGAATTAAGTCATCAACATTCAAGAGCTCATATTTTGAAGCAGAAAAATCTCAAAATGCCGAACCGACGCGGTCTGGGGCTATCGGATCGGTTTGGTACACTGGACCGGTTCATTTTTTCTCCTAATTAGATCGGTTTGATACATCGGATCGGTTCATTTGTACTTCCTACCGGACCGATCCGCTCCTCTGATTTTGACCCTGCTGCAGATCCGGTATATCTTTGTCATCACGTAATTTATTCGGGATTATTTCATAAGAGGAATATTTGTTTGGGGAAATCTTCATCTACAAATTAGTCCATAAATGATCCTCAGTCATTATGCAAATCCTAACTTTTTAAACCAAAAATCTATAGATCCAACACTAATAATTAATACCCACTTAAAGAATTGTACTATTTGAACATTCTACAAATCTCATCAGATTTATTTCACAAGAAGGAGAATTCATTAGGAGATCTACATCAAAGTTTAAGTCTTCTAATCAACAACATCTTTATATACATTGCTTAGTCAATTATTCCCAAATAACTATAAAAACTTATGGAATTTAACACAAATATTCGGATTTGTTGATACCTAATTTATGGGACAAATTCTACATATAAGACAACCCTCTACATGAGTTATTCATCATCAATTCCAATATAATTAAATTTCAGAAATATCAAAACACGATTAAACCTTAAATCTAAACATGGAGTTAACATTCATATAAAAACAACACAAATTGAATAAATAGGGCAAGAGAATCCTTGCTTTGAATTGTGTAGAGAAGCCTCATTCCTCCTCCTAGGGTGCTCTTCCTCATCATAAGCCTTTGCTCCTCTTTCTCTTGAAATGGGTCTGCTAGGTTTAGGTATTCTGTAATGATAGTGGGGTGGCAATTCGGGTTAGTCGTGTCATTTTCGGGTCGCGTTGATTTTGATTTGAGTATAAATTTTGGGTACTCTTAAATCTATACAAGTTAATCGTGTCATGTTCGGGTCAAGTTCGGGTTATTACTGTAAATGGGTTATCGTGTCAAAAATTGCCAGCCCTTACCCCCATTTAAACACCTAATTTATGTTAATCCCAAGTTGGGCTTTAAGCCCCTACTTTGGACCCTCAAATGAGCCTAAATACCAAATTTAATTAGCTCGATAGCTACCTAACTCATACATATATACTCCGGGACCATTTCCAAGGGTCTAAAATACCCAAACGATACCGTAATACCTCTCAAAGTGCGTTCCATATATTTTATCCCAAAAATATTAATTGTGTCGTGACACACCCAAATACTTTTCAAAAAAATAAATAAATTCCATTTGATTTATTCCAAATCATTAAAGTCAATTTCTAAACTTTATAAATAATAGTGAGTTACATTACTCGAAATTCGAAATTAATTAATTTAATCCTTATTAAATCTTTATTTTATTACAAAAATATATGGGGTATTAGATTCTACCCCCTACAATGGAATTCTATCCTCGGAATTCAAAGTAGCATAAAGTTATGTATTATTTTCACCGTTAAATTGTACTTATATCCAATTAGTCCATACTCATATCTTATGAGGTAAATGAAAATAATCATCTATGCCTATCATAACATCAATGAGGTGCCCATATATTTCACATTACATACATGCACACATGTACCATTAACAAATATGAATGCCATGTATACATCTAATACGTACCATTAATATCAAGCATATCCACACCACATACATACATAAAATAACCATCCTAGTACCTGACTTCCCTCAACTCCTGACTTTTGCCAAATTCGTGCATGGGGTGTCTTGCAAGCGAAATCCAAAGAAGGAATCCTCTTGATACACTACTGCCCAGCTTAGTCAGTTATCGAGATTCATCGGCCCAAAACAAAGGAAAAAGGGAAACAACCATTCATGCTAATCATACAAATTTCAATCTTTGTTATTTTTCAAACCAACTACTTATCCTGTTATAAGAGTTGTATTAAACTCCTTTAGAGTCAACCGCTCTACCATGATCGATATCACAATTACCACAATCTCGGTATGACATTCTCTGCCCGTATTTACTTTATAAGACACTTAGTCATTTCTAAGTCTCCAAAGGCATACCCATTATACTCAGGTCTACCATTACCACTTTAATGATAACGTCATTATACCAACATTACACACGATCATATGCCATCTCGAACATTGAAGTCGTCACTAGCCTTACTTCTACTTTGTTGCCTACGCTCGCTAAGACAATACTTTCCTAAATTATACCGTCACGTTATCTCGCACTCGATCTTCCCCCTCATAAAAGACTTTTGCTCCCACCTGTGCATCACTCGATTTATTCCATAAATTTGAGTTTATTCACACATATCAACCTCCTTAAGTTATTCAATTTTAAATCATACTCACATGTTGATTCCCTAAGCATTCTCAACTTTCTAAAGGATCTTGCTTGACTTAATTTCACACCGACATTTATTATTTCAAAACTAGGCTCACTCATAAGATTATTTATCACGATAATCCTCACGACTATGGTGAACACAAAACCAATCTTGCCTCTGGTGTGACCACAAGTCATAGAGTCCACATAAAGTTAGCATACCCCAAGTAACTAAAATTCCATTCTCAGTTGTACTTTTAAATAGCTAATGAATAAGCTTAAACGTAAGTCTCAGAGCATACATGTCAGTGTATCCATACACACTAATGAAATAATATTTCTCCTCACCCACGATGGTCAATGTATAATATTCTCCCCAAATACAAAGTCTATCCTTTCCAAGGTATTAATAAAAGCCAAGTGAACATTAAGTCCCAATATTAAATGAAATATCTTACACATACTCCAAAGTAGGAAGCCACCATATTTTGGATACTATCACTAGTCTCTCTTCCCCAAATTATCATCTATAATCTGATGCCTATTTTGTTGTGGGTTTCAGTTTACATGAACTACCCACTGTTAACGACTTAGTGTACATTACCATATCCTCATATTTTTTAAGAGTCTCCCCTTAATTTTCTAGGCACCATATTGCCCAAATTATCGCAATCCTAACAAGTGACTCACACGAAGGTCTCTACATCTCTCTCTCCAAAACTAACCTTTTGCTCAAACGGGTAGTAACCAATCGAAAAGAATACAATGATTCCTAATCATAGAGCTCTACATCAAAGAATGAAACACAAAATACCACAAGCTCATACACAGATACCAAGGACATTATAACCGTGCTCTGATACCAACTGTAACAACCCCAATTTTCTCACGTAAAGGCTGGTCAGGCACGATACGCCGAAGATGGGGCTTATGAACAATTTATACCATTCTCAGCACTAAAGGAATAAAAACTTTCTTTATTTTATATCAAAATCCATAATGAATAGAAACACTATAAAAAGTTCTTTTACATGAGTGATAAAAACTGCGTCACCATACAATGTTCATAATGTAAAACTAAATATCACTAATATAAATAAACACTTGGTCTTATGCCCGTACAATTTCTCAGAATGAAATAAAATGACAAAGAGACCGATGCACAACCCATACTAGAGTCAATGGAGCGGAACCCACTATAGCCAATGCAACTGCAAGCCTGATCCGTCGTCAGTCCTGCTTTACCTATTATTAAGAATACCGGGGGGGGGGGGGGGACATTTACAATTTGGGTCAGAGCCCGAGGTGTGCAAGGATTCTTCACCAATAAATATGCAATTTATTTCTATCTTATACTTCATGCCTCCCCATCGACCCTCACATATAGCGAGTACCTCACCTCTCATCTAGAAGCAGTCCTACTCGTATCCTCAATCAAATGATAATTGTAACTTCCAATATTTAGTCAATCATGTAACGAATAAACCATTTAGCTATGAAATAACCAAAAGAGGGTACTTATTTCTCACACTCCAATTTCTGAATAAATTTCATAGTATAAATATATTATAATTTACTTTAAACTAAGTGTAAAATCTCACGTCATCATATCCTGTGACCATTGCCATATTTCTTCAAATTATTTAATGATTAAATTCATAATCCGTGTTGCCTACCCCGTTATACTATAAGTTTCACTATCTTAGATTACCAAATTAGTATTCTTATTTAATAATTTGTTACACCATTTCTCATTATATTTAATGTTTGTTTACTACCTTAGACTATCTAATTACCATTCTTATTAATAATTATTTATGACATTATTCTTTAGGACTCATCTTCATCCTTAATTATCCACATCCTTTTATTAGCCCAATTTCATCATCATTAAGCAATGTATGCATCTTTAGACAGAAAGGAAAACATTCCCATATAAGGGATACCACAATGGGTAAATGGGTAAATATATATATGCCCGTATATATATATATATATATATATATATATATATATATATATATATATATATGACCCACAAGGGCATCTACCATTGGTGTCTCATTCGTGCTCTATCGGCAAAGTCCAGAGGAATCCCTTATCCTAAGTGGACACCACAAAACACACACCAATTGGAGGGGATCCCTACGCAGGACACTTGTATACGGCCCATACCCAGCGGTAATACAAGAATGGTCAGCACCAACCCTACCTCTTGTGGGTGGAGCCTCCACGTAGTATCTATATGGTCTACTCATTATCAAGCCCACCTGTGCCGACGTGTGGTACGCAACCCGTCACGCGAACCCCCAACCGATAGGATGATCCACTAGTATGTCCACACACAATATAATATAATACATATTATTATTACCATATAATATGTATATGTAATTACTCTATAACTACTTTAATCCAAGGATATCCCAATCCATATAAATTATAGCCTTCTTGGCTTAACCATAGCATTTATTCCATCATTCCATAATTCACTTTAAGCCATTATGCTACGACTATTTTCCAAATAAATATTAAGTCTCATGATATCCTCTTTGAACTTAAATCACACTTGCTTCATAATGCATTACTCTTTAAATACCTAGGCATAGTTATTTCCTAAACTACCCTTTTCATTAACATTATAGGTATAGTTATCCCCAAACTAACCACTGCCCACACATTTAATAATCTTAGTATGTTGTCCTCTTGACTAACACTTTAATCATTTGAGATTATTAATATTTATTTTCTTTGTGATACCTTTTCTATAAGGTTTATATGCACATATATAAGGAGTTAACTAATTGTGGAAAAAATGATTATATGTACATATATAAGGAACCCTCTAATATAATTTTGTAGTATTACCCAATTACTACGTCCATAATCACTCATTCGGTCCAAATCTAAATCCTTTATAATTTATTGCACAAATCCCACTAGTATGCCAAATACCTTTTATGAATTCGATACCTGATAATTTATTATATATAATAAATTAAACCGACTGGCTCGTGCCTAATTCCCGTAGCACCAGACCTCAATAATTGAGTCAATTTTCCCAACATGAAATTTAATTAATCATACCTTAATTAATTTATGGCATTCAACCATAATGCTCGAACTCACTTCTTGGGCCCTTAATCTAACTAACTTTCCCTTAAATAAGTGAACACATTTATAAATTTTCAATCTCTCACCCTCTAGGTATAAGCATTCCTTCAAAAATTATACATTACATTCCATATAATAATTACTTGGCCGTCTAATCATAGATATACTCCAATGTTTAAGGAATTAAGTCATCAACATTCAAGAGCTGAAATTTTGAAGCAGAAAAATCTTAAAATACCGAACCGATCCGGTCTAGGACTATCGGATCGGTTTGGTACACCGGACCGATTCATTTTTACTTCCTACCAGACCGATTTGCTTCTCATATTTAACACTGCTACAGGTCCGGTATATCTTTGTCAACACAAAATTTGTTCGAGACTATTTCATAAGAGGAGTATTTGTTTGGGGAAATCTTCATCTAGAAATTAGTCCATAAATGATCCTCAATCATTACGCAAATCCCAACTTTTAAACCCAAAATCTATAGATACAACACTAACAATTAATTCCCGTTTAAAGAATTGTACTATTTGAACATGCTACAAATCCCAATCAGATTTAATTCACAAGAAGGAGCATTCGTTAGGAGATCTACATCAAAGTTTGAGTCCTATAATCAACAACGTCTTTGTATACATTTCTTAGTCAATTATTCCCAAATAATAATAAAAACTTATGCAATATAACACCAATATTAAGATTTGTTGATACCTAATTTATGGGATAAATTCTACATATAAGACAACCTTTTACATGAGTTATTCATCATCAATTCCAATATAATCAAATTCCAGAAATCTCAAAACATGATTCAACCTTAAATCTAAACATGGAGTTAATATTCATATGAAAATAGGATAAATTTAATAAATATGGCAAGACAATTGTTGCCTGAAATTGTGTAGAGAAGCCTCTTCCCTCCTCCTAGTCTGCTCTTCCTCCTCATAAGCCTTTGTTCCTCTTTCTCTTGAAATGGGGCTGCTAGGGTTAGGTTTTCTCTAATGATAGTGGGGGACTGGTTTACCCCCGCATAAACACCTAATTTATGTTAATCCCGAGTGGTTTCATCCTTATAAGCCGTTGTTCCTCTTTCTCTTGAAATGGGGCTGCTAGGGATAGGTTTTCTCTAATGATAGTGGGGGAGTGGTTTACCCCCGCATAAACACCAAATTTATGTTAATCCCGAGTTGGGCTTTAAGCCCCAACTTTGGACCCCCAAATGAGTCCAAATACCAAATTTAATTAGCTCGATACCTACCCAACTCATACATATACACCCTGGGACCATTTCTAAGGGTCTAAAATACCCAAACGAGACCGTATTACCACTCAAAGTGTGTTCCAAATATTTATCCCCAAAATATTAATTTTGTCGTGACGCACCCAAATACTTATCATAAAAAAAATCCCGTTTGATTTATTCCGAATTATTAAAGTCAATTTATATACTTTATAAATAATATTGAGTTACATTACTCGAAATCCAAAAATTAATTAATTTCACCGAATTAATTTAATCCTTATTAAATATTTATTTTATTCCAAAAATATGCAGGGTATTACACGGTTTAAATGGGGAAAACTGCATTATATATTTATTATGGCATTTTAAACACTTGCAAAATATTTTCAAATAATTTTGGGCTTTGACCCCATCATAATATTTTCAAAACCTTTAGGTGCCCAGCCACAGGGACACCAAGCATGATCGTTCCTTCCAGTTAGATAGAGCTGCGGCATCTGTGGATGATTACTGGGAATTTATTAGACGTCTCTATCTTTGATAGTCTAGATAGGATTTATTCAGCTGTTATTTAGGCATGTCGCCCATTATCAGACTTATATTTAGTCTTTACTTTATTTCAGTGGTGATGGATATGTGTATTGGATTCATATTGATGGTTTATTCAAGCCTTTGGATTATTATATTTATTCTAGTGTTTAGTTATTACTTGTGGTTAATGTCTATTTACTTATTTGGATGGGTTGTGGTGAATGAGTTTATTTACGATAATTTAATTAAGTTTTAAAATTTGACAGTGGGCTTAATAGGGTATTAGTAATTAATTTAATTATTCGACAGTGATGCTAAGAATGAGCAAGTTGAGATTTCTATTTTATTTGATTAAAGGGATGGCCACCCGTTATTTTTATAAACGGGGTGTCACATATGGTATTAGAGAATCAACTTTTAGTGTCCTTAAGATCTGTGCAGACTTACTACATTTTAGCGTAGCATTCTTTTATATAGATCTCTATTATTAGGATTGTTACATTTACTTATGCATGTACATTCTTCTGCCAACATTAATTACATAAATTGTGGACTTATACAAATTTGGTCTGGTTTCAGATGCCACCTAGGAAAGGATGAAAGGCCGGGGCCGCCAGAGGGGCTAGTAGAGGAAAGGCTCAGCAGGAGCCACAGGGGATAGTGACCGCTGCAGAGGTGGCCAATATCAATGCTCAGGCGATTAGTACTTCCATGATCGCCATGGCACAACAGTTCCCACAGGCTCATCCGCAATAGCCAGTAACATCGATCGTATAGGCCCACACAGGACCTTCAGTTTGGGAGCATGTTCGGGAGGCCTTTCACAAAGGGCATCCACCGGAGTTCTCAAGCAGTGCAGATGTGGTCGCTGTCAATTAGTGGAAGAAGGACATACAGTGTCACCTTCGAATGGTTGAGTGAAATAACACTCAGAAAATAGATTTTGATTACATTCAAGCTGGTGGGAGTAGCCTTAAAGTGGCGGGAGTCAGTCACCACATCAGATGAGAGGGACAAGATGACTATATCGGAGTTTTGAGTACATTTTGAATATAAGTACTTTCCTTTTGGCGATTCAGACTGAGATGCGGAGGAAGTTTTTGGATGTTTCACAAGAAGGCGTACTATGGCTGAGAATGAGGAGGAGTTCAAACTTTTGGTGAATTTTTTTCCTGACGAGTCGAACACTAAAGAGAAAAAGATGTTAAGATTTATAGATGGGCTTAGTTGGAGGATTTGGCAACACTTGTTGGGTAACTTGACATTGAAGACATATACAGAGTTGTCAATTCCACATTACTTTATTGTTAAGACCACCGCTTCTATATGAAAGGAAGCAAGAGATAAGGGGAGTCTAACCAGTCGGGTAAGATGTGAGGCAATGGTGCTAGTGGGGCACCATAGCAGACTAGTAGACAACACAAGGGAGATTCCCAGCAGGGGGATCCAGTTAATAGATTTCAGTTAGGGGTATTCAGACTAGGTGGCAGTGGGTTTAGGCAGGGCTAACATTTGTAGCGTGTTCCTCAAGGCCAGCAGGGCCAAAGCAATAGTGGAGGTGGATAGTAAGGTCGAGGTCCCTAGGTCCAATGACTAGGATTAGCAGGGCCAGAGACAAGGGGATTTCACAGGATATTGCTTTACCTATGGAGAGTCGGGTCACATGAAGAAAGCCTGCCCATAGGGAGCCAGGGGGAACAACAAGCTCAGTTACCACCTGCAGCACCACCGGCTCCAGTAGTCCCATAACAATAGGGATAGTTACAATACGAGCGTGCCTATAACGTCCAGAATGTGATGGTACCACAGGCGTCGCAAGCGCCACTAGATGTTGAGGGTACATTTCCTATCCATGGGCATATGGGTCGGGTGTTATTTGATATGGGGCATATCATTCTTTCATATCCACTAGATTTGTAGGCACGACCAGTTTATTAGAGACAACCGACAATATTATTATGTATATAGATTCATATTTGGGTAGTGGGAACCTTATTCACTCCATTTGTATAGGGGTGAGGATAGACATCGGGAGATTATGTTTAACAGTAGACTTACTTGTATTAGATATAACTGAGTACGACATCATTTTGGGCATGGGCTTGTTGGCAGAGTATAGGGCGATGGTGGATTGTTTTGGTAGGACCGTCATGTTTTCATCCCAGGGTAGGAGATGTTTTTAGTGGCGATTCCCCTTCCCGAGGGAGGGTCGAACACACACCTATATTATATTTAGGAGGAGATCTCATAAGAGGTGGCTATATCATAAGAGGTGGCTATATCATTAGACACGATCCCAGTGGTTAGGGAGTTCATAGACGTATTTCATGAGATACCGAGTTTACCATCGATTCGGTAGATAAATGTTGTTATTGATTTAGTGCCTGGAACTAGGTTGATTGCATGTCCACCGGATCATATGGTCCCATCATAGATGTGGGAGTTGAGGGACCATATCAAGCAGCCCTTGGGGTAGGGATTTACTAGACAGAGTACATCATCGTGGGGTGCTCCAGTGTTATTTTTGAAGAAAAAAGGATGGGTTGCTCTGACCGTGCATTGATTACTGAAAGTTCAACAAGGTCATGATTAAGAATAAATACCCGTTGCCTCGAACCGATGGCTTATTTGACTAGTTGAGAGGATCCACATATATCTCAAAGATAGACTTGAGATCGAGTTATCACCAATTGCGCATTAAGGAGAAGGATGTCCTTAAGACCACCTTCCTGATGCGGTATGGGTAGTCTGAGTTCAGGGTTATGCTGTTTAGGTTAACCAATGCTCCAGCAGTATTCATGGATCTCATATATAGGGTGTTCAGAGAATTTTTAGACCAGTTCATGATAGTTTTCATATATGACATTATGGTATATTCTCAGGCTAAGGATGAGCACATTGAGCATTTCTGTATGGTTCTATAGACGTTACGAGACCATCGGTTGTACACAAAGTTCAAGATGAGGTGCAGTTTTGGGTCATATTGTGTCTGACAGAGATATTTCAGTAGACCCGAGTAAATTTAAGGTGGTGAGGGAGTGGGGATAGCCCACAACACCAACAGAGGTTCGTAGTTTTTTGGATATGGCAGGGTATTATCACCGTTTCATTAAGGTCTTTTTGAAGATTGCGGCTCCATAGACGAATCTGAATTGTAAGGGGGTATCATTTGTGTGGGATGATTACTGTCATTTAGGTTTCGATGAGCTAAAGGACAAGTTAACTTCAGCACCTATGCTTTCACTGCCTAGGGGACGAGTGGAGTATCTTGTATTTCTCGATGCGTCCTTATAAGGACTTGGGGGTGTGCTACAGTAGGAGGACCGGGCTATAGCTTATGCCTCTCATATTCTTAAGCCCCATGAGAAGAACTACCCCACGCAAAATTTGGAGCTAGCTGCTGTAGTTTTTGCCTTGAGGATTTGTAGGTACTATCTCTTGGGGGAGAAATTTAGTTTGTTCATGGATCATAAGTCACTACAATATATGTTCACTCAGACGAATCTGAATATGCGACACCATAGATGGTTGGAGTTCATAAAGGACTATCATTTTGACATTCAGTACCACCCCAGTGTAATACCCCATAATTTTAATGGATTTTAAAATTAGATTAATTAAAAGTAAAATGGGAATTAACTGGAAATAATTATGAATAATAATTAGAATTAATCCGGATTGAAGAGGGAAATTATTTTTAAGTTATTCAAATGATCGTTTCAACTATGCCGATGAGTCTGGAAGTGTCAAAATAGATAGAAAAGTCTACCCGGGGGTTTGATTTGGGTCTAGGGTCAATCGGGAACTAAAAGGACATCCCAGATGGGCATTTTGGTCATTTTTTGGGGAGATGAATAGTACATGCGGGAATGGAAGATTATTATTTAAGCTTAAAGTATGTTAAACTAAGAGATTACTTATCAAAAGAATAAGGAGAGGAAGGGAGATAACTCTAGGAAGTGGAAGGGTTTTGAGAGCAAACTAAGGGTTGCACCACCTTAAACCACGACCGAAAAAAAATTGAGTTGGACAGAGGAGGAAACATTCTACATACGTCTTTACCAAAGGACCAGACCTACACCTTAAGGCAAGTGTAATTCTTGCTCTACTTAGCGAGTATATATCCATGTTAGAATAGGATTTGTATTTAACCATGAGAATTGTGAATATTGGGCATGAAATGAATGAATAAATGAATTAAGGTGATAGGTATTGGATGTAGTTAAGAAATTCATATATGGATGTTACTAGATTAATGGTTTAAATTTTAAATTACAAAATTATATTCCGAGTTTTATGATGAACATAAATGGTGAATATAGAATTTGAGGATTTTAAGGATTCTATGGATTTAGATAAAACCCCTTTCAAATTAAGGCATTTGATGTTTTCTATGTGTTTTAATCATCCATGAATATGTATAAATGATGTAGATATATTTGGGTTATGTTAGAATATAATTATCACACCCCGTAAAATCCGACAGACGGGGTGGCTAGCCACCGTCGCCGAACTATGTTGGGCGTGAACTAAATAAATACCATTCTTAGCATGAGACATATATGAGACATAAATAAATCAGTCCATAAGATAAATAATTGAATCAATATCAAATGATCATAAACAACTAAGCGATAAAAGATCCATCACATGCTAACTCCGAATAAATCGTATCTCCAATAATGACTAAATAAAATCTGAATAATCCAACAGAAATCCTCTAAACAACTTTGGAACCGAATGGCCCAATAAAACTCAAGTGAAGTCTCATAATTAAATAAGATTGAAAAGGGGAAATCTAACTAAGCTATGCCATAAAATGAATAACTCCATTTGCCCCTCCAAATGATAACTTCGATAATCCGATGCAGCTTCTCCAAATCCTATCCTGAAAAGTTAGTCAACGCACGGGGTCAGAGCCCCGAGCATGAATACACATTACTCCCCTCAAATAGGATCCTTAAATCTAGACAGTATCATTATATGCAATAAATATCACAATAAATATTTTAAATTAAACGGGATAATTAAACTCGATAAATATAAATTACTAACTACCCGTAGAGATCCCCATTTATAAAGGCACACCAATATGATTTTAAATTCCCAAGTCCAACGAAGTTAATCTCTTATTAACTTAACTCAACTTTTATTTTTGTTCTCACTTTTTATTATGACGGTCCTCCCATCACAGGTGGGAATCCACCAAAGTGTCACACTTCCCCTTGTCAATCGTCCTCTGATCCATTTAAACTGTCGGCCCCGACACATGACAAGGTTCCACACACGACACGATATAAATCGTCCTTTGACCAGTTTAAACTGTCGGCCCCGATACATTATGTCGCCACAAATTTTAATACGAGTTTTTATCTTAGGCATTAATCCTCAATTTCTCAATTTGTAAATTATCCCACCCTTTTATCGATGTGAGATCCTCAAAATACCCCTTAGTCCCATACCTAAGGGTCTAAGTTATCAATCCATCCTACCTTATGTATAGGATGAATTTCTAACCTAAACCTCGAGCTAGTCTCATGCCTAGGCTAGCGTAACGATCATAAATTATCAAAAATCAGCCCACCCCCGACATAATAAAGTCATAATAATCTACCCTCACTAGTCCCATACGTAGAAGGCGTAAATCATCAAATGACCTACCCACTAGTCTCATACCTAGAAGGCATCCTAAAATATAGGGAGAACAAAATTACCCAACAACCCGTCGTCACAAAGGCAATATAATAATACCAACAAGTCACACAAACAAGCATAATTAATCAACGTATAAAACTACGCATGATAGTTCAATTCAATTAAATCTTAAATTAATTATCACAATGTCAAAATACCCAATTAATCTCATTTAATTATTTTAAATTAAATATACCGAGTTTTCATCATTTATACATCAAAAACCAAATTTCGTTATCTCTACACAAATTACATGAGTTATACGCCCCCAACTTCATTTTGTAAGAGGGTACTTTAGATAAGATGGAGGCGTAACCCCTATTTGAGTATGGTAATGATAAGATAATTTAGCCAAAGCTTTGGATTAATGATAAGCCCAGTGAAGATAAACTCGGTTTAAACTCACGAAAACTCTCGTGTAAAACTCATAATATAGTGATGAACTCAGAAGTAATTTAGCTAGAGGGAGAGAGAAGTAAGCACCTTAGATACACCTCAGTGGGTAGGTATAAACACACAAAATACTTTCAAGAATCTGTCAAGTATTAAAAGCTCCGTAATAAATAACAATGGCGGGTGAGTAAACCCCTCTGGTTTGCAATAACTATCCCTGATGTGTATTCTCTCTAGAAATAACTCCTGAATTCTTAAAAGATCATCCTCTCCTCAAAGGTGGTTGGGGTCCTTAAATAGACCCCCACACCACCCCCGAGGCAACTCAGTCATCAAAGACTGCGAAAGACATCCCTTATACTTTATGTCACAACATTAAATTCCTGGCGCACTAGTTGTCTCCACGTCATAAACATTAAATGCCAAGACATGCCTTTTGCCCAATCACTCTGTGTCAGGGGGCTGTTGTTGCAGAGGTGGATCACCAACTGCCTGACAGCCCTAAATACCACGGTGGTTTACTTAAGTGCAGGTTTGACATTGTTTAGCTGGCTAGTGATATCACCTACAGTAGATGTGACATTAAGTAGAGGGTTGTTTAGTTTTCAACTCAACGCCCGATGGAACTCCCAGCTACTCCGCCCGAGGTTCCACGGTTAGGGTCCTTCGGTGTTTTTACCAGGTGTATCTAAGATGGTCAGGACAAGCCCCAACGGTGCCTCACTTCTCAATCCTCCAAACCAAGTCCCTCTAAAGTTCCAATGGCGAGGTCATTCGATAGAGCATGAAAGCTCTCCCAGGCCCTGCCAAGCCTGGTCTCTCGCGAGTACCGTTTGACCTCACACTAAAACTCATTATTATTCTTGTTACATTATTACAACCGTTATAGCTTACAGTCAACATAAACACAAATACAATATAACTAATACAACAAGCTAGAGTATGAGTCGCCACACCAAGCTGCCTCGCTGAGTTTCCACGCTTGAGCTGCCTCGGTTGCTTAATCTCGAACACTTTTGCTAATTAAGGAATTATCCCCAATCTCAGGATTACCTTCAAGCCCCCTCTACATTTTCCCCTTCGTGGAGAGATTTGTTGGAACAAGAAATGTCTTCATGAAACTTCTCAATCCGATGAACCTTCTCTGCGTGAAAGAATTCTGGCCTTCTTTACCTCATTAGAACCACAACAATATAATCTCCTGGAAAAAGTAAAATTCTCCCCAATGTACCTGAGCCGAAGCGCCATTCTCATTGGCGCTTGGGCGAAGGGACATCACCACTTTTTCCTCATGCTGAGCCTCAACCGTTCTAGCTTTACTATTTGAAATTCTCCCGAAAGGCCTACTAACCTTCTGGAATACTCGTTTGATCTCTTGGAAAGTGAAATTCTCCCTTGTAATGCTTCGCTATGTTCGAGAAAGCAGAAAATCTCCCTGATGTAACCGAGTCAAAATTTAAACAATGTTTGGACCTATGACGAGGGGACATCGTAGCTTTTTTGAACCGTTGGGACATATTTTCTGTTAGGCGTTGAGGGATACGTCTGACACCAATTTGGCGCCAAAACATAAACTTGGTTAGGAAGGCAACCCTTTATATTCCCCAGATGTCACTTCGTATTCGACGTAACACTGTCTTTTCACCTGTCGAGTCCCTTCTCGATGTGCCACGTGTTCATTTGAAATGATTATAGGCAACCCTTGCACGTACGATGGTGGGAAGCTCCAACCGTCGTGTTTGAAAACCCTTCAAACGTATCTTTTATTTCAAAAATCCTTCTATATCTTCATCTTCTTCAAGCCCCCCCCCCCCACCTTCTTTAGAGAGAGAAACCCTGTGCGAACTCTATGCGACCTCCATTGTTGCCTTCTTCTTTACTCAATCTCCTCCTCCTCTCTTCCTTTTGCACCACCACCTGCGGTTATGCTCCTCTCTCCTTGTTCTTAGCCCTCCTTACTCGGCTGTATCACTCATCAGAACGTTCTCATGGCTTCTTTAAGTATTTCTAAGGTTACTGCCGCTACCCATCCAGGTTCCCCCTCTACCGCTGATGGCGCTGCCACCGCGCTTAGCGGTGCTACCCTGGTCACTGCTCATCAAGAGCAACTACAGTTCTATCATCGGGCACCCATCTTTGAAGAAGAAGACGATAAATTTTCTGAGGCGTGCAAGACCTGTCATTTCTCATCCAAGTTTGATCCATTACTTTTGGGTGATGAAGAAGTGGATTCGTCGAAGTGGGGCTATCATCCACCTGAAGGGACTCTGCGCTTCTGTCCGGACCATGGTGACTTTCCCTATTCCCAGATCGACTTTGAAGCACCTGGGGGGTCACCTGCCCATTTTACTATTTGGCACACACATATGAAAATCTCCTACGCTGCTACTCTTGAGAAGGTTGGGATGAATCGAGCCTACTGGTTTGGCGAGTTCACCCTCTCAAAGCACAATGCGGCACTTCAAGTGCTAGTCTCTTGATGGAACATCACAACACACACCTTCTTCACTGCGTGGGGGGAGTTTATTGTTATGTTGGAGGATGTCTGTGAACTCCTTAAATTTGAGCCCATGGGCGAGTTCTCCTATCATGACGAGCCTCTGGATGCCGAAGAGGCTGCTGATCGGGTTGAGCTGGATTGGATCTACCGCAGTTGCACCGATCCCTCAAATAAAGCCACATTTACCCCTCTTATCAATTATTTTTTCGAGGCTTCGACTCCGAAGGATGCTAGTGATGCAACGGGCCGCGGTATAGGTACCTCCCTAGAACTACCAGCCTATATACTTGTACTACTTTCACGCTTTTTTCTTACTAGAAAGCCCAATAATCAGCCCAAGAGGGACTTGATAAACATTTTCGTTCATTTGGCCAGAGAATTCAACCTACCTCTGGCCTCCATCGCCTTGGGGTCCCTCTACACCTGGTTGGATCGAACCCATATTGATATGGAACGATACTGAGCCGTTACAACTTAGAAAATTTTGCCAACACCATCATATTAACGGGCTTCCTCTATACCCGCTTTCCTTCTATTACTACGAAGTCAGTTTTCCTGCCCGTGAGTGAAGGTATTAAGCCTCCACGCCTCCTGTGTTTCCATAAGAAGCAAGCTGAAAGGAGATAATGGAGGTTTTTGACCACCTAGACTCCTTCGTAATGAGGCCATATAGTGAGTCCACTTTTGCCCATAGTTGGGACTTCTTTCCTACTATAGCCACAACGATCAGATTTAACCCGTCCGCAGAAGATCCCTCATAAGCCGTAGTGCTTCTTGTTACCCCGGGGTTCCTCCCCTCTTATACTGAATGGGGCTATACTTCTGAGCCTTAAAATCGTGATAGATGCAGCAGGCAGTTCGGGTTCGACCAAGGGGCTCCTCGACCTATGTTCCAGGATAAATATTCCAAGGCCACCTTCGCTAAGGCATGCACTATCTATACTGCCGCTGCGGTGCTTGGTGTGACATCCACCATTGATGGACGTGTTGCCCTTCCTAGTGCTACTAAGAAGGGAGACGTATCTACATCCTTTGCCACAAAGCTCCATCTGGAGCAGTTGGCCATGATTTGTGAGTACATCCAGTCCCCCCTCAATATCTCCCAGTCATTTCCTTTTCCTCCTCCTGAGCTGGGTCTAAAGGGGAACTCCATGCTTAGGATTGAGTTTACCTTGAGTAAAACTATTAAAGATCCTCCTCATGAACTGCCCCCTCATTTCCCAATGATCCCCACTTCCACCCCGAAACCCAAGGACGCTGTGACCCCTAAACCATCTGTCCCCATGGCCGAAGCTGCCACGAGAGAAGGGCCTTTCGAGCCATCTGCCAAGAAATCCAGGAAGTCCAAGTCTAAAAAGGCTAAGGCCAAAGGTCAAATGTAAACTCCATTGAAGGCATTCCCAATTACTTATGTTCCACCTTTTATGTCTCCGGAATTGTCTAAAGAACTGAGGAGGTAGGTAGAGGCCAAAGTTGCCTAAATAAACGCTGAATTTCAATCGCGCATCATCACCGTACCTCCACTGGGTACGTTCTATGTGATTGTGGTTGATCCCACGGAGCCAACAGTAAAAAGGAGGATAAGGGCGAAGACATCTGAAATCGGTGGTGCAACTAGCTCTAGGAGGAAAATGCTGCGTACTAAGTTCCAGAGAAAATAGACACATGAGGAACCTTCATCTCCAGTTCCCTCGGTTGCTGCCCCTCGCTACCTGCACCAGTAGTCATATCATCTCGTTCTCCCTCCGAATCTGAGGTATGTGTGCATTCTTTATTTCTTATTCTTCTTTTCTTGACATAGAGCCTTTACTTATTGTTTGCTATCTTTGGTGCAGGGAGTTGAAGAAGTGAGGGTTAGTCCTCCCAGTCCCCCCAATCCCCCAGTGAGTCATTTCGTGGGGGACGTTGCAGTACTCCTCTAGCCACTGTCACCCTTCCACGTTCTCCTTTGAAAAGCCTCACCTATTCGCGCCGTTTATCATCCCGCCATGCCATAAATGCTATCGTGGGTTCTACAGAGTTGGCTAGACAGCCTGAGGCACCTGTTCCTGATTCCCTTGAGTTACCCTCGGAGCGGGAGGTTCCTCTGCCCCTGGTTATGGTCGAAGAGCATATCCCACAGGTAAATGTCTTTTCGAGCCTTGCATTTTTTTTATTTGTCCCTTTGGCCTATTTATCACTTCTACCCTATTGGGCCACTGTAGGTGGAAGTGGCGTTGCTGATAGCCAACATTCTCTTTCCTATTGTATTGTCAAGACCCATTATTGCAGTTCCTCTCTTTAGTGCCATAACGGGGGTAACCTAAGTGCATTTCTGTCTCTTATTCCTTTGTGATTACTCCTTTCATCGAACATTTCCATTTACCTTTGCATCTCTCTCCAAGTCTTTCTTCGCCTTTTGCGTTGAGTGGCCTTATCCCTTCTCAGGCCCAGGTTGGAGTAGCTACTCTCGTTGGGGTATCTCTCGAAGGTCCATCATCTCCTTAGGATGATGTGCCCATATTAGCCATAGTATCTTATGCCAGCGAGGAGAGTATGCCTACCCTTGAATCTTCTATATCCAAGGGCTCCGCTGAGGCTATTGGGGTAATGAGCCCGCCTCCCACGGCTTCTAGCATTATGCCTCCCATGGTGACTACTGATCTCGCTCCTACTGCTGCTGAGGTAATTCTCTAATTTCTCTGTATTTCTCAGCTTCTCAAACTTCATTTATGCAGGTGACTTAATTAATGAAAACACTAGTTAAGATTTTCCATAAACTCCTCCTATAACGGTGACTTAACAACGAAAGCACTTGTTAAGGTTTTTCACAAACTCCACCTATAATGGTGACTTAACAACGAAAACACTTGTTAAGGTTTTTCATAAACTCCACCTATATTGGTGACTTAACAACGAAAACGCTTGTTAAGATTTTTTCATAAACTCCACCTATAACGGTGACTTAACAACGAAAACAACACTTGTTAAGATTTTTTCATAAACTCCACCTATAACGGTGACTTAACAACGAAAACACTTGTTAAGGTTTTTCACAAACTCCACCTGTAACGATGACTTAATAACGAAAACGCTTGTTAAGGTTTTTCACAAACTCCACCTATAACGGTGACTTAACAACGAAAGCACTTGTTAAGGTTTTTCATAAACTCCACCTATATCGGTGACTTAATAACGAAAACGCTTGTTAAGATTTTTTTTCATAAACTCCACCTACAACGGTGACTTAACAACGAAATAACTTGTTAAGGTTTTTCACAAACTCCACCTATAACGGTGACTTAACAACGAAAACACGTGTTAAGGTTTTTCACAAACTCCACATATAACAGTGACTTAATAACGAAACACTTGTTAAGATTTTTCATAAACTCATTATTTCTTCTACATGTTCTCAGGTTGCTTGAAAAGGTTCTCCACCAGCTCCTTCACCTATTGCCTCGCCCCATCGTGAACCTGTCTCCTCTGAATAATTGAGCCATAATGATCAAGGTTCCATGACGGGTGCTACTACGGAGAGAGAATTCTAGTGCGAGCTTCCTCTGATCGACTTGACTACTCCCTCTTTCTACCTGATGGTACTCCAACGTTCTCCCCAAATGCCTGCCAACCATCGTTTGGCCATCGACCGACTTGTGAGCTATCATCCTGAGACCTTTACGGTAGACTGTCTACATTCAAACATCCCAGTTATGAGTCATAAGCTCCAAGGCATGGCCCCCGTTATTGCTGATATTACCAACACTCCAACTGGAAATGTGACCATGCCCCTCCTCAACCAGTTCTTGGGCTATTTGAGGGAGTTAGGTCATGACGAGTTCCATTTTAACTGGCTCATCACCTATTTGAAGACTTTGAAGAGCCAACGATTAGACAGCCAAAGGGAGCTCTTACGAAAGCATTTGGAGAATCAGAGGGACAAAGAAGCCAAGCTGGCCGAGCTAGCACCTCGCCTCGGAGCTATTGATAAGGAGGTGCAGGACCTCGAAGAAGCCCTGTGTTTGGCAAAGCTAAAATGAGAAAAACTTCTTATCGAACGAACGAAAGCACAAACTAGGTTGGAAGTTTCCATTAATGCCCAACGGTCTTGCTTAGATGCTGCTTCAGGCCTTCCTGGAGATTTTTTCTCCTCCCCAGACTTGTGGTTCCTCCTAGGTCAATAAGTTTTTGTATATGTATTTTTTTCTTTTCTTCACATGTAATTCTCGAGCAATAGCTCCCAATTCTCTAATGTCCCCCCAAATTTTATGAATGGAAAATATACTTATTCTCATGCCACTTCTTTGTGTTACATATGTTTACATAGATTGTGAAATATTTTTTGTAGTTCTTTCATCTCTTCTTGAATTAAAATAAAGAGAACTTGCATACCCATCATAAGAAAGAACTTGTGTATTTATAACAATGGCCAATTACATTAGTGGTCAAACATAACTGCCTACATATGATAAATCTTCAACCACTTATTATTAATCTTGAATGGTTTATCTTCTTCCATTTTTTAAATTAGGCAATAACCTGAGTCATGAGCCTCCTTTACGATGAAAGGTCCCTCCCAATTCGCTGCAAACTTAGGTAGGGGAAGCCCCCTAATATGTTTCACTGCTGCCTTTAATACGAGATCTCCCTCCACAAATTTCCTTGGTCTCACCAAGTTATCATATGCCCTAGAGAGCTGCTTTGTGTACATTTGAAAGTGTTGCATCGCATTATCTCTGTGTTCATCCAATGCTTCCAACTTCACATGTCTATTATGAGGGAGCGTGCTGCTTCGCAAAGCATATCGAGCTGAGGGAACTTCTAACTCCATCGGGAGAATTGCCTCCGCCTCATAAACAAGAGAGAACGGTGTATATCATGTAGGCTTCCTCTTAGTCATCTGATAGGCCCATAAAATGGTTGGTGTCTTGTCATCCCACGATCCTGAGAAATCCTCCATTATTCTAACGGTCGCTTCGGCTTGACCGTTACGTTCCCCTTTGGGTATGCCACCGTCGAAGTGTGATGGATAATGGAGTATTTATTTGTGAGCATCGTTACCTCTGAATTGACGAAAGGGGTTTCGTTGTCTAAAATGATACCTTTAGGATCCTAAAATGGCAAATGATGTATTCTTTGATGAAGTTGCTCACTACTCCTATTGTTGCCCTTCTCAGCGGTATCGCTTCGGCCTACTTTGTAAAACACTATGTTGCCACTAGGATCCATATCTTCCCCCTAAACGAAGGGTGTATTGTCCCTACGAGGTCGAACACCCATATGTGAAAAGGATAAGTCATTGCCAGGGAGTGTAAGTCCACTGATGGGGCATGGATCATGTTTCCATGAAGCTGGCAAGCCTTGAACTTTCGGACAAACTCAGTAGAGTCTTTCTCCATCGTTAGCCAATAGTACCCCCAAAGTCATCAACTTGTCATACAACTTGGCCCCTCCTATATGAGCTAGATCGTGCGCCTGTTTGAGAACCTCGGTCGCTTATTCCTTTGTGATGCAACACAACGGCCTGTTGAAGTACTCCTTTCGGTAAAGCTTCCCCTCTTGGACGTAGAATCTCGGGGACCTTCGCCGGAGTCCCATCACATCGATTTTATCTATTAGGATAACTCTGTATTTAATGAAGTCAATATAGGGTTATCTTCAGTCGAGCTGAGTCTCCACGAAATGACATTATATTGTCTCGAAGAATAATTGGCATTTATCGCACTTTCGTTGCAACTCGGCTGCATCCCGATTCATGCTAGGCCAGAAATACCGTTTCCTTTGAATTCTTCTATAAAGGGGGATCTCAGTCATTTCGCAGTGTTCTTCATGCGTTTTCTTTAATCTCTGCCCTGCCTCTTCTGGGCCGATGCACCTTGACAGCCATCCTCCTGCGTTTCTAAAGTAAAGGTTCCCCTAGTTTGTAAAATACTGGGACAATTATCTGAGCCCCATCGTTCCTTCACCAGACTTTAGTTGCCTCTTAATCTCTCCCCTCCAGCCTGCATCCTCCTCTATTGGTAAAATTGACTGTACCGTCGAAGGAGCTGTTCTTCATTGGATCACGACGGTAGTTGTATCGCTTCTCATGATCATTTCTAGGCAATAGTGGCATAAGCGTCTGGATGACGATTCATCATTTTAGGCTGCCTCTTGACTTTGGTTCGATGGAACTGACAAAGAAGTCTCTGGATGATTGTTCTATATGGCGCCAATCTCATATGTTTCAATGCGTACTACCCATTTACTTGCTGAACCACCAAGTTTAAATACCCCTTGATGGAAAGTAAGCGAATTCCTCTCCGAAGAGCCTCTATCAACCCCAGCACCAATGCCTCATACTCCGCCTCGTTATTTGAACAAGGGAAATCTAATTTTTAGGAAAGGAAAATCTCTTCCATTCCTTTTGAAAGAATAACCCTGTGACACCCCGCCTAATTAAATACCGGGCGATCACTCCTTTATTAAATTAAAATCAAGGTGAACAGTTGGTTCATTCTTAGCATCACTGTCGTAAAAATAAACTTTTTTCAAATTAACACCCTAATTAATTAAGCTAAGTGTCAAAACCATTTTTCAACATTTCTGACCAATTTTATTTTTAAAGGAAAATTATTTATTTATTTAATAACAACATTTTCAATAAGTAAGAATCATACAACAATTAACCTGGAACATAATCCAAATGCTTTAAACATTCAACATCCAAAATCCCGACATTACAACTTAATGTAAATCATACATGCTGAATAAATCCCAAAGTAACCGTACTAGAAATAACTGAAATACAAATGTCCCAACAGAACAGATAAATAGTGGAAAGGGCGACACATGCCCCAATAACTGAGAATCATAGGAGTGGAATCAAGTAAATAAGATCGTCTAAGCAAGTGGCCTGCAACTCCCACCTAAGCTGCAGCACGTTCCTCCCAAGGGATCCTAAGCAAGACGCCCCTGTGGCTGGGCACCTGTAATATATACATATATATACAAGAGAGAGAGAGAGAGAGAGAAACGGGTCAGAGCTCGATAGTGTATATGATTTGAAAATTGTTTAGCAAGTATTTAAATTGATACAGGCCAATGCAACAACATATTAGTGCGACACTCTCTTGAGAAATTCTCACCTCTCTTCTAATGTGCACACCTATCGCACTAACCTTCCCAATGGTCTATCTCATCATATAACACGCTATTCTTTCCCAATGGTTTAACTTATCTTAGATTATTCAGCAGGATTCAAAATTAAACGATTCAATTGTTTGAAAAGGATATTTCAATTAGTAACCAAAGTTCTCATTTTAACTTTATAAATCAATAAAGTTTTCCAGTGTCATATTATACTTTCACAAAACAAGTATTTACAATTTGAGTCATCAATCATGTCCTACATATCAAATCACAGTAGGCAGTTCCAGATTTCATAATTTCATATATATATTATCTACTCGTAAAATATATATATCATAACAGCACCCCAAATAAAAACTATGGTGCGGGCATACTCTACTATCCAAACCCCATGTCACTCACATTAAGGGGAATACAAATTCGGAATCACTCTCGAATTGTATTAACATATACTCAAACAATATTGAGGCGAAGCATAGATTCCAAGACTCTAAGGGGATGGCATATGTCTGCGTCTCTTAGGACCGTCTGAACTATCACTGCGATAGCCTGTACCAAGGATATCTATACACAAACAAGATGAGGCAAAGAATAGATTCCAAGTCTCTAAGAGGATGGCACATGCCCGCGTCTCTTAGGACCGTCTGAACTATCACATCGATAGCCTGTACCAAGGATATCTATCTTCTAGGGTACAAGTCAATATCCCCCATAAAGGTCCCATCGAGATAAGATTGTTCCAGCGCGAAAACCTCAGGGATAACAAGTAGCGTGGGCATGATTTTCACACATAGATAGTATATGCATACACAATCATATAACTATACTAATATTACCATATCAATATTAGGTAAATTCTCAATTCCCATAATTACAACATTTTCATATTATCACATTTTAGTAAACACTTATAACGGTTCATTTCTAACCTTGATTCGGTATTATTCCAACGTACCACACAACTCTCATGGCTTTATTCTCCAAATTATAGAATTCAGTAGGTATATACATTTGTCCCAAAGTAACTCTCTTACGTGTCTCTCTCTTTAAGTCATAAATTTACCGACCCTTATGTAATTATCCTAAAATACAATCTTTACCCGACATCAAGGGTCCCAAAATCTATTCGCATGTCCTACTGGTCTTCCCTATCTCCCAAAATATTTTATTAAGGATGCCCAAGAATTATCCCACAATAAATTGAATTTAACTCATTTAAAAAGGAAATAGGAGTCTGCCAGGAGGGGTCGATCGATCGAGGTCTGGGGCTCGATCGATCGAACCTTCGATCGATCGAAGCTCTGGGCTCGATCGATCGATCAAGCAGGTCTACGAAAACTGAAATTCTGCAGTTACGGGTTTCATCTCAAAACTTCAACAATTTCCATATTTTCTAATCCCAATCGTCCCAGAATTTGTACTACTAACATCCTAACATGATATCATACATTTCTTACGTAAAGCATGTCAATTTACGTCACTAAACATGGATTAATCATATGCCATAATTCATTTAAATATTCAAGAACCCTAGAAATCTCAAAATCATGATTCCAATCTGTTTTTCCAGAAATTTCTTCTCATAAACATCACAATTTCGTGGGTAAATTCCTCTACATGGCAAGGGTTTCCAGAATTATCATTTTATCCATAACTACATGCGATTCCTATCTCAAATCTTAGGTTTTCTTCCATAAAACTCATCCTAATCATTCCTACACTAATATGAAAGATGCATCAACGAAATAAGCAAGATAAACACTTACCTTGGATTTTCGACGTTTTAATTTGCAGATGTTTTTGGTGTGGTTGCGTAGCCCGTTGCGCGATCTACGTGTTGGTGGTGGTTGCGGTGCAAACGGGTGGATTTCGGGCCTTGAGTTTGCCTTGAGAGCTCTCTCCTTCCTCTCCTATGGCCGTCACTTGTGTTTAGAGTTTCTAACCCTAGATGACAATCCAGAGATCTGATATAACCCTTTGAATTTTCGTGGGTTTAATTACCCAAAAAGGTGAAATGTCCAAAACGCCCTCCCGGGGTACCAATTAGGCCTAAAAACGCCCCGAGACCCAAACTAAACCCCCAGGTACACTTTTCTGACTATCTCGACCCTTCCGGACGCGTTGGCGCACTCAAAACGACCATACGAATGACTTATAAAATATTTACTTTTATTTAACAATATTTAGTCCCGACGCGATACGGGCGCGTCCCGACTCAAATTTCCAAAATTATCATTGTATTCACTCGTGACATTCAATATAATCAATATCATATATTACTTCGCTCAATAGTAATATTCAACAAATTTCCCATAATTACTAACTCTCATCACGTTAATAATTATAACATAATTAATTTCCAGATTTTTATTAAATAATTAACTCACATTAAATTTAATAAATCCCCAAATTAATATAGCATAAAAATACGGGGTATTACATACTCCCCCCCTAATAACGGAATTTCGTCCCGAAATTCGGAAAACAAGGTGTACCTGGTAAGAACAAATCAGGATATCTCTCGCGCATATCGGCCTTGCGCTCCCAAGTGGATTCCTCCACATTGTGGTGCTCCCACTGGACCCGTACAAGTGGAACTATCTTTGACCTCAATCTCCTCTCACTGTAGTCTAGGATAATCACCGGTCTCTCCTCGTAAGAGCTGTCAGGCTGTAAGTCTATCTCATCTATCGCAATGTGAGTATGGGCCATATCATCCCGAAGATACCGTCTCAACGACAAGATGTGGAATACATCGTGAATGCGATGCAAATGTTCTGGTAGTCCCAATCTGTATGCTACCATCCCAATCCTCTCGATGATGGGAAATGGTCCCACGTACCTCGGGGCCAATTTCCCCTTCTTCTCGAACCTCATCACTCCTTTCATAGGAGATACCCGCAGTAATACTTGGTCCCCCACATTAAACTCCCGAAAGAACCGTTTCACATCGGCGTAGCTCTTCTGCCTGTCCTGGGCTACTCGAATGCGACTCCAGATCATCTCAATCCTCGTGGAGGTTTCCTGAATCACCTATGGTCCCAACAACTTGTTATCCCCCACCTCGAGCCAACAAGTTGGAGAACGACAAGGCCTGCCATACAAAGCCTCAAATGGAGCCATACCAATCTTAAACTGATAAGAGTTGTTATAAGAAAACTCTACCAGTGGAAGATGTGGCTCCCAACCTCCTCCAAAATCAAGAACACACATGCGTAGCATATCCTCTAACATCTGATTAGTACGCTCTGTCTGTCCATCTGTCTGTGGGTGGTAAGTTGAACTCAACCTCAACTCAGTACCCATAGCCTCCTGAAAGCTTTCCCAGAAACGTGACACGAAAATCTTGTCCCTATCCGACACAATATTCAGGGGCACCCCATGTAATCTGACAACCTCAGCAATGAACAACTGAGCATAGTATAGTCTGTCCGCACAGGCAGAAAATGAGCCACCTTGGTCAAACGGTCTACAATCACCCAGATAGAATCGTGGCCCCGCTGTGATGTAGGCAACCCTATAATAAAATCCATGGAAATACTCTCCCACTTCCACGCGGGTACTTCCAATGGCTGAAGCAATCCTGACGGTTTCTGATGGTCCACCTTTACCAGCTGGCAGGTAGAACACTTGGACACAAACTCAGTAATGTCCTTTTTCATCCCACTCCACCAGTATTGCCTCTTCATATCCTGGTACATCTTATCTTCTCCATGATGTACTGCAAATCAGGACCCGTGAGACTGGGTCATCACTGCATGACGTAATTCTGCTCCTTCTGGAACCACCAATCTCCCATTAAACCTCAAATCCCCATCAGAACTAACAGAATATGACTCAGCACCCTCAGTTAAAAGTCGTACAATCTGCTCCTGGCAAAACGGGTTTGTGGTCTGTGCCTGTATCACCCTTATAACAATCTCGGGTGTAACTGTCATAACAGATATGAAAGAATGGGCTACTGCGTCCTGGTGGCCTAACTCCTTCCACTTTGCTTTCCAGACATCGGCTACCTCGTCTACCGGTCTACGGCTCAACGCATCAGCAACTACGTTGGCCTTCGCCGGATGATACTATATGTCGAACTGATAGTCCTTCACAAACTCTAACCATCTGCGTTGTCGCATATTCAACTCTCGCTGAGTGAATAGGTACTGCAGTTACTTGCGGTCTGTGGACAAACGGAACTTCCCCCCCAATAAGTAGTGTCTCCATATCCTCAATGCAAAAACGACCGCTGCTAACTCTAGGTCGTGGGTGGGGTAATTCTTCTCATGCGGCTTAAGCTTGCGGGAGGAAAAAGCTATACCCTTCTCCTCCTGTTGAAATACTCCCCCAAGTCCCCGTAAAGAGGCATCGGTGTAAACCAGGTACTTCGTACCCGTCTTTGGTAAAGCAAGGACTGGCGCTGAAGTAATCTTGTCTTTCAGCTCGTCGAAAGCCAATTGACAAGCGTCATCCCAAACATATGGTACCCCCTTGCGAGTCAGATTCGTCAATGGACCCGCTATTTTGGAGAATCCCCGAATGAATCTCCTGTAGTATCCGGCTAACCCCAAGAAACTACGCACTTCCGTCGGTGTCATGGGTTGTCCCCATTCCCTCACCGCTGACACTTTACTCGGGTCAACTGCTATCCCCTGCTCAGAAACAACATGGCCCAAGAACTGTACTTCTCGCAACCAGAATCCACACTTCTCGTACTTAGCATACAACTGATGCTCTCGTAAAGTCTGAAGAACTTACCTCAAACGCTCGTCGTGCTCCTCCACAAAAAGTTTTCTCAAAGTACTCTTCTACTACCTCATCTATGAGGCTCACCGCGTGAAGATCGTCTTCCTCCCCTGCATTTTGGCCTATGTGGAAGATGTTAGTATCCAAGGTCATGTTCCCGAAAGTGAGTTGCATTCGCTCATTTCTTATGTTGATGATTGCATTAGCTGTAGCTAAGAAAGGGCGCCCAAGGATGATGGGAACATGATTGCTCGAGTTAAAGGATGGCTCCGTGTCCCAAATGACAAAATCTACCGGGAAGTAGAAAGTGTCAACTTGGACGATCACGTCCTCGACTATGCCTCGAGGGATCTTCACTGATCGATCTGCTAATTGGAGAGTGACATTTTTGGGATTGAGGTCGCCCAAATCGAGTTGCCTATAGATAGAGTAAGGGAGTATGTTTACACTTGCTCCCAACTCAAGTAAGGCTTTCTCAATTTTATTATCTCCAATGATGAAGGATATGGTGGGTGCACCGGGATCTTTGAATTTAGGCGGGAGATCATTTAGTAGAATGGAGCTCACGTTATGAGCTAGAAATACATTTTTTTTTACCTTCATCTTCCTTTTTATCATCAACAAATCTTTGATAACTTTGCCATAAGCTGGAATTTATTTGATGGCGTCAAGAAAGGGTAGATTCAGCTTGACTTGCTTAAGTAGTTCTAGCACTTCATCACATGGAGTCCCTTTTTGAGCGAGAATCAATCTTCGAGGAAATGGTGCTGCGGAGGGTGGTTTCACTACCACCTCAGGCTCACTAGTGTCTTCCTTATCACTCTCTTTCAAGGGGACATCTTCGGCCTCTTTCGTACCGGGCGAAATCTCGCTGTCTTTTGTTGTGTCGTGTGGAGGAGGTGATAAATCAACGACTCTTCCACTACGATGAGTGGTCACTGCTTGACATTGCTCCTGATGTTCAGTGGATGTGGAGCTAACACTAGTCTGACCTTGGGGAGGTCGTTGGCCTTGGGCAGGGAATTTGCCCTTCTCTTGAACACTCAACGAGGATTGTATTTTTGACATATTTGCATTTATGTTACCGGTCAGACGATCATATTTGGCATTGTTTGCAGTCTGGCTTGCAATGAATTGATTCATGGTATCCACGAGAGTTCTCCGCTGTGGCGGGATATAATTTCCATGGGGTGGCGGTGCTTGCACATGTCCTTGCATGTGTGGAGCTTGTTGAAATTGTTGTGGTGGAGGAGGGGCAACATGCGAAGGAGGGTTCATTGCGGCATGTTGTTGCCCGTAGCTAAAACCGGGATGGTTTTTCCACGAAGGGTTGTATGAATTCCCGTGCGGGGCACTGAAATTACCCGTATAGCCTCCTATACCACTAACTTGCTCTTGCAACATTACTTTGTAGGCAGGTATCGTCGGGCATTCCTCAGTTGAATGTCCCGCCTCACAAATCGCACACACCTTTTCGATGGGATTTTTGATAGATCCAACTACCTCACATAAATCTCGAAATCCTTTCACAAGAGTGTCCAACCGACTGTCCGACATAGAGGTCTTATCTACATGGTATAGGCCGGACGTCGATGGAGTGGTGGTCGCTTGACGATTTTGATTCTGAGCATTAGGATCAGAAATATCCCATGATTGGGTAGTCTCGGCGACATACCTCAGGTGAAGCTCAACATCGTGGAAGTCTAGTTCGATAAACGGACCATTACCCATGGTTTCAATGAGTTGCTTGGAGTTAAGGTTCAACCCATTATAGAGGAAGGAAATGATTTGAGCTATATCAAATCCATGATGGGGGCACGAAGCAGTTAACTCATTGAAATGCTCATAACATCGATGGAATGGCTCATTATCCAATTGCCTGAACGATTGAATCTGAGCCTTTATGGAGATTGTTCGATGTGGTGGAAAGAACTTCTTGAGAAATCTGGATTGTAACTCGTTCCAAGATGAAATCGAGCTCGGAGGTAAAGACCATAGCCAGGTCTTAGCTTTATCTTTTAACGAGAATGGGAAGAGTTTTAGGCGAATCACTTCTTGTGTGCAAGTTTGATCGTTGAGAGTATCACACACGTCCTCAAATTCCCTTATATGCAGGTATGGCTTTTGAGAATCCATACCGTGATAGTGTGGTAGCATCTGGATCATCCCATTTTTGAATCGGAACTGCCCGGCATTATACGGGAGTATAATGCATCCCGAAGTGACAGTGCGCTCGGGATATAAGAATTCTCTCAACGGCCGGTACGGAGGCTCGTCCTCACCGGTAGGTGCATTACTATGTTGCGACATCTCTCTCTCACTTGATGATTCGGAGCTCTCACTGGGTGTGTACGACGTGTGTCCTACGAAGGAGAAGGGAGTGTTACTAGAGATTGACTGCGACGGTGTGGGCGGTGGGATCCAAAACTGTGGGGCGTTCGGAGTGTGGGGACTATCGGGATTATACTCAACAAGTGGATTTTCATGAATGGTGGTTGGAGTATTATGGGGTGTGGGAGTGGTTTCAGAATTTTGCATTAAAGATTATGAGAGATGGTGGTGAATCTTTTTGTGCTTTTTATTTATTTATTTTTTTGGATTTTTGAATTTTTGGTCAAAGTTTTTGGATTAACTCGATCTAATCCTAAGTCTACCTAATTCCTCGGCAACGGCGCCAAAAACCTGACACCACTCAGAATGTGTCTCTAAAGTGTGTACTCTCTAGGCTCAAGTGCAAGCCTGTCGCTCAAGTAATAATCCGACAAGTCGGGTATCGATCCTCAGGGAAAAAGGACAACGGAGTTGTGACGACGGGATAAGACGGAGAAACCCTAACGATGACGCTAAAAAGAAAGAAAAAGATTGATTTTGGGTTTTTGAGATTGATTAAACTAAATGAAATTATGAAATTATGATGAAATACGCAACTAACTAAATTATCTAAATGAGGAATGAAGATTTGAATAAAAAAAAATTTTTTGGACCTAAATGATGAGAAAACAGGATGGGAATACAATCCCCCAACCCCAGTATAGTGTAGTGACAACGTCAATCATAAATTTATCCGATTAATTCAAACCCGGAATTTAGTACTCCCAAGCATTATGTATACGAGGTTCAAGCCCGCGTCATACCTAATCTGAGGATGAGTAAATCGGTATCGTGGTAATTACACTCAAATTTTACTCTAAATCATCACGAGTACCCCGGGGCAAACGAGATATAAAGATCCACAATTATTATGAAATTACGCGATACGATCAAAATTCATCATTAAATTCGTCGGATTGACGTTATACACATGCACTAACACATCAGGTTGGGTTCATGTAACCCGACCTTGGAAATCTAGCCGGACATACCGAAAGTGATGAAAACAGATTTCAATGTGCAGAAAACCATGATTAATCTAAGGCAAACTCGCACAATGATGTAAAAGAGAATTGAAAAGATGAGATACTCACTAACTTTTTTACCACAGCAGTCAATCAATTAACTAGAAGTACTCACAATCGGAATCAAAGCTTCAGTCTTGAGTTAAAATGAATAAAGTTGCTAAACTAGGGTTTATGGAAGAAAAGGAGGGATTAAACTAACTCCCCAAGTTCTTCCCCTTTTACAATGAAAATAATTCGGGTTTTTATACCCTACATGAAATTACAAGAGGTTGAGTATAAATCGGAGTCTTTAGAGGAGAATCAGAAAACAAAATCTCGATGGGCGGACTGGTCCGGCCCTTAGGTGGATCAGTCTACTTCTAAAGCGGATCAGTTCTTTTATTTTTCAGGCGGATCGGTCCGGGGGTGGATCGGTTCTTTTAATTTTTGCCTTCTTCGGTTTGCCTTCGGTTCGCAGTTCTCTGGATTTGTGTACATCGGTCCGGTCCGGGTCTTAGGCGGACCGGTCCGCCTATTTGACTTTTCCTTCAAACTTTGACTGCCCCTATCTTTTGCTTCGGGTATCCGATTGAGGTGCCATTTCTTCCTAGGTGCTTGTGAAGATGATACCTTCAACTTCTCTTTAGGTACCTCATCCGGATTCTGGGTAGGAATGACTCTTTTTCCCTTTTGACTTTTCTTGTTGACTTTCTCTATTCTTCCGATTTCCTTCTTCCATTTCTTGACATTAGACACCTGTAAAATCATAACGAAATACCAGAAACTCGGTGTACTTGTTAGGATAAGTCAGTATCAAGATTATGAGATAAAGTCAATCCAATTACGTTGTTCGAGGTGATTAAAGTATCGAAATTAAGGGATAAATTACGAAGAATTTATGCCTAATCACTAAACCTAGATGACAATCCAGAGATCTGATATAACCCTTTGAATTTTCGTGGGTTTAATTACCCAAAAAGGTGAAATGTCCAAAACGCCCTCCCGGGGTACCAATTAGGCCTAAAAACGCCCCGAGACCCAAACTAAACCCCCGGGTACACTTTTTTGACTACCTCGACCCTTCCGGACGCGTTGGCACACTCAAAACGACCATACGAATGACTTATAAAATATTCACTTTTATTTAACAATATTTAGTCCCGACGCGATACGGGCGCGTCCCGACTCAAATTTCCAAAATTAACATTTTATTCACTCGTGACATTCAATATAATCAATATCATATATTACTTCACTCAATAGTAATATTCAACACATTTCCCATAATTACTAACTCTCGTCACGTTAATAATTATAACATAATTAATTTCCGGATTTTTATTAAATAATTAACTCACATTAAATTTAATAAATCCCCAAATTAATATAGCATAAAAATACGGGGTATTACATACTCCCCCCCTAATAACGGAATTTCGTCCCAAAATTCGAAAAACAAGGTGTACCTGGTAAGAACAAATCTGGATATCTCTCGCGCATATCGGCCTCGCGCTCCTAAGTGGATTCCTCCACATTGTGGTGCTCCCACTGTACCAGTACAAGTGGAACTATCTTTTACCTCAATCTCCTCTCACTGTAGTCTAGGATAATCACCGGTCTCTCCTCGTAAGAGCTGTCAGGCTGTAAGTCTATCTCATCTATCGCAATGTGAGTATGGGCCATATCATCCCGAAGATACCGTCTCAACGACGAGATGTGGAATACATCGTGAATGCGATGCAAATGTTCTGGTAGTCCCAATCTGTATGCTACCATCCCAATCCTCTCGATGATGGGAAATGGTCCCACGTACCTCGGGGCCAATTTCCCCTTCTTCCCGAACCTCATCACTCCTTTCATAGGAGATACCCACAGTAATACTTGGTCCCCCACATTAAACTCCCGAAAGAACCGTTTCGCATCGGCGTAGCTTTTCTGCCTGTCCTGGGCTACTCGAATGCGACTCCAGATCATCTCAATCCTCGTGGAGGTTTCCTGAATCACCTATGGTCCCAACAACTTGTTATCCCCCACCTCGAGCCAACAAGTTGGAGAACGACAAGGCCTGCCATACAAAGCCTCAAATGGAGCCATACCAATCGTAAACTGATAAGAGTTATTATAAGAAAACTCTACCAGTGGAAGATGTGGCTCCCAACCTCCTCCAAAATCAAGAACACACATGCGTAGCATATCCTCTAACATCTGATTAGTACGCTCTGTCTGTCCATCTGTCTGTGGGTGGTAAGCTGAACTCAACCTCAACTCAGTACCCATAGCCTCCTGAAATCTTTCCCAGAAACGTGACACGAAAATCTTGTCCTTATCCGACACAATATTCAGGGGCACCCCATGTAATCTGATAACCTCAGCAATGAACAATTGAGCATAGTATAGTCTGTCCGCACAGGCAGAAAATGAGCCACCTTTGTCAAACGGTCTACAATCACCCAGATAGAATCGTGGCCCCACTGTGATGTAGGCAACCCTGTAATAAAATCCATGGAAATACTCTCCCACTTCCACGCGGGTACTTCCAATGGCTGAAGCAATCCTGACAGTTTCTGATGGTCCACCTTTACCAGCTGGCAGGTAGAACACTTGGACACGAACTCAGCAATGTCCTTTTTCATCCCACTCCACCAGTATTGCCTCCTCATATCCTGGTACATCTTATCTCCTCCAGGATGTACTGCAAATCAGGACCCGTGAGACTGGGTCATCACTGCATGACGTAATTCTGCTCCTTCTGGAACCACCAATCTCCCATTAAACCTCAAACCCCCATCAGAACTAACAGAATATGACTCAGCACCCTCGGCTAAAAGTCGTACAATCTGCTCCTGGCAAAATGGGTCTGTGGTCTGTGCCTGTATCACCCTTATAAAAATCTCGGGTGTAACTGTCATAACAGATATGAAGGAACGGCTACTGTGTCCTGGTGGCCTAACTCCTTCCACTTTGCTTTCCAGACATCCGCTACCTCGTCTACCGGTCTACAGCTCAACGCATCAGTAACTACGTTGGCCTTCTCCGGATGATACTGTATGTCGAATTGATAGTCCTTCACAAACTCTAACCATCTGCCCTGTCGCATATTCAGCTCTCGCTGAGTGAATAGGTACTGCAGTGACTTGCGGTCTGTGGACAAACGGAACTTCCTCCCCAATAAGTAGTGTCTCCATATCCTCAATGCAAAAATGACCGTTGTTAACTACAGGTCATGGGTGGGGTAATTCTTCTCATGCGGCTTAAGCTTGCGGGAGGAAAAAGCTATAGCCTTCTCCTCCTGCTGAAATACTCCCCCAAGTCCCCGTAAAGAGGCATCGGTGTAAACTAGGTACTTCGCACCCGGCTTTGGTAAAGCAAGGACTGGCGCTGAAGTAAGCTTGTCTTTCAGCTCGTCGAAAGCCAATTGACAAGCGTCATCCCAAACATATGGTACCCCCTTGCGAGTCAGATTCGTCAATGGACCCGCTATTTTGGAGAATCCCCGAATGAATCTCCTGTAGTATCCGGCTAACCCCAAGAAACTACGCACTTCCGTCGGTGTCATGGGCTATCCCCATTCCCTCACCGCTGACACTTTACTCGGGTCAACTGCTATCCCCTGCTCAGAAACAACATGGCCCAAGAACTGTACTTCTCGCAACCAGAATCCACACTTCTCGTACTTAGCATACAACTGATGCTCTCGTAAAGTCTGAAGAACTTACCTCAAATGCTCGGCGTGCTCCTCCTCAGAGTGTGAATATATCAAAATGTCATCTATAAAGACGATGACAAACTGATCCAAGAAATCTCTGAATACTCGGTTCATTAAGTCCATGAATACGGCTGGAGCATTTGTGAGACCAAATGGCATCACTCTGAACTCGTAAGACCCATATCTTGTCAAGAAGGCAGTCTTTAAAACATCCTGCTCTCTAATACGTAGCTGATGGTACCCCGACCTCAGATCTATCTTCAAAAAGAAAGTTTCTCCCCTCAGTTGGTCGAACAGATCATCGATTCGAGGCAACGAATACTTATTCCATATCGTGACCTTGTTCAACTCCCGGTAGTCCACACACAACCTCAGTGAAACATCTCTCTTTTTCACAAACAGAACCGGAACGCCCCAAGGTGAGGTACTCCTGCGAATGAAGCCCTGACCTAACATCTGCTCTATCTGATCTCGTAACTCTCGCATCTCTGCCGGAGCCATACGGTATGGAGGGCGTGCTATAGGTCTGGTATCTGGCAATAAATCTATAACAAAGTCTATCTCTCAACTAGGGGGTAGGCCTGGTATTTCCTGAAACACATCGGAATACTCACGAACAACTGGAATTGAGTCTAACGAAATCACAACCTCCTTAGAGGTATCCTCCTCTATATAATACAAATGACCGGTCGAGCCTCCCTCTGGGCGAGGCATCGCCACTACAAACATCTCTTGCCCCGGTATGGAAAAAACAATGCTCCCACCAAAGCAATCAATCATGGCTCTATAAGCTGCGAGCCAATCCATACCGATAATAACATCATGCTCCAGCATATCTAAGACTAACATGTCTGCAGGTAATACCAAACTACCAATCTCTGACCCCACTCGTCGGCATATAAAGAAGATAAGTGACCCACTCCCCAGTGGTGAGTCTACACACGTCACTGTGCTCTCTGCTGTGGCTAACAACCCTAAGGCCTTAGCAAAATGCGTAGCTATAAAACAATGAGTCACCCCAGTATCAAACAAAACCCGACCCATAGTACCATGGATAAGAAACATACCCTCAATCGCGGGTGGTTCCTGTGGAGCTGCTACCTGGTGGACGTTATAGACACGTCCGTACTGTAACTGCCCCTACTGTACTAGAGCTGCTGGAACGGCTGGTATGGATGGCACCTGGGCTGGAGCTGGGAGGACAGCAAGAAAAAGTGGTCTTTGTGGCTCATTATGGGCACCCTGCTGCTGTGGGGCCCTATCTCCCTCCGGACAATCCTGGCGCCTATGGCCGTGTCTACCACACCCAAAACATCGGCCCTTGAAGTTGCCTCCCCTCTGACCCTGCTGACCACGACCCTGCTGGCCGTTACCTCCCCGCCACTGGCCCTGCTGGCCCTGATGAACACGCTGTTGGCCCTGCTGCTGACCCTGCTGTCGGTGTTGGCCTTGCTGCCCTGATGATTAGGCTGGCCCTGCCTATAACCCCCAAATCCCTGCCTGGAATCACCTGAGCGAAATCGCTTAGCAGGGTCCCCCTAATGGGAACTCTGCTCGTGTTGACGAGTCTGTCCATGAGATGGTGCCCCACTAACACCATTTCCCTCGGTCCTGCCCTGCTGGCTGGACTCTCTTGATCTCTTGCTTCCCTGAAGATGGAAGCGGTGATCCTGGCAATGTAGCAACGCGGCATTGAGTACATCAGTGAAAGTACTCAGATATAGATTCCCAATAATATGCTGACGGATCCTCCAAGCTAACCCGTCCACAAACAACATAATCTTCTTGCCCTCAGTGGGTGCCTCATCTGGCACGATGGTGAGAAGTCTCATGAACTCCTCCTCATACTCAGCTACGGTAGAGTTCTCCTACTTTAAATTCAGTAATTTCCGCCTCATCTTAGTCTGCACGGCGGGTGGAAAGTACTTGCGGTCAAACCGCTCCCAGAACAACTGAATAGGGAGCGTGTCCCTCTCCTCCAATGTGGTAGTGGACTCCCACCGCTGCAAAGCGGCTCCCACAAGCTTAAAGGAAGCCAATAACTGCTTCTGCACGGCGGTGCACTCATACATACGGAGATTCCGCTGGATGTCTTTCTTCCATTGGCTAACTGTGACAATATCGGAGCTACCAGAGAACTCAGGGGGATGCGCTTTCTGAAAAGCATCCCTAACCTTCTCCCATGCAGATGGAAGATGTGCTGGTACTCGCGCCACTGCCTGAATCTGGGGTGGATCCTGTTGAATCACCGCTAGCGCAGCATTCACCGCCTGAGCAACAATGGCGGCTACTTCTTTAGCATTCATAGTGCCTTGTGCCGGAGTTGCTGGCTGCTCGGCCTGGGCACGCCTATCCTTCGGTGCACGTCTCAGAGGCATCTGAAACGTGAAGAAGTTTATTAGTCTACAGTCATTATCAAATCTCAAATAGCTGAAGACATAATCTTGAAAGCAAGAATACAACCATCCTATAATAGGGCTCTATAGCAATAACGTTAAGCTGAAAGCGAAAGAAGCCGTACAGATCCTATGGACACTAGAACCTGATGCTCTGATACCACCTGTGACACCCCGCCTAATTAAATACCGGGCGATCACTCCTTTATTAAATTAAAATCAAGGTGAACAGTTGGTTCATTCTTAGCATCACTGTCGTAAAAATAAACTTTTTCAAATTAACACCCTAATTAATTAAGCTAAGTGTCAAAACCATTTTTCAACATTTCTGACCAATTTTATTTTTAAAGGAAAATTATTTATTTATTTAATAACAACATTTTCAATAAGTAAGAATCATACAACAATTAACCTGGAACATAATCCAAATGCTTTAAACATTCAACATCCAAAATCCCGACATTACAACTTAATGTAAATCATACATGCTGAATAAATCCCAAAGTAACCGTACTAGAAATAACTGAAATACAAATGTCCCAACAGAACAGATAAATAGTGGAAAGGGTGACACATGCCCCAATAACTGAGAATCATAGGAGTGGAATCAAGTAAATAAGATCGTCTAAGCAAGTGGCCTGCAACTCCCACCTAAGCTGCAGCACGTTCCTCCCAAGGGATCCTAAGCAAGACGCCCCTGTGGCTGGGCACCTGTAATATATACATATATATACAAGAGAGAGAGAGAGAGAGAGAAACGGGTCAGAGCTCGATAGTGTATATGATTTGAAAATTGTTTAGCAAGTATTTAAATTGATACAGGCCAATGCAACAACATATTAGTGCGACACTCTCTTGAGAAATTCTCACCTCTCTTCTAATGTGCACACCTATCGCACTAACCTTCCCAATGGTCTATCTCATCATATAACACGCTATTCTTTCCCAATGGTTTAACTTATCTTAGATTACTCAGCAGGATTCAAAATTAAACGATTCAATTGTTTGAAAAGGATATTTCAATTAGTAACCAAAGTTCTCAGTTTAACTTTATAAATCAATAAAGTTTTCCAGTGTCATATTATACTTTCACAAAACAAGTATTTACAATTTGAGTCATCAACCATGTCCTACATATCAAATCGCAGTAGGCAGTTCCAGATTTCAGAATTTCATATATATATTATCTACTCGTAAAATATATATATCATAACAGCACCCCAAATAAAAACTATGGTGCGGGCATACTCTACTATCCAAACCCCATGTCACTCACATTAAGGGGAATACAAATTCGGAATCACTCTCGAATTGTATTAACACATACTCAAACAATATTGAGGCGAAGCATAGATTCCAAGTCTCTAAGGGGACGGCATATGTCTGCGTCTCTTAGGACCGTCTGAACTATCACTGCGATAGCCTGTACCAAGGATATCTATACACAAACAAGATGAGGCGAAGAATAGATTCCAAGTCTCTAAGAGGATGGCACATGCCCGCGTCTCTTAGGACCGTCTGAACTATCACATCGATAGCCTGTACCAAGGATATCTATCTTCTAGGGTACAAGTCAATATCCCCCATCAAGGCCCCATCGAGATAAGACTGTCCCAGCGCGAAAACCTCAGGGATAACAAGTAGCGTGGGCATGATTTTCACACATAGATAGTATATGCATACACAATCATATAACTATACTAATATTACCATATCAATATTAGATAAGTTCTCAATTCCCATAATTACGACATTTCCATATTATCACATTTTAGTAAACACTTATAACGGTTCATTTCTAACCTTGAGTCGGTATTATTCCAACGTACCACACAACTCTCATGGCTTTATTCTCCAAATTATAGAATTCAGTAGGTATATACATTTGTCCCAAAGTAACTCTCTTATGTGTCTCTCTCTTTAAGTCATAAATTTACCGACCCTTATGTAATTATCCTAAAATACAATCTTTACCCGACATCAAGGGTCCCAAAATCTATTCACATGTCCTACTGGTCTTCCCTATTTATTAAGGATGCCCAAGAATTATCTCACAATAAATTGAATTTAACTCATTTAAAAAGGAAATAGGAGTCTGCCAGGAGGGGTCGATCGATCGAGGTCTGGGGCTCGATCGATCGAACCTTCGATCGATCGAAGCTCTGGGCTCGATCGATCGATCAAGCAGGTCTGCGAAAACTGAAATTCTGTAGTTACGGATTTCATCTCCAAACTTCAACAATTTCTACATTTTCTAATCCCAATCGTCCCATAATTTGTACTACTAACATCCTAACGTGATATCATACATTTCTTACGTAAAGCATGTCAATTTACGTCACTAAACATGGATTAATCATGCCATAATTCATTTAAATATTCAAGAACCCTAGAAATATCTAAATCATGATTCCAATCTGTTTTTCCAGAAATTTCTTCTCATAAACATCACAATTTCGTCGGTAAATTCCTCTACATGGCAAGGGTTTCCAGAATTATCATTTTATCCATAACTACATGCGATTCCTATCTCAAATCTTGGGTTTTTTTTCCATAGAACTCATCCTAATCATTCCTACACTAATATGAAAGATGCATCAACGAAATAAGCAAGATAACCACTTGCCTGGGATTTTCTACATTCTAATTTGCAGATGTTTTTGGTGTGGTTGCGTAGCCCGTTGCGCGATCTACGCGTTGGTGGTGGTTGCGGTGCAAACGGGTGGATTTCGGGCCTTGAGTTTGCCTTGAGAGCTCTCTCCTTCCTCTCCTATGGCCGTCACTTGTGTTTAGAGTTTCTAACCCTAGATGACAATCCAGAGATCTGATATAACCCTTTGAATTTTCGTGGGTTTAATTACCCAAAAAGGTGAAATGTCCAAAACGCCCTCCCGGGGTACCAATTAGGCCTAAAAACGCCCCGAGACCCAAACTAAACCCCCAGGTACACTTTTCTGACTATCTCGACCCTTCCGGACGCGTTGGCGCACTCAAAACGACCATACGAATGACTTATAAAATATTCACTTTTATTTAACAATATTTAGTCCCTACGTGACATGGGCGCGTCCCGACTCAAATTTTCAAAATTGTCATTTTATTCACTCGTGACATTCAATATAATCAATATCATATATTACTTCGCTCAATAGTAATATTCAACAAATTTCCCATAATTACTAACTCTCATCACGTTAATAATTATAACATAATTAATTTTCGGATTTTTATTAAATAATTAACTCACATTAAATTTAATAAATCCCCAAATTAATATAGCATAAAAATACGGGGTATTACAAACCCTTGCTCCTTTTTTCCCTTCTGCTGAAGATCTATCGAACTTCATTGTCCATTCCTCCTCCGTTGCGTCTATGTGATTGGCCTATAGATCGTCTCTCGGAACGCTTTCTTTGGGTGGCTCAAAAGTTCCTGAGGGGAATATTGCCAATAAGTCGGCATACACTTGACTTTTAATTGTGCGAGGAACCACACATTTCAAGTCATATTCAGAAAGAATAAGGAACCACCTAGCTGCCCTGCCAATTAGTATAGTCCTTACTAGAAAATACTTAATAAGATCACATCTAGTTATAATATGAATTGTAAAAGACAACATATAATGCCTAAGTTTTTGCGCTACAAATACTAAGGCTAAATAATGCCCTTCTAAGCTACTATATCTGACTTCTGGCCCATGGATGATCCTGCAGAGGTAGTAAACCGACCGTTCTTTCCCATCGATCTCTTGTGCTAGTAAAGCTCCCACGGACCTTGTGGTGGATGTGAGGTACAGCTGTAACGGCATTCTCGCCTTTGGGGGCACCATGGTCTGTGGTGAAACGAGCAATTTCTTCAGCCCGTCAAAAGACTCCTGGTAAATTTCCCCCCATTTGAACTTCGTATTCGTTCGTAACAGTTGCATCAAGGGGTGTGTCACCTCGGTAATCCAGGCACAAATCTCCTAAGGTAGGAGACTTTACCAAGGAAACTCTTCAACTCGTTTATCGTTCTAGGGCTTGGCATTTCCAAGATCGCCCGTTGTTTGTCCTGGTCCATCTGCACCCCTTGTCGATCAACCACAAAGCCTAGGAATTTCCCACTTGTCACTCTGAACACACACTTCAACGGATTCATCCTCAATTTATACGTCCTACAATGAGAAAACACCTTCCTCAAATCACTCAGATGGGACCCCTCCTTCTTTGATTTGATGACCAAGTCATCCACATAGAATTTTATAAACTTATGGAAGAAGTCATGGAAAATGGCCATCATTGTTCTCTGATAAGTTGCCCCAGCGTTCTTGAGGCCGAACGGCATCACCCCATACATGAAGTTACCTAACGGGGTTCTGAATGCCGTCTTCTCTATGTCCGAGGGGTCCATCTTGATTTGATTATACCCCACATACCCATCCATGAAGCTATACATCTCATGACCAGCTGTTGTATCTATCAGGCTATTAATGGAGGGTAGAGGGAACTCATCTTTAGGACAAGCTCTATTAAAATCTCTGAAGTCCACACAGATCCTTATTTGGTTTTTATCCTTCTTTCCCATTGTGATAATGCTAGATTGCTAGAGTGGGTGTTGTATCGATACGATTAACCCTGTCGTTAGCAGGCATTAGACCTCTTATTTAATCTTCAGATCCATCTCGGGCTTGTACGTTCTTATTGCATGCTTTACTGGAATGGCTGAAGGCATTACGTTCAGCTTGTGGCAGCTCACCTCCTTATCCAACCCTTCTATCTCCGTGTATTTCCATGCGAAGACATCTATAAATTCCCCAATCAACTCGACTAAGGCCTCTCATCTCTCCTTGCTGAGATCCTTCAAGATGAAGATGGGCCTTGGGTCGTCTCCCTCTTTCGTCAGGTTCAACTGCTCCAACTCTTTTGCCTGGGGCTTGGGTTGATCTGCCATGTACTCTGGTTCCTCGGCGACTTCCTCTACAAATTCTTGTATGCTGGAATTGTCTATCACCATACATTGCCCCTGTTGATCCACCAAAAATCATTCATATATTGGGTCAACCTCATTATCATCTTCCTCGGCCGCCCGCTCACACCGTTGCAATCGATACACCACCTTTACTTCTTTGGTAATGACCTTCTTTCATTGTCTATTGGTAGCGACGACTACCTTCCTCTTCTTCTCCATAGAAGCCTCGGCCACCCTTTTTCCTGATAACTGACTCAACACAATTTGGCATTGGACCTCATGCTCTATCGAATCCACTCTAGGCCTCATCAAGTCCCTGAGATGCTTCGAGGTGCTTTGTGGTCGAGGGACCATCTGATGAGCCTCTTCGAATATTACCTTCGTGCTTCTTGTAACCTTCTTACTTTGCTCATTCATGGGCCCCATTCTCTCTCTGATCGAGGGGACCCTTGCACCCTCCATTCTTCTCATTAAGACCCAGACATCTTCCTCTAACTCCGTGTAGAATGCTACATCCACCAACTGACCTTCCTCGACGGAGAAGGGCCTTTTCGTTGCCCTAATAGTTACTTCCGTCCCCTTGATATTTGCCTTAGCGCATTGGTGGTATGTAGAAGGAACTAACCCTTAGTTGTGCATCCAAACCATTCCTATTAGTAGATCATAGGAAGTTGCACTCTCTATTACATGGAACTTGATATGGGAACTCAGATTTCCCATCACAATCTCAACATTAACATACCCAATGGATTAGGAAGATTGATTATCATACCCTGAAATTACCAAAGGCATGGGGACCAACCTTTCTTCTAGAATGTTCACTGCATGGAAGGAGTTGATTGGCATGATGTTGATGGAAGCTCCTCCGTCCATAAGAGTTCTCGTAAAACTAACTCCATTGACCCTGGAAGTTACATACAACGGTCTGTTGTGAGGGAACCTTACATCCTTATTTGTATCGCTAAAGGTCACTTCTGACAGGAACCTCCTTACCAACCTGGCCATGGGTCCCTTCCATCTCAGCGACATGATCGCATTCTTCCTCGCAATATCAAGTATTATCTGGGTTATCTCCAACCTACTCTCCCTTGGAATCCCCACCTGGTCGAAGAACCAGGTGAACTTCAAGGATTTTGAAACTGCACAGTATTCTAGGCTCGGATCTGCTTCCTCACCTTTAATGCTGTACACATCCTCTACATCTTTAGCAATTTCTTCATTGTAGGCCAAAACCATGTTAGACATTCCTTTGGTACAGGTCTCCAAAGCTGCTTCATACTCTTCTATTTCTCCTCTCTCCACCTCTTCATCGTGGGCCACCACGAGATTGGCCCCATGTGCTGGTAGTGGGTTGTTATTAACATACTGTGGAGGTATCAGTAACATACCTGCCTTCACGTATTTGTCAATGATTTTTCTCAGTGTGAAGCAACTTTCTGTTGGATGCTGGATCCTTCAATGAACCTGGAAATACTTTGGATTCGCCTTTATTGCCTCATCGAGCTCCCCAGCGAGAATGCCCTTTGGCTCATAAATCATTCCCCGTTGGACCATCACGTTATAACAGCTGTACAAGGCAATAGTGGTGGGTCTTCCCTGTCTCTTCTAAACTTTCTCTTATTATCCTTCTTCGGTGATTTACCCCTATCTCCCCCCTCGGTGTTCCCTACCCATGGGGGCTGAGACCTCCCCCCCGCGAGTTGCATCGGCTGCCTAAACATCATGGGCACCGCCACCGGATTGGGTTGCACCACCAAAGAGATATTTCTCGTTGCTTTTAAGAACGCCGTAAAAGTCCCCTCGCGCATCTCGTTAATAAGATGGCAGATATACTCAGGAAGCAGCCCCTTAGCGCAGATCCGGAGCAACTTAGATTCTTTGGCCTCCTCCCTCACGTCTAGGGATATTTCTCTGAACCTCCGAACATAGGCCACCACTTCTTCCCCAGGTTGTTGCTTCTCCCTACCCAGTTGGGTCAAAGTAAACTCATTTTTGCTAGAAAGAACTTCTGGACAAATAACACATGCATCTCTTCCCATGTAGAAACGCTGTTGGGAGCCAAATAGGAATACTAGGTATATGCTTTATCGGTCAAGGATTTAGAAAACTCCCTCAACCTAAGCCTTTTATTGTTACAATGCACCCCCAAATGTTCAAGAAAGCGCTTAATATGCTCCTTCGGGTTCCCACCTTTCCCATGTATTTTTCAAAAATAAGAGGAATATAGTCCTTCGGATAGGGCTTGTCATTGTACTCTTGAGGATAGAGTGTTCGAAAGTCGTCATAAATCGAAGCTACCTCGCCAGCAGATTACGAGGAAGCCTGTATGAACTTCAGCATCTCCTTTCTCATTTCTTCCATGGGTGATTCCACCGAGACAACATGCTGGGAGCCTGTTATAACTGGAGCAGGTGCCTCAGTTGGGGCCATCGATACTCTTGATGTTCCCCATATTGGATTCACCACAGAGGGTAAGCTCACGGGGACTGTTCCCATTACACTCGTACCTGGTGGGGCCGTTGGAGCTACCACCGGTGTTACGAAGGCCTTAGTCTCCAATCCTCCCAACATAGTTGAAGCTACTGGAGTTTGAAAAAACTCATAAAACTTGCTCATGAGGAGCGCGACCTGAGTGGGTCCCAACCCCGCACTCGTGGAAGCTTGTGCCACCCCCAGAAAGCCTAACGTCGTTGGAACCGGAGGTATCTCTAATCGAGGAGCCCCATCCCTAAGGGCCTCCAGTTCTCTCGCAGCTTGTTCTTCATTATGCTAGATGTCATCAAGGTTGAGCCTTCGATGAGCATTATCTTGCGTCATACTCCTTACTTAGAAGAATGCCTCCCCAACGGAGTCGCCAAATGTAAGAGGGTACGTTAGATAAGATGGAGGTGTAACCCCTATTTAAGTATGGTAATGATAAGCTAATTTAGCCAAAGCTTTAGATTAATGATAAGCCCATTGAAGATAAACTCGATTTAAACTCACGGAAACTCTCATGTATAACTTAGAATATAGTGATGAACTCAGAAGTAATTTAGCTAGAGGGAGAGAGAAGTAAGCACCCTAGATACACCTCGGTGGGCAGGTATAAACACACCAAATACTCTCAAGAATCTGTCAAGTATTAAAAGCTCCATAATAAGTAATAATGGCGGGTGAGTAAACCCCTATGGTTTGTAATAACTCTCCCTGATGTGTATTCTCTCTAGAAATAACTCCTGAATTCTTAAAAGATCATCCTCTCCTCAAAGGTGTTTGGGGTCCTTAAATAGCCCCCCACACCACCTCCGAGGCAACTCAGTCATTAAAGACTGTTAAAGACATCCCTCATACTTTATGTCACAACATTAAATGCCTGGAGCACTAGTTGTCTCCACGTCATAAACATTAAATGCCAAGACATGCCTTTTGCCCAATCACTCTGTGTCAGGGGGCTGTTGTCGCAGAGGTGGCTCACCAACTGCCTGACAGCCCCAAATACCACGGTGGTCTACTTAAGTGCAGGTCTGACATTGTTTAGCTGGCTAGTGATATCACCTACAATAGAGGTGACATTAAGTATAGGGTTGTTTGGTTTTAAACTCAATGCCCGATGGAACTCCCAGCTACTCCGCTCGAGGCTCCACGGTTAGGGTCCTTCGGTGTTTTTACCAGGTGTATCTAAGATGGTCAGGACAAGCCCCAACGGTGCCTCACTTCTCAATCCTCCAAACCAAGTTTCTCTAAAGTTCCCACGGCGAGGTCATTCGATAGAGCATGAAAGCTCTCCCAGGCCCTGCCAAGCCTGGTCTCTCGCAAGTACCGTTTGACCTCGCACTAAAACTCATTATTATTCTCGTTACATCATTACAACCGTTATAGCTTACAGTCAACATAAACAGAAATACAATATGACTAATACAACAAGCTGAAGTATGAGTTGCCACACCAAGCTGCCTCGCTGAGTTGCCATGCTTGAGTTGTCACGCTTGAGCTACCTCAGCTACTTAATCTCGAACACTTTTGCCAATTAAAGAATTATCCTTAATCTTAGGATTACCTTCAAGCCCACTCTCCACATTTTTTTCAAAACTAGGGTTTTTCTACAAGCACCTACACCAACAAAACCCAAAATTCACTCATGAATCCTACGTACCCAAAGATTATAAATATTAATCATATCAAAGGATTTCATAAAAACAACCCCAAATTATATGTGTCTACTTTCTCTAATTAGATCGCTAATTGATTTTAAGAAAACATTGAATTAAGGTTTAGGAAACACTTAAAATGAATTATACTAAAGGAAAGGAATAGAGTAATCACGCCTGAATAAAAGTTAGTTTAGAAATATGATCTTAAATGTCTATTCCTCTAAAAAAAAATTGACAAAGATTCGTTTCTGACACGTTTTGAGAAAATTCGGTTAATCTTGACAAAACTTGAGTTGAAAGTTATGTATAATGGGGCTAGGGTTTGGAGGTTGAATAAGATGAGAGGTTTCTGATTTTTGAGAAGGATAAAATGTGTTTTAAAAGAACTAAACTCGTCACTTTATGTTTATATACCAAAAAGAATTAGAGTCATAATCAAATACAAACACTCGAAAAATCATTACAGACGATCGGACCATCAGAATCATTTGAAATTTTAGTATGTTGTAGAGAACGACGAGACAGGGCTGCTGTGTAAAATTCAGCTTGATAGGACGATCGAATTTCTAAAAATCTTATTTTATCCTCCTCAACTCGGATATTCCCTTGATTTTTATACAAAATGTTATAATTTTCCAAATTTTAATCCCGATTTAAATTCCACTTAAAACCTTATTTTTATATATAAAAATCAACATATTTAATTGCTAAGAATAATTATATCTAAAATTCCATTTTTTTCTCGAATATTCCAATTAATTAATTAAATTAATTATTAAAAACAGGGGGTTTTACAACAATCCAGTAAGGTTTGGGTGTAAGAACATTAAGAAAAAAAAGTAGAAAACTGAGGTTGAAGATGAAATGGAATGGCGCTCACTACACCAAAATTGTCAAATTGACACCCTTTAAGCGGCTAGCCTTGTCACGGTCATTGGCCGTGATAAAAAAACATGAATTTTTTATCACGGTCATTGACCGTGACAATCCTATAAAGTTGTCATGGTCAATGACTGTGACATGTCCGTGACAATTCTCTCAGTAAAAAACTCTCCCTCTTCTTTTTTTCCACCGTTTCTATTCCCTCCATCTCTCTCTCTCTCTCTCTAGCGGCTTCTCACTCTCTCTCTACAACTTTGGTATGTTTTCTCTCTCTATTTCTCCTCCATTTATGTATATGTGTATGTATATATGCATGTGTGTATATATGTGTGTGTAAATTGCGTGTGTGTGTGGTGTATATATGCGTGCGTGTGTGGAGGGGGGGAGGCAGCAGGGGAGGGGGGTGTATGTGCGTGTGCGTGTGTGCGTGTGTATATGTGCGTGTGTGTATATGTGCGTGTGGTGGGCAGGGGAAGCCGGGGGCCGGGGGGGGGGGGGGGGGGGGGAACAGGCAGGGGCAGCGGGGGTAGGGGGAACGGGCAGGGGGTGGGCGGGGGGGGGGGGGGGAGTAGGGCAAGGGGTGTATATGTGCGTGTGTGTATTTTTTTAATTAAATTTTTATTGGTTTATTAGATATTGACCCACATATGTAGTTCCCCTTGTAAAAGAATTTATTGATTTAATATTCATTGGTTGTTAATTTTTTTTGCAAATTAATAATTAGTACCCCTTTCATATGCAAGTAGGATTGCCCCTCATTGTAAATTAGTAAATTAATAATTGTATACTTTAATTGATGAAAAGAATTAATTGAGTAGATGAATTAGGAGTATGGGATACACATTTGTTGTTGCCATTGCGGTTGGATTATAATGGATTGATGTTGGGTTGGTTAATTTTAAAAGTGGCATGACCACTGGATTATTGTCCATATGGGGGGTGGAATTTTTCAACTTTTTTTGAAAATTACTTTGTATAACGAACAATATATATATAGTATGATAATTAAATGAAACATACTTGAAATTACATATCAACCCTGATCTCGTTCGAATGAGACCTGTTGTCATTCGAATGAGATCCTATCTCATTTAACGAGATTTTAGGTTTTCTAATGAGATTCCAAAAAAGCTGTTTTAGCCCAATTTTTTTTGGAGATTTGTACTTTGGCCCACAATAGATTCTGAATAATTCTGGTACATTAACATAGGGTTAGATACTTAGATTAATGTTTGAAAAATCATATATTTGGAAAAATCAAATATTGAATTTGGAAGGGAATTATGTGAGTGATAACTACATAATAAAATACGATAATGGGATTAAATCGTAGTTATCAAGTACGGATAGTATTTGGGAAATACAACGGTACTTGGGTAGGACAAATTCCTAATATAAAACTTAGGTCGAGTTTTTATCTAATATTACGTAGGTTGATACCTATTGTTTGTTAATTTATGTGTATGACATACCTAGCCTACTTGCTATCAACGGGAGGTTTGGGCGTAGAGGGAAGTCATATCCTGATGAACCTTATGGGGGGATTTTTGACTTGTGGCCCAAGAACATATGGCTTAGATTAGGTTGTCGTTAGTGAAAAATGGTACTGAGCAGTCATTTCGGTGCGTATAGCCCAAAAGATCTAAGACTATGTTTACCTCCAATACTTGTGTTTTGATATTTGTGGTTCGAGGGATACACCGAACTAGTAGTCCTTTATACAGTGACGAGATGTACTGGGACTAGATAACAGAGTAGTGCGTGCACCGCAGTTGTGTCTCGAGGTGCAGTATTGTACATATATATATATATATATATATATATATATATAATAGAGTGAATGTATATATATACTGGTGATGTTATCTACTGTGTGATTTACGTAGACATGAAAGATAGTGAAATCTGAAAATTAATTAAGTATGACAACACTTAATTATATTAAGAATTTAATTAATATATTTATTTATCACATATATTGTAAAGGAAATACATGGGGAAAGATAAGGGATATGATTAGTTGATAGAAAGAGATAATCTAGTGAAAGTGGGAATAATAACTAGAAGAAATTGAAAATACGTTAGGCGTGCACAATAGTTGAGAGGTGAGAATCTGAAGTGAGAGTCTGAGAATCTAACATGTATATAATTGCTAATTGTAGCATTTATTCACTTGATGTTTTTAAAATCCTTTTACAATCGGGCTCTGACCCGTTTTCTCTTGCATGTTCTCCTCTCTCTCTCTTGTGCGTGTGTGTGTGTGTGTATATTATATCAGGTGTCCCGACATAGGGACGTCCAATCTAGAGGATTGCATATTCATTCGCGATGGATGCTTTGGAGGGTGGACTTTGCGTTAGACACTTCATTTTATTGATTCATGTACTCTGTAGTCATATCTTTTATGCCATATTGCCAAAGGATTCTAGTCATTTCCATTCTATCTCAAAAAATGGTTATACTTATGTCGATTCTAGATACAATTGATTTATTTGGTTTATTGTATTGAGATGTTTTAAACTAAAGAGTTTATTCCAGTTATAGTAATGTAAGTTGTGATGAGTATTACTCATGGTCTATTAGACTCATGTGATATTTAGGATTGTTTGGATTGGGATAAAAGTTAAAAGATATTAAAATTTGAGAGGTAGATGCATAACTATGATTTGTACCAATTTCAATTATACTTATTATATTTAGACTTGCTGTTAATGTTGTGGAATTTAACATTTTAGGACCTAGGCCACCAGTACCACCAAACCCTTAACTAATCCTAATATTCACATTTTATCCTCATTGTTGTTTTCTAGGATGTAGGTGTCATTTTCCCTAGTGCCTATTCCATTTCTATTCCTATTGATACTGATTCAGATTTGAGGGATATGTGTAGTACTTATACATATTCTGTGATTGGTAGTATTACACATGTATAAATTGATTTGGTTGTAAGATTTCATTTACATGTATGATGGTATCAAACTAAATGGTTATTCTACTTATCCTTGTTAAGTTTGTCATTTAGTATTCTTTAATTTTACCCATGGTTAAAATGATACTTAATTGTTTAGACTATTTTATTGTTTAATTGACACCAAATCAATTTATCATTAGATTTTACGGGGTGTCATATGTAGTTTTCACACCAGACATAGATTGGCTTTCTAATTCGCAAGAAACTGGACTGTCAAAATGAAAACGTGTATTTTTGTATAATGATTTGACTCAACTAAAATTTATGGAGGGATTTCGAAATATGGTAACACGAATCAAAGGTAAATGCATTACCATTATTCTTTTTCTAGTACATATCCCGTGTCGATTGGACCTACATCATAAAATGATCATTCAATTTAACATGAGAATTATTAATTCATAAAGGTACTTTATCATATTAATTATTAATACTCACCCAATTACTTTGAACACTGCCACTGGTTGGACTAGTCACACTCATGTATTTCAATTTGGAAACAAACACCATACCTAGTTTTTTATATACTAAACAGTTTTTGAAGGCTAGAAATTGTACGGACTTAGGTGATACCAGAATTTTCATTTAATTCTTAGGCAATATAATTTGAAAATATCATGGCTGACGATTTGTTTCATGTATGCCACCATTGGTGTGGTCCACGTATACAGTGCACAAGACATTGTCCTCTAGTTATGACATATTTTCTCCACACAACATTTTTTAAGATTGGGTTTGAAGGATAGTCAATGTTTAAATGAAGCCAGAAATAATTGTTAAATGAATGCAAGAAATATTTTAAATGAAGGCATGATAAAAACTTCCAAGAACAAGTTTGAGATGAGGATTTTTGGTTATGTCTTTTCAATAAGGAAAAGGGAAGGAATGAGAGTATTCATGGGTTTATCAACAATTGTTTAAATATCCATGGGAGGGGAAAATTTTAAAATTTGAAATACATGTTTGCGTTGAGGCACTACATCGTGTAGAACCCCACATTTTTATTTTTTATTTTTCAAACACAACACGATGTTGCATTTCTGGTGGGTCCTATTTACAATCCTCTCAGTGTATATTCATAGGGTTATACCATTCCTTTTTAACTTTATGAAAGTTTAACATACCCATTGTATACATAATTATATTAAATACTTAACATACCCATTAGGATTGCTCTCATTGATATATAATTATGATATCAAAATTTCTTTATTGGTGTTGAGTTCTTTTTCCATGGAAAATACACATTAGTATTCACATTTTACTTCGGTGGTTCTTAATTGCAAATAAATTCTATGAAAATAAACCATAAATATGAAAAGTTCTATATAATCGTATCATTTTCAATATAAAACATTTTTTCAATATCCCAGGGCAAGCATTGAAATCCATGGGAAATATTAAAATAAACTATTTCTAGATCAACTCGTTAACTTTCTAATCAAAATTCAAAATAATCAGAGTTAAAGGGGATTTTAACAATACATATTATATAAAATGTGTTTAAACATATACATAGAATTTGTTAACGCGGTGTGAAATTTCGCAGTAGAATATAATCATAAATTTTATTATGGGAGTTCTCAATTCAGTCCTTGGTCAATATTTTTTTGCTCTAGTCTACTTATATATTTTTCGGGCACTAACGTACCTCACCCTTTAATTATAACTTATAGGTTATGGTATACAAGGACTTTATACAACTGTATAACAAAAAATGTGTATATATTATAAAATTTCACGTAAAAATTACAATTTTTTCAAAAACAAAATTAGGTATACTCTACAAAATTTATTGTATACATCGTTGAAAATCAAGTTTACATTAAGAGAGAGGGCCTTAGTCCCCCCAAAATATATTAGTGGACTATAGCCAAAAAAATCTACGAGGAGGAAGTTGAGCCAAAAACGTTTTATTAATCATTATGATTTTTATTAAAAAAATATAAATTTGTATTTACGGCGCCAAACAACAAAATTCCATAATTAAATTTCTCTACACATATCACCCACCCAAAATGAGAAGCAAGTGGATAAAAGATCATCAACCTTTTCTAATTGGGTTACATTTGGGTTAGCAAGATAATATAAAAAATTTAGTTATTAGACTTGACTCACCATTTAGTTTTGCTTAAGATTTGACTCACCATTTTTCCGGTACATTTAACACCCATCATGTACCTCCACGATACATTTGGTACCAAAGTAAACTACAATAACTACATAGCGTACAAAATAAAAAAAAATCAATTATAATAGTGAATTAAAGTGGAATACGATAATTATATTTACTTTAGTTATTTTAAGATCATTCATTAAGTTTTAGGGGACAAGCTCTAAATATGAAATTTTTTGGCCTAATTTTAAATTAGTAATTATTTGTTTCTGAATTTTTAAAAAATGTATGGTGTTAAATAATAATGCAATAAAATTTAAAGTCATTTCATAACTAATATAACATTTTTAGTTAAGGAGTTCATCTAATTCTTATTAATATTTCAAGTGTGAATTCCAAGAAGAATTAATACATCATGTAATACCCCGCATTTCTGCGTATTTAGAATTTAATTAGCTGAGTAATTAAATAGGAAAATATTTTTTTATTTTAAATTACGCGAGTGAAGTAATTTAATGTGATTTAATAATAATTAGGAGTATTAAGTGATTAAATAATAATTATGGATTATTATTATACGACACAGCGATTGATATGTGCGTATGTAATTTTATCTCACTGGGCGTCACGTGTAGACTATTTTGAGGTGAGGAAGGATAATTTTATTTTGGTGACTCGAATGATAATTTAGAGGTCACAGATGATTCCGGAAGGGTCGAATTAGTCAGAATAGTATACCCGGGGGTACTAGTTGAGTCCTGGGACATATCTGGGCCAAACCGGGATCGTTCGAGGGAATTTTAGTCTTTTGGAAAATGGGGGTAAGAAGACCTACGAATTTTGGAGTGTTATATCATCCGACAAAAAAATATGGCTAGGTTAGAAACCTCAAAACACAAAGGGAGGCCATTACAAAGAAGAGAGAAGAAATTCTCAAAGCTTAAGGAAAAATTGGTGAATGATTAAAAGGGTTCTTGCATAATAAACTAGTTGGGAAGGAAGATTGGAGGAGAAAGACAATCCATCACCAACAACAATCACGAAATTAAATCACCTCTGAATAAGGCCCGTGGTTATTTGTAAATTATTTCGAGTTATAATATCCATGCGTAAGATTTATGAATAATTGATTTTGATGAATATTCTTGGTGAAAAAGAATTGATTAATGGCATGGTTGGTAGGAATAACATGTGGTTAGATTTATATCTGTAGAGGATTAAAAATCATAGGAACTATGATTGTTAATACGAATTAAAATCTGGGTTTATGATTTAAAATATGGGAGGAACATATTTTTAGGGTTATTGAATAATTAGAAGATTTGAATTATTCTGGGCTTAAGTTTTGAAGATTTATGATGTTTAAATCGTTAGAAATCATCCAAGAATATGTAGGAATGGTTAGAAATCATTGGTTGCAAGTTTGGAGTGGTATCATGTGAGAGTGGTGATTGGAAATGCTTGAAGAAGACGAACTACGTTTTGCACGTAATCGATCGATCGATCGACTGATGAATGTCGATCGATCGACCCAAGCAGTTTTTAGGATCTTTTTTTGGTTGAGTTCTATTCGATTGCCTAAGCTTGAGGGGAACCTTAGTGATGATATTATACCTATGAAGGGACTTAGAGAGTACCAGTAGGCATATCGTGGGGGTCCGTTATAATCATTGAATGCAAGATTTGGAGAGATGGACCGATGAAGATAAATCGATCGAGTAGTGCATTGGGAATTTGGGATTTGCATTACAGAGAGAGTAAACGTCAACCCAAGGAGTATACTAGTAGGTTAGAGATATCTTAACTACTAAAATAAATAGAGGGGTAACTAGGTCCCTTAGAGTTGTGTGAATAGTCAAGTAAATGCAATAGTGAGATAAATCGTAAATTAAAAGTACGGTGAATATTCGAGAGAAAAATATTACGTACAAGAAGAATTATTAGTTTGTGTGTACACCTATTGAATTATATCAATACTTAGTGGAGTGAATACCTAAAGTACATTTGATTATACTAGGGTCGAGGTATGATTCCGAACTAGTATGTGAAAATAATGTAATCTAAAGAGTACGATGAATATTAGAGAGAAAAATATTACGTACCAACATGATTGTTAGGTTGTGTGTATAACTACTGAATTATAAATACTTAGGTAGAGAGAATACCTAATGTATATTAGCTTATATTAGGGTCGAGGTAAAATTCCTACTAATATATGTAAATAGTAAATTGGTGTCGAGATGAAAGAGTTTCGAACCAATATATAAAGTTTCATTATTAGGGTCGAGGTAGGATTCTGAACTAATACATGAAATAAGACTTGAGGTCGAGGTGATATTCTGAACCAATTCTCTTACTTGGTGTAGATGTACTATTCCGAACCAAGAGTCCTTAATGTGTTCTAGGAGGACATAATAGTGAAGAATGGTTCTATAAGTATATATTGTGTGTGAAATGTATACTATATAAATAATCTACTTATATGAGACGATAGATAATAAGATGTCGTGAATACATCTAAAAGTAAATTAAATAGAGAAACTTAATTATCATGATTCAACGAAAGAGGTGAATATCGTAAGAATGAATTAAGTAATTAAACTTAATTATAAAAGGTTAAAGATAACAAGATGTGAAAAGTTATCTAAGTATATAACATATAAAATATGTTTGCTATTAGCATACTATATGGGTGGTATGGTAACCTAGTTGAGCAGATAAGTTTAGTTATGTATATTAGTCTAGTTAGCTTGGGTAGTACAACTAGGTGGACTAAGGATAATATCGTTAGGCGTGCACTATAGATGAGGGGCGAGGTAACTCAAGAGAGTGTACGAAATATTAACATGTGTAATCAATAAATCATCTTACTGTGATAAACACTTTCGAAATATTTTCAAAACGTTTTGAGTGCTAACTCTTGCTATCAAAATATTTTCAAAACCTTTTAGGTATCCAACCATAGGGGCGCCAGACTTGAGGATTCAGTTTAGGGACTCGTAGTTTCAGCTTTGTGGATGCTAGGAGGACTTTGCATAGACGATTCATTTATTCAGATCTAGTGTAGGATCTCTTTTTAGTACTCTATATTGGGACATGTTGTCCTTTGACATTATTTCAGCTATTCAGTTTGGATATTATTGGTTTATTTAGCAGGTTTGGTTTGTTAGCCAATTGTTGACTCGACAAGATTTTATTCATTATATATTGTGAGATGGTTCAAATTCTAGTATATTGTGAATGTTAAATTATAGTTTCGCATGCTGTTATTTTTGTTTAAATAAAAAGATAAATTTGGCACCGACTTTTTGAATACTAGGTGGTTAGTAAGTTTTAAAAGGATTATGACAGTGATGCTAAGAATGGAGCAAATGAAACTCCTGTGTTAATTTGATATAGGATTGAGCACCCGGTATTTTATTAGGCGGGGTGTCACACATGATAGGACTTTTTATTAATTTTTTCTCTAAATTAATTAAGATAATTATAATACTTAATTTGAAAACTGATAAAATTTTAATTAACATTGTGATCAAAATCATACACTTATGTTATTCCTCTTAGTTTTTTCCATTAATGCGTCTTTGGTTGGTTCTTAAATAGCCTTGACAAAAACAATGAATTATAAAGTTAATTCAACCATGTGGATCCATATAAGGCTCTTGAAGATAACCGCGAAATAAATTAATGCTTCTATTGAGCCTCAAATTAGAATCCTCACATTTAAATGTTTTAAAATATATATATATATTTTTATTGTTAATTATAGGAAGATTCATTTTAAGCTTATGTACTACGTATGGTGTGGGTTTTGGCTCAATTCTTCCTTCTCACATGATCAATGAAGGTGGGGCTTCATTACATCGAACGTGAAGTTTCAAACGTGTTCCGTGAGACATGGCTACCATCTGGAACCCAAGAGGAGGCCATTTTCTTAAAGACGGGGTGCAACACTTGATGTTGAAAGGTTTTTCAACCTTCCTCTTTTGTTTTAGGTGTTTTTCGTTAGACTGATGGATTGATCATACTTGTGGGTTTTCAAGATATACGAGGCCTTCAAAAGGCCTCCAACCAATCTGAGAAACTGGGGAGAATGGGCGAGGTCCTTTACACTTAGTCCAATAATATGAAGAATAAAATGGTTAAGAAGGGCAACATGATCACCGATCTGACGACTAGCTAAAGGAGATATCCTCCTCAAAGGAAGAAGGGGAGTCCGTCTAGTGGTATACAACAAGGTTGACTGAGAGCTCATTAAATTAATAAGGACTTTGTCATGATGGTAGATGGACATTTTTTGGGGCAAGAGGCAACAAGAGTTCCCTTGACTAAGTTAATGGTGCCAAACAGTGGCGGATCCAGGAATTTGAGTCAAGTGGGGAAAATTTTTTTGATGAAGTACGAGGGTTTGGGGGCGGAAGCCCCGAGCTGATTTTTTTGGGTTGTTTTTGCTTTTTTTTTTCAAATTTTAACCTTAAAAATGTTTGAGGTAACTTTACACATACCAAATAATCCCTCGAACATTTTTCAATACACGATTTTTTTGGGTTAATTCAAGTTTAATATGCCTTCCGGTTCAGAAGTTGTTTCGTTAATTCTCTTTTGCTTGAAATATTTTTCCACAACACCCTAAAAATACAATTTAAACAAAAATTAGACACCACAAAAATTTAATACCTAAATATAATCCCCAAAATTTGGCACCAAAAATTAACACCACAAAAATTTAAACAAAAATAAGGCAGCACATAAATATAATCCATTTCATTTCATTCACTAAATAAAAAACTAAAAGCCATTTCATTTCCGCACATAAATCAAACCCCCAGAAACCACAACCCATTATCCCATATATCCATACCATACATATCTCATCATCAAATCAAAACAGATGTTCAAGAAAAGTATTTGGGTTTATAAAACCCATTTCAGCACATAAATCAAGAAAGCTCTTACCTCTCAGAGGAGGCTGGCCGGAAGCATCAGTTGCAGGCGGAGTCCGGAGATGAGAGAGAGGGAAGGGGCAAGCCGCATGCGTCGGCAGCAGCACAAACGTATTTGGTCGTTTGTTACTTGTTGTGGGTAGAAGAGAAGGAATAGGTTAATTAGGTTTATATGTTTTAGTTATTTACCTTTTGGCCCTCTATTTTATAAAAATCTATAAAAAGCACCTTTAACTTATTTATTTTTTTACAGAAAAACCCTTTTTTTTTTTGGAAAGCTGAACCGGGGCGGCCACCCCACCTCGGCCTATGGTGGGTTCGACCCTGGTGCCAAAGGTCCTATTTTTCCAACTCACCGCAGTAGAATAATTAATATACCCTAAAAATATCTTTGGCAACTGACTACCTCGTTTTTCGCAAAAAACCCATCAAATCTTTAAAAGTCCATAACTTCAAATCTATAAGCCCAAAACCATAACTTCAAATTTATATATTTGGAATCTAATCCTCAAGATCTATCAAAGAAAACCACATTCAATATTTTTTTACGAAAAAATAAAATAGATAAATATATTGTTTACGTAAAACCTTCATTTTTTGCGAAAAAACCTTACTCTTCATCTCTTGCGATGGTACCACCGACGCGGACTAAAAAAAATAAAGAAATCGATGAAGATATAGAGAAACGAGGAGAGAGAAACACTACGACAAGAATTTTGACGGCCTCAGCGAGATTTTCTAGCGGGCTATTTTTAGCGAGTCTGGGGTGGGGCTGGGGTTGGGTTGCTAGATAGAGTGGGGTTATGTGTTTATTGTTAAAAAAATAGAGTAAGTGGTTTTAAAATGGGTATAGATGAGGAGTACATTTTTCTAAATATATGTGGTTTATCATGAAAAAAGGCTTGGTGCATTGAAAAAAGTCAATGGGATTTGATGCATCTTTGGTCCAATAAATGGGACTAACTCATAATAATGCCTTTTTTTTCTCATCTAGAGAATGAGATAAAAAAGAATGATGAATAACTGATGCCAACTTCAACGACATCAATGGCATCAACATTACATATGTGATTGCCTAGTTGGACTACTTTGAGTGTGTTGCCTTCAATAAAGGTCAAGTGGCCACTCTTAAGCGATAAAATGTGACCAAATATGATAGGGATCACCAAGAGAATCCCCACTCCCTAAGTATGTCGCGAAAAGAGTAAAACCTCTATGGCGTCTAACTAAGAGGTTAATCAGTGTGTCGCCAATAATTCTGTAATTAAAAATACCCCAGTTGGTGGCCAATATGAGTAGGCCACTAGTGGTGGGGATTAGGGGGTTACCCATGAGGCCTAAGTCTAGGCTTTCTTTATTTTCCTCATTTTTGTCAATGTAAGGCTGAAAGCCATTTTTGTACTTTTTCTTTCATTTTCAATGTAGGCATCTACCCATTTATCATCATTAATGAAAAGTTATCTCTTGCTTATCTCCATTGTTAATAATTTCTTCTTACATATGGATTGTTCTTAATACCAACATATTATAAATGTAACAACTCATATATTTTAATAATATGGTTTATCACTTCCTAACATTAAAATTTACAACTTTACAAAAAAAATTAAATATCATTCTTACCGTGTATGGAAAAAAAATGAAAAAGTGATAAGATAAGAATATGATATGATAAACTTAGGATACTCATTTGATAAATGAATCATCAACTAAAATAATGTAAGAGATATCTCTAAAACTACATCCACAAGTCTTAACTGAAATGTATCACTACGCATCTCTTTATAAAATCCAACTCAAATTGAAATTATAAAATATACATGCCAATTCTCAAGCCTAGATATACAAGCTAACTAAATTCAACGCAACTCAAAGAAAAGATAGTACATCATGTAGGTGAAACTACATTAAGTCTCCCGATGATGATTATTGCGATATAAAGGATGGAAGATATGTGCTTGATGGAGGAGAGTCTACTCATGTGGGTCAAGTCTAGCACCTTAAAGGTTTCCACGAATAAACATGGGTCAAAACGCCGCAAGTCACCAAAGATATGCAAATAAAAGTTAAATACATATACAAGTGATGAGTTCACAATTATTTATCTTACTATGATAACCAATTGTGACTCACAGAACCTCATTGTCCATTTTAATCAACTCATTAGTTTAAATAACTATTTAATCTCTTAATTAATTAAAACATAATCAAAATGAGCCATTTATCTTTGACCATCTCAAGTACACACGGAATGCACAAGTAAAGACCGTCACATAATCGCCACCACCTTTCTCTTGTATGGATGAAAACATGAATAAAGTCATGTGACACATAAATAAATCCCATCACACAATCAGAAACCACATATCTCTCACATGGTTGCTACTATAAATATGAATAAAATCATGTGATGCATCAGAACGACTTATAATCATGTCAACCAAGCACCACGTTGTGATAGCATGGTCAGAACAAACAACATTTGGCGTGATGTCCGGATAAATTTGTGATCCCTTAGCATGCAAAAGTAAGAGTGTTCCTTCTCGGCACACACCCATATCCACGTGCATTTATTCATATTGTTCAATATTCCACATTAGTTTATCACTTATTAAAGCCTCATTATATTCCATTTCCTCCACCCTTAGGGTCATTCCAATTTAGTCCCTAAATCAACCATTATGTTATTAATTAACTTCTAATGTATTTTTAAATCACTACAAGGTCTATCTAGTATGGGAATAATCATTAATTTAAAGATCATAATAAAAGAGATACATTAATTATATGATTCCTAAATTTCCTACTCAACCCATTTCAAGACTCCATGCATAGGATGCTCATAAATAAAATCCAAAAAAGGAACCCCCGATGAACTTTCATCCAGATAGACATGAGGAACCGTGTTTGTCAACACTGGGGGATGTGTACTCGATCTGAGTTGATAAGGTACTTTAGTTATAATTAAGTGCCTTGGTGTCTGTTGATTTAAAGTTGTACCTCATAAGGTATGATGAGAGTTACCAAAAAATTGTGGTAAGTATGTTACTTATGCAATAATGATGGTTAAAGTGACTTCTGAGTGAACTATAGATAGTCTTCCATGATAGTTTTTGAGAAAATATGATGCAATTTTGAGGAATAGGATCCCTAGTGATATCGGTAATGTAGACCTAGAGGCTTATAGGTTGTATACGACATCCTGTATCTTACCAGGACCCTTAGTAGTGACAGTCCGGGGTTTGATGCATGGTCTAGGGAATCAATCATCTATGAGAAGGTCTTTGAACCCTTGTTGGATCTCGACAAGAGAGTCGTAGGTTGGATATATGCCTATGCGTTGGAGAAAAGCAAAATAGTCGACTTATTGTGATGCCTCGAGGTGTTCAAAAGTTAAAGTGTACTATGCGTAGAGGCCTGTAAACTATTGTTTTTATGAGCGCTTAGTAGTAATGACATGGATATTGAGAAATTTCTAGAGCATACTTACTATGAGAGGATCATAGGTGATGAGATCTCATTAGGTCATCGACGACCCTTATGTTGTGGTATGATTGATATTCGTATGGAACTCGTTAATTTCAGTGTTATGGAGTACAAGTGTTCTAATGATGTTGGTATTAAGGGTCATGTGATAATCTCGGGTTATTAGTCAAAGTTTAAAAGAGTCGAATGGTGTACGTGCTTAGTACTATCATCCGAATTGGCACAGATTGGTGATGTAACCTTTTAAGAGAAATTGGAAGCTTGTGTCGTGAGTAGGCATGATGCTCGGGTGTCATGTGATGACTAGTGTAAGTGGTGTAATACTTAATTTTGAGGAGTACTAGGAAATCCATTTGGGACTTAGATTAATGATCTCATATTAGATACTTAGAAATGTCACCCCAGGATGGATATCAAAGCATGATTAGGATATGGCATGTGTTGACCGCATAAGTTAGAATATCCCTAGCAAGGAAGGGACTATTCCTTGGAAGATCTTTCCAAATTGATACAGATTAGGAGATGTAGCCTTGTGTGGCACTTACTATCCTTAGAATTCTAATGGAAACCGGTGTGTCCGTCACGTAAATTCAATTGGGTAGAACCTGGAGATAGGCATATTGATGATCTTGTGTAGTTAGTGATCATAATAAAGTGAATGTTTCGCTTAATTAGGTATCATTTATAGAAGATATTTGGGATACGATAATGGTACCATGAAATCAACAATGACCTAGGTGTATTAGGTTAGTCACGATGTCACGTTGACTAAATATGCAGACAAGGTCGGCTTGACAAACTCATTAGGCATTCGCTGATCGGAATGGTTCGCATATATTAAGAATGTGAGGAGGAACCTTACCCATAAGGAGGGAAGTCCAATGTTGAATTTCTGAAGGACAATAGATTTGTATGTTACGTTTGTCTTGTGGGGATGGATCGTTTGTGATCCGATTCGTCACAGTTGGTGACTCAATCCCGAGTATGTGGCTATGCTAATACCTAGTGAGGATGTCTGGGAGGAGTTGTAGACCTCAAAGCATGTGGCATATATTTGCCTTTCATAAATGATAGTGCGTTGCATAGTAATAGGAGTTTCCTGAAATGGTTATTCACTCTTTTTGATTCTTTGTGTCCCTTTCGGTTCCAATGATCGAGGATTGTGTTCCCACAGTTGTGGTAACTTGGATTTGAACCATGTTATGGTATGACAGGATTTGGCCTAGTAGAGTGCGGTTCGACTCGGCATTGTCAATGTAGCTCGATAATTGGGTGTTCCCTGGTTTAAGGTATCCCTACTATTGTACAAAGTTCTATGTATGTGCGACCACACTTTCAGCCACATAGTTCGCTTATAGTATCCATTCGCCTTAGACCTTATGATTGGTCAACATGGCAGTCAATGGCTCTGGTTATAAAGAGCATGATAATGAATTGAGGACATCGTATAGTTTTAAAAATCGAGAATAACATAACACTAAGTGTTTTTTTCCATGATAGGTTGATTGGTTTAACTCTGAGGCAAGTGTTCCCTAGTAGTACACCTAGAGTTACCCCAGGTTCACGGAAGGGTCCTATGTGATGGTGTTGGTTGCACGCATAATTATGAACTTAGTGACTTATTGCCACCCTCTATGGATGTGAGGGACTTATGATGCGAGGTTTCTATTAAGGCGAAGTGAATTTTCTTGGTCAGGATGACCTAAGAGTTTGAGGAGACTCGGGATAGGCAGTCACAAGGATTGGAACAATTTACGACAACGAATTGGGTGGTCAGTTACATGTCATTTGCTCTCAGGTGAGTGTTAACCCTTAGATAGGGTTACCCAGTAGAGGTACCAGTGTGCTCAGGTGTTATCAAATAAGCCTTAGAACTTGATTGAACTTGATTATTGAGTGAGTGGGGACAAAAGGACTATTATGTAAATCTTAATGGCTAGCCTGATTAGTGAGCGTCAGAACATGTTGCACGCTAAGTACTTTAGTGACAACCCCTTTTGGGAGGGCGTATAATTAATTTTTCGTGATGGAGGACTTCGATGACTCAGACCTAAAACATCCATGTGACATAAAGTAAGGATCAATAATCCCAGGAGTTTATGGAATCGGGTTATTGATAATTTTGAGGATGAAATTACCTAAGGAGGGAAGAACATAACATTCGCCCCTGCAATTTTATTTTACTTTTAAGATTTGATGACTAGGTATGTTTAATTGGTCTCTGGGCTTGTTAAGGTGGATCATAAGTCAAATTGGGGTAAAGTAGTGGCCCTGATGCAATTGGATTAGAGTTTTTGTGGCCTTAAGTTTAATTAAAAAAAATAGAAATCGTTCGAATGGGGTTCGAACGTGGCTTCTAAAGACTTGGGTTTGATCCATTCTTCACACATACTGAAGTCTCGTTCGAACTTCTCATTGGAAGTGTAGTTTTAATGAGTGAGAAATCTCATTATAATAAGGCTCTGGGTCGTTCGAATGACCAGAGATAAATTTGAAAATCTTATCCCTTTTAATGTGCTATCATGATGTGGGTTGTCAAATGTGTCAACTTCTCAGTGACCTGAATTAAAATATGGAACAAAAGACTAGATTACCCTTGGACTAAAGGCTTAAGTATAAGGTCATTTGGAGGATTTAACCACTTTGGGTTTTAGGAAGTATTTATATGGGTTTTGGCCCATTTGAGGCATTTTCCATTAGAATTTTCCCCTCTTTCCAACCTTGAGAGCATCCTCACCCTTCAACCACCATACAATACCCTATAACCACAACCCCTACACCTCATAACTCCATATTTTCCTCATATTCCACTATATATAAGTCTTATACACCCATTTCCACCATGGTCAAGCAAAGTCATGAAATTTGGAAATGTTGTTTGGGGTTTTTGAAGAAGACATGTAGAATATTAAAGGATCTAAAAGGGGTTTTTTCTTGGATCTTCCATGGAGGCAATCTTAGTGGAGATAGGATCCCTATTTAAGTCCACCTTAGGAGGTGGGAGGTTTCCATCATCCTCTACACTTCATCCACCATTGTTAAAGCTTCATTTGAGGTGGAAAAAACTCTATTATTTAAGTTTAAGACTCTATTTCCCTAGTGTATGGTCTTACATGTAGAGTGTAAGAGTTGGATGCATATATGATTTAAGAATAATATTTCCTCTTATTTGTTAAATTAGGTTTATAAAAGGTTTTAATGGTTTTGAGCAAAATAATATATTTCAAGAAAACTTGGCGTTTAAATATATTTATGGAATAAAAATGTTGGAGGAATGTTTATCTTGTTGAGAATATTTTATGAACAAATATTTTCAAAGATTTCTAATAAAATTTGGTATTTTTTGTATAAATAGGCATATACTCAAGTTTCAAAGAAATAAAAATGTCTTTTAGCTTAAAAAGCATGTTTATGCCAATATTGTAAAATTTCTAGAACAAACCATGTGTTAGATCCATTTGATAAGATGTTTGGACTTAAAATCCATACTCTCATGTATATAAACTTGTAGTATTTTGATGATGAACATATAAACAAGTTTAATGTAGGTTTAAACATGAAATAAATAAAATAGAAATTTTAATCCTTAAAGTGTGTGAAAAAGTGTAGGAAATGTGATAAGTGTATGGTTCAAGACTAAATGTACTAATGAAGGAAATGTGTTTTTCTTATAAAGTAGTCTTTAAATGTTTATTGATTTCTTAGAGAAAGAAAGTAATGAAATAAAAAGATTTCCAACTGGAGAAGTATGTTACTCCAAAGTGTTAAATAACTGTTAATGAGTTACAGACACTTAAGAAGTTAGTGTGTGTAACTTAATAATATTTTTGAGAAATAACACTTGTGAAAATGGAGGAAAAGTTAAGTTTGGAAATAACTTGGTAAAATGATAATTTTACGAAAAGTGGAACTTTTTTATAAAATAAAAATGTTAGAAAATGTGTTACACAAAATGTTTATATATGAACATGATTTTTAAGATAAAATCAATGCAAGAGTGTAAAGGGCAAGAAGTGATGATTTTAAAGTGTAACACAACTTGGGTAAAAATCTTAGGTTTTGGGATTCGATCGGTAAAAGAAAAGTGGAATAATTAAGACATTTGTAAAATTTTAAAACACATTAATATGAAGCCGATGATCCCGGGATAATTAAGCAGGGCTTGGAGCCTCGGGTGAAAGACCCAAAATCACTGGTCAAAGCATATGCTAGCATAGCTAGTGGTGTGAGGCCCATTAAATTCTGCGAATATTGAGATATTCCGAGAAAAAGATAATGTAAAGTGGAACATATCAAGAAATGGACTATGGGATGAACATGAGAAAAGACAACTAAACTTGAATAAATTAACACATGTTCTGATAAGGGATAATGTGGACAAGTAAATGTGAAAATTGATTAATGTCCATAATGTAAAGGAATGGTAAAGTGAAGTGACATAATGGGTAGTCAAGCGACCTAAAAGGTTTAACCCATACTTAACATAAGAGTGTATTATGAAAGATTTAAAAAAAATAAGTATTTTTTAATACGATGCTTGCGTGTGTTCAAAGGTGATTTTCAATGAAAATACTAATGTGAATTTGTATGAACAAAGGGAAATTTCGAGACATAAATGATTTTCCTTAAACAAAGGGAATTTATTTAAAATATTTAACTAGGTGTGTTAAATCAAGAAATAAATGTCAAGTTAAGTAAAAGGAAGTTCTTTTATAAGATAAAGGTGAATTAATCCGGATAAGTAACATTTTTATAATAAAACGATTTCATGCATTAAAGTATATATATATAAGGTAGTTGCATGTTCACGTAGATATATTGTGTTAGAGTCTCCTTTTTTGCCATTTAATTCTATATTGCACCATTGTATTTTCCCATTGGGCATTCGACTAATTCCCTCATCTTTGTTATGGCAGGTTGGGTGCGGTTTCGCATTTTGAGAGTGTTGTACATGCAAGTAACCTTTTTATTTTTATGTTAGTAACTCTGTATGCTCAGATTTTGGGGATGCTTCCCACCGGTCCCTCACGTTAATTAATTTAAATTGGAATTGCATGTTAAACAAGTGAAATGTTAATTAAATAAAACTGGACTAGTAACGTTATGTAGGTTGTCTCGGTGCACTTCACACCTAACACTCGGATCAGACTGGGTTGACCACGGGTAACCCATAAATCTGGGTTGGGGCATTACAAATGTTACGAGAGCTCTAGGTTCAAGGTTCCTTTAAAAAATTACGTAGTGAGGTCGGTAGTGGATCTTTCGACATCGGTGTTGGTTTGGGGTCGATCACGCTAGATTGGCGAAAATTTCAGTTTGTATTCTCGACGATAGAGTCAAGGAGATTAGCACGACGGGTAATTCATTGCCAGGTGGCATGCGACCAAGTTCATTGTCATTAATCACTTTTACACTTCTGATTTAGATATGTTAGTGGGCTGTGAGTGTTTGTACGAACTAATAGTGGCGACACCGCAGTTTTTAATGTGAGGTGCTTATGTGTAAACCCTTGATGATGTGAAAGGTCTATTGAAATGTTAATAGGGATAAATGATGTCCATTGAGTTAGGTACATGAATCGTATAGAAGTCAATCATGGAGACTAGGTGACTAAAGTGTCATAACTAAGCAGTGTTGATTGAGATAACAATGCGTTAAGTTCCTTAGTTAGGTAATTTAAGGTAATTAAAGAAGATGATGTGATTATATAAACTCGATCCTTGGGATAGTATCATATCATAGATAATTAAGGATTTGGTAGACATGATAAACTGTGTTGTTCAACACTAGGGGATGTGTACTCAATTTGAGTCAACAAGATACTACTGTTATAAGTAAGTGCCTTGGTGGCTGTTGATTTAAAATTGTACCTCCCAAGGTATGATGAGAGTTACAAGAAAATTGTGGTAAGTATGTTACATATGAAATAATGATGGTTAAAGTTACATAAGAGTGAACTCTAGATAATTTTCTATCAGAGGGTTTTAGAAAATGATGAAATTTTGAGGAATATGGTCCCTAGTGATGTCGGTAATGTATACCTAAAGGCTTATAGGATGTATACGACATCCTGTATCTTGCCAGAACCCTTAGTAGTGTCAGTGGGGGTTTTGATGCGTGGTCCAGGGCATCATCTATTTGGGAGAAGGTCCTAGGACCCTTGTTGTGTCTTGAGAAGAGAGTTGTAGGTTAGACTAATGCCAGTGTTTTAGACAAAAGGGAAATAGTCGACTTGAAGTATTCAAATGTTAAAATGTTCCATGCATAGAGGCCTGTATACTAGTGTCTTTATGAGCGCTTGATAGTCATGATATGGATATTGAGAATTTTATGGATCGTACCTTGTATGAGAGGATCATAGGTGATCAGATCTCACCAAGTCTTCGACGACACTTATGTTGTGGTTTGGTTGGTGTCCATATGGAACCAACTAAGTTTCGTGTTATGGAGTTTGGTATTGAGGGTCATATGATAAACTCAAGTTATTGGTTAAAGGTTAAAAGAGTCAAATAGTGTGCATCTCGGGTACTATAATCCGAATTGGCATAGAATGGTGATATAACCTTCTACGAGAAATTGGAATCCTGTGTCGTGAGTGCGCATGGTGCTCAGATGTCTGGGATGACTAGTGTAGCTGGTGTAATACTTGATTTTGAGGAGTAATAGGAAATCCGTTCGGGACTTAGATTGGTGATGTCATATTAGAGACATGGAAATGTCACCCAGGAGGGATTGATTAGGATATGGCAGGTATTGATAGCACAAATTAGAATAACCCTAGCAAAAAAGGGACTAGTTCTTAGCATGTCTTGCCAAATCGGTACGAATTAGGAGATGTTTCCTTATGTGGCACTTACTACCCTTAGAATGTAAATGGAGACCGGTGTGGCTGTCACATAAATTCAATATGCGTAGAACCTAGAGATAGGCACTGTGATGACCTTGTGTAGTTAGAGGTCATAATAAAGTGAATGTTTTGCTCAACTCAGCATTGTCTATACAAGATGTTTGGGATATGTTCATGGAACGATGAAGTCGACAATGACCTAGGTGTATTAGGTTAGTCACGACGTTACATTGAATAGATATGAAAATAAGGTTGTCTTGACAAAGACATTATTCATTTGCCAATTGGAATGTTTCGCGTATGCCAATGATGTTAGGGGGAAGCCTTACCCCTAAGGAGGTAAGTCCAGTGTTGACTTTACATAGGACAATAGGTTTGTATATCACTTTTATCTGTGGGGATGGATGGTTTGTGATCATATTCACCATGGATGGTGACTCGATCAAGGGTGCGTGTCTAGGAAAATACCCAATGAGGACGTTTGCGAGGAATCGTAGACTTCAAAGCGTTTGGCGTAGGTTTGCCTTTCATAAACCATAGTTTGTTGCATACTAATGGGAGTTTTCCGAAACACTTATTCACTCTTTCTGATTTTTTGTGTCCCTTTTGATTCCGATGATCGAGGATTGTGTTCCTATAAACGTGGTCCCCCGTGTTTGTACCATATTATGGTACGGTGCAGTTTGGCTTAGTAGAGTGCGGTTAGACCCTATATGGTCAATGAAACTTGGTAACTGGGTGCGCCCTGGTCTAAGGTCACCCTGATGTTGTACAAAGTTCTATGTATGGGTGGCTACGCTTTCGGCCACAAAGTTCACTTATAATATCCATTCTCCTTAGAATTATCGACCTTATGATCGGACGATATGACAATTAGTGGCTCTAGTTATAAATAGGGGGATGATGACTTGAGGACATCATATAGTGTTAGAACTTAAGGAAACATAGCACTAAGTGTTATCTTCCATGGTTGGTAGATTGGTTTTCATGCCTAGGCTAGTGTACCCTAATAGTATGCCTAGAGTGACCCCAAGTTCATGGAAGGGTCTTATGGGATAGTGTTGGTTTTACATATGATTTGGAACATATCGGCATGTTTCTACCACCGCGATGTGAGGGACTTATGATATGAGGTTAGTATTGAGGCTAAGTGAATTTGATTGCTCAAGAAGACTCGAGAATTTGAGGAGACTCGGGATAGGTAGTCCTAAGAATATAAATAATTTACAATAATAGATTGGGTGGTCAGAGTTATGTTGTTTGATCTTGGGTGAGTGTCGACCCTTGGATAGTATTACCTAGTAGAGGCACCTCTGTGCTAGGGTATTAACAAAGAAGCCTTAGGACTTGATTGAACTTGATCATTGAGTGAGTAGGGACTCAAGGACTGTTATGTAAATCTTAATGGCTAGCTTGATTAGTGAGCATCATAACAAGTTACGTGTCAAGTACTTTAGTGATAGCCCCTTGTGTAAGGGAATATAATGACTTTTTGGTGATTGAGGACTTAGATGACTTAGCCCTAAAAGATCCTTGTGACATGGGGTAAGGATCGATAATCCTGAGAGTTTGTGGAATTGATGAATTGACAATTTTGAGGATGAAATTCCGTAAGGAGGGAATAATGTAACATCCGTACCCGCTATTTTATCACTCTCATAAGATTTGAAGCCTTGTTATGACCAATTGGGCTTTGGGATTGTTGATGTGGATCACAAGTCAAATTTGGGTAACGTAGTGGCCCCGATGCATTTGGATTGGAGTTTTTGTGGCCTAAAGTTTAATTAAAAGAAAATAGAAGTCGTTCAAATGAGGGACAATTTTGTCCAAAAGGGACGTTCAAACGAAGTTCGAGCGAGGCTTTTAATGAATTGTGTTTCATCCATTCCTTGCGCATACTGAAATCTAGTTAGAACATCTCATTGTAAGTGTCTTTTGAACGAGTGAGCAATCTCGTTTGAACGAGGCTCAAAGTCGTCCGAATGACCTGTGATGAATTTGAAAATCTTGTCCTTTTTAATGTGTTGTTATGATGTGGGCTATTGGAATTGATGATGTGTTGGCTTCTCAGCGGCCTTGATCAAAATGTGGGACAAAAGACTAGATTACCCTTAGCCTAAAGGGTTAAATGTAAGGTCATTTCGGGGATTTAACAACTTAGGATTTTTTGAAGTATTTATATGGGGTTTGGCCCATTTGAGGCATTCTCCATCAGATTTCCCCTCTCTCTCTCTCTAGCCTTGAGAGCAACCCCACCCTTCAACCACCATACACCACTCTAACACCACCACCCCTCAATCTTGTGCCATCATATTTTTCCTATATTCCACCATATATAAGCCTTATACACCCATTCCACCATGATTGAGCAAAGCTATGAAATTTGAATATGTTGTTTGGAGGTTTTGAAGAAGAAATGTAGAAGGTTAATGGAGCTAGAAGGGTTTTGCGGGGATCTTCCATGGAGGTAAGCTTAGTGGAGCTAGGCAACCTCTTTAAGGCCACTTTAGGAGGTAGGAAGTTTCCATCTTCCTCTACACTTCATCCACCATTGTTGAAGCCTCATTTGATGAGAGAAAACTCTATTCATTTAGTTTAAGGATCTATTTCCCTAGTATTTGGTCTTGCATGTAGAGTGTATGAGTAGGATGCATATATGATTTAAGAGTGATATTTCTTATGATTTTTGAAAATGGGTTTGCAAAAGGTTTCAATGGTTTTTAGAAAAATGATATATTTTAAGAAAACTTGGTGTTTAAATATTTTTATGGAATAAAAATGTTGGAGAAATTTTTATCTTGTTAGGAATGATTTATGAACTAATATTTTCAAAAGTTTTCTTATAAAACTTGGAATTTTTGTATAAATAGGCATTTACTCAAGTTTTGGAGAAATAAAAATGTCTTTTAGCTTGAAATGCATATTTATACTTATAGTGTGAAATTTCTAGAATAAACCATGTGTTAGATCTATTTAATAGGATTTTTGGACTGAAAATCCATACTCTCAAATACATACACTTATAGTATTTTGATGATGAACATATAAACAAGTTTAATGAGGATTTATTGGGTTTAAACATGAAATAAAGAAAATAAAAATTTCAACCCTTAAAGTGTATGAAATAGTGTTGGAAATGTGATAAATGTATGGTTCAAGACTACATGCATTAATAAAGGAAAATGGTGTTTTTCTTATAAAGTAATATTTAAATGTTCAATGATTTCTTGGAAAAAGAAAGTAATGAAATGAAGAGATTTTCAACTTGAGAAATATGTTACTCCGAAGTGCTAAATAAGTGTAGATGAGTTAAAAACACTTAAGAAGTTAGTGTATGTAACTTAATAATATTTTTCGAAAATAACAATTGTGAAAATGGAGGAAAAGACAAGTTTGGAAACAGATGGGTAAAATGACAATTTTACAACAAACGGAATATTTTTATGAAATAAAAATTTTGAAAAAGGTGTTACACAAAATGGTCCTAAATGAACGTGATTTTTAGGATAAAATCAATGCAAGAGTATAAGGACAAGAAATTATGATTTTAAAGTATAACACAAGTTGGGGTGAAATTTTGGGTTTTTGGCTTCTGTAGGTAAAGAAAAAGTGGAAAAATATGAACATTTGTATAATGTTAAAACACATTAATATGGACTCAGATGACACCCGAATAATTAAGGAGGGCCCGGAGCCTTGGGTTTAAAAACCCAAAATAGTTTACCAAGGCATATGGTAGTATAGCCGGTAGAGTGGAGCCCGTTAAAGTATGCAGACATATAAAGATTTCAAGATGAAGATAATGAAAAGTGGAACATGTCAATAAATGGGTTGTGGGATGAACATGAGAAAAGACAACCTAAATTAAATGAATTAACAAATGTTCCAGTGAAGGATAACGTGGAAAAGTAAATGTGAAAATTGATTAATGTCCATAAAGTAAAGGAACGCTAAAGTTAGGTGACAGAATGGGTAAGTTTAACCCATACTCAAACACACGAGTGTGTTTATGAAAGGTTTTAAAAGAAAATAAGTTTTTTCTAACACGGTGCTTGCGTGTGTTGAAAGGTTCTTTTCAATGAAAATACTAATTTGAATTGGTATGAAGAAAGGGAAAATTTCGATGACGGAAATGGTTTTCCTTAAACACTGGGTATTTGTTTAAAGTATTTAATCGGGTGTGTTAAATCAAGAAATAAATGCCTAGTCAAGTAAAAGGAATTTATTTTATATGATTAAGGTTAATTAATCACGATAAGTAACGGGTGTGTTAAATCAAGAAATAAATAGTTTTATACACCAAAGTATATATATATATATATATATATATATATATATATATATATATATATATATATATATATATATGGTAGTGGCATGTGCATGTAGATATAATGTGTTAGAGTCTCCTTTCTGTCGTTCGGTTCTGTATTGCATCATTGTATTTTCCCATTAGGCATTCGACTGATTCCCTCATCTTTGCTATGGCAGGTTGGGTGAAGTTACGCATTTTGAGAGTGTTGTACATGCAAGTAACATTTTTATTTTTATGTTAGTAGCTCTGTATGCTCGGATTTTGGGGATGCTTCCCACTGGTCCCTCACGTTGATTGATTTAAATTGGAATTGCATGTTAAATAAGTGAAATGTTAATTAAATAAAACTGGACTAGTAACGTTATATAGGTTGTCTCGGTGAACTTCATACCTAATGCTAGGGTAGGACCGGGTTGACCATGGGTAACCCATAAATCCGGGCCGAAGTGTTACATATGAAGTTTTGAAAATTTACCCTTGAAACTTTCTTGAAACATCTTGAAAATCTAATTAAAAAGCTTTTAATTCTCCCTTAAATCCCCACTTGAAATATCCTTAAAAAACTCTTTGATTATGAAAAGGGTTGCTTGGACAAGGGTCTAGAGAGATTCGGGTTTTTCTCTATGGATAGAAAAGAAGGGTCGTTGAGTTGAAAATAAGTGTATATTCATGTAAGTCTTACACATAAAAGTGGTTATGCCCAAGCCATTACCTTGCACCCCACAATCGCAACCCTAATAGTCGTGGTCGTGGTACAAGGGCGTGGGTGTTAAATGGTTTGGTGGTTACATATATTCTTGTAGAAGGTTACTATTTATTAACCATACGAACCATACTTGTTACTCGAGTTAGGCCAAAAAAAATCTACCCTAAGGCTTTTCCCAAAATTTCTTTTGCGTACAAATCAATTTATAACTAACAACAATTAGAGTTTAATCCCTAATCTTTATAATAATTAAACTAAATCCTGCTAACTTTCATAATTTTCTAATTAAACTATAAATCTCATTTTAATCAATTTTAACTTTAAATTCTCATAAATTGACTTTAAATTAAAATAAATAAATTATTTAGCTAATCTAGATTCCTATTTAATTATTTAAATTTCTTTTAATTAATCAATCCCCTTTAAAATTACCTGATAATACAATCTCTCCCACCCTAACAAAAAGAATTTTGTCCTTAAAATTCATAGGAAATAATATATACCCCCCTCAAAATATTTACGAATACTGTTGCCTCTCCATATCCTCACGCTCTTAAGTGGACTCGGCCTAACTTGACTAAACACGAATTCAGGGTATTTTCTTAAACCTCAAAATACTGATCATACGATCTAAAATATGTACCAACTCATCTAATATAAAGAATCAACCTCTAATGGAATATCCCCTAAGTCAATATATTGATACCCCATAAGGATTGACGAAACATGGATATATGGATGTACCCAATCTAAATGATATAACAGTTCTAAGTGTTGTGCAATCGTTCGTATCCGATTCATGATTATAAATGACCCAATATAAACCGAGGACAGCTTCCCCCTATTCCCAAAATACATCACACCTTTCATGGGTGACACCTTGAGAGGCAATTGATTGCCCATATGAAATTTCATATACCTCTTTTCCAAATCTGCATTACTATTCTACCTACTCTGGGAAGTCTTATTCGGATTTTCAATCATCTTCATACTTGGATACCAACAAGCTATTTTTACCCAGGTCTAATAAGCACACGAGTGATCTCCAAGGTCACCCATACAAAGCATCACGTGGTGCTATGCCTATCGGCTTTGGATGGATGTTGTTGGAGGAGAACTATACGAAGGGAAAATGGACCTCCCAATGACCCCTAAAATCTAAAATCTGAAACGTAGGCTAGTTACATATATTCTAGAATCTAGTTCACCCACTCTATCTTCCTAACTATTTGAGAATGATAAGATGTACTCAAGTGTAACAACATCCCCATGACTTACTAAAAGACACCCCAAAACCAAGATACAAAAGTCACAACCCTATCCGATATGATCAACAAAGGTACCTTGTGTAATTGAATAATTTTTAATATATAAAACCATTTGTATTTCTTTTTTGTGAAATCCATGCAGACTAGTGAGAGATGTGAAACCTTTGGAAAATTTTCATTGTAACCCATATAGAGTTGTGATGACTGGGTGTTAATGAAAATCCTATGATGAATTCCATAGAGATGTTGCCACTTTCACTTAGGAATAGGTAAGGGTTGAAGTGTACACGACGATCGATGGAGATGCACTTTCACCATTTCACATGTATAGTACTGGGATACAAACATGGCAACGTCCCACTTCATACCTTCCCACCAATACTTCCTCCGCATATCTTGATAGATTTTATCCCCACTAGGTTGCACCAAAAGCTACGATCTATTGGCCTCCTACATGATTAACCTATGCAACTCCTCATCAGAAGGTACAAACAACCTCCATTTGTATTGTAAACCATCATTAAAACCCACGGTGTAGAAAGGTATACCAGTAGATGTGATCTCAACCATCTTCTCCTTGTATGCCACATCATATGACTACACTCAGATTACCCTAATAGTGATGTCAGGAGTCACTGTGAGCATCCCAATAAAAACATAGGCCAACTTACTAATTACATTAGCTGAGACGACATCCATCAACTAAAGAGTAGACAAAATGCCACTTGGCTATTGACTCAAAGCATCTTCCACAACATTGGCCTACCTCAAGTGATATTGAATTATAAACTTGTAATTCTTGTTTAGCTATAACCACCATCAATATCTCATATTTATTTCCTTCTATAAGAATAAATAATGAAGGCTATAGTAATCACTAAAGAGCCTGGACTTATCACCCTACAAATAGTTCCTCTAAACATACGGTGTGAATAATATTACCGTTGTTAACTCCATATTATGGGCAAGATAGTTAATTTCACGAGGCTTCAACTTCTAAGATGCGTAATCAATAAATATTCATTCTACATCAACCCCATATAGTCCTTGTAGGGAATCATCAATATTGAACAAAAACTCAACACCACTCCTAGGTAGAGCTAGTTACATAACTGAAGTAAACTTCTACTTGATAGTGTCAAAGGCTTGGTAACACCTCTCAATCTATATAAAATGGATACCCTTCTATGTCAACTCAGTCATTGATAACGTTACCTTTAAAAAAAACCTCCAATAAACCTCCTCTAGTAACCAACCAACCCTCAAAAGCAATGAACCTCTATAGGTGGCGTGGGTTATCCCCAATTCCACATGGTTGATAAATTTTTTGAATCCACTGACAATCCCGTCTCCGAGACTAAATGTCCTAAACAATTCACCTCATACTTACAAAACTCTCACTTATTGAAGTTAACATACAACTTATTCTCCCATAATATCAGAAGTGCAATCCTAAAATTCTTGTCATGCTACTCAATTCGCAAATAAATCATGATGCCATTGATGAAAATAATGATAAATTGATCAAGGTATGGTTGGAACAATTAGTTCAACAAATCTATGAACATGATTGGGGCATTGGCCAGCCCATATTGCATGACCTTGTACTCATACGAACCATAATTATTCAAAAAGGAAGTCATTGGTATGTTCTCCTCCAGTACCCTCAACAAATGATATTCCAATCCCAAATCTATCTTCGAAAGGAAGGAATAACCATGTAATTAATATAAAAAATCATATATCCTCGTCAAAGGGTACTTGTTCTTTATCATCACTTTGTTCAACTCACGATAGATAATTCACAACCATAATAAACTGTACCTCTTCTTTAAAAATATGACTATATCTCCCTATAACGAAGTGTTATGTCGAGCAAATCCTTTCTCGAATAATTTCTTAATCTTCTACCGTAACTCTCTTGTCTTTAAATAAGTCATTTGATATGGTGCTTTCATAGTCAGATTAGTGTCGGGAGCCAAGTCTACTATAAAGTAAATCTCTCAAGTTGGTGACAACCCTAGGACCTCCTCAAATACATTGGTAAGATCTCAGAAAGATAGTATCGATTCCAAGGGAAGAGTCGTCTCCTCTTGAGTCTCCTCATATATAAAGTATACGTGAGTCATGACATCTCCCTTAGGCCTAAACATAACCAATATATACATCTTCTGACATTCTATCACGAAAATAATCGATTGACCCTTAGAACCTATGTGAGCCTCTCATTTGACCAACCAATCCATACCCAAGATCATATAATAATAATGGGTATCTAAAACTAAAAAATAATCCATAAATTGCAATCTATCGATGTATATCCAAACATCCTCACATGTCTCCAAGATATGAGTTAATACACCCAAATGAGTAGCTATAGATAAATCCATATCACAGGGTTGAGGTAAAAAACCAGAAGTCTCAACAAAACTACGTGATAAGAAATAGTATGTGCACTAATGTTAAATAAAACTCTAGTTAGGGTGCCATAAACATAAAACGTACCATCCACTGTCTGGACCTACGCTTGCCCCTCATACCAAGGTTGTGTAATCTGATAAACTCTACCATATTAAAGTTGGGGTTGGGGTTGTGCATATGATGATGCTAGAAGTGTCGCTAACAGATATGGCCTTATAGCTAGAAGCTAATGAAACCTTATTGACCCTAATGGTACTGCCCTAGTTATGGCCCTGATGGACCTAGTTCTACTTGCCTTTCCTCTTCTTCCCCTACATCCCCCACTTCATAAAACTTGGAATATATATCCCCTGCCACCATATCTAAAATAAACTCCCATAAATGGGGTCGAAGGTTTCCCTTGCTTCATCGATTGTTATTATTTTTATTACTTCCACCACCTTACTGAGGGGGTCCCTGCTGCTGCTAATGGGGTCTCTATTTCCCTGACCTAAAGCTCCTCCAATGTCCTTAGCCTTACTATCCCTAAAATCCTCTTCTATCTCCCCCAAATCTACCCTCTTCCTTTGGCCCACAAAATTATCCCATATTCTCCAACTTCTTCTTCTGCTCCCTGTAATCCTAATAATGCATCAAGGCAACATCCACCACCTAGGCATAGGTAGAATATGTCAGGTTACCCATAATAACCTCTTTGATATTCGATGTATAGCCTTGAATGAAATACTACATTCTCTTATCGGTGTTGACCTCCTTCATTATAAACATAAACAACACTATGAAATATATCTCATACTCAACCACGATATAATATCCCTACTATAATAAAAGAAACTCTCTATTTTTCTGGGCCTGTGATAAATAAGAAACATTCTTATCCTCAAGTCTCACCATAAATTGCTCACACGTCAAACCTTTTCTTTCAGTTATAGTCGTCACACTCTCCCACCACTGGATGGAATCCACAATAAGGCAAAAACTCAGCAACATGTACATCTGCACATCAGTGTAATCCAATAACCTCAAATAACACTCAATATCCTTATGACACTGTCATGTACAAGGAACTAACAAAAACAAGTGGGTTATTCCTTATGAAATAAATCCTCACCTTCTCCCAAGTTCTCGTTTAAACAAACAGCTGATCAACAAACTCCTAGTTCCTCTTCTGGAGGCTCGATGACAAACTTGCCACCAAAAACTAGGGGATAACCTCATCTAACTCATGGGGACCGAAATGATATTACCTATGTGCATTTGGCACCACTACTTTTGATACCTACCAAGGTAGGAATGCATGGAAAAAATATCCAACATGTGCCCTAATTGGTCATGCTCTCGTATTAGGCGGTCTATAAAATTCAAAATAAAGTCCAATTGGTAATGAGACACAAATATAATTACAAACAAAGGCACATTTAAAAGAATGATACGAAGAAGTTTAAGAAAACCAATAAGCTCGAGGCCTAAGACCATGCTCTCATACCAACTGTAACAACCCATATATTTTGACATTAGAATTGACCACTTCCTATTATTAAAATATACAACTTGTAAAAACAACGTAAATATCAATCTTTACGGTGAAACTATTTATTCATCTTAAAAATCAAACATTCAATACAAAAGATAAGAAAATTGATTTCGAACATTAATGGGACATATTTTATAAGTCATGGTATATAAGTACATTCATAAGCCTTTAAAATTGTGATTCCAAATATTTTCCACACATTCTTTTTTAAATCCCATGCGTTAATGTAAAAACGCATTGGATATGGATAAACAACTACTCCAATCTAATAAAAAAATGAAATTAGTATTTACTTAATATTGTCAAAGTACATATCAGATTAATTGATGAACCTAGTGCCTCATTTTTATATCTTTATGCCCTTAATTCTGGCTTAAGGGGAGCATATGAGGATCATATCTCTATCGAAAGGAAAACTTCATTTCAAAAATAAAAAATGAACCTCTAATCATCCTAATATTTTCCACTTTATTGTTTCATACAACCACTAGCACCAAGAAAATGCTTAGGTTTTAAAAAACCTTTTAAATATTGAACTATATAATTACCCTAAATAAAAGTTAATTTATCCAATGCCACATATAATATATTGATTATGGGTATCCATTGCCAATTCAAGTCTAATAACTAGCTTACTCTTTATTTATATTACTCATTATTAGTGCATGTGAATTGTTAAGAGTTATGACAAACTGAATTTATCATCTAGAGATTGAACTATTAACTTGTTCAATGGAAACAATGCACCATATTATCTCCAAATACCATTTATAGGCATGCGTGACGCTTCATCCACCCTCTTTGTATCACTTTCACATGTTATTTTCAAAATATAATATCTTTAACTAATCAACCAAAATGTGTGAAACTTATTAAACTAATTAAAGAAAAATAGGGAAAATGTATTCAAGTTGAATATCTCGAATGCATTGGAGCATTTTTGCTCCCTCAAAATGCTCCAATGCCATTTTTCTCCCTTTAATTCATAATTTTGTAAGGGATAAAGTGTATGTTTATTTCTCATGCGCCATTTGGATTACCACATGCCATTCTCTCCTATAGTAATTAAAATGCCGCGGAAACCTCGCGCTCCCCTTTTAATTACTCTAATGACAATTTTTGTAATCTAACGACTAGTTTTTCAAGTTCCCTATCGATAACAACATCAATTTCACGACAAATTTATAACTTACATTTATCAATTATGAAGTTTAATGTACCCTATTTTAATAGACCATGTAATTTTCATCCACTAATTCCATCGACAAGTTTCTTGGCGAATCAGTAAAAGAGTCCATTTTTTATGGAAAAGTGCTCCATTTGATGGGGACTAAAATTCCCCAACTTTTAAAGATTGAAGTGTGTGGCCATACTATACCCTCACTGCTCCGCATTACATAGAGGGGACGCACGCTTCCCTTGGATAGAATATGAGGACTATGAAAGCAGTCATTGTCGATGATATGGGGTGTTTGAATGTGTAGAGATGATATTCTCTAGACTATTTTGCTCAAAGTATGCAAAAGAAGTAGCCATCTTTAGAGAGATAACATAAAATAGTACTCGTGCATGCTAAACTAAATAATATGTGGTCTTATAAACTATGTTATGAAAAGGAAAGGTGTTACGCACCCATGTCACCCTTTTGGTATCTCATGGAAAGTAAGATGAGCAAGCATGGTCATTAGATCGGGTTAAACATTGGCTTCTTGATTAAGATTCTCCATGAGGTAGCTGTGGTAATACTGTTATGTTTCTAGTGAAGGGGGTAAAGATAAAGTAAACTCCAAGGTGGTTTGATGGAGGACAATAATCAATAGGGAGATAAACTAAGATATGGGTTACGCAGTCACACACGAGAGGGAAGCGATTTAGTTTTAGAAAAAGGAACGTTCTTTAATTATGAAAAATGAATGCTTTGGGTACTTTTGAAAAAATAGATAAAAATACCAAGTGCATATATTATTATTAGGTTCCATTTGTATTATGTTTCGAGTCTAGGAGAAAATAGGGTATGTATTGCATGACATTTTCTAACTTGATTCCAGACTCACTGGTAGGTTCTTGTTTTAAAAACGAATAAAATAGCAAAAAAATGGGTGGTAAGACGACCCATATTTTTAATATATTTTTGAGTTGGAATCGAAAATCAAAGTATGAGTGTCCTAGGTTAGGTATTTATGTGAGGGTTATGCATGAGATGTTAGTATAGTGGTTCCCCCATTGGCACGAGTTCCATGATATATCTCTTTCCTATTAGGAAAATCATTCATTGGTATGTGTGGAGAAGCCATTTGATATACCCAAGTGTACATGAATTACCTCACAATATACCTCATGGTGATAATATGTGCAAGAGAAAATTTGATATACTCAACGTACGTGAATGGGTTCTTATTATATACCTCCTGTCGTGAATTTGGTCAAGCCAAATGTTGCATAGGAATCATTATATACTTGTTGAGGGTTGAATAATTGAAGGTGGGAGCCTAATGTTTAAGTTAAATGCGCTTCGCAAGACTAGCCACCCATCACAAATCAGCTCCTCAATACTGGAGAAATATAAGGTCAATACACAATGGTCATGGAATGTAGTGTACAAATGCATGAATTTTAATTATTAGATTTATATATATATATATATATATATATATATATATATATATATATATATATATGATTATGTATGATCATAGGGATATGTTCAACTACTAAACATGAAGTAACAAGGGGGAATATATCCAAGTGGCATGTGATAAAGATAGAATTACACAAGTGAAGTAAATCATGTGGAATATATATAAGTGACATGAAACATGTGAATATATACATGTGAGGTAAAAAATGGAAGTGTGTACAAGTGAAGTAGAACATGGATATATACAAGTGTAGAAAACATGAAGATATGTACGAGTGGACTAAGGCATATGATATATAAGTGATAAAAACATGGATACATACAAGTGACATAGAGCAAGTGATATATAAAAGTGACATGGAACGTGTGATATATACAAGTAATATAGATTGTGATGGAGAAATAGGTACATGAGATGGAGAGATATATATGAACATGACATATGGAACAAGTGAGCATAAGAGAAAACTAGAGACGTGCATATAGAGCGATAAAAAAATTTAAACATGTAGAAAATCATATAGGATGAAGAAAATAAAACCCATGTAAATAGAGTCTAGTCCTAAAAAAGATTGTCCAATGGATTCGCCACTGTGTCCATCTCGATCTCTCGCCGCTCCCCATCACACAGAGGGTACACGGGATTCACTTGGAGAAAAAAGGAGAATATGAAACTGACCATTGTCAACAATGTGAGATGTGTGAATGTGTAGAGATAAAATTCGCTAGCTTGTTTTTCTCAAAGTAGGCAAAATAAGTAGAAATCTTTAGAGACACAACATAATAGACTACTAGTGAGTGCGAAACTAAACCAAATGTGTCTCGTAGACTATGTTACAAAACAAAAAGGTTTTAGGCACCCATTCTGCCCTTTTAGTCTCTCATGGGAAACAAGTATTCTCCTCCCAAAATGTATGAACAAATGTATAATGTGTAACATGTATCGTGTATGGAGAGTGTATAAGTTGAAAATATGCATGATGGTGCACACGTGTGTGTGTATGCGAGGAGTGAAAACATTGTAACCACATCATGGAAATGATGGGTATAAGTCATTCCAATGAAATCGGGGAATCGAAAAAATGTATGAAATAACTAAATTGTGAGAGAGATATTCAGACCTTATAATCACTATAAAAAAAGTAAGTACATACGATATGGGATCATTAATAAGTAATCAATTTAAAGAATATAATTATATGGACAAGATAAGCTAAGTATGTGGGTGAAATATTAAAATGTGAACATGAATAAAAGTGGGATGAATAAAGGAGGACAAAAATCCCAAAATGAGTTAGGGATGCATAAGTAGCTAAAAAACAACATCAAAGTCCACATAGTTAATAGAGAAAATAAGGTTAGGTTATAACCCATAGTCCGAATATAGAGCACATCTTTTTATTTATTTATGAAAAAGTGTGCAAAATGTGGTGAAAGTGTGAGAAAAAGTGAGAATAATACTAAATTAGGAACAAGCTAGGAATATATATATATATAATGAGAAAATGAGAAAACAAGCTAAGAATGTGCTAAAAACACCAAAATATATGAAATATAAATATTAGAGAAAGTGGAATGGAAAGAGGTTCAAATCTTTAAGATCATTGAATAATCTTGTTTTGGGACTTATGTGGGATAAATTTAGATTATAGGTAGTGGTGGAGGAATGGTGTCCAATGGTGAGGCAAGGTTGATCCCTCAAATGAGGTCAGGGTTTCATTGAATAAGATAAACCTAATTGGATAAAAGGACCATGTTTCCCTGAGGGACATGCCAGCCAGTATTCTCCCTAACTTGCCTATCAGAAGGGAGTTTAGGCTTACTGGAAAAGGAAACTTTCACCTGCCTCCAAGCAGGTGAGGTGTCTTGCCAATATGCAAACATAAATACGTTTTTAAAACTAAAATGCAATATGTAAGTTCGATTAGAGCTTGACCGAGACTCATTATAAGAGGATTTACAATATTATGATTAACTGTTGAGAAATAAGTTGATCAAAGTCAAATAGGGTTTAGAGAGCATGTGATTATTATCCAATTAAGGTTTGAGGGAGGATCGGGGGCCCAGTATTTGAAGGACTTTGTTTGAACCCTATAGAGGAATGTGGAGGTGTTAGAATGGGGTGTCTACAATATGAAATAAAAGTTGTAGGATCACCAGGGATTCATACCTAACCAAAAGGTCGTCGATAAAGTTACGGATGGAAGACATGTACGATTAATAAAGGATTATTTTGATGTGGCCCTAATGTACGACACCATGTGATGTTCGGTGTTCTTCTACATCCTTGCAGGAATATTTTCTTACGATGATTATTTCATAAGGAATAAGGATAAATGAGAAAAATGGAGTTTTCTCGGTGAGCAAAATAAGACTGTTTCTCTCCGAATGCTCGCGTACGCGTGCCTAACCAATTCAATTGATGAGTATGTCTGAATTTCAGAGAGAACTTCCATTAAGACATTGGAGATATTTTGCGGTGATGTTTAAGCCGTGTGTTCAATGAAATGACTTAGGACACCTACGACCGAGGATATATGGACATTTATTGCAAAAGGGAAGTAATATGATTCCCAATAATGCTAGGTAGAATAAACTACATGCACTGGGAGTGATATTATTATCCAGTGGCTTAACAAGGGACACATTGAGGTAACTATAAAAAGTCTACGATCATATTAGAGGAAGTAGTTTACCAAGACCTCTGGTTTTAGAAAGCATTTTCGGTATGTCATACGAGAATAACGATTTGATCGTTCTCGACAAGGTAGACCTTTTTTAGGATCTCATACACGACAGGTCCCCCAAATGAAATCACGTTATTTATGAATAATCATATAACATATAATATTTCTTTTCTAGCAGTATTTACTCAAAATGGTTAACCTTTATTCAAAAGTTGCACAAATGCATATTAAAAACCAAAGATACTTAGTATAGTGTCAATATGCCACCTCAAATGTATGTGGAATGAACCTTCGAATTTTTGCAATCTCGACTTTCCATTTCCAAGTACCTAACTCATTTATGGTGTCATGATTATTTAGCCATCATCATGATTACCTAAATCAATCTTCACAATATGATTGTAGAAGATGGATGGGATCGAATGACCATGAAAGAGTTCCATATCTACTGGAGTTTCTAAACCCCAACAGCATAAATGGTAAGGTTTATATATTTTCACAAATTCGACTTCACGACTCCGCAATAAATATGACTTTGCACTATGATTTACAAGATCATTTATGTAATTTATGTGGCCGCTATTAGTGTTTTTTCTATAATTCCATGTTTTAATTTTTAATTATATCTTTTAATTAGTACATTTTTTATTTTTGCCAGTTCATTAATTATCGCACATACCCTTCCACACAAACTTCCCCAATGCTGCTCTTGAGGAGGTGAACACAATATCATTGCACTGGACAACCGAAATCATAAAAATGGGGGATCAAAATAGCGTTTGGTTGTTGATTAACTTGGAGATGGTCGCACATCATACCAAAAATTTATCCAAGCACTTGGTAAGAAAAATGGAAGTTTATTCAAAGTATATTTTAATTAAGAAAAAGAAAAAGAAAAACGTATTATTACTAAAGTACATATAATTTCTTTTTATTTGAAGAAAAAGGAAAGACATGTTTGTATGAATGCTTACACATAAAATACTATTCCTTTGAAAGCGGGGATGTTGTTCACTTCAGTGAGTACATTGGTTTGCCAACCATAGCTCTTCTTGCAAAATAGCTAAGCACATGTCATACAAAAAACTCCTATTATAGAGGGAAGACATACAAAATATACATAAAATAATAAAATTAATAAATATTAACTCACTGAATCTAGAAAATATGGTGATTCTCAATAGTGCTCGGTGGCGCTTTTGATAATGCAGTCGGTCTGTCCTCCATAGTACTCGATGGGCATTTGTTCCTTTTTATCAATTTATGAAAAAATATAATACGAAAATAAATTAATAATAAAGTACTAAAAACTCTCTAAAGTAATGTAAAATTTGTTTATAAGAAATTTACAATATGGGTGTATGTAAAAAACAACCAACCTTTGAGAGAGGGGTTTGAAATGGATTGTGCTCTCCAAAAAACCTTGGTAAATTATTTTAATGTTTTGTTTTGGTTAAAGATACTACATTTCTAGGGAAAACATGTTGAGTTAATATGGTTGGTAGTGTAGGTGGAGAGTAGATGATATAGGCGATGTGGGAGCTATTTAATGGAACAAGCCCAGTCATGCGGCCGACCAGCCCAGCACACAGAGTGGATTGCCTGCCCAATTAAAACATTAAATTCTTTGTCATGTATTTATTACGTGCTTAAATACATTGCAATAATCTTAAATTGGTTACCAATAAACTCGGGTAGATATTCAGGGACACCTATGAGCTATCTACAAGATGGATGAGTTACTTGTATAATTCAACCGCTCAATTACCACTATAAATGTAAACCCTGACCCTGGGGTAAGGGGATGTAACTTCGATTATTTTAGAGACACTAATAAGAAATAGTAACCTCTCCGTAAATGTAGGCATGTTACCGAACCACGTATATTTTGTGTTGTGTGTGTGATTATTTACCTTTTGTATTTGAATTCTTTCTGTGATCGTTTATTGTGATAATTTTGTACTCACAATTGGGCCGTGTGTGGGAATTGAGTATTTTTTCCTACAAAAGTAATCACAAGAGAAAGTGCACAATGTATCACAACAGCAGCAACTTATCACAAATCGACGACGCATAGGTTGACCCAACTCCACCCAGAGTCACATTTGAGATTCCCCAATAAAACCCAGATTTTTCTAGGAAAGGCAACCTTCTGAAAAGAGTTATGGACCGCCTAGGTATACCCAGATATCTAGGTTGATTAACACATATGAAGCTCGACTACAAGAGCAAAAGGAGGCAATGCACCTCCAGATGGAAGAGAATGCTCACCTTTAATGACAACTTGAACAAATGAAAAGGGATATCTATAGAGACAAATGAAAAGGTTGTGAACGTTCTCCTAGTCCTCAGGCAATCAAGGCTCTCATCCGAGGGAGGAGTTATATGTGAGACCTGTATTTCTCAGAGAATGGCCCACCATAAATGCGCTACCGAGATGATCATCATGAGAGGAGTGATATTAGGAGCTTGGTCAGGAGGGAGATGGATCAACACTCAGCCAATAAAATGGCTAGGTTAACTAGAGAGATGGCTAGAAGAGCTCTCAACACACAGATGAAATTTTATTTTTCAAGGGAAATTAAAGAGAAAGATCCCCCAAGAAGTTCTTTGTCCCCCATTTTAAAATTTACGATGGCAAAACTGACCCTATAGACCATTTCAGGCAGTACAGGAAAGTGATAACTCTGTGGAGACACAACGATGCCCTCATGTGTCTAATTTTCCCTTATATCTTGCAAAATGTGGCTCAAAAGTGGTTTGACAGATTACCACATAGGTTCATCAAGATCTTCAAGGCCGTTATTGAGGCCCTCACTGCTCACTTCATAACCAACAATTCTCACACAAAGATAATGAATTCACTGCTCACGATGAAGAAGAATTCACAGGAGACTCTTTGCAAGTATGCCAAGAACTATTGGGAAGTTTTCAATGAGGTGGAGGATTTCTTGGAGCAGGTTGCCGAGGCATCCTTATAGATTGGTATGCCAACAACATATACGCTTCACCAGTCTCTCACCAAAAAGGAGGCTAATACCATTGACGACCTCATGGAGCGTATTGAAAAATATGCCAAGGTTAATGATGTAATTCATGTTAAACCTGGGGAAATTGGTGGCGTTAAGGTCAACAAGGGAGGAGACAAGTCTGACATTCCCAAGAAAGGGAACAAGAATGGGGGAAAGAATGGTTTGAATAAAGGAAGCAAGGTAGAGCCTTTAAAATCCTTCTAGGCTATCAATACAGTCTTCAAATAGCCAATCTGCAAGATCCTTGGGAAGATCAAGTACCAATTATTTGTAAAGTGGCCCACAAATATGGGCAGTGACTTGACAAAAAGGAACAACACATTAAGGTGAGCATTCCACAAGGAAGGTGGATACCGAACAGAGAATTGCAAAGCACTAAAGTCCCACTTATAAGATTTGTATCAAGTTAGGCACCTGAATAAGTATATAGGCAGGAAGGCTGATAAGGTCAGGTTCCCGACCTGAAGTAGATCCAAGGGATAATGTCCTTAATGAAGATATGGGATAGGAGTTTATAGTGGTCCACGGAGCATCCGACCTAAAGTAAATCCAAGGGAACACTATTCGGATGGAATTGAATAAGGTCACAGTTCTTATAGAGGCATTCCAGCGCTGAAAAGCTCCGATTACTATATTATGTTGACTACACTAAACACATCGTCTTCACAGAGGAAGATTTAGTTGGGGAAAGGACACCACACCACGATGCATTCGTAATCACCCTCTAAATTGCGAATTGGGATGTAGAAAAGCTTCTGGTGGACCATGGGAGCTCATTCGAGGTGATTTACCAAGATCTCTTCAATGATCTGAAGCTCCATCTCACCGATCTCAAGGGGCCAACTGTTCTGTTGGTTGGATTTGTGGGAAATACCATAATGCCGATGGGGAAGATAGTCCTGGAAGTAAGGGCGGGAAATATTTTAAAGATGATTGATTTCCTAGTAGTGGAGGTTGTGCCATTGACCTACCACCTAAAATTCAAATGTTTTACTGAGCGGGGAGTACTGGAAATTTGTAGTGGCTAGGCCACTTCCAAAAAGTGATTCATCACCGCCATTCACCCTCGAAAAAAGAGAAAAAAACCAGAGCTTATCTTGAAGGAAGCCCAAGATGGGGTTACCCTTCTAAATAGCAACTACAATATAACCCACCCGGGATGGAGGAGACTAGGTTCCACCCCACTGATAGGGTTATGGAAATCTTGGAGGAGGTTACATTTGATAACAACCTGCCACCAAAAAAATTCTGATCGGGACGACACTAGATGATCATGAGAAAAAGGGAGTTGATATCCTTTTTGAAAAACAACCTGAATGTATTCACCTGGGAGACCTATGATTTACAAGGGATTAATCCCAATTTAGTTTTCCATCATCTCCAAGTGGACCCAACCTTTAAGCCAGTCCCAGAGAAGGCTAGGGCGATAAAGAACAAAGTAGAGGGGTTTCTCGATGCAGGGTCCATCAGTGAAGTTTAGTTCCTAGAATGGATATAAAATCCAGTGGTAGTGCAGAAGAGTAACGACATCTAGAGAGTTTGCATCAACTTCACGAACCTCAATGAAGCGTGCCCCAAGGACAGGTTTCCCTATGCCAAAGATAGATCAGCTGGTCGACACCACGGTAGCGCATGGACGGATCAACTTATTGGATACCTATTCTTGGTACAACTAGATCCTACTTTTAGGCCCTGACCAGGATAAGACTTCGTTCATCACACCAGTTGGATTATATTGTTATAAGGTCTTGTCATTTGGCCTCAAGAACGCGAGGGCAACCTATCAGAGGTTGTCACCAAGATGTTCAAGCTATAGATGGGAAATACTATAGAGGTCTATATTGACGACATGTTCAAGACCATACATGAGGGTGACCACCATAAAAACTTGGCTAACACCTTCAAAAATCTCAAAAAATTTCGAATGAAGCTCAATACGAGCAAGTGATTATTTAGTGTCCAGTTAGGGAAATTTATAGGTTATCTGATCGACAAGAGATGGATAGAGGTCAATCCAGATAAAATTGATGCTATAAATAGGTTCCATCCACCGAAGACATTGAGAGATGTTAAAAAGCTTACTGGGATACTCGCGGCTCTCAACTACCTCATCTCCAAGTCACCAGAGCGTTGTCGACATATTTTAGCTCCTAATGAAATATAAGGGCCTCATCTAGAATGACGACTTCTTGAAAGCCCTAGAAGAGATCAAGTCTTACCTCAATAAAATGCCCCAACTAGTAATCATTAATGAAGGGGATATTATGTACCTCTACCTTGTATCAAGCCACACAGTTAGCTCGACTTTAGTGTGCGAGAAAGAGGGAAGGCAGTGTCTCGTCTATTACGCTAGCAAAGCACTTTTGGATGCAGAGCAATGATCTTTGACACTAGAGAAGCTAGCTTACGCCTTGGTAGTTGCCTTCAGGAAGCTTAAGCATTATTTAGATGCCCAATCAGTCACTTTTATCACTTCCTTCCCCCTTAAAGTTGTTTTTCAAAAAGTTGATCTCTCTAGACGATTTTCAAAGTGATCAATCGAGCTCGGGAGGTTCGATATTCACTATTAGCCAAGGATAAAAATTAAGGGGAAGATCATAGAGGATTTCATCGCAGAATTCATGGAAGAGATGCCTATCGACCAAGAACCCACATAACAACCATCAATCAAGGAAGCACAGTTTGAGGACTGGAACCTGTACATTGATGGAGCCTTTAATTCAAAGGGGGCAGGAGTGGGGATTGTCCTGGTAACCTTAAAAGACATTGTCATCGAGCAAGGAATCAGGCTAGGATTTGAATCTTCCAATAACGAAGATGAATATGAATCTCTGATAACTAGCCTGTGTAAAATCCAACTGCTAGGGGTAAAATAGTTCCAGGTGTTCGGTGATTCTACATTAGTATCCAATAAAGTGAGAAGAGATTTTAACACAAAAGATGATAATATGGTAGACTACCTCGTTATAGTTCACAAACTCGTGGCCGAATTCGTTGAAGTCAACATCCAATAGTTCCTTAGGAGAAAATAGTCATTTTAATGGCTTAGCAGCCCTAAGCTCAGCGGTGAATTCAGATCTCAGGAGGAAAATTGAAGTTGAGTTCCTCGCCTGACCCAATGGATTTCGAGCATATTATTGCTATAGAAAATAAATTGGCTCACCAAGTGAGGGTAAAGGTTGCTCGCTTCTATCTTCATCATGGAGGGAAGCTCTACAAAAGGTCCTTACCTCCAGTGCGTCCACTAGTAAGACACTTAGCAAGTCCTTTGCGAGCTTTATGATGGTATTTATGGGAGTCACGTAGGAGGAAGATCCCTAGAATTCCAAGTAATCACAGAAAGCTACTAGTGATCACATATGTAAAGGGATGCAAGTATTTACATTCATAAGTGCGATAAATACCATAAGTTCTCTCCTACGATTCATCAACCAGCTAATAATTTGAATATTTGACTAACCCTAGGGCATTCACGCAATGGAAGTTAGACATCATGGGACCACTACTTACGACACCTGGGAATGATAGGTATCTATTGGTTGGCACAGATTACTTCACCGAGTGGGTAGAGGCTGAACCACTAGCCAATATTAAAGATGCCAACATGACAAGATTTACTTAGAAAAGCATCATAACACGCTTTGGGGCACCTAAAGCCATTATCCCCGATAACAGCACACAATTTCAAGGTGCGTTTTTCCAAAAATTCTACGTTGAGCATGGCATCAAGCATCACTTTATCTCAGTAGCGTATCCCGAGAGCAACGGCCAGGCAGAGGCTTCCGACAAAATGATGCTCGATGGCCTGAAGAAGAGATTGGAAAGGGCAAAAGGCGATTAGGTTGATAAACTTCCCCATGTCCTCTGGGATTATCGGACTAATCCCAGTAGGCCTATCGGGGAACACCTTTTGCACTCACATATGGAATGGAAGTTGTCATCCCACTTCAAACTGGTCTTCCCACCATGAGAACCAACTTGGTTGACCAAGGACTTAACGATGATGCCTTGAACACTGAACTTGTCCTAGCAGATGAACAAAGAGAGCATGCCATGATTAAGTTTGCCTCATAACAACACAAACTGGTAAAAAAAATACAATAAAAAGGTCAATTCGAGGAAGTTCCATGATAAGCACCCAAAAGTGTACATTTTATACCCCGAATAGATGCATTTTAGTTGCCAATTCTTGGAAATTTGGGTCTTATGTGTTTTATTGTCTATTTTATAGGTAAATTGTGTCTTGCGGATGTAAAAGCGATAAATCAAGTCAGATATGTAATTCATGGAGCTAAATATCTTGTCTAGCCTAGCACTGACCTTCCCAAACCTTCACTCGAGCCCGTGTGTTTAGTTTTTGCTTTTTAATTTTTTTAGATTTTTAGTTTGAGTCGTTTTATTTTTAGGATTTATTTAGAATTTTCTACTTTTTATCTTCTATTTTTATATTTCTTTTTAATTAGTTTGATTTTATTTTGATTTTGATTTTGATTAGTTTTTAGTTTTTAGTCTTATTTAATTAGGATTAGTTTTTTTAGGATTTCCTTTATTTTTAGTTTTATTAGATTTTACATTTTCTTTTTAGGATTTTAGTTTTAGTTTTAATAGATTTTTTTTATTTTCATTTCTTTTTAGTTTAATTTTTTTATTTTTTATTTGAGTCTTTATTTTATTTTTAGAGTAGGATTTTATTTTTAGATTTTTAGTTTTATTATTTTTAATTTTTTTGGTGTTATTTATTTTTAAGGTGTAAATTAAGCACACTCACACCTTATTACCCTATACCATACAGACACCATAACCCAAACACAAAACTCTACCTCACTCACCCACACACTATTCCCCTACACACTCACCCATACTATCACCCCCTCCAACATCTTCAACCTCACTCTCACCATCTCACTCTTTCTCCTCTCTCATCCCCCATAACCAACACACCCCAACTCCAACTAAACCCACCTTCATCAGGTCACCACCAAATCGAGAACCCATTTTCGATCCTACCCGCTGTCGACTTCAACAGACCTGATTACCTAGATCCGGCTGGTGTCCTACCCCAAAGACTACCTCCGACGAGCTCAAACCCGGAGCTGCCAGAACCACCTACCACCAGTCGAGAACCCCCATTCCCGCTGTGATCCCATCAACGAGTTACACCCAACCCCGACCTCATTATCCCAAACTGAAACCCACCTTAACCCCTTTAAATACCATACCCAGTCCCACCAGATACCCGAAATTCATAGTCCGTCCCATCGACCCGAAACCCATTTCGTCCCCAATCCACGAACCCGGAAGCCTCGAGTTCGTCCACCCCTGTTCAATACCCCCAAAAACATTTCTAAGCTTACCACGATTTTATCACCTGTTAACAAAGCCAAGACTAAAAACCAAATAACCCACATGTTTAAAACCTCTTTTTACCCCAATTCCAAAATACCCCTCCTCACCTTTTACCCATAATACCCCCAACTTGACTCTCATTCATATCATATTTTTATTCCCTCACTCCTCATTCACATTACCTCACACAATCCATGCACATTTGTGTATTTCCCCATTTTAACCCCAACTTATCCTCACAGCCCTCATGTCCATTTAATCCCTATCCAATTTACCCTTAGCTCCATTTGAAGAAGGCCATTTGAAGACCCATAAAATATTTTAGAGAGACTTGGAGAAGAAGAGAGATAGTTTAGTGTAGAAAATAAATTAGGATAAACAACATTTTGTAAATAGTTTTTTTATTTTATTTTCTTTTATTTTTATTTTTATTAGAGATTAGTGAGTGATAACTTTATGAGAAATTCAATTGAGTGTGTTTTTATGATTAAAAATCATTTGGAGGCTCGAATTGAATGGATGATGTGTATATTTAAGGATTGAAGTTCAATTTCACTCAAAGAGATTTGGTTCGATTGTTCTTTTCTCTACTTTTATTTTAATTGCCTAGTTTATTTGATTATCATGTTTAATATTATGTTAGGCTAAATCCCCTTTAAAGGGGTGAGATTATCCATTAATTTGACGTGATTAGAATTTAATTAGCTTAATTAAATTAAAATTCCTTTTGATGACTAATTTTGCAATCTTACTTTTAATTTACGACTCGAGAGAGGGTAAATGATTTTCGAGAGAAAATCGAGATTATAGTCTTAATTTCCACCCTAGAATCGAACTAGAGATAGTTTTTTCTACAATGTAAAATTATTTCTTTGAATTTCAACTCTAATCATATTTTTATGATTTAAACTAATTTAGTAAATCGATCCTAATGGGTGATTTGTTAGATGATGTTTAGATCTACGTTTTGTGAGTTGTAGGAATGTAAGTTTAATTCTCTAAAAGATTATTATTAAAATTACATTTTCAATGAGAGTTGATTTGTAATTTCATTACTAATTTGGGAAGCTTAATTTGAATAAATTAATTAAATATATTAACTAGAAATTGTGGTATAATCCAATTCCTTGATTGTTCTCACATTTACTTCCTCACTTATTCTCTTATTTTAGTTGGATTTCACTTATTTTTCATCACACTTTGTAGTTAGTTTTTTTTAGATCTTGATTTAGTTTAGTTAATTTACCTTCTCATAAAAATTGTTTTAATATTGAAAAATCTAAAAAAATAGAAAAGGTAAAAATCCCACAAAGAAAATAAAAGTGAATTACAATTATTTTCCCCTCACTTAACTCCCTAGATTTGGATTGACATCCTTACTTACTTCTATTCTAGTTATTATATTTTTGTGTAGGTGATAAAGGTTTTGATTAACTTGGCTTCAACAACGACATCCACACAAAAGTCAAGTTATCATTCCATGTAGGAGATTACGTCCTAAGGAAAGTCTTCAACGGTGCAGTAAGACCGTCAGATAGAAAACTGGGACCAAATTAGGAGGGGCGTTTCAAGGTGATCTGGGATGACCTTCAAGGAGCTTATCACTTGGAAACGCTGAAGGGCAGAAAGATACCAAGAGCAATGAATGAGGCCAACCTCAAGAAGTTATATTTTTAGTCTTCTTCCTCTATTGTAATAAATCTATATTATGTAAATTTTTATTTCAGACTTAAGTTGATCCTAAGTTAATACTGAATGAATAAAGACCCATTTTTCTCTCACTTTTGATCTCAATATAATGCACCATTTCCAAGAAACAGATCCAATCTTGGACACTAGGTGGGATTACACCTGGTTACAATAAGCTTCTTAGCTTATTTCAATTAAAGAATTTCCTTGGGCCGAACATAATTCCACTTGATTATAATAAGTCATTTAACTTATCCTAATCTGGGAATCTCCTCCCGTCGAGAAGGATTCGGATTAATTAAAATAAGCTACTAAGTTTATTTCAATTAATTAAGGGAATACTCAAATCTTTGTAATATCAAATTCAAAGGACCTCACAAGTTTCCCAAGCAACAATAAAATCCCTACAAGGGATCCTTAGGCAAAAAGCCAACTTTGGTTGGTCACCAGATACGTTGGTCGATAAAATCCTGAACGTGTGGAAGGCCCATTAACCAGGTGCATTCTTGCCATCGTCTCCTAGGCTTAAGGGAGTGTGACAACATGATCTAAAAATTAAGGGGTATGGAATGATACATGCTAAAGCATATTGGAGTGGAATAATTCTTAAACAGTTATTATTAACTCATTTAGTTAGCAAAGACCCAAAGTGATTAACAGTTATTATAAGGTCCTCCCAGTTGAGACATATAAAAGTTATTATTAACTAGATACAATAGGTAAGTTCCAAAAACACACAATAGTTAATAATTAGAATTTATTCATATGGCATAGGCCTGAAGAAGTATAACATTATACTTGATAATACAACATAAACATGGTATTAATTACACGATAGAGTTACAAAAATATATGACAAAGGCATAAACTATTATGGTCGACGAGCTAGGAATTCTGCTATTAGCCTTCGTCGACCATTGTCCAATTTGGGGACGGACTCATCCTTACTAACAGGGTCCACCTCAAAGTCATTGAGAAGCTAGGGAGGGATAGAATCCAGAGGAACCCACTGCTCATCCCTCCCAAAGGGAGGTTAACTATACGCAGGGTAGTCCACCTGGTAGATGTAATACAACTGGGACTTATTGGGTTCTTTTAGCACCTTGAGGGCATTCAACCACCCATGCTTGTATGCCACATCTTATGCCTCCTACAGCCGTACAGGGGCACCCTGCCAGACTTTATCATAACCCGATGCCCATGTAACTTATGGACCCCTCTAAAATAAAAGCTTGAGCCTCTTGATGTCTCTATAATGACCGAATATAATGAAAATTTTCCTCTAAAGGTCTTCCTCCAACTTAAAGATGTTTCTCTTTAAGGCATCGTTCTCAGGCTGAATTAGTTCACCGACCTTGATTATATCCTTGTTCACATTAAGCTAGGCCCTCAGGTCAGTTATCTCCTCCTGTACAGAGGAGTTAATAACCTCCAGTCCTGGATGTCATCCTTCATCTTGGCGAACCGTTCGGATTGGTCCTTATAAGTTACTGTTCTTGCCTTCAAAGCTTTACAAACCTTTATAAAGGCCAGACGAGCTTACTCGCTCACACGTGGGCTCAGTATTTTTTCAAGGTTTGAGGAAGAAGAAGTGTCCTCGATAATAATAAGCTACAAGAAAGAAGGCAAACAACAAGCATGGAGAATATCAGTAAAAGTAAATAAATCTTCTTTCATTAACAATAACAAGGAGGCAGAAGCCAGTACATCGGAGAAGAAAGGGAAAATACAACACTTGAACAAATTAAGAATAAAAAGGCTTAATTTACACTCCTTCTCCTGCTCAGAGGACCCCAGATCCTTTCCCTTTTCAGTAGCCTTTCTCATTTGGTCGGCAATCGTCTCGACCTCGCCTAATATCCCCTCAGCATAGTTGGCAGGCTGGCCAACAGAAGGGTTCTCTTCAGTAATTGAAAAAGGGTTCGATAAATGTTTATGGAACATCTTTGACACCAGGAAGACCCATGATACATTCAAGGCTTGATCCCAACACTTTTTGCAAGATAATTTTTGGCCGTAGGTGATCGGGATCTCAGTGTTATCGTAGGGTGCATTCCAACCTTTATTATAGATCCTTTCCTTGATCTTAGGGATCTCACTCTCCAGCTCTTAGACCCTCTAGGCCAACCTCTACTTTTCCCGACCACCTTGTCCTTCTCCACAGCTACAAGGCTATTATCCATCTTCATTTTGGCCAAATCCTTCATGGAGGACTCCCTCTATAGCTTGAAGGTGTTCCGAGAAGTAAACAAGTTCTCCCACGACTTCTTAAAGGCTTTGGATAGCTCCTAGTTCTTCCTGGATTTGTCGACGGGACTATCCATCAAAGTAGTAAAGTCTACTACAAATTGTAAACAAATACATGGGAGTCAGTGTGGGAAAGTAAAATGTTTAGAGACAACAAAACAAGAAAAGATACCACTTACTAGAGCGAGGGCTTGAGAATATTTGAGGGCCAATTGGTCAAAGTCCAGCCTTGATGAACCCTCCCAGTTGGTGGCGAGCATTGTCCCTTTTAGCAGGCCGATAGAAAGGGTATAGTTATTGGTCACGCTCGTCCCCTGAGCACTAATTGAGAGACAGGGGGAAGACTTCATAGAGGCCTCAACATGCTTCTTCCTTTTCTTCTTTCTTCCTCTCTTCCTCCCCTCATCTCATCTTCTCTCTTATTTTTCTCTCCATCATTCTCCTTGGTTACCGAGCTAGAACCACTACTCTTAGGGGGTTCCCCCTCATATTTTTTTAAGGACTTGACCCTATATGACAACAGGACCTAATCTTCATTGCCGTCATTCCCCAGTACCAGTCTCCTCTTTAGGGGAGCCATTTGTTCTTCTCCTTTTTTTATTTTATTTTTCCTCTTCTCCTTGGGAGGAGGAGCCAATGTCCACTAGCTCTTATGAGATGGAGGTCTCCTTATTCGGAAGAGTGATATCACGGATCTCGTCCACCATTTGAGAAATAAAGTTAGAGGTGGTGTTGGTGTATTCAAGGAGATATTAGACAACTGTGGATGTTCACTGTCGGGCAACCTATCCTTGACTTTCTAGGCCTTCACAAGGTTATCAACCCTTATGTGGCGGAAAGAAGGCTCCTTTTTCTTATCTTGAGCTGCACAAAGACACAACACATATACATTAGCAAATAGAGCAAATGGATAAGGCAAAAAATCAATAATTTAAAGGAGAAAGCGGTTAACAACCTATGTGATCCTCCCCCCAGTTAGGACATACGGGGACTCTGCGCTTCTCACCCTCGGGTAGGTTATAAATGAAAGCCTGATCCCAATATTCCTTATTGGAATTAGGCAGGTTCACGAGTAAGATTATGTTGGCCTTCCAGGCTTTCAAGTACAAAAGACCATCATAAGTGTCTGACTAGAAGTACCAGGAACTGATCTCATTGAACCCTAGGTTGGTAGCATATAGTTCATTTATTATATGAACTCTATTTACTACCATCCAAGTGTTGGGGGAACATTGGGTAGGGACGACATCAAAATAATAAAAAAATTCCAAGAATACGTGACTTGGGGGAAAGGTTAAACCCCTTGGACCACGACCAGGGTGTGTATCCAATGCCCCTCATCCACATCGTTGATATTTTTGGGTAGGGGGGAAAAGTCGATCTCAACCCACTCTGGAATAGAGTACTTTTTTCTAAACACTTCCACAGATTTACCATCAAGAGTAGCCATTGAATAAGGAATCACAAATAGTAAAACACTACGAATGAAAATAAGTAAGAAAGGAAGCAGGGTAGAGAAACTTACAAGTAAAGATGATGAAAATAAACTATAGAAGTATGGAGAACAATAAATAAGACTTAGAGGAAGAGTTCACACAAAATAAATGTTTGGAACATGAAGCGACCGTTTCTTGAACCTAAACTATGTTTGAATCTCCTGCAAATGATGAGAAACATGTCCCAAGGAGGATTATGACGCTTCAAATCTCTGCTCGGATTAGCGTACCCCCATTATTTCAAGGATATTACAATCTTACCTTCAAATTAGCTCAAACGAGAGCCCCCTTAACAATTAAGAGGACTTACGCAAATGCCATGCCGATTTTTCAATAGTTCTATAGTGGGCTTGGAAGTAAAAATTTGTTGGCCCATCCTCCTGACCCAAAGATTTTAGTGGAAATTATGGAAGATATATTATGGAATATGCCAAGTCACGAGGTTAACCATCCTAACACATGGAGTGGACTGACCAACCTAATTAAAACATTGAATTCTTTATTGCTCATTTAACATGTTCTTAAATACATTGTGATAAGCTCAAATCACTTATCAATAATCTTGACCAGATATTCAGGGACACCTATGAGGTAGCTATAAGTTGGATGAGTTACTTATACAATTCAATCGCTTAATTACCACTATAAATGTAAACCCAGGCCCCAGGGCAACGGAGATGTAACTTCGATTATTTGAGAGATACTAATAAGAAATAGTAACCTCTCCGTGGATGTAGGCACATTGTCGAACTCCGTATATTTGATGTTGTGTGTGTGACTATTTACCTTTTGAATTATTTCTATGATTATTTATTGTGATAATTTTGTACTCACAAACGGTATTAATTTAAGTTAGAGAAAATTCAAAATCAATTCCAAACCTTTGTTTAAAAAGACCAGATTTATTAAGAAAAATAAAAATGACGGATGATAATTCCCACCATCAAATCTCACATTATATGAGTATAAAAGAAAATATAAAAATCCTAGACTATATTAAATCTCAACTACTTCTTCCCCTTTTTTATCTTGTGTCGATGTTCAGGAAGGTTCTATTTTTTTTTAATTTTTGAAATCTTATCATCTCTTTTCTTATTAATCTTTTGAACAAGGGACCCATACTGAAATTTCTGCTTCCAATGATCTTTGATTTCCTTATTCAATTTGGCAAGATTTAGCTCACTTTCCTATTTAGCTTTTGCTTCAACCTTTTTAATTTCTGCCTCTGATAAACTTTTGTTTACTTGGTGTTGAGAAGGCTTTGTACATAATTAGTAACATAATCAATTTATATTCTAGAATGTAATCATGATATCGAGTATCAATAATTTTATCTAAAGGAGTTGGATTTTCTATATTTTCAGCCATAAGATTCGCCCTTTTATATTTTGACTCCTATAATTGATGATTTTTTTGGATTTGAGAATTAATGTCTCCCACCGTAATATCCCTATCATTTGGAGTTTGGGCACTCATATTTCTAATCTGGGATTGATGAGTGTTAGTATCCGAATTGATTTGGTTTGTTGGAGTAAGAATTGATTGAGCCGAAGTAGTCTCTTATGCATTAGGCATCTTATCATTATCATTTGATCCAACCTCATCATTAATGGAAACCACAAATTGTTTTAAAATCCCTAGATTCGAACCAATAAACTTGGATTCTTCTTGGTTGGGAATGCATTATATTAAGGCGAATTTGTATGTTTTAAGGTTCCCACACTCGTAGGATGGTTGGGTTCTCTACATGCCATGCACATGTTTTGATTAGGGAGAATAATAATTGCATTTGTACACAATTCAACTTTAGATTTATCCCTTCTAGAACACGTGTTAACCAACTCCATATTATTCATTTGTTGCAATTAAAAAATAAGGACACTACACCAAAATGATCAAATTAACACCCTTCAAGTGGATAGCCTTGACAGTGACAAAAAAACACGCATTTTTATCATGGTTATTGACCGTGACAAAGGTTTGTCACAGTCATTGACCCTGACAAGTACAATTATCACGGACTTTGGCCGTGGAAAGCCTAATAACTTGTCACGGTCATGGACCGTGATATGTCCGTGATAATTCTATCAGTAATAAACCCATCCCTCTTATTTTTTCCCACCAATTTCTATTACCTTCATTTCTCTCTCTCTAAGCGACTACACACTCTCTCTCTATGATTTTAGTATGATTTCTCTCTCTATTTCTCTTCCATTTATGTATATGTGTGTGTATATGTGCGTGTGTGTATATATGTGTATGTAAATGTGCGTTTGTGTGTGTGGTGTATATGTAGGGGGACGGGGGTATATGTGCGTGTGTGTGTGTATATATATATATATATATATATATATATATATATATATATGTGTGTGTGTGTGTGTGTGTGTGTGTGTGTGTGTGTGTGTGTGTGCTTGTGTGTGTGGTGGGGGGGAATGGCATGGGGTGGTGCAGGGGAAATGGGGTGGGGGCGGGGCTTGTTAATTTTTTTAATTAAATTTTTATTGGTTTATTAGATATTGCCCCTCATATGTAAGTAGTACCCCTTGTAAAAGAATTGATTGATTAAATATTGATTGGTTGTCACAAGAGGTAATTATAATGAAAATAGCCGTTATATAACGTTATATTACACTCAAACTTTACAACTAACCTAATTAATTATCTACATTCTCAACTCTTAAAGATGGATGATGCGACATTAGGGCTTGCTCGTCTAGCCATTGGACCCTTGTTCATGGCACAAGAGTATAAAAAGTATCGATTGAACGGTTACTGATACATCACGAATATTGCATATTTGCGCCCTCTATCTTTATGCATTCTAGCACTTTTATGTTCTTAATGTCTATATTTATGCTCGTTAACCAAACAACCTCGGATTTGGATATATATATGTTTTACAGGGGTTAATTGTATTTTTGTAGGTATTGGAACGCTAAAAGTGAGGTTCAGTTGCATTTCAGAGAAGTTTCGTCGTCGAATGCTACTTCAAGGGCAATATGATCTTTTCAAACTCAGTATTTTGTATGGAATTAAGTTACCAACATGTAGATCATAAAATTATCTTTCCTTGGCCACTGACCATGCGTCATTCTGACTCTGAATGAGGAAGTTATGGACATTTCTGGAGGTTTTGGTATTTTCTTCTACTTCAAGGGCAATTTGGTAATTTCATACTGCATAATTTTGAGGGTTTCAAAACATAATCATGTATATAATTGAATTATCATCGTGTCGGTTTTGACCACACATCATTTCGATTCCGTATGAGGGAGTTATGGCCATTTCCGTGCAACGCGTCAAAATTGGTTCGGAGAGGAAAAGGGGGTTGTTAACAGCCCAAGGAAAATCCAAAAATGGCGGTCGACCGGTCCCAAACATGAGGTCGACCGGGCCCATCCGATATGGATGAAAATTGACTTATTTTGCCTTGGTTTTGTTGGGGGTTTGTTTTGGGGTATAAATAGAATGTTGGGGGCTTTTATTTGGGGGATATATTTCATTTGAGATAGTTTAGATTAGGGATTGGATTTGGATAGCTCATCTTCTTCTCTCTTTGGGTGCTCCCCATTTGTGGGTTGTAAGTTTACTATTCATCTTCCTCTGCATTTATATTATTTGTATTTCTTTGCTTAAGTTTTGTTTTGTTCATTTCCTTTCTCTGTAACTTAGATTTATTGCTTTCTTTTACTTGCTTTCATTTATTGCTTTCTAGGGTAGATTTAATTCTTTATTTTTGCCATGCTTTGTAGCTAGGTTAGATTATGCTGTGATTGATGGAACTCACCTTGGTTTAAAGTGTTGCTTTGCTACGGTGATGGTGTTTATGTATTCAATTCGGTTAGGTTGTTCTAGTGTTTGCGCCTAGGAGATTTAACGGGGTATATCATATATGCTCCATGCTTACAACCTTTTGTGCACAATTCCTGGGATATTTATTGACGCTAAAATCATATTAGGCATTTATGCGAATTTAGTGGGTGACAACTCTAGATTTAATTAATTGTCGAAACGAGATTTAATCTTAGTAAATCTGTAGTCCCATGTAACCTTTTATACGCCTTAACTCGATTTGAGGGATATTAGTCGCATCCTATAGTTTTTATTCCTTTGTTAATTTTAGTTTAAATACACTCACGCCTAGTTTAATCTTTATTTCTGTTTGTTCATTATCTTTTACACTTTTATTGAAAAGTAATAAATCAAATAATATTCTAGCAACTTGTCATTATGGATTCGATACCCAGACTAGCCTCTATACTCCCTTAAAAGAGTGTAGTCACAGTTTAGGTTTTTGAATAGAGTTGGTGAACCGAATATAACAAATGACGTGACACTTCAGCAAAACCTTGTCTATCAGTTACGTATTCGGCGAAAATGTGTACGAGAAAAGTATAAATGTATAGAACTCGGTCATTTTATACAAGGCTCTTACTTAGCTGAAATGAATTACTATGGTGTAATTCAAAAAATATTTGAATTGGATTATATAAGCTTCAAAGAGGTTGTATTTTATTGTGACTGGGTAAGAGTTGAGGATAAAAATGCTTGTAAAGTTGATCCTGGCACTAATTTGATCATGGTTGACTTGTCCAAGTTCAAGAGCAACAACCATGTGAGCGATGAGACATTTGCTTGTTCATTTCAAAAGGTCAATCAAGTGTTTTACTCGGAGTATACGAACAACGAGTCGTGGTCAATTGTCCTACATGAGCCAAAGTGTCTAAATAGTAGTGTGGATGACTTGGTTGTTCCTACCGAATATCAATCCATTTTTTATGATAACCCGAATTTGAAATAATTTTTCAGTTTGTAATAAATATTCCAATTTGTACTTTATCAATCTATTTTTAATTCTTTTAATTGATTTGCATTTTATCATTTTCTATCTTTTTTATCTTTCTCTCTTTCCTTTGTATATGTATGTGCGTGTGTTGGGGGGTTGGTCAATGTGTGTGTAGTGTGCGTGTGTGTGGGCAGTAGGGGTGGGGGTGGGGTTGTTTTAAATTTTTAGTAATTGTACATATTATGAGTTAGATGTGGTTGTTTTGGAATTCATAATTGAGGTGCTAAACAGTAATAATTCATTTGGATTTGAAGTAATTGTACATATTTGCATGTCTTCTTCAAATTCATTTGGATTTGTACTAATAAAAACATTTTTTTACAGAAAATGTCTCCTTCAGGTATTAAGGCAAGGATGATGATGCTGATTATGATGATGTCGTCTGGGCTCGGTGGTAGCGGAGGCGACGAGGGCTCCTCGGCCCCTAGGCTTCCCAAATGGAAAGTACTTGTGGTTGATCCCATGGAAAGTACCCAGCCGTTGTGACCACCATTGCTCCAACTACCTGTGCCACTATTTCAATGACCTATGCTGCCAAAATCATCTTTGGCCGTTGCTGTGGTAGTTCTTGCCCTTAACGAGCCTCCCTCGTCTCACCTCCCCTTGCTTCCCTAGCTGCTCTCTCACTCCTGGACATCATCCGGAAGGATAATCGAATTGTATGAGTTCACTCTCAAATATAAATTCTACAGAAGGACGTATATGCGCGTACGTATGAGAATAAAACAATCCTATAATAGGGCTCTATATCAAAGATTGCTAAGCTGGAACGTGAAAAGACTCACAGATCCTAAGGACACTAGAACCTGATGCTCCGATACCATCTGTGACACCCCGCCTAATAAAATACCGCGTGATCAGTCCTATACCAAATTAAAATAGGAATCCCAGTTGGATCATCCTTAGCATCACTGTCGAAAACTTTTTAAAACTTACTAACCACCTAGTATTCCAAAAACTGGTGCCAATTTTAACTTTTTAATTAAACAAAACAGTACATGCAGAATTAAAATATAAACCATTCACACAACTGAATGAAAGTAAATTGAATAATAATTACACAACTTGCCGAATAAATCACCGGCCACCAAATAAATAATCCAATACAAATATTCAACACCTGAATGAATTACACCTGAAAACTGTACCGAGAAGTCTGGGATACAAGCCCTAAATAAAACTGAGACTGATACAAGATTCCTACTCTAGGAATGAATGAATGATGCGTCTAATCCAAACTCCTACTAGCATCCACATATGACGCAGCTCCGTGTCCCTGGAATAGAATATCAATCTTGGCATCCCTGTGGCTGGATACCTAAAAGGTTTTGAAAATAGTTTTATAGCAAGGGTTAGAACCCAAAACATTTTGAAAATATTTAGCAAGTGAATTAACTGCAGTAATTTAAAATGCATGAATGTGCTTCATATTTAAGTTAGTGTCCCACTCCCTTGTGGACATTCTCACCCCTCCACTATTGTGCACAGCTACCGGTTACCTTAACCCCACCTAGTTGTACTACCCCGTCCAACTAGTCCTGGTATAACCTTTCCTTGCCATACTACTCTAACCCAAGTATAATGATTCTTAAATTATAAGTTATTTCACAATTTACTCAATTAATTCCTCTTAAATAGTAACATATAACCGTATCACAAGTTATATAAAGTAAATACATCACACACTATATTATTCCCACAAATGATTAACTTAATTAATTTCTCATTAATTAACAGCATATAACTGTAACCCGAGTTATATAAGGTAAATACATCACACACTCTATTATCACCTACATATAATATTTACTACCATATTATACGTACCGTTACTAACATCCACACATATATCATACGTGTATCCATCCTTCCGAGTATACCCTCACCGGATGATTCCCTCTAAAATGCTATCTCACTAGGTGTGCTCACAAAACCTAGTTTCCCCGAGTTGGAATCGCTCACTAACTCGGCCCAAAATATAAACGTAGTGGAGGCAGTCATATTCCTTCCCTGAAAGTGAGATAAATCCCTCACCCATATATACCGGGCGCTATGACCTGGGGATATACTCGCCCTACTCCTCAAGCTAGGGGATTCACCCACATCGCGCAACCTCCCTTGATAGCATTAGAGTATTTAAATTGAATAAATATCTAGTCACTGATATTTAATATCACACGTAATATAAACACGTATATATATACTATCACTGTACCGTATATATATAATTTAAACCCCAGCTTTATCGTGTACTCAAAATCCCGTACACTGCCTGTAATTTAGTATCACACATAACATATACACGTATATATATATATATATATATATATATATATATATATATATATATATATATACTATCACTACACCGTACATATATATTATAAACCCTGGCTTTACCGTGTACTAAATATCCCGTACACTGCCTGAAATTTCCTGAGTCTGTGGCCCGACTCAATGTAGCTAATTTACTCACTTAATAATTTATCGTCTTCCCGAGCCTATGGTCCGACTCTAATCATTTTAACTCAATCTTTAATTTATATAATACTTTCCCCGAGTCTATGGTCCGACTCCAATTAAATTAATTGACACACTTATTAACTTAATACCTTCCCGAGTCTATCACCCGACTCTAATTAAATTAATTAACACACTTATTAATTTAATGCCGTCCCGAGTCTATCGTCTGACTCTAATTTAATTAATTTACCCATTAATTAATCAACAAAAATCCGAGTCTGTGGTCCGACTCTAATATAATTAATTATCACATTAATTAATAAGTACCCATCACGGGTCTACAATCCGATTCTGATTAAACTAATTATCCCACCCATTAATTTAATCATCCCCGAGTCTACAAACTGACTTTAATTAAATTAATTAACAACCTTATTAATTTAATCCTACCCAAGTCTACAAACCGACTCTAATTAAATTAATTAATACATTTATTAATTTAATACTACCCGAGTCTACAATCCGACTCTCATTAAATTAATTATCACTCTTATTAATTTAATATTACTCGAGTCTACAATCTGACTTTAACTAAATTAATTAATGCATTTATTAATTTAATAACTTGATGTCACCCAACCATTATCCCCGGACTCACTTACTTGGTCCGTATCTTAATATTTCCCGAATCTATGTTCCGACTCCAAATTAATTACTCTCTCTCAAAATAAATTTAATACTTTGGTGTCACATAACCAACATACCCGGACTCACTCACTCGGTCCATTTTTACATCTCATCATTTCTTTCCCACATTTTTCGCCCACAATGTGTCACACATTTATCTCCATAATTTCCCAATTATATTTACCTATAATTACCAACACATGCAGACTCGCCCACTTGGTCCACAATTAAGTATCCCCCGAGTCTATATCCCGACTAAAAATTAATTAGTTTATCTCCAAACTTAATTCACTACCTTGGGGTCGCATGACCAATATACCCGGATTCACTCACTTGATCCGTACCTCACTGTTTTGGAATGAAATCTCTCGAATTCATCCATTAAATGCCCCACATAAATTCATCACAGTCCCAATTACTTTCTCCCATAATTGCTAGGAATATTTCTTTCATATATATTTATCACTAATTAATGTTTGGGAATTAAATTTCTAATTAATTTTCCCCTTATATACAAACTGGGCGAACTGCCCAGAATTCCGAATCATCGATCGATCGAACCCTGGGCCGATCGATCGATCGTCCCTGACTTCGTCTTCTCCAAGAAGCAGTCCACCATTAACGAAAATCTTAAACTTTCATTCTTTCCTCTGGACCAACCCAAGCCCAATCAACCCTATTTCTACATAAGAATAGGATCAAAGTACCTTATAGAACATCAAAATGAAATTAAATTTCACGATTTCTTACTTTTTACCGATTTGGGTATTATCCGGGTTTCACATACCCAATCCGAATTTCATTTGTTTTTAACAGCAATTAACCATCTCCTCTTATTGGTTTTAACATCTGATTCAGTCCTCTACATTCTAGAATCATAAACACGATCAATCTCCCCCTTAATCTCATTAAGGTATATAAATTTACAAAAACCCAATTTAGATTTTGGAGACACACCCAAAACGAATTTTCATACACACATCACTATGATATGAATTGATTATCAAACTTTTAGAAATCACAACAGTTAACCACTTGCCTGTAAGTGTTCGTAGTGTCTGATCCGTTGGCGTAGTCCCTCAATTTGGCTCCAATAACCTCCAATTTGTTCTTGATTTGCTTTCCCCCAAATCTCCTCTCAAACCCTAGGTTTAGAGTTATGTTGGCTGCCATTCCTTAATCTCCCCATTAGGTTAAAAACCCTCAATCCCGTTTTTCACCTAATGGGCTTAATTAAAGTGGCCCAACTCACCCCGTGTGGGCTCGGCTATGCCCAAAAATATCCCGAGACCCAATTACTACCCCCGGGTACTATTTTCTGACTATCTCGACCCATCCGGACTCAACTGCGCAGTCAGAATTGACATCCGAATTAATTTATAAAAATCCTTATCTCACACCCAATTTAGTCTATACCGACACCCGACTTGGATAAGTGTATACCTCGTCATTAATACTCGAAATGACGTAATTAAATTATTACTATTCACTTAGTAAATAAATTTCCCTAAACATTGTCATAATTAATTCAATTAAAATTACAACACACAAGTAATTTAAAATTCCCAAATTAATTAAATATTAAATGTACAAAAATACGGGGTGTTACAGGAGGTGTCCCCGTGTCGCGTCCACAATTGTATGTAACCCGACAGTTTACTTTTTTGTTAATTACGTTATAATTTTTTATTTACTTATTTAACTAATTATGTGCTTTTTGTCGTTTCAGGGAAAGCTTAAGGAAGTGCTTGAGTCGCAGTCTGATGCCGACAAGGCAACTTTGTCCACAGACGCACTTAGCTAAGTGCTTGGCGCTGATGGCCAGGGAAGGACAAGGGGGTGAGCTCGCGGGTGGCCAAATCTAGGATCATTAGATTGGAGACGAGCAACATCAGGTTGGCTCAAACGGTGGACTCACATGATGCAAAACTGTGCTGTTTGGAGGCGATGGTAAAAGATATTTTCTCATTCATGAAGTGTTCGTTGGGATAAAACCGTAAGGGGAAAGGGAAGGAGAAGGTGGAGGAGGACGAGGTGAAATAGGACGAGGATGTGGACCTCATTGCTTCATCGCCGACACGTGTGGACTTTGATGATCAGTCCCCTATTTGTCTCCCTTCAAATGACCGATGTCGACAATTGGTTGGCCAAGCGTGTTTATACAAGACATATTTGATGGCAAGCGTATAGGGTGGGGGTTGAGGGACCCAAATACTATCAAGGGTATGCGAGTTCATGAACGTTTGCTTCAAGACATCGAGGCCAAGGTGCTCGTCACGCATGTGATACCCGGGAAGGAGAACTCCCCACTATGGTTGCGCGAATAATGCGGCATGATTAATATTAAAGGGTGTATCAATTCCTATATCGTGTGGCCTATCCACCTACTCAAACCTACCCCAGACATGTCATGACATTATTTGAATTGAATTGTTACAAGTTGTTACATTTGAATTATATTTGTATTATATCATGATTCATATTGTTTTGAATGTATATTTGCATTATCTCTATTTTATTTGGATATATGATGTTTGAACAGGTAAAAAGTTTCTATAACAGGTACAAATATACTGCTGGGCATTGGTAGTGGCCATACTGCCCAACAGAGTTTTTTTCAATTCTGCCCAAAATTATCATGGTCATTGACCGTGACAATTTTTTATTAAATGTCATGGGTTTGTCACGATTATTAACCATGACTAATCTTGTCGAGGACATTGCTCGTGAAAAGTCTAATGAACTTGTCACAATCAATGACCGTGACAACAAACGTTGTCACCCCCAGACTTGTCACGATCATTGACCGTGACAATCCGACAGATTTGGTGTAGTGGGAGTCCATAACATTTTTGACTTTTTTGTTACGATCCTCATTACATAATATCCTTCTTAGGATGGATTCCTTTCGAAACAACTTGACGGATGTTGATTCCATCCTTAGACAAATAACGGACCTGAGTTGCAGCTTGATCACCTAATTACTATTTACATCTCGGGAAAATATATCCCTAGAGTGCCATTAAAAAAGTAAATATGCATCCAATTTCAAAACTTTTCAAAACCATTCAACAATGCCCAATAACTAAATAAAATGTTTATGATAACATAAATTGAATGAATAAACTCGTTCTCATTAAATTTCAAAATGTCATTTTTACAATTATTTTTAGAATAAAATATACGGTGCTTTAAAAATAAAGTACAATGTTGTCTACTCACCCCTGTAATCCAAATCCAATCACGACATCAACACAATAAACCGTTGCTCGAATCAAAACCTATCATGCATATATAAACTGAAGGGGGTGAGAGAGTTTCAGTAGGCTCGTATAAATGCTATAGGTAAACTACACATGCTCATGCATGCACATATATAAGAGTGCATGCATATGAACACTCAATTATCATCTCAAGATAAAAACCACATCCTAGGATCTCACTGTATCACTATGTATCCCAAAGTCTACCATATCAAAATCCTCACCGTACTTCCCTCCATACTGTTTGGACTCTCAATCACCCTTTTGTCAATTATCATTCCAACACTTCATGGCCCCAAAACCCATACAATCACAATCACAAGGAATAATAAGGTACTCCCCTCATCGTCCTACCATAATGGAAACCCACATTAAAATTGACTTAATAGCCCCTATGGTTCCATGACACGACACACGATAAATGATAAGAAATTATCCTAAAATCACACCTCATCCAATGGGTGGTTTGGCTAAGGATGTGTGATGCTCCAATTATGGGTGTTAATTGTGGAAAAACTTTTTGTACTTTTATTTCATTTAAGAAAATCCTCCTTTTAAAATAAAAACTTGCTTTTACATTTATGTCATTGTTGATAACAAAATTCACCACCTTAAGTGGACCAATTACAAGCTAGCATGTGTCATCCTATATGGCACAAGTACAAGTCAGCATTATACTAATCTCCGACCAACAAGGTAGCCCGACCAACTGGGAAGCCCGACCAGCAGGGAAGCCCAACCAACCTGGATATTAAAGCGCCAACAGTCTTACATTTAATTATCATTTTGTACTGATGTAAATTCCTAAAGAATAAATGCTTTCCATCCATTCGTATACAACCCTAGACGCCCCTCATGGGATATAAATACATTGTAACACCCTCACTGCAGGGGAACCGAAACCAATCAAGGCAATCAAGAATTACATAACAGTGGATGCATGCTTTTCCCTTTAAGCTAAACCACTTTAAAAATCTCATTATCTTATTTGTTTTATTTATTTATCTGTGATCAATTAATTAGGCCTAGTCTAGTTTCTTGCATCAACAGATTGGCGCCATCTGTGGGAATGTATTGATAATCGTTTTCACCAATTCAACATACATGGCAGATATCACTGAAACAAGTGCTAGAAATGAGGGAATTTCGCCTAATCCCTCTGCCCCACCAAGCGGCAATGATTTGACTGGAATTTTGGCCAGCCCAACCAAAGGTTAAGAGTCTATACAGGATACGATAAGACATTTGGCCCAAACTCTGTAAGCTGGAGTTCTTGCTCAGCCCAATCAAAGAAATATGCCACCATCACCGACAAGGAATGTTGTGCAAAGTTATTCTAGGGCTTTTAGAGACACTTCCTAACGTCCTGAAGCAACATCTTCTATCAGGACTCCTAATTCCTTCGATGGGCAGTCCTTCACTCCAGAAAGATTAAGTGCCTTAGAAAGGCAAAGCAGGGCCTCTCCCTTTGATCGTTTGGGACCCAAGAGAAATAGGCATGCCCTGAGGGTTGCTTCGGGAAATACTCGATGACCAACTGATCTAAAGGAAGGTTCAACCTAGTCTAAATTGAACGCTCGATGAGTAGCTCGGTCCAGTCAAAGAGATGGCTCATAAGAGGAAAACTCATCTCAGTCAGTTGGTCGGAATAAAATAGTTGCCACCAATGGATCTGGGGTTGGCAATGATGCTTGGAAGGGGTCCATCCAACGTTTGGAGGATAGATTGGGAGAAATGGCCAAGGCCAAGAATTCTCTCCAGAGAAGTTTTGTTAAAGGATCTCCCTTTGTATAGACCATTGTAGATTTCCCTACACCTAACAAGTTTAAAGCTCCGGTGATTACTCCCAAGTATGATGAGAAAACTGATCCAGTCCTTCATATAGAACAATACCAATCATTAACTGATATCTATGTTGTACCTGGCGAGATGAGGTGCCGGGAATTTTAAGGAACAATCACTGGGGTTGCTCAAATTTGGTACAATAGTCTTCCTCAGGGGTAAATTTCTAGTTTCCAGCAACTCACTGAGCTATTTATTAATAATTTCTGCTTTGGATCCAAACTAGTAAAGCGAGTATCTCATTTTCTCAGCGTAAGACAGAAGGTGGGAGAAAGTACCAGGGATTACATCACTTGTTTCAATAATGAGAAGTTAGAGGTTATTGACTATGAGGAGAAGACTACGATCACTGATCTAATGAGTGGTTTGCTCGTTGGCTAAAGATCCACCAAAGACGATGACAGAGTTGATGGCCAAAGCCGTAAAGATTATGAATGCCAAGGAAGCAATGGCAGATAAGAAGAATTCAGATGCCAAGGTAGAAGCGAAGACGGAAGGAAGGTTAGATAAGAAGTATCACAAGAACCATAATGAACGTAAGAATTTGAAAGTAAGTCTGGATCGGCTCAGGAAGTACACCAACTACACCCCCTTGACGGTGGATATACATCATATTTTGGATGAAATCAAGCACGATAATAATTTGAATTGGTCTGAAAAGTTAAGAACTCCTATTGACAAAAGGAATAAGTCCAAGTATTGCGAATTTCACAAGGACCATGGTCATACGACCAACATGTGTATTTCTCTCTAGAACGAGATAGAGGCATTAATTCGACGAGGAAAGTTGGACAATTTTTTTGATCGAAAAGCTAGTGGAAGAGATGGTAGATTTCGACAGAGGTCTAAATCTCGTTGCAGGCCTAGAGAGGAGAAGAAAAGGAACCATGATGATGATCCAGAAGATGATCCTGGTCTCCCCAAGAAGCCTAGGTAACCCGAACGTGAGGTATTCACACTTAGTTTTGGATCATTTGATTGCTATATGATCACAGGTGGAAATGCAGGAGACCATACAGCTGAGAGGAAGGCTTACTTCAATGAGGCTCAAGCTTGTTCCTATATCTAGCGAATCAACCTTGCAGAGGAAGACCGACCTAGGAAAGTCAACAAGGATAAGCTAGTAATTATCTTTTCCAAGAATGATTTATCTGGAATTTTGTATCCTCATGACGATCCTTTAGTGGTGAAAGTCAGAATGAAAGATGTACTGGTGTCTATAGTACTGGTGGATAATGGAAGTTCGGCGGACATTATGTTTTACCCCTTCTTTGATAGTTTGGATTTAAAACTCAGCCAATTAGAGCCTTTCCATAGTCCCCTCATTGGATTCTCCGGTGAGAAAGTATTTTCGTTAGGAACCATCAAGTTATATGTGTTGATCGGGACATGGCCGGGGAGAAAAATAGAGAAAGTAAGATGTTTTGTAATAGAAAAAATGTTCATTCCGCTTACAACATGATCATGGGAAGAGTACGTTTGAAGAATTTTGAAGTTGTACCCTCTACTGTTCACTAGTGTTTAAAGTTCCCGACCAACTTTGGAGTTGGAGTAGTAAAAGGATACCAGAAAGTATCTCATAAATGCTACTATTCATCCACCTGGAAGGAGGATATGGAAGAAGTGAAGAGAAAGATGACCACTTATCAAGTGGATATGTGTAAGATGAACATCGAGTCTGAGGTCGAAACCTTTGATTCCAGAGATGAATTAGAGCTGGTGAAAGGCCAGGTGATGAAAGGAATGGAGAGCATTGTTTTGGATGATGAAAACCCATAACGAACAACTCATATAGGAGCATTATTGGATATGATTCTTAAGCAGGAATTGGTAGCCTTCTTAAGAAAAAGAAAGCAAGTGTTCGCATGGAGCCATGAAGATATGCCTGGAATAGACCCAGATTTCTTGTGCCATGAGCTCAATGTTAATAAGGAGGTTAAGCCTATAAAACAGTGAAGAAGAGTTTTTAGCCTAGAGAAGAACTAGGTTATACAGGAAGAAGTGGAGAAGCTTCAAAAATCTTCCTTCATTAAAGATGTGAAGTACCCGGACTGGTTGGCCAACGTAGTTATGGTAAAAAAGAAAAATAATAAATGGAGGATGTGCGTGGATTTTACTGTCTTGAATAATGTGTGTCCAAAGGATCATTTTCCTTTGCCACGAATTGATCAATTGGTAGATGCTACTTTGGGGAACGAGTTGCTGAGTTTTATGGATGCATATTCTAGTTATAACTAGATCAAAATGAAGCCAAAAGATAAAAAAGTACTTCTTTATTACTCCCGATGAACTTATTGCTATATTGTTATGTCGTTTGGTCTACAAAATGCAGGTGCTACTTATCAACGACTGGTGAATAAAGTATTTGAGGAGCAGATAGGCAAGAACATGGAAGTGTACGTTGATAATATGCTAATAAAGAGCAAGAAAGCTGCTGACCATATCGCTGACCTCAACTAGACGTTTGATCAACGGGAGAAGCATCAAATGAAGTTAAATTCGACCAAATACATTTTTGGAGTAAAAGAAGGGAAGTTCCTGGGGTATATAGTGAACCAAAGGGTCATTGAAGAAAAACCAAATAAGATCAAAGCTTGAATAGAAATGCAGTCCACGACCAGCAAAAAAGATGTTCAAAGGTTAACAGGACGTGAAACAGCGCTCGACAAATTTATGTCTAGAGCAACAAACAGATGCTTTCCATTCTTTAAGGTGCTCAGAAAGACCTTCGAATGGGATGATGAATGTGAAAAAGCATTCCTAGAATTTAAAAAGTACATGGGATCACCCTCATTACTCTCCCGACCAGTATTAGGAGAAAAGTTGTATTTGTATCTTGTTTTTTCTGAGCCACCTGTTAGCTCTGCATTGACAAAGAGGAGAATGGTGTTAAAAAGCCTATTTACTACACCACCAAAGCGTTCCGAGGGTAGAGATCAAATATCCTAGATTAGAGAAATTAGCACTGGCCTTAATTGAGGCTAGTAGATGGATGAATCCATACTTTCAAGCTCATAATATAGTGGTATACACTGATATGCCACTAAGACAAGCTTTGCACAAGCTATAGAAATCTGGAAGGTTGATGTATTGGGTTGTGGAGTTGGGTGAGTATGATATTGTATATGAACCAAGGTCTTCCTTTAAAGGCCAAGCCGTGGCAGATTTCACTTACCTAGAGGTTCTTGAGCAACAGGGGACTCCTTTCGAGCAGTATGCAGGAGCTCACAGACCTACGGATGAGCTTCCCGACCAACTCCAAATGAGGGAAATGGCAGAAAAAGTTACCACCGACTAACTCGAGCACTCCAGCAGAATATAGGAGATGAAGGAAAAGTATGAAGAAGAAAAGAATAAAATCTTCCACCAAGGGATTCTGAAAAACCAAATGTTTGATAGCAAGATTCCCATACAGAATCTGTATGTTGATGGATCGTCCTGTTCAGTTGGATGTGGAGTCGGTATCATCCCTAATACTCTTGATGGAATTAATATATAATATGATTTACGGTTCCAAATCTGAGCCTCCAATAATGAGGCAAAGTGTGAATCTGTAATTGTTGGTCTAAATTTGGCAAAATCACTGAATGAAGAGCAGGTTGTAGTATACAGTGATTCAAAATTGGTGGTAAATCAGGTGTTGAGTTTATATGCAGCCAAAGGAGAACTGATGTCCTAATACTTAGCTAAAGTTATGGAAGTTATCACTACTTTGCCAGCCGTTCAAATGATTAAAATTCCAAGACTGGAGAATAGCTGAGCTGATGTACTTGCTCGGCTAGCTTCAGCAACCAGGATCAAGCTGCCAAGAATGATTAGGCCAAAATTCTTTTGAATTTATCCCCTTAATTTAGATACTTTTATTACCTCGAATAATGTAAAATGAGTGTAATTATCTCATTTTTTAATACAGACTCCTAATAAGTACATTTACTTTCATGTATTTCTCATAAGTTTTGTAGGTATTTGAAGCATTGAGGAAGATAGAAACTGGAAACGCGATGGATGAAGTCAAAGGAGGAAAGTCAAAGGGCAATTTCATAAATTTATAGTCTTCATCCGGAGATGAAGAGAATTCAATCTCAAGAGCATTCAAAGAAACGGTAAGTCAATCCGAGGTACGATTAACAAGTTACGAAGATTTGAAATTGAGAAGAATCACGAAAAAAATCCCTACATGAAATACCAAGGCGATCCAGACCTTTTACTAGAAAAGGATCCAAACCGATACCAAAATAATTCTCTGGATAAAAAAACCAGGCAATTCGAACCTCTTTCCAAAAAAGGATCCGGATCACCCTGGTAGAAAAGCCTCTGTTAAGAAATAGGGGGCGATCCAGACCTTTTTCCCAAAAAGGATCTGGACCGCCTCAAGCTAAGAGACTCTGTTTAAAATAAGGGGAGATCTGGACTTCCTTGCTCGATGGGTCCAGACCGCATTGGATTTTCTTCAATTTTTATATTGTTTCTCAGAGTTTTTATGTAGTCAAACTCTTATAAAATTTGGAGCTTTTTATTAAGAGTAGTTCCATATTGTAAGGACATTTTTGTCCATTATCAATTTGTATGTCGTACGCCGTTACACCATTGAAGAAATTCAAGATCGCATCTACATCAACGGATCTGAATATCAAAGCATCTTCAACATCATAGCCTCTGCGAGAATGAACTTGTTAAATTTTTGTTTTTATGTTCCTTAAAGTTCATACTTAGTATTGGGAAATTTTTATAAAACGATTTTTTATAAAAATAAGAAGTAAGTTTTTTTCAAGCAAAATGAGGCTTTTAAAAAGTTTTTTATTTTTCCTAGGAAGCCGGACCGGTCCGCCTCCCTACCGAACCGATCCGCCTCCGGACCGGTCCGCCCTCTACCCGGGCCGATCCGCCTTGCTTTGTCCAGTAGACCACGGACCGATTACGAACCGAAGAAGCCAAATTTTAAAAGAACCGATCCGAGGTCGGACCGATCCGCCTCCAAGCCGGACCGGTCCGCCAGGGATAAGTTCGAACAGTTCCGTGTGTTTTTTATCCACCAACTTATTTTTCTTATATATATACCTATTTTGGTGGTGTATTTCTTGAAGTCTTTGAGAAAATGTTTTTAAGAGTACAAACACAACAAGACTTCAATTTTTGATGTGCCAAACATCTTTTTGATTCACACACAAAAAATCCCAATTACTTTTGTGAATCTTTTGGAACCCTAGAACACAATTTTGTTATTGTTCAACCCTTGTGGAGAAGACGTCTCTCTTCTTCATTGCTGACCACCTGGAGTTCCTGTGGGAGATTCTAGTCGACACTGTTTCTAGCCGTTGGTTTTAAGGTTTGACGAAGACACCGTGCATTACACTTGTGGGCGATTATCAGGTTGTATGTAAGTCAATGGTCTTGTAAATTCTTCAAAGTTCTAGAAATAAAAGGTTTTGCCCTTCAAGGATTTTTCCCTAACTGTGTGTCGCTTGCTTTATTTGTTTATGGGTTGACACTTGCACTTTAGATGCATGATTAGGGGCTCAAATTAAATAAGTGTGCTATATTAGAAAGTTGCGAAGTTAATCAATTATCACACAGTCATTAGACTCTTTCACATATTGTTAGGAGATCATTTTTCTTTTAGTTTGACCATTAATTTTAGAGAGCTTAGAGTAGAGAGGGGGATAACCCTAGTTTATAATACATACTTCTGCTATAAGGATTTTTGGAATTCAAGTTTCTACAATATAAGTATATTCATTCCATTCTTGCTTTTGTGTTTACCTTAGTTAACTGCTTATTTCATAATTGCTCCATTCTCCTTAGTTCTAAGCTAGTAGTTAAGATGTTTTCTTATTTCAAACTCGTGTTTTCTTCTTGTTTTAACATGTTATGACACCACGCTTATTAAAATAAGAGGTGGCCAGCCCGATACTCTAATAATTGAACGAATCATAGATGGTCCGTTCTTAGCATCACTGTCGTGAAAATAATAATACAAAATAACCACCAATTATTTTTGAAAATGGATGTAAAATTATAATTTAAGTTCCAAAGAAAAGCATTCAAACAAACCTGTTCAAAAAGAAGGTGGATAATAAATAAAGAAAGATAACAGTTTAGCCATCGTACACAACCAAGTAACCGAATAAGCTGTCGGTTACCACACCATTATAAGCAGGTTACATCGAGTATTAAAGTAAATATCACATTACATCAAATAAGTACAAAACTTGGGCAACACGCCCGAATATGTTAACTGATCCTAACTAGAGTACAAAAAGATAGAAGCGTCTATCACAAATATCCCACAACATCCGCAAAATGTTATAGCTCTAGGACACTTGGATGGGAGGGTCAATTCGGGAGTCCTTGCGGCGGAGCACCTGGGCGTAAATAGAAATCATGAAAAATAAAGAGATAATAAATGGTCCAGGGCCCGGTTTGATATAATAAACTTGTAAATAAAATGCATGACAGTTATGAATATAGAACAACATGAACCAACTTATCTCGCTCTTCATAAATAAGAGTGATCCTCACCTCTCATCTAAATGCACAACCTAGCGTAATATCATTTACAATGATGAGTATTCAATAATGCAAGAAAATATAATTTCAACTTTATAAGATTTATTTTTATTTTTACACAATATAACTTTACAGTTCCATTTCTCATTAGGAAAATTTATTCCAAAGCAAGGGATTTATAAAATGCTTTACGATTGATAAAATACCATTTTTATAAGAATAGTTATAATCACAATATAACGATTATAAGGCCATCCTTCCGGGAGTCACCCCACTAGATGCGCCCCTAAATAGCTATCATCTTCCAGGGCTTAACACCAAGACAACCTGGGCATCCTAAATCTTGTGACATGGGAAGCGGCTATATACCTTCGACAGTGAGTCATAACCATACCCGAAATTACCTCACTTCGAATAAAATAACATCGCAATATAATAACCGGTCCTATGGCCAAGGACTATATTCACCCTGCATTCACTAGCCAATGGAGTTCACCTCATGCGCGTAACTTCCCCTATGATAGCATTTAGAGAGGTATGTATATGAAAATCATCATTCATAAGGTATGCCAATTTAACAAGTGCATTACACTTTATCCGGAGCCATAAGCATTTAATGATATAATTATAAACCTCAAGTTTAATTATCTTCATCCTAGTCTCTATGAATTGACAACAACCCTATAACCATCATGTGTGATATTACTTCCACCCAATTCTACAAGTCCAAAATTATATCACTATATTTCCATCTAGACCTAGACTAGCTAATTATATAAAAACAACCCTTACCTTATTCTAAAATTTAACTAAATTAATTCCCGGTCTAAGTCCCAACTCTCATTTCTAACCTAGGTTCTCACTTTCCTTAATAATAAACTCTAATACTCTAGTTTTACTTCATGCAAGAAGGTTCCTAGGTCTAAACCTTAAAAGAAAGGAGCTAGAGAAAACTAAAGATTTCGGGGTGAAAAACAGGGGATCGGTCGATCGACCCCTGATCCCCGGTCGACCGGACCTATTGGAATTTCTCTAGGAAAATTGCAGCAATCCAAAATTTGAAGACCCGATCGACCGGTCATTGGACCGCGGTCGACCATGCTTTAAAAATATGCCTATCGAGCGAAGCATCGGGCTTTTCTCTTTAGGCCCTGTCGATCGGGATTTGGACCGCGGTCGACCACGCTTACCAGACCCATGACTATCCTTCTTCTAAAATCCAAAATCCAAAACCCTAACTCCATATATTTCCACTTCCTTCATTCTCATCACCCCGCCAACATAACCACAACATATTTACCCATCAATAAACCAATATATCCAACTTAAATGATATAAACATCAAAATTTAAAAGTTAAACACTCAATTCCATCAAAACCTACTATTTGTTCAAATCCTCCAAATACACAACTATCACAACAATTTATCTATATTAAATCATATACTAGCAAGTTAGAAACTCGCCTTAAGGTTGTAGTGTCGGATCTTCTTCCGATATAAACAAATCCCATGCTCAAATCTTCAACTCTCTTCCTTTTCTCTTCTTTTCTCCCAAATTCTCTTTCTCTCTCTATCTCTCTAGGTTTAGAAGATATAAATGAAAGTAAATGTGGTTGGAAGACTTAGATTCCCCTTTAATATTGAATTCTATCTTTAAAAGTTACTACACCGTTAGAATGACTCATAACTACATAATTAAGTAATAATTTGTCAAAAGTGCCCGGGACCCAAAAATATAACATGACACTTATTTTGACTATCTCAACCATTTCAGGACTACCCGCGCCCTCTAAATTGGCATTCGAAATAACTTAAATCGTTTCATGCTCTAACATCATTTTAAATCATAATCGTCGATTTAGGCACAATGACACAACAAAACATAACATGATGCTATTTGCATTCACTTAACAGTAAATATATAAAATTTAGTAAATATTACCTTTTAAATCACTTAAAATAATATTTACTCCAACTTCCATTTTTTATATAATTACCTCACATTGCAAATTTATATAAAAATAATTACTAAAAAATAAGGGTTGTTACATACTCCCACCCTTATAAGGGAATTTTGCCCTCAAAATTCAGGCGTACCTTGTAAAAAGAGGTGTGGATACTTTTCTTGCATGTCGTCCTCATGCTCACACGTTGACTCCTCAGAATTGTGGTGTCCCCATTGGACCCGAGCTAAAGGCACCACCCTCGACCTTAGCCTACGCTCCCCGTGATCTAAGATTGCAACTGGTTGTTCCTCGTATGAAATATCAGGCTGCAATTCGATATCATCCAAAGGAATATGCCAGTGAGCTCCATCACACCTTTTATACTTTCTCAAGGAGAAAACATAAAACACATCATGAATCTGTTGTAGGCGTTCTGGAAAGGCGAGTTGATAAGCTACGGGGCCTACCTTAGAAATAATGGGAAAAGGGCCTACATAGTGAGGCGCAAGCTTCCTTTTCTTCCCAAATCGTGTTATGCCCTTCATTGGCGACACCCGTACCAAAACTTGATCTCCAACCTGCAATTTCGTATGCCTCCTATTCGCATCGACATAACTCTTTTGACGGTCTTGAGCGATTCGGATGCGATTGCGAATGAGCCTAATCTTGGAAGAGGTATCTTGGATTATTTCTGGTCCAAGAAACTTGTTATGTCCTACTTTCAACCAACAAGTAGGTGATCTACACGGCCGGCCATATAATGCTTCATAAGGTTCCATACCTATTGTAAATTGGTACGAATTATTGTAAGCAAATTCGACCAAGGGAAGATATTATTACTATCCTCCTTTGAAGTCAAGTACACACATTATGAGCATGTCCTCCAACATTTGGTTGAGTCTTGCCGTCTGTCCATCCGTTTGAGGGTGGTAGGAGGTATTCAATTTCAATTCGGTCCCTATTGCTTCTTCGAAACTTCACCAAAAATGGGACACAAAAATTTTGACTCGATCGGAGACTATATTGATGGGCACCCCATGGAGTCTCATAATTTCTGCAATAAATAGCCGAGCGTAACGAGCCGTATTGTAATCCGTACGTACCAGTAAGAAATGTGCCGACTTAGTTAGACGGTTGATGATAACCCAAATGGAATCATGACAGCTTTGTGACATTGGTAATCCCGTGATGAAGTCCATCGAGATACTTTCCCACTTCCATACTAGTATTTCAAAAGGTTGTAGTAATCTTGTTGGTCACTAATGTTCTACTTTCACCAATTGACAAGTAGTAGATTGGGAAACAAATTCAGAAACGTTCCATTTCATACCCGCCCACCAATATTGACGGCGCATGTCTTGGTACATTTTGTCTCCACCGGGATGTACTATAAATCTGGACCCATGTGATTCAGTCATAACGGCCTGTCTCAAATCTCCTTCCTCTGGGATAATAAGTCTCCCGTGGAAACGTAACCCACCCTCCGAACTTATAGAGTAAGATTTCGCTCCCTCGGTTAACAATTGGCATATGCGATCTTGGCAATTTATGTCCCTTCCTTGAGCTTCCACAACTCTTGTCACAATAATGGGCGTAACGGTCAACACCGATATAAACGCCCTTGCCACCACATCCTCCTGTCTAAGTTCTTTCCATTTAGCCTTTCGTAACCTTGCTAACTCCCTCTCGGGTTTCCAACTCAATGCTCCGCTACTACATTAGCCTTACCTGGGTGATAATGAATATCAAACTGATAGTCTTTCACAAACTCTAACCATTGACATTGTTGCATATTCAAATCATTCTGTGAAAATAGATATTGCAACGATTTGTGGTTTGTGAAAAGACTAAACTTCTCCCCCAGGAGGTAATCTCTCCAAATCTTCAAGGCAAATACCACTGCAGCAAGTTCCAGAACATGCATTAGATAATTCATCTCGCGGGGCTTTAGCTTGCGAGAAGCATAAGAAATAACTCGATGCTCTTCCTGTAACAGACCTCCCAATCCTTGTAGAGATGCGTCAGTAAAGACCAAATAGTTCACCCCCGGCCTCGGTAACGCAAGTAATGGAGTAGAAGTCAACTTATCTTTCAAGTCGTCAAAAGCTAGTTGACAAGTATCATCCCAAAAAAACCTCACTCCTTCTGAGTCAGATTTATTAAAGGGCTAGCAATCTTAGCTTAATAAATCGGCAGTAATATCCAGCTAAACCTAGAAAACTGCAAATCTCAGTAGGTGTCGTGGGCTGATGCCATTCCCTCACCACGGAAACTTTGTTCAAATCTACCTAAATGCCCTCAGTTGTCACAATGTGACCTAAAAACTGCACTTCCTGTAGCCAAAAACCACACTTTTCAAACTTAGCATACAATTGATGATCCCGCAACGTTTGCAAGACAACCGTAAATTCTTAGCATGATCGGCTTCAGTCTGAGAATATACTAGGATGTCATCAATAAAAATGATGACAAACTGGTCCAGAAAGTCCCGAAACACTCTATTCATAAGCTCCATAAACACAGCAGGAGCATTGGTTAACCCAAAAGGCATAACCAAAAACTCATAGGACCCATATCAAGTTAAGAACACAGTTTTGGACACGTGCTGCTCTCGATCCGCAACTGATGATACCCAGTCCTCAAATCTATCTTAGAATAGTACGACGCTCCCCTTAGTTGATCGAACAAATCATCAATCCGAGATAGTGGGTATTTTCTCCTGATGGTAACCTTATTCAATTCCCGGTAATCAACACACAATCGGAGGGAATCATCTCCCTTATTCATAAACAATACAGGAGCGCCCCACGGTGATGTGCTATGCCTAATAAATCCCTGATCTAATAACTTCTGAATCTGATCCCTTAACTCCCTCATTTCTACGAGAGCCATACGGTATGGAGCCCTAGCAATCGTCCGTGTTCCCGGTGCTAAATCAATCATAAAATCAATCTCCCGACTTAGAGGTAAACCCGGTATCTCCTGAAAAACATCTTCAAAGTCTTTAACTACAGGAATCAAATCTATCATGAGAAGTCTCCTCCGCAATGCAATATAAATACATTTTCGAACCTCCTTCCGAAAGAGGCATCGCCACTAGAAACATCTCTTGCCCCGGAATGGCAAAGAGTATGATCTTCCCATAACAATTTACTATCGCACGATATTTCACTAGCCAATCTATACCCAAGATAACACCATACTCGACCATATCTAGGACGAGTAAATCGGCTTCAAAACACAAACTACTAAGGTTTAGTTCTAATCTTTTACAAACAAAGAAAATGAGTGAACCATCACCCATGGAGGATTCTACACTAATAAAGGTACTTTTCACAGACTTAATTAACTCCGTCGATTGAGAAAAACTTCTAGAAATAAACGAGTGTATTGTACCCGTATCAAATGACACACGACCCATATACCCATGAATGGGAAACTTACCCTCGATAACTAGCGGCGCGGGCGGGGCTGGAGGAAGTAAATCATCCTGAATGTGATAAACACGCCCACACTGTAACTTCCCTTATTCTGGAGGGACGGTTGGAATAGGCCCTGGTGGAGGTATATGTGCCTGATACTGCTGAGGAACTCTAGGCAACTGTCCCCCAATCAACTCTGGGCAAGTTTTCTTAAAGTTCCCTTGTTTCTCACATTGAAAATAATGGCCCGCCATATTTTCTGAATAATGGCCCCGATTATTTTGAAACTGCCCCAAACCTTGGCCCGGATGGCCTCGACCCCCATTATTACCCCGGCTTGCCTAGCCTTATTATCCCACTTGTTGTTGTTGCTGCTGATGGACACTCTGACCGTGCCTAAAACTGCTACCACCAAAATTAAAGGCCCCAAAATGATGTCTTTTGGATAAATCCCCTTGCTGGGTGTCCCAATCCTTCTGCTTGCTTCCCGATGACTGAAATGAGGGTAGTTCCCCACCAGCGCCATTTCCTCCTTATTTACTAGGTTGCCTAAACACTGAAACCTTATTATTTCCTTGTACATGTAGACGATGATCTTGACAATGAAGCAATGCGGTATTCATCACATCACCAAATGTTTGTAAAGATGGATTTCCCAACAAGTGTTATCGTATTCTCCAATGCAAACCTCCAATAAACTTTGATATCCTCCTATCTTTCGGGATCACTTCATCCGGCACAAATCATTCTAGACGAGTGAATTCCTCCTCATACTCTGCCACATAACATTCCCCTTGGACTAAATCTTGAAGTTTCCTCCTCATTTATTTCTGGAAGGCGGGAGGAAAATACTTCTGATCGATAAAGACCCAAAAATCCGTTATAGACATAGTATCTCTTTGTCCTGGCGTGGTCACTGACTCCCACCAGTGTAAAGCAGCTCCTACTAGTTTGAAAGTGGTAAGGATTTGCTTTCGTTCCCCACTACAATATATTATTCGGAGATGACGTTGCATGTCCTTCTTCCATTGGTTTGCTAATATTAATCAGACCCACCCTGGAATTATGGTGGGTGACCTTTCAAGAAAGATTCTCTAACTCTCTCCCATGGGGAAGGTCTAGCATGGCTTTATACCTCCGGTATTATCAGTTGTTGGTCTTGAGGAAACTGTTGAGCCATAGTAGTTATTGCAACATTGACTGCCTAGGCGACAATATTAGCTACTTCCGTGACATTAATCATTCCTTGCTGTGGTGGGGGTTCTAAATTATCTTCTACAACTCTATTTCTCCTCGTTGGGCGACCTCTATTAGGCAGCATCTGAGATGAAGAAACAACGAAATCAGAATACAAACTAAAAATAATTTATCTTTGTAGAAGATCGCAAGCATACATAAACAAAATAGTCTTAACATTAGGGATCTATATCAAAGAATGCTACGGTAGAACGTGACAAGTCCGCATAGATCCTAAGGGCTCTAGAACCTAATGCTCTGATACCATATGTGACACCTCGCTTATTAAAATAAGAGGTGGCCATCCCGATACTCTAATAATTACAGGAAGCATAGATGGTCCATTCTTAGCATCACTGTCATGAAAATACTAATACAAAATAACCACCAATTATTTTTTTAAAACGGATGTCAAATTAGAATTTAAGTTCCGAAGAAAACCATTCAGACAAACTAGTTAAAAGAGAAGGTGGATAATAAATAAAGATGGATAACAGTTTAGCCATTGTACACAACCAAATAACCGAATAAGTTTACGGTTAATAGACCATTACAAGCAATTTACACCGAGTATTAAAGTAAATATCACATTATATCAAATAAGTACAAAACTTGGGAAACACACCCGAATATGTTAACTGATCCTAACTAGAGTAAAAAAATATAGAAGTGTCTATCACAAATATCCCACAACATCCGCAAAATGTTATAGCTCTAGGACACTTGGATGGGAGGGTCAATGCGGGCGTCCTTGCGGCGGAGCACTTGGGCGTAAATAGAATTCATGCAAAACAAAGCGATAATAAACGGCCTAGGGCCCGGTTTGATATGATAAACATGTAAATAAAATGCATAACAGTTATGAATGTAGAACAACATGAACAAAATTATCTCGCTCTTCATAAATAAGAATGATCCTCACCTTTCATCTAAATGCCCAACATTATGCAATATCATTTACAATGATAAGTATTCAATAATGCAAGAGAATATAATTAAATTTCAACTTCATAAGATTTCTTTTCAGTTTTAGACAATATAACTTTACAGTTCCATTTCTCACTCGAAAAATTTATTCCAAAGCAAAGGATTTATAAAATTCTTTACCATTGATAAAGTACCATTTTCGTAAGAATAGTTATAATCACAATATAACGATTCTAAGACCATCCTTCCTATAGTCACCCCACTAGATGCGCCCCTAAATAGCTATCATCTTCCAGGGCTTAACACCAAGACAACCTGGGCATCCTAAATCACGTGACATGGGAAGTGGCCATATACATTCGACAGTGAGTCATAACCATACCCGGAATTACCTCACTTCGAATAAAATAACACCGCAATATAATAACCGGTCCTATGGTCGAGGACTATATTCACCATGCATTCACTAGCCAGGGGACTTCACCTAATGCACGTAACTTCCCCTATATTATCATTTAGAGAGGTATGTATATGCAAATCATCATTCACAAGATATGCCAATTTAATAAGTGCAGTACACTTTATCCGGAGCCATAAGAATTTAATGATATAATTATAAACCTCAAGTTTAATTATCTCCGTCTTAGTCTCCATGAATTGAAATCAAACCTATAACCATGATGTGTGATATTACTTCCGCACAATTCTACAAGTCCAAAATTATATCACTATATTTCCCTCTAGACCTAGACTAGCTAATTATATAAAAAGAACCCTTACCTTCTTCTAAAATTTAACTAAATTGATTCCCGATCTAAGTCCCAACTCTCATTTCTAACCTAGGTTCTCGCTTTCCTTAATACTAGACTCTAATACTCTAGTTTTACTTCATGCAAGAAGGTTCCTAGGTCTAAACCTTAAAATAAAGGAGCTAGAGAAAACTAAAGATTTCGGGGTGAAAAATAGGGGGTCGGTCGACCGGCCCCTGATCCCCGATCGATCGCGCCTATAGGAATTTGTCTAGGAAAAATGCAGTAAGCCCAAATTTGAAGACCCGATCGACCGTTCATTGGACCATGGTGGACCGCCCGTATCGAGAGAAGCAGTGGACTTTTCTCTTTAGGCCCGGTCGATCGGGCTTTGGACCGCGATCGGCCGCGCTTACCAGACCCACAACTATCTTTCTTCTAAAATACCAAATCCAAAACCCTAACTCTATATATTTCCACTTCCTTCATTCTCATCAACCACCCAAAATAACCATAACATTTCTACCCATCAATAAACCAATATATCCAACTTAAATGATATAAACATCAAAATCTAAAAGTTAAACACTCAAATCCATCAAAACCTACTATTTGTTCAAATCCTCCAATTACACAGCTATCACAACAATTTATCTATGTTAAATCATATACTAGCAAGTTAAAAACTTGCCTTAAGGTTGTAGTGTCAAATCTTCTTCCGGTAGAAACAAATCCCAAGCTCAAATCTTCAATTCTCTTCCTTTTCTCGTCTTTTCTCCCAAATTATCTTTCTCTCTCTACTCTCTAGGTTTAGAAGATATAAATTAAAGTAAATGTGGTTGGAAGACTTAAATGCCCCTTTAACATTAAATTTTATATTTAAAAGTTACTACACCGTTAAAATGACTCATAACTACATAATTAGGTAATAATCTGTCAAAAATGCCCGAGACCCAAAAATATAACATCGCACTTATTTTGACTATCTCAACCATTTCAGGACTAACCGCGCCCTCTAAATTGGCATCCGGAATAACTTAAATCATTTCAAGCTCCAACATTATTTTAAATCGTAATTGTCGATTTAGGCACAACGACGCAACAAAACATAACATGATCCTATTTACATTCACTTAATAGTAAATATGCAAAATTTAATGAATATTATGTTTTTTGTCATTTAAAATAATATTTACTCCAACTTCCATTTTTTTTATATAATTACCTCGCATGGAAAATTTATATAAAAACAATTACTAAAAAATAAGGGTTATTACACATGTCTGGCTAAGTTTCTAAAGGTTGGGGTGCATGAACCCCACCCGATGTAACTCACGATAATTGGAAATAGAATTTTGAATTAAAATCTTAGATGAATCGTGTTGTGACACCGCCTTGTTCTTGCCTTTGATTTCATATGGTGTGGGCTATGATCCCTCATATATGGAATGCTTAGGATTAATAAAGATTGGGTTCATTTAAAATCTTAATTCCAAATCTAGTATCCTATGAAGTGAATTACTAGGGTGTGGGGGATTGTAACCCAACCTCTTGTTCTCATCTCATAGTTAAACTTTTAGTCCATTTAGTTTAATTAGCATAGTTGCATTTTTTAGCTCGTAGTTTCCATAGTAGTTACTCTAAATTTGCATCTAGTTGTAATTATTTTGTCTTCCAAAACACATTTTCGTTATTTCTAGAGTCGAAGTTAGGATTCTCATTCTTTCCATTATCGTCATGAATTCATTCGTCCTTTTTTCCTGAGGATCAATAAGCGACTTACTGGGATTATTACTTGAGCGACAGACTTGAATTTGAGCCTACATAGCACGCACACTAGACACATTTATGGTCGCGTCAAGTTTTTGGCATCGTTGTCGGGGAATTAGGTAGACTTAGGTTAGATCAAGTCAATCTAAAGCTTAGACCAAAAATAAAAAAAATCCAAAAAATCATTTCTCACAAGCCTTTAATGAAAAATCCTGAACATACTCAAACTCCTCAAAATACTCCAACCAGAATCCACGAAAATCCAATTGTTGAGTAGAACTCTGACAATCCCCACACGCCTCGCATTCCCTAGTTTTGGATTCCACTTCCTACCCCTGAGTACTCTATCGGTAGTTATACCCTGTGTCAATCTTTCAGTCACACATCTAGGACACCGAGTGAGTAATTCGAGTCATTTAAAGAGGGAGCGATGTCTGACACAGCTAGTTTCGGCACTGGAGAGGGACATCCACCATATCGTCCTATGATAGACTTTCTCTTTCTTGAACGAACTGTCACCCCTAGTTGCATTTTACTCCCGTATAATGCTGGTCAGTTCCACTTCCGCAATGGGATGATACAGATTCTCCCTACTTTCCATGGCATGGATTTAGAGAAACCATACCTTCACATAAGAGAGTTCGAAGAGGCGTGCAATACATTTAGTAACCAAGCTTGTATACAGGATGTCGTTCACCTAAAGCTTTTCCCTTTTTTCTTAAAGGATAAAGCCAAGACCTGGCTATGGTCTCTACCCCCGAACTCCGTTATTTCCTGGAGGGATATGCAATCCAAATTTATCTCAAAATTCTACCCACCACACAAGACCAACTCTGCCAAGACTCAAATCCAAGGTTTTCGACAACAAGATAATGAGCCTTTTGACAAGTGTTGGGAATGTTTCCAAGAGTTGGTAAGTGCATTCCCCCATCATGGTTTTGAAAAACACCACTCGATCAATGTATGAAAGACCTTTTTGGGACTTAGACTCCAGCGATGCCGAGGCCCATCTTAAGTATGTCACAAAGACTACTCAAGAATTGGAATTATCCGACCCTAATAACCAAATTTGTCCTAGATAAGCATCGACTACACCTAATGCATCCGTTCTATACCATTTGGATAGTAATACCTTAATAGACCATTGATTCGATCAGTTTTAGAGAGATATTAAAAGTTTGCTTGATAGGCGGTTGAGAGATATCTCCGGATCCATTTATGTCACGAAAGAAAAAGGTGTGTGCTATATGTAAGGCGTGTCATTCCACAAAGGCATGCCTGACAATCTTCGCCTATAAAGTCATGCACACCGAGAAGGTGGATGCTGTAGGAGGGTTCAAGGGAAATTTAACGCCCCGCATAGGAACTCGTATAACCGTTCGTGGAGAAACCACATTGGTTTTAACTACGGACAACCACAAGCTATGATGAACCCACATTTACAAGTTATCCCACCTGCACCACCTCCTCCATTTCAGCAAGCACCACCACCTCCAGCTCCTTATATCACTCCACCGCAGAGGAACCTCGAGGATATAATAAACCAGTTAATCAAGTCCTAGAGTGCAACCAATTCTAGATATGATCACATGTTCGCCGACATGAACGCGAACATCTCAAAGTTGCAATCTTTGTTGAGTATCTAAGAGAAGGGCAAGTTTCCTACCCAGGTCCAAAGACCTCCCCAAGGTCAACCTAGTGTTAGCTCCACCTCTACAGAACAACATGAACATTGCCAAGCTGTAACCACTATTCGTAGTGGGAGGGTCGTTGATTTATCACCTCCCCACACGACACTTCGAAAGCCAAAGAGACTTCGCCCGACACGAAAGGGGCTGAAGATATCCACTTGAACGAGAGTGAAAAGGAAGACACTAGTAAACCTGAGGTAGTTGTAAAGCCACCCTCTGCTGCGCCATTTCCTCAAAGATTAGTTCCTTCCCACAAAGGCACCATAAGCGATGAAGTGTTAGTGGTGCTAAAAAATGTGAAATTGAACTTACCTTTCCTCGATGCAATAAAGCAAATTCTAGCTTATGCAAAAGTTATTAAACATTTATTGGCTATAGAGAGAAGGATGAAGGTAAAGAAAAACGTGTTCCTAGCACAGAACGTGAGCTCCGTTCTTCTTAACGATCTCCCACCTAAATATAAGGATCCCCGTGCACCCACCATTTCCTTCACCATTGGAGAGAAAAAAATTGAGAGGACCTTACTGGACATGGGGGCAAGTGTTAATATCCTCCCCTATTAAATTTATAGGCAGCTTGATCTAGGAGACCTTAAGCCCATAAGGATCACTCTCCAATTGGTGGATCGAACCGTGAAGATACCGAGAGGTACAGTTGAGAACGTGATAGTCCAAGTGGACACTTTTTACTTCCCAGTAGATTTTATCATTTGGGACATGGAGACCTCCTTTGCCTCGAAGAATCATGTTCCCATCATTCTTGGGTGCCCATTCTTAGCTACTGCTAACGCACTTATCAATACTCGAAATGGGTAGATGCAACTCACTTTTGGGAACATGAAATTAGAAATAAACATCTTCAGTATATCCCAACAAGCAAGGGAATAAGATGATCTTCACGCGGTGATCTTAATTGATGTGATCGTAGAAGAGCATATTGAGGAAATTTTCTGTGGAGACACCTTAGAATCTTGTTTAGTGTCTAGTCATAAGAGCGAGGGAACTTATACCGAGTTTGAGAGAGAAGTTGTGGAGTTACGGGAACTACTTGATGAGAGAGCGTCGGAAGAGGACGCAGTAGATGCAAGTTGGGTTTCTCAATTTGAAGAGTTTTCATCAAGGGAGCCACGCATGGTTCCCTCTAGTGACACATTACCGAATCTCGAGTTGAAGAAACTACCCTCCAACGTTAAATATGCTTTCCTAGGAAAAGGTGTGGCATTTCCTGTTTTTGTTTCCTCTAGCTTAGATGAATAGCAGTAGGGTAAGCTCTTAAAGATCTCGAGGAAGCATCGAGGTGCTTTTGGTTAGTATATAGCTGATCTAAAGGGGATAATCCCTCTAATTTTCACGCATAAAATACACCTCGAGGAGGATGTTAAACCCTTGAGGGAAATGCAAAGAAGGTTGAACCCCACTATGAAAGAGGTGGTGAGAGCCAAAATCATCAAATTATTGGATACCAGGATTATCTATCCAATCTTGGATAGTAAATGGGTGAGACCCATCCAAGTTGTCTCGAAAAAGTCAGGCACGACAGTGATTGAGAATGCCAAGAGAGAGCTAGTTCCCCATCGTACCACCACTCGGTGGCGCATTTGCATTGATTATCAGAAAATCAATGTCGAAACTAGGAAAGACCATTTACCCTTACCATTTATTGATTAAATTCTTGAAAGAGTGGTGGGCCACCTTTATTATTGCTTCTCATATGGTTATTCAGGATATAACCAGATTGAGGTAAATGTACTTGATCAAGAGAAGACGACCTTCACTTGTCCCTTTGGTACGTTTACCAACAAACGTATGCCATTCGGCTTGTGTAATGCACTCGTGACCTTTCAAAGGTGCATGTTGAGCATATTCAATGACATGGTTGAGAGAGGGCTAGAGGTGTTTATGGATGACTTCAGTGTTTTTGGAACCTCTTTCGATCTATGTTTAGCCAATCTTGAGAAATTACTAACCCGATGTGTGAATAAGAACTTAGTACTAAATTGGGAGAAATGTCGTTTCATGGTAACTGAGGGCATAGTTCTTGGTCACATTGTTTCATCCTAAGGGATCGAGGTTTATAGAGTAAAAATAGATGTCATAGCGGACCTACCCCCACCTAAATCGCTCAAAGACGTGCGCTCTTTCTTGGGCCACGTAGGGTTTTATAGAAGGTTCATTAAGGACTTTAGTGCCATCGCTAGACCCTTAAGCAACCTGCTTATGAAGCACACCCATTCGAATGGATTGAAGCATGCCAAAGTTCTTTTGAAAAATTGAAAGGCATGCTTGTGTCCTCTCCCATCAAGCAAGCTCCAGATTGGTCCCTACCATTCGAGCTCATGTGTAATGCTAGAGATTATGCGATAGGGGTTGTTTTAAACCAAAAAAAAAGACAAAAAAGGCTCATGTCATCTACTACGCTAGCCGGACTCTCACCGGACCACAACTCAATTACTCCACCACGGAGAAGGAATTACTAGCGGTAGTCTTTGCTCCAGACAAATTTTGGTCCTATCTTATCGGTTCCCCCATCACCAGTTTTACCGACCACGCGACTTTAAAATATCTCCTTGCAAAGAAAGATGCAAATTCGCGCCTCATAAGGTGGATCCTACTCCTTCAAGAGTTTAATATCTCCATTAAAGACAAAAAAGGAGTAGAAAACGTCGTCGCCAATCATTTATCACGGATTTCGTTCGACGTACCTAGTGATCCTACACCATAGATGAGTACTTTCCAAATGAGCAACTCTTTACCACCTCTTATATTCCCTGGATTGCGGATATAGTAAACTATCTTGTCACGGGAGCCGTCCCTCCCGATTGGACATCGCAAGATAAGAAGAGGCTCATCACTTGGTCGCGCATGTTTTTCTATGATGATCCATTCCTTTTTAAATATTGCACCGACCAAATCATCTGCATCTGGATGACGAGATTCCAAAGGTCATCCAATTCTATCATTCAGAAGCTTGTGGAGGCCACTTTACTGTGAAAAAGACAACCGCTAAGATTCTCCAAAGCGGATTGGATTGGCCCACAATGTTCTGGGATGTAAACAATTATTGCAAATATTGCGATAGGTGCTAATAGATGGGGGCGATAACTCGATGAGACATGATGCCATTAACCCCGATTCTCATCATTGAGGTTTTCAACTGCTGGGGTATTCACTTCATGGGGCTTTTTCCCCCATCCTTTGGATATCTATACATCCTAGTCGCGGTAGACTATGTTTCTAAATGGGTGGAAGATATAGTTACTAAGACTAATGATAATAAAGTGGTGATAAGATTCCTGCAGGAACACATACTTTCTCGTTTCGGTGCTTAGAAAGCGATAAGTAGTGATAATGGCGCACACTTTTCCAACAAGCCATTCGAGAAGATCATGAGAAAGTATGGTATCGTTCATGAAGTTGGAACAACATATCACCCAAAAATGAATGGGCAGGTCGAGTTGGCGAATAATGAGATAAAAAACATACTCGAGAAGACCGTCGATCCTAATCAAAAAGATTGGTTCTTTCAATTATAGGCCTATAGTACCGCATACAAGAACCCACTTGGGATGTCCCCGTTCCACTTTGTGTATGGAAAACCTTGTCATCTTCCCATTGAGTTGGAGCACAAAGCGTATTGGGCCATCAGGAGGGTGAACTATGATATGGAAAAAGCCAGTGAAGCTCGCAAATTTCAACTGAATGAGTTAGAGGAGATGCACAATGATGCGTATGAGAATGCCAAGATTTCAAAAGAACAGATGAAACTCGCGCATGATAAGATTATTGGATGGAAAGAGTTTCAACCTGGACAAAAGATACTCCTATGTAACTCCCGACTTCATCTATTTTCGGGTAAGTTGCAGTCCCGTTGGACTGGCCCATTCGTTGTTAAGACTGTGTTTCCCCATAAATCTGTGGAGTTGGATGATCCAAAAGGGGGGAACACGTTCAAAGTCAATGGACAATGCCTAAAGCCATATCTAGAGGCGTGCATGGATGAAGTCGACACCAATTGGTTGTCAGACCCTGTCTACGAGGTAGAGTGAGCTGTAATTGAGAGGTCGTCGCACCCTCGATGCGTATGGGGTGATTCTTGTGTATAGTAGTTAGGTGTAGCTTAGGATAGGTTAGGTAGTTTCACTAAATGGGTGTCGAGTATATTCACAGGTAGGAAGCATACACGTTGAGACCGTCTTAGGATTTGAAAATGAGGGTTGACCATAAATCAGGGTCATGACTGAGTTGAAATTAAGTGGGAACGCCTTTAAAGTATACGAGAGGGTTAGAAATGGATCAGAGAAGAATCTGTAATAAAAAGACACCCGGTCCGAATCGGGTAATTAAAAAATAAAAATAAGCACAGCGATCTGGACTGCCCCTATGTACCCGGTCCAGATCGCCTTCTGGGTTTCTTCAAATGATTACTTAGATGCAAACCTCTTCCCCCTACCCCCCCATCTCTCCCACACCAACTCTTATCAAGCAATTCTCCTCATTCTTCTCTCAAGAAATTTTGACCAACGACTCTCTCACTCCATGGCTGCCTAAGACAGACCCACCAAATAAAATTCCGTCGCTATCATCGATAACAACCCCTCTGACTACCTCTCCGACCAAGAAATACGATGGTGTGAGGAATATTTTAGGCATACGCGAAAACTCCAAGTAGAACATGCCATTCTTTGGGATGAACTACCCAATGTTGTCACTAATTTATTTCGTCCTAAGGGTTGTTGCCACTTCTTGCATGATCCTCACAATGCCATTTGGGCAGCGTAGGTTTGAGAATTTTATGGCACCCTCGTACGCACATGCGAGTTTGTGGCTGAAGCACCAATTCGGGGGCAACGCATCCCATTCTCTTTGCCGTCAACAGCCGAGAAGCTCGCTGAAAAAGACGTCCAAAATCCCTCGAATTTTGTCTACCCACTCGAAAAGGATGTCCTAATTGAGCGTCTCGCGCCCGAGGAAGTCTGGCACAAGGGTGTATTTTGAGTCGGTCGATTGAGTAAAAAAGCGCGCCTCACATTTCAAATTGTGTGCGCCAACATTCTTTAGAATTCCAACGACTCTGGCATGCGCCCGCGGCAGGCAACACTTATGTACCACCTCTTTGACCGCACCTCATCCATCAATCTGGCGCATATCATTTTCCACGATTTCTACTTTGCAGCTGTGGATGAAAAGGGCGCAACTCCTCTTCCCTATGCCCGATTCATTACCTCTATTCTCATTGATCACCTCTTCGGTCATCATGTCGGGACTCTTCGCCTCCCAAACCCTTTTGGGCAAGCCACCCAGACTAAAAATGAGAAACAAAGGGCCATTCTAAGAGGCCGAGAAGATGAAGAGTCCGATGAGGACGAGAGTAGAGAGGAGGAGGAAACAGCGGCCGATGTCGAGATGAGGGACTAAGAGGTGGGATCCGATGCGGACGAAGACGATTATGATTTCGGGCTTCCCGATAATGATTTTGATGCGCGCCTCACCGCTCTTGAAACTAAATTTTACGGGTTCTTCAGGTAATACACAAGGGATCAAGCAGCCAACCAACGCGCTTACCAAAGAGACACGAGCATGATGCATAGGCTTCAAGGTCACATGTATGAACTCAAGTTTGGTGGACCCCCTCCGAGCTACTTTTATGATCCGAATGACCCAAGCGCGCCCGAAAGCTCCAACCCCCGCCTTAGTGAAGCTTATAATATTGCTGGTTGTTTTGTATGGTTGCATGTTTTCCTTATTTTTCTGCCTTGTTTAATGTACCACAGTCCTTATAAATAGAAACCCGCATTTTCTCCATTTGTTTGTTTTATTTATCGCACTTCTTATTTTTCCTTATTGAGATTTTAGTCATTTTGATTGGGGACAATGCAAAAGTCTAGGTTAGGGGGTGGCGAGTGCACATTTCTAAAACTTCACAAATTTTCAAAATGCCAAAAATAATAGAAAATTTCAAAATTTCCAAAAAAATTGAAAAAACTCAGAAAAACCAAAAATATTTTTCTTCAAAATAAATAAAAATTGCAATTTAAATTCTTCAAAAATATCATTAAAATTTGGTTTAAAGTCTCAAATTGCAAAAACATAATGCACAAAGCCGAAATTGACCAAAAATGGAATTTGAGCGAACATGAACGACTTAACGAATAAGTGTGGAGATTAACCAACTCGGTGAGATTCGAGCCTATCCTTTTTGTGAGTTTATAAATCAATCTGAGTTAATGCTTAACTCAAAGCTCTATTTAACATTTACAAAAGTCGTTGAGGATCTCAATTCCTTTGATTTGATCGATTAAAGGAAACGTGTGAGATGTTGTCTTAAAAAACGTGCTAAATGAATATCTAGACTAAAATTAACTGCGAGACACATATGATAATGATAAGCATCCAAAACTGTACATTTTATACCCCGAATAAATGTACTTTAGTTGCTAATTCTTGGCAATATGGGTCTTATGCGCTTAAATCTTTATTTTATAGGTCAAATTGTGCATTGCAGAGTTCAAATGCTTAAATCGAGGCAAATGCGCGTTTTATGGAGCTAATTACCAATCCCATAACCCTAGCCTATCCTAATCTAGCCCAAACCTACCCCAAACCCTGTGTGTGTTTTGTTTGTCCCTTTTTAATATTTTTTAGATTTTTAGTTTGAGTCGTTTTATTTTTAGTATTTATTTTTTATTTATTTAGTATTTTCTAGGTTTTGTTTTCTATTTTTCTATTTTATCTTTATTAGTATAATTTTTTTTATTAGTTTTTAGTTTTTATTAGGATTATATTTTTTTTAGGATTTCATTTTTTAGTTTTATTTGATTTTACATTTATTTAGGGTTTTAGTTTTAGTTTTATTAGAATTTATTTTTATTTTTATTATTTTTATTTCTTTTTATTTTCAATTTTTATTTGAGTCTTTGTTTTAGAATAGGATTTTATTTTTTAGGTTTTTATTTTATTTTAGTTAATTAGTGTTATTTTAAGGGTCACAAATTAACACACACACCCTAAATACTCTATACCTAAACGCACTCAAACCAAACCCTCACCCTCACCCTATTATCATACACCTCCACTACACCTTATCACTACCAACATCATCATCTTCCTCAACCTCATTCTCTCTCCTAAACCCCCATAACCAAAAACTCATCCTCTCTCACACTCACCTACACCACAAACCCACCATAACCGAACACACACACCCATCTCTCTCTCTTACCCCTTTCAGCCCTTAACCCGATCCCCATTCTGGTGGTGACCTAATCCGTGCTCCAAACCCCTACCTGTGCTAGAGACCTCTCGGCCGAAATCCCCAGAAATCCACGTATGACTGGCGATCCTCCATTTCGGAGCCGATCTGTCAGCCTCCAGCTAATCCAAACTCCGAACCTCCTCAACTCGAAAAACCAAGGACCTGCTGCCTGGCTCCATCCGACCCTTACCCACGAACCAACCTTCAATATTCAACCCAAAACCCAAAGACCTATTTCATCCATTTCCCACAAATGCCAAAATCGATTTTGCCCTGCCAAAAGCCAATCTTAAACCAAAAGACTAAACATTTAACCCATGTGACTAATAAATCCCACTTATCCCCTTATACCCAAAATACCCCCAACTACCCATATTTTACCCAATACCCAAAATACCCCACAAACCAAATCTGATTTTATCCTCACCACCATACTTCCCACATGACCTCACCTCTTACCCATGCACATGTGTGCATAATTCCCTAGATACCCTCACCCAAATACCTTCCATATCCCATAAACCCTTATCCTCCCATTTTTACCCCTAGCTCCATGCATATTATCATCCTTCTCCAGCATACCATTGAAATGCACCAAGAACTGCAAAAGAAGAAGATCAAGTCAATATATGAAAAATACAAGGGCAACATAATCAAGAAGATGAATTTCTTACTGATGCAAGGCTCTGGGCATCCAGTTCAACAACTTTTATTCGAGGCATCGTGGTAACAACCTCTCGATGGTCTGAAAGAGTTCCAAACTTGATCAGCTTCCTGGCCAAACCAGGAGTAATAATTGCTGGAGCATCAGTGCCAGAAGAGATTAATTCAACCAAGGTCAGTTAGTCGGCCTCAATCACTCGTCTGACCTGCTTCTCGATAGGCCCTCTCCTAAGTCTTTTCAAAGGTGACTCATCACTTTTGGTGGCTAGGAGATCTTTCCTAGCCTCAGACTTCTTTTTTTTCTGGTCTCCTCATCATATTTTTGGGCGCCAGTAGTGATGTCACTAAGAAGATAAGGAAATCGTATTTTCTTCATGATATCAGAGAGGGGAACATCCAAGTCAATAGCAACCTCACCATCAGGAGAGGTGGAAACATCGTGTTGATTAAGGTCAATCATCGGAGTAGGGGGATTTGTAGGCCTGGCAATGAAGGAGAAAATGGTATTTTTGTATTGAAGCATATAAGAGGCAAACCTAATATGTTCCTTGTTAACCTGCTGATGAAGTCCCCAAATAAACTTCAACTCTTTTAAATTTACGTCACTCTCTTTGGGGCACTTCCTCTTCCAGTCAACTGCAATCAAATTTACAAAACAATAATCAGTGCGACATTTTATCAAACAAAAATAGAGCAAAATTATTAAACATAGAACAACTTATCCCGTTGCCAAAAAGAAGACACGTAGGACCTTGATACTCAGCATCTCCACTCAAAGGAGCATTTTGCCAATTTTTAACAACTACCCCATGGTCAATATAGTCCCTATTGGAATCGGGAAGGTTAACCACTAAAGATTTGTTAACTGCTCTGGCTTTCAAATAATAAGTGGTATCACTAGTTATCCACTTATAACAAAACATTATTTCAGGAATCCTTAGATGGGTTCCATGTATCTGATTTAATCTATATACTCCATTCACTACTCTCTATGTGTTAGGAACTACTCTAACAGGTACAACGTCGAAGTATTGACAAAATTCCAGACACAAAGGGTTAAGAGGAAATGTGAACCCACACTCAGCAATAAAGATGGATGGCAACCACTGGCCCGCAACAAGAGAGAAAAAAATCATAAGGAAATACGAGATGTTCTTAGACAACCCAAGACGGAATGTCAAAATCATCCCTAAACTTATCAAGCGAATCAACAAAGTAAATCATGATGATGAAACAAGAAGAAGAGAAAAGAGTTCTTACAAAAGTTTAAGGATTCAGCAAGAACGAAGGCCAGAAAAACAATCGCACGAAAATTTCAAAGGATATAGCAGCAAAATCAGAAATGAGGATATGGAAGACGGTCGAAGTTTTACCGCCTTTTTATAAGTTGCCTAGAAAACTAGGAAAATAATTATTAAAGATAACGAAGATCTAAATTACGACGGCTAATAGGAGAAAAGATGAAAATACCCCAAAAGTGTTCACCAAAATTTGAAATATTTACAAAATTGCCATTCACGCTCAAAGTTGTCATTCAAATGGATAAATTTCACAAGTATGGAATGTATGTAACTAACCAAGATGCAGAATGAATGCCCGAGCTACTGCTAAGGAATAATGTTCCACACTTTTGTATCAATTTCAAGTACGAAACATTGGAGGCTTCTATTGATACCAAAATTACCACCTTATGTGGACCAATTACAAGCCATCACGTGTCATCCTATATGGCACGAGTACAAGTCAGCATTATACTAATCTCCGACCAACAAGGTAGCCCGACTAGCTGGGAAGCCCGACCGACCTGACTAATGAAGCGCCAACAATCTTACATTTAATTATCATTTTGTATTGATGTAAAATGCCTAAACAATAAAGGCATTCCATCCATTCGTATACAACCCTAGACGCCCCTCATGGGCTATAAATACATTGTAACACCATCACTGCAGGGGGACCGAAACCAATCAAGGCAATCAAGCAATACATAATAGTGGATGTAGTTTTTTCCCTTTACGCCGAACCACTTTAAAAATCTCACTTGTTTTATTTGTTTTATTTATTTATCTGTGATCAATTAATTAGGCATACTCTAGTTTTTTGCATCAACAATATATATATATATATATATATATATATATATATATATATAGAGAGAGAGAGAGAGAGAGAGATTCTCTAGTGGACCTAAAAAGTGAACTTTTTAATAGACCTTAACAAAAAGCACCTAACAATCCATTAATTTTAATTCTTATGGTATAATTGGTCCGCGCCAGCGGCAACGAACACGCGTGTGACCCGTGACCCCCTTATCCCCTACCCCCCCTAACACACACACAACTATTAACTGTTTGACAGATACTTGTTAGTTCATGAAAAAGTGTGATGGCCTGTTTTTTAGTCAACTGTTTCTACACTTTTTAATGGTCTGCTTTTTATTGGAACCAATGATGACGGGTCATTTTTGAAAGTTTTGGCGTGTGACATGCTGTCCACTTTGAACTATACTCTTAGCATTTGGCCGAGCATGTAGCGTAGGTGTATGGCTTTTGTGTAGGTCTTCAACTGCTTTTTGTCTATCTTCCTTATTACCGTTGGGCGGGGGGTGGTAGAGAGGTAAGAGAGTCACGGGTCACACGTGTGTCCGTTGCCGCTCGCGCAGATCAATTACACCATAGAAATTAAACTTAATGGGTTGTTAGGTTCTTTTTATTAAGGTTCATTATAAAGTCCACTTTTTAGTTCCACTAGAGAACCTCTCTCTCTCTCTCTCTCTCTCTCTTATATATATATATATATATATATATATATATATATATATATGAGGCAGGTTCCTTTGCACACTAAGTTTGCACGTGTGCTGGTACACACCAATTTTTTTAAAATATTAAAAAAAACTAAGTTGATTTTTTTGTGTGATATTTAAACATTTCAACGGACCCATATAAAAAAATTCAGCTAAATTTTTTTTTTCTATTTTTAAAAAATCGGTCAAGCTTTCGCAGCTTTTAAAGTGCTTAAAAACAACGAAAGTTTTACTGATTTTTTAAAAATAGCAAAAAATATTTTTTTGAGTTGATTTGTTTTATATGGGTTCGTTGAAATGTTTCAATATTACACAAAAAAAATCAACTCAAAAATATTTTTTTACTATTTTAAAAAAATAATGTGCAAATTTAGTCTGCACAGGAGCATGTCTGATATATATATATATATATATATATATATATATAGAGAGAGAGAGAGAGAGAGAGAGAGAGAGAGAGAGATGCCCTCTCATGTAAGGACTCCTCATGGTGCAGACCCCGGTACATACCATTTTTTTTAAAATAGTAAAAAAATAAATTTTTTGATGAAACTTCATAGATATGATCACCACAGTGGAAAAATCATCTCCAATTTTTTTTATCAAAAAATTCAATAAAAAATTGTTGAGATGAGGTGATATGTAAAAAAATGGTATAAATATGCATTTTCGACCGTTGAAATGTTAGCGATCATCTCACCCACTTTTTTATTAAATTTTTTTATGAAACTTCTTGGATATGATCTCGTCACTATCGAGATCATATCCATAAAGTTGTATTAAAAAATTCAATCAATAAAATGGTTGGCGTTAACCCAACATTTTAATGGTTGAAAATGCATACTTATATCATTTTTTCACATATCACCTCATCTCAACGGTTTTTTTTATTGAATTTTTTATCGAAAAAAATTAGAGATGATCTTCTTACCATGGAGATCCTATCGATAAGGTTTCATAAAAGAATTCATTTTTTTACTATTTAAAAAAAATGGTATATACCGGGTCTGCACCATAAGGAGTAATTACAAGAGACTTTCTCTATGTGTGTGTGTGTATATATATATAGTTGGAAATGGGTATTTTGACAACATCATTTTGAGCAGCTTTGAGCTCAAATTTAGATAGGGCCACATCACGATATGTGTGGGACCATATACAAACGCATTCTCCTTCGCAAGGAAATTAACGTGGTATATTCGTATGTCTAATTTCATTAAGTTATGAATGATAAATATGTCTCCAAAGTGACTCATAAAGCAACGAAAGATAATGAATTGAGAGTGCTTTACTCTTGTCCCACATTGGTAGAATAGTGAGAATGTGAAGAGTTAATATGTAAAAAAATGGCACTAAGGATTGGTGCCTTGAAGGTATCCCAACTCTTTGAATGGGAGATGACCATAAGTTAGACCTGAACCCGGGCTCCGGGGTCAACTAATTAATCCACTTTCTGGACCAAAATTAATTAATTAAATGTTAAAACCATAATTAACTGTTTGACAATTAACAAAACGATTTTTCCCAATAGTCATTTTCATGCAATATAAATACCCGTTCTCCCTCCATTTTTTGACTAATCCGAAAATGCTACACCAGTTTCAGAAATATATTTCCTCCATTATTGCATCCATTTCAACCATATTATTTATGTTGTTTGGTTGAATAAAAAATACAAAATTGTGTTCGCTGGGATTAATCATTATTATGCTACTTTATTAATTCGAAATCCGTTCTATCTTGGGAGACAATTATTCAATAACCTTGAAGTACATTGGAGGGAATAAATTTGTCTTAAGGAGGCTGTTCTAAACAGGGCTCGAGTTATTTTTTGTCAAATATTATTATTATATTCTGCGAATTCAGTCTACTACAAGGAAGTCTCTGACTTTTATTTATTTCTACAATTTCTGTAATTACTGTATATAAATATTCTGTTTTAATTAGGATTTATAATATCAGTGATAACAATCTTAAAACAAATTTATAGTTTTACTGTTTTATAAATTCGTACAGAAATATTATTTTATTGCTACAAAAAATTATTTTCCTATGGTTTACAATCTATATACTATTTTGGAAAATAAAATTTCATGTCTCAGTTTTGTACAGATTTTTGTAAACTCTTAGAATTTTCATTCTAAAAATCTGTTTTGTAGAAAAAAAATTAAAAACTTCTTTAAAACCAGTTTTACACAGATTTCTTACTTATTTTAGACTAGTAAAAATAGTGTTTACTATTTTAGTTTAATTCTATGTTATATAATTCAGAATATTGTTTAGAATTCTCGTTAGAATTCATTTATGGTCCGTTTGGCAACAACCCAATTCCAAGCCATGAAAATGGAATTGGAAGGCCAATTTTAATTCCGTGGAATTGAAATTGGCCTTCCAATTCTAATTTCAATCCTTGAAATTGGATTGCCAAACGAGCCCTTAGTGTTAATTAAAATTTGAGAAAATTGGTGTAGAATTTTTTTATTATGTTTTGATTAATTCATTACAAATGAATACTATCATTGATGTAAGTTATGTTTTTGTAATAGATATGGAATCACAAAGTACGAACACGGTCCCACCTACCGTGAATATGACACACGCAACTATTGTTGCCCTCATGAACATGTCACATGGGGAGAAATCGAAAAAATTTACCGGGACCGATTTCAAACACTGGCAAGGAATGATGTACTTCTATCTCACAACCTTCCAATTAGCAAGATTTGTGTATGAAGATTGTCCCCCTTGCAAAAGGAGATGAAACTGAGAAAGTTGCTGCCGTTGAAGCATGGAAACATTCTGAGTTTCTATGCCGAAACTACATGATGAGATACTTGGACAAGACGTTGTACTATGTGTACACCACCATAACAACCGTTAAGAAATTGTTAAATTTTTGGAGAAGAAATACAAAACAGAAGATGCGAGTATGAAGAAATTCATAGTGGGATGTTTTCTAGACTTCAAAATGGTTGACTCCAAGTTGGTTATTGCACAAGTTTGGGAACTACAAGTTATTCTTCATGACTTTCATGCTGAAGGAATGTCAATCAATGACACTTTTCATGTGGCAACAATAATTGAAAAGTTACCTCTAACTTGGAACCTATTCAAAAATAATCTGAAGCATAAACGCAATGATATCAACATTGAAGAATCGATAGTATGACTGCGGATTGAGGAAAACAATCGTGAATTTCAAAAAAAGAGTGGGAAGAACATCATGGAGTCCAAGGCTAATGTAGTGTAAGGACCAAAGAACAAAAGGAAGCGTAACGGCGAAGGCACGTAAAAAAATGAAAAAGTTTAAGGCAAATGCTACAATTGCGGCAAGCCAGGACATTGCTCAAGCAAATGCCACAAACCAAAGAACCCCAAGATACAGAATACACAAGCCAATGTGGCAGAGGGTGACAAAATTTCAAATGGTATCGCAGGCATAATGATGGAAATAGTTCCTATTTTAGGGGTTTATCGCATTTTATTTTATTTTTGTATTTTTTATTTGTTATGTCATTTTTATTTTCTTTTTGTTTAATATTTAAAGGTAAAAGTAACTGAAGAATTATAAAAAAAAAGCTTTATTTTTGCCTTTTCATATTATTTCTCAGTCCATTAATTTGATTTCTAGTATTTGCAAAGGGATTCAATTTAGACATAATATTTCTTGCTTTGATGTTGGGATTCAATCTACCTTCTATCTCAAAATCAAACAGTATATTAAATTGTCTATCCCTATCAAATGGAACTTCCCCTCTCCTCATAAATTCAAATTAAACATTGATGGGGCCTCTAAAGGAAATGCTCGAAGAAGTGGAATTGGTGGTATTTTAAGAAATCACAAAGGAGACATCATATTTGCCTATGCTCAATCTGAGGGATATGCTTTTAATTCATTTGTGAAAATTAAAAGTCTCTGGATGGGGTCTAAACTTTGCTTAGAGTACAACATTGAAGATGTAGTGATTGAATCAGATTCTTCTTATGTGGTGAATCGGATAAATCGAAATTGGAAACCGACTTGGAATCTTTTAATTTGTGGAAGAACAAAGTGAATCTCAGCAATTCCAATAGTTCATTAATCCACTGCTTCAGGGAATCAAATATGGTTGCAAATAGTCTTGCTAATTATGGTCTAAATCTTCATTCCATTTCAATTTTCAACAACTTCTTAGACCTTCCAAAAATAACTCGAGGAGCTTACAAGCTGGACAAGATGGGATGTTGCAACATTAGATCTTCTTTCAAATGATCTTTCTTATCTTTTGTAATGGGACTATCATAAAGCCCTATATTTATTACTTTTTTAGTTTCCATTATCCTTCTTGTATCTAAGATTGCTTAATGGCCACCTAGGAGAGGCTTTTTCTCCTCATTTTAATAAAGTTTAGGGTGTTTAGTCCCTCTTAAAAAAAAGGTAAAAGTAGCAAAGGGCTAGTAAGGACATTGTTATAATATATATATATATATATATATATATATATATATATATATATATATATATATATTATCTTATAGCCTAAGCTAAACATCCCCTTTAAATACCCCCATGTAAGCCTCATTTGAGGTAGACTTGAATTTTAAAAATAGAAAAGAGTATTTCTCTCTCTGATGGTGATTTGGGTATTTTTAGGAGCCCTTTGACATGCAGTTTACACCACTAAACTTTATAAATGTGACACAAATGGACAAAAAATTGACATGCATATATAACTTTAAAAACCAACCCTACAGATCCTGTATATAGTGTACATGCTTTTAGATCAGTCAAGCATGGAATATGTGATAAAAGAAAAATTCCATGTAACAGTTTACAAGGAAAAAAAATGAAAAACAGAGGAATTATTGCGCAAATAATCTCTACTACTTAAAAAGAGGGAAGTTCCTCTTCAAATATCAAAGTACTAAACTACCCTCACTAAATTAATATTTCCTATCATACCCCTAATATTAGTCTCACACATTCATTAAATTAAAATCATTCCATGAATCTTAACTTGATACGTTCTCTCTCCAAATACATTCATCTAACAAAACTTTCAAATACATTCATCTTCAAACCCTAGAAATCAAAAGTTTGCTGCCCAAGTTCCTTCATCTTCCCATCAGATTCATATTGCATAGTTTCTTCGTTGCTATTATTTCTTGTCCAAAAAAAGTCAATACTCCTAATTTCTTCTCTAATTTTTTACTCCTTTTTCATTTGCCATCAAAAGTATGCATTTATTAATTTGAAAGCAAATACATAATTTTTATAATTATATCTATCTCAGTCATGAATGTTGTCTCTCTTTTATGCTCAGATTTTGTATTTTCAATTTTATTATTGTTCTATTCATGTTTTATAGTAATTTCTAAATTCAATCTTAATTTCAAAAAATTATATATATTTTTTAAGTTAAGGAATTACCAAGTTCACACCTTATTAGATTATTGTTTTTTATGCATTCATATGTAATTCCCAGTTGGACATATTTGTATTCATGTTTATTTCTTAAAGATTCTAAAAATTCTTAAAACACTCCAATTACTTTTTAAAAGATAAATTTGCCCTTTGCTCTAAAGATCAAACAAATATTTTTTTATTTGTTATTTTTTTCAATAAAAAAATGTATTTTAAAATATTTTTGAAAACATTTTTTTATTTTTTTAATTAAAAAATAACTGCTTTTTATAAAAACTATTAAAAAAAACTATTATGATAGTTTTAAAAACCCTTTTTTATTTTAAAAAAACTGTTATGATACTTTATAGAAGTTTTTTTTAATAGATAGATTTAAAAACTGTTTTTGTTTTCAAAAGAAATGTTTTTTACATAAAATTGGGAAGAAAATTAACAAATAAAAAACTGTTTTTTAAATTGAAAATTGCTTTTATAACTGAACACGACTCAAATAAAAGCAATTCGACACAACATGACACGACAATTTTTTTTTAACCAAACATGAACATAATCCTAATAAAAGTGACACGACACAATATGAAATATTATTTTTTCACAAAACACGAACACGACCCAAGTAAGAGTATCACGCCACAATATATGTTATTTTTTTAACCAAACACGAACCCAACCAAAATAAAAATGACACGATCGCCTCAAAATCTTATTTTCACCTATAAAAGTAATATGACACAACATGAAATCTCATTTTTTACCAAATACTAACACAACGAACTTAAAATGTAACACGACAAGTGGGTCGTGTTCGCATTTCGTAAAAAAAGGGATTTTGTGTCGTGCCATGTCACTTTCATATGTGATATTCATTTTACGTAAAATTAAGATTTTGAGGTGTGTCGTGCCATGTCATGTTAATTTTATTTTGATCGCGTATTATAAAACATTTTAAATAAAATGCACAAAAAAAAAAACAGTTTTAAATAAATAGTTTTCAATAATTTTTTAAGTGCCTAAAGATTTTATTTAAAAAAAAAATAAGATTCTAATAGTTACTGTTTTGGAATTACTGACTTTTTATTTTTATAAAACAATTTTTGTAACTATTAGAAATTTTGTAACAATTTTTGTAACTATTAGAATTTTTGTAACAATTTTCTTAAAACACTCCCATGCTTGGATTTTACTTAAAACAATTTTTTTTTAAATAAAATCTTTAGGCACTTAAAAAATTGTTTAAAACTGTTTTTTTTTCTACATTTTATTTAAAATGTTTTATAATACCGCCTATACATACCGCTAGCGCGTATCAAGATACTTAAAAAATGGTCCCCACCTATGCGTACTGCTGGCGCGGACCATTTTTTTAAATATTAAAGAGATTATTTTTGAAATTCCCCTGTGTTGAAATTTTTCACACTGTATGGTTCAATATATTCATTTTGTCTCTCAACATACATATATTCTTCTTATTAAGTCTTACGTCGGTTCAGATTGTAACTCCCCAACTAAGAAAAACATAACTTCCAAGAACAACCAAATAAGTGAGCAAAATGAGTCCAAATTACCTTACTGAAGCTGCAATTACATGACTTGGTTGAATTATCTTTGTCAACTCAAACACACACTCTAAACTGTATCTTTAGCATTTTTAGATACATAGTTTTCAAAGAATTTCAGTTTGTTCTTTCCTGCTCTTAATATTTAGTATTGAGTGTCACTTATTTAGTTCATGATTTATGGATACTTGTGGAGTACATTGCACTTATTCAAGTACCATAATTTTTTTAAATTTTTTAAAATTAATTTACAATTGTTGTTTTCAATTCATTTAATTGTTGAGTAAATTGTCTTAATTTCTTGAAAACTTAGGTTTGGCCATACTTATTAACCAGATGGATTCTCTTTGTTATTTTATAATTTCTATTCAATGAACATGAATACAGTTTCTTTGTCTCACGTAATTTATCTTTGAAAGTTGGTGTATTGATATGTTAAGACTCATAATCCATCCATCATATTATGTAAATGTAATGACTAAAAAGAACTAATGCCATGTTTAACTTAATAGTGATGATTAAGTAATTAAGCATTTGAGTATCAATTCCTCACTTAGCGATTTCCTACTAAGGATTGACAATGGGATGGAAGCATCAACACATGATGAGGGACCCGAACAGTCTCTCATTGACGTTATCTTCCCATCATTAAATATAAATGTCAACTCGCCAAATGTCTTGACAGATCAAGCAATTCTTGCAACAACAAACGAGCACGTATACTCACTCAATGATATGATGATTGATATGCTCCCCGGAGAATTGAAGACATTAAATAGCTTTGATGAAGCTATGGATGACACGCACAACTATTACCAAAAAGAATTTTTAAATTCTTTGATGCCGAATGGATTGCCATCATACGCATTGAAACTTAAACATAATTGTCAAATCATTCTTCTACGCAATATAAATCCATCAATTGGATTATGTAACGGAACAAGAATGTTGTATAAAGGTTCTTCGGATAATGTCATCCATGTTCGTCGCACATAAAGTTGAAGAGGAAGAAGAACCTTTGAATCCTAACAAACGTCAAAAGCAACATATTTAAGCATTAAATTTTCAGTTTCTAGGAGTGCACACTGTTTTTATCAAATTTCATCTTTCAATAACTGTGATTCGGAATTTGCTTGCTGAACCTTTTTTTAACTTCTTTTTTTTTAATGATATTCCCCTATAAATCATTTAAAGATAATTTCATTGTGATATATTTATTCGGATTATATATACATACATGTTTATATGTATTTCTTTCTGCTTTTGAGTAGAGAGTTCTGAGTTCGTTTGTGATAGATTTAGAGTATTCACAGGAATATCTTGTATAGTTTACAGTTGAATGGAGGTTTGATTTTTTGGTGTAATGATTGATGTTTCGTACTAGGTACTTTATGTTATATTCTAACAAAACAGATTCTGCATAATATCTTGCAAGTATTTTTATAACTTTGTCCTTCACAAATTTGCAGTGAAAGATTAATATCTTAAAATGCCCACACGTGCAACGCACGTGGGGACAACTAGTATACTAAAAAGAATAAACAGATAATATTGTACTGTGGAAGTATTTAAAACCACAGTGTGTTTTCAAATCATTCAACATATCATAATTAACATGTTGTCTTACAATGAAAAAAACTAGAAGGATGAATGCTCTTTTTAGAAGCAAAAATAAACATCACATTCAAGTACACCTACAAATTAAAATTGGAATGTAAATCATAGAATCTAGTGGACTGAGCCAAAAGATAAATTACTATAATCCAACTAACAATAAAATGTAAAAACACAAGGTTCTGAAAAAAAAATAGAAATGCCAAAATCCTAGCATTTGTCCCAAATTAGTTCCACCTAAAGGCTCCTCACATAGACTCCATTACCGCAGTATGCAAGTCAAAAATTGGAAATAAATTGTTTCACCTGCAAATTCAGACAATTGAAAAATTCTAAGCGAACACAAGTCATTTTATATAAATCTATTAACTCTGTTCAATATTAAGGGTGTTTTTTGTTAGTGGGTGGAAAAAAGTTCTTACGTCCCCCTCCCCCAAACAAACAAAAAAAAATCATGGAAAATAGCCAAACTGTGCAGTTTCAGGTTGTACGGTAGGCAACACAGGAAAAAAATTCAAGGAAAATTTAGACAACCAAACACCAAAAGTTGGAATATATGGAATCTTCGATATTTTCCATGGAAAATATTATCAATCAAACACATTCTTAGTACCTAATATTTAAAAGAATCATCCTATAGAAGTTAGCCTAATGTTTACCAGAATTATCACAAAGACGTTAGCCTAAAAGTTCAGAATAATATTAATGCCTTATGTTTACAAGAATTACCACATAGAAATCTGATGCTTTTATTCATGAGTTGATGAATTTGCAGTGATATCTGATAGCGTGTTTCTACATGTTCAGTTTTCTATTTTGTTTTTTAATTTCACCTTTTCTTATTTTCTCCCATATAAGATAATGAAACTAGTTCAGTTGCTAAAACCATATAGGGTCATTTTGATGTTACCCTTGAGATAATTTCATATTCAGACTTGCTCGTCAGAAGTTTAAAATATTGACTTAAGTCGTAAAAAACATTCAACTCCGTTAAAGAGTGACCCTTATTCATCATTAAACATTACTGTTTGATTTTTCATTACCATTTTACCATTTTCTTCTTTAATCACATCTACTAAAAATCCCTAACCTTATATCTACATACTAAAAATCCCACAACAAAGAACACAAATCTCAGAACTAAATCCTTGAAAAACACGATTACGCAAAGAGGAAAAAGAATATATATATATATATATATATATATAAATTCAAGAATCGATTACAAAAAGGATGCAAAGTATGTGTGAATTGTGGAGGAAGGACAAGGTTGAAAAAATATCACACAAGGTTAGTTTCAAGAAGTGGATTGCAAAATGTAGCACATCCAACTTCAGATTCCATGTAAACCAGTATCGCCTTTGTTCAACTCATACTGAAATTTCATTAGAGAAGTAGGTTGAGTTCATTTGAGTATCATTGGATCCGGCAAATCTGAGGGCCATTAGAAAGCTACATATTCCATTGAACCTTTACAAAAAAATTGCGCCACACACCGTACTCAATGCTAGAAAATAATTTGTTTGTCTACGGTTAACCATGAATCACTGTTCTAAAAAATCCCCCTAGGTTTCGCCTACGCATGCCTAAGCTTGAGGCTTGGGAGAAACGCCTCGCCTTACGCTTTTTACGCCTTATTCTTGGTAAACCCCTTAATGTGCACTTTTTTCTAAAAACAACAATGCTTTAGTGAAACGATATTGCCTTTTAAAGAATTTTTTTACAAACCGGACCATTATCTCATCCAAAATAATCAAATAGTATTTTAACTTGCATTATTAAGACATATTTTTATGATATTTATAATTTTAGTATTTTCATAGCCTTGTTATAGTTAAAAAATATTAAAATATATTCAGAAAGTCTAAACGCCTTTTTACGCCTAAGGCCCGCCTAGGCTTATAAGGCTTAAGGCTTGGCCTCCACGCCTCGATCACGCCCCGCATTTTTTAAAACCTTGCCATGAACCTAAGGTAATATGTCATTTATTTTTTTAAATTCTGTGAAGGCTTACGCTTCGGTTGGAAAGATCAATACAAGACTTCCGGAAAAAAAATATGAAAAGTTTTATAACTTTATCTAACCTTATAATTTCAATTCTTACTGAATCAAGCACACACCCTACTGGATGCGTAAACAAATCAAAAAATTCTCTTTTGTCTCACTAACTTCCAACCATAAGAAGATTTAAACACACCACTGCTATCTTTAGTGAATATTATAATAGTATCAACCTAAGATAGTGTTTTTGTCATCCTCTTTTAACCATTTAGCTTCTGCTCTCTATTCCCAGAAAATCTCTTTATATTCCAATTAAAATTTAAGGCCCCTTTTGCCTTCACTCAGCATTCTGCTATTATCCTTGTTGTGATACAACTCATAGGCCACTTTCCTTTCAAGAACAAGATCCTCCACATTTTAAATGTTCTGAAAAATGGTTGAAAGATTGCATATTCCAAATTCTGAGATAGCCTTAGATTATCTCTAGCTTATCACAGAGTCAAGAGGAAGCTGTCGATTATTCGGAACAAGTTCAATGACGTTCGTATGATTCACGCACGACTTTTAATTGCACGAATACGGATGCACGATACTTGATACGATAAGATACGATACATTGATACGGACCTTAGTAATAGAGTTTGGATAGGGCAACATAATAATATCTATAATATTATAGGTACATATTCAATTAAATCTAACACTAGGACACACAATTTGTTGCTATTTAATAAATTCATATCTAACTTAATAACTAAAAGAATACGCAAGTCAAAAGCATTGTTTTCATTGAACATGATGTGTAAATATGTTTTTTTTCATTAGCTAAACTTTACACAATCACAATCCGAATCCATTATTTTTTAATAAAAAACATCTACCTCTGCCACATCGCATAAGTATCCAAAACATATCGCGTCGCATCCATATCGTATCTAAAAGTCAAAATTGGCAATTTAGTATCAGAGCGTCTTATCTATTTCTGCCATTTTTTAACCGCAGACTTCAGCACATTGACTCGAAAAATAAAGAAAGGGTCATGATCCTAATTTTCCCTATTAAAGTGACCAAAACTAAAAATTGGGAAAAATCGAGCCAAGCTGAATTGACAAAAGTTCTATCCAATCTTTTCTAAACTCTATTACTGTACGAAGCATACTTATTTCCATTGTAGCCTAGATCAATTGAATCCACAGTCTGCATATGTGTGGCTGAAGTCATAAAGCTTCAAAAAGAACCTCATTACCCCCAACCCCACCCCTACCCCTACCCACTCCCTAGCATATACAATGGATATAAGAACCAATTTATTAAGGCCAAACTGACATAAATAGCGTCAAATGGGAGCAAGAAATGATATTTCTCTCTCTATTCACAATCTCTCAAAATTAAGGAAATGACCCAAATAAGTCTACAAAAGAGGTATTTATAGGAAGGAGGTTGCTTGGCCTCTAAGCTAACAATCTAATTACAATTATGCCCTTAAGGGCCAATAACCTTCCTTCTTCTAAATAGTAACAAAAAAGAAAACTACAATGAATGCTCCAAATAAAAGAAATACTAAAAGAACAAAAAAAAGATAAAATGATGTCCTTGTCCGTGATTTACATCACTCTCCCCCCTTTGAAAAGAGTTCGTCCTCGAACTCAGAGGGGAAGGCCTTCACTGTCACCATCAAGGATGGTGATGAGTTAGGGTTTTTTGGGGGAAGGGGTGTAGAATGGCTTGATCTTGGGGAACTAGGGTTAGGGTTTAGAGATGTTACTGGTGCGGTGTGAGGGCAGTCCGTGGTGGTTGCCGGCGAAGAACTACAGGCGTCCATCGCATCCATTCGAGCCGTCAATCAGTTGAGGGCTTCGAGAATTGGGTTGAAAGGGTTTGCGTCGGAGGAGTCCATCTTTTCTTGAACCCGCGTAGATGTTGTTTACGAATTTTTGTTTTACAACAACAACAGCAACCGGGTGGAGCGACTAGGCTCTGATACCAATTGACGTAAATAGCGTCAAATGGGAGTAAGAAATGATATTTAAAGATTCGTCCGTCACATTTTGAAAGATTTTTTGTTAGTTTGTGTGAAATGGATGAATTCTTATAGTGATGTTTTTTTTGTTTAGCTAAATCTCATTATTACGAAATTTATGTTCATTTTAGCCCACACTTTTTGGTAATCCTGGCTCCGCGCTTGCGTTCAATGTTCTTAAATTTGTCAAGTTTGACAAATCATGTAATTTTTCAATCGACTCACATTCACCAATGTTCAACACTTCAAAGGATTTCAGTTCCTCAAGTCCCGGAATATCAATTAGTTTATTACAGCCAGAAGCATTTATTTCTTTTAAATTTATCTAGTTTCTCGAATCGAGTAACTTTTTGATTAACTTGCAACCAGAAATATTCAACAATTCTAAGGCTGTTAAACCCTTCAAGCCACCATTTCCTAGGTTCTCTAAAATCAAATCCTGTGAAATGACCCATGTAACCTCACATAACTGGCTGCAATTATCTAGAATCAGTTGTTTCAGCATTCCCAAGTTGGATAGGTCAGGAAACCTTTCTATGGATGAGCAATACATCATATCCAAATGTTGTAAAGATTCCAAGCTGTCTAGACCTCGAACCTCAATTAGCTTGCTGCAAAATCTCATATTTAATTTTATTAACTGTTTCAAGTTTGATAGATCCAGTAATCTTTCTAGGGAGAAATAGCATGATATATCCAAGTATAGTAATGATTCTAGGTATCGTAATGATTCTAACTGTTCAATCCCATCAATCCTACTTATCGCACAACATGAGACATTTAGATCTCTCAAATTTGTCAGATTCCCAATCGACGGGTCATTTCTCTTAAACCCGAAAAAAAACTGAGAGACAATATTTCAAAAGTTGCAAACATTGAAAAGTCAAGGGATCTACTCAAACTTGAGCAAGATGAGAGATTTAGAACATTCAACTTTGTTGCCATCTGTCAAGAAAACATAAGATTCAATTATTTTTTCAAGGGGCAGTGACATGACGATGTGAGAATTAATTAATCAAAAACAAATGCAGAGAGATTATTTTACAAGACCTTGATTTGGCTCCAACCCTCCCAGTTGTCTGTGACTTTGCTTTCTGAGAGATCGAGAATAACAAGATTCTCCAGATCACAATTGGTTGGTGTAAACTCATCTGAGCTTCCCCGACACACAAGCCATCCTAACTTTGAAAGATGATGCTTAAAATCACCAGCCAAATATGCATAACCTGCTCTCAGATATCTTAGATTTGGTAGTTCATCAAACTCTTCTCCCCAAAGACAGCGGTGACCAGATTCAGGGAACTGAGTCAAATCAAGAGCAAGCGCTACAACATTTTTTGTTCCCTGCCAATTCAAAAATTATTGAAATAATAAAGATGTATGGAATCCAAAAGAAAAATGCTTATAAATATTAAAAAATATTTTCACCTTATTTTCTCCTGAAAGAATATCTTTAATGATAAGTTAAACTTAATGGAAGATTCTTGCCCTGCCTGCCCCTCCCCCCCCCCCCCCCCACCCACCCACCCACACACAAGAAAAATAAAATACACACAGGCAAAGGGAAAAAATTATCATGCCCTCAAATGATGGGCCGTTATTGTGGAAATCCATTTTTGACAGTGAAGTCTCGTGTTTACAGTAAAAGAAAGAACAAAAGCATGGAGGAGGAAACTTATAAGTGGGATCTCCAAATATATATTTGAAGTTCCATTGTTTAATTTTCTAATTGACATCCAAGTTCCCAACTTATCTCCAAATTGAGTTAATATAGGACTGGAGTGCTGTACAATAAAAAAAATTCCCATCTTTAAAGAAAAAATTGTCTTTTCCGATAAGGAATTATTTGTTGATTTTCTCTCTCTCTCCCCCTAAATATATATATACACACAGTCAGCCTCCTGTGACGTCCTATTTTTTAAAATAGCGAACAAATCTAATTTGAGTTGATATTTTTTACAAGTTGTCTAAACTTTCTATGGATACCCTATATATTGTCCGATTTTTTTTAAATAGTAAAATAATTCTGGGTTGATTTTTTTTACAGGGTACTATAACATTCTATGGACACTGTAAAAAAAATCAACCCAAAACAATTTATTTTACTATTTTGAAAAATTGGACCACATTTAAGAAACTTACAGGAGCTTGGTTGTATATATATATTATTTGGATAAATAGAAATTCTTTGTCCGACCATATAATAGCAACATGTATGATACTTATGTGGCGACTACATGTGCAAACACATCAATTTGTAAAAACATGTTGTAAAAGATCTTTTTGTTTGAAAGATATTTATATTTTTAATTTCCTGAAGTAGGAAATAAGAAAAATGTTATAACGAGGATATAATTAATAATGCACTAAGACCTTACCATACGTCTGTCCAATACTTTCAAGGCTTCCTCAAGGCGCCAAAGCCGGCTACGCTCCCCTAGCTCCTCTGAATTTTCTTCGATGATTTGTCTGTCGAGGTCTCTAAGTTGATCATGCATCCATAGACTGTTATCATCTCGAACTTTGACTAGAGACCTAAGAACAAGGGCATTAATACCAGTTTCTGGGTAGTATTTACAGTCATCCCACATGTAAAAAGGATTTTCTTTATTCTCTCCCATGAATAGACATGCAATATCAAGAAATATTTGTTTTTGTTGAACATTCAATGCTTCAAAACTTATTCTCAACTTTTTCATGACTTCCTCATGAGGTATATCTTTTAGCCTTTTTGATGTTTCCTTCCAATAAGCTTTGTCCTTATCCAATAATAATGACCCTATAGTAACAAGAACCAAAGGAAGCCCTGCAGCTGTAGAAATAATTTCCTCAGCGAGCATATCATAATCTTCTGGAGGAAGGTCCCTCATAAAAGCATACTTGCAAAATAGTCGAAGGGAAAGATCATGGTCCATGAATTGTGGTTCGTAACTCCTATAAAGTTCCGGTTGACCTTTATTTTGACATGTCACTTTCAGTTGATCTAAAAATTCTTTGTTTCTTGTCGTAACTATAATCCTACTTCCTGAACCAGCCGTACCCCACTTTCCCACTAGCTTATCAAATTGAAACTTTTCATCCACATCATCAAGAATTATAAGATTATTCTTGCTACGAATCAAGTCGTTGATTTTGTTGATTCCATCGTCAACATTATAGATGTTAGAGACTTTCCCTCTTCCAATCATAGAGATAAGTTGAATTTGCAAATTAATAAGGCCGTTGTGTTGTTCTGCTGTTGCCCGAACATCTTCGAGGAAGCAACAAAGTTCGAAGTGCTCACAAAGTTGGTTGTAGGTGAACTTGGCAATAGTTGTTTTTCCAATACCACCCATGCCATGGATTCCAACAATTCGTACGCCTTGCGAATCAACATTTAGTAATCTCTTCATTTCTTCCAAGTGATGATCCATTCCAACCAAGTTATCATTTACATGCTTGTAATTCTTCCTTAACTCTGACAAGACCTTTTCAACAACCATCTTTACAAGTTCCCCTTCATACCTACAAGATATATAGTTAATATAAGAAGAAAAGAGAAGGGGAGAAAAGGGAAATTTAACATTAAAGGAACAAGGCTGGTCCAAAAGAAGTTGATTATAGGCAGGCAATTTATTTTAATAAAGAAGGGGTATATATATATATATATAGTTCTATATTAGATTTGGTATCTAACACATTTTCAAAATAAAATAGATTATTATTTCACAATGTAATTGTGTATTGAATATTTTTTGATTTCTTAACAACCACAAAGCTAAGACTAAACTTTCAATAATACTACAATTAGAATGAGGCCAATACTTCCCAATTTATAACCTAGGATAGCATGCGGGTTTCATTTTATATTGATTAGCCAAGCAACAATTCTAAGAGAGAAAATTATATAATATAACTAGCAGCTATGCATGTATAATCTATGAAAAATGGACATAAATACGACACAAGACACTGTAATGATCCAACAGTCTATGACAATGGAAGGTGTTTATGCCTTTCAATATATGTTGAATGAACTAAAGCTAAGCATGTCTGCAATTCGGATAATTCACTTTAAAATTGCACCTTGGACGTTAAATTCACTATTGAAAGTTTCAATAATGGGCTGAAATGGTGCACATCGTGTGAAGGCAATAACTTGTTTACATCTAAACATGCCCAATAAATTTATGCTTTAGTTAGTTAAAGTCTCTATATCTGAAATGTCTAGCTTTCTATCTATAATGCTACAAAATAGTTAGATTAGCAGGTGTGAGTAAATGAATTACCCAAGAGTTTCTTTCTCCAATTCCAGTCCCTTCAACTTTCCAACCTTTGCAAGAGTCTCCTTCCATCCTTGGATAGTAATTGCATCGAAATTCCTCTCGTGTTGGTGGAAGGCCTTTTTGTAACTCCCCGTTTGATGTCGTACATCAAACGGACTTACATCATAGAAAATAGGGAAGATCTTTTGTCCGTCACTTGTGTGGCATTGGATGATCTGTTCGAGCTCAAGTAGGCACCATTTACTGGAAGAGTAGTTTTTGGAAAAGATTAGGATGGATATTTTTGAATCCTTCATTGCCTTGAGAAGCTTGGGTCCGATCTCTTTTCCGACTCGAAGCTCATTATCGTCCCGAAAAGTGCGAATTCGGGCATCAAGAAGATCATTATAAAGGTAATCAGTGAAGCCTTTACGAGTGTCTTTGCCATTGAAACTCAAGAACACTTCATATTCCCCTACTAAGGTGGAGAGAGAGGTTGATGCTGAGTTTGATGATGATGAAGCTGATGAGCTCGATCGTGATATGGATGAAGTGTTCTCAGGAGTTATGTTACGTGTTCTCCACTTCTTAAGCAACTTACCAAACACAATTAAGGAAATGGAAATTATAGTAATTGGCACAGGACGGATTAGTCGCTTCTTTCTCCTGTCCATTTCAAGATATATAACACAATTCGGTAGCTTTATATAAGGAATCTGCAGTGAAGCAATTAAAACCGACAGTGCTCTATGGCTTATTCGGTAGCTTTATATAAGTAATCAAATAATGTTCAGCAACATGGTTCATGTGAGGACCGAACCCAAGATGCAAAACCTGTAAAAGAAAATATGAAATTAGAGCTCTACATAACATACAACACAGTGATGACTAATAAGAACAAAATATATATAGAGAATCATAGCAGATGAAGATAGAGAGCACTAGAATACAAAACAAAATATTGCTCGGTAGAAAGCATAACGAAAGTCCAATCACTGATATAATTTCTTGGTTCTATGGTAAGTCGTGGTGCATAATTGAGAATATGGCAGGAGAAAAGAAGAAAAAACACGGGAAAAAAGAATATACTATTTGAACGTGGATCGGTAACCTCATCCATATTTAGCCAAAATTCCATGACCAGCTTAAAACATTGTCACATTGATTACATATATGTATGTATGTATGTATGTGTATGTATGTATATATATGTATGTATGTATGTGTATGTATGTATGTGAGGTACAACGGTCTAAACTAACGAAGTTCTACAGCCCTCAATAACTTTTTATCGGATACATAAATTAATAAACCAACCAGTTGATTTGACATACTTGATATGCACGCAAACTATCACGTTTATGTATGTATATGCATGTATTTGAGGTACAACGGTCTAAACTAATGAAGTTTTACAGCCCTCAATAACTTTTTATTTGATACATAAATTAATAAACCAACTAGTTGATTTGAAATACTTGATATGCACGCAAACTATCACGTTAATAGGATATTGATTGGGAATCGATTGTTTTGCTCACATTTTTCTAGAATTTCATTAACTGTATAATTTTAATTTGATTTTTGACTTGCAAAACCAATCTCAAACGATTATTAAATCTAACGGTTAGTTTATATTTACACATACATACATATATATATATACCGATTTGTTCGAATGAAGGAATGTTATGAATAAACAACTATAAGTACAATATAGACTAGATGGAAAATAAAAAATAAGAAGTTAGGCCTGTTTGGTTCTCTATTCTGAAAACTCGATTTAAACGCTGTTTTTAAATACAGTTTTAAAATTCAAGTTTTTGTGTTTATAATTATTGGTGCGCATTTGGTAAACTTACTTTTAAATACAGTTTTTTGAAAATTTGACAAAATTGGCAAACATGTATATTTATATTATACATATATGTGTATATATATAAACACATACATAAAACTTTCATACATACATGATACATGAATGTATACATATATACACACATACATACATCATAAATTATATACATGTACATTTAATATCATATATTTTTATGTATATTTAATGAGGTATGTTGGGAAGTTTAACCATACACACACACACACACACACACACACACACACACACACACACACACATATATATATATATATATATATATATATGTGTGTGTGTGTGTGTGTGTGTGTGTGTCTATATAATGATATTGCATGTATACTTCACAATAAAATTATATACATATATGAATTGATAATATATGTATGAAAGTTTATATAGTGTATGTGTATGTGTATATATACACATATATACACATACAATGGATATAAGAACCAATTTATTAAGGTCAAACAATGACTTCAACACTCAAGAACTGTAAGTTGAAAATTAGAGCAACACATTATCAAAATTTCACTGGGCATTAACAACGATAACATCTAATTCAAGATTCCTTAGTCTCCCACATGATTAATTTTGTTCTCTACCGAAATTTTATTGGGCCCCAAAATGATCTTATATTAAGTAAATGAATGACCTTGTTTAAGGCATTTTATTCAATATCTAGGCATGTTATCATACCCAACCATTTAACAAACAAATCGAATGATAAATGACTATCCTGGGCCAGTTATAACAGGAATCAACAGGAAAAAAATTCAGAGGGAGGCTGAGGATAGCAGGATGAATGAGGAAGAGGTGAGCTAACTTGCCCCGAGAGAAAGATTTCACCCTTTTCGAAAAAACTCCCGAGTACGCTTTTCATTGATGTCATTTTATACTTGATTTATTACTAAAATCCAGTAAGTGCTGATGTATTACTAGAATAAACGCTTCATATCACTATGTATAATGCTTTTTTGAATGATAAACAAAAATAAATTTATATCTAACGTATCGTGGTAAAAATAATTACATTTTTTAATTATGAATATTTGGAGCAACATTGATTCAAAACAAGCGGAGCTTTAAGAATATCAAAATGGTTTGCAATTTTGTTCAGAGTTTGAAATTTCATGAAATTTGGAATTATAAATCTTGAAAGGTCAGATCAGACTTCCAAAATCTTTAACTTCGGAAATACGTGCTCCCCTATTTTGTATCTAAATTCTTCTTGAAGATCCTTAAAGAAGTCATCTCTAGAACAAATATAAGACTTCAGTCACACAATAAAGTAGGGTTCACATGCAAGGATTAAAGCGAAAAATGGGCAACAAAGTTTCAAGATGATGAAAAGTAAAGTAACATTATAGCCTTTTGTGATAAGTTCCCTTATTCCCTTCTACAAGTTACTTGAATCCCTTTTAAAGTATGATGAAATTTGTGTATCAAAATTGTACATGTGATCAAAAGATCAAGATTTATATAAAATTCCATATAAGTATAGAGAGAGTTACGAGGCATATTTTCTGGAGGGAATGGAGATCTTACTTTGACTTTTTAATTACTAGTAAAGTCTCCCACTATAACGACTGAAAATAAAGAAAGAGAAGATAATTAGCAAAGCCATCACCGGAAAATCCCAGTTCAAAAGAGCAAAAACATTGATTCAACAAAAAAATTGAAATATACCCTGCCATCATCAATGGCTATGTTTGTCAAGTATAGTAGATTTTGAATCAACAGATGGCTTCCAGTGATGTTCACATACCCTGATTTCAGCTTCTCAAGTCCTCGGATCTCTGTGAGTTTCGCACAGTCACGAACTGATATTGTTGTTAAATTTCCAAGGTTCGACAAATCGGGTAACTTTTCAATTGACTCACATCCATCGATGGTTAAGTGTTCTAAGGATTTCAGCTCTTCAAGTCCCGGTATATCACTTAGTTTTACCCAGTGAGAAATCATCAATCTTTGTAAACTGGTAAGGTTTGACAAATACAATAATTTTTCGATTGACTTGCATTCAAGAAGGTCCAACCATTCTAAGGATTTAAGTTCCTCGGGTCCTCCGATCTCACTTAGTTTATCACAACCACGTTCAAGTATTTCTTTTAAATTTGTAAGCTTTGACAAATTGGTCAACTTTTCAATCAATTCGCATCCAGTATTGTCCAATGATTATAAGGATTTCAGACACTCGAGTCCATGGATCTCAGTTAATTTTACACAGCCTGAAACTTTTGGTTCTTTCAAATTTATAAGGTTTGACAAATTAGGTAACTTTTCAATCGACTCGCATCTATCAATGTTCAAGAATTCTAAGGCTTTCAGTTCCTCAAGTCTCCGGATCTCAGTAAGTTTTACGCACTGAGAAGCGTTCAATGTTTTAAAATTTGTCAGATTTGACAAATCAGGTAATTTTTCAATCGACTCACATTCACCAATGCTCAACGATTCTAAGGATCTCAGTTCCTCAATTCCTCGAATCTCAGTTAATTTATTACAGCCAAAAGCATTTATTTCTTTTAAATTTATCAGGTTTTTCAAATCGGGTAACTTTTCGATTAACTTGCAACCAGAAATATTCGACAATGCTAAGGCTGTTAAACCCTTCAAGCCACCATTTCCTAGGTTCTCTAAAATCAAATCCTGCAAAATGACCCATGTAACCTCACTTAACTGGCTGCAATGAGAAAAGTTATGTGAACCCTCAAAGTGTACCCTCACCCATACTCTGTGCACTAAAAGATTATACCTTATTATTTTGAGTCCCGCCAGGGCAGTAAGTAAAACATGTTATTTCTCTATAAATTTTGTTTTATTATAAGGGTACAAAAATGGGGTACACTTTGAGAGTCCATGTAGTGGAGCTCAGCTGCAATTATCTAGAATCAGTTGTTTCATCATTCCCAAGTTGGATAGGTCAGGTAATCTTTTTACGGATGAGAAATATATCATATCCAAACATTGTAAAGATTCCAAGCTATCCAGACCTCGAACCTCAGTTAGCTTGCTGTAAAAAGTCATATTTAATTTTATTAACTGTTTTAAGTTTGACAGATCCGGTAATCTTTGTAGGGAGGAACAACATGCTATATTCAAGTATCTTAGTGATTCTAAATGTTCAAGCCCATCAATCCTACTTATCGCACAACATGAGACATTTAGATCTCTCAAATTTATCAGATTCCCAATCGACGGGTCAATTTCTCTTAAACCCGAACAAAAACTGAGAGTCAATATTTCTAAAGTTGCAAACGCTGAAAAGTCAAGGGATCTACTTAAACTTGAAAAAGATGAGAGATTTAGAACTTTCAACTTTGTTTCCATCTATCTGTTAGGTACAATTCAAGAAGTTTCTTTTGGAATGAGTCTTCTTCAAAGGAGGTTGGCCACTTGCCCCAACAACCTTATTGAAGTCTTCCCATTGAGGTCATGCATGACCTCAATAGAAGACCTTCTCTCCCCTATATATATAACCCAAGTTTGGGTTGTGAACATATAACCAAACACACAAAAATAGATATAGAAAGAGAGAGAAGAGTGAGAAATAATTGTGAGAGTTGAGTAGAAAGAGAGATTACAATAATTGTAAAACTCCATCCTCCTTCATAACAGAATTTCCTCGCACCCCGTAGATGTAGGCAAGTTGTTGAATCACGTAAACAATGTCTCAATTGTGTGCGTGTGTGTTTTTCTGGCAACCTAACAAGTGGTATCAGAGCCTTGGTTGAAGTCCAAACCATTTTTTTTAAATTATCTAAAATTCCAGTCGATTTTCTTTTTCAAAATTCAGTTTTGAGTGTACCATTGGAAAGCTCTCGTTCCAAGGATTCCGAAACATATTTTTTTGGATTTTTTTGACCACCAGAAGACTTCAAAAAGTCTCACCGAAATTTTGCCAGAAAACACCCAGAGTCGCCGGAAAAACCAATCCGGTGACCAGAGAAGACAAGCCCAGACGGTGCCACGTCAGCTGCCCAGTCAGTTCTCAGTCAGCACCCAGTCAGCCGCCTAGTCAGCACCTAGTCAGCTGCCCAATCAGCGCCCAGTCAGCGACACGTCAGCATAAGTTTATGTAATTATAGTTTGACCCCAAAATTTTCTGTAAGTCAGCACCCAGTCAGCTGCCCAATCAGCGACACGTCGACATAAGTTTATGTAATTACAGTTTGACCCCAATTTTTTTTAATTATAGATTGACCCCAAAAGTTTTTTGTAATTACAGTTGACCCCAGAACTTTTTGAAAATTATAGTTTGACCCCTGAATTTTTTGGAAATTATGATTTGACCCCTGGTTAATTTTCTGAGATTTTTTCCTACTCTTTTGTCCGATTTCGGAAAAAAGTGGTGTTGTTCTTAGCCAAATCAACCATTCCTGATGCAATCGCGCACTCAGAATTGTCTAATTCTGAACCAAAGGACACGAAGTTCTTGATTTAAAGCTCAGACAGTTATAGAAAGTCACGATGACCACCGATACTTCGACCTCCAGATCTATGATCCATCTTATGGCGTACAATTACACCATTTGGAAGCCTAGGATGGAGGACAAACTCTACCGCAATGATTTGTATGATTTCCTGAACCACAAAGGGGTTCAGCCTACAACCACGACTGTCGAAGAGTGGACGAAATCCAACAGGAAGACGATTGGAGAAATTCGGGAGTGGATTGACCAGTCGGTTTTTCACCATGTTGCAAAGGAGACAGATGCACACAAGCTGTGGATAGCTCTGGAGACACTGTATTAGTCTAAAACATCATGAAACAAAGATCTTCTGATGTGCAGACTAGTGAATCTGAAGTATCGAGACAACAAGTCCATCAATGAACATACCCGTGAGTTCCAAGACTTGGTAAATCAACTTGCCACTGCCCAGAAGAAGACTACATTGCCATAGCAGATGTGGGTAAGGAGATGTTATGGCTACAACAATTCCTTCAAGATCTAGTGTGACAGGAGAAGGAATATGAGATTCACTGCGACAGTCAGAGTGCTATTAATGTGAGAAAGAACTCGAGGTATCACTCCAGGACCAAGCACATAGACATTCGCTATCATTGGATACGCAAAGTTATGGAACAGAGACTGGTGAAGATCGTGAAGATGCACATAGACGATAATTCGACGGATATGTAGATAAAGGTGGTAACGAGAGAGAAGCTTGATCTATGCAGGGACATAGTCGGTATGGATTCTAACTAAAGCAGTTGAAGACGTTCTCCTCCGATGGGTATGGAGGGGGAGAATTGTTAGGTACAATTGCAACAATGGGATTATTGCAATTGTCCGGTATCCGTTCCCATCTTCGGCAAAGAGTTTTAGAAACAATTGTTGAGGCCAATTGAAGAAGTTTCTTTTTTAATGAGTCTTCTTCAAAGGAGGTTGGCCACCTGCCCCCAACAACCTCATTGAAGTCTTCCCATTGAGGTCATGCATGACCTCAATGGAAGACCTTTCTCTCCCCTATAAATATAACCCAAGTTTGGGTTGTGAATATATAACTAAACACAAAAAAAAACAAATATAGAAAGAGAGAGAAGAGTGAGAAATAATTGTGAGAGTTGAGTAGAAAGAGAGATTACAATAATTGTAAAACTCCATCCTCCTTTATAATACAATTTTCTCGCCCCCCGTGGATGTAGGCAAGTTGTTGAACCACGTAAATAATGTCTCATTTGTGTATTTTTTTCGGCAGCCTAACACCGTCAAGAAAACATAAAATTCAATTATTTTTGAATGGAGCAGTGACATGATGATGTGAGAATTAATTAATCAAAAACAAATGCAGAGAGATTATTTTAAAAGACCTTGATTTGGCTCCAACCCTTCGTGTTGTCTGTGACTTCGCTTTTTGAGAGATCGAGAATAAGAAGATTCTCCAGATCACAATTGGTTGGTGTAAACTCATCTGAGCTTCCCCGACACACAAGGTATCTCAACTTTGAAAGATGATGCTTAAAATCACCAGCCAAATATGCGTAACCTGCTCTCAGATATCTTAGATTTGGTAGTTCATCAAACTCTCCTCCCCACAGACAGCGGCGACCAGATTCAGGGAACTGAGTAATATTAAGAACAAGCGCTACAACATTTTTTATTCCCTGCCAATTCAAAAATAATTGAAATAAAAAGATGTATGGAGTCCAAAAGAAAAATGCTTATAAATATTAAAAACTATTTTCACCTTATTTTCTCCTGAAAGAATATCTTTAATGATAACTTAATGGAAGATTCTTGACCCCCCCCCCCCCCCACACACACACACAAGAAAAATAAAATACACACAGACAAAGGGAAAAAAATATCATGTCCTCAAATGATGGGGCATTATTGTTGAAATTCAATTTTGAAAGTGAACTCTCGTGTTTAGAGTAAAAGAAAGAACAAAAGCATCGAGGAGGAAACTTATAAGTGGGATATCCAAATATATATTTGAAGTTCGATTGTTTAATTTTCTAATTGACATCCAAGTTCCCAACTTATCTCCAAATTGAGTTAATATAGGACTGGAGTGATGCACAATAAAAAAAATTCCCCACTTTAAAGAAAAAATTGGCTTTTCCGATAAGGAATTATTTGTGGATTTACTCTTTCTCTCTCCCCCTAAATATATATATAAATCAGCCTCCTGTGAGGTCTTATTTTTTAAAATAGTGAACAAATCTAATTTGAGTTGATATTTTTTACAAGTTGTCTAAACTTTGTAAGGATACCTTATATATTGTCCGATTTTTTTTAAATAGTAAAATAATTCAGGGTTGATTTTTTTTACGGGGTACTATAACATTCTATGGACACTGTAAAAAAAATCATCCCAAAATAATTTATTTTACTGTTTTGAAATATTGGACCTCATTTAAGGAACTTATATGAGCTTGGTTGTATATATATATTATTTGGATATAAAGAAATTCTTTGTCCGACCATATAATTGCAACCTGTATGATACTTATGTGGCAACTACATGTGCAAACACATCAATTTGTAAAAACATGTTGTAAAAGATCTTTTTGTTTGAAAGATATTTAGATTTTTAATTTCATGAAGAAGGAAATAAGAAAAATGTTATAACGAGGATAGAATTAATAATGCACTAAGTTCTTACCATACGTTTGTCCAATACTTTCAAGGCTTCCTCAAGACGCCAAAGCCTACTACGCTCCCCTACCTCATCTGAATTTTCTTCCATGATTTGTTTGCCGAGGTCTCTAAGCTGATCATGCATCCCTAGAGTGTTATCATCTTGAACTTTGATTAGAGACCTATGAACAAGGGCATTAATACCAGTTTTTGGGTAGTATTTACAGTCATCCCACATGTAAAAAAGATTTTCTAGACATGCAATATCAAGGAATATTTGTTTTTGTTGAACATTCAATGCTTCAAAACTTGTTCTCAACTTTTTCATGACTTCCTCATGAGGTATATCTTTTAGCCTTTTTTATGTTTCCTTCCAATAAGCTTTGTCCTTATCCAATAATAATGACCCTATAGTAACAATAACCAAAGAAAGCCCTGCAGCTGTAGAAATAATTTCCTCAGCGAGCATATCATAATCTTCTAGAGGAAGGTCCCTCATAAAAGCATTCTTGCAAAATAGTCGAAGAGAAAGATCATGGTCCATGAATTGTGGTTCATAACTCCTATAAAGTTCTGGTTGACCTTTATTTTGACATGTCACTTTCAGTTGATCTAAAAATTCTATAAAGTTCTTGTTGTAACTATAATCCTACTTCCTGAACCAGCCGTACCTCACTTTCCCACTAGCATATCAAATTGAAACTTTTCATCCACATCATCGAGAATTATAAGAATATTCTTGCTACGAATCAAGTCGTTGATTTTGTTGATTCCATCTTCGACATTATAGATGTTAGAGCCTTTCCCTCTTCCAATCTTAGAGATAAGTTGAATGTGCAAATTAATAAGGCCGTTGTACTGTTCTGATGTTGCCAGAACATCTTCGAGGAAGCAATAAGGTTCGAAGTGCTCACAAAGATGGTTGTAGGTGAACTTGGAAATAGTTGTCTTGCTAATACCACCCATACCATGGATTCCAACAATTCGTACACCTTGCGAAACAACATTTAGTAATCTCTTCATTCCTTCTAAGTGATGATCCATTCCAACCAAGTTATCATTTACATGCTTGTAATTCTTCCTTAACTCGGGCAAGACCTATTCAACAGCCATCTTTACAAGTTCCCCTTCATATCTACAAGATATATAGTTAATATAAGAAGAAAATAGAAGGGGGAGAAAAGGGAAATTTAACATTAAAGGAACAAGGCTGGTCCAAAAGAAGTTGATTATAGGCAGGCTATTTATTTTAATAAAGAAGGGTATATATATATATATATATATATATATATATATATATATATATATATATATATATATATATAAGATTCGGTATGTAACACATTTTTAAAATAAAATAGATTATTATTTCATAATGTAATTGTGTATTGAATATTTTTTGATTTCTTAACAACCACAAAGCCAAGACTAAACTTTCAATAATACTACAATTAGAATGAGGCCAATACTTCCCAATTTATAACCTATGATAGCATGCGGGTTTCATTTTATATTGATTAGCCAAGCAACAATTCTAAGAGAGAAAATTATACAATATAACTAGCAGCTATGCATATATAATCTATGAAGAATGGACACAAATACGACACAAACACTATAATGATCCAACAGTCTATGACAATGGAAGGTGTTTATGCCTTTCAATATATGTTGAATGAACTAAAGCTAAGCATGTCTGCAATTCGGATAATCTCTATATACCCTAAAATGCTATACAAGGGAGTTAATGCTGCTTCTCAACTAAGATATCCACGTGGCACAATCTACATTTTCTCAACTAAGATATCCACGTGGCACAATCTACATTTTCACGCCTCATTTTTCTTAATAACATTACAATTTTTCCTATCAGTCTCCTCGGTTTTCATTCCTTTATATCCTTAAATCCATCCCCCCTCTCCATTAATGTTCACAACTCTTCATTATTTTTGCTATCATGTACTGGGGTCTCACCTGCAGATCGGCCAAAACCCCAATATCGAAAACCTTAGGAAATGCATCTCTAGCTTCTTGACATCCAAAAATTTGGGCGATGACAGCAGTGGCGTCCTCGACAAGGCCAAGTCTGCCATCGTTGATGAGCGAGAAGAAGAAAGTAGGGACAACCCCCAATTGGATGAGAGTGGAGCGGATACAAGACCATCCCGAAGAGAGCCTTGATGGCGTCTTTTCTATCATCTATTAAACATATCTTATCTACAAGTTTTGGGTAATAAAGATGGTAAGATCTACACATTTTGATAGATGGTAAGATCTATAAGTTTTGATAGATGATAGGATCTCCATCTTCTTATGGGTGATGGGATCTGGCCTTGAAATTTTGAGATTAAGGGGTTGGGTGAATAGATCTATAAGTTTTGGTTATGGTTTTTATAGGTCAAAATTGGATGAACATAAAAATGTGGCTCTCTCTTTATTAGAGAGAGAGAGAGAGAGAGAGAAAGGGTAACTTTAGAGATTAGAGTCCCTCAAACCAACTAAAACTACAACGTTGGAACCCATTTAAAAAAAAAATGAAACGTTGGCATTTGGGTTTGTTGGCTACTTGGCTTTATTGGCACTTTGGCAACCATTATTGACCTACTGAAATGTTTTTTTATTTGTTTAAACCATTAAACAAACCCATGATGAGAACTAGGGGTTCAGAGGATATGGACGAGGGCGTACAACCCGATGATAGGTCAATAGTCGTCAATAGTTATAGATATATCTGTGTGTGTGTGTGAATCAATAGTTAATTATTTGGTTTTATTTTATTTTATTTTCGTTGGGTGGTCAACGAAATTTAAATTAGGGGCCACTTTTAAGTATCTTCAAAACTAAATTGATTATATAACTTACAAACTCAAATATAACCACACCCCCACAAAAAAAAATACCCATTTAAACTTTAAAGTGTGTCAAGTTGCTAAACACATACCTATACATATTATTTTTAGTTTGAGATATGATATTTTCTTATACTTTTTGCAGTTTTATTTCTATTTTTGGGGATCAATCTATTAAAAATTCCTTGACATTTTATTAATTATTATTTAGTCATTAAAAAATCAGTCATGATATAAAACACTTAAAAAATAAATTATTTTCTATCTTATCCTAAATTCTATGAAACATTTGTCAAAAAAATTAACAAGAAACTTTTTAGAATATAAAAAAGTAAGGCTGACTAGGTGGAAACGTGCTTAGATACTAGGAACTAAACGTAAATTGTTCCTTTACTTTTTTCGTTATAAACCTTTAATTTGATTGTTAAGAAACAACATTTGAAACATAAGAGTTCAAAAATTGTTATTTCAATCTTAAATACGTAATATAATATTTTTGACTATTTAAAGAAATACTCTTTTTATGCCATCTATAACAATCTTCCTCAACTTTAGTGATCGTCTTTTATAATTTACGGTCTTGACTTTCATATTGCTTATGCATTCTTTTATTTGTATGAATGACCCACGTTGATCTCGCGCATCGCGCGAGTTTTCACCTAGTTCACTTTAAAATTGCACCTTGGGCGTTAAATTCACTATTGAAAGTTTCAATAATGGGGTGAAATGGTGCACATCGTGTGAAGGCAATAACTTGTTTACATCCAAACATGCCCAATACATTTATGCTTTAGTTATTTAAAGTCCCTATATCTGAAATGTCTAGCTTTCTATCTATAATGCTACAAAATAGTTAGATTAGCAGGCGTGAGTAAATGAATTACACAAGAGTTTCTTTCTCCAATTCCAGTCCCTTCAACTTTCCAACCTTTGCAAGAGTCTCCTTCCATCTTTGGACAATAATTGCATCGAAATTGCTCTCGTGTTGGTGGAAAGCCTTTTTGTAACTCCCCGTTTGATGTCGTACATCAAACGGACTTACATCATAGAAAATAGGGCAGATCTGCTGTCCGTCCGTCACTTGTGTGGCATTGGATCATCTGTTTGAGCTCAAGTAGGCACCATTTACTGGAAGCGTAGTTTTTGGAAAAGATTGGGATGGATATTTTTGAATCCTTGATTGCCTTGAGAAGCTCATTATCATCCCGAAAAGTGCAAATTCGTGCATCAAGAAGATCATTATAATGGTAATTAGTGAACCCTTTACGAGTTCCTTTACGATTGAAACTCAAGAACACTTCATATTCCCCTACTAAGGTGGAGAGAGAGGCTGATGCTGAGTTTGATAATGATGAAGATGATGAGCTCGATCGTGATATCGATGAAGTGTTCTCAGGAGTTATGCTTCGTGTTCTCCGCTTCTTAAGCAACTTACCAAACACAATTAAGGAAATGGAAATTATAGTAATTGGCACAGGACGGATTTAGTCGCTTCTTTCTCCTGTTCATTTCAAGATATATAACACAATTCGGTAGCTTTATATAAGGAATCTGCAGTGAAGCAATTAAAACCTACAGTGATCTATGGCTTATTCGGTAGCTTTATATAAGTAATCAAATAATGTTCAGCAACATGGTTCATGTGAGGACCGAACCCAAGTTGCAAAACCTGTAAAAGAAAATATGAAATTAGAGCTCTACATAACATACAACACAGTGATGACTAATAAGAACAAAATATATATAGAGAATCATAGCAGATGAAGATAGAGAGCACTAGAATACATAACAAAATATTGCTAGGTAGAAAGCATAACGGAAGTCCAATCACTGATATAATTTCTTGCTTCTATGGTAAGTCGTGGTGCATAATAGAAAATATACTATTGGAAAAGAAGAAAAAACACGGAAAAAAAGAATATACTATTTGAACGTGGATCGGTAACCTCCTCCATATTTAGCCAAAATTCCATGACCAGCGTAAAACATTGTCACATTGATTACATATATGTATATATGTATGTATATGTATGTATGTATGTGAGGTACAACGGTCTAAACTAACGAAGTTCTACAGCCCTCAATAACTTTTTATCGGATACATAAATTAATAAACCAACCAGTTGATTTCAAATACTTGATATGCACGCAAACTGTCACGTATATGTATGTATGTATGTGAGGTACAACGGTCTAAACTAATGAAGTTTTACAGCCCTCAATAACTTTTTATTGGATACATAAATTAATAAACCAACCAGTTGATTTAAAATACTTGATATGCACGCAAACTATCACGTTAATAGGATATTGATTGGGAATCGATTGTTTTGCTCACATTTTTCTAGAATTTCAATAACGGTATAATTTTAGTTTGATTTTTGACTTGCAAAACCAATCTCAAACGATTATTAAATCTAACGGTTAGTTTATATTTACACATACATACATATATATATATATACCAATTTGTTCGAATGAAGGAATGTTAAGAATAAACAACTACAAGTACAGTATAGACTAGATGGAAAATAAAAAATAAGGCTATTTGGTTCCCTATTCTGAAAACTCGATTTAAACGTTGTTTTTAAATACAGTTTTAAAATTCAAGTTTTTGTGTTTATAATTATTGGTGTGCGTTTGGTAAACTTATTTTTAAATACAGTTTTTTGAAAATTTGACAAAATTGACAAACATGTATATTTATATTATACATATATGTGTATATATATAAACACATACATAAAATTTTCATACATACATGAATGTATACATATATACATACATACATACATCATAAATTATATACATGTACATTTAATATCATATATTTTTATGTATATTTAATGAGATATGTTGGGAAGTTTAACCACACACACACACACACACACACACACACACACACACACACACACACACATATATATATATATATATATATATATATGTGTGTGTGTGTGTGTGTGTGTGTGTGTGTCCATATAATGATATTGCATGTATACTTCACAATAAAATTATATACATATATGAATTGATAATATTTTTTAATACATATGTAGTATATGTATATTTTATATTACTCAATACATTAATAATACATGTATAAAACTATATATAAGTATCATGTATCTATTCACATTATTATTTAACATATGGATCTTAGTATATTATATAATTTAATAATATAAATATAAGTAATTTTGTGGATGTGTACATATATATTTTTTATTCATAAGAATTGCACATATATTAATGTATTATGTATGTATATTATATATTAAGGTATAAATGCATTAAAATATTAAGAATGAATAATTCTGAGTTGAAAAATAAAAAACAGAAGTTATAAAACACCCTTTTGCTGTTTTCTGAAAAACATGATTATAACACAGAAATATTAAAATTCAGTGTTTAAAAACAAGTTGCCAAACACAAATTTTTACCAAAATTGTATTTAAACACAGAAAACAGAATTATAGTTGCAAACCAAACAGGCCCACAAACTCTGCTAATGAATAGATAATCATTTCAGCAATTTGATGTGCTATACATATTTGGGAAAGAAGCACATTTGGATAAATGTGTGCCCAAATCAAATATCGAACACCAAAACACCTTCCATGGATCTTAGATACATACATCTATATAAATATATACACATGCTTCTGAAATCAGTTCTCAAAAATTCTGAAGTCCTAAATTAGACCACCCCATGTAGTTGAAAGTTTAAGAGCATTCCATCAATTTAGAATTCATACTATAAATATTATATACCCTTAAGACACATCATTCACATGCCTTGAATTCAGCATTTAGATAAAAAGAGTTTCTACCCGGAAATAAGAAATTTTATTGATCTGCAAATCAAAGAAGTAGCAACAAGAATTGCAACAGGTCACAATACAAAAGGGAAAGGAAAACACCAACAATAAAGAAAACGAATGTCAGTAATCTTCCAAACTATGTGGCAGCTTATCTAAAAATATTCAGTTAAATTGCATTGATATGTTAAGAAGATAAAATATTCAAAACCTTCTTTAAAACTGCAATAAAATATTCAAAACCTTCTTTAAAACTGTATCAAGGAGAACCCAAATCATGAGCAGTCTCAATTAAACCTCATGATCATCTATAGACGTCATGTCAGTGATATTCCTCAATATGGAGCAACTGAAAGACACAACGTAGCTTGCTTGATATCATTTTTTAGGTTTTTGGTTTAGTTCTTGTTACAACATATAATAAGAAATTAATAAAACGTATTGAAAGGAATAAAGAAAACACAAGTCTTGAAAGGTTAACTTGTGCATTATTTATTTGATCATTCAAAATGCATACAATGGATCTAACAAATGAACCAACCCACCTTCTGACACAACCCAACTTAAGAACATGAGTTATCCAAGTCAAATGATATACCCAGTGCTATCAAAAAAAGGGGGAAAAACTTATAGCCAATAGTACTTTTACATCAAAATTTAACCCCTCAAAGATTATAAAATTGGTCAAAGCTTAAAAATCTGTATAAGTTTTTACAAAGCAATCGAAATTGCATTGAGATCAAATAGAAGTCATAGAAGCAGTCAAATGCATTAAAAGCTAAAAAGATATATTAAGATGATAAAATTTTCAAAACCTTATCCAAAATTACATTATAATTTACAACAAATGTCAAGGAGAATCCAATCACAAGCAGTCTAAATTGGCAACTCAATCAACCCTCATGATCTACAGATGTGAGTATTCTATTAGTGTCGCTGAAAATCAGTTTTAAAATATTTGGATGTGTGGGTTGGGGGTGGGTTGGGGTGGGGTGCTTATTGGTTGTCCATTACTTTTTCATCCTTGCTATAACATATAATAAGAAATAAACAAAACCATATAATAGGAATTGAGAAAACTAAAGTCATTAACCGTATTTGAAAGTTTAATTTGTACATTAACCATTTTCTGATTCGGAATGCATACAATTGATCCTACTAATGAAGCAACCCACCCTATGACATGAGTTCTCCAAGTCAATGATATACCCTGTGCTAATGCAAAATGGGGAAAAAGACTCCTAAAATAATATCTTCTTAAATAAATATGATTTGAATCCCAATAGTACCTTTACATCATAATTTAACCCCTCTTTAATTTCAATATTGGTCAAAACTTCAAAATCTGCCGAAAAGTTTTTACAAAGCAACTTACCATTCAACATTTAGATATTAGACTAACTAACCATAATAGGGGAATGCCCACATCTTTTCATGAAAATTTTGAATTTCTAACAATGAATATGGCTCAATTGGCTAAAACATGAAGAACAAAGAACAAATAAGTACAAAATAAGATATGCTATGAGAGCTTGTTGGTAACCTGAATCATTATATTAAGAAGATAAAATATTCAAAACTTTATTTAACAATGCAATAAAATTCTAACAGCTGTCAAAGCGAACCAAATCATGAGCAATCTCAGTTGGAAACTCAAATAAACCTCATGATGTATGTGGTAGCTGAAAATACGTAATTGGGCTTGCTTTTAGGTTTTTGGTATAGTGCTTGTTATGACATATTTGACCGTATTTGAAAAGGTTAATTTAGAAAATGTCAAAGCGATCCTCCCTACCACATTTTTTTCCAAAAAAAGACACCACTGAAAAAATATGCAAATCTATTCCCAATATAGGATCGATTTAGAAAATTTGATTATCATACAAGTGATCCTCGCTAAATGAGGCTGACCAAATCGTGTATGGGCTGACACAACATGAACGACAAACACCATTTAGACACAACATGAAATTGTGTTTATTTTATCTAACATGAACACAACCCATTCAAAATACGACATAAATAGCACGATTAATAAATTTTGCACTCAATCAAACACAATATTGAACAAATAACACAACAAGGCGAGATAAGTTGACTAACACGAACGAAAATTTTGACACAAACACGACATCTTGAGTCGTCAATTTCGTATCGTGTTGTGTCTAAAATTGACACCCCTATGGCTATAAAATTATGTTCTAGAAAGATTATTTATTTGCTGACTTAGAATACATACAATTATTGATCCAACTAATGAAGTAAATGGGTACGATGTCCCATGGTCTTCAAGCTTTTAGTAATCCTTCCGGCCTCTCAATTTAAGGAATTATGACTAAATTCAATACCGGGCAGACGGAAGAACGTCATTCCGATTATATACCACATCATCTCCCCGACATCAACGACATGTTCACGGACGCACCTCATTATTCAAGCCCTAATGTAAACAGCTATGCTGTTTCGTTAAATAATCGATTGTTTTGCTTGTGGCAAGAAAGAACACCTCAACCCCACCTGAACTCTCATCACTTCATTTGTGGCCCACGATAGAGCAAATTTTCAGCAACCTCGTGGTCATCTTGGGGAAAGGAAATCATGCGCGTTAAGCCCTTATAACGAGCCCGAAGGCTACTATGAGGATGAAGTTGCCTCACTAGGTTGGGATGATTCTAGTCATTTAGGAATTGTATTGAAGCTCCTAGAGATAACTATGCAAGGAGATTTACGGGTCGACAATCCTACATTTGATGGAAAAATGGATGCGTATGCTTTTGTTGATTAGATAGATCTAAAGAATTATTTAGGCCACAAGTGTCTCAAACTTGTAGCGACTAAACTACAAGGCCTTGCCAAAGTATGTTGGAATGACCTCGTGCAAGAAAGAAACCTCTATGAACAATCCCAAATTCATACACGACCCGAGATGAAAGAAGCCATAATGGCTAAATTTTTGCCATCTTTATATGAGCAAAATCTTTTTGCCCGCATCCAAGTCTTGCGTCAATCCTACCCTAGCATAAGCGACTACACGGAGACGTTTCATTTATTGTGTATCCAGGGAGATCGAAGAGAAAAAATTTGATCACTATATTCGCGGTTTGCAAGCACCGATCAAGCCGAGCTTGCCTTGAGAGAGATTCCGACTTTCCAAAAGGCTGTCTAATAGGCTATTAGAGTAGAATCTCATCTCCGCAATATAAAATCTCCTCCTAATATGGCTGCCACCCCCAAAACAAATGACAACTCAGGCCCTCCTCTTCCAATAAATTTCTACAAATGCGGTCAATTGCCACAGAGGACACTGGAGAGGATGCCGAAGAGCCACAAGAGATCCATTCAGGACATGCCATTCAACTTGAACCCCAACACCAAAGGCATACCCCTTTGAGTTCGAGGATGAACTCTTTCAAATTAGGGGAGAATGACGTAGATAGGCTTTATTGTTTAACTTTGTTAATTGCTAGTATTAAATGTAATAAAAGGTGTTTAGTCCTCTTTAAAACATATTAGTGTCAATGAATGGTATCTTAGTCTTTTAATGCTTTCCTAGAGTAGGAGGTAATGATGTTTCTATTCTTTAGCTTGTTAATACATTTTTCAGATTTGTCATTGTGCTTGTGTTTTTCTCTCTTCTTTGGATCGAATTAGTGGCGTTTGCATAAAAAAAAAACTTCTAAACTTAGATCAATCCTAAATAAATATGATTTGAACCCTAATAGTACCTTTGGATTATAATTTAACCCCCCCTTTAATTTTGAAATTGGTGAAAGCTTCAAAATATGCCTAAAAGTTTTTTCAATGCAGTTGCCATTCAACATTTTGATTTAAGACTAACTACCATAATTGGAGAGTGCCCACATCTTTTCATGAAATTTATGAACTTCTAACAATGAAAGTGAATCAATTGGTTAAAGCATAAAGAACAAAGAACAAAAAGGTTCAAAACATGATATGTTTAGAGCTTGTTCATAAACTAGTTTTGGAAAACTTTATTTCATAGTAGATCCAAAAACGTCTCGAAAAGCATCATTTGTAGGCCCAAAAATGTCCCAAAAAGCATCATTTGTAGGCTCTAAACCACTACCTTTTATGATTCCTGCTAAAAATCTCACCACACACAAATGATTCAAATAGCATTCCACCAATGTAGAATTGGCCTTAAAATTTCTAAATTATATCACCTCCTGTTATCGTAAATCTTAATCGCATTCCACCAATCAAGAATTCAAGCTATCAATATTTTATATATGAAGGCCTTTTTTTTAAAAGGACACATTTGCAGGCCTTTAATTCGGCATTCAAATGCAATTTGTTTCTGATAGGAAACAAGGAATTTTATTAATCTGCAAACTAGAAAAGTTACAACGAGATTTGGACTAATATTTTGATTAATATATGTCACCTTATCTAAAAATATTCAAGTAACTGTACCAATATATTAAATAGATTAAATATTCTAAACCTTATCTAACAATGCAAAAAAATTGCAACAACTGCCAAGGCAAACCCAATCACGAGCAGTCTCAATTAGAACTCAAATAAACCTCATGATCTACCGCAAAGTTGAAAATACATAACTTGGATTTCTTGATATCGGTTTTTAGGTTTTTTGTTTAGTGGTTGTTATGAGGAAACTTGACAAATAAGTCCTATGTACATAAGACATTTTCTAATAGGTCATATCATAAGATTTTTTTCCTAATAGGTCCTAATTAGACATATAGTGAATATTCACTATATGTTTACAAATAAGACCTATTTGTAAATACATTCATTCGGAGGTCATTCAGACATAAAAACGAACATATTTTTCAGATATAGACTTCAGATGAAGAAACAAACGCAGTCTAAGAAAACAAGAGTCATTAATCGTATTTGAATAGGTTAATTTGTGCATGATTTATTCAAAAATATGCAAATCGATCCACTAAAAAATATGCAAATCGATCCACATTATAGGATCAATTGGTCCTCCCTAGATAGAAGTGGCCAATTCGTGCTTTGAGATCGTGTTTGGTTGGACACAACACGAAATCATGTTAATTTTACTTAAAACGAAAATGACCCATTCAAAACACGAGAACAATTAAATATTTTTACACTCAACTAAACACAAAAATACACAAATAACAAGATAAGACAACTAACATGAGTAGGCCCATTTTTCAGCAAGCAAGATCGGATCGGAAAATGCCTCTTCGGAAAAAATTCTGATTTTTTCAGAAATAAAATAATTATTCCAATTTTCGATCCGACTTTTTTGGGAAATTGAATTTTTTTCGAATTTAGAAAAATAGGAAAATCGGCAAAAAATTAGAAAAAATCGAAAATTCACAAAATATACTAAAACTCCAGAAATTTTGAAAAATAAATTTAGGATTTTCGATTGCTAGAAATTCTCATTTTAAAGAAACAAAGAAAAAGATTTAATCCAACATGTAAATACATGAGGATTTGGACCATTTTTTCATTTGTGTAGAGGTCAGGAGGAGAATATCCTTTTATAGAGCACTACATTGGAACCCTCATCTTCTCCAAACCAATGAGGGACATGAGAAAGTTTCGAAAAATCTCGGAAGAATCGGAAAATAATTCAGAAAAAATCATAAATAATTCGAAAAATTGGATCTGACATAGTTTAGGAAAAATCGGACAGAAAATAAAAAATTCAGAATTATGTCCGATCCGATTCGAAAATCAAAAAATCGAAATCGGCAAACCAAAATTTCATTCCAAATTTGGAATAAATCTGGTCGGAAATCGAAAAAATCGGAGTTTGGGGGAAAAAAACAGTCCTTAATACGAATCATAATTTTGACACAAATACGAGTCATCTGTTATCGTGTTGTTTCGAAAATGGCTAGAGGAATCTTTAGGAGGTGGCTTTTTTGGTAAAATAATGTTTTAGAAAGATTCTTTATTTGATAATAGAATGCATAAAATTAATGATCCAACTAATGAATCAAACCACCATCTGATCATAAGATTCATAACATGAGTTCTCCTAGTCAAATGATATACCCAGAGGAAAAAAAGACTTGTAAGATAATAAGATCATTCTTAAATAGTAACTTTACATGACAATTCAACCCCACAGTAAAATTCAGAATCGGTCAAAGTTTAAAAATCTGTAAGAGGTTATAGAGAGTAACTGAAAATGCATGGGGATCAAATATAAGTCATAAAAGCAGTCAAATGAAAAGAAAATAAATAAGAATTCAAATAAATATTAGAGTACCTAAGATTTACCTGATGAGAATGAGATTTGGTTCGGAATAATGATTATCGGAATATGGAAATCTAACAAAGAAGAAGAAAATCAAAGATCATATTTGAAGTGTGTTTGGAAAGAGGAATCTAAAGAGTCAACGGACGAACATTTGTCTTTACTTTCTACCTCGTAAATTGTGTCAGCAACGAGGCCTGCATACTTTCACAAAAGAGTCAAAATTGCAATACAATTCACGTGTCAGCAACTTCATTCACGAGGTTACACTCTTGAAAGGTAGTATACAAATGAAAAAAATGTGGTTTTGCCTTTTATGGAAATAAGAGTTAATAGTGGCGAGACATTAAAATTTATAAATAATGTTTTAACGAACATTATTTGTTCGTAGGAAAAGATAATATTATTTTTAATGAATAACAATTGTTTGTATAAAATATAACGAATAAATGTTATTCGTAGGAACTCAAATATGTAATATAAATTAATTATTTATATTTGATACGAGTTCCTACGAACTTCAGAAGTTCGTAGGAATTATTATGGATAAATGAAGTTCGTAGGAACCCTTTACAAATTTTCCACCCGTTCTGTAACTTTGGAGAGCCACTACAAATTGTTCTATAGAATTTGCCCACTTTAACACACCACTCAATACCTATCAATTTGTAAGCTTACAGATTCTCCTGACTTCTAGTATCCCCATTGTGGATGCTCTTAATGAAGACTAGACATGAGCGAATGAGAGTGCGACTATGCAATTATATCGCACTTTTGTGTCCTAATTTTGTGTCTCTCTAGCATTTTTGTTGCCAAATGCAAAGTTTTTCTTTTTTGGGCTATTTTTAGTTTCTCTCCCCAGTTCTCATTTTTTTACAAATTTGAAAACACCCAAGTTATCTTAACTTTCCATCCAAATCTTTAGTCAACAATGTTTTGATGTCTTGAACATTTTTGAGTTTTCCCCCATTTTTATGATTAGTTTTATAATAGACCCTCATTCTTTTTTAAATATCTACAATACACCCTCAATTTTTTAACGCTATAATTTTTGTTAATTAAAAAAAATGACATTGTAGGGACCATGATTAACGAAGTCGCATGACCCGCACGTGCTCAAACGCGGGCCCATAGGATCAAGATTACAAAAAAGCCATTAAGAAATCTTATCAATATGTGCCACCAGATGGTTAGATTAGATAAATGACAAGTTCAAAATCTTTGGGATAACTATCAACTGTTTGGGACTCTCCCATGATCCTCTATAAATGTAAACCCGCCTCAATGAGGGAGGGGCATCGAAAATTGTATTCGTCGAGCATTATTATAATTCTGTTGACCTAGCCTTAGAAATTTAATAAAAGAGAAACCCAAAACCCCATGGACGTAGGAAATTTGCCAAACCACATACATCTTGCGTCACGTTTGTTCCTTAGCTCTATTCATCCATTACTCTACTCTGTTTACACTTGGGTGCACTGAATATTCAATCTGTAGGAAAGTACCTCTTACAATTGGTGTCATTTGTGGGAAACGACTTGTATTCTTTGTCACCAAGTTAAACTCCCAAGATGTCTCATTCACTTGATCAAAACCACGTAGATGTCAATGACCATGAGGGACACAAGCAACACGACTATGATCCATAGGGATATCTACTCTATCACGACAATTATGATGACCACTAGGGTCATCACTGCACCCATCCCTCACAGAGTGTCAAATTGGAGATTAGAGGGTATTTCCATTCCTCAGAGCTCCGTTACCACCCTCAAGAGGATAAAACAGTGAACATTGACGAGCGTGATGTAACACTTCATATTTTTGAATATTTATTTTTAGCATTTAAATTACATGTATGCACATAATTTAAATAAAATAAAAAATAACAAGAATTTAATACATATAAATTAGTGAGAAAAGATTAATATTTATGTGAAAATATATTTACTAGTGAGAAAATTAAATTAAATTATGTCAAATGGTATTACCTCGTAAGTGAGTAAAATCGAGGGGTTCGACGGTATCTCATTCGAGATGTGCGTGTGGAGTCGTGTTAGGAATCAGAGGGAAAATTGATGATAGGTGACTCGGATGGTGATTTCGAGTGCACGGATGATCCGGAATGGATCGAAATAATCAAAATTAAGTATCCGGAGGTAATAATTGGGTTTTGGGGACTTTTTAAATTAGTCGGGACTCGCATAGGGGTATACAGGTCGTTTTATACTAGGGTAATAACCTAATTTCAGGTTTGAGATAATAAGAAGTGATGGGAGATGGTAAGGGCATCCACACTACCATTCCAAGAGTCTAAAAGTGAGGCAAAAGATAAAAGAGAAGGGAAAAATAAAGAGAAATTTAAAGAAAGAAAGAAATCCGGGAAGAATTTTTGGGAGCAATTTTTGGGCTAGAATCATCACACAAAAAAGGAATTTTCGAGCATTTGGATTATTATATTTATTCCAGCATTCAGTTATTACTTGTGGTGAATGTGTATTTACTTATTTGGATGTTTTGTGGTGAATGATTTTAAGTACTGCAATTCAATTAAGTTTTAAAATTTGACACCGGGCTTAATAGGGTATAAGTAATTAATTTAATTATTCGACAGTGATGCTAAGAATGAGACAATTGAGATTCCTATTTTATTTGAGTAGAGGGATGGCCACCCGTTATTTTTATAAACGGGGTGTCACAGATGGTATCAGAGCATCAAGTTCTAGTGTCCTTAAGTTCTGTGTAGACTTACTATGTTTTTTAGCGTAGCATTTTTTTATATAGAGACCTATTATTAGGACTGTTACATTCACTTATGTATTTATGTTCTCCTGCGAACATTAATTACATCAATTGTGGAATTATACGAATTTGGTCTGGTTTCAGATGCCACCCAAGAAAGGACAACAGGCCGGGGCCTCTAGAGGGGTCAGTACTAAAAAGGCTCAGTAGGAGCCACAAGTTCCATGGGGGACAGTGACCACTATAGAGGTGGCCAATATCGTTGCTCAGGCGATTAATACCTCCATGGAAGCTATGGCACAACAGATACCACAGGCTCAGCCGCAACAGCTGGTAACACCGGTCATCTAGGCCCACACAGGACATTCAGTTTGGGAGCGCATTCGAGAGGCCTTTCAGAAAGGACATCCACCGGAGTTCCGGGGTAGTGCAAATGTCGTAGCTGCCAGTCAGTGGAAGAAGGACATACAGTGTCACCTTCGCATGGTTGAGTGCAACGACACTCATAAACATATTTTGACTACATTGAAGTTGGTGGGAGCAGCCTTATAGTTGTGGGAGTCAGTCACCACGTCGGAGGAGATGGACAATATGACTATAACAGAGTTCTGGGTGTGGTTTGAATGTAAGTTATTTCCTTCGGTGATTCAGACTGATATACGGAGGAAGTTTTTGGATGTTTCACAAGAGGGTTGGACTATAGCCAAATATGAGGAGGAGTTCACCCTTCTGGTGAACATTTGAACACTGAAGAGAAAAAGATGTTAAGATTTATAGATGACCTTAATTGGAGGATTTGGCTACACTTATTGGGTAACCCGACATTGAATACGTATACAAAGGTTGTCAATTACATATTACAAAATTGTTAGGACCACCACTTCCATATGAAGGGAAGAAAGAAAGAAGGGGAGTCTAGCCATTCGGATAAGATGGGAGGCAATGGTGCTAGTAGGGCACCATAACAAACTGATAGATATCATAAGCGAGATTCCCAACAGGGGGATCCAACTAAGAGATTTTGGTTAGGGGGATTCAAACTAGGTGGCAGTGGGTTTAGGCAGGGCCAACATCAGTAGCATGTTCCTCAAGGCCAACAGGGCCAAAGGAATAATGGAGGTGGCCAACAAGGACGAGGTCACCAGAGCCAATGACGAGGAGAACCCTGACATGGTTAGTAGGGCCATGGCAAGGGGATTTCACAGGCCATTGCTTTATCTGTGGAGAGTCGGGTCATATGAAGAGAGCCTACCCATAGGGATCCAGGGGAAAAAATAGGGTGCTCATCAGCAGCGTCAAGCTCAGTTACCACCTAAAGCACCACCAACTTCAACAGTCCCACAATAGTAGGGACAGTTATAGTACGATCATGTTTATAACGTCCAGAATGTGATGATACCACAGACGTCGAAAGTGCCACTAGCTGTTGAGTGTACATTTCCTATCCATGGGCATATGGGTTGGGTGTTATTTGATACGGGGCATCTCATTCTTTCATAGCCACTAGGTTTATAGGTGCGACCAGTTTATTAGAGACAACCAATAATATTATTATGTCTTTAGATTCACATTTGGGTAGCGGGGACCTTATTCACTCCATTTGTAGAGGGGTGAGGATATATGTTGGGATATTATGTTTAGCAGTAGACTTACTTATATTAGATATAACTGAGTACGACATCATTTTGGGCATGGACTTGTTGGCAGAGTATAAAGCGATGGTGGATTATTTTGGTAGGACTATCGTGTTTTCCATCCTAGGGGCCCTTGGGGTGGGGATTTATTAGACGGAGTACATCATCGTGGGGTGCTCCAATGTTATTTTTTAAGAAAAAAGGATGGGTCACTCAGACTGTGCATTGATTACCGAGAGTTTAACAAGGTCACGATTTAGAGTAAATACTCGTTGCCTCGAATTGATGACTTGTTTGACCAGTTGAGAGGAGCAGCATACTTCTCAAAGATAGACTTGATATCGGGTTATCACCAATTGCACATTAAGGAATAGGATATCCCTAAGACCACCTTCCTGACGCGGTATAGGTAGTATGAATTCAGGGTTATGCTGTTTGGGCTAACCAATACTCCAGCAATATTTATGGATCTCATAAACAAGTTATTCAGAGAATTTTGACCAGTTTGTGATTGTGTTCATATACGACATTCTGGTATATTATCGGGGTTAAGGGCGAGCAAGCAAAGAATTTATGTATGGTTCTATAGGCATTACAAGACCATCAGTTGTATGAAAAGTTTGCGAAGTGTAGGTTCTGGTTGCATGAGGTGCAGTTCTTCGGTCTTATTGTGTCTAAGAGAGTTATTTCAGTAGACTCGAGTAAATTTTGCAGTGGTGAGGGAGTGGGGACAGCCCACGAAACCAATAGTGGTTTGTAGTTTTTTGGAATTAGCAGGGTATTATCATCATTTCATTAACGGGTTTTTGAAGATTGCAGATCCATAGACGAATCTGACTCGCAAGGAGGTACCGTTTGTGTGGGATGATTACTGTCATTTAGCTTTCAATGAGTTAAAGGACAAGTTGACTTTAGCACCTATGCTTGCTCTGCCTTGGGGATGAGTGTAGTATCTTGTATTTACCGATGCGACCTTATAAAGACTTGGGGGTGTGCTATAGCAGGAGGACTGGGCTATATCTTATGCCTCTCGTAAACTTAATCCCCATGAGAGGAACTACCCCACGCACAATTTGGAGTTAGCTGCTGTAATTTTTTCCTTGAGGATTTGTAGGCACTATCTCCCGGGGGAGAAATTTAGTTTGTTCGCGGATCGTAAGTCCCTGCAGTATCTGTTCACTCAGAAGGATCTTAATATACGATAGCATAGATGGTTATAGTTCGTGAAAGACTATCAGTTTACATTCAGTACCACCCAGGGAAGGATAACGTGGTGGCAGATGCATTGAGTCGATGGCCTATGAGGGAGTTAGTGGAAGTATGGAAGGCGAAGTGCAAGGAGCTTCAACAGGATGATGCAGTAGCCATTTGTCGTCTTGTTTTGGTATAAGCACAACATTGAACCACCATAAGGGACGCTTGACTTCTTTTATGAATCTTGCATCTGAAAGTTTATTAACTTCTTCTCGAGTGATCTAGTATCGATCTAAGTAAAACTTCCTCCTCTTCAACTTGACTTATTTTAATGAAGGTTCCACATCTAGGTAATGACATATGGTTTCATGGTTTATACGTGGAATGTGTTTATGATGCCACAAAAAAATGTTTCAACGCTCTTTAAAGAGTTTAACCAACTTAATCTTGACATTGGGTTTTAAGGATAAGCCAATTTTAAAATTTTTAGGGTCTTCTTCATCTACAGCCACCGATTCCACCTGCTTAACTGCCTTAACCTTAGTTGATTTCATCCCTTGGATCAAGTGTGTCAATATTGTACGAAGTAGTCTTTCGCTTATAAGCTTCCCTCTATTCATCGAATATGAACTAGGATTCTCTTACTTCAAATTGATTTTCACATACCTCTCCTACCCTAATATGAGTAGGAAATCTCATCATCTACTGAACCATAAAGGGAACAACTTTAAATTATTTTAGAGAGAATTATCCAAAAATGATATTATAAGTCGATATCACATGCTCATCCATGATAAAGGAGTTTACTTTCTTCGTCAAATAATTTGGACACTTACCCAAACAAAATTTTATTTCCACCATACCGAGTGAGAAGACTTTCTCCCCACTGAAGTTGATGATAGGGTTTAAAATCGTTCACATTTAGCTTCAGACCTTTGAAAGATTCCTAAAAAATTGCATTTATTGATTTTCATCCATCAACGAGGATGAGAGAAGAATTATATAGGCAAACTATGAGGATCATGACTAATGGGTAATCATATGGGTAAAGGATGTTCTTAAACTCCATCTTAGAAAAGTCAGCGATCATCCAATCGATGTTCACTTTTTTAGGATAAATTCATCTTCCTTTCCTGTCGTATGATGTATATCCATTCGTCGAATGTTGTTTCTTGCTTCTCCCACGTATACTTTTCTTTTAGTTAGTTCAGTTCCTCCACCAGTGACTGCTCCTAAAATCATGTACGTGCAAAATGAAATCAAGTGTAGATCTTTCTTAAAACCTTTAGGATTCTCAAGAAACTTTACCTCTTCATTAGATTCATTCATTAATCCTCATCTTTTAGCTTCTCACCTTTTTTTTGGTTGTTATGTCTTGTGAAAAATATCCCTATCTTAACCTTTTCCCTTGAGGATGGCCATTCTGATCCACAAATCATTTTAGCCGACTCTTCTTGATAAGCTTTTCAATCCCATCCTTAAGAGCATAATAGTCATATCTATTGTGGTGACAATTATTATGCAACACAAATAAATACGAGAGAAGCAATTACCAAGGAAGAACAAGGAATATAAAATGTCAATCACACAACAAAGGATGTACGTGGTTCAGCAAAGATGTGCCTACGTCCACGGTGGTGCAGTCGATATTATTTCTATGTACTCCGGAAAGCAATTACAGAATATACAGAAATTATCCTTTTGCCCCGGACCTAGGGTTTAATATATACATGTACATGTAGGTAAGTGGAGGTAATGTGTTTCCCCATGTCTCCCATCTCCCCTATAACTTCCCTTAATGAGAACGTGGGGGGAGACCGGATCAAAATAAGAGATAAGGGGCCTGGACTTTGGGCTTCCTGGATTAGACTACTCGTCCAGGCCCATGGTCCTAATTTCAGGTACCCACAATTGTTCCTAAATTTTTTGGGCTATGTTTATGGGCTTAATAGATTTAAATGATTAGCCATAATGGCTGTTTTGTAATTCTTCGGAAATCGTGAAGCTGATTTTGGCGGCACCCGCTTCGTATCTTGTGCACTATGATTAGTAGAATTTGAAGGTTTCTTGGAATAGGTACTTCTCTATCGTCGTTCCAATTTTTCCAGCACTTTCTCATTCCTTGCGAGTTCTAGCACTTCATACCTTCTTCTCTTAATCTCCAGTCTCGTTGCTTCCTTGTCGTTTGGGCCCGTGCTTCTTCATCGTTCGAATTGGTCTTCTATCTTGTAAGTTCCATGTATCTTATCTCTGTGTTTTATATTTGAGTTCGTAGTTTTCTAGGTCTTTTCAATGGAGAAGATTGGGAATAGGTCGATCTCTGAGTTTAGGAAGTTTTACAACATTCCCGAGTGGGTAGATATTGAGTGTTGTTCTTCCCCTCCTAGAAACGTTAGGGAGATAGATGATGCTCACTGGATCCATGTTTTGTTGCTTTCCCAGGGGGGACTCACTTTTCCTCCCAATGACTTGTTCCTGCATTTCTTTGGTTATTTCAATATTGTTCCTGCACAATGCTCGCCCAATGTGTGGAAAATAGTAAATGGCGTCCATAGGATAAATCAATTGTATGGAACTAGGTTAGGGCTCGCCGAGGTTTGTTTTTGTTACTCCTTTTCCCGAAGTAGTTCTTGTGTCATTTACCTTAAAACTAGGAGCCCTGATAGGGTATTGGTAGTAAATCTACCTGATTCCCATAAGGACTACTGGCAAGAAGGTTTTCTTGTTAGAAATTGGCAGTTTTCTCCCCAATTTTAAGGGTCGAGGTTTGAGAGGTTCTCTGTCCCCTTTTATGGGGAGGAATACCTAGGTAGACATTGTACTATTATTTTAATTTTTGTTGATTTGTAATTCTTCTAACTCTTTTTTGTTGTTTCTTTGCAGCTAAGTCAAAGAACTTGGAGCCCGCACTCAACGAGGTCCGTCTTTCAGAATTGGTAAAGGCTTGGAAAATTAGGGAGCTTTTAGGTGACGGCGAGAACCCCAGGTTTGCTGCCTTCCTGCTCGAGTACAAAAATGTTGGTTCTAGCTTCATAGCAAGGCCCGTGGATAGTGTCCCAGAGTTTGAGTCATCTGAAGAGACTGCTTCAGGTCCTATCCAATTGGACGAGGAGGAGAGCATCTCTGAGAGTGACATTGTTGGGGTTGTAGGTGATCTGCGGGGAGATATCTCTATCAGTAGTAGCTCCTCTAATCGTAGGGAGTTTTCTGAGGCTCGAGGATCGTCGAGCACTTCTAGTAGCTCGAGTGAAGGAATGGCTCCACCCTGGAAGAACCTGATTCGGGATAATGATGATGAAGACCACATGCTCCTCGCACAGAGGTTGAAGAAGCAAAAATCTACCTCGGGGGCTGTGGCTACTGGTTCCCGATCTTCTGCTCATGAGCAGGAAAGGAGAAGGAAGGAAGAGGAACAGGTGAGAGAGAGAGAGAGGAAAAATGAAAAAGAGAAAAGGACGAAAAGGGAAGAGAAAAGAAGGGTCGAGGAGAGGAAGAAGAGAGAGTGTAAGAAGGAGGAGGAGGAGAAGAGGAGGGCTGAGGCGAGGATGAAGGCCGGGTAGGCCTTAGTCCCGGTGTCCGCTCTGCCCGAGGGGGCCTCTATGGAAATTTCTCCTCAGCTGGCCCCGACCATGCTCGAGAGAGCTGTCCTCCCGGCTGACCGCCAAAGCGCTGTGGGGTCAAAGCATTTGGCCCTCCAGGCTAGTCAGAGGCTTGCTCTGGTAAGGTTTCTTTTTCTTTCTCTTATGTTTTTCTAACTTCCCTCATTTTCCTCTTCTAATGCCTTTTTTTTCGCAGTTCGTTACTGACTTCCCCGTGCTATATCATTCACGCGATGAGCTGGTGAAGAAGAATAGTGAACTGGAGCAAGAGAATTCTTCCCTAAAGGTGAAGGGTAAGGAGCTCGAGGCCAATTTTAAGGCTGTTGACGCTGCTCGGATTTCATTCGATTTGGCTCTTGCCATTGCGAACAAGGAGAAGGATGCGGCAATCAAGGACCTGAAAGAGCTGAGGGAGGCCTACGACTTGGTTTGCTCGAGCAAACTTGCTATCGTGGAGGAGAAAAGGGTGCTCTCCGAAGAGCTAAAGAAGAGGGAGTCCGAGGCTATGACTGCCAAGGAAGACTCTTACAATTTCGGCTGGGTTGTAGCATATGAAGATGCTGAAGTTCAGATAGGCTATATTAGCGGCCTAAACTTTAAGAAAGGATGGAACAAGGCTCTCATAGCTACTGGGGTGGATGTTACATCCCCACTCTTTGACGAGCACGACCCAGGGTCGAAGCCAGTCGTAGACGAGGACCCTGCCCCAGCTGTTGAAGGCTCTGATCCTGTCCCTCAGGTGACTCCTGCTGACGTTTCTCTTGTTGAGGGGACAGAGAACACCCCTGTCGAGGGCAGTGCTCCAGCTGATGCTGATAAGGAGAAGGGGCCATCCACCTCCGGGCCACCTGAGATTGCTAATTGAAAGGGTTGCTTTGTATTTTTGCTTTTCCCAGTCTGTAAACTTTATTTCTTCAGTTCGATGTAATTTCAATCTTTATTAATGAAAAAGGTTTCATTTCTGCTTGTACTGATTTGTCTCTTTCTCTCCTTTATCTTTCTTTTGTTTGTAGTTAGTTGATGTAGAAGATTACACTCCTGCTACTTCCCAATTGGGTAGGACCTTTGGTCCCAATGCGAGTCCTGAAGTTCGCCAGGCCTTCGTTAAGCTTTACAAGTCCCTTAGGTCTAGAAATAAGAAGTATAAGGAGCAATCCGAACTAGTGGCTAAGCAGAAGGACAGGCTCCAGGAGATGGAGGACATTGGTGCTTCAGTGTAAGAGAAGGTCAATGTGCTGAGAATAAGACTACTAGAAGCCACCGAGATCAACCAAGTTGGGGAGGTTCTTCAGCAGGAGAGTGAATACCTGAGGAGAGAAGTCTTACGTCTTAGGGAGCATGCGCCAAGCACTATTCCAGCAGTTCTGCAAGGCTCCTCATCATCGCGAGCTAGATCTGGTCATAATGTTACTCCTCCTATGTCGCGAGGTTCCACTCGCCCTCCCCTTCCACGATCTGGTAGGAGCACCAGGGGTAGAAATAAGGAAGCAGAAGAACTTTGTGATAAGGAGATGGAAGAACTCCGCGGTAATGTTCAGCGAGCATATGTAATTACTGTTGGGCTTCAAAGGGACGTTACCCGGTTGCGGCACTTGTTCAAGAAAGGTCCTCGGCAAGCGTGGGCTGACGGTTATGATCAAGGCTGGTCAGATGCTCCAACAAGGATATCTGAGTTCGAGGAGCTTTCTTTTATCAGGGGATGGCTAAGTTCCTTGAAGGATCTGCAAGTTTCGAGGAACTCGGTGCTATGGTATCGTCATGAGATGTCTTCCTCCACTCTGATGCCCAACCCATTTAGGAGGGATGCTCGATGGATCCCCATCGATGCTATTCCTCAACAATTATTAGAGTCGGATGCGAATGAGGTTGTGGAAGAGTTAGCTCCTGCTCCTGATGACGGACGAAGAGCTCGAGTGGCTAATTATAGTGCTCGGAGGCTTCCACCCCTTGAGATTTTGCCAGTTGTTATTTATTTATTTTTATTTTTATTGTATTTTTGATAATGTAAATGCTTTGATCGAGCTCGCCGACTAAACATGTATTATCATTGTTGTAAGTATTATGGATTAATGAAAAGTTTGTGTTTTGGGTAATTTTTCCAACTAAACGTGTACATCCTACTTTTCATATTCTTGCTGCTTTATAATCTTTTTTGTTTTGTCATGTAAGTGTCCCCCCAGTCCAGTATAATACTAAAGTACCATTGTGCCCCACTTTACCTTTTAGGTTGTGTCGTCACACTCCCTTAGGCCTAAGTAGGGAAATTGGCGAGGACACGCCTGGTGTTGGATGTCTTCATCCGATCAGGATTTTTCTCAACCGAAGTAGGTTTGATGACCAGTATAAAATTCGGTCGTATTGCCTAAGAATCCTCTATAGGGCTTTATATATTGCCAGGGGCAATGCTAAGAGGTCTCTCGTGTTTTATACGATGACCTGAGGAGGGGTATTCCCCTGCTATAGTGACCATCGTGCCTATTATTTGGAAAAGATGTGCGACAAATGCAGTTGTTACTGATCAGAGTGTAATCAATTAAGTAACTTTTATTAGTAATAAGGGAAATGAACTTCTATTTTCGTAACAAAAGAATACAAGAAAAAGATCTAAAATAGAATTTCATGAGGATCTAAAAATATAATTTCTTGAGATTAGCTGCGTTCCATGCTCGTGGTATTTCTCTGCCCTCCATCGTTTCCAAGTGATAGGCACCTTACAGGTTGTCTCTAGTTATTTTAAGGGGTCCTTCATAGTTTGGGCCTAGCTTGCCGTCTAATGACTTCACTGTGCTGCCCAGGACTTTCCTTAGAACATAGTCCCCAACTTGGAATGTTCTCGGGTTAACCCTTTTGTTGTAGTGCTTCGCGAGCTGTTGCTGATAGCTTTCTAGCTTCACTAGGGAAAGTTCTCTATGCTCGTCGGCTAGGTCTAGTTCAGCGAGCAATGCCTCATCATTCTGGCCTTGGTAGACAAGGTTGTATCTCATTATTAGCAAACCCGCTTTTAGTGGGATGGCTGCTTCCATGCCATACGTCAGCGAAAATGGGGTTTCTCCTGTTGCTCACCGAGGAGTGGTTCGATACGCCCATAGGATATCGGGTAGTTATGTTGCCCATGCGCCTTTGGCTCGCTCTAATCGCTTCTTCAATCCATCGATCACAGTTTTGTTGGAAGCTTCAGCTTGGCCATTGCTCTGAGGGTAGGCCACCAAACTAATGTGGTGCCTGATCCCGTGTTCGTTACAGAAGTCCTGAAAGGGGACACTCTCGAACTGTGTTCTATTGTCGGTGATGATGGCTCTGGGGATTCTGAATCAAGTGATTATATTTCTCCATATAAACCTTATCATATCAGCATCTCGGATGTTCCCCAGTGGTTCTGCCTCGATCCATTTGGTGGAGTAGTCAGTCATAACCAACAGGTATTTGCGATTGCCTACAGCGGTGGGCAGTGGTCCCACGATGTCTATTCCCCATTGGGCGAAGGGCCATGGGCTGGACAGGGACTTTAGGTCGCTGGCGGGTTGGTGGGCCATAGGAGCATGGAGTTGGCATTTCAGGCATTTGTGGACATATACTACAGAGTCCTTTTGCATATATGGCCACCAATAGCCTTCCTTCATTGCTCGAAAGGCTAATGACCTTCCTCCGACATGATTTCCATAGATTCCTTCGTAAAGATCGCGTAGTACTTGCTCGACATCGCCTAGATGGACGCATCTAAGGTAGGGACCGGAGAAGGATTTCTTATATAAGTCGCCTCCTGTGGATAAGTGAAAGCGAGAAACTTTGACTCTTATCTGGTGGGTAGTTTTCTTATCATCTGGGAGCGTGCCATCCTTTAAATAGTCCCTTAAGGGGTCCATCCAGCTGGAGGCTGACCCCACCTGGAGTATCTGTTCCACGTTTGGTAGCTTGCTGCTGTGGTTAATGCTCGAACAAATGAGGAAATCGATGGGGATGATCCTTTTTAGGTCAGAGTCAACTGTCGAACTCAGGGCTGCTAAGGCGTCAGCATGACAGTTTTGCCCCCTGGGAAACTGCTGGATGTTGATCTCTTCAAAGCTCGTAATTAATTTTTTCACTAAGGTGAGGTAGGTTGCCATTCTTTCATCCTTCTCATCATAATCTCCACTTACCTGATTGGAGACTAGTTGAGAATCACCAAACACCTGTAAACGTTTTGCTCCTAGAGTTTGCGCCTTTTGGAGGCCGGCTATTAGGGCTTTGTATTCTGCTTCGTTGTTAGAGGCTGCAAATCCAAGCCTGATTCCTTGTTCAAGGATTGTGTTTTCTGGAGTAATGAGAACAATGCCTACCCCTGCCCCCTTGGAGTTAGAGGCTCCATCAACGAATAGTTTTCAGGTTTCCTCTGTTGCTAGGTTCTTCTCTTTCCTTGTTAGTTGAGGTTGGTCGGAGAGTTCTTCGCCCGTGAATTCAGCTATGAAATCAGCGAGGATCTGACCCTTGATAGCTGTCCTTGGTTGAAATTGGATGTCAAACCGGCCGAGCTAGACTGACCACTTAGACAATCTGCCCGACAAATCCACTTTCCTTAGGACCCCCTTAAGGGGATGCGATGTAAGGACGATGATCGTATGTGCTTCGAAATAATGCTTCAGCTTTCTCGAGGCTATTACTAGTGCAAAGGCGAGCTTCTCCAATGGAAGGTACCTTTGCTCGGCGTCCAATAAGGTCTTGCTCGCATAATAAATGGGGTGTTGGATTCCTACAACCTCGCATATTAGCGCAGAGCTAACACTGTGATTGGATACGGAGAGGTACAGGTACAAAGAATCTGTTTGCTGTGGTATGACAGGTAGCGGTAGAGAACTTAAGTAGGACTTGAGCTCGCCCAATGCTCGTGAGCAATCTGGGCTCCACTCTATCGTTTTACTCCCCTTTAGTAGTTGGAAAAAAGGCTTGCACTTCTCGGAGGATTTGGAGATGAAGCGATTTAAAGCAACGAGCATTCCAGTGAGCTTTTGTACGTCCCGGATTGTGCGAGGGGGTTGCACCCTATTGATTGCATCAATCTGGTCTGGATTAGATTCTATGCCTCTCTTACTGACCAAGTACCCAAGAAATTTTCCTGACTGGACACCGAAGGAACACTTGCTCGCATGAAGTTTCATTCGGTACTTCCTGAGGATTTCGAAGGTCTTTGACAGTTCCGAGAGGTGATTTTCTTTCTTCTTGCTCTTAACAAGCATGTCATCGATGTAGACCTCCATTGTGTCTCCCATTTGATCCTTAAACATTTTAGTGACCAGCCGCTGATAGGTTGCCCCTGCATTCTTGATCCCAAAGGGCATGACCTTGTAACAATATAACCCAACAGTCGTGATGAATGTCGTTTTATCCTGATCTGGGGCATACAACGGGATCTGGTGATATCCTGAGTATGCGTTCAGGAAACTCATTCGCTCGTGAGCTGCAGTGGCGTCTACTAGTTGGTCTATCTTTGGGAGGGGGAAACTATCCTTAGGGAACGCTTTGTTGAGGTCAGTGAAGTCGATGCAAACTCTCCACTTTCCATTATTCTTTGGAACTACTACTGGGTTGGACAATTACTTGGGGAATTGCACTTCCCGTATGGATCCTACATCCAGTAGTTTTTTGACTTCTTTTTCGATCGCTTTAGCCTTATCGGGTGCAGTTCACCGTGCCTTCTGCGTGATTGGCTTGAATGTGGGGTCGACGTGCAGCTGATGATAGACCATACTAGTATCGATTACGGGCAGCTCGTATAGTTCCCATGCGAAAATATCTACGTTGCGCCTCAGTAAGGTTGTCAACTCCTTCCGTTCTTGGTCGGTGAGAGATGCTCCAATGAAAAAGACTTTTCTACTGTTACCATCTTCAGCCATAACTTCTACTAGGTCCTCGACGACACGCTCGGAGGGGAGGAGCTTGGTCTCCTCTACTCCAGGTCTTTCGTACTTTAATCGCTATTTGGAAGGTGTCTCACCTTCTTCATCTTTTTCGCTGAGTTGACCGGCCTTCTTCTCTGGCTTGGGTCGGATGGCAGCTATAAAGCACCTCCTCGCCATCGCTTGGTCGCCGTGGATCTCCATTACTCCTTGTTCTGTTACATACTTGAGTTTCTGATGGTAGGTCGAGGAGACTGCCTTCATTGCATGAAGCCATCCCCTGCTGAGGATGGCCTGGTACGGTGTGTCGATGTCAACTACCAAAAACTCGATCATCTTAGAGATGTTTCCAGGACGCACTTGCAGTACTATCTTGCCCAGGGGCATGGTCATTTTTCCAGCAAAGCCGACCAAGGGACCAGTAGCTTCCTTTAAGTCGGCCACGCTCAACTTCAATTTCCTGAATAGGTCGAGGTACATTACTTCGAACGAGCTTCCTTGATCGACGAGCAGCTTGTCGATGTCAAAGTTGGCTATCCTGAGTGTAATGACCAGGGCATCATGATGTGGGGTCCTTACTCCCACCAGATTTTCATCCGTGAAAATAATATCCTTGTTATAGTTGACGTCCTTTGCTCGTCGACGCTTTCCTGACTGTGACTTCGCTGGATCGATTTGAAAAGCGTGCATTACCGCTGTAAGTTTTTTCATTTCCATTCGAGCTGAGTTCCCTTGTATCTGGTTGACGTCAGATGCTCTGTGGATTACTACGAACTCATGTCCAGCATCATCCTCCAGCACGTTGTCGGGTCTCGCTTCTCTGTTGGCAGCCACTTTATCTGCCCTCTTTTCCACAAACTCGTTCAAATGCCCAGACTGGGCCAACTCCTCGAGGTGAGACTTTAGAGCTTTGCAGTGCTCGATCTTATGTCCTCCCTCTTTTTAAAAAGCGCATCTTAATGTATTGTTCCTCTTTGAGGGATCTCCTCCCATTTTCTTGGGCCACTTGATGAATGGCTCATCTTTATCTTCACGAGAATTTTGAAAATTGGTTCTTTGAAGACGGTGTTGACTGCTTGGAATGCTTTCGACGCGTCATGGTTTCCTCCGTTCTTGGAGCCATTTTTGCCCCCGTTCTTTCCTCCTTTCTTCTGGTTCTCAGTTTTCTCACTTCCCTTGGTAGTGAGTTTAGCTCGATCGTTTTCTCATGTATTAGGGCTTGTGACATCTTCCACCTTTGCGTATTTCTCGATTCGAGCCATTAGGTCGTCAATAGTCATAGCTTCCTTCTTCGTCAGGGACTGGTATAAGAGGGAAGAACTAGGGAGCCCAATTTTGAAGGAGGCCACTGCCACTTCCTCTGCGCAGTCCTCGATCACATTAAATAACTCCCAGTACCTCTTCACGTAGTCTCAGAGGGTCTCTTGAGGCATTTTCTTCATTGTTAGCAAAGCATCCATCTTTTTGGGATGGGAGCTACTGGTAATGAATCGCGTTGTAAAAAGTTCGGTTAGGGATTTGAAATTCCTAATCGACCAGTGGGGGAGCCTTTCGAACCACTTCCGCGCTACATCATGCAAGCTCGAGGGAAAAATGCGGCACATCAGGGCATTTTGGTGATTCCATAGGGTCATGGCCTGTCGGTATTGCCTGACGTGATCGATGGGATCAGACTTTCCGACGTAAATCTTGAACCGTAGAATGGTAAATTTCTTGGGGGCTTCTTCCTCTTCGATTTCCCTCGTGAAGGGTGACTTCATCTGGGTTTCGAGAGCTCTCCTTGCGAGTTCTCTTATTGATCTTGTTTCGTGGTGAGCAGGATGTTGGTCCATCTCCCTGCGGACTAGATTTCTTATGTTTTCGTCGCTGCGAGCAGGGCTCTGGTAGCGGCGAGCCCTTCGCAGCTGTTCGCGAAGGTCGTCGTCTGACTCTCCTCCTTCAACCTTCTGAGATTCTCTCCTAGGGATCCTTTCTCGGCTGTGAGACTTGCTCGCTTGAGGGCTAGGAGTGTGGTATGGACATCTCCTGTTATCAGGACGAAGCTCCCTCTTCAGTCTTTCCAGTCTTCTTCTCAAGGGAGCATTTTCAGCCTCATATCTACGGGAAGACTCCCTCTGCTCGTGGAGCCTTGCCTCGTAAGCATCAATCAATCTGGATATCTGTGTGGACCTCGCTGGTCCCTTACTTTCTGCTAAGGCTGGCCTTTCCAGGCGAGCTCCCTGATCTGAACGCCGAACTTCAGACCTAATCCTGCGAGGAGCAGGTGGCTCTTAAATATCTCCTGCCTGAGGGGCATTGCTGTTGTGACCGGAAATCTTAAACTTCTTTCTTGGTGTGGGCTCTTCTCAGGGAAAGATGAATATTTCCCATAGACGGCGCCAATTGTGGTGACAATTATTATGCAACACAAATAAATACGAGAGAAGCAATTACCAAGTAAGAATAAGGAATATAAAATGTCAATCACACAACAAATGATGTACGTGGTTCAGCAAAGATGTGCCTACGTCCATGGTGGTGCAGTCGATATTATTTCTATGTACTCCGGAGAGCAATTACAGAATATACAGAAATTGTCCTTTTGCCCTGGACCTAGGGTTTAATATATACATGTACATGTAGGTAAGTGGAGGTGATGGGTTTCCCCACGTCTCCCATATCCCCAATAACTTCCCTTAATGAGAACGTGGGAGGATACCGGATCAAAATAAGAGATGAGGGGCCTGGACTTTGGGCCGCCAGGATTGGGCTACTCATCCAGGCCCATGGTCCTAATTTCAGGTACCCATAGGTATCATGGCCACGGTTTTTATAAAATTCATAGTATTTATTTTTATTTTTCTTATTAGGTGGGGACTTTAGGTTTCTTAGCCATTCAATCTTTACCTCATCCTTAATTTCATTGAGGATAAGATGAACTTGTATAGTGTGGGGCCTGTAATTAGTGAAGGTTTTTTAAAGTTCTCAATATAGTTGTCCAGGTATGAAACCATTAATGAGGTTTGTCATTTCAATTTTTTTCATCAAATTCAATAACTTTAAGTTTTTCTTTGTTGAACCGATAGATGAAGTCCCTAAGTGTTTCACCTTTCTTCTATCGGACATTAAGGAGGTGGTCACCCAACTAGTTGGTTTTGAGCTAAATAATAAGTTTCATATGAACTTATCAGTAAGATCTTTGAAGTTTACAATTTTCTCTTTAGGCAAGCTTGTGTACTACATATGTGCTTCCCCAGTAAGAGTGCCTGATATCTTTTTTCATACGACATGTAGTAGATATCAGTATTTGATCGGTACATTTCTATATGATGAATATGATTTGATCTCCTATTGTACCTTGGTGTTACCACCAGAAGTCTGGACTTCGCATGAGTGGGATAACTAACAATTTATGGGATGAAGGGTGATCCTTCCTTATTTCACTTCCTCAAGACCTTTAAATTACTTAATTTAGTCTAACATCATTTGATATATTTACCCAATAATTTCACTTTTAACATGTTACTAGTTAGTCCAAAATTACAACTAGTGACTGTTACAATGCTTTTATATATAAAATCATAATTTTGGTGTCCAGGTCTTAAATGTAACCCAATAGTCATTATTCACATGAAATGACACCAAATTTTAAGAAGAATATCACTCAAATATTATATCTTTGTAAAATATATTACTTTGAAGCAACATCCAGAGAGAGATCTCACTATACCACCAGGATGCCACATTTTCTTATGAAACAAGAACAAAATATCTTACTTTCTAACCCAAAGTTCATTTTACTTTAAACCCACTTGAAAATTTTCATTTTTAATATATTATTCAATTTGTTAAAAATTCCAACTCACACAACATTTTTGGGAAAAAACCTTATGTTTACCAACATAAAAATCAAACTTTACAAACTTACTAGTTTCAACCATTACCATGATTTTTACTCAATTTTGTGTCCAAATATCAACACTAGTTATGCCATTTTTACTCATTTTTAGTAACCTTCAATTTGAGAACATTAAACTATACTTTTTAGTCATTCTTAATACAAATATTTTGTACCAAATAAAATTTGAAATTCTTAACATCAGAATTTCATGCCAAAATCCACTTAACTTACACTTCTTACACATTTTCATACTTGAAAACATGTGCATTTGTACTTCAATAAAATCCAACATTTTACTTACTTGAAAACCCTTGTTAAATGTCATAAAAACATACTTTCAAGAATTTTTATGTCATAAAAATGTTGATTATATATTTTGAAATCTAACACTTTGGAAACCCTTCTTTAAACCATTTTTAGCCCATTTTCACACATGAAATCCTATTGTATTCAACTAAAATGGAAGCACGCTTGAATCCTACATATTTATGCACCAACATATGTACTAATAAGGCTTAAAGACTTGAATATAATAACAAAGTAATAGGATAGATTTCCCACCTCAAATGTGTTCCGTTAATGGTGGAAGTGTCATTGGAGAAGGTAACCCCCCAGAACTTAAGGTGGATTCAAGGGGTTTACCAAGCTTCCCTAAGATTTCTTCAAGGATTCTCTTGAAATTATTCCTTGAATTCCAAACACCAAATCTCCATAAAAATGGTATATTTGAACTCTATAAATCATGTTCAACTTCTTCTCAACCCACTCCAATCTTACTCTAAAATAACCCAACTATAACCCTAATAACACCACAAAAACTCCACCTAACACTTGATAATGGAAGATGAGAACTTGAGGTATAATAAGGTTGTAATATAGGGGTTAATATGGTTAAACAAATAAAAAAATGGAGGTCTTTTGATGAGTAAATGGTTGAATATTTTTTGCTCGGAGAATGGTAAATAAGCATACTCTCTCTCTCTCTCTCTCTCTCACAGCCCATTTAAAACTAACTAATTAACCTACTTAACTCTTAAAATAAGTTTATATTAGTTAATAATGGATAATGGATAAGATAAATCTACTGAAACCCCCTTAAATCTAGACAACTCAACATCCCCAACCAATCACATTTTGACAACCAGATAAGTGTTCTGCTGCAGCAGCAGGCCTGTGTCGACTGTTCACTTCCCTCTGGCCGTCATCTCATCCTCGGGGTCGGCCATCTGCTTCCCCCCCCCTAGATCTCGCGGCGCTTTTTGGCCTGGACAACTGTTCCCGCAGGTCATTAACTGGGCCTAGCCTTTCAAAGGCCGACCCCCTGCTCAAGCGATCAAAAGCAGAGCCTCTTGGGCGGTCATCAGGGTTTGGTCTCTCGCACCTTCCCTTACTATCCTGGAGAGGTCGCACAGTGTTGTTGGAGACCTCATACGGTTCCCAGCATTCTATTGGGGCCTCCTCCCCCTCCAGATCATCATACCTGTCTTCAGGGCAAGGGTTTACTTGCCTCCCCAGGCGTAAATGCCTGGGGTCAGCAACATCCCTGCGCCGCTGAGGGGGTGGCCGGTCTTTGCATCGTGCCTGGGGTGGTCCCCTGGCCTCATGCTGTCCTGGGGCTGCTGCCGGAGTAATCATCTCAGGTGAGACCCCTGGTGCTCTTAGTATGTTCTGGCTTAGAGCTGTGAACTGCTCCTGCATCATCCGCTGGCTTGCTGCCAGAGACTTTAGGGCTGCCGCCACATCAGCCATCTCAGACTGAGGCGGCGGCTGACTGGAACTGGGTCTTCCCCCCTCATCCGGCGAGGGAAGTGGTGGCGGTGGCATCTCAGGTGCCATGTGCTTGAGCTATGAAAAGTCGAACTGAAGAAAATACTGGTGAGCTTGGGAACCTTAGTGGGTCTCTTTCAATGGTGAAACACCTCCTCTCAGGGGGAGTGTTGGTTCACCACCAGAGTGCCCAGTGAGGTCAAGCTGTACAAAGGAAGAGATGTCTTCTCGTTCCCACAGACGGCGCCAAACTGATGATTCTGAGATTTAGCACCACCAGATAAGTGTTAGTGAGCTCAAGCAGTAGCAGCCATGGCAGCCATAGAGATATATGAATGTATAGAAGGGGATGAGTATAAGAGGAAATTTAGACAATGATGTATAGTGGTTCAGCCAATTTGGCCTACATACACTATGAGTGTGTGATCCACTAAGTATGAGCACTAATGGCCTTGGATGCAATGCACATAACCCTCTCTCTCTCTCTCTACTGTGTGTGTACAAGCGGAGTTTTAGCTAGGGCTACTGTTCATGGATCGATCCCCTGTAGGGTTGCAGGTGACAAGTATATATAGGTCTTGGGGGGTTTAGTGTACCCCCCAAGTATGCATGGTGCATGTGAATGATGATCCAGCCAACCCCCTGTTGACACCTGTAGATGCCCAATGATGACATAATATTCCCTCACGTGAGGGTGTGATTTGGTTATAACGGTCTGCCACGTGCCATGTGAGCCTCACGCGCACTGTTCCACGCGTCTCCCAAACCACGCGCTGCGATGATGTCACCCTCGGCCTATGAGACGAGGCCGAGGGAAAAGTTCCTTCTGGTAGTGAGTCTGGTTTGATTCTGGCCTCGTACTGTCGCACCCTCGTAGGGTCGTCCAGAGCCTGGTGGAAGGGTCGTACCCTCGTAGTGTCGTCTGGAGCCTGGTGGAGGGTCGGCCCCTCGTAGGGTCGCCTGGAGCCTGGTGGAGGGTCGGCCCCTCGTAGGGTCGTCTGGGCCTGATGGAGGTCAGCTGGAGCTTGGGAAAGGGTCGGCCCCTCGTAGGGTCGTCCGTTTTGGAGATAATCCTCATCCAGGCTGAGGGTATAAACGGGTATATCAGTTATTTATATCGATGTCCTTTTATTATCACTATGTTGTGAGTGGTTCTTATTTACTATCATTTTCATTTATTGTTGATGTTGAGAATGATATAAAACTCATATTGTTCTGTATGTTCGACGTGTCAGTTTGATCAACTACACGTGGATAATAGGGTTTTATTAGGGGTGAATATTATCCCCTCTTTATGGAGATATTAGTGTTGACATTATTGGTACAAACACATTAACTCAACACATTAATCTACCTTCGACCCCAATGTCACATTTGGATGCATACCATACCCAAACGTTTCCTCGAACCTGGACAACCCACCTTTTACTTGGGATTTGACTTTATTCAACTTATTTGGAAAGACTATTATTGTACCTGTGTTAAGACCTCTTATGTTGGCTATTCCCGAGGATACTCAATTTTAAAACTCTGAGTAACTATCAATTATAAGTGAATATATTGACTACAATAGATTTGCATAGGCTATGGTCCTAGGGAAGTCTATGTCTAGCAGTATACAATACCACTAGGTTGTGCTTGAGAGGGAAATTATATGAGCACTATTGGCCGAAAGAGGTAGGCTAATGCACAGACAAGTTGCTAATATTGAAAATCCACATGGTTTTTAAAATATTCCCCACACTTCGATGCAGGAACAATCTCCACTCTACCACCTTATAAAGTTCCCATCCAAGTGAACACCTCAACATCAGACTTTCTTGATGTTATATTTAGGCCTTGAGACTACCTCTCTTCTTTTTCCAAAGCAATAACTGTTGTATGAAAATACCTTACCAATGCAAACGTGTACACGATCATTTGGTCTTTCATAAGTTCATCTAAAACATCTTTCCTCTGACAAGACTCTTGTGCACATTTATGAATCTCCACATCCTCGGCCTTTGATGCTCGTCCATATGTTTTGATTTTTACTTCCTCATCTTTCGATTGCAACCCCCTCATAGTCCCGAACTCTTAATATTGTATATACAATGCTCAATCGGCTTCACATGACTTAATATAATAGTCATTTAAATCATTTACGTTTGATAAGCACCCAACAGTGTACATTTTATACCCCTAATAGACGTATTTTAGTTGTTAATTCTCGGTAATTTGGGTCTTGTATACTTAATTGTTTAATGTGCAGGCTTAATCGTCATTTGCAGAGTTCAAATGATTATTTCAAGGAAAATGTACGATTTATGGAGCTAATTCTCCAGTTCCGTAACCTTAACCGAGCATAAATTTAGTCCAACCCTTCACCCAAGCCTGTGTATGTTTAGTTTGTGCTTTTTAGATTTTTTAAGATTTTTAATTTGAGTCGTTTTTACTTTTAGGATTTATTTTAGATTTATTTAGAATTGTCTAGAATTTATTTTATATATTTTTTAATTTTGATTTTTATTAGTTTTTAATTTTAGTCTTTATTTTTAGTTTTTCTAGATTTTATATTTTTAGGACTTTAGGTTTTATTTTTACTTCTTTTGTAGTTTTTATTTTTGTTATTTGAGTTTTATTTTTAATAGATTTTATTTATTTTTAGAGGATTTATTTATTTATTCATTATGTGTTTTATTTTAGTACGTCGAGTATTGGTTTTCCTTTATTTTTGTTTGTTTTTAGTTCTTAATTAGTTTATTATTATTTTTGTTTTGTTTTGTTTTGTTTTGTTTTGTTTTATTTTATTAGTTGTTATTTGAATCGTGTTTAGATTTTAGAGTTTGTATTGCGTGTCGTGTTATTTTTATTTATTTTTAGTGAGTTTTATTTTTAGTTGATTTTTATTTTTAGTTTAGTTTAGTTTTTAATTTAATTTTACTTGTTTTTATTTTATTAGGTTTATTTTTATTTTATTAAGGATACAAATTAAACACACACATTATCCCATATACTCACTTACACCCAAACTAACACACTCACCCTTACCAAACTAACCAACACCCTCACACACACAAACCCCACCAATCCCGTCTTCAACCTCCCAACACCCACTTTCTCTTTCCTCCCTCATCCTCAATTAACAACTCACACACCCACTCCTCTTACAAACCCCATACCCATTTCATCCACCATTAACCCTCCTATCACCCCCACAAAACCAACCTCACCCATCCCTCTACCCATAACAAAACTAACCCCATCCCCTTATCCGTGGCTAAAATCCAAAACCACTAAACCCCAACCCGAAACCGGACACTACACTAAAATGGGCAAATTGTCACCTTTCAGCCGGCCAGACTTGTCAAGGTCATTGACCGTGACAAAAAACACGCGTTTTATGTCACGGTCATTGACCTTGACAAGACCGTGACAAGTCCGTGACAAATTTAATTGTCACGGTCTTGTCACGGTCAATGACCTTGACACGCCCGTGACAACTTTTCCAGCAAAAACCCTTTCCCCCTTCTTTTTCCCTCTCTCTCTCTCTCTCTCTCTCTCTCTCTACTTTCAGGTCCATTTTCTCTCTCTCTCTCTCTCTCTTCCATTTATATATATATATTTGTGTGTATATTTATGTGTGTATGTGTGTGCGTGTGTGGGGGGTGGGGCAGGGTGGGGCGGGGTGGGGCAGGGTGGTGGAGGGGGTGGTGGAGGGGGGCAGGGGGTGGGGTGGGGTGGGGTGTGTGTGTGTGTGTGGTGGTGTGTGGTGGGGGAGGGATGGTGGAGGGGGGCAGGGGGTGGGGTGGGGTGGGGTGGGGTGTGTGTGGTGGTGTGTGGTGGGGGAGGGGGTGGTGGAGGGGGCAGGGGGTGGGGTGTGTGTGTGTGTGTGTGGTGGTGTGTGGTGGGGGAGGGGGTGGTGGAGTGGTGGAGGGGGTGGTGGAGGGGGGTAGGGGGTGGGGTGTGTGTGTGTGTGTGGTGTGTGGTGGGGGAGGGGGTGGTGGAGGGGGGCAGGGGGTGGGGTGGGGTGGGGTGTGTGTGTGTGCGCGCGCGTAGGTGCGTAGGTGTGCGTGTGTGTGTGCGCGTAGATGTGTGTGTGTGTGACTCATTCAAAATAAATATTTCATTCAAAAATATTGGATAATAATTGATATTTTCAATTAATTTGATAATAATTTTGTTCATGAAATTAATTCAATTAGGTAAAACCCTAGATAATTTTTTAACAGAATTTGATTATATGATATAAAGTTTAGTAAATTCACAAAATGTTGCCAATTGTATGTTTTTAGGAATATCATTAGTTAGAATCCATATACATGCATGTTGTTAGAAATTCTTAACTTTAATTCTCACTTTAATTTGTAGAATCTCTGTACTTGGTTGGATTTATCCCTTTATGATAATGAAATTTATGCTCCAATTATAATTATCTCATGTCATAATTTTATTGATAAACAATATATGTAGTTGTCACGGTCGTGGTGGGGGGAGGGGTGGGGGTGGGGTGGGGGTGGGGTGTGTGTGTGTGTGTGCGCGTAGGTGCGTAGGTGTGCGTGTGTGTGTGGCGGGGGGAGGGGGGCAGGGGGTGGGGGTGGGGCACCCATTTAATAACTTTTAAAATATTTGGAAAAAACATAATATTACAAAATTGAAACGAAATGGTATTGACGGAACTTACACATACGTTATGTACTGTGCTCTTATGTTGAAAATTATTAGATAGAAAAAGAAAAATATAAATTGAGATAACCTTATAATCTAATTAGGCTAATACATGAATTTATTTTTCGTATAGAACATCTTAGATAGTGTGTGTGTGTGTGTGTGTGTGTGTGTGTGTGTGTGTGTGTGTGTATGTGGTCAGTACATGAATTTATTTTTATATTTGAATTAACCCATGAATTTATTTTTGTATTTGAATTAACCCATTATATGAAACATACTTGAAATTTAATATAGTGCGCATAGATACTAGCATTCTAGTTCTTATGCGTACGCATTCAATAGCCCTTAGACCCGTTCGAGAGTCATTACCCCTGTAATGAGATCTCTCGAATTGTCCCGTTTGGACAGTTTGAGACTGTATAATTTCTGTATAATATTCTTATTGGCTTAAAGTTGTTACTTTTGGAGGAAGTTCTGCAGTCGTATCTTAATGTTCTCTGGGTACATACTAGATTGACAAGTGTGACTGTTATTTTAATTGACCAATTGAAATAATACTCACACCTGCCAATCTACGTCGTGTACTTGGAGAACTAAGGGGATATGCTGTCGAATTTTTTTCAAATCGTAACAATGTGCATGAGCTGTTAAGTATATTACAGAAAAATGCATTCTTGAATGGGATAGGACCACTTACCCTTTAATAGGATAATTAAACATACTATAAATCTAAGTTTTGTTTACCATTAATAGGTGTTTAGTTGTGGTAGCTGTGATGGGATATCCAAAATTCAAAGAGTGGATGGGTGAGACTAATAGAATGGGGGATGTGTTTCGCAGAGGTGCTAACGAATTTGTGAAATATGCAAAGAGATGTCGTAATGATGAAGACTTTCCGTGTCCGTGTGCTAGGTGTAAGAATGGTAAGGTGTTTGAGTGGAAAACAGTTGAACTACATTTGTTAAGATCGGGTATGCAAGATAGTTATCGATTTTGGAGTTTTCACGGTGAATTGAAAGTTCCTTTTGTCCCCGACCAACCTTCACAACAACCTTCAACAAGTAGAATAGATGAAGAAGGGGACGACGTAGATCGTAATATGTTAGAGGATTTAGTTGATGTTGCGTACGGAGTTTATGAAGCTGCGGAGAATGAGGTTACTGATGATGTAGAAGATTCAAGTGCTCGTGAAGATAACACGATAAAACTTGACGATGACTACCAAAGTTTAAAATTTAAGGCGACCCAACCGTTATACTCTGGCTGTGAGAAAGATCAAACAACTTTACGTGCCATGGTTGGTTTGCACAGTTTGAAGACGCAGTACGGTTTGTCTGGCAATAGCGTGACGGGAATTTTGAAATGGGTGAAGGGCTTATTACCCAAGGTGAATACACTTCCAAATAGCTATCCTGTTATGAAGAACAGTTTGAAAGGTTTGGGAATGAAGTATAAATCAATTCATGCTTGTGTGTATGACTGCATACTATACCGAAAGGAGTATGAAAATCTCGATCGTTGTCCGGTATGCGATGAACCTAGATATGTCCAATCTACTAGTAAGGAAGGCACAAGCTCAAAAGTGCCTCAAAAAGTATTGAAATATTTTCCCGTTGGGCCTAGATCAATGAGATTTTTCACAGTACCATGGATTGCAGAGGCAATGACTTGGCATGCTAGGGCAGAAGTAGGGGTAATATCATGCGTCATCCTATTGATTCTACTGCCTGGCGGAGGATGAATTATGAGTATCCCGATTTTGCTCGAGAACAACGCAACATTCGTTTGGCTATATCAACAGATGGTTTCAATCCATTTGGAAATCTAAGCACCAATCAGAGTGTATGGCCAGTGATCCTAGCCCCACTCAACCTCCCTCATTAACAGTGTATGAGACTTGAATTTTCGATAATGGCTTTATTGATACCTGGGCCAATGGCACCAAGTGAAGACATTGATATCTACCTGGCTCCTTTGGTAGAAGAATTAAATGAGTTGTGGGAAGAGGGTGTGCAATCATTTGACTCTTTTAGAAAAGAAGAGTTTACGCTGAAAGCTATGTTGATGTGGGCAATTCATGATTTTCTAGCTTATGGGACATTATCCGGATGTGTAGTACATGGTTATTTGGGGTGTCCTATTTGTGGAGAGGAGACTGAATCTCTTCGTCTATCCTCTAGCTTAAAAAATGTATACCATTACCCCAGGAGGTTTTTACCCCCAGCTCATAGTTTCAGATTTGAGAAAGGTTTCAATTTTTTGTTGGGCGGAGTTGAACATAGGCTACCGCCGAGACAACTTTCGGGTTCAGAAATTGTAAGTAAATCTTCTGAATGTGGCCCAAATATGCCAGGTAAGAATCCAAAATTTAAGAATGTCAAGCATAAGAAGACCCCAACTGGGAATGAAACTGAGATAAGAAAGGCATGGTCTCGGAGGTCAATTTTATTTGACTTGCCTTATTGGAAGAAAAACCCGGTGCGCCATGTATTGGATGTGATGCATGCAGAGAAGAACTTCGCTGAACATATTATGGGTACTTGCCTTGGGGGGAGTCATTCGAAGGATGGAGAAAATGCAGGAAAAGACCTTAAAACGTTAAAACTTAAACCACAACTATGGTTGAAAGAAGATAGTAGGGGAAGGACAATAATTCCCCCTGGTGCATTTACTTTGACGAGTGAGGAATGGAAGGTGCTTCTAGACACAATATATAATTTGAAGGGGCCATCTACTTTTTTGTCCAACTTGCAAAGGATTGTGAATTATGTTACTCATGAATTACATAAGTGTAAGTCCCACGATTGGCATGTGATCATGCAATTGGTTCCTCTATTGTTTAAGCACTGTTTCTCTAAGCACAAGGATTTGCGTAGGGCTATTATGCAAATTAGTATTACCTTCTCCCTCTTGTGTGAGAAGGTAGTGAATCGAGAACACATAGTGGCCGTAAAATTGGTTGTGAACGAAGTGATTTGTGTATTGGAGAAGTACTTTCCCCCAGCATTCTTTGACATAAGTGTTCACTTGTTGGTACACCTATGCGACGAGGCACTTCTTTGTGGTCCAGTTAGATATCGGTGGATATATCCGTTTGAAAGATTGATGAAAGTTTTTAAAGATTACGTCAAGAATACGCGATATATTGCAGGATCAATGGCAGAGGAATACATCACCGTGGAGTCATCAATATATACTCGGGAATATATGACTGACTCAACTAGCGTTGATGACACTGATGAATTCCTCGATGATGGTGGTAATGTGATGGGAAAACGAGTGAAATTAATGAGTTTGCAACATGAACAAGTAGATCGTTATCTATTTGACACACATGAAGATGTCGAAGAATGGAAAAAGTAAGTTTCGAATATTATAATGTTTAACATTATTTTAGATTATTTTATACATGATTAATTTTGTAATATACAGTAAATATAAAGCCTGTGATAACAATAAAAGACGAAAAATAGTGGTACAATCAGACAACGAATTTAGGCTATGGTTGACACAAGAGGTAATTATAATGAAAACAGTCGTTATATAACATTACATTACACTCAAATTTTACCACTAATATAATTAATTTATCTATATTCTCGGCTCCTAAAGATGGGTGATGCGACATCAAGGCTTGCTCGTCTAGCCACTGGACCCTTGTTCGTGGCACAAGAGTACAAAAAGTATCGATTGAACGGTTACATTTTCGGCGCTAAAGTGTACGAGGAAAGTACAAATGTACAGAACTCGAGAATTTCATACAAGGCTCTTACTTTCTTTCGAGCGAGCGCAAAAGATAAAAACCTCGTTGAAGTTGAAATGACTTACTATGGTGTAATCCAAAATATATTTGAATTGGATTATATAAGCTTCAAAGAGGTTGTATTTTACTGTGAATGGGTAAGAGTTGAGGATAAAAATGCTTGTAAAGTTGATCCTCTCACCAATTTGATCATGGTTGACTTGTCCAAGTTGAAGAGCAACGACCACGTGAGCGATGAGCCGTTTGTTTGTGCATTTCAAAAGGTTAAGCAAGTGTTTTACTCGGAGTATATCAACAACGAGCCGTGGTCAATGTCCAACACGCGCCAAGGCATCTAAATAGTAGTGTGGATGACTTGGCTGCTCATACCGAATATTAATCGATTTTTTATGATAACCTGAATTTGAAATAATTTTTCAATTTTTAATAAATATTTCAATTTGTACCGAAACATCCATTTTTAATGCTTTTACTTGATCTGCACTTTATCATTTTCACTCTTGTGTAGTGTGCGTGTGTGGAGAGGAGATTAATACATAAATATTCCAACTAAATCTAAGTTTTGTTTATACTAATCCATGAATATACACTTCTTACCTTTAATACGTGATTAGTACATAGTTATTTGGGGTGTCCTATTTGTGGAGAGGAGACTGAATCTCTTCATCTATCCGAACACTAAGAAATGCCATAATCCTATGGAGCGATGCTCTGCAAATTCCTCCCAACCGTTATGTAGCCAAACATCACCAGTTGAAGTTGTCAATTCCACTTTCCATACCCCACCACTTGGAACTTCTGGAAAAACATGGGAGACCATTGAAAGGTGGAATTGACAACTTCAACTGCTGATTTTTGGCTACACAACGGTTGGAAGGAATTTGCAATGCATAACTCCATAGGATTATGGTATTTCTTACTGTTTAGATAAGAAGAGAATTATAATTGACACGATTGCCCGGAGTACATTAGTTGGAAGGAGGTGCCATATGAGCTCAAGTTAGCTGTTTGAGTGACACTACAGGTAATGTATTTATATTTATATGTCGATTTAGATTTCAATTACGATTTATATTTATCTATATTTGAGGGGCGGATACTAATTTTACTTTATTTCAATTCAGGGGACAGGGAGTGTCCCTAAGGGTAGGCCACATATGCTCTATACTTATGTGGCTATTCGGACGAGATGGGAAGGATAAGGAGGTGTTCCCGAGCGTCGTGGTACAAAATCTCTTTTCCATGCAAATAGTTTGTAGAATTGAGATAAAATGATGGTGATGTTGTTTCTTTTTAAACAGTTTCTTATTTGAATATATATTTGCATTATCTTTAGTTTGTTCGGATATATGATGTTTGGAACAGGTACAACGTTGCTATAACAGGTATAAATATACTGCTGGGCAGTGGCAGTGGCCATACTGCCCAGCAGATTTTTTTTAAATTCTGCCGAGAATTGTCACGGTCATTGACCGTGACACGTCCGTGACAATTTTGTCACGGACTTGTCAGGGTCATTGACCGTAACAATTTTTTTACTAAGGGTCACAACTTTGTCACGGTCATTGACCTTGACACGACCGTGACAAAAAAAGTTGTCTCGCCTCGAAATTTCACGATCATTGACCTTGACAAGGTGGATTTGTCATGGTCAATGACCTTGACAAATGGGCAGATTTGGTGTAGTGGGACCTTACCCTACCCCTAACTCGGAGCCACTATGACCATACCAAACACGGAGCTCCGACGAGTTGCCCGAATCGTGACCCACCTCCCAATCCAGCGATTAAACCCGCAACCCATCGACGGACCTGTCCAACTCGATGACTCGAAACCATCAACCCGCGACCCTCTTAACCTCAACCCGCGACCCTCCAACCAAACCCGACTTCGGCTCAAACCTACCTGCCCAACTCGATTTCTAAGCCAACACGATTTTTACCTATAAAAAAGAAGACCAAATAAAAGAACCCCCGCATGTTAAAATGCCTTATGTCCCCATTTTCTTTAAATGCTCCCAGCACCTCTTCTCCCACATGCACATCTACCTATACCCTCATACTCTCATACCAAATCATATTTATATTACCTCACCCAACACACATGCACACTTGTGAAATTCCCAAAAATAACCCTCTCACACCTCTCACACCTTATGCACAATTACCTTACCTAATTTGCCCCTAGCTCCATGTTTGCCATGTATAAATTGAAGACATGGTGCCATTTTGAAAATCTCTCCAGATTTGTTTTTAAACTTTGTGTGATAAATTTCTCTCCACTCCTCTATAGAGAGTATTTGCATTTTTAGCAAATATCTCAATATAGAGGTGTGTAGTGAAATTTATCTCTAGGATGAATTCCACTCCACCCCTCTATAGTGGGTTTTTGCATTTTTAGCAACTATTTCAAAATAGATTGATGTGGTTGAATTCATCCCTTATGGGAGGTAATTTCTAATCCATTCCTTTATGTTGAGTATTTGCATTTTTAACAAATATCTCAACATAAAGTGATGATGTAGAATTTATTTCCTTAAATGAGTTCTAATGTATAATTTTAAAATATTAGGATTTGCATTTTTAGCAAATCTCTTTTATTATTTAAGTGTTCATTATGAATTCATCGATTATATTGTAATTAGTTTATTTTTATTTTTATTTTTGTAGTTTTTATTTTAGATTCAATAAATATATTAGTGAGTGATTGTAATTGAGAGATTGTTAATGTAATTGAAGATTATATTCTAATTCAAGGCTTAAATGGGTTTGATCTATTTCTCTCTTATTACTTTTTTTTTAATCACACACGTTTTCATTTGTTTATCTTATATTTTTGGATCATGATTATTGAGGGCTAATCTCCAATTCATGGGATGTATTTTGAAGCCGTCATGACTCCAATTTAGTTAGTTTACTTTCTAGCAAAGTTTTGTTTACCTCATTTTTTTTATTAGCTTATACATCTTAGTTAGTAATTTAAAAATTAGTATAGTTAGTTAATAATAATCCCTTGAAAAATCCATAAAAAATATAAAAATCATAAAAAAAATAATATGCAAATGAATTACACATGTCTTCACATATTTTGTGTTTCATCCTTAGAGTTGGATCGATACTCCCTTACTTATCCCTATGCATATTTTGAGTTTATTTGTAGGTTCAAGGAAATTTTGATGGAAAAGAAGTTGCAACAACGACAAAAAATACACATTAGAGACACAATTTTTTCTTCTCTACCATCTTTCATTACTTTAGTATTTACATTTATGTTAGAAGCCTTTAATATTCCCTTCTTGCGTGACTTTATTTCTTTCCTTCTAGCAGTCCGTGAATAACGTCATTATATGTCTCTCTGTATATTTTTGGTGTATTGTAATAACTCATATTTATTTAGGAATTAAAATAAATAATATTATATGTGTACTTGGGTGATGTGTGGCGTCACTAACTTATATATATATATATATATATATATATATATATATATGTGTGTGTGTGTGTGTGTGTGTGCGTGTGTGTGTGTGCGCGCGCGCGCGTGTGTGTGTTGTGTATAAAAAATTGGAACAAAGACACAATAATAAATTAATTAACTAATTTCACGTGACTGCGTATTATAGATGATTATGGAATGGTTAGGGATTTCGTATAAAAGGTTTCCATATTTGGATTATCCTGTGGGTGTCGGGTTCCAACAATCGTAAAATAGTTGCCTATAATGCTAATCCGCACCAAATTAATAAAGAATTAAAAAATTGTATTTGTGGACTTATAGTGGCTTAATTAATGAAAGTATTGAATTAAAGTTATAATTAATAATGTTATATGTTAGTAAGGTTTGGAACATTTAAAACATTAGTTTTTTTAACTTAAAATGATTAAATGTTGGCCTATTGGGTTAGTATAGGGCTTAGATAGAATTTTAACTCATTTTGAGGCTATTTTGGACTCTTTAGATAGATGCCCATTTTGGGCCCAAGGCTAATTTTAGGATTAAAAGGTTTTAATTAACAATTAGGTATCTTATTCCTCAAATAACACAATTGGTGAAGCCTTACAAGTCTAGAGACAGGATCACTCAAGTGAAAAAGGAGGATTGGAAGGATATTGGCTTGATTTCTCACTAAAAATTTTGTAGAGGCAGGTTTATTTAAAATGAAAGTATGATTGGTATTGGTTTATATTATGCCTATTCATGTGACTAATTATGTTATTTATTTTAATTAAATGATTAAATTGATTAATTTTGTAATTAACCTAACTGAGCTAGTAATCAGGTTGCATCTCCTAATAATTTGATTGATTTCATTATGAATCTGACTTGAAATTGTTATATGGTGATTAAAAGTTGTTTACTAATGTAAAACATATAAAATCGCGTTGGTTACATGTATTAATTTGTTGGAAGCATGAACTAATTGAAGACATTAGTAAATATAGGGCTTTTAGTTGAATTTTGGTATAAATTTGGGGATTTGATGTTAGATTTGTAATCCAATCATTTATATTATGAGGATTATTTATTTAGATGTGTGTTGGGACTTGGATGAAGGTTTTTGGATCATTAATGGTGGGTTTGGTTGGTAATTTAGGAGTTGGAGAAGATGAAGCTTCTAAGGGATTTTTTTTAAAATACTTGTAGGGGTTGATCAATCGATGGCTGTCAATCGATTGATGCCCCCTGAATTTCAAAAAATTTGCCTATTGTTTTATTAAATGGGAGTTTTGGATTTTGGGTTAGTTTTGGAATAATCCCTGATCTTAATTGTTGATTATAAACACGTTTCTACTATAAATAGTGTAGTTATAATTTGGGATAATGGTTGGAGTCCTAAATTGATTAAAGTTGTGAAATTGGTCAATTCATGTTAAGAGTAGAATTATATGATTTAGTAGGATTTATTATATTGTGTTATATGTGCAAAGCATACCACGTGTTAGTGCTCGTGGCTAGCGTTCTGTAAGGGATTCCATGATGGGGCATGTGTGGCACGGACCACGTTGGTACCTCGCTGAGTAGATGGGCTCTAGATTTTTCATATTTACCCCACGATCTCTATGACTACATACTCTTATCCTATAAGGGGTTTTATGTGGGTGTTTATAATATGGCCTTAGGTATCATAAGCTATATTAATGATGGGAAAATATAGCGATTTATCCCTTAACCTTGCTGAGGTCTTAGGTTTGGGACAGCCTAAGACTATACCTAGTACGCACGAGTGATCCCCGAAGGCATTAAGGCTATGACTTAAGTTATGGGGCTTGAGTGAGAGGCCATTTATATTGTACATGTCAGGACCGTACTCATGTGGATATTTAACTTTGAAATTGTCTTACTTACGCTATACACTTGAGATTCTTAGTGTAATGCTATTATGAATCCTTTAGTCATATTCAAATTATGTGTAATAAGACTTAATCATGGGTTCACATGATATTGGGATATTAGACGAATGTGATATTTAGGATTGTTTGGGTTATAATAAAATTTTAAATATATTAAAATATGAGAGGCAAATATATAACTATGATTTATCCTAATTTCAGTTATACTCTTATTATATTTAAACTTGCCGTTAATTTTGTAGATGATAATATTTCAGGACCTAGGCTGTGAATATTACTACAACCTTGGACTAATCCTGATATTCACATCTTGTTATCATTCCTGTTTCCTAGGATGTAGGCGTCATTGGCCTACGTGCCTTTTCTATTTTTATTCCGATTAATACTAATTCAGATTTGAAGGATATGTGTAGTAGTTTTACTTTTTTTTGTGATTGGTAATATTAGACATGTATAGATTGGTCTTATTGTATAAATTTCATTTACATATATGATGATATCAGGCTAGATGGGTATTATGTTTATCTTTGTTCAGCATTTCATTTAGTATACTTCAGTTTTTCGCATGCTTAAAATGGTACTTAATTTTTAAAATCATGTACTGTTTAATTTAGACACGATTGATATATTATTAGATTTTATGGTGTGTAACTGTTAGTATTAGAGCATTCTAGGTTCTAGTGTCCTAGGGGTATTGAGTGCATCTATCGCTTTTTGTGTTGCATTATTTGACGACTTTAGATCCTTACAACTTAAGGCGTGTACTCTCTATAATGACGATCTCTTAGGATATTTCACACCATTGTTCTAAATGGATGTTTGTAATCGATCAAGTTTATCGGGAGGGTCCTCATTTGGATATAGCGTGCACGATATCCCACTCATTATATCAACTTTGGTCGTGAGTTAGTAACATTTAGGCTTGAGACCTTTAGTAGTTTCTTAGCATACGATCGTGGGGAGATGCTTTCACTCACCATCCAAAAATGTGTTAGATGTAAGTTTTGGAGGCCTCGTTTGTTACCGCATGGTAACCAGTATGAGGATGAGTTCAACTATCTTTCTTTTTTCGCATCGAAAGAAATTAATACAAAAGAGAAGAAAGACATTTGTGTTAAAAACTGTAGTACGAAAACGTTATGTGAAGGGTTTCAGATATGTTATTAGGTAACTTGGTTTTCACTGTGCTTAGGTGGTTGAAGTTACCTTCCTACATAAGTAGAAGCATTATAGATATGGAAGACATAAAGTTCGTAAGATTTTGAAGAGCAATGCCAAAGTAGGCCCAATGACTCGAGACGTTGTGAAAGTTGACCATAGTAGGGGGATCTCACCACCAAAAGGAATCACATAGGGGGAACCGACCCTAAGAGGTTCAAAAAATTAGACATTATGATTTGTTAAGACTATGAGGGTTGAGGGAATGTTTTTCAACCGGAGGGTTCACAGCCAACGAGAGAAGTCCAAATGAGGCAAGTTAAAATGACCAAAGAGGAAGGGTCATTAGGGCCACTAGTGGGTTTGACATTTCTATAGTTTCCTTTAGAGGAAGGTATTGCACATGCGACAAGTGAGACCACGTAGTTAGTGGCTTCCTTAGTGGAAACCAAGGATGGATTTGAATACATTTATGGCTCATGCGATTAAATCTAGTTTACACATCAAGGTTTTGTCATTCTTTATTAATAGTGTGTTTACTATGATTATGAGGTATATAGATTTTTATCTACGAGTTTTTTCATATATGGGGATACCTGAGCAGGTAGGGGACTACTTTACGTCGTGATTATAGAGGCATGATAGTTTATTTTGTTGACTTGATTTTTAGCTGTCTTGTTGACTTTTATATTAGATATTATAAGATGGTAGTCCCCTTGAAGTCTGGGAGTATGGTATAATACTAGTTGATGTCTAACCCTTATAGGTATGGTGATAAACGGTATCCCAAGATCTCTTCAATAAATGTAAGTGAACACACAATATTATATATAATCAACATTCGGATTGATCTCACAAGTTTCTTGTGTATAACTCAAATAATAATAAAGGAAACTCAAAAGCAACTCATTCAAAAGGAGAGATAAGCCCTGGATACACCTTGGCAGTCAGCCAACACACCAACAACCTCTAAAAGATCTTTGGTTTAGTTATTAAAATCTTCACAATAAATGACAATGGTGGGTGAGTAAGAACTATGGTTTGCAATAACTTCTCCATGGTATATTCTCTCTCAAGAAATAAATCTCTAGAAAGAACTCTTTCGTCTCAGAAGTGGTTGAGGCTTCACAATTATTAAAGACATCCCCTCACACTTTACGTCACAAACATTAAATGCATGATGGACTAGCCAGTCCTACGTCATAAATATTAACTCCCAAGACATGCCTTTTGCCCAACCACTCTGTGTCAGAGGACTATCACAATAGAGATGGCTCACCAAACTGTCTGACAGCCCCAATACCATGGTAGTTTACTCAATTATGGATTTGACAGTGTTTAGTTGGCTCATGACATCACCTAAAGCAGATATGACATTTGGTAGAGGGCTGTTTGGGTCAAAACTCAATATACGATGGAACTCAAGGCTACTCCACATAAGCTTCCAAAGTGAAAGGTCACTCGGTGTTTTACCAGGTGTATTTAAGATGGTCAGAACAAGCCCTAACACTGCCTTACTTTTTAATCCTCCAGACCAATTCCCTTTGAAGTTCCCACGACGAGGCCATTCGATAGAGCATGTAAGCTCTCCCAGGCCCTCCCAAGCCTGGTCTCTCGCGAGTACCATTTGACCTCACACTGAATAATACAATCATCAAAGAATTATAATCAATGTTACCTAAAGGTACAATTTAGCTAAGTAAGAAAAAGAAGATAAAGGATAATCTCCCTCGGCCAATCTCCTCGTTGGGCTGTGTCACTGGGCTTCCTTGCTGAGCTACCTCGTCGAGCTGTCTCGCTGAGCTATCTCACTGCCTTTATGTTGCTTCCTTCCCTTGAGTCTCTTCTATTAACTAGGGAGGCTTTCTCTAATTAAAAGATTATATTCAAGCCCCCCACAAATATCATCGTATTACAAGTGAACTTATGTGTATAATTATGTGTTATGCTTATATCGACTACGAGGGGTTGGTTTTTATATGCCAATTTTGGATAAAAAAGTACTTTACGTTATTATGCTTAGGATCAGGGGAAGGACTTGAATACTAGTTTTTACATTATAGGGGATTAGAGTTGCTATAGATACCTATGATAGTTCGAGGATCTTCTTATTTTATTTGGAAGTGTGTTCAAATTATCACCTAGATAAGAGTATAATACTTTCTTTAGAGTTAGCACTAGATATGGATCCTCCATGAGGTCATTTTATGGCGCTGACTTCGACAAGGATAATATAGGTGTCGTGGGTGCAGACACCATAATTTTGAGACTGATAGAGTATTCAGGGATGGTGCCATCTTAGATAAGCTCCAAAAGAGGGATGGTTCACTAAGCAGAGATGTGGACCACCAGGAGCAGGATAAGGTCAAGATACGGGACAAGTGGTTGTGTTGGATATTAATAATTTGACTAGAATAATAAAGGAAAGTGTTCAATCTTACTGATTAAAACATGAGAGAGTTATCATTAGTGGGGAAATCGGGTGGAGAATGTCCCAGATGCAGTTTTCTGACACAACGAGGAACGTGATCATCATGGAGTGACTTTTGACCACATGAAGGGCAAGTTATGGTAATTGGCGATGACATCTTGTAGAAAAAGGAGTGGTGTGGTAATGGTGGGTGTTACACCCAAAACCCGTGTTAGGGATGGTTCATGACGAAGTATTGAATTTTATCGAAAGGGGGTATGCAAGTCGTAATTGGGAGGAAAACATTTCTTCATTCAATAAAATTACGGGTTACTTTTTCAAGGAAGATTTTTTCTAGAGCGACCCAAACTATGAGAGGTAGTTTTGACTAAGCCACATGTTAGGTGACACACTTTACATCCCAGGAACGATTGGAGGTATGAAAGTGGGAGAGTATACTCGTTGATTGAATTAAGGTTTAGGGCTTTTAAAGAATGTATGGAGCCATTCGAGTCAATTGATGTAGATTGACAAAGTGAAGTGGAGCTAAGAGTTAGCTAGTTCTCCATTCTAAGCTGTCTTTTTGATCTTTTAAAGGAAGTGGTGTTTTTATTAAAGTGTGTGAAATTTGATGGAGTGGGCAAAATAGCTTCTAGAACTAAGTGAGAATATGATTTAGGGTCCCTAAAAAGAGGTCCATGAGTTTTTGATAAGTGTACTGAAAAGGGTTGGTCAAGTTTGGGTTCCGAATGGGAGGTGAAGGCATGATGGGTACTTCTTTTCTAAATCTTGGTGTGGGCAAGGAAGGTGTCATTTGATCTTACCTGATCATAGTTAATGTATGCATGATATTTCTATGGGTATTTAATGAAAGGAGTTTTAATTAAAGAAGAGAGGCCCATAAATTATGCTTCTCGTAAGCTTAAGCTGCATAAGTGCAATTACCTGACTCATAATTTAGAATTGGCAGCAGTTGTATGTATACTTCGTACATGAAGACACTATTTGTTAGGTGAGAGATTTTCATTTTTTTTATCACAAGAGTCTTCAGTATTTATTCACACGGAGGGATATGAACATGAGACATAATGGATAGTTAGAGTTCAGGAATGACCACCACTTTATAAGTCAGTACCCCACCGAGGAAATATATATGGTAATAGGTACTTAGAGTCATCGGATGACAGTTACTTTGACATATTTATGGGTTTAACAGGGGGATGATTTGTCGAATCTTTGGGAAGAAAGGTGGATTACGTTGAGAGATGTGGATTTAATGGATGCTTTCATGGAAGAGGTGACAGTTACCTCGACCATTATATCAATGGGTAATTCAGGTTTAGGAGTTGGATACTTATTTAGGTAAAAATAAAAGATCTCGTAGTAGGTGGAGTTCCTTTATTCTAGAGTGGATCAAATAGAGCTTTACAGTTCTAAGGATGTCTAGTAGTACCCGAGGAGCCCGGAGCACGAAAGGGAATTTTATCCGAGGCTTATGGTTTGCGATATGCATTAAATCCCTTTGGGGATAAGATATTATTGTATTGGTGGTAAGGAATGAAGATATATATAGCATAGTATGTGCTTAGGTGATCCACCTGTGAGTTAGTAAATGTGGAACACTAAAAACCGACAAGGGAGTTCAAATCTTAGAGGTCTATCAGTGGAATGAGAGAAAACTTTTTATGAATTTTATTGTGGTTTTATAATGATCAAAGTGTGGTCGCAATTCTATTTGGGTCATTGTTGACAGAGTGACTAAGATGGCTCGTTTCCGACCAGTCAAGACTTACTACTCCAAAGAGTAGTACGCTAATCTATTAATGGTAGAGATATAGAGACTTCATGGGGTAACATTAGATATTGTGTCCTATAGAGGTAACACATTTATTTATCAATTTTGGAAGGCGTTTCAGAATGTGATGGGAGTACAGTTAAATTTGAGAACGACTTTTCACCCTTAATAAGATGGTTAGATGGAATGTGAAAATCAGGTTTTAAATACATGTTTTGAGATTGTGTGTTAGATCTCAAGGGGAGTTAGAACACTCACTTACCACTTATTGAGTTTACATACAATAATAGTCACCAACAAACTATTGGATGGAACCATATGAGGCATTGTAGGGATGACCATACCAAACATCAAGTTATTGGCAAGGATCAGAGGATCGTAGGATGTTTGGTCCAAACATCATCCGAAAAATCTTAAAGTGGGTGGAAACTATTCGACCATGAAAGAAGGCAGCCCAATACTGTCAGAAGAGTTATGCCACTAAGTGGAAATGTCAACTAGAGTTCCAGGTGGAGGATCAAGTATTGTAGGGTCTCCCCGATGTAAGAATTGGTTAGATTCGGAGCCAAAGGAAAGTTGGCTACCCGATATATAGGCCCCTTTATGATTATTGAGAGGGTGGGCCTGATGGTGTACCATTTGTCTTTGTCCAGCCATCTTCAACGGGTGCACGACATCTTTCATGTGTCTATGTTGAGGAAGATTCTTAAGGATGAGGACACCTATTAGTACATCGACTTCAACAGAATCGAATTACGGTAGAAGGCTAGTTACAAGGTGAGGTTCTTAGTGGCTTTAACTGAAGAGAGCATATTATGTGATCAAAGGTCATTCCTTCAGTGAGGGTTCAATGGGGGCACCACATCGAGACCGAGTTTACGTGGGAGATAGATAAGGACATGCGTGCGAGGTATTTAGAGTTATTCTAGTTAAGTACATTTCAAATTTTTAGGAGATAAATTCTTTGTATAGGGGGACTAATGTAATACCCCATATTTAATTAGGAATTAAAATAAATAATATTATATGTGTGATTAGGTGACATGTGATGTCACTAAATAAAATATACGTGTGTTATATATAAATAAATTAGAACTAAGACACGGTAATTAACTATTTTAATGTGACTGCATATTACGGGCGATTATGTAATGATCGGGGATTTGGAATCAAGGGATTCCTTGTTTGGATTATCCCCTTGGTGTCGAGTTCCAATGATCTTGAAGTAGTTTTCTATAATGCTAATTCATGCCAAATTAATAAAGAATTCAATAATTGCATTTGTGGACTTATACTGGCTTAATTAATGAAAGTATTAAATTAAAGTTAAAATTAATAATGCTATATATTAGCAAGGTTTAGAAAATTAAAACATTAATTTTTAACTTAAAATGATGAAATATTGGTTTATTGGGTTAGTATAGGGCATACGTAGAGTTTTAAGTCATTTGGAGGCTCTTTTGGACTCTTTAGATAAAGGCCTATTTTGGGCCTAAGACTAATTTCAGAATAAAATGGCTTAATGAACACTTAGGGATATCATTCTTCACATAACACAATCAAAAAATCCTTAAAAGTCTAAAGAGAGGAAAACTCAAAAGAAAAAGGAAAATTAAATGGATCTTGGCTTGATTTCTCACCAAATAATTAGTAGAGGCAAGTTTATTTATAATGAAAATATGATTGTTATTGGTTTAGATTATGTCTATTCATGTGAATCTACACATAATTATGTTATTAATCTAAATTGAATGATTATATTAATTATTTTTATAATTAATCTAATTTAGCAAGTAATTAGGATGAATCATTTATTATTTGATTGATTTCATTATGAATTTGATTTGAAATTTTTGGATAATGATCAAAATTTATTTACTAATTTAACACATACAAAAGCCTATTGATTATACGTATTAATCTGACGGAAACATGAACTAATTGAAGACATTAGTAAATCTAGGGTTCTTGAGTGAGAAATTGGGGTTTTAGTTGAATCTTGGTATAAATTTGGGAATTTAATATTAGATTTATAATCCAACCATTTATATTATTAGGATTCATTGTTCGGATGTTTTGTGGGACTTGGATAAAGGTTTTTGGATCATTAATGGTGGTTTTCATTGGGAATTTGGATATTGGAGAAGATAAAACCCGTAAGGGAATTTTTAAAAAAATACCTGTAGGGGTCAATCGATTGATGCCCCTTGAATTTAGATGATTTTGCCTATTGTTTTATTAAATGGGATTTTTGGGTTTTGGGTTAGTTTTGAAATAATCCTTTATCTAAATTGTTGATTATGAACATGTTTCTACTATGAATAGTGTAGTTCTAACTTGGGATGATGGTTGGATTTCTAAATTAATTATAGTTATGAAATTGGTTAATTCATGTAAATATTACAATTTTGTGATTGAGTAGGATTTCTTACTTTTGTCATATGTTCAAAACATACCATGTGTGATCACTCGTGGCTATCATACTATAAGGGATTCCCTGACGAGGCACGTGTGACGCGGACCACACTGGTGCCCCAGTGAGTAGACGGGCTCTATCTTGGTCATATTTACCTAAGGACTCTACACATACGTACTCGTATTCCGAGAAGGGTTTTATGGCTGTGTTCATCATTTATGCTTGGGTATGGTAGGCTATATGAATGACATGAAAGAGTAGCGATTTATCCCTTGATCGTGTTGAGGTTTTAGGTTTGGGATGGTCTAAGACTATACTTAGTATGCACGAGTGATCCCTAATGGCGTTAAGGATAGGCCTTTGTTGTTTGAGGTTGAGTGAGATCCCATGTATATTGTACGCGTCGGGGACCATACTCACGTGGCTATTTGAAGTGGATCCAGGAGGCAAGGGTGACCCGTTATTTGAATCAATTCCTGATGATGTGCAGCTAATAAAGCCTAGATATTCCCCAATACAACCCGATAGGGGCATACCATTCAATCATATCTCAATATATTATCCTCTAAAGTCTGAGGGTGGATGGAATCCAATCCCATCTAGCATAGGCAAGTAGAGTTCACTCATCCGATAGCTCATTGTACACTTAATATGCTTAGTCTAGTGTTGTTATGAATCCATTAATTATATTCAAATTGTGTGGAATAAGACTTAATCACGGGTTCACGCGGAAATGGTCTATTAGATTTATGTGATATTTAGGATTGTTTGGATTGGGATAAAACTCAAAAGGTATTAAAATGCGAGAGCTAGATGCATAGCTATGATTTGTACCAATTTCAGTTTTACTTATTCTATTTAGACTAGCTGTTCATGTTGTGGATTTTAACATTTCAGGACCTAGGCCACCAGTACCACTAGAACCTTAACTAATCCCAATATTCACATTTCATCCTCGTTGTTGTTTTCTAGGATGTAGGTTTTCATTTGCCCTAGTGCCTATTCCATTTCTATTACTGTTGATATTGATTTAGATTTGTGTGACACCCCGCCTATTCTAATCATGAGTGATCAGTCCATTATTAAATTAAACAGGAATCATTAGTGGTGTCATTCTTAGCATCACTGTCGAAATTCAATTTAATTACTACTAGTCTGGTGTCAAAATTTTAATCTTAATTATTAACAGGCAGTAAATAAAATTGGCATAAATATATCATTCACCATTTCCATGCACATGACAACGAATAATGAGATAACGGCATGACTAAATAATTGGGTCTAGAATAACACTCCAGAGAACATCCAAATACAATCATCCATAAGTAAAGTCTAAATCAATGCTGGAAATAAAAGAAAATAACTCGAAATACAAAATCTTTGCAAATAGTATCCAACGATGACTGGGTGACTTGCCCGACTGAGATAAGTAAAGAGAACTAAGAACTGAATGAAAGTGGAGGTGTCTAATAGTAAGGTCCTGCAACTTCCACAACAACTTTAGCACGTCAACTATAGGAACTCCTATGCCTGGCGTCCCTGTGGCTGGGCACCTAAAATTGTTTTTGCAAAAAGGATTTAAAATGGGCCAGAGCCCAAGTAAAACAGTTTGAAATGGTTTAGCAAGTGTTTAAAATATTACAAGATAAGATATTATATACATGTTAGTACATCGTGCTCTCACTTGATATCCTCAGTCCTCAACTAATGTGCATGCCTAATGTATTACTCTAACCGACCTAATTATGCTACCTGCCTAAACTAGTCTGGCCTATATCTCTTCACATTTATTCATTTATATTGCCCACCCGTATTGCCCATATAATATGATACTACCTTTTTAAATTCTTTATATTCATTCGGAATTACTAACAAATGACTTAGTTCTCATATACATTGGTTAATTTAGATATCACTATCTATCTTATCTACTAATACACTCATAGTAGGATAAATCACACTTATATATACTATTATCACTCTTGCCATATATATGTATACAACACCCCTAGGTAGAGACCTGTGGTGCAAGCATACTCTGCTATCAAGTCCTGGTATATCACGTACTATATAGGGACACTTGCTTGGAAAATTTCCCTTCAACCATTAATTGAATAACATAATATTGGAGGCAAACATAGTTCTAAGCCTTTGGGATACGCTCATACCTAACGCACCCAAATGATCGGTCACACCCTTATTCATATAAGTGGAGCTCAATCCCTAAGTTCTATGTCCTGAGGTACAACTCAATATCCCCCCAATTGGGCTCATCAGAATAAGACTGTCCACGATGCAAAACCTCCCATGATAACAAGTAGCCTAGGTATGATTACACATACAAATCAAGCAATAGGTATACACACCACCCATATATATATATATATATATATATATATATATATATATATATATATATATATAGCATCATCATTGGTACACCCTTAACCTATATCCTATGTCACGTACGTAATATAGTAACTTTAGAATATTCTATGTAGCATAATCATTCTCATAGTATAATACTGAGTGTTTTCCAATACCCAAATTGTTGCCAAGTGTCCCTTAAGTAAATTCAGTAAACAATCCCCCCAAGGCCTACTGGTCTTGGTTTTACATTCCCCTAATTTTGCATGATAAGAATTTATTAACCGAATAAGTTTTTATTACTCATTATGCTTAATTAAGTTTAGTCTTAAACTCTCCTCATGTGACTAACTTCAAACCCAACATTAGCCTACTGGTAAATAAAATATTTCTCATTAAGATCTAAATTTTTTTAATTCAACGGTCAACCCAAACATTTCCCATGACTTCTAAGCAAAAAGGGGGGAAATTTTGCATATCTGGGAAACCAAATCGATTCGTCCTTGGTCCAAATCGATTCGTTTTTCGAATCGATTTGGTCAAGAAGTCGAATCGATTCGGCCGTAGCAGTTATCATTTTCTTCCCCACACTATTACGGGAATCCTCCATTGTTAAACCTCCAAACCAACATTACACTATCCCAAACTCCCAACCGAAGATCTCTAACATTATAGTAACATGTATCAATGATTTTTAACGTATTAGAATCATTAAGTCTTTATAGAACAACCCCAAATGAGATTTAATCAAGATTTATTTCTAAAAAACATAGATTATTATTCATGCTCAAGAACCACAACATTATTCTAGATTTCTTCCTAAATTTCATGATATTTCTCATCAAAATTCATCTACATACATCAGGGATAAATATATTATCATTCCTACCCAAGAATATAAATTATATCTCCAATTTTTAAAACCAAAGTTCATAATTTTAGTAAGAAATCCTCCTATTCTAACATGGATGGTATATCAAATCAAAAGTTAGCAAGATAAACACTTGACTTATTATGGAAGTCTGATTTCAGCATAATTGGTGGTGAAATTTGTGTTCTCCTCCTCCCGATCTACAATCCGGTGGCGGTGGTAGTGCAAGAAGGTGGTTTTTAGCCTAGGAACCCTAGGGACAACTCTCCCTCTTCCTCATGTAACTCCTCCTTTGGTTTGGTAACTGATAACCCTAATTCCCTTTACATGTTATCAGATATAATCCTCTAATTTTCGTGGGTTTATTATCTCCAAAATTTCAAAAGATCGAAATACCCCTCCAGGCTGCCGGTTTGGCCTAAAAGTGCCCTGTTACCCAAAATAAACTCCCGAGTAGACTTTTTTTACTATCTTGACCCTTACGGACACACTGGCACACTCAAATTGACCATATGGAATATCAAAAGTAAAATTATATTTTATTTTTCAAATTAAGTCCCGACACGGCTGACGCGTGTCCTGGCTAAATTTACCGTAACTGTCATATCTCTCACTCACAACAATTATAATATTTCCTTATCATTATTATTACTCATTCACTAAGTAATATTCAATATAAATAAATATTAACCCTCGTATCAATAATTAATATCTATTTTACCAAGTTAATTTTCCAAATATAATTTAATTAATCCCAATTAATTCTCAATATAAAAATCAATAAAATTATGGGGTGTTATAATTTGAGGGATATGTGTAGAACTTTTACATTTTCTGTGATTGGTAGTATTAGACATGTATAGATTGATTTGGTTGTATGCATTTCATTTACACGTACAATAGTATCAGCCTAAATGGTTATTCTACTTATCCTTGTTCAGTTTTTTACTTAGTATTCTTTAATTTTATGCATGCTTAAAATGATACTTAATTGTTTAGACTATTGTATTATTTAATTTAGACCTGATCAATCTATTATTAGATTTTACGGGGTGTCATATGTAGTTTTCGCACCAGACATAGATTGGCTTTCTAGCTCGCTAGAAAATGGTCTGTCAAAATGAAAACGTGTATTGTCGATAATGATTTAACTCAACTAAAATTTGTGGAGGGATTTCGAAATATGGTAACACGAATCAAAGGTAAATGCCTTGCCATTATTCTCTTTCTGGTACATATCCCGTGTCGATTGGACCTCCATCATAAAATGATCATTCAATTTAACATGAGAATTATTAATTCATAAAGATACATTATAATATTAATTATTAATACTCACCCAATTAGTTTGAACACTGCCACTTGTTGGACTAGTCACACTCGTGTATTTCAATTTGGAAACAAAAACCATAACTTTTTTTGTATATTAATAAATAAATTTTGAAGCTGGAACTTGTATGGACTTAGGTGAGACCAGGATTTTCATTTAATTCTTAGGCAATATAATTTGTAAATATCATGGCTTGAAAATTTGTTTCATGTATGCTATCATTGGTTTGGTCCACGTATACAGTGCACAAGACATCATCCTCTAGTTATGACATATTTTCTCCACACAACATTTTTTTTAAAATTGGGTTTGAAGGGTAATCAATGTTTAAATGAAGCCTAGAATAATTGTTAAATGAATGCAAGAAAAAAATTCAAATGAAGGCATGATAAAAACTTCCAAGAATAAGTTTGATGAGGGGGATTTCTGGTTACGTTTTTTTAGTAAGGAAAAGGAAGGAATGATAGCATTCATGGGTTATTTACAAATGTTTAAATATACATCAAGTAGCGCCCCATCTTTTTTATTTTTTTATTTTTCAAACACAACATGATGTTGCATTTCGAGTTGGTCCCATTCACAATCCTTTAAGCTCTATGTATATTTATAGGGTTATACCATTCCTTTTTAACTTTATAAAAACTTAAGATACCCATTGCATACATAATTATGCTAAATTTGAAAACTTAACATATCCATTAGGGTTTCTCTCATTGATATATAATTGTGATATGAAGATTTCTTTATTGGTATAGAGTTCTTTTTCCATGGAAAATACACATTATTAATCACTTTTTACTTCGGTGGTTCTTAATTGCATATACATTCTATGAAAATAAACCATAAATATGGAAAGTTCTATATAATCGTATCATTTTCAATATAAAACATTTTTTCAATACCCCAGGGGAAGCATTGAAATCCATGGAAAATATTAAAATAAACTATTTTTAGATGAGCGCCTTAACTTTCTAGTCAAAATTCTTTATAAGCTAAGTTAAAGGGGATTTTAGTAATACATATTATATAAAATGTGTTTAAACATAGACATAGAATTTGTTAATGCAGTGTGAAATTTTGTAGTAGAATATAATCACAATTTTTATTATGGGAGTTCTCAATTTAGTCCTTGGTCAATACTTTTTTGCTCTAGTCTACTTAGATATTTTCTTGGCACTATGGTACCTCACCCTTTAATTTTAACTTATAGGTTATGGTATACAAGGACTTAATACGTGTGTTTAACATAAAAAAATGTGTATACATTATAAAATTTCACGTAAAAATTACAATGTTATCAAAAACAAAATTAGGTATACTCTGCAAAATTTATTATATACATTATTGAAAATCAGGTTTACATTAAGAGAGAGGACCTTAGTCCCCAAAAAATTTATGAGGAGGGAGTTAAGACAAAAATGCTTTATTAATCATTATGACTTTTATGTGAAAAATATAAATTTATATTTAGGGCGCCAAACAACAAAATTCCATAATTAAATTTCTTTACACATATCACCCCTTACAAAATAAGAAGCAAGTGGATAAAAGATCATCAACCTTTTCTAATCGTGTTATAGTTGGGTTAGCAATATAGTATAAAAAATCTAGTTATAAGACTTGACTCACCATTTAGTTTTTGCTTAAGACTTGGTTCACCATTTTTACTAGGGCTGTGTTTTTTTTCTAAACATTTCGATTTTTTCGATATCCGATCCGATATTTTTCGATTTTGGAACGTATATAAGGTTTTCGATTTTCCGATTTTTTCGAAAAAAATCGGATCGAAAATTGGAAATAATTCTGAATTTCCAATTTTTCGATTTTTCCGAAACTATGCCGATTCAATTTTTTCGAATATTTTCCGATTTTTTCTGAAATATTTTTCGATTTCCAATTTTTCTAATTTTTTAAAACATTCTCATGTGTCCCACATCGGCTAGGAGAGGAAGAGAGGCCCAAAAAAGTCTTCTATAAAAGGAGAATGTCCCTCTATCCTCTACACAAATGAAGAAAATGGTTAAATCCTTACATATTTACATGTTGGGTTAAACCGTTTTTGTGATTTCTTTAAAATGAGAATTTCGAGTAATCGAAAATCCTATATTAATTTTTTTGAAATTTTGGAATTTAAAAAATTTCTGAATTTTTAGTATATCTTCTGAATTTCCGAATTTTTTCGATTTTTTTCGTATTTTCCGATTTTTCCGAATTTGGAAAGTTTTTTGATTTTCCGAAAAATTGGATAGGAAATTGGAACAAATATTTTATTTCCGAAAAAATTGAAATTTTTTCCGAAAGGTCATTTTCCGATCCGATCCGGCCGAAACACAGCCCTAATTTTTACGGTACATTTAACGCCCCTCATGTACCTCCACAATACCTTTGGTACTAAAGTAAACTACAATAATAGATAGCGCACAAAATCATATAAAAATCAATTATAATAGTGAATGAAAGTGGCATACGATAATTATATTTAGTCTAGTTATTTTAAGATCATTCATTAAGTTATAGGGGACAAACTCTAAATATGAATTTTTTTGGCCTAATTTTAAATAAGTAATTATTTATTTTTGAATTTTTAAAAAATGTATGGTGTTGAATAATAATGATATAAAAATTTAAAGTTATGTCATAACTAATGTAAAATTTTTAGTCAATGAGTTCATCCAATTCTTATTAATATTTCAAATGTGAATTACAATAATAATTAATACATCATAGGTCTTTTTCTTAGTTTTTTTCCCTAAATTAATCAAGATACTTATAATATTAATTTGAAAACTAATCAAATTTTAATTAACTAAGAAATAAAATAATTCTTGTATTGAACCTTAAATTAGAATTTTGGCAATTTAAATGTTTTAAAAAATATATATATTTTTATTGTTAATTATAGGAAGATTCATTTTAAGCCTCTGTACTACGTGTGGTGTGGGTTTTGGCTGAATTCTTCCTTATCACGTGACCAATGAAGGTGGGCTTCATTACATCGAACGTGAAGTTTCAAACATGTTCCCCAGAGACATGGCTACCATCAGGAACCCAAGAGGGGGCCATTTTCTCAAAGACGGTGTGCAACACTTGGTGCTGGAAAGTTTTTCTACCTTCCTCTTTCGTTTTAGGTGTTTTTCGTTAGACTGATGGATTGCCCATACTTGTGGTTTTTCAAGATATACGACCCTTTCAAGAGGCCTCAAACCTACCTGAGCAACTTGGGAGAATGAACGAGGTCCTTTACACTTAGTCCAATAATATGAAGAATAAAATGGTGGAGATAGGCAACATGATCACCGATCTGACGACTAGCTAAAGGAGATATCCTTCTCAAAAGAAGAAGAGGAGGCCATCTAGTTGGAATACAACAAGGTTGACAGTGAGCTTATTAAATTAATAAGGGCTTTGACATGATGGTAGAGGGACCTTTTTTGGGGGCAAGAGGTGAAGTTCCATTGAGTTGGTCACTGATGCAAAAGTTCTTTTGATTGAGTTAATAATGTAAAAGGTTTTATATTTATCAACTCACCGCTTTAAAATAATGGAACTTTTGGAAAAAGGTCCTTATAGTGTTCAAAGTGTATGAAAATAGGATATTCTATATAATTTTATAAATTTAGTTCCTGTACTAAAAATATCATGAAAAATGGTGAAAAATAATGTTGCTGGCGCGGACCAAAAAAACAAAGGCATTGTACCACGGGGACTAAATTTATAAATGCTATTTTACCACAGGGACTAGATTTATAAATTTGAAAAGCATTGTCCTAAAAATTCAAATATAGGATGGAACATGGCATTTACCTTAATTCTCTATAAAATAATTAATATACCCCAAAAATATTTTTGACAGATAACTATGTCATTTTTTACAAAAAAATCCACCAAATCTTAATAGTTCATAATTTCAAATCTACAACTCAAAAATTCACAAAATTTATATATTTTGAATCTATTCCTCAAGATCTATCAAACAAAACCATATTCAATATTTTTTGACGAAAAAATCGAAATAGATAAATTTATTGTTTATGTAAAACCTTCATTTTTTCGAGAAAAAACCTTCTTCTTCATCTCTCGCGATGGTGCTACTGGCACGGGCAAAAAAAAATAGACGAAGATATAGAGAAATTAAGAGAGAAAAATATTGCGGTGAGAATTTCAGCGGTGGGGTGGGAGTGGGGGTGGGGTGGGGATGCTAGATAGAGTGGGGTTATGTGTTTATAGTTGGAGAAAGAGAGTAAGTGAGTTTAAAATGGGTATAAATGAGGGTATATTTGTCTAAATATATATGATCTATTATAAAAAAGGACTTGATGCATTAAAAAAAAGGGCATTCACGTTTAGAGCCTATTAGACTTTCTTTTAGATATTCTAGTCCCATCTTTTTTTTTCCTTACATATAAGTTCTACTCCTAATTTTTTGGAACTTTTTTTCACAATTTTACCCTTTTGAAACCAACCATCCATAACTTCCTTGAGGAAGTTACATAAGTGGTTGAACTTTTTTTTTAATCTTCAAATGATCATAACTTTTGATTCACAAATCCATTTTTCGCAAAATTACTATTTTTGAAATCTGCTCGAGGAGATCTATCAAACAAGATCCATGAAGGCTATAAAATTCCAAAGAAAAAAATTTACACAAACAGTAAACTTTACTGTATGCACTAGAATATGAAATAGTTTTATATATGTGACATTTTCACAAACAGACAGTAACATTTAATGTGGTGTATATATATATATATATATATTGCGCTAGCGGTATCCAATCCTTACCACCATTGTTGGAGCTTCAACGACATTCGTTAGAGCTCCGATTTGGGGTGGGTAAGGGTGGCATGTGGTACCGCTGGCACAGACCTTTGAAAATAAGAGACTTTTGAATAAATGTGTTTTGGATCCACCGGAGTATCATAGGGTGCCGATGGCGCGAACCTTTGAAAATAAGATTGGATAAATGGGATCGGGATCATCTGGAGCGCCGATTTGGGATGAGTAGAGGTAGCAAAAAACTTTTAAAATAGGAGCATATTTGATATATATATATATACAGAGAGAGAGAGAGAGAGAGAGAGAGAGAGAGAGAGAGAGAGAGAGAGAGAGAGGTCGGATCGTATACAGACCCAGTTTACGGACTGTTGTCGTTCAAGAATTATCTAGGGACCGTTTTGTCTTTTTAGGACCACCTTTTGGGACCTCGATGTCTTTTAACTTCTTCTAAGTTTTAGGGAATATAAATTTTTACCCCAATGATTTCTAAGGTCTTTTAAGATTGTTTTTTAACGCTTAATTAATCTGAAAGTCTAAGTGTAGAAGTTTCAGGGCTACTGCTACTTCTCAAGCTTCTTCCGTCACTATCGTACTGGAGTTCTGAATAGCGAGGATTATCTTTATAATTAGTTTCTTTAGGGAGTCTGGAAATTGAAAGAGGTTTTGATGGAAAGTATTCCAATCTTAAATTCATTATACGGTATCGTGGGTTTATCTGTCTAGTTTCTTTATATATTTGATTAATAATATCAATTATATCATTATCTATAAATTCTTCTAAATTATTATCACCATAAGATGACAAAAATCTAGGGTATGTTCTAGGGGCAACTGTCTCTATGTTTTTAAGGAGATGGTGGATGCCTCCGGCTCTAATTAAAGTAGCATTTGTTTCAGCTAACCTTTTTCGTCTAATAAATTTTAATACGTCTATACTATCTTCAAGTATCCTAGTGTATTCTTGATATTTTTCAGGTCTTGATAGTTCTTCTGCAAAATCTTCAGTTCTTAATTTTTGTCTAAAGAGATCACGGATCCCTGTTCTAATTATTTCTATTCTAGGTACTTCTCTTCCTAACCATTCAATGATCTGGTCTATATATTTAAAAGTACCACCTGAGTATACTAAAGCAGATTCTATTAGTTCTTTATCTTTAGTGTCTGTAAGAGTCCAGTCTTGAATTTATTTTGTTAGGTCTAAAGTTGTTTGATTAACAAATTCTAAAAAGTCTTTAGTGATTTGTAAGCTCATATTAGATTCTTCTTTAGGAAATAATATGTAAAAATAGTTAAGGGTTTGGTTCGAGTTATACTTTCCTTCTGGTCTGCAATATCTTTATCTTCTTGCCTTTGTCTCTTCAGCCTTGTTACTATTCTTCTCCGGTCTCAACCTCCTGCAACTCCCTTTTTATATGTCGCACCTCAATCCACTATTTTGGCGGTTGACCCGTTTCCTGCCTGTACGCCTTCACGCCTAACATCCACCTGGCTAACGGCTCACGGCCAATTGGCACCTGACGGCGGTTCGCCAGTATAACACCTTGTGTGCTACACCAGAGGTTCCACGTAATAGTCCTCTATGAACAGAAAGTTGGAGACAATTTGGACAATAATAACAACTTAGCATAAGAGATTTTCTGAGAAAAAAAATACTTTTATTGCATTGCATAAGTAAATACAACTCTCCCCTCTCCCCTAACTATGAGAGGTTTACTCACTCATATACATATTACTTACTACAAGCATATACTCTCTCTAACACTGGAAGTCTAACACTCTCTCACTCTCTAACTCCTGATTTTCTTAAACACAAATGGACGCTCCCTTTTATAGCACAAGGGCACTTACATTGACTGGTAACCGTCTATCAAAAGTGATCCGGTTGAAAGAATAATTATTAAAGGTCTTCAATTTTGGAATCTTTCAAGTCTTTACTTTTCTTCTTTTTCAAAAGAAATCTTGGCTTTTTGCAATCGTCTTCCACCTAACGTCTTTTCTCCGTCTTCCTTTATCTTTATGAAAGGAGGATGTCTGGGCCAGTATGGGGCAGGCCTGAGCTGCTTTATTCTGCAAGGGCATTATTAGTCTAAATAATGGAGTCTTCTTGTCTTCTTGCAATAATGCAGGGGTCTAGTGCAGAGCATCTTATGTCTTTAATAATTCCTCTGCTAACGAGGGACCCATCTTTGTCCCATCTATGTCTTCTTCTTCCTTATCTTTGTTTGGTAGGCCATTGTTGAAAAATTCATCAATGAGGCCTACAGTTCTAAGGCTAGCTGGCAAAGCTATCTCTACCATTTCCTTGGATTCTTTCTTGAGCCTTCCATTGAATGGCTCATCATCTTGGATTATCAGGTCTTCTTTGTGGTAGGCAGTGTACCACCTGTCTTCTCCTCTTAATAACTCCATGATTTTAACTGTCTCCATGGATTGAGCGATCTGGAGCTTGGACTTATCAATAATTAAATCTTTAATCTCGTCTTCTGATAGGATCTCAACATCTTCAAATGTATAATTAGAAAATCTAACAAGTCTAAATCCTTCCACTCTCATTCCTCTGTAGGAACTTGGAGCAATATGATAGATCCTAGCAAATAAAGGAAGGAAATCCTCAACCTTTTTAACATACTCATGGACTATTTTTCCAAGAGCAACAGAGTCTTCTATAGTCTCAATTTGGATGAGTCCGATGAACCCATAGTTTGCTAAGGTTATCTGGGTAATTTCTGCTTTCCCAGCAAGATAAATCTTTGGAACGTCTTTGAAGAAACCTTTCATTATTAAAGCATCTCCATTAGTCTCAGATAATAACATATTGAAATGTTCAATAATGCTATTAGATCCTCTCTTATAGTCTTCTGTTAATGGAAGATTATTATGACCAAACGGTATAACAATCTTTGCCTTAAAAGGCTTTTTCTGATATAAAAAATTATCAGTGGGTCTAGCTTTGGAGGATCTCCAAGATTTTGAGCATAGGTTTGAGTCTGTGGTCTAGGTATAGCATTACCACTGAGTTGGGTAACTGCAAGTCTTTGAGTCCTCATGAATCTGGCAATAGCTACCAAATTTTGTTTGAACTCTATCCATAATCTATTCTTCACGTTCCACCATATGGCATCTATAAGGGTATTTTCGTCTTATGAAAATTCTTTTCTAAATTTCATCAAGTCGGGGTATCTTTGATCGGGTCTATATTGGGGAAAGTACATTTTCCCAATGAGTCTATTTTGAGCAATAATCTCTTGTCTAGATTTTCCAGGAGGAACTAAGATATCATCAAAGTTCTCTAGGATTGGTTTTCTTGAGAGTCTTGAATATGAGTCGGTCTTTGTGTTACACCAGCATTTGGTCTTACGCATCTAAGATAGTCTGCAACGTCTTCCCTGTTCAATCTATTCGTTCCAGAGGAACTCATGTCTTCTAGGTCTTCTGTTTGCAACATAAAACATGAAATCATATTAGTGTTAGCAAACATTGGCTCTCTTGATATAATGTCTGGAATGGTATTCTTACTTCCCTTAATATGTATAACAGAGAAGTCATAACCATTAAGCAATTGTTGCCATCTAATTAGTCTATTAGTCTTTGATTTGGACAAGTCTAAATCTCTGAATTTTACTGCATAAAAAGAGTCAGTATAAAGAAGTAAAATGTTTAGGTCTAAGAAATAACATATATTTTTCTATTGCCCTTACTATGGCTAAAACTTCTTTTTCATGGGCAGTGTATCTTGTTTCTAGGTCTGTAAAGGTTCCAGAACTATATCTATAAAGTTTCTTCTTTTTTGTCTGATGATAAATGGCAAAGTATACTGCTCCCCATTGCTTATCAGAGGCATCTGTTTCTACTATAAACTGGTCTTCTGCATTAGGCAGTTCAAGTAAAGGAATGTTCCTGACTGCATCTTTAATTTGTCTTATTACTTCAAAAGCATCTTGAGTCCAATAAAAGGGATTAGTTTTGTCTGTTCCTTTTAATTTGGCTGTTAAACTTTGTCTTTTTGAAGCAAGGTCTTTAATAAAGTCTGCAGCACAATTAAGCAATCCTAAAAATGATTGTAATTGTTTTCTATCTTTGAGTTGGTCTGGAAACTCAATAATCTTTTTGGTTATGTGTTCTGCCAAAGATAATTTTCCTTTATTAATATGCATTCCCACAAAGTGTATTTCAGTCTGAAATAATTGCATTTTCCTTTCGAAAATAACAATACCATGTTTGTCTAGTTCTAGAATAATCTTTTTAAGATGGTCTACATACTCTATCTGTAAGAACATAATTCTTAGTATATTCATTTGGTTTAATTGGCTTAATTCTAGACAAATTAAATTAAGTCTTGGCTAGTTATTTATGGAGTCTATTTAAAAGCCTTAAACATAGTTCAAAGTCCAAGAATGTGCAATCAAAGATTTCAAGAAGTTTACATGTCAAGACTGTTTCATATGTTTAAGATCACTCAGGTATGAATACTTATGAGTAGTTGGATAATTTGTATATTGATTAAATACTAGGTGATTTAATTGTTTGGGAATTAAAATCGTTTTATCGTTTTAAAAATTATTTCTGAGTTTCAAACAGTCTAAGAAAATTCGAGGATCAAATTAAAAAGAAAAATAATATTTTTTACTGTGTCTCGCTCGAACGAGATTGAGTATCATTCAAACGACTTTGCATGTCGCGCAAATGAGATCTCATCTCACTTGAACGACCTGCCGCCTCGATTTTTGTGTTTTTGTTTTCTTGGACTCTGTGCAGCTCAGTTAAAAATAAAATATATCTGCTAACGTTTCTGGAGGTAGAACAGTTTAGAAAAACTTATTCCCATACAAGTTTTTCATCTTTCGGCGTTTATTCAAGATCGTATTACTCGATTCCAAAGTTAGGTGATCTTGAACGTGTTTACCAGAAGATAATCCATTCACTACATCGTGTTGCACTTTGTGAGGAGAGCTCTACAATCCAAGAGCTGCGTGCTATTGTAGAAGGAGACCATATGAAGTATCTTGTGGAGGAGCCGTCTTCTTCTTCACTACTGCCCTCCTGGAAAGGGAAAGTTCCAGCCGAGATATCGAAACCAACACCTGCGGGTATTTCGTATGTCACACTTATTTCATTGTAATCCGTGTAAGCCGTTTTCTTACAAATTATAGTGAAATAAAAAGGTTTTGACCTAAGGGGCTTTTTTCCTGAAATTGTTTCTTTTACCGCATGTTTTATTCATTGAATGGATTTAATCACTTAGATGCATGTTTAGGGTTTAAGAAGTTAAAAATTGGTTTTAACTAAAAATTCGAACAAAGTTGTTTTCTACCTAAGTACACTAAATGGCCGTTTCACTATCTCAGTCTTACTAGCTACAAGAATATCATCTATGTAAACAAGACAAAATTCTGAATAAGGTCTAAATATATTATCCATTCTTCTTTGGAAAACTTGAGGAGCATTCAAGTATCCAAATGGCATGACTAGCCATTCGTATTTTCATTGGGGCACACTAAAGGTTGTCCAAGTAATACTGTCTGGATGCATCTTAATTTGCCAGAAGCCTGATTTGCAATCAAACTTACTAAATATAATTTTGTCTTTAATTAAATTAATCAAATTCACAATTCTTATTTAATTGTCTATAATCTATAACCATTCGTCTTTTTCCTCTTTTACGTTCAGATTCATTATGAACATAGAAGGCTTAGTTATTATGTCTACTTTTACTTTCTCTAATAATGCCTAACTTAAGCATTTCATCTATGTCTTTCTTGAATTCTTCCATATCTTCTTGTGAGTATCCTTTCTTATAGATTCCACCATTAATAGTGGCATCAGGGGTAATAGGGATGATTTCACAATAACTTTGGTCTTTATCCCACTTAGCAATGGGATTTTCTCCTAAAGTAGGCTCAGCTAGTTGCCTAATCTTTTCCTTTTCTACTTCTATATCCATTTTCTTTTGTTTGGATATAGCTTGAACCTGTAATAAGGTCTGCCGGGCTTGATCTAAAATGTCTTGTTGTATAAGCGCTATTTGATTATAACACTTTTGGTTTGGACACTTACACTCTTTTTGTAAGGGTTTAGTAATGTTTATGGCTTCTTGTTGGGTTGTAGGTCTAAGTCCACCATGCTGAGCTGAAGAACTCTAATGTTTAATGGGTCTATAATTTGGTTTGACCTTCATAAGGTCAAAGGCAGTCTTATGATCTATTAGAGGGGCTTTAATATTAAATTACTCTTTATCACTAATTAAAATCTTATCATTATATTGAGTATAAGGATGATACTTACTAATAAAGTCTTGTCCTAAAATAATATTTCCTGTGAAACTAGAACGTGGGTCCATTATCCAAAATCGATGATTAACAGTTTTGTTAGTCTGATTTCCTAATTTAAAATAAATAGGAATGGTCTGGAAATATAAGGTAAATGGATCTCCATTAGCCACTTTACCATAGATTTCTTGAGTACTTTCTAGAAAATAGTCTTCAGGGAAGGCATTAGCCTTGCAAATACTCTGAGACCACCCTCTATCTATAAAAGCTGAAAGTCTTTTAAGGATAGTCATTATGTTGAACAAATAATTCTACAAAATAAGCATGTGGTTTAGTAGAAATTCCTAAATTGTTCTTTTCTAAAATAGTTATTCCTTTCTGAGGTTTATCTATAAAATCTAAGGGTATTTGGTCTTCTGAACTACTATCAAATGGTATTCTTCTAAATCATACGAAATTCTCTTTCCTTTGAAGTTTTCATTTTCTTGCAATCTTTTGGCTATATTTTTATCAATGTCTTGATAATATGTTTTAATGTCTAAGCATATTTGAGCATCATACTGGCTAGTATAAATTGCTCTAAATCTAGTTCTCCAACAATCTTCATGGTAGTGTAATTGACAAATAACACAAATCGTAAATAACTCTGTCTGTATAATCTCAAAGCATTCTACGCATCTAAAGTCTTTCTTGCTACATTTCATTTCAAATGTACAATAATGTCTTTCATCAAAATAGCATCTAGGTATATAGGTTAGTAATTCAGGATTACTCACTGTCCATCTTTTCTTTAAAAAAGGGCTTAATATACACTTAAATCAAGCGTCTTCAAAGTCTATATATTCATCATCTAGATCGTCTTGATTAGTCTGCATCATATACAAGTCTAAAGTATCCTGAGAGTCTTCGTACTCATCAGTATCACTATTATAGTCTTCTGAGTCACTATCTGTATATGCACTATAGATACTAGTATTGTTATCATCTTCTATGTCTGATATTTCTATAGCATATAGGATATCTAATTCTTCTTGATCTGCATAGTCTAATATTGTATTAATAATCTTAATACTTTCTTTATCTTTCTGATTAGGGCAGTCTTTAGCAAAGTGTCCTTCTTTGCCGCAAGTCCGACATTCTTTGGTGGCAGTCTTAGATTGAGCTATATCTCTTTCTTTCCTATAATTAGAAACCTTCTTATACTTACTAGTATTCTTCTTAAAATATCTTCTTTAGTTAAATCTATTTTTCTTAGTCTTAGGATCCTTTTTTCTAAAGGTAGTAGATTGTCTGAATTTATACTTCTTTGGCAATCCTAAAGGTCTAGTCTTAAACTTCCTATGTTTCCATTCTAATTTCTTTTTGAATTTTTTTAGATTCACTTCCACATCCCCATTGGATTGGAGTGATGTCTCTTTCGTCTTTGATTGGAGGGATCTAGTTGAAAGTCTCTTCTATTAACTTTCCTTGAGTTATATCACGTCTCTTAGATATGATATAGTCTTTGGCAAAATTGATTCTTTCCCCAAGGGAATTATTCTTAACTCCAGCTACTCCTGGACAATTCCTATATTCATTAATTAGGATTTGTCCTATGGCAGGTATCTTTCTAAAGTATTCATCTTTTAAAGTCTCTCCAAATTCTTTAATTTGGTAATATAGTTGTTCATAATTATTGCTATATTCATTTATTTTATCTAATTTGCAAATGCTAAGGAGGGCTAGCTTAGTTTTTGCTAAGTCTTGTTCATTGATTTGAGCTAGATGTCCAGCTCCAATGAATTCTGATGTGAATAATTGAATATATTCTTCAATTGATCTTTCTTCTATGTTTTATTTCATCTTCTCAACCTTAGATAAGGAATCTTCATCTGTAGCCTTTCTTAAACTATCTAAGTAATCTTTTGCAATACCTCTAATGGATTACTCAGCGTATGTCTTACATGAACTTTCATCCCATTGTTCATTAGATGTAAAACACATGTTAATCTGATTATGCCATTCGTCTAAGGCTTTCTTCCTATCTTGCACATTATCTAGGTTAAGGTATATACCTACTGGATTTATGGCTTGGTTTTCCATAGTCTTAACAAGAGTGAAACTCTTGTCACTTGTTGGGAAGTCTTTTATATAATCAGGTTTAGTCTTTACTATGGTGCTTGAGTATATAGGAATATTTATTCCTATTGGTTTACTAAAAATTATAGGAGCATCTTCTAGCCTACTACTACTTCCTATCTCTTGATTACTAGGTTTTACTTGTGTAGCTGGCATTAATCTTTGTTCTCCTTCTTCTATTAGTCTTAAGTTTCTAAGAAGTTCCTTTGTATTCTTAGATTCTTTTAATTTTAATATGTGGTCTTGGGCTATCATATTAAATCTTTCTCTTTCTTGAAACCTAATAGAATGACTTTTCTTAAGGTTATCTTTAAATGTCTTCATATCCAATTCTGAGGGTTCATGTCCAAAGTTTTGGATCCTAACTTTTTCTTTAATGAAGTCTTTTTGTTCAAATGGTGTTCTAGGTCTAATTATTGGGGCTTGTCTTAGTAAACTAGCACTAGTCTTACTACTACATTCTCCATCTGAAGGATCATTGATTATAGCTTCTCCCATATTCCTAAATCTAATTTCTTCGGTCTGGATATTCTTATTAACAATCTTAGGAGGACCAAACTGAAAGGTAACATTTCCAGTGACGTCGTCTTGATTAATAAATAAGGGTTTATTTTGTATAGTCTTAGTTTCTTGAAATTCTGGCAATTGCCCGAGAGTCTTAGCTTTTTCTCTCATAGGTCCAGTATTCCTAATACAGTAAGTATAATTATAGTCTAACACATTGGTTCTAACTAAGATTTATTCATTAAGTCTACCTCTAGGAATTCCTGACAGCATTCCTTCATAAGGAAACTGGGAGAACTTCACATAGCTTTGGAATTCTATATTTATGTTAGCGTCTGGGATAATATAGTCTTCATAATCACTAGCATATAAGATTAACATAAAATATTTGGTTGTGTCTACATTTACTGTAAATGTCGAAATGACATTAAAGTATCCTATATTGTCTGACATTTCTAATTGGGCTATCCCAATAAGGCTTTTCTCAAAATCTTTCCATCTTTTGTCTACTAAACAACATAATATGTTGATATTATTCTGAGATCTATGTAATCCTTGGATTCTTGCTTGAAAGAGTCCAAAGGTTAGGAATTGGAACTTCCTATCAGTTCCTCTAGATCTAAGTCATTCTGAGTCATATACTTGAAGCTCAGTATAAGATTTGTCTAATACATGATTTCTACAATGGCAGGTCATGTTATAATTGGGAGTCTTAGGAGTGGCACTTTCCTTAAACAAGTCTATGTATCTAACGGTTGGAAGTTGTCCATTATGAATGGAATCTTCAACAATCTTCCAGTCAACTTCACCCCACTCTTTCCATTGGAGAGGATTGGTGAAATTTCTCTCTTTCCACCATGTCCTAACATTTGAGGATGAATACTTAAGTCTTTGGAGCATATGATTACTCTGTCCAATATTTAGGATAGAGCTAACTATCTTACTAGTCTTATTTAATCCGTCATTTATGACTCGTCTACGTATGGTATTCCTAGTTTTT